>JAEIFL010000314.1:1407818-2815636 GCA_018901835.1 Scaptomyza graminum
CCACACTTACCTGGCTGAATAAAGTCTTCCACATGAACTTCCTCAAGATCTTTGATTATTTGACCTACTTCTGCTGCTGGCCTAATTGCTTCGCGCGCTTTTATCTCCAGCGCCATCACAATAACACAGCTAACAGTAAAGAATGTATTCATTGTAGACAGCTTAGTGTTCAGCTCAGTGCGGTGTCTGGCTTCATACTAAATAACTGTGTCTTATACAGGTGTTTATATATATTTATCTTATTTTAAATCTCAGCTGGTGCACACCCGGTTTTGAGACATGGCGTGAGAGATCTTTGAAGAGAGCATTTAGTTAGTAAGAATTTATTGTTATGATTTGAGTTCTACCAAATACTTTCGAATGAGTTCTGGTTATTGTTGGGTAAAGAAAAATTTTTGTTGTTAAATTTCTATAATATTTGTTTCCTATTTAATGATTTTATTTAAAACATTTTATTGCACTACAATACAATGATGAGTTTCTTGAATATTATAAAAGATTATGAATTATTTTATATATAATTTCATTTTCTGATGAAGTATAAAGAATTAAGTTACATGCAATGTTCACACCTCAAAAAAATGTTGTTTTTTTTTTTTACTCGATGCTGAAGGTAAAGAGTATATTGGGTTTGTGCAATGTCCGTCATGGTGTCTGTCCGTCTCTATGTTCGTTAGTTTTTTCCACACCGTTCAAGCTAGAGACTTGAAACTTTGATAGCTACTGGCATCCCCGAAAAAATTGCATCAAAAACTTTGGAGCCACGCCCACCCATTCCGCCTCCAGCCCCCCGCAGTTTAAAATCAGAATCGCTTGTAACTTCTTCAGTTTTTGAGCTGGAGCCACAAAATTTTGCGCCAGATAGGTGAGTGACGATCCCCAAAAACTGCATCAAAACTTTGGATGCCATGCCCACCCATAACTCGCCAATTTGATGCCACCCCCAGTTCCGCCCTTTTACAACTTTTCGTTAGAGCACAAATTTGGTAAGAAGATAGCAATTGACATCAAACTAAGATCTGCATCAAAATTTGGTGCCACGCCCTTGCACCCAGCCGCCCACTTTTTTAAACGGGATGGCGTGTATCTTTCATAGTGTTTGAGCTAGAGTCTCCAAATTCGTAGGAAGATAACTCATACCGCCCCCAGCCCCCCTTCCCCAACCTTTTAAAAACTTTGAGCTAGAGTCACCAAATTAGGTAGGAAGATAGCTGGTGGCATCCCCATCTGCATCAGAAAATATTTGAGGCAACTTACACCCCTGCCGCATCCGTACCCCTTTGCAATCAGGCCTCTTTTTACCGGTTTTAATACTGGTATCGAGTATATCGCAGTCGGTTGCGTCCGACTGCAACGTTTCACTTGTTTGTTTTTAATTTGGTTAAACAATGAGTGAAATAAATTGTATTACTATATTCATTATTTGTACTAAAATATTAAAATGTTTTATGTTCTTACCGTAGTACTTGAGCGTTGCCTTGGTTTACCTGCTTCCATTTAAGTCAGTTGCAAAGAAAGACAAATTTAAGGTGAAACCTATCACCATCAGCAAACATAAATACACGAGAGCTAGTAATAACTGCTGGAAGATCGTAAATAATAATAAATAGCATGTTGATGACTCTCTAAATATATTTGCAAATTGATAGATTTTACATTTTTTTTATTCACTGATCAGCCACAACTATGAGATACGTTTCGTTTGACCCATAAGGCTGTAGGCCCCGCCAACAAAACATATAGGCATCGGGCACAATTACTGGTCGCTTGTTTACGTTATGACTTGCGTGAGATAATTATGTTTCCATGTCAATAAAATTGGGAAAATCTAGGCAGATTTGAAAGATGCCAGTAAAAAAAGAAAGACTGGTCAGCAGAATTATTTTAAATCTGTGCGCTTATTAAAAGTTGCCCGCTAAGTTCAGATTCACGTTGATATGGTAGAAATAGAAGCCACTAATCTGTTAAATAATTCAAATGTTTCTAGTTGACAAGAATGGGCAAGCGGACTTGGCAAGCGGATTTCTGGCCGCCACTCTGGGATAGCAATTGAAATAGCAGGGCGGTGTTTCTGGCACCAGTTATGGCATAGTGTAAGAGCCACGAACGTTGACATAAGCCGGCACAGATCTTGAGGGCATGCAGTCATAAGGATAGTAAGGACTAACAATGCAAGGCAGCTGGCATGGCTGGCTATGGCAGCTGAAATTGGGAGTGAGGTTGGAATATTGATTTGGCTGCTGTGTGCCATCCTGCACAATTACTAAAACGTTTGCCTGACGCTGAGATGCATGACTGGCAGCTGAGTATGTTTGGCAGAAATCTCTAAGCAGCGCTGTTTTGGCCCCCTGCCGTCCTGCATACGGATTGCTTTCGAGCTAGTTATTCCAGATATCCTTGTATAAATACATCAACCAATAGTCCAAACTCAAGCAACGTCCGAAACGTTCTTAATTTAAGTACGAAACTATTATATTAACTGAACGGCGTTCATACAAATTTCGTTTAGAAAATATGACCAGCGTTTGTGGATTAAGAAAGTGCGTACAGGTAATGAAATGGTAGTAAGGGACAGTTTATTTTTCTGAGTGTACCGGTATAAAAACATGTGATAAGAAGTCTGCTTGCGAAGGGTGAGTACAAAAATGTGGATTTATGACTTCATACAGACGGACAGACACCATGACGGACATTGTACAACACCAATATACTTACTCTTTACCTTCGATATCACATTTGTAAATAGTATTTGATAGTTAAGTGCTGATAAGCAAAGTCAAAGTCATGGGCGACACGGGTTCTTAAGTAGCTAGTGGGAAACGTGCGGCACGTGAGGGCTAATAGTGTGTTATCATTTCGAGAAGCATACAAAGTGCTTATCAACGTTGAAACTATTCTTTGTACATTCTTTATTATATACTTAAGCTTTTTGATTGTATGAAGATTGTAACTTAAAAGGTAACCTTAATTTGAGCTAGAGAATCTATATCGTTAAACCCAAGACTCCGCTCGTTTGCAGATCCTCCAGAGGCAAATCATTGACAACTTCTATGAAATCTTCAACAGTGCACGCATAAGAATAACCTTTCGTCAGATCCTCCTTGGTCCAACTAATCCAGTCAATCTTATCTCCAATATCGGGACAGATTATGTAGTCTCTATGTATCTGCTCCAGGCTTGCATGTGGATTGTTAACGCCGACTAGAACAATGCCTTTAAGGCTAACACGTTCGATAATCACACGGAAGTACAACATTGGAACTGGTATCAGTCCATTATTATTCTCATCAAAGTCCAAGTAGAGCTCTTGTGCAGTACCATTCACATCTGGTAGGGTAGTTACGCCCCATGTGCCGGTATAGCAATCAACGGTAATATTCTCACCGGCAACAAACTTCCTCACACTATCCTCGATGCGTTCCCAGTTACCGCCATTAAATGTCTGCCACTGCGGTGCCACATTCACAAAAAGAAAAGTCGCCTTCTGTGCAGCTCCAAAGACAAAGTCCGTCTTGGCGGACAGATGTCCACGGGCCAAGTAAACATTGCCGCTGATATTGAAATAAGGCGACGCATCCATGCCGAGAATTTCACTGATTGTGATATTTTGCTGCTTTTGGGTGTACCTGCCGTTCACATCCTTGCCCCCGTAGAAGTCACCAGTACTGAAGCTGGGACGGCTGACAGAGCGCTGATATTGATTACTGCCTGGGAATAATACATGGTGCACATAGCGTGTTACTTCTGCCAGCTCATTGTGACAGACATCGTAGGTTTTCAAAAAGTCGTTGTTTTTCTCATAATCGGACAACTGGAAGCCTACCTCTAGGTGGCTAGTGCCCCCATTGCATGAGCGATCCGTGCGTCTAGCGGTATAGCTTGGCCAGGAGGTACACACAAAATCTTGGAGATGATAGACACTGCCCATCACCAGGAAGCTCTGCTGTTGCCAGCAGCTGGCAATAAGCCGATTAAAGTCTGTAAAATGCCCCTGAAATCTGCCTGAGCTGGTGCAGTGCATCTCAAATTTCTCGCCGTGCTTTAGCTCCACCAGACCTTCCGTATTGGGCATTAGATATTCTGCGTTACCCTGCGCATTTCGCAGAACATAAACTGGTGCCGGATCTTTAAGATCACCATTCACCCGAAATTCGCACAGCTTCTCCTCTTCGGGATCAGGTAAACCCAAAAGTCCATTGGTATCTAGTTGATCCAAAGGCAAATTCTTTACAACAGCAGTAAAATCATTCACATCGCAGGCATAGGCATAACCCTGCTCCAGTTGTGTTTTCTCCCAGTCAAGCCAAGTCAGCTGCGCACCCACATCTTCACATACAACATAGTCCTGCTGGATCTCGGCAAGACTGGCATGTGGATTGTTGACTACCACCAGGGCAATGCCCTTGCGAGTCAGTTGATCGATAACAATGCGATAAACCAGACGAGGCACAGGCATTTTCTGTCCACTGCGATCCAAATAGATTTCCGTCTGTTCTCCCTTAGAATTTGGAAATTTGGCGACACTCCAGCTGCCCGCATGGATGCTGACGTTGAGTCCCTCGTTGGCCACAAACTGTCGCACACTGCGCTCCACAGCCAGCCAGTTACCGATGCTAATACTTTTCCACTGCGGCACTGCATTCACATAGAAGTGGGTGGCTCGTTGTGCTGAACCTTGCACAAAGTCCTGACGAGGAGCCAAGTGACCACGTGTCAAATATAGATCCCGACTACTATCCAAGTACTTGCTAGCATCTAGCCCAAGAGTTTCACTTAAAACGTTCAGCTGATGCTCCTGGCCATAGAACAAGTTAACATCCTTGCCCCCGTAGAAGTCACCACGCAAATAACCCGGCTGGGCCACATTCCTCTGATAGGCAATATTAGATGGAGTTAGCTCATAGCGTACATAACGTGTGATCTGTACTTTCTCATTATAGCACAATTCTAGTTGCGGCAACATGCCAGTCGCCACGTTGAAGCCAATTTGAAGAAGCTCGGTGCCACCCTCGCACGGATCGCCCGTGCGTACGGCTTCGTACGTCGGCCAGGTTTGACAGCTAAACGACCGGATGTTAACCTCCAGGCCCTCGGCCTCGTAGATCTGATTGCCCAAGCATCTCGCTGTCAATGCGGTATATCGATTGAAGGGCGTGGCCATTGCAGCCGTGCAATGTAAGTCGATACTGGATCCATCATTCACAGTGTAAACGCCCAGCTCGTTGGGTAACAGCCAACTTAAATAACCCTGAGGGGTGAGCAATGGTGCCGGGTCCTTAAGATCGCCGTTCACTCTAAAGTGACACTGGTTGGGATTGGGTGTTGGAGTTGGCGTGACGGGTGAACCAGTTGTGGATGGTGAATCCGTGGTGATGGGCGTTGTAGATGGTATTGCGGTGGTGCTTGGCTCATTGGTGGTGCTGACAGTGGGAGGTATATCATCTAAACCTAGGACACCCGTTGTGTGTAAGTCTTCAAGGGGCAAGTCCTTGACCACTTCGGTGAAATCTTCTACAGTACAGGCATATGAATAACCCTCATGGAGGTTCTCCTTGAGCCAGGAAACCCAACTTAGCCGATGTCCAATATCCTCACACACAATGTAATCGCTCTGTATTTTTTCCAATGTGACATACGGATTGTTAACACCCACCAAAACGATGCCCTCGCTATTCTGCCTGTCGATGATAACGCGATAGTACAACTTGGGCACTGGTATCAGTCCATTGTTGTTCTTATCAAAGTCCAAATAAAGTTGTTGCTCGACGCCGTCAACATCGGGCAGAGTAGAGACGCCCCACGTGCCTGTATAGCAGTCTGCCGTTAGATTCCGTTCAGCAATGAACTTGCGAACACTCGACTCAACTCGCTCCCAGTTGCCGCCATTGAAGGTCTGCCACTGCGGGGCGACATTAATGAACAAAAATGTTGACATTTGCGCCGCACCAAAGATTTGATCCGCCTTAGCAACCATGTGACCGCGAGCTATGTATCGATCATCACTGTAGTTAAAGTAGGGCGAAGCATCCATGCCGAGAATTTCACTGATTGTGATATTCTGCTGCTTTTGCGTATACTTGACATTAACATTCCGGCCACCATAAAAGTCCAGCTCAATAAAGTTAGGTCTTGCCACGCCATGCTGATGGTCGTTGCTCGAGGGATAGAGCACATGGTGAACATAGCGTGTGGCTTCAGCCAGCTCATCGTGGCACACGTCATAGGTTTGCAGGAAACCGTCGTCTTCAAGCTGGAAGCCAACCTTGACCAAGTCTGTGCCACCATTACACTCTCGCCCGGTTCGAAGGGCCGTGTAGGTGGGCCATGCCACGCAGCTGAAGGTGGCAAATGGGTAGATTAGCTCATCGACCAGGAAATATTTTTGCTGCAAGCACTGCACAGTTAGAGACGTTCGGTTTTGAAAGGGTGCAGCAAAACCCGCACCGGGACAAAACATGTCAAGGAGTTCACCATTGGTTAGACGCACTGTGTCCGTGGGATCCGGCACAATCAGTTCGAAGAAGTTGTGTCGCGCAAAGAGTGGCGCTGGGTCATTAAGATCACCGTTTACACGAAACTCACAAGCACCACGCACGGGAACACCTGGATTATCCTCCACGTGGGGCAAGACACGCGGTAAACTTAGTACATGGGCCGAGCTGAAGCTGACCAGCAGCTTCAGTAATACTAGAATCACAGTCACGTTGCTCTTCATGGCACTGCGTTATAGCCAACCTTGCGCAGTTTAAGTACTTTTTTATAAGTTAACAATATCGCGCCAGACCCTGTCATACTTATCGATATGTTCGCTTTTGTTTATGACATTTGAATGCAGATAAGATGTTGTTGTTGCATGTTCCGGCCATGGCCCGATTGCCCCGATTGCTGACCAAAACATTTTAGGTAAAAATATAACTCGTGTTATTTCTTTTATTAATAGTCATACCATCAACTTGAAGGCTAATAACAATAAGCTTCTGCAAATACCATTGTCAATAACTTATCATATTAGATTTAGAATGGGCGAGCTTAACCCAAAAACTTTCATTTATATTACGAGTTGATTTTCCAATTGTTAGTCCTTATGCATTTTTTTCAAAAAATAGACATTGGAAAGAATTAAAGGTTGAATTAACGCGTATCGAAATATTATTATTATTGAGAAATCAAGCATAAAAAACTGTCACACACTAATTGATTAATCTGCAAGTAACAAAAAATGTATGGCAATGGCAACCAAACATTTACAAGAGTCCAAGTTGCATATAATTGTATTCCATCACAATCAACCACAGGCGAAGACATTCATGCAAAAGTTTGGACTCCAGACCATTCACTAACTTGCTGGTCGAATTTTTGTGGTTGTAACATTTTTGCGAAACAAAAAAAGTCCAAACAGAAGGTAAGGGTACTCGACTTGAAGATGTCCTTTACTCAGATCAACCACCTTTTGAGAATACGTAATATTGTTTTAGCAGGGTACAACTTCAAAGAAAACACCAAAATTGTATGTAAAAACAAATCATTTGGTAATTGAATTTTGTGAAATACAATTTATTTGTCTTTGTTCCTGACAGCTGCTGCTCACAGAAGGCTTGTCAAAAAAATGCAATAAATAACTGTGTACTACTCTTTACGCTTCAAGTAGCCGGAAATGTAATATATATGATTGGCATAGTACTTGAAAAAGCTTCTTCTTTAAGTCTCAGCGATACGAGTTCTAATCAATGGCCCAAATTAATTTAGCCAATTAAATTGGTACGTAAAGCGTAATTTCAGCAAATATAGTTAAAGTTGTTGAAGTGTCATTGTGCCCAAATGGTGCACATTGCTATCAGGTTGTGTTATTTATTTATTGATTTTAGATTTAAACGAAAAATACAAGCTGATGTTATACCCTAAATAAAACGGTAGAAAAACTGTTTAAAGGTACAGAGGTAGCATATGATACATCAGCAATGTAATTACCGAAATTTTAATAAGTTAAATGTCTATTATCTTTTAGCTTTTATGGAACAATCGAACCTCCATATTACGAATCTTAAAGGGTCAAGTAAAAACCTCGTTATTGAGAAAATTCGTGATACGAAATTGTTTCAAAGTATGTTTTTTTTTAACACGCTTTTATTAGTTTCAGCTGTATGTTTGTATCTAACTCTCTTTTGGACTAAGAGCAACTTAAATGCGTTCGTTGGCCGAGCAGACTTAGGGGCGGATCATCGATAGGCCGTAGGTTCTAATTCCGTGCACGCTGAGAAAACTAATTATGTACATTTTATCACAACAAATTATAGTTTTTCAAATCGCACAGGCATTCGAGATATCGTAATAAAGGAATATTCTCTATAGGGAATTTCGTTCTATGAAAAGCAAAACACCCTGAAAATTGAACAAAATTGCAGTGTTATGGAAATAAACTCGTTACATAGAAAAATTCGTTGAACTGAAGTTAATTTTTATGGAAGTTAGTAGTAATGGAAGTTTTATTGAAAAAGCGTCAAAAATGTGTGTCCATTTATTTAGTACATCATTATTTAAATTTTTAATGAAATAATTATGAATATTTTTTTAAGTCAAAATCAAAAGTCTTTTTTAGCTATATTTACCGTAGCTTTTTATTTATAAAACGATTTTTTTTTTACCATTTTTTGGGGTTATTTCAACTCTCAAACCGTCCTTAAAATCATTCTGCGTTAATTATATTTAAGTACAGGGTATTCCCATGTATGCTCGGCATAACAATTGCTTGTTTTAAACAAAATAATTAGGCTCGTATTTATTATTTTGGCCTGCTATTGGGGACAACAAATTTAGCAGACTCGCGCATTAATCAAAATTTTGCTATGGGCCAGGTGTGAGCTGGACGCGTGAACATGACAACTCGCGCATAAATTTTGATTTTCAATAATTTATGTTAACTAATCGGAACACATGGCGTGTACGCAATATGCTTGTCATTGGCCACCAATTAGATTTTAAAATCGATGATCGAGGATGAGTAATAGGACTGCAGAAACAAAAACACAAAAGCATCTGCAGCTGGCTCTTGCTAATGGCAAGCTTAATTATAATTTTTCATTTGCACTTCTTTTCAATTTTTTTCCGTCCCCTTGGCACCCATCGTCCTTGACAGATGGCTGCTCAGTGCTCGCAGGTCGCTGCTCAATTAAAAGTGCATTAAGATATCGCACGGCAGGTCACAATGTTAAGACACCAGATGCTGCCAGATAATTTCTTGCCTGATTGCAGTTACTTAATGAAAGTGCTTAATTCGACGGCGACGGATGCAGTAAATGGGCATTGAATGCTGCTTGGGTAAGTTGTTATTAAATTCATAAGCAAAGCAATTTGCTTTAACAAGAACGTTGCACAAAAGGGCTTTCATTTACTAATTTTTATAATCGATCGACCGAAGCTTAAGAGTATATCGGGTTTGTGCAATGTCCGTTGTGGTTTCTGTCCGTGTATCTGTCCCCTACCACATCAGGACCTCGTTGCAATCGGGTATCTTTTTACCCGTTTTCAAGCAGGTATCGAGTATAGCGCAGTCGGTTGCGTCCAACGGCAACGTCTCTACTTTACATTTATTTTTTTTTTAAACATAATTTTTAATTTCAATAAAACAAGTGATTTTATTTTTTTTTTGTGCCTGCTCAAGGAACATCAGAAGTGGCTAAAGAATTAAGACGGATATAAAACATGCATACGTATACATATCCTTATGGTCTTATGCAATTTACCAAGCACATTTCTTTTCATCCATGTGGATGAAGTGAGCTGAAAAGCTCTTGCTGTGCAGCGTATAAGCCTTTTTGAATAACACTGATACGCCGTGTGGCTGACGCTGTTGATGGCAACATTGCGGCATTGAATAAATGAAGAAGAAGGAGAGGAAGAATAAATGTAGATGGCGTTGGCGATGGCCAAACAGGCCACTGCCACTGGCACTGATGGCCAACAAGGCGGCTTTCAAGTGCAGCTGGCAAAAGCGCCAACTGCAAAAGACAGCGCCAAAACAGAACAGCAAAAAAAATCAGTGTTTTTTAATTTTTTTTTTTTACCATATTGCTATATTGTTTTTTTTTTTTTAAAGAGATGTAACTGTGTTTTTTTTTGTAATTTTTTGTTCATTTTGTACTTTTTGTTGTTCCTTTGCCAGGCGTAAGCAATTTCGCAGCCCTCTCTCTCTTCTTCTCTCTTGAGCGAAGCATTTTAATTTAAATGTTAAAACGTGACAATAACGCAGTCACTGGGGGGATATGAGACTGTCTCATATGCCCAGGACGTCAGTCAGTCAACGACATAAACAATATACCCTACACCACAAGGTGTAAATAGGTTAAAAGGTGAAAGGAAAATGCATCTTTTTGAAATTAATTCATTGTAAAAACTATTAATACCAACTAAAGCTGATTTTAACAGAGATTAAACATATTTCACTGAATCCCTATTGATTTGTGGCTTTTTTGTTTTGTTTGTATTCCAATAATACAGGGTATTACCTGGTTAATGCCACTCGGTGGACGTCATGTTTGTCAATCTTGTTGCTGTCATTGTCAGCATCGTATGGATGAAGTTGCTGTTGTTGTTATTTCTTGTTATTCGAGTAGATTACCAGCGCTGTTCAACAGCCAATGTCCAAAGGGAGCTGAGGAGCCCGTGGACAAAAAGTTGTTAAATTATGCCTGCTCAAAATTTTGAGTGACGTTGCGCTTTGGATAAACCGTGAATCCTGTCCTGAGCCTTGGCCACCACATCGCGAGTGCCAATCAATATGTTTTGCTTTCCTCATGCGTTCAAAACAACAACAAGAACCAAATGGAACAACCCCTTCGGTCAGAAACCTTTTAGCCATTTGCCATCTGATTCATGCGTGCTTGTTGTGTTGATGTTGTTGGTCAGCGTCCTGTGTGAATGAATTATTCAAAGAAAAAGATATTAAATGCAAATACACACATGCACACACACACAGAAGTTTTGTAAATAAAAAAGGACTATACATTTTTATGTGATGTTTGGAGGACTCGCTTGAGTAATTGGAAGTTTTACTGCCGCTTCCAAATGGTTGCTTGTTGCTGTTGTTCCTGTTGTTGATCAAGAAAATTTTAATTAATAATGTGTGGCTTCACACATTGCCATAAAATATTCAAGCTGGCATCGTTCGTACTTCATGCGGTCGGTTGAACTTTATTGGCAAAATTCAGGCACAGGTGTGCGGAAAGACAGTATGTCATCCAAGGCAAGCTACGCGAAAAATGTTCTCGAGCAGTTGCCTGTTTTGCAGATAACTGGGTCAAATCCACTTAATATGCACTAGCTTAATGTTTTGGACGCAGCGTTCTTCTTTTTTACTTGCTGTTCTTAAATTAATATTAGCAACTATTGGAATTTTTTCAATTAGTTTAATCTTCGGTTAGGATTTAAAACAATGGTTCTGCTGTTTAAGTAAGTTGTCGTAAACAAGACATGGCAGTCGTCCAAATTTTTCATGCTGACGGACAGACACGATGACGGACATTTATCTTCGGTATCAGAGTATAATTATCTGACATAGTAGTAGATGTCCTGTTAATATGCTGGTAACATTCCAAAGATGTTGTTGATGTCACTGTTCAATGTATATTAAAGTCTTATATTAATCAATTAAAAATTAATCCAAAAATAAATTTTTCCGTTTTTCTTTCTTGTTATAGTTTTTTAACCATTGTTTTTTTTTTGGTTTGATTTGGTGTGTTTTGTTTTACCCCTGATGCAATGAAATTCTGTTAGAGAATATTTTCAAGGAGATGCTTGGGACATGTTTTTGTTGCAATATCAATTAGCATTTTTGCTGTCAGTTGAAAGAATATGAATGCGAAATAATAATTTTAAGTGTTGTACATTATGATATCAGGGTTTTCTCAAGTGCATTGTTGCCATGTTGCATGTATTGTTGCACGTTGCATGCTGCTTGTTGCTGTTATTTTTTCACTTCAGATAGTACAGCGCGTTTCACTTTCCGGTTTTCGCTCTCTCTCTCTCTCTCTGCATTGGTCTTTCGCACAAAAGGAAATTTTTAGCAACAATGTCTGTTGATTTTAACTTTACCATGTTGTTGCTGTTGTTGTTGTGTGCGCTGTTGTTGGTATCTGTAATGTTGCCGTTGTGCTTGCTGCAACGTTCAATTCAATGTTAACGTGTTAAAGCATGCCCAGCATGCGGAAGAACAGAAAAACTGTTTTAAATCGAAACAACTCAACTGACTGATGGACTCTTCTTGCCAACGATTGATCCGCTTCCTCCTTAATGCTGACAAACAATAGCAGTTACAACATCATCATTACACACACATACATGCATATAAACATATATAAATTTATATACGCTTTGGGTCTTCATCAGCGACAATGGGAATGTTCAATTTACTCATTTAATTTGATTTTAATTTCACTGGCTGCATTGTGGATACAGACTGCGGTAAATGAAATTGATTCCAGGTCAAAAATCAATCAGACTCAAATTAAGTCAGAGCTCTTTATTTACACTTACTTGTATTGCTCTGATTGGGTATTATGAATAAAAGCATGACGATTTCTTATTATAGAACTTAGCACCATACATTTTTATAAGATTAAATTTTGTTTCACTAAAAATTATTGATCAACTTTTTAAATACTATTTGATGAGTATTACGATTGATATTTAATAAATTTCAAAGTGTCCAAGACGCAAACTCATATGCCGTGCACCTAAGAAGCTTACTTTGTAACGCCAGTTGCTAAAAATAAGAAATAATATAGAAATTATCAACATGCATAAGAATATCAGAATTTACCTCAATGGGTTTTGCGTAGCTCGTAATTGGAAGATCGAGTTGCAGTGATTCCTGTTCTTCATCAGTTTTGAGTTCGAGCAACAATTTCGAGACGATGTCAATAAAATCGGTTTTTAAGTTTCCCGATGCAATGCGAAGGAGCTGCAGCTGCTTGCACTCGCCAATAACTTTAAGTAGGGCATCAGAGACATCACATTCGCTGGACATCCAAATGCTGAGCTTTTTCAATTGCTTTAGCTCTGACAGCATCGCCACACACTCGGCTGTCGAACAGAAGCACTTGAGCTGCTGCAGTTGGCGCTGTCGGATAATTTGCAAAGTCTCCTGTGGAGTAAGGGTACCTCCATCGATTTGCAGACAGAGCAGTTGCGGTCGCACAGCCAGGGCCTTAAGCAGCGGCACAAAGGAATTACTGCCCCGCGCGCCCGAATGTATTAGCTGCCTCAGCTTTGGTAGCCTGGCAAGTGGCTTGTAAGCCGAAGCCTCCGCCATCATACCAAACCGAAGCGTTTCCAGGTTTGCGCAATGGAAAACTATGTCGCCTAGATTACGCTGTACACAGGCATAGCCGAGATACAACATGCGTAGATTGGGGTTTGACTTGCAGCATTTAACCAGAATTGGGGCACTTATATCTTGTACTCGCAAATGTAGCTCCTCCAGATAACGCAGTTGCCAAATAGTATCGAATGTCCAATCTGTATGACAAGATAAAATATGGAAATAATAAAATGCTATCTATAATTATATAATTTTTGGCAATATTCATTATTATTTGTTACATGTGTAAAGGGTATCTTACCATCTTTAGCATACACTTCCAAAACTTTAAGCTCATTCAAATCTTTTGCAGCAGCAAAGATACGCTCAAATGGTTTTTCAATCGGAGTGCGCAGATAATGCTGTTTTATTATCAAATGTTTTAAGTTGACCATGCCACTTAAGTTGCTGCATAGTATGTCAAAGCAATTGATATCAAGATATTTAAATGTTCGTTCAGTGTTAAAGTGATCCAAATCGATGGTAAGCACACGAACTGCTTGGCGGCAAATGCAGAATGCGATCAGCGAATCTCGTGTGATGCCCTCCTTGCCAACAAACTCGCGATATTCTTTTTCCGCCCATGCAATGAACACTTCACGAAACCGTTGGCAGACTTGTGCAAAACAAATCTGTTCTTCAAGTGTAAGATAATCTAGTAACAATGTAAGACAATCATCGTTCATATCCAAAATATTTAGCGAGCTCATTTTACAGCGATCCAGCGCGATTTGTTTTAAATGTGAGACTAAATTCCAGTTGATAGTAAACAAGTATAAATTTCCCAACGCAGTCTAAGGCCACGTATAAATGTAAGCTTTATGACTAATCAGCTACTATTAATATACTTTTTGTAGATAGAAACGTGAGAGTGGGAACTGACCTAACTCAAACTTAACAACTGACGAGTTGCGGAAAAACCTGCTTGTTCGATGCAAGTATATCATCATACATATATGTACTTTTGAATTACTTCGAACAGTGTGAGTGTCATTTCATAAGCAGTTTATTTATTTCATAGCCATTGACTGACTGATAGTATCGTGAAATTAAAAGTCATGCATTCTGTTAAGTGTGGGTTGACTTTTTAAGTGATGTTAAACTAAATAATTTAAAGTAATAAACAACAAATAAATGTAGGGAAATAAATATGTTTATTCAAATGGGTTGATTTCATTAAAGTTTAGATTTAGTTTAATAACTTATAATAAACATTAAATATGTTTTAAACCACTTCTTGGCTGAACAATTTCAACTGAACAATCAACTCAGCGTTTGACGACGACTGGTTGAACTCAGCTCTACACAACGACTGACTCTACTCAGCTCTATACGACGACTTACTCTATTCTGTGTTTCTGCCTAAAATTACGATCTTATGATCGTAAAGCAAAGGATTCTTAGCAATCTCTACTTCTCCCAATCCTACATAAATAACTGATATAATCATAGCCAATAGTTCTCATAGATGTCATATCTCCCCACAAATTCACAACATAAAATACACTTTGAAAAAGTTATCATTGAATTAAAAATATTTAACTACTTTTTAACCTTTTAACCTAAGATGAATACCGTTCTGACCTTTTGCTCTTAATCAAGGACGTAGTTCATCACCTCATTTAATTTCGATGTTGCATTCATGTTGACTTTTAGAGTGTAATTGACAAAGTAGATTTTTGACAGCAGCTATTGGATGTTTGATAGCAGAATTCAAGACCGGAGTACAAGTATTTTTCAAGCTGTCTGGCTTGTGGCTCGAACACCCTGGAAGCTGCTACTGCTGCTGATGGCGTTTTGAACTCCCGCAGAGCTACAATGCTTTTGACGGCGTCAGTTACTAAATGTGCAGCCATATTTTTGGCTGGCATTGTATTTTCACGGACTGCGAGCTTAAACCTCGTTTCGTTTGGCAGCAGTGCATCATAACGATCAATGATGTTCTGCGAAACGTTAGTGCCGTCACAGAAACATGGCATAAACAACTTTAAGGAGAATTTCAGTAGCTTTGTTTTTGAAATGAAAAACTAATCACAAAGTTAAACGCTTTTGCACCATGTTCTAACATAAATGGACAACGATAAATAAAGTTTTACTATGAGAAATTTGTATTCATTTATGTTTTTAGACAGGTACTTTAATTTTAAAGATTCACGCCTGAGTTATGTGTGAGCACAATGAGTAAGGCGAATGCCAAATCTTTGATCTCTTAGGTATCACCGGCTTCTTTATTAAAGAGACTCCTGATTGATTTAACTGACAGTAACCCCCTTTGTGGTTCTTTCTTAACAATTTTCACTCTCTGCTTTTTGTGCTCCTTTTGTTTTGCCATCGAATCGTGCACCATCTCAAAGGAACTTAAGGGATTCACTAGGAGCCTTGATAGGCTTTCTGCCTGAGCTGCCAACGCAGCGGCCATTTTAGCGGCTGTATCGGTTTGAGCTAATACCGATGAAGACTGTCTTCTTGTTGATTTGGGTGAGACCGCATATTGCACCATCTGATCGGCGGAAACGCGTTTCATGGTAACGTAATGACTAGAAACATGAGGAAGAAAAATCTCAGATTCATAGCCATTGCATTCCGCTAGCACCACGTTTCCGTTTGAAATGAGCTTAAGCTCGAAGTGCAACTTGGAACCGAATCCATCTCGACTAACGCAGTTTGGCGATAGGCCTGAATAAACTGCTGTGTGAACATTGCGCCTTGCCAGACGCTGTCCTTGATACGGGGTCGAGAAAGGCGGGTAGTTAGCATAAAATCCGTGCGTTTCACTCGGTTGGTGGCTGGGCTGCCGGCTGCTGATGACATTCGGCAATGTGACGCGGCCATATAACAGCTTAGGCACAAATATTTCAGACTCACATCCCAGCGTCTCCACTAAAACCAAACTCTTATCCGCCAGTAGCTTTATGTGGAATTTTATGGGATTTGAGGACCCAGAAAAAATGCTCCCGCTCATGACTGGGCACAGGTTACAATTTATGCTGTCAACCCCACCTGCAATTTAGAAAGGTTCAGAGTGAACGGCACCTGTCGATATCCTGATGAAACGAAACAAAAATTTAGATTATTTAAAAACTTTTTATTTATAATTTAGAAATAGTTTTGACTTTAAAATCAAAGATCTTAATCCAATTACTGGGCCAAGCCTTTTATTTTCTTTAAATACAATTAATTATGGATGCCTTAGCCCAAATTTGCATTATGTGGTATGAAAATATTTAACTTAAGCCTTAGCTAGACGATTGTTGTAACAATTTTAAGTGTAAGCCGCATAAGCTAAGAGTTCCGCATACTTAAATAAGCACGAATTGGATGGTAAACGGTAATTAAATGAAACATTTTTTAAGCTTTCAGTTATTTAAATGATAATTTAAAAAAATCATTAGTTTTTGTAAATGTTTGCTTTCACTTTTCTTTTTGGGCTTTTGCGATAATTTTGCCAATCGGCATTAGGTTAACCAACAACAGCCATTCAATATCGCCCACAAAATCGAAAAACGAAAATTTAATGGCTCCAATTCGCGATAGTTTCCCACAAAGCAAACCAATAAGCAAACCACAAACCAGCCAGCCAGCTACCACGTTTAGCTATCAGCGATGTACCAGAATCCACTACCAAGCATTTTTCCTACTAATTGTATCAAAGGGCAGGCGAATGCGAATTTATGGCTGCAACTATTAAATGTCCGTGTTTTTAGCCCTGCTCGGACTGTGTTTTATGTGGCCCCAAGTAAATGGTGATGGAGAGCAGCACCTTTGATAGTAAAAGACTACTCGCTGGGCATTTACTGCCAGCCAAAATTTGTTCAGTTTGTTGGTTGGTTGCCCAGCTCAGCGAATTATAAAAAATTCAATTATAAGGTTTTATAATAGCAACGATGTGCGGTTACACCTGGACCCCCGTTTTCTATTTTTATATATTTTATCCCTTTCAACAGAACAAGATAATGCACTTTATCTACAAACAGCTAACCAGTATTGGTATTGGAGCTCTGCATTTAGTTTTAACTGTAGCTAAAATGTATTTGACATTTAAATAATTGAGTTGACAGTTTCTGTGACTGATAAGGATATTTTTACTTTCGGGCATATACTCGTAAGTTAGAAAATAAAAAAAGTATCCGATTAGGTGATATCCTTTACTTTTGATAAGTAAAATCGTATCAGCATTATACAATTTAGTAAAAGACGTATTTAAAAAGTTTATTTGAATAACAAGCTGTCAACTCTGTTTGCCAGACACAAAGACTATAGTCTTTTGTTTTACTTTGTTACAAATTCAGTTGTAGAAGGTGCCAAAAATTGATTTGCTGTGTTTGACATGCATTGGAATTGTGTGAGTTCCCTTGGGAATTGACGTTAATTTGCTTCTTTTGCACTAGTAAAAGGTTTCACGAATGATATTTCAACGCCTTTCGTCGTCGTCTGGCCAAGTAATTTCATCTGACAAGAGCCAAAAATAAAGTAGGATTAATGTGTGCGAAAAAGTTGACAGCAACGTGTTTGAAAAGCTCCCATCGGCTGTTTTTTTTTGTGTATCTGTCTCAACGCTATATGCACTATACGTGTACATTTGTTTGGTTTCACTCGGCTCGCCTCAAAAACACATGAGAATGAGCACGAAATTTAAATAAGAAAGTGTGAAACTCTTCCATGACCACCTAAGTGTGTGAGTGTGTGCGTATGTGTGTGTCTTTGAGTTTTTGGTAAGCCGTGTTTGCAGTTTTTGACAAATGACTTAAAGCCTTCAGGGCACACAGCTTTGAGAAGGGTTTAAGTAATTTGTTGAGACTGTTAAATATTGAATGTGGACCAAGGCACAAGGACACAAAAAACACATCATAAAAATGAAATATTTTCGTAAATAACCGAAACAAAATTGTTTGAGTGGAAAAGTAAAATATCTTTTTATCTTATTGTTGGTTTCAATGTGACAATCATATTTATCTTAACCCTTATATTTGGGGTCTCAATTTAATTCGGCATACCTTGATTACCTTATAAAATTATTTTACATTATATATACAAATGTCTTCAAGTTTATGTTATTATAAAAAAAAGTATTTGCTTCTAAAGAATCTCAAAATTTAAATACATACCACATAAAGATGTGTAACAAAGTATGTAGTAAAACATTAAACAGGATAATGTTTAAAAAATAAGAATTTGGTCGAGCTGTAATAATAATATTTCAACGGCTTGATTGTCTGAACCAAATCACATTATGCATGTTACTTATGTCTTTGATATAGGCTCATGAGATAGCAATTTCACACTCAGACTTACACATACACAGACAGAATGACATACTTTAAGTATTTAAGGAGAGGGTGAGTGAGCAAAAGACAAAGAGGGAAAGTTTCATGCACAGTTTCTGTTTGGTTTTATTGCGCCAACTTGGCCTCATGACAATGGCGTTCGAGGTGTGTGTTTAATCCGGAAACTTATTAATGTATGCACATAAGTATGTATGTGTGTATGTTTATAAATACATATACTTGTATATGTACCTTTCCGGTCGTTTGGCTTACGCACTTCTCGTATGTGTAAGTGGACCGAGAGAAGAATTGAGCGCCGAGACGGACACTTTCTTATAACACGACCGTGCATACTTTCACTTTACATAAGCTCTTTGTAGTGCTTGCTGCCACACACTTATCAGTACATGTATGTATGTGTGTGTGTGTTGACAAACACTTGATAATTTCTTTCATACACGCACTTTGCCTTGAATATCGTTGCGCAGATGTATGTGCGAAAAGTAAGTACGTGTATCTGCAAGATAATCCAACAGATTGGCCACAGGACCAACTGCCAGTTGCTTGTTTGGAGCTTCACGAAAGGGTCTCTTGAATTATTTTAAATTGTTTCTGCCATGCATTTTGATCGAGTTTTTATGTATTCATATGCGTGCACATCTGTAGCATGAAATAAAACAATAATAAAAATAAAATAATAGGCGCTACTTTACATTTGCCGAAAGGGTCATAAACTGTGATTGAGCGTCTTGGATTCAGATATCTATCTGAAATTTAACATCGCAAATGGTTAAGCGGCCAATTTAATGGGCTGTATGGGTCGATTTTTAAGTAGCTTGATAAAGTTTCTTTTCCCGAAAAAGTTTTGTGCTTTATTTCCTTTATATAAGCTGAACAAATAAGCTCAAAGAAAGGAGTATAATAAACTGTTGAGAAGTTTCTATATAGTTAAATGAATGCAGCTTTTTTCTTCATAGTTGCTTTAGTTGCCCGACTTTGGTCAGGTTAGTTGTTCAGTGGGAGATGATGAGCAACTTTACTGTTAATTTAATTAACATGCAAATGGCTAAAATTACATTCTGAACAAAGTTTTTTCTGTTTGTCCAGCCTGTTGAACAGGCAGGCAGCCAAGCTTCAGGGACATTCAGAGCCATAGATCAAAGCTGTTCTACTCTGCTGTGCTGCTGTGCATCGTACCCCGCAATGCATACGTTCATACATATGAGTGCCCTGTCAGCAGGTGTGTATGCTGGGGGGGTTGGAC
This sequence comes from Scaptomyza graminum, assembly GCA_018901835.1. Classification (NCBI taxonomy): domain Eukaryota; kingdom Metazoa; phylum Arthropoda; class Insecta; order Diptera; family Drosophilidae; genus Scaptomyza; species Scaptomyza graminum. The sequence continues at coordinate 1,427,701 of JAEIFL010000314.1, forward strand.
GTGTGTTTGGTGGAAAGGAGTGTATACTCTGGGTATGGGTACTGGAAGCAGCACGCTGCAGTTGTGTAAAGTAGGTCAGTACAACTACTACTGTTGTATGATGCCAATAAAAGTTAATGCGTTCGTGTGTGAACGGCATGTGAAATGCCGGTATTTGCTTCAGCTTGTTGATATTTTTTAATATTTATGGAATTTTAAAATGACACATTTACGTGGAACTGCGAACTGCGCCGAATAAAAATCGTATCATTTATTTGACATTGGCACACAACCGTAAAAAACAGTTTCTCTAACATAAGTCAACTCCTTCTTGGTTCACTTCCTATAATCTTTACATTGTCACTTACAGATACCCTAGAACTATTTGGCAAAAAGTGCCAGCACGTTTCGTTTGATAAAATATTATGAGATGTGTTATTTCGGCGAACAGCAATCGAAAGACATCGCCATCTATCTTAATTCTTCTAAAGGATTTCGCTAACTGGTATTACGAACAGTGAGTTATGGCACTAAGAAAGATTCCAAAGATAACATATAATCGTGCCTATCAATGAGTTTATATCTAAATAAAAATCCATACCTTTAAAAAGTACTTAAAATGATAACAATATTTGTAATGTGTGGTTGAACATTTTTACCGTGTCATAAGTCTGCGCATGAGGACTGAAAATTTAAATGTCACAGCAAAAAATTATGGTAAGTTGTTCAACAAGTGCTGAACTAAACATACACAAACAGTTATTTGCTTAGTTTGTAATTATTTTAAGATAGAGAGAAAGAAAACAGGATTCTTATATGATATGGATAACACGGACCAAGTTTCATAGTTCCCTTTAAGCACAGCAAAAAAAGAAACTTCAAAGTTGCAATTATAAAAATAAACACTTTCTCAATTATACTAAACTTCGAACTGTTAATTGAATCTGACAAAAACCATTTAGCAAAATGTTAATTTAAATGCTGACAACAGATAAATACTAAAAAGAAACAAGAGAAAAAAACAAAAAGAAATACACGATATAATTTACCTGGCAAATGAGCAGTAACTTAACTAAAGACAATGTAAAAGCAAACCATAGAACTCTAAGCGTGACTGTGAAAGACCCTCTAATTAATTCAATTATAATCAACTGATTCTACTTTATAAGTTTGCTACTGCAGAAGACTGATACACTCTTTATATTATTATGTTATGCCAGGGTATTAGCAATTCAAGTGCAAACAATGCGATTGCGTCCCAAGAGAGTGACAAATGAAATGTCTACGCAACAAAATAGCAACTGTCGTAGTCGGAAATACTACTTCAACTGTGAGCGCCACTGTGAGAACGCCTTCGATGAGATGAGTGCCAAGATGAGCTGGATGCCTGGATTTGGTCTGATAGTGCGGGAGTGAGGGAGGACAGGAAACGGCAAGGCGACAGCTTCCCCAAGGCTACCATTGTGTGTGCCCCACTCGCGTTGACAATAACGGAAATTATTGTTTCTATTCTTGTTTTTCTAACATTGTGTGCAACGTCTCCAGCCTCACAAACAGACAGACAGCTTTTCAGTTAAGATTATGGTAAACATTGCCAAGCTTTAGACGTTGATCCATTTGCAAGATTTAAAGTTGTGAAATAAAACCCTTTTCTTTTAAATAAAACCGGATTAGATACATAAAAAAAACTCGGTTAAGGCAAATGCAACTAATGTCTGTTGAAATGAATAATGCAAGGCAGACCAGACCACTAAATATTCTGAATGCAACATTATACTTAGTCTTCGTCATGAGTTATAAGCTTAAATATTATTGATAAGTATGTGTGTATATAATTTTCAGAGCGATAGCTATTTAAACTTGCTTCATTCTTGTATGTTTATTGTAAAAACTTACCCAACATTTATTGGGTCATATAATAAAACTTTAGTTTCATATCTATTATTATAGAACATTAAAATTTAGTTATCGAGAAAAACATTTTATCTGTATGTACTAAAACAAAAAGTTAAACATGAAAATTTAGTTTGTGAGTGCTAAGAAAAGGCTTTGTCAGAATTTGCCATTCATTAATTTACTTGAACTGCCCTGAAACTGAAAGACAAATTGCTCATGTTGCGGTTGTTGTTGTTGTTGTTTCTTTTGTTGTTGCTTAAGATTTTCTTGGTAATTGCATTGTTTGACAAAGACCCAACTGTGTGACCTTTTGACAGTTTATAGTCTTAACTTATGTTCGTTGCCCTCCGGCCTGGGCAGCAGCTAAGCCGAGAGGAAAACTTTACTTAAGGCTTGTTGACTCTTTAACTTACTTGACAGGCTGCAGCTGATGCAGATCTTTGGCTAAAACGAACAGCAATAAAAACACCAAAATAGGATATTTCTAGAAAACAGGATATTTAAAGAAATTTGTGATTTTGTGCAAAATTTCTTTGACGTTTCATGCCAACTTCTTGAAGTGTTTCAATTAAAACTTGAAAACTTGTTGACATTTATTGAACACTGAGACTCTGAGACTGCGGCTAATGTTGTCCTTCTACCCGCTTGTCAAGTAGTCGCAAAAACACACACACATTTCTGCTTTGCATTAGCCGTACCCTTTAACAGCTTTCTCGAACCAATGGAATGACATTGACTGCTCCACATTGCCATTGTTGTTGTCGGCCAGACTGTGTGGCATAAGATGTCTGTATTTAAAGAACGTATCTTTATTGAGAAAGTGTGTTAATTAAATTCAATAACAAAATCAAGCACTTTTGATCGAACAGCGTGTCTCGAAACATAATTAAGTTTTAGTTCAGTTATTTTTAAATCTTAACATATTTAAAGCTAAATTATTGTTGTTATTGAACATACACATTTTGTATTTTATGTGGCCATTTTCTTGATTGTGTAAATTTGAATGAAATTTGTTATTCAATTTCCAAAAACATATTTGTTGAAAATCAATTAAACAAATGTTCTAAAATTGGAGTTTTTGCATTTATTGAATTATAAATTTGCTCCACACGCTGTAAAAAAAAAGATTTCAAATGAATTGTTAATCAATTACAGTGAACTGTAAAGCTATCTTCTAAATCAAAACCCGTATCTAAAGTATTAGTTAAGCCTTTTCGTAATATTTTTGCGCGCCTATTGTTAGTCATAAATTGCTCGGAAAATTATATTTACTTGTGTTCTGAATCTTTGTAACACATTCGAAACGAAAACCGTTTTGTTACGCTTCAGCTCGACATACATAATCCAATTAATGCACAAGGACAACGCGCCTTTTGAGACTTAATTGCTTTACGGTAACGGTAAGGGTAACGGCAAATGAAAAGTAAAGGTATCGTCAACAAAGTCAGAGTGCCGCCGGTGCCCGGTTTGAAGTTTCAGTTTCTCCATGTATGAAATGGCTAATTGGTTTTCGAGAAAGGATACATAATTGGTATGTGGCTAACGGCCAATCAGACTATCTAATTGAATGTGCGTCAAAAGGTTTTAATGTACTATTTTAAACACTTGTAAGCTGATAGCAGCTAGTGCGGTGGCTGCGATTAATAAATAGATTTCACAATTAAGTTTTTAATATAGACCTTAGCTCACTTCGCATAGTATAGGTATACGCATTTAAAATATTTATTTATTTATTTAATATTGATATTGTAGCTTAAAAATTACAATAACAAGTAAGAAATAGCGCTGGCTACTTGGGCCTTCGGCTATAAACATTTGTATATACATTTTTTAACTTTAGTCGAGTTATTATTGTTATGTTTTAAGTGTGATGAAAGTTTAAGTTTACTTAAAATAAAGATTAATAAATATCTAATTAGCCATTATTGTTCAATAAAATTGATTATGCAAATTGAAATCAGTCCATTGCATAAAAAGCCTAACAAGAAATAAAAAATTACCATTTTTTTGCCGACTTTTACAGAATATGCAATTTATTTAATCAAAATAATTATATGCCTCGTTACATTATTATCATGTGAAACATGGTTGAATAAAAAAAACCAACTCATTTAAAGTTACTTTCTGTGAGTTTTATAAACCAACGAACCGACAATTGAAGTTAATAATTTGCTCGCAAACTCTTCGCCTCTTCAAGGGAAATTAAATATTGGTATTTATTACATAATTCGTATGGCCATTGAGGCTCTTTAGAATGTGAGCGTCCGACCACTCAGCAATGCAGCATAATAAACATGCTGCGAATATTAACAGTTAAAAAATGCAGATAAAGTATGCAAGTGTACTGTATGCTATACCTCATCATGTTTAAGAATATAGCATGTGCTGTAAAATATTTATTAACTGCTTTAATTAGAGCAAATATATTAATTTGTATGCACATACAAATGTTTCAGCTTTGATGAATATTCAAAAATTTCTTTTATAATTTAGTTCAAATGCATGAAATAACTAAAAATGCTAATTCGTCTGTAAACACAAATCGACGCTGTTTTAGGTACTGACTAAGCACAAGCCAATAGACAACAAACAAAAATTAAGTAACTGTGCCACAGAAGTGCTGACATCGTTTGATTGGCAATTGCAATTTACCAGGCCACAAAATACATTTACTTGACCATTTCTTGGTGACTGGTTAAGGATTGATTTGATTGGTTTGGTCTCAGTTTGGAGAGATGGAAAGGAAACATTGAATAACATTTTGTTAAGTAATTGATTTGGCTTGGTTTTGATTCGTTTGCTATTTGTTTTTGTTTTGCACTCAATGACGAGCACTTTGGAAATTTATTTTGCACGCTGGCATATTTAAAGAGGTAGGCCCCAGTCTCAACAGCTTACAAATTATGCCGATGTGCAACGTACGCTAATGCACTGGGCCTAAATAATTGATCTGGCATTGTGTCGTGAGTTTGCAGGGTGTGTGAATAAAACAAATGTGATAAATGTGTATGTTCGTTCGTTTGCACACAGACAATTGTCACGCAGCGTATACGCAATTTGCATAAAACGCATCCGGCCCGAACCGCTTTCAACAACGCACTCATTCGCAACGCAGAGCCTGACAACAACCTGATGCCTTTTGTTTATTAGATGCGAATTTCAATTTCAAAAGCTGACAAAAATCCGTAAATTGCTGCACAAATGCGAGAGTCTCGTTTAAAATATCTGATCAAGAATTTCAGACATAGAATTTAAGACAAGAACTATTATATTTATTGTTTTCAAAAAAGAATTCCTCGATTTTTATACTCGATACCGAAAGATAGACAAAAGCCCATTTTCAATGAATGTCAAATACCACTTAGTTGAATTAATTCAACTAAACTTAATTTTTGTTTGCACGTATTTAAGTAAGTATTTAATTTCACAAATTGTGCTTTAAAACTTTACTTGCGAACCGGAAAGGAGGCACTTTAGTTGCGCATGATTAATAAATATATTTAATTAGTATATAAACCGCAGAGCAGCTGACAAAATTTCTTGTCGAGCAAATTGTGCTCAATTGAGTTTACGAAAATAAACACCTGTCTTTGATTAAGATGTCCACCCATAATTACAAACACCCAGCTGCATTTTTAATGATTTTGAAGATACTGTTGCACATTCTGTCGTTCAATGCAATTGTAGAACAAACAAATAAATAAATGAATTTACTCGGAATTAAGGAATTAAATTGCTCAAAAGACATTAGTAAACAAATTCTTATTCGTTTTCGATTTCGGTTTCTGCAAATGTGGCAAATTCACATTCCAGCAGTTCTAATCAACATTGGTCATTAAAATTGGCATAATTTAAGGTGTTTAGTTCGATTTGATTTGTGTACAAAATGAGTGCAGTGAAATGACATTTCGGTATTTTCAAGGCATGCAAATTGTGTTTGTTGTTTATGGCCCTTTTGATTTATGATAACAATATTTAAAATAATGACTTTCATTGTGCTACGAAAACAAATAGATCATATGCATTTAAGATGACAAACTTATTTGTTTGAAAAATATCTATTGTTGAAGTAATGGGATGAATGTAAAATAAAAAAATATTTTAAATATTTTTGAAATCAGTTGATATTAAATAAAATAATTAAATACCCTGAGATGACTTATCAAAATCAATTTATTGAAAAAATTCTCATAAGATATATAAATTTTTTGCAGGCGTCGCAAACAACAGCAATTAAGTTTTTAATAAATATTTAATTATGTTCATAAATAACTATTTTATTTTTTGATGATTTTTCGTGCTCTGCACTTCAATGAAAAATGTGAAAAAATAAAATATGCGAACAATGAGAACAGGCATTGAATCATTCGTATAAACACCTTCCCATACTCGCTGCAAACAACAACAATTTTCACACAAAATTTAACACATACCCGAGAGCTCGGAGTCTCACCCTGAGGCCATAACTCTTGCGCTCACCTGGTCAGCTGCCGGGCGTTAAATTGAAAACATGCAGCACGAGAATACGAGAATATGGAGACGGCTGTGGCTGTTGCGGTAGCCAGTGGTGATTAACTATGGACTACCCGGTCGGCGTCATTAAGTCCTTGCGTAAGGTATACTGGGCCGCGACTTTTAATGCAAAACTTAAAGCGCCGTAAAAGTTTGTTAAAGTAGTTGGTTGGAAAGCCAAAGTGACGCTGCCAGCTGCACTTAATTTGCAGGCAGCTCATTTGTGCTCCCAGGCATTATGCTTCCTGTTCTCCTTTAGTAGATTTTTCTTGTTTTCTTTGTATATTTATATCAATGTATATGCTGTGGTTGGATCTAAGAGAATATGCAAAATAACTTTAGACGCCAGTTACTTATTCTTGCCGTTCCTCTCTTTCCCGCGACTCCTCGCTTTTCTTTTCTAATCATCTTCAACTTATCCATATTGCACGCTGTATGCATGTAATCTACTCAGAGCAAGTAAATTTTTAATGTTGACTAATGTAGAAAGTGTGCGCGGCAATTTACCTGTTCCCTTTTTGCAATCATTTCCAGCTAAGCCAAAGGAAAAGCCAAGAGCCGAACAAACGACCAAGTTACTGTAAGCTTGTGTAAATTGCAACAGGCTCAGGATGCAGTCGTAGGCGGTGTTGCAAATTGAAAATGAATTCCTGGACGAACTTTCTAAGGTATACAAATCAGCAAACATGGCACAAACACAGAAAGCTAGCTGCCAACTTTTGAAATTTTTTACAAAATTTGTGCTTGTATTTCAGTTGGTATTTGCAGTTCTTCAAAAAAGTCAAGCGGAATATTAGCATGGAAATGGGACACAGAAAATTCAACACCACGATTTAGCATAATTGAATAAACAAGAAAACTAAAGACAATTGCATTAAAGCAGTAATTAAAAGTAATTTTAAACAAACATCACAAAAACTTACCGTGTTAAAGTAAGAAAAACATTATTTCCAAAAAATTAGAAAAAGAAAACGACATCAGAAAGTTTCAGCTAATGGCGAAACTGAAAATAAGAATAACAGCCAAATAGCCCCTGACTGTGACAACATGACATCTAAAGACGCCAAAAGGATGCTGTCCTCCTGTTTTGATAATGAAAAACAAGGCCAGGCAAGCGTTGTGTGAGCCAGCAAAGCAACTAAAAACTGGCCAAACATTAACGAGCATCAGCGAAAAACTTGAGACTTGCATTTGGAAACTGGGCATTGTTAACTGGCAAACTGTCTCGTCCGGGCCGGAGGATGATTGTGAAGGGTTGGTTGGTTGGTTGTTTGCAATGTTTGCATGGCTAGCAAAATGCTTCAAGTAAATTATGCAGAATTGCAGAAGCAAAAGTTAGGCGCACAACAAAATGGAACTCATGCTAGTTTGCCACTTTTTCCAGTGCAGTGTCTTTGTAGCTGCTGTTGTTTTTTAATAAACTTAATAACTTTACAATTTGTTGGTACAATCAGCGAAGGACACCACTGGAGTGGCCGCCAGTATCGCTGCCATTTCGCGCTGCATCACTGACTTGCAAATGGGCAGCCTTCTGGCATCAAGTTCTACATTGGCAACACATGGTGTATACTTAATACTGATACAAGCTATGCCGGAAACTTGCGATAAAACAAATTTAAAAAGCAACATTTGCCAAAGTTTAAAAAAAAACATAATGCAGATTTAATTCAAATTTGGCTAACTAAAAGAAGTTAATTGGGGATGCAAATTTATTTAAATTTCTTAAGCACAAGCAATATACCATGTAGAAGGAATGGAAAGTTTACTGCGATAATTCGATCAGATTGATTTACATTCCAATCAAAAATAGCTTAGTTATTATTTTGTTAATACAACTTCATAGGTTTAATAAAATTTAAAATAATATGAAATAAGTTTTTAACGAATTTTTAAGCTTAAAACTTAACAATAATATAAATTAAACTTCTTTAAGCTTATTTAAGATATAAATACACTCCAGACTTAATTTAACTTGTTACGAAGCCAAAACATTTACTTTATACCTTTTTTTTGGGCTTAATAACGGTTCAAGCCACATTCATAATGCTGCTTATTTGTGACTTTTGCCTCGCCACACACAATCTGATGTACTAGCTTAAGAGTTCATAAAGGTGCTTTAAAATACCAGTCTAGACCAAAATACAAATACAAAATTAAGTCTTTTTTCACGTTGAGAATTAACATGCAACAGATGGAGTTGGAGGTGGAGATGGAGGTGGGCAGTGCTCTAAATAAGCAAACATATGCAGCAATCGAGGTTTGCGCACAAATTGAATTTGCGCTCACAGAGCCAAACAGCATAACAAATAGACGATACGCATACGACATGTGTGCCGTGTGGACAAAGCACAAACCACAAAATACACGTGGCATGGCATGTTTAGTTGATGGCTAAGACTGTGGACAGCACAGCAAAAAAAAAAAAATAAAGAAGAAATAGAGAGAAAGAAAGTCACTCACTGAATCAGTTTGTCAGCCAGTCACCAACCTAGTCAAGCAGACATATTTGGCATGCGTGACGTTATCACGGCCTGGAGCATGGTTACAGTTGCTGTTAACCAAATTCTGAAACACACACAAAGACAAACACATCCACACATTTTGGTCGAGGGTTAGCGACTACCTGACGTCGCCACAGATGACAGCTAACAGTTAGCAGCAGTGCCTGGAAAATAAATCAAATAAAAATTGCTGCTTTGGCTACGTGACCGACCGACCACCCAAGTGAACCGTATAGTCGTAGATTCAACGTCACTTGGGTAAAATAAACTGAACTGTTTGACTGATTATGAGACGGCTGCTTATGGCACACACAAACTTAGTGCCAGGTTGAAACGGAAGTTGTCTCCGATGGTGCAGGATGCCAAGGTTGCATTGACGAATGGTTGGCTGGTAAGATGTCTCAGATCAATGTCCATCGATGACATGGCCAATACTTAAACAAAAGAAACAGTCAACTAGTTAACTGCTATTGACACTTTGATGAACGTTTTGGCCGCAAGCCAGGCAGTGTTGAAATTTCAAATTGAAGACTGGATAGCTTTACGATGAGAGTTAATAGTTTTTAATTTTTAAGACCAGTTAACAGTATAAGCTATAATAATAATATATAGCTTTATGCGTATGTATGTCAAGCACCTAAGGCGAACGTAAATTTATGTAACTCAACTTAAACTCATTTTTAGTTGATGCTTTTTTGAATGCAGGGCGCCCATTAATTTTGCTGGCCCCACATGCAATGGAAATTTAAGCTTGCGGCACAATGGTGTTTGACCCCGACTGACCTGGTGAACCAACTGAACCGAACCGAACCGAACCGACTGACCCAAGCAAACGGAACATACCACACCCAGGACACTGATATACCGTGCATGTGCATGCGATTCAATTCGAGTTCTGTGTGTGTGTGTGTGTGTAATAAGGCTGCATATATTATAGCATATATATTGCGCAATATATTAGAGTCTTCTCCAACAATTTCTCTCACTCTCACACTCTACTCTCTCTCCCTCTGGGTGCGTTGGGCGTCGACGCTCCATTGCTGGCATTGGCACGCTCCTCGACCTCAACGTTGCAGTTGTTTGCTTTGTGGTGATCACTCAATTTGAATTAATTTGCAGCTGTCATCCAACCTAAAATTAGTTTATGCCCATTTGCATAAAACAAAATGCTAGTTTGGCGAGAGAGCGTAGAGACTGTATATGTTTGTGGTTAAAGTTTGATAACTTTTGGTAACCTGCTAATAATTATAAAAAGTACTATTAATTCTCAGTTGCCCTATTATTTAATTAGCATACCAAAATGCTTTAATAAAAGAAATAAATGTCTTTTTTTTCTTGGCACTGATACAATTCAAACTGTTTATATACTTATGCGAACTGTATTAAAAGAAAAACTTTTCCAAATAGTATTTCTTTTTGTGACCAAAACATCTTCAGCTTCGATTATCACATAAGAAAAAAACAAAAATTGCCAATTGATAGGTTTGTATCTTTAGAGCTGACTATCTTCTGTTCTCTTTGGCACTTTTTTACTTTTTGGAAATGAAAAAAAGGCTTGTAATGTCAACAACTTGATAAGTTAGCAGCAGCTGGCTCAAAGCTTTGGTCGTTTGAAGTTTTCTGTGGTTTTTGTGGCATTTTGCAAAAGTGAAGGAAAAAAATATTTTGGCACTTTGCTTTGGCCTTTTGTCGACTAATTCCGGTTTTTGTTTATTTCTACACACACACACACACATACACTTGCTGTTTCTGGTTTTTACGCAGCTTCGTCTCCTGTGGCAGGCGCTGTTGAGTACAAACTGCAATTTGGTCGCTTTAGAGATGCCACAAAGCAGCTGTGTCTTCCAATGCATATGCATGTATGTATGTACCATGTACTAAAGTGCAGAGGATTAACTTGCCACAAAACCAAACAGTGCGGATTTGTTGAGGAGCAGCTGGGCAAAAAAATAGCTTTAAATCGTGACTTATCTTCTTAGTTCCGGTTGACGTGCCAAGCTGTTCTTTAATCAGTGCTTAAATAAGATTCCTTTTTTTCGGACGTGTTATATGTCATATTCATTTTGATTTAGAGCTCATAAATAAGAAAATTCTTGAAAAATTAATAAAACGAAATTCATTCAAATTTAATCAATTAAATTACTAGTCAGCTGACTTGGCAAACATAATGGAGGTTGATATAAGAGAGCAACAAAAGGTGGAGCGAGATGTGAAAGAAGAAGAGATGCCAGGCGATTCTGCCGTACAACAGTTGTCCCGTATGCCCGGTAATTGTCCTGTTGGGAAATGCGCTGATATCGTGATTCCATCCAATTTGATGATGCACATGCTGCACAAACACGCAAATGCTGCAAGCGTCACGAGCGCCGAGATATATGAGCATCGACCATTGACGATGTACTTTAATCCCACGAATATTGAGCACGGGCAAAATTACTGCTTGGCCACACTGATGTTTGGCGGAGAGATGGACGATCCAAATAGTCAGCCGGGTATAAGCGCTCTGAGTCTGCCCAATAAAGAACTAACCAACGATTATCACAAGTATGACAACTATCTGCCCATAATGATGATGGTCTGTCACACCACCTGGTTCGCCCAACTCAAGGATAAACAACTGGAAAGCGAACTAGCGGCCAAAGCTGCCAACGGAGCAGGCATCTATGTGTTCTGGCTGACATCATTGGCAACAACTCGCAAGCTTTACTATACACTCACCGTCTATGATAGAACCTATTCCAACTCTCGCAGCGTTATTCGCCTCGTTCGCGACTACACTAGCGTTAAGAATCCTAGCGATTTTCTGTCCAACGAGGCTGACTATCTGCTGTTGCGTGACTCGGAGGTCAGCGAGTTAATGAGCATTGGTAAATCGAGCTCAAACAGCAAACAGCGAAACCCCGGCATACCGATGGAATTGATTATCTATGAAAAGCCGTTGAAGTCAAAGATGAGCCACAGCAGCCAAAAGCAGCTGCAGGCAATGCTCGCCCAAGCCCAGGATCTATATGCCAAGCAAACAATTCCTCGCGCCAAGCTTTCATTCAAGCGGACTCTTCCCGGCAAGATGTCGTCCACCAAAAAGCCGCGCCACAAGGAAACAGGTCCATCCACCGGCAATTGAACAAAAAAAATTAGATCAGAGAAAAAAGCTTTCATTAGTCCACATTTTAATAATAATTAAAATGTTATTAATCTGCAATTTGTCTTTGGAAATATAATACTGACGTAAATATTTAAACATAATTTTCATGCAATGATGTCAAAACCAGCAAAATAACGTTGCACTTATAACAACAACTTTCAACGGTGACAAGTGGCAAGCTTTAGTTCAATTTAGGTACTCAGCACATAATTATTTAATAAGCCGACAGCTGATTGAAAACCAAATGCTTATAAATCGCCAACAGGGTAAATCGGAACTACAGTATCCCACTCTTAAAGACCTCAAGGCGTGTGGGGTATAAGCTGCTTTGCACACATACAGACGTAACAGACACTCACATACGCTATAATGCAACCACGCAGCCTTAGCATGTATGTAAATGACGCTAATTGTATTACAATTTGCTTGAATGCCCAAAAGCGGGTAATGGCAAATCACAAACCGCTTAGTTCGGATATAATATAAGCATATACGCTTGGGTGGCAGGCAGACTTTGGCAATTGTTGCGCATTTTGAGTAGCACCCGCACCACCCGGCAAGTGCAGCCAACCACTTGCCGCACATGCAATTTTAATCATGAGAAACATGTGCTGCAGCTAGTGGCACAGTCCAGCAGCAGCATGATGATGTGAGCGATGATGTTTGGGTTTGGGAAAAGTGTGTGGTAAGCATTCCTCCCACCCACGTGAATAATGCTTTTGATTTCAGTTACTAACTGTTATTGGTGGTTGGATAAGAATGCTGGCGCTGCCCAAGCCACAAGTCTGATCCAGTGCGAAGGTTTTATGGGAGTGGGTTTGTGCACTTCCATCTAAATATGTACTGCATGCCACTAATTCAGGTATTCACTTCAAAGATATTCTGTGTGCTATGTGTAGCCAGTCATAATTTTTATAAGAAGACTTGTTAGTAAATGCATTAGGAATATTAATATTGAAACAATTTCATTTGAATTCAATTGTATTTAAGTGTAATTTAAAACCTTAACATGCAAAAGATCAAATCAGTCAAAGTTAAGTGAAGAGTTCAATAAAAATAATATTCAATTTAAATTAATTATTAATAGCAAAAGTATAACACAAATTTAATAAAAAGCTTACACAATTCCCATATTAAATCTGACATCATGTAAAATAAACGATTAAATTTAATAACACTATCGATTCGTATATACGTTGGTGCCTTGATTAATAGCAATGAGCTCGTTCACATGTCTTTGAAATATTCTGAATCAAATCAGGTGGGAGCCTTAGTTAAATGTGTTGACAAAAAAGAAAAGTGACATTACAATAAGTGCATGCCGCCTTGCGAGCAAGCAGCCAACAGAAATGTCAGGAGCTGATGTTTTATGCGCTAAAAAAAAGAGCTGCTTCTAACAAATGTGAACGAACGGCAGGAAAACGATTCAAGTGCTCGACAAATGCACAGAAATACTAGTATAACCGCCCACTGCCATTCACTTGTTCCACCCAGCCAGGCGCTTTATCACATTCTCGGCAGTTTTGCCTTTTCTTCTACTTACATAGATATATTGTTTACTGCCTGCTTGCAGTTTTTGTTGCCACAACCTTCACGCAGAATAGTACTGAGTAGTATGTCCATGTGCTTTTGTGGTATACGTTTTGCTATCCAAACTGTCATCTTTGGGTTGCCGGCAGTGACAATGTGAGCAGCCATGGTACATGGGATAAAAAAAAGCTGCCAAGAGGCTGCAAATGCAGCTGCACTTGAAGTCTGCAGCATGGGAAAGTACCGGCTCACTTGGATCGGTTGGGGATTAGCCGAATGCGCAAGAGATATGGCACAAAATGATGTTAGTGGCAAGTCGAAAGGAAAAGTACACAGGAAATGTTGAAGTTTTAGTGATGCGGCCATTTTGCCTGCAGTAATAACAATTTCAATTTACCATGCCGGAAAAGTCATTAAACATGTGCATGTTCATACATACATATATCTATGTACACTAATAGAAAAACGCCGATCTAAAAATAAGTTAAAATGTACTTGAACTGAGTATTCACGGAATACTTGAAATAAATCCTTAAATTTTGTTGTTGAAGTATCTTTCTCAGTGTTTGAGCTATAGCCACCGAATTTGGTGTCAAGATAGGTGATGACAAAAAAACAGCATCAAAACTTTGGATGCCACGCCTACCCAAACCGACCCCAGCCCCCTTCCAAAATTCGTTATTCGAATCTCTGAGCTGGAGTAACCAAATTTGGAAGACGTTAGTTGGTTACATCCCACAATGATCTGTAGTAAAAATGTTGATGCCACGCCCCCGAACTATGCCCCACGCCCGCCTCTTTAAAAACAAGAATGCGTGCATCTCTTACAGTTTTTGAGCAATAGTCATCATATTTGTTGGCAATATAACTGGTGACAACCCCGAAGGATCTGCATCAGTAATCTTTCACTTGCCTTATTTTATGAACATTAATTTTAATTTTGTACAAATAAGACCAACTATTTATACTAAAGCATGGAAATTTTATCAGCAGCGTTCTTGATTTAATAACGATACCAAATAACGTGTTTTTTTCTGAGTGTACATATTTTTAACTTCACCTTTACTCTGAACATGCCCCTTTACTTGTATAAGTTTAAGCATTCAAATTTGATGCAGATGTAAAGATGTGTGTTTGTGGGAAATCGCCTTAGGTGATTCTACAATATATTGCCAAAAGTGTTATTTGTAATTTTAATCAAGGAACATAATTTCCGCAATATTACATTTGAGTCTTGTAACTTTGTTAGTAATTGATCTCTAATTAAAAGCACTTGATGGAATTTATAGCAAATCGAGGTCACAATTGACCCATACCATTTAAGTAAGTGAGTGTAATGGATAGCTGAAGTGAGTAATTTGATTGGATTCTTGGCACACACACGCACACACAACAATCTCTACCGCACTTTGTTAATGTTTGCCTGTGAACATGAACATTAACACTTTGCAACTACTAATGATATATAGCTCAGGAACTGAGAGCAACAATAACTGTGTAAGACCAAAAACAACAATAATAACAACTTCGACAGTTAGAATATAGTATAACATTATTAATAGCGAAATGCACAGTAATCGTCCCTCTGGAAATGGAATGGAGAGTTTTGTTTAGTAAGCAAAGCTGGTTGCCAAAGTAACTTGTTTGCAGCTAGTTAACAAGTATTTTCTTGCTTGTGGTTTCTGTTTACAGTTTCCATTCAACAAGCAGTGCTTTTGTCAAGTGCAATCTGAATTCAGAGCGATAATATAGTAACTATTAGAAGCTATTAGGGCTGCAATCTATATGGTTTCCAAACTACTTCAAAGATTTCGTAATTGAAATGAATTGAATTATAATTTGACTTGCACATCCTTTAACCAAAACAAAAACGTTATTGCCAAAGTTCTATTGTTGTCTAATTTATGACTAGATTCGGTACAAATTGTCAAATGATATATTTATCCGACCGATAAATGCACATGTGTCACACGCACACACACACACACACACCCACAATTGATTCACCAAAAAAATAATAATGTTATTTTTGCAATTTTGTTGAAATTTATGATGCCATTCGTTGCGCTCTAAATTAAAGGATTCAAGCCCTGAGTTATATCAACTTTAATAGTTATTGTGCACTTGTTCGATGCAAACATACAGCCTTGTGGAGTGTCTTGTTTTTATCACCTAAATGGGGAAATTAGAATTATTGTCATGGCTTTTATTACGGTCGTAAATTAAAAAAAGAGGGAGAGAGAGCCAATGCAAGTGAGTTGAGCCATGCTGCATTAAAAATGAGTTATTGCCCAGATGGTGTTAAAGTGTGGCTTTAATTTTAATTAGTTTGCTCTTCTGATGGCGCTCTACTCTCTCTGGCCGCATTGTTTGCTTATCAGGCACGTGCACCTCTGGGATACTAGCAAAAAACAATGCAAAACATAATAAAACATAAACTATAGCTCCAATTGTTCGTTCTGTATTGAATTGTTTGCACATCGAACTCCCACTCTCTCTCTCTCTCTATCTACATTCTATGCACAGCAAAAAGGGTTCGTAGCTACTTTTTACCCATTGGTTCGCGTTCAGTACGATTGCGTGTCTGTGTGTGTGTGTGTGTGTTGGGTGTTTACTTGTTGTTTTGATGATTTGAAATTTGCATAGGCAAGCATTTTGCATTTGTGTCTAGGGATTGCAACAAAGTTTGCATATTGCCCTAGGCTGCCAATAAAGCGGCTTACAGTTGAATATTGAGTAGTAGTTGGGGATACCCTGGTAGGTGTGTACCATGTTGATCTCCCTTGATAGTCGATAGAAAATCAAAAAGGACAACATTTGCTGAGTTTGCAATAAACAATTTAAAACGTTCTAAAAGGCTTATATTTCTTTCTTGTTTTATGTTTGCATAAGTTTTAGAATTTGGTTCCTGCATAAGTTGCATTATCTGTACATTTTTAACATACTTTTATCTGCTGATCTTCCAATTAAGCAAAATACACAATTATCAAATTATTATCGACTTAACCAGAAAAAGCCATTAAAGCACATGGAAATGCACCATTTTCCGTTTGCAGCCTAATGGAAAACTTGATACACACACACACAAACTTAACTCGGGTGAAGGTGCGCCACCCACCAAAAGCACCTCAATTTATACTAGCACAGAAGCACATTCGAGGCACATTCAGACGTGCGAAAATGTTACAATTTACAAAGGGCTATGCCAAAAATTGAAAGAAAAAAAACACACACACACACAACCACACAAACAGACATGAACGGACGGACACACATATGAATGTACATAAATTATGCTTTAGAGGTGAGCAACATTAGGACATTCGTATAACTTCAGATTGAAAAAGTGAGTGTAAGAGAAAAAAACAAAATCTTGAGGAAACGAGATTTTCATGATTTATGATCATGATGGTCACGAAACCAAAATCATCGTTAATAGAGTTAAGCGGTGAACAAAACTAGAAAAACAAGTGGAAACGTTGCAGTCGGACGCAACCGACTGCGATATACTGGTTACCAGTATTAAAACCGGTAAAAAGTAGTGATGCGAAATATCGGGAATTTCGCTTATCGAAACGAATCGATATTTTGTTGTTGCTTATCGATAAGTATCTATATATCGTTAATATTCTAAGACAAAATAAGGATGCTAGAAGCAAATGCTAAGCAAAATAAAATGTTGCAGTAAATGTTTTATACAGTAATGCCCACAGATATAATACATTTATAAGAAATATATCAATATTTATTAAGAGTTTTGGCATAGATAATAATAATATTTCAAATTTTTGGTCTTGTTTTTATGAATATTTATATAAAATATTAAACATATTATGTCAAATTTAAAAATTCGAAATTTTGCTTAAGAAAAGCAGGCTTTTCCGCCATTAGGACGACATTCAGGAACATATATCAGTTATGGTGTTTTCGGCCGTTGAATTTAATCGTTCAGACGGAGCTGATGTTGCTGGAATTATAAAATACCTTAGAGCAATATTATTCAGCTCTTTACAGATATTGTAATTTTACCAGAAAGCAAACTCAAAATGGAGTATCGATACTTTTTGCAGAAAAAGTGCATTATATCGATATGTTTCGCATCACTAGTAAAAAGATGCTTGATTGCAAAGGGGTACGGATGCGGCACGGGTGTATGCTGCCCCAAAATTATCTGATGCAGATGGGCATGCCACCAGCTATCTTCCTTCCAATTTTAATGAGAGTAGCTCAAACGGGCTGGGGGCGGTATAGGTGGGCATTTTGATGCAGATCTTTGTGGAATGTCAATTGTTATCTTCCTACCAAATTTGATGACTTTAGCTCAAAGTTGAATAAGATGGGGGAAGGGGGGCTGTTATCTTCCTAAAAAATGTATGACTCTAGCTCTAGCTCTATTTATAAAAATTGCGTACTAGCCCGTGGGGCCAGTATGGGGAGCGTGGCAACCCTAACTTTGAAGCAGATCTTTGAAGATCGCTACCAGATATGTTCCTTCCAAATTTTGTGACTATACCTCAACAACTCTGAAAGGCTAGGGCCTTATTGGTGGGCGTGGCATCTCGTGGAACCAAATTTGGTGGCGCTAGCTCAAAAACTGTCGAAGTTGTAGGCGATTCTGATTTCAATCTGCGGGGGGACTGGGGGCGGAACAGGTGTACATGGCCCATAAATTTTTGATGCAGTA
This sequence comes from Scaptomyza graminum, assembly GCA_018901835.1. Classification (NCBI taxonomy): domain Eukaryota; kingdom Metazoa; phylum Arthropoda; class Insecta; order Diptera; family Drosophilidae; genus Scaptomyza; species Scaptomyza graminum. The sequence goes on from JAEIFL010000314.1 coordinate 1,445,948, forward strand.
GTTTGGGGGTTGATAATAGCTATTTTCCCACCAAATTTGGTAGATCTAGCTGTAAGGATGTGTAAATTAGGTGGATTTAGCTATTTTGAGTTAGCGAAGTTATCGATTTGCCAGCCCCCCAGTTATCGAAGAACACCAATCTTGACACTTTAACTTACTCGGCCGTAGATAAAGACAAATGCAAAGTTTCAAGTTTCTAGCTTGAAGGGTGTGTCAAAAAGTTGCGTTCATACAGACGGAAGGACAGACAGACACCATGACGGATATTGCACAAACCCAATATACTCTTGACCTTCAGTAACGAGTATAAATATATGGACACCATTGCGACTTTAAAAATCACGTATGCAACAGTTTCAATTTGTGTTGTTTAGTTGCCTGCCACTTTTGAATCTTCCATCTCAGTTTTATCATTTTTATTTTTCTTGTTTTTCCAGGTTTTTTGTGTTTTGTCTTGTGTGTAAATGTTTGAACTGTCTGCACGAGTGACAGAACACAGTTGTACAACAACAACAATGACAAAAAAGAGGGTCAGGAGTTTGCACAAACAATACGCTCACGTAAACACAGGTCACACGCACACACACACACACGAACACACATTGCAATAATATGCAAATATTTGAGAGAACATTTTTGTCATCACTTGCCACACACTGCATGACCTGCACACTTGCCAAATGGGGCCGTTACTTTGAATTTTGTAAAATACTTCATACACATATGTACATTCATACATAATATGTACTTCTATGTACATATACATATGTTTGTATATGCAGCTAGCGTTGATTGCTTTCCAATAAGCAGAAAATATCTATGATTATAAAGACTTTGTATGAAAACTGTTTAATAAATACTATAAATACAAATAATTATTATAATAAATTAATTAATTATTTTCTGTCATTATGTGGAGCAGCTTACACTTCTCTTCTCACCTCTTTGCATTTTACCTATTTATATCGGAAATAAGTGTATATTGAAGAAGTGCAAACGTTTGCCGAACTTAGCAGAAATCAGCAATTACGACTACATTAAACAAATATATACTACACGTAAATATATTCTAGTTCAGCGTGTTAATCTGTCCCTAAGAATGAGCTATAATTTGTTTATAGTATTTATTTAAACATCACGCACATTATATTTATATGAAAAAATCCTGTGCAAAATAAAAAATTTTTGGGTGTCTGCAAAGCTGGTTTACGGACGATAGTCTTACGTGAAAACGTCATAAGAAAACGAAATATTTTTTTTATTCTTTTAATTGGCTTTCATCTATTTGAAATTGTCCTGCAAGCCTGGTTGACAACACTTTTTTTTTTAAAATAATTAAAATAATCGATAAGCTGTTAAACATTAAAATTCACTTGAATGCCTACAAACAATGCCTATATGCGTGATTTCTAGAGTTCAGGGTTTCGTCTAGTCGATAATCTAGTTGAAAAAAAATAAAAAAATAAATATTCATGAAATTGTCAAGCGGTGTTGAACTCGGATCATAAAAATTCAATTATCATCTACTCAGCAGCGCCACAACCATGCTTACATTAATTCGGCAATAATGCTTAGTTGTATTGCAGGTAACGCCTCAAATGAGGCAACGTAGAGTTTTTTGAACATGCTGCCTGTGTTTATCAATTTATATGACGTTATCAAGTCAAAAAAACCGTGTAAAAAACATTGATCGTATGCAAAAATTGTATGCATTAAAAGGGAATTCCCCTTAATTTGTGATATGAAAATATTTCGCAGATATTAAAACAGACAAATAAAATTTAAGCCTACCAAATTTTTAACCGGACTAAATAGAATGAAATCGTGAAAAATTATTAAAAAAGAATTATTTTCAAACCGTGTTATTTCAAAACCGTGTAAAAACAGAATTAGGTCTAATAAGAATAATTTCTAGTGCACAAATACCAAAAACTCAAATATAAAGCTCCAACTAATGCCCATGGGTATCTCCTTCATGAGCTTTCTTGACCGTAGCATTTATATTTCGTCCACTAAAAATAATATCATGTTTGTATATTCAAAAAGAAAGCTCAATTAATCACTATAGTGAAATATTGTTACCAATTCACAACTTGATTACATGTTGTATGCGCTCAAACTCTTAAACAGCCCCATTAACAAATGTTTTTCGACCAACGCTTTCTTACCCATTGCATAGCTTCGTTTGAGTCAAGTATCTCTGCCACAGAGCACATTGCTTGCATTCTAATAATGCTCAACGGCAGTTGCTGTGTTTGCTCTTTAGCTGCAGGTGAAGTCATCAGCAGCAACTGAAGAGCAGTTGCTTCAGCAAAAACAAAAACAGCAACGACCACAAAAACAAATAGGCAACTACTACATACATCTAGTTGTCTGCAAGAAAATGTGAAATCGGTCAGTTAAGTTACTTCTTAGTACTGACCTCTAACCTTAAGTTTTTAACCTACAATGACCAGCAATTGCGTTAAGAACAGCGATTGTTGTTACTTTTTGGGGGCTGGCTTCCTCTTAGCGTTAACTGCACATTAAATAACTTGATTGCAGGGTTCCCAATCATCCGAATTTCTTTTGCCCGAAAGTACAACCTTTTTAGTTGGCTTTTACATATACATAGCTCGTTTCAATTGGTTTCTGGGCTCTCGGCTTTGCTCTGTGGCAGTTCTTTATTGTTGTCACAACTCATTTCGAAGGCCAAATCATCGAAAGAAACAACGTGACCTGTTTGGCTTACTCTTTTTAACAATTGGTTTGAATATCCTTTTAAAATTGCAAGTAAATAAAGTCGATTGACAAAAGAATACAAAAGTGTTAGAGATGTGCTCGGAAATTTGATTATCAAGAGCGGAGTCATGATACATTCAATTAACATATTGCCATATACTAGGCTTTCCTTGACAAATGGGCAAATTAAAGACTTTTCTGATGGGCAATTTAATTCGGTATTCAAATTAGTTTCCTTCAGATGGACAAAGCGGGGGCAGAGTGATTACCCAAATCTTAATTTCTTTCCATACAACTTTTTGCCAGTTTTCAGTTCTCGGTGCTCTCTTCTTTTGATAGGCTGGCTGTGCAGTTAGCTCTTCGTTGCCCCCGTTCGTGTCTATTAATGCTGGGCCAAGATACTAGTTCTGCTTGAGTTTTACAATGAATAACTCTTCTTAACTGCGCCCTGCATACCAAATAGACGTCAAGAAGTATATCTTTCTTGGCCGGAAACCATACACCGAAAGGCTCCTCCGAGCAGCCAGCTCTTCTTGCGGAAGTCGCATTCGCACACTTGTCGTTCATAACTTCAACTTGAAGTTCGTTGGCGCTTTGTTCAGGTGAAATGCAGACGAAAATAAAATCAAAACGAACGAATACGAGCACGAAATAGAAAACACTTTGCACTTGCTTACCTTTTTGTTTTTTTTTTTGGCTCAAATGCAATTTAAACGATGCAATTTTTTCCATGTGCAGCGCACAAAAGTGGCAAGAAAATGTGCTGAAAAGAGGACAGCCACGAAAAAAGCGGAACCGCATTTGAGCCTTTTTTATCGAGCAGTGCAGAGCTGAGCTGAGCAAATTTATACTTTAGAGTCATATGAAGGGAAAACAGGCGCTGAAAAGTATAGAAAGAATGAAGTCTTGGCTTGTACTTGCTCTGGAGCTGGAGCTAGAGCTGGAGGTCGCTTTCTCTTTTTTCGTTTTTTTGGACTGGCGTTGCCGTTGTACAAAGTGGAAAATGTGGTTAAAAACCGCAATACGAAATAAATTACTTTTTCTGCTTTGAGCTGCAGCAGTTCGAGGCTGCTCGTGGCTCCTTTTGCATTGCAGCTTGAAATTGAAAGCTTCCGTTTGCCGCCGCCCCAGTGCCAGCCATTTATCTAACCGCCAAGCCATCCACCAACCACCCACCCACCGAACATTAGGCCGCGCTGTCCATTGCTCGCTTCCGTTTCCGCCATCGCTTGTTGCTACAGAAAGCGCCTGCCATTGTCTAAGGCGAAAAGCGACCCATTTTTCGGGCCATCTTAAAGTACGCTTTAAGGCCAACTGGCCAACTTCTGGCCGGCCTATTTGTCAGATGGGAATCGTATTCCCCAACGTCACAACGTTTTCGTCGTCGTCGGCCTAATTTGAATTATGGTCATCAAAAAGTGGCTAAACTTGTTAGAGCAACTGGCGCAAGGCCAGCGCCATGTGGCCATTTCTTGGCAGCCGCCACACATACGCTTTAAATATGGCGGAGTGCAAAAAGGCTTTTGGCTCTTGCCTCAAATTGCCATATCATTTGCCCATATCTTACATCGGTAGATTAAAGCTGTGAATCTAAGGACAATTGTAACCAATTGTGATTTTAAAAACAATTTCATCTGAGAATCAGTTAAGAATCAAAAGTTTTTTATGGTTTGACTTCTAAGTACATTTGGGAAGACTTTATAATAGGTTTGCTTTTCGTCGCTTTGTGCTTATGATTTAAATGCATATAAAGTTCTTTGCCATCTTTTGCTCTATTGACAGGCATTTTGTTGCAAATGAAAATAGTTTTGAAAACATTTATCCACAGCACACAGGCACAATGGCTGAACTGAAAATTGCAAAAAAGTCGCATTAAAGTAAAATAGCGCTAAGTGCGCAGCTACGATTGCAATTACAGACCGCGCGACCCGTTCTTGCCTTCGACTTGTGATCCCAACTCGGTCTCTATGTCCATGTCTATATATGTATGTTGCTGTGGCAGTGGATTCAAGTCGACCGTTTTCTATGACAATCGTTGTTGGGTGGTGGTCAACTCCATTGTTGTCGTCGCCTGTCCTCGTCTGTCGTCCTGTTGTGTGCTGTGTTCTGTGTTCTTTAGCCCTTAGACCATTGTTGCCATTTATTTGCCGTTTGCATTCAACGAGCTGATGAATGGCCATTAGAAGTAAGCACGACGCTCAACGAGATTACCTTAAGTATGCGGCAATTGCACAAGGAGCTTTCTGATGCCGCATCTCATGTTTCTGTTGCTGTGACTCCAACTGCTGCGACTGCTGCTGCTGATGCTGATAAAATAAAATGCTCCACACGCACCCTTGCCCATAATTTATGCGCGATATGCACACAGTTGACAGCCTGGACAAACCCCACATTGTTGTAACCAGAAACTAATTTATGGCCTACAAACAAAAGACAGCTGCCGGTCAATATCTGAGAAAGCTACTCCATTCTACATTCTAATACTACTACTACGGATATGAGGACGCCCAAATGGAACATTCTGATTTTAAGCAATGTAGTAATCAAAGCTTTGCCACTAGAGCTGCTAGTCGTGCATTCTCCAGATATTATGCTTACTTTTTGTTTTAGCTATGTGTGTCGCGCTTACACACATTTATCATAATTGAAGTTTTGTGTGGGCACCCAAGGGAGAAACGACAATGGCGATGGCTCAGGCAGAGGCAATAGCGACGGCTGCCATTTGTTTCCATTTTGTGTTAACGTCAGCAGGCTGAGCGCGCTGGAACAAAAAAGTTCGAGACGACGGCAAAGTTGGGTGACGCTGCAGCGCTGACTCTGCCAACGCACGAAGTAGGCAACGGAAGTGCAAGTGCCGCTGCATTGACATTTCCGCTTCGCAGCGCTTTTGGGCTACACAGGCACATGGCAGCGACAGAAACGACAACGACGTCGACCGACGACCGACAAAAGGAGTTGGAGCAAGTTGCACAACTTTGAGCCAGTTGGCTATAGCCCAGGGCTTATTTAGCAGTTGGTGGTGGCTAACAAAAAAAACCACACAAAACCAAAATGAGAACACGTTTGTTTAATATGTTGAAACGCTTTTACTACAGGAAACACTGATTTAGTCGATACGCTCACAGGAAATCAGTGATAATCTTTTGAGGTATGAGCACATATTCCTACCACAACGTTGACTAACTCACATCTGTTGCAGCATAAGTAAAACTTACGTTCCTTGTTTCTTTGCACCATTTTGGAGTACTTAATGAAGCATTCAAATCTCAGCAAAATCTTATTTCTCCCATTTCTTCTATGCACTGTGCGCTTTTACTTTTTGCTAGCAGTTGCCCATTTTTTTGGACACGCTTATGCTCATTTGCTTTTTGCTGCTGCTCTTTAAATATTTCTGTGTGGAAAAAACGCTTAATGTGCAAAAATAAATATATTTTACTAGACAAATATTTTTTTAGTTTTTCGTTGGTTTTTTTTTTTTTTCTTCCATGCAAGTGAAAACTTTGATTAAGTTCGTCCTGCAGGGGAATATGTGGGTAAAGACTGTTCATGTGTGTGTGTGTGTGCAAATAAATGTGTATGCGTATGAATAGAGTTTGCACCGGACAACATTAACAAAGTTACATGACAAAGTTTTGTATTGAATATTTTTGCAATGCGATATTTGTTTTAATTAGCATCAAAAGCTAAGAATTTTTATTGTTTTTGCATATTGAAAATTTATTTAATTATAATCTAATTTTTTTTTAATTAATATTATTTAAGCATTACATTACATTATCTAAGCATTACAATTTTCCAACACATTTCAATTCAACATTCAATTGAGTGGCAGAGTAAGAGAATACAGAACGCAACAAGTTGCGAAACGAAGCAATAAAATTGTTATGCAAAATTAAACAACTTATTGCCATTTTGCTTATAAGAATTTTTCTGGTGTGTGCCATTGCTGACTTTGCGCTCTTTAATTTATGTAAATTGTATGCAACGCGTGGCGCCCCTAACCAGTAGCAAAAGCATCGGCAAGAGCACCGCCATTACCACCATCACCAGCCAGCGGGTGGGATGAGCTTTGACACAATTTTCCACCACTCAACATGTTGCAGTGGCGGCTACCAAAGCAAAAGTCAAGCCCGAGTGAACAATGGCTATGTCGAAAGCTGCTCAAGTGCCAAATGTCTGAAAAGTTAAGAGTCGAGCTCCCAACCTAATGGCTTCAGTCCCTTTCTTTACTTTCTCCTTCTAATTTGCTGTTATTTCAAATTGCTTAATATTGAAATTAGTTGGAAAATTCAATTTTCTGTTTGTGGCACTGCCGTCATGTGTATATATATTTTTTTATTTTCTTTTTCTTCATTTTTGCTCCACTTAAGCGCTTTGTTTGTGCAGCTTTCTACACACACACACACACTCACACGCAAAAAGTTTATAACTTGAAATTATGCAAAATTCTCAGCACTCTGTTTGAAATATTATTACGCATACGCATGTGGGCGCAGGCGTTGCTCAGCCTTCGCATGTTGCACGTTGCACGCTGCACGCTGCACGTTGTATTTTGTACGAAGCATACCTGCAGGCACCGCATGACTCAAAAACTTTGAATTCAACAATGCGGGCTATGACTACGGTGCAGTAACTTCTATTAAATTTGCGTACACATTCTTCATAATGCTCAGCACCCAAAAAAAAAGACATAAAAAAACGGTATATAAAAACCGCCAGATAAACTTTACTTACACTTAAAATTCAATTTTAGCTTGCAGTTGTCATAACACACATGAAAGATACGTTTTGTAAATTCGTGTGCTCATTACCAAAGTTACATTCTTTAGAAAACATGAATATAATGTTTTAAGCGTACATAAAAAATCTATAAAAAAAAAAACAATTTGATTAATTTTTGGCACAGCAAATATTATTTATAAACCTACTCAAAGGCTATAAATATAAATATGGGAAGGACAACAGAAAGCTAACAATAACAAATATATACAGTAACAAAATTCAATTAACATCACTGACATAATATATAATGAATCAAAATAAGCAAGGTGATAAATTCGATAACCAGTACTCCTAAGGTCACTTGAATGAACATAGAAATCTAGAAAAGCCTGGATGCCTTAAAATATTTTCTATATCCTTGCAGCTAGAGTTACCAAATTTAGTAAGGAGATAGGTACAAGTGTCACCCCAAATGATTCATCAAAAATTTTTGTGCCACGGCCAAGCACGCCTCTTTTGGAAGAAAAATCTGAAAGGATCCGTATTAAGTATTTAAATGGCACGAAAATTTCACTGACGCCGGCTTTCGTATTAATAAACTGTGCGGCGAAGATCAGATAATAAGCAAAGAATGACAAAACGGTTAACTTGCTTTCATTTTGTATGCATTTGTGCATTGTAAGAAACAATAATAAGAGATAATACTAGAGCAATGGGCTAATAAAAAATTACATTAAAAAATTGAACAAATATACAGTTTTCTCGTAATTAGTTTATTATAAAATATATTTATGGAAATTTCGACTGCATAAGTCAAGTTTCGGTATTAACACGTTAGGTTTCCAAACTTTTCTTTTTTAAGCTCGCTGCATACTAAAACAAACTAATCCAATTCAGATTTATAAATTTTGTAATTTACTGCAATAAATTGATCAGCAATGGTATTTTTAATGAATCTCTATTCTTTTACAGCTTGAAGTTGTCTGAATGTCAGTTAATTGTTATTCACCTTAAAATGCAAACAAGCAAATTCCTGCTTGATTTTTATCAGTGGTGCTGTTGTTTTGGCCCGCATTGTAATAATAACTTTTCTTGTCTTCTTTTTCGGCTTGTTCAGCTTTGTGTGCATAGAGTAAGTTAAAGAGATTGAAAGATATCGAGTTAAGTGCTTAAATGTAGCTTTATAACATTTTAATGGCCTTGTACTGGCTGGTGCGTTGCCATTGGATGCCGTTCTCCATGTTCTAAAATTTCATAAGATTTTCAACAAGTACTTTAACTTGTTTGTTGAAGGAGTTAGACTGGGCAGAAGTAAAATACTTGCGTTGAGCTAAAGAATTTTGAAAACTGCGCTTTCTACGATAAGCTCCAAGCACTTAAAATGCTTTATTTCCATTTTTGGACACAAAGCAATTTTATTAGCTTTAAATTTTTACAACAAAGTCGCAAACTGATGATGGCAGCTGCAACAAGAGTTATAATGACTTTTTAATTAAGCAACGAAAAGGCAACAGAATTCAGCCCAACAAGAACAACAACAACAACAGCAACAACCAAATTCGTCGCCAAGTGAAAAGCAAAATTATGCAGCCCTCTCCTATTGTCATTTCTTTATCCGCAGATGATAATGAAGATGACAATGATGACGGTATCGCCGAGGCACAGACAGTTGCCATTTGTTGTTTAGCTTGTGCCACATGATGCGAAAATTCACAAAACGAGAGCTAACCAAGCAGGCCAAGAGCAGAGACAACACCCAGTCGACCGTTCGTTCACAAGCCAAACAATTGAGAAGCTCTAGATGCATATTCTGTGACAGATATACAGATACAGAAACAATTACATACATACATATATATATATATATACATTCATAGCAACTATGAAGAGCATCAGCACGGCTAGGCAACAAACGCAAAAGATAATGCTCTGCTTGCCTCCCTTTACAGCTGCGAAATCCCAGATACTACCGTACGGTTGGCATCGGCCGGCTCAAACAACAATTGCTGTAAATGTGTATAGATATGTCAGCGCAGTTGCGAGTTAAACAATAAAAGCCAAAGCCAAAAAGCTGCCGGCGTCATTGGAATTCCTGTTTTGGTTTCTTTTTCTCCCTGCCTCTGCGAAGTCTGTTAATGTGGTTCTAAGTCTACTACTGTCATTAATTTTAGCTAAATATTTAGCTGTCTAAGCCGCGACAAAAAATGGTCAACAGACGCCCGCCAAGTCCCAAATGTCAAATGCTGCAGCTCATTTCATTTATATAAGTTGACCATGTGCGTCATTTGAATATTTTGCAAATGAAAAACGAAATTCTCTAAACATGAAAATTTATTTATAGATAATCTTGATAAAGAACAGCTTTTGTTTAGACATCTAAGATTTGATGTATGCGTTATAGTGCATTAAAAAGTCTGTACATTTCATTACAATGCACATTATTATCAGTTTATTTTTTTTTCAGCTTATGCTTACATTCTGTTGAGCCAAATTCGCTTAAGGATTTATTATCGCGCTGCCATTCATAATTTCCAGTCTTGTAATCCGACTAACCTTCAACAAAAAAAAGGGAATTTTTTGTTTGTTGCCATATTCTGTTGGAATACTAAAGCAAATGCGAATTGTGTTTTTAAACATAGCCCGTATACTTCAATGCGTCTCTTTTGACGTTTAAAATATATTTTGTATATTATAAATTTTTAATATTACGGCTTTGTAAAGGGGCCATCATTGTTAAACATACATTTGAGTACCATTCCCGTTCGTATTCATTTATATTAATGAATATTCCTTGCACGTAAAATGGTGTTGCTCACAGTTGATAATAGCTCACGAGGCATACGCGCAATTTTAATTAAAATTCAGAGCCATTCTAATGCAAAGCCAAATGCATTTTTATTATGTTCTGTTTTGTTTAAAAAGCGGAAAATTATATTTCAATTTTGTCGACGAGCCGCACAAAAAACACCTAAAACTGGACCAAGGATAAAAGAACCTGCGTTGCGTTGATAACAAGTTGTGCACAATTTTGCATATCAAAAGCAAAAGCAGCAATTAAAATAAGCGCAGATACGAGATATGAGTGGAAATTACATGGTGGGTAGATACATGTAAAACAATGTTTGATAGATGATTACCATATAAACATATATGTAAATATATATTTATATGTATATGTATATGTATGGATGTGTGTAAGTATAATTGCATGCATGCACTAAAACTGTATTCGCACATCTACTTCAACATAATATCCTTCCCTTCAGCTCATGTTTAACCTGCATTAGGTAAAACACAAATGCGACACACTCTGTTAATTTTCATGGTATTCAATTCAAACATTACAAAGGGGCGGCCCATAAAGTTTCGCTAGTTTCGAAACAAAATCAAATGACAATCAAGACTTAACGAAGCACACTTTATGCACACAACAAAAGAAAAACTTCTGAAAATGCGCGGATGCTGTAACTTTCATGAACTTTAAGTTTGCACCTCGGCTTTGGTTGCGTGGTTTTATGTTTATGTATTCCGCACAATTTCCACACATGAAATAATTACAATTTTGTGCGTGCTTTGATTTTGCGCCTCTTCACAATTTTCCATGGCGTACTCTGTAAGCCCTAAATGTTGCAGTCCCCAATTGTTGTGCTGTTTTTGTTGATAATATTCTGGTTTTTGGTGTTGTGTAACATTAAAAAATGTGTTCACACTAATTTGAGCACCCGCCAATAAAAATTACCACCAGAGCAACAGTTTACAAGGGAGAATGATTTTTGGGCTGCGTTTAATTACAGAGTTTTATATGCCAAATTAAACGCTTTGTAAGAAAAATATCAAATAAAGTTTTAATTAATCAAAACAAGCTGAAAATCGATAATTTAATATATTTACCTGCCCTATACTTCAAGTTATTTAATAAACAGAACATATATACCTTGCCTGTAACCAAAAAAAAAAAAGTTTATTTAAATCCGTTTGAACTTCTAATTTTCATTTATATTAAAAACACATTTGCATGCTCAAATCAGTCACATGCAAAAGGAAAACTTTTCGGAAGAGACCAAATCCCCTTAGGCATCTACCTTTTCTGATGTGTACATATCAAGTGTACTCGAAAACTAACTACATGATGTTGACCACATTAATTATATGTGTTTCTAGGTAACTTGACAGAGAACGACCTCCCTCAACACAACCCTCGTTACACGCAGCTCCTCGATAATTGCAATACCCGAATTCTTAACAGTGCGAAACAGCTGTTCAGAAAAGTATAAAATGTTACTCGGTCTTTGCAACCATCTTAGTTTTAGCAGTGGCCAAATTTTAATAGGTTGCGTTGAGCGAGGCCGTACTGTATATAAGTAAAGTAAAGTAAAGTAAAGTATTTCAATAACCACATAGGCAAATTTTTTTTTAATTATTCTATGCACAACTTTTTCAGACAAGCAGACCAGGGGGCAGGGAGAATCTAAGCAGTTTGGAAAGTCCACACATCTACTACTATCCTATCCATATGGCATGAGTGAACTTTGTGATGTGCAACTGAGACCTGTGTCGTGCACAGTATTTTGAAATTAGTTTGCAGGTAATTAATGTAAGCTAAACTTGCTTGGAATTCTCATTTAAATTGTTGTTGGTCTCCCTTCTTCTTTTTACCTGTGTACGTTATCTACTTTATTATTCATGTACTTGCTGTTAGTGTGTGTGGGTGTAGGTGTGTGTGTGTGCGTGTTTTGTAGATGCCTGTTTTTTAATGTAATTGCGTAGATAACATATTAAAATTTCATTTTCTTTCAAATCCAATTAAATTTCTAATTATTATGCGTCGCATATGTGCATAAGGAAGTCAATACAAAAAAAAAAATTATTTTTGAAATAAAGAAAATTTTTAGATTCAGATTTTAAATATTCGTTTTTAAAATAAAAATAATTAAACCAAGAACGTTCAACAAGTTTTTAGGGCATGCCAGATGTTGACATCTGGATCAAATATTTTGCTGCATAAATATTAATATGTTGAAATGAAATCAGGAAATTTAAAAATTTAAAATTTCCATATTTCAATAAAATTGTAAACACTTTTAGCCGAAAACCATTGACAAAATTCTTTAACAAAAGTGTAAATATATATATACAATGTTTTTTTTCTGTGTGTATAAAATACAATAGCAGCATCTGCGCTTACACACACACACACACACACCCAATCAAAATACCAACCGACAAGTAACATGCTACGATTTTTAATCTCAAAAGAGTATCTGCCTTAAATCTAAAGCTTAGATCATTGTTAAAGGTTGTTATTGTGTCAACTCACAGCGATAAATGTATGAGTTGACCTGTGCAACATTAAATTTCCGCAAATCCCATCGTGTTGACAGCTGAGCACTTGACTTTTGGTTAGTTGGCGTAGGAGTGTTTTTTTTTTTTTAGCTTACCACACCCAGGTAATTTTGTGGCTTATTCATTAAAAACTGCTTAGTTGGCGTACTAAAATTTGGAGGGGCACCTCATCCTAGTGCTACTTGTTGACATACAAATTACGCGCATGAAAGTCAACATGGAAATGAGTAAAATAAACAACGTAAGCGAAATGAATTTAAATGCGTGTATGTGTGTGTGTGCGTAAGTGGAGGGAACTGGCAATATTAAATTAGTAGCGTAAAGAAATGCTATGGGCTTAAATTTAAACAAACACACGGATGAATAAGTTCAGAGTTTAATAAAAGATTGAAAGAAACGAGTATATTAATACGGTACTTTTTAATAAAAAAAAACCTATTCTTTGGTTGGACAAGTTTGTGACGGAGTGAGAAAATATACTTTGTTTGAACCAATATCCTTACATTTGAATTCAACTCTCGTCGTAAAATTGAGCAACTTTAGACCTCATCTTTATCATGTAACCAAGTTGGTAAGGATGTTATCTTCGGCACGCCAAATATTATGTACTCTTGCATGATTTTCATTGTAAGATCTTTTACAGATTTTGCATATGTTTGACAGCCCTATGGTGTTGCGCACTTCACGCCAAAATTATAACACATTTTTACAAGTGCATAATAGCAAATAAAATGTGAAAGTCAACTTAAACTATCTATATGGCTATAATAAGTTCTCAAATCAAAAAGTCTTTTGTTATACTTTATTTAAGTAATTATTCAGCTGTATTTTAAACGGCAGACGGACAATGGTCGTTTAAATGAACAATAACGATACATTCGTATGTTGCGCTATACATTTATATTGACATGAACTATTGAAAATGTCATATAACGCTCATTTTAAAAAACTCGACATTTTTTACTTTTATCATTTGAATACATGCGTTTTATAGGCCAGTAAACAGAAAAATTGTAGGAGCATGTTTGCTTGGTTTTGTTGCCGCTAAGCTCTTAAGCCCTATTTTTATATATATTGCATTTCGTATTTGTATTTTATTTTTTGATACAATATTTAATATTATAGCAATGAAAAAAAAACATGTCTAACCATGCAAACGTTTATACAAATACATAAATTCACGTGCTTTTGCAAATATTTTAAGCTGATTTCCGCGTGGAAATAAATCATATCGCAACAAGATAAGCGCTTCCGCATTTTTCTTTAAAGGCTTTTAAACGTTATAGGAATATACATAGTAACAATACTTCTTTATTAATGTTGTACTAACATATGTGGGACTTATGCGATTTCCACAAAATGGCATTTAAGTATTTGATTGGATGTGCTGGTCAAAGAATTTATTATGGATTTATTTTGTTTAACAGAAGATGTACACAAGTGTAAAAGTAACATTAGTTCAATAACTTTTATTTTGAAATGTGTCACATTTCAAAGAGAATCGAATAACCGGAGGAAAAATGAGTCTCTGAACCTATAAATAAATTGGGGCAATTAAAGCATACATAAATCAATTTGTCTCGTTTATAAATATTTCTCAAAGCTGCACCGAATAATAAATGAAGATTTAGGGCTGACAGTATTAGACTAGAAGATACCTTGTAATTTTTTTTGGCTGCTGCGGATTGGCAAAAAAAAGTATTTTTATGGAAATTGGTACAATAACAACATATCTTTTTGAAATCGTAACAACAAGCGAATAAAGAGATGTTAGTAATCTATGCTAATAAGGAGAAACTTTAAATTGTCCAACTGTATAATTGCCATTTTCATGCGCAAGAGTTGAAAATGAAAAAGCTAATTGATATAAGCAAGCGGGCCAGTTGTCAGGTCATAGAGCACAAAAAAATAACAGTACAGGTTCGTTTTACCTATAAAAATAATGGCAGATATAGTACGTAAGACGAGAATAACAAAAATATTTTACGCTGTCCATATGGCCATGACACTTTTTTGTGTGCTACACCAAAAAAATGTTTCATACAATTCAGGACGAGTGCTGGCAGGCAGAAATTGACAAAACATAAATGAAAAAAATATCATTGCATATTTTTTGGGGGCAGTCAAGTGTCTCATGTGGCACTTGTATTTTGGCTTTTGGGCAAAAATATATATTTGCTGGTAAAAAAATTTATTTATATAGATTTATAAACGTATGTGTTCTATAAATATGTAGGTTTCTATGTATGTGTGCAGCTGGGTCTATATTGATGGTCGCGCTTTTTGATTTGTTGATTGTGTCAATTTGGAATGGCGTAAAAATATTTGTTCGATTTTATTGATTGCCATGTGCTGACGTTTTTATACTGCGGTCAAGCGAACTTTTTTGTTGGGGCCACAAAACTCATCAAAACAATCAATGGTTGTTTATTGATTGATTGATTGTAAGATTTGGTGGGCGGCACACAGATCGGAAACCATATTAAAAAAGTCTATAAAGTTTTATTAAGTTTAAATGAGAATGTTAGCAGTTGACTACACTGGAAATTGTGTAATATTATCGATATGATAGAAAATTGATTGGGTTAACGCATATGCTATTATGTTGCGTATAGGTAATATTATTTGAATGCGCAAACAATTAACTGAAATGGATTTATAAGGGCTTTTAGTTTTATAAAAAGCTTGAATGGAAATGTTTGCATCAATAAATTTCAATCGCTTATCGGTATCGACATCAATGGAAATTGGAATTACGTTTCAACTTAAAGCTTTATCAATTATGGAATCATCATTACACATGTCGGCCCATTGGGAATTGCCAAACAAAGAGTTTTTTAATTAAAATAAAATCCATGCATTCAATTTCAAATGGTATTGCCAGTAAACATTAGATGGCACTTCCTCTTCCGTTCGATTAACAAGCATTTCCGGCCTACATATTTTAGGTATCAAAAAGAACAGAACAGAACAGCAAACCAGAAATCAACTGAACAGCAATCCATGCATATTGGCCAGCTCAACTTTTGGACTACTATTGATGCCCAACTCTGTTGTCTGCTGCTGCAGGCTATAGCAAAATTGTAAATTAGTATGTGAAATTGCAGTTTCAACGCAGCCAAATAGTAGTTTACCCTCTGGCAAACCGAACCGGAAACGAAAGCTGGTCGGACAGCTGCAGTGCAACTACGGCTACGGCTGCGGAGTGTAAGTGGGAGTTTGGCACGGTCTGTTTGGGCAGCAGCTGTAGATATATGACGTTGGTCAGAGCGAAATCGACCGCAACACAGCCAACAAAAAAAAAAGCCCCAAAAGCAAAACGCAAACTCCAATTGCAACTAATTTCTATTTTATGGCCCTCTACACACACAGAAAAACAAATAATAAAACATAACCAAAACTTTTGTTTGCGCTGTTTGCCACATTGACCGCGTAGCTGGGTTCCCGATGCGCTTTCGATTTCTTTGCGAGGTCAGTTCACAAAAGCCATATCCGAAAGCCAAAACAAGAAAAAAAAACAACAAATTTGTGTGTATGTATTTCAAACGAATTTATTGTGTATCTCTATGTTTGTGTATCATGTTATTTTGAACATTGCAGTGAAGAGAAGGATATTGTCAAATTTCAAAGCAAACTCTGTTTACATAACAAATCAGTTTGTTATTGTACTCGAGGCTAGATATAGATGAGAAAAGCAAATTCGATACAGTCTCGTACATTTCAAAATTTCTATCCCTTCCAGTTGCAGCCAGATGCTTCAAAAATTTATTTAACTACTGGCTAAAGTTATAAAGTTAATTCTGTGAATATTTTAAACATTATTTGTCAGTTATTTTCCATAGCATCAACTATGCAGGCATTAAGTAAAATAATAAAAACCATCCTCAACCTAGCCCAATATGTAAACAGCCCATTAAAGCAGCTGTGTGGGTATCAATTCTATGTATTTGAAGATAAATTTAAATAAATTGCAGTTGTTTGTGTTCGCATTTAACTTTATTACATCAAATGATTCTGCTCACTTGGCCAAGGCTCCGTCAAATCCTTTTATTCATTTATTTCTGATTGACAGCTCTGAAGTAAAATTTGAAACGCTTAAGTGAACATAAATTTACAAATTAATGAGAAGCATACAAATACTAGAACGCTTGTGTTAGACATTTGCAAATGAAAGAAAAGCGGCTTATTACTTAATGAAGTAATGTTATACTGTCGTTGTGTAAGAGAAAGTCGAGAGCATTTTTATCGGTCATATAACAACCTAGGTTATATTTACTGCTAACATCGGGCAAGAAAAAGAAAGCTCTACGGATGTGTCGGCAAAATAATATAACAATTTCTTTTGAATAAAGCAGTTAAAAAACTTGTTATATAAATTATAATGAAAAATATAAAAAATAATAAAACAAGTGCCCATTTGACAAGCCAAATGAAGTACCCGGATGTCATTAATTAGATCCTAAAGTGAGTTTAAATTGTGGTCATATATTTTTTTTACCACTTGCTGTCTGCATTTCTTAGTTGCATTTCTTCCTGTCCGTGCAGTAGGTCAGTGACTAAATGAGGCGCTTAAGCGGATGACGCAAAGCTGTTGCTGCCGTACTCGACGTATAATTAATTTAAAATACGAATGAGCATGTGCATTTCCAAACACACACAAACACAAACATTTGTCTCGCATATGTCACACATTCAGATTTAAATTGTTGCCTTGCGTCCCAGGTCCTTTTCGGCCATCGTAACTTCGGTGCGCTGACAGTTTTGTAAGTATGCGTTTTTATTTACAATATATTTAACATGCGCATATTTATTGTTTAATTACTGTGACAACTCTGAAATTAATTTAACAAACAGTTGCAACAGAGCATTTAAGTACATACTTTCAACTGAGTAATTAACTGCATATGTTTAATTAGCAATCGTTGGTCAATGCATTGCATTAATCAACAACTTGCAAAACTATTTAATACGTCAGTTGACAATTCTAGCCTTTTGGGAGGTTGACAATTAAAGGGTATTTTCTCCACGTCGAGTATTACCATTTGTCACTTTTCCTGTTCCTTTTAATTTGTCCTTGACTCGATGATGACTTACTGTCTTAACCTACATTGGGCTTTGGTTAAGTTTTATGAACCACTTTATACGTATAAAATACCTTTTACATATATTTAATCTTTTGATTCATTGAGTAGCTTCAACTAAGCAAAATCAAAAAGGTCACAGACGTTAATAAAAGCACAAAATAACCAAAAGTAATACAACTAAGAGGACTTTGTATACATAGGAAAGTTGATGGGAAAATGTTTTATGCCCGTTCCACACGCAATACAACTTGGAAGTCAACAAAAATAGCACAAAAATGCTGTCCACTGACGGCAAAACTTGACAAGATTCCAAAAAGAGTGAGCTGTGTTTTGTGGCCACAACTAACCAAACTAACTAAAGGCACCTACGAGGGGCGTAACAGTAGGTGTGGCAACTGTTGCCGAGGGTGGATTGTGAGGTGTTGTTTAGATAAATTGGCATGATTTAAATAGCAGAAAAACTTTTAGAGCACTGACAAGCCACCTGCCGCAAATGTAAACGGAAAACAAAAACACAACAAAAGATACTATATAAAAATAAAACACACACATACAAAACTCATACGCTTACACTCATATGCGTAGTTGTGGTATTTTCTAACATGGCAACTGTCATCTTGCGTTTGTCATGTGCTTGTGTTTGTGTTTGTGCATTGTGACATTGGTGTGCCGACTACGTCCTGTTTCACTCTTATCAACTTGCCGTTGTTGATTGAATAAACAGGCCCGAGCTCTGAGTGTGTAAGTGTTGCTTTTTGTTTCTTCTCGTTTCTGTGCCAGTACAGGGAAAACTTTTTTGACATGCCAACAGAGATGGAGACAAATCAGAAGGTGCCTGCCTCACATGCTGCGTACCACAAAAGCAAGAGTTGCAAAAAATAATATTTGCATGCTAACCAAAAATTGTCGGAAAGCCTTTACGTTCGTTGGTCATGTCATGCGGGCAGAGTGCCAAATACAATTGAAAAATGGAAAAAAAAAATTTTCAAATTTCAATAGAGTCTGTTAATAAATCAGTGCAAAACGCTCTTTACAAACCGTTATGTCTCACCAAAGTCATCAAAATCAAAAATTTGGTATTTGTTCAACTCAAAAACCTTTTAACTTAATTATACATGTAGGAATAAAGTTTAAAAAAATGTAAATTAAATATAATAAATAATTTAGAATGTTTTGTGGCGCATTCCAACTTCATTGCTAATTTGAATTTAAGGTTAAAGTGCTTAATCATTTATAGTTCAGAGACTTTCATGTTATTTTAAAGTATTTTTTGTCAGTCATTTCAAATGTTGTACACAATTTGGTAACTTTGTTGAACACACGGTCAAAGCAGGGACTGAACTCAAACCAAATTATGGTCCAGTCAGCATCCAGCTGCCATTTCAGTAGACTTGCTGCCATTTTTTGACATTTTTTTAGGCCGGGCGACTAATGATGACAAATGTATAAAAAGCTAAAATGGCAAGTGGCCATTTTTGTTGCAAGGCCTGCGCATCACCTATGAGTTCAAAGGTCAGACGGTCAAAATAGTCGCATATGTTGCGACAGTGGCCAGCTCGTCACCTCGTCTTCCTCCTCCGGCCCCACACGGTTGTGAGAGCTCTGCTCATTGTGCCTGCATACAAATGACTTTATTTGAATTTTAAATGTGTAAATTGCGCTCGTGTTGCTTGATTTCTCCGGTTGGTTCTCTCGGTTTACGACCTGGCCGTTTGTCACTGATAACAGCGCAGGTAGAGGACGACGCGTCGCCCAGACACACAGCACAGTACAGCCAAATGAAAATTGCACTGGCATGGCAAAGGAATGGAACAATGGGCCTGAAATGGAACAACAACGTTGCTAACAATGGCAGCCTATCCTCCACGTTCAACTCCACATCGGCCTGGCAAAGAAGATATAATCATTTCCGTTGCCGGCCCACGTCGTACGTCTTTTATCTCTTTCGAATTTTCGTTATTGTTATGCGTTTTAAAAGGTTTTCTTGATAAAGGAGCTGCAAAATATGAGAGAAAGCACGAAAATAAAAAATGAAAAACTGTTGACTCACCTGGTAATTTCCGGCGCCTGCCTTTTTCTTTTGCCGTCAATGCCGCACAATGCCGCGTATACGAAATGCGTGTAATTTGCTATAGCTTTAACTTCCCGTATTCAACTCCATCTACGCCACACCTTAGAGCTCGTCGCATAGCTCCCCCGAAAATCTGCATTTGACAGCTTTGTAATTAATTTCAAATGAGTTTAGCACCTTCATCGCAAAATTTTAACATTTCGCGAGCTGCTTTCGGTTTTGTTATGTATTTCCTTTCGGGCAAATTCATTAACACGCTGTCAATACCTAAAACTTGGCAACACGCAGCACACTAAAAACTAAAAACTAAATGCATAATTTTGGCCTAATTTGTTTTAAACTCACGTTTTAAGGATATTTCAGTAAACTTCAGTCGAGGTAATAAATAAAATATTTTAATAAACAAATGTATTAAAAAAAAAATTTTGAAGACATGCTTTTATATGCTTTCGTGATGGCATATGATTTGAAAATCTTTTATTGGGATAGTTTAAAAAAGTTTATATAATAAAAAAAAAAACATAAAAAAAAGTTTTTCACGTTCGGAATTCGATCTCACGACATTCGGCCTGTGAAGCGGCAGTCTTCCGGTCAAATTTGTGAGTTAAGCAAAAGGGAAAACTGTTTTTCGTGGTTTTTACAAGATATTACATATTTTATCGTGCCAAAATATTTAAAAACATGTATTGTCATCTGAAACACATCTTTGGTGAAAATTTCAGAGCTCTAGCTAGTCGGGAACTTGGTGAAAATTAGATTACAAGATTCCGTGAGAAACAAACAAACAAGTCAAGTTAAATAAAAGCATGTAATAAGAAACAGTCAATCTTTAAAGCTGGAAACAAAGGTTTATTTTTGAAAAAAATGTTGGTAAGTACAGAATATTTATTATTCACATACTAAACATCTCAATGTGATAAGCACAATTTTTTTTTTTATTTTTATAAATCTTTCGCTTGAAGTTTTTATAATATTTGCTTTTCTGAGTAGCAGTTGCACATTGAAGCAGTTACCAAAGTTTTGACAATTGCAATATTTAGCTCAATGAAAGTTGGCTATCTGCTACTGCACTCTACAAAAACTTTTTCCCAACTAGTCTTAGCCAAATCGCTTCAACAAAGCGCCATTAAGCCGAATAACTTGTAGCTACTGCATCCGCTCACTTGGAGGACTTGGTAAAGAATTACGACGCATTGGAGAATTTATGATCCATCGACGACGACGAGCTGAGTTGGAAAGATATCCGCAAGGGCGAGTGCGGATGGAATAAAGCCTAAGACCGCTCAGGCGCTAAAATTGTGTGCGTGTAAACATATTGGTTGCTTTCATTGATATTTACGGCTGTGCCGTGTCATTAATGTACGACTCTGCGCATGCAAAAGGTAACCCTGGGCCTAAAGATATTGCAAGGAGGCGGGCGGGCGGTCCAATACTAAATGTCGTACGGCAGGCAGACATGAAAAATGGCAAATTAACTGAAAATAATGGCAGGCCATGTGCAAATTTATTAAAATTGATACGCTGAGCCAGGCGCGCCTTGCCAGCTTTCCAACTTCATTTCCTGGGATTTATGCGGTGACATAATCAAATAACCAACCTGACATTTTGTGTACGCTTTTCCTTTTTCAATCAAAAGTCAAATCGATAGGACTTAGCTGAAACTCAAGACACAGCCGCAATTCAAGTGATGATTGAATCCGTTACGTTTATATGTATTATACAGCTTATATTATCAATTTGAGCATTAAGTTCAACTGCTGTCCCAATTATCCCTCCCTCTAGTTCGTTGTAGTTGATCTGGTGCCGAAGCGAAAACTTCAGCGCAGCCTTTTTGCCGCATATTTTATTTATTTATGTCTTCGATTTGCTTGTAAGTAATTAAGCCGAGTTGGTCTGGCTTAGTGGCGAACACTAAAATTGCTAAATGCCCCGTCACAACGTCTGAGTGACAGCTGTGAGCACAAATTTGAAGGTATTAATATGAAATACTGTGCGTTATCGACTACAATACAAATAAAACAATATAAAATAGCTTTAATATTCACTTATCTTTAATTTTTAGTAGCCAAATAGATAATGCTTGATAGCAATTTAGTGTCAAAATCATTGCCCAAGGCAAAGCTTCCAATAACTATCGAACTATACTTATTGTTGCAGAAATTGTTAAGGTTGCTACTTAAGACACGGCAGAGATAAAAATTAGAAACGACATTTGAAGGCACCATTGCATCGAAATCATTTTTTATAGTTACACACAATTTAATTTTTATAGTTACAGAGAATATATAATTTGAAATTTTGTAAACCTTAAATGTATCATTGATTTGTAACAACAGTAGTTGTAGGAGCTCTTTCTCGTCACATCACGCGTCTGGACGGTTTTATGGGATTTTTAATTGCGCATTGAGCTTGTGGTAGAAGGTTGAGCTTTTCCCTCGCGGTAACAACGCCATGCGTTTGCAACGCGAGTAAGTACATCAACTCCATGCACCATAAAACGTCGACCGGTGTGCTCCTGATAGGTATTCACCAAATCGTTCAATTCATTCTCGATCTTCCGTAGCTTACTATAAATGCTTTTGCGTTCGCGTTCTTCTGTTAGCAGAGTACCGCCACGGTTGTGATAGCGATTACAATCCTTAGCCTTCTCTTCAAGGGCTGTCATGCGCTGGAAAAGCTCAACATATTTGTCATACAGATCCAGGATTCCAGTGTTATTTCTGTAGTATTTCTTTAAATCAGCTAGTTTTTGTTCCAGCTTTAGCAACAATTGCTTTTCGCTGTAATCATTTTGCTCTTCGTCGTCTTTTGATAGTGGATGTTGTCGCGTCATATCGTACCAATGACTGATCTCGCTGCGCACATTGTCGATGAGTTTCGGGAGATTTTCCGATCGCAGCACCTCGCATCTTTTCAATGCCTGAGTAAGCTTCTTGTAGTCTTTCTGTGGACTTTCCTTAATTCTGCATAATTCCTTTATTTTTGAGATGTCAATAAGATTCACAGCAGCCAGACCTTGAGACATGCTGATGAGTTTATCTCGCATTTCATCCAAAGACTTTTCGAATTCTAGTTTTGCATTGTCCTTGTCGTCGATACGCTGTAGGTCCACCGTTAAGTGCATCATTAATTGTTCGAGCTTAAGCTGGCTTTCCGAGTCTGTCGAATCTCCAGGAGCATTAACCGTCACCATCAACTCCTTTTCCAGCTGATTGCTCTTGCTGAGAAGCGCCAGAATATTCTGCTTAAAAACTTGTTGATTTTCTTCATATTTTTCCCACAGGTGATCAAGGTTTTCCGAAATCATAGTCGCAATTAAAATGTGTTAGACAATCGAAAATAATTTATTTTTTGAAATAGTGTTAAAAAAAAAAAACAATTTTAACTTCGTGTTGTGTGTTCAAAAAAAATATTAAAATAACGAAAGCAAAAATAAGCACTAGACGGCAAACAAATTAAATTATCATGACCGTCTAAGGTAAACAATTGAACAATGAAACTGATGAAAAACTCAGAAAGCTTTTTGACAAGAAACGATATAAGCTCGGTTTTTTTTTAATTTTGGTAAAAACTTTTTATTTAAAATACGTGCAGTTCACACACTCGAATTGGCTTTTAATTTAACTTAACTACCTGATGTGGATTTTCAGTCGGGAAACGCCAGCAAAAAGACCAATCAAATGGCACAAAAAATTAAGGTTATATAATGCAAAAAAATGTATAGAAACTGTATTTAAAATGGACAAAAGATAAAAAACAATAACTGAGAAAAAAATATACATACATACACATGCAAAAGTTGAGAGCATATAAAATGCACACATACAAATTATTCAATTCAATTGATGCAACCATTTCAACCGCTGCATTTGGCAGCCGAGTAGATTACCATCCACTGAATATGAAACTGTAGCTGCTGATGCTTTTTTTGTTTTTTTTTTTTTTTTCGTGCAGCTGCTGTGTGTGGTTAGTGACGTCTATGATGGACGCACATCAAACCTCCCCTCACCACCTTGGCACCATCCTAGGACCCTGTCAAGAGCTTCTGGCAGTGATTTAAATGTGCACCGTGCAAAAAAAATGAGCCACTGGCGGAAAAAAATTCAATCGAATAGCCACCACGAGCGTAATTAATGTTGAATAAAGTTCCGATCAATCCTTTTATCTGCAACGAAAGCTTGTGTAAGGGTTACAGCAGGCAAAGTTTAGTTAAAATGATTTTGTTTGCTAGAAAAATATATGAACAATTCAATTGAAAAACGGCTCTTTTACAAAAATAAATTTTTAACTTTCAATTTATAATATAAAAAATTACAAACGTGAACATTTTGCTTAAACAAAGGTTGTTTGAATGTGGAGATAATGTTGTAAAGCATGTTCATTACCATTTATTATCAATTTGCTTTATTTAACCCGATGAAAAGAACATTTTTTTTAAAAAAAAAAACCCCTTTCTTGGCGTTGCAAATACGTTGACAATTGGACACAGTTAGTGAAATTTTTGGAAATTAGCGAGTGGCACACAGCTTTGACTATCATATAAGTGCTCTAGCGCGTAATACGCTTGAAAAGAGACAACTGAGTGAAAAGCGTTTCAATTTAAGGAATTTTGGTGTGAACCGAATGCGAATTACTCTGACTTTAGTGTGCGAATACTTGAACATTATCATGAGTTATTTATTTTAATCATGAATTATTTTATTTTATTTTATTAAAGTATTTATTTTTATTTTTATTTTGAGTCTCGTAACAGACATTGCCAAAACCAGTCATTTAAGTAATCCATATGCTGTTTAAGCAAATTCGCTTACAAAGAAAAAAAAAGGGATAAGGAAATCAATTGTTAGATTGAACATTTTGCTTTATTCGCTCTTTGTGGCTACAAATTAAGTGTTTAGTTTTTTTTGTTCAGTAGCACACATTGTTGAGCTGGGTTCTCGTTGTTGTTGTAGGTTGTTGCTTGTCCTTCGCTTATATTCTCTTCATACCGTTGCGCATTTAGCGGTAATGAACTTCCGCTGTCAAACGTAATGCTTACCATGCAAATCGTGGCGTTTCGAATAATTGAAGGCAAAACCCCAGTCCCAGCATTGTTATCATCATTTCCATTTTGTGCCACAAACACACACACATACACACACACACTTATTTTTTGTTCGTGCGCTTGTTGCTGCACTAAAAATTTTGCTTTTGGATCGCACATGTTTCACATCCGTTAACGCCATTTTCTTAGCTTGCCCGGCAAAGTAGGTTTCATTTTTTCCGCACTCTCAGAGCAAATTGCGCACATTTAAATGCAAAAACCGTCGACAGTTGCGTTTATAGGCAGCTTTGTAGGTGTTCATGATTGCTATGCCAAGCAGATGCCACGCCCCCCCCCACTCTGAGTTATTTACAACAGCGCGTGAGTTTTCATTTTCTGTCTTCTGCGTATGTTGGAGCTTTTCTTTTTTTTTTTGTTGCCCTGGATTTATTTGCCTAAGATTTATGTCACATGCAGGCAGAGTAGAGCACCTGTACTCTTACAGATGTGTGTTTGTGTGTAGCTCTGTGTGTTATGAATATGCATGTGTTCATTATGGTGGATTTTTGTTATATCAGCGGAAATGGTGCACAGCTTTGACTCTCCTATGAATACTAGTATTTGAATATTTGCAATTTATTTAGTAGCACACTTTGTAGTAAATTTCGTATACAAGCACTTTGCTTTGTGAAGAGGCTCTTGCTATTGAGCCAGTCCTTAGAATGAACACTACATCGTTCAAGAAAAGAAGGCTTTGAAAATTCGTAAAAGAGGATATAACGACAATTTAGTTTCCTTTTTAAGTAATTTCGTATTTGTTCGAATTAATTTAATTTGCTGTTTTATTATCGAAAATGCAAGGATTGTATGAAAATTTTTCTAGATTTATTATAAAAGTGCTGGTAGATTTAAACAAGAAATAAGAACCATTATTTAAGGTCCCTGATTTATTCAAAGAAAGAATATAAGAAAGAATATAAGAATATAAGAAATTAAAAATAAATGTTAATAGAAATCATCCGTTTTTGAGGAAACACACATAAAAGTTTGTCTGGAAAATTGAAATCGATTAAGTGGTCCATAATGTCCCATGGGCAATCTTCGCAGAGATTGCATGGATTTTATGTTCCAAAACAACTCCAAACAAAGCATTCCAAGCATTCTGGTAAGCAAATAATTTAACACTGAGATATAAACCAAATTTTATTAGCTGAAATTTTAAGTTTTGTTATTTGATTTTTAATTTTTCATTTATGGTGGCACACATATTATTATTATTTGCATTAATTTTTAAATACTGATTAAGTTTATATTAAGCTAGCTGTACCCTGCCACGCTTCGCAGTGGCCCATTATGATTGAATAGTTGAAAAATGAGAAACAAAACAAAGAATACATTTCATATAACTTGATATATGATATATTGTATATATGTACATTTCATTTCACTTGATATTTGAATGTTGGCCAAGAAGTGCTTAGAATCATTTCCAATCCCAGAAACTAAAGTGCGTAAAGGATCTGGTGGCGGGACCAATTGTGGAAATTCTACTTTGCCTCCAGCACAACATAATCCAGTAGTTTCACCACCGTATTTTAACGCTTTACAATATCTACAAATGATGGTCATTTTCCCAATTGTTACCAATATGTCGGCACAATAATCTATTTCCGGATCATAGTGGAGTGCTGCTCGTTCCAGAATCACAGGAGCATTGCGTCTGCGGAATCGCTCAATTTTATTTTGTCGTGCTCGCTGTCGTCGTGCTTGATGTGCACGAACTCGTTGCATTCTAAGCCTGTCTACTTCATTGTCACTCACTAAAGATCGTAATTCTGACACAGCAATACGATTATTGTATCTCTCTGATCATCAGTGCGGTTAGCACGTGAAGTAGCTCTTCGCACATTTGATTGACTTCGACACGGATGGAAAATTTGAAGTGAAAAAAAACAACTCTCAAAATTTGTTGATTCTTTTCGATTATTCCCTAGTAAATGGCTGGACTGTATGTGACAATTTCTAGCATCACTTTCCGTAGCAAGTAGATTTTTTGAATTGCCTACTGCCATATTGAAAAATAATTCAACTCACAAATGCATCAATGTGAAGCCCTACCCATGTGCGTTCCCAGGTAGGAGCCAGTGGAAAGATGTTCAACGTAAGCCAAACATTTTCTTATGTATTTGTTTTAAGCTGATTAAGGTGCATTTTCAATTAAAACCACACAATGAATATGATAACAATCTTATGCTGTTAATGTGCAGTAATATGACAAAAAAAAAAAATGTATGCGTAAATGTGTGGAAAACTTTCGTAATGAATTGCCCGCATTATCAGCACATGTGTGATAAATGTGAAAGTTTAAATACTGCTGCATGTGAAGTACCATAAAAAAGGCAATGCTCGTTGCGTTCGTTTAAGCGAATTTTAAATTAACGCCAAACTGCATTCACATTAATGCAATCATCGATGCGGGGCACTAGAGGCTGGCGTACGCCAGGGTTCATTTGGCAGCTTAGTACCGTTTTTGCATTTCCGCTTTGTTCGCATTTGATCGTCGATTTAATCTGTGTGGTGGCCAGCGCACAACATTGCCATCGCAGCAGCAACAATTATTTCGTGCGTACAAATTCTCGGCGAGTTTCTCTTTCATAGTACGCCCTAGGCCGATGCAACCACAAGTGACCCATGAAAAGGCCGTCATGGCTGCAGAAAATTCAACAGCAGTATTTGCTGCTTTTACTTGGCACAATGAATGCGCCGCACGGGTCACATCCATTGCCAATTGTATGGCTATTCCCACTTCCACGTCCACTTCCACATTCCCATTGTGAATTCCCAAACGCTAAGAGCAACCGCGTTGTCGATTACTACGATGATGACGACAACAATACGCCGATTGACGTTGTGATTAACTGCATCAACGTTGCCCGTGTTGGGATTTAGGCTTTTAATTCTAAACAGCAGCGCGCTTATTTGTTACAGCTCTTGTTGAGGAGGTCAAGCTTCAGGCAAGCCAACAAATGAACAAAGAATGACTTTAACGAGCGTTCGATGAAAATGGAGTGAAATACAAACTATTACAATTGCCTTATTGGTAAAAAGTTTATTAAACAGTTTCAATATTAAAACTTGTGTTTTGGCATCAACTCTGTTAATTTTCTTATTGCTTGCACAACATGCATTGAAATCAAATAAGACCCAAAATCAAACTTAATGGAGCGTCCAAGCAAGCTCCACTCGATTGACAGGCGATTTTCGAACTGACAGTAAGTGTAAGCAAATATCCAGTCAGATCATACGTCTGTCTGGAGTATGTGAACAGTAAGCACTCATACGCAATTAATCAACGAGGCAAAACTCAATGAGGGTAAACACAGACACTGTACATAAATGTGTCCCGAACAGAAAACTCAAACGAACGATGTCAGGATTCAGAGTACTGCTACTACATGTATTTATTATGCAAGCATTCGGGTGTAAAAGTTCTGCAGGTGTCTTTGCTCAGGCAAGGCAATCACACATTAATATGCCGGCAGGCACTCTAAAAAGGCCCTTCTTATATACACACACAGAGTTCATAAATATCTCTGCAACACACTGTAATAATCATAAGACAAAAAAAAACAAGCTTCAATGGCGCAGACATGAATCACGCATGTACATAATAAGTGCTGGAAAACAGTATGCTTCATTACTTGGCTGTAAGTCTCTTCTTTATATGTATATTTATGGGGCATCTTTAAATCCTTCAGCTTAAGCTTCCTGCTAGTTTTTCAACAGAAACATAAAGTTCATTTTATTCAAAATATTTCACAAACAGTTTAAAATGTGGTATTATTTAGTTAAAAAAAAAACTAAAGTTTTGGTGAATATAAATTTCCTTAAATTTTATATTTCATAATTGTTAATAAGCTATTGCTATAATTGCTCGCTTAATTTATAAATACATTTTATGTTTATGCACATTTTAACGTGTCTATATAATTGTTTTATAAAGTCATGATAGTTTTTTGCTAAACAATTGATTTGTAACAAACACTAATGAACTTTTTTGCCTTACCAATTAACAAAATAACTCTGTTAAATAACACAATAATCGCTTTAAAAAACGAGCCAGTAATTATACTAGCTGCAAAAGATGGAAATAAAAACACATGAAAACTTTTGCACAATCCTCATAAAATGTTATATGCAAGAGAAGGAAACTACAATGTGCAGTTGTTGTTTTTGTTCTTGTTTTTGTTAAATGTTTTGTTTTGCTAACTAACAAAAACCGAAGGGCTAAAAAACTTTTCTAAATGCCGGCAACAACAAGCAAAATAAACAAACCAAATTTTCATATGTTGAACTGAGGGAAACCAGAGTAATAATAAAAGCGAGTCCGTGTTGCATTGGAAGTAGAATTTAAGTTGACAAAATAATTCATATCATTATCGAAAATTGACATCTGTGCAAAGTTTCAAATTTCAAGCTTCAAAGTACAACAAAATTAAATATGATAGACCAGTTAGACTTTTATTAAAAAAAAAAATAAAAAAACACTTAAAATTTTTTGGTAAATGCAAATATGCAGCTCAAATATCTTATCTTATCCGAAACTTAATTGTCTGCCAACAAAAGCTACAAGCCAATAACAGGCAACAGTTTATATGAGTAGAATTGTAAGAAAAAAAATAGAAAAGTACAAACAAGTGAACGATAAAACCACTTAAAAAGCAAGCAGCATGCACGAAGAACTCCGAGGCACCCACATAGTCGTAAGTATAAAAACTAACACGCAGTACGGCAAAACAGCAGCAACAGCAACAAGAGCAACAAACAAGCTGTCTGTCTGCCGGTCTGTCTGTATGTCTGTCTTTTATATAAAAAGCAAAATAATTGGCGTGTCAGACATTTTGTTACGCCCAATTTAAGTGCTTCCGCTTTTGCATGGTAGTCGAGCTCTTCCTCTTCCACGGCATGCAGCGGCAGCCAGACAAGTGTCAAGTGCACTCCTAGACACGAGACAAAATGAGATCTAGGGTCGAAAGTCACACCAAAATTGAGAAAGGGCGAATTGAATTTTAACAAGTAGTTTTTAAATGCCACCAGTAGAAAATTAATATGCATTTTAAGGATCCAATTAAACTAAAAATATTTAAGCCAAAGTAAAAATATATCATATTCAGTAGTGGCGTATCGATTTCTGTTAATCATCAAACATTTCTCTTAGCTACAACCAATTAAAATTGAATTCATTTGCGACTTGTTGATGTTTTAATTTTTATATGCAAATTAAATATTCCAATAATGCTACATGATTTACATATGTATTCATTGTCAATGCATTGGTTAACATATGTGTGAGTAAATACATTTTTTGTTTTAATTAATCAAGTGCGTTCAGTGACCATATTGACATTCCGCCCCACCCATTTGGCAAAACTCGAAATAATTAATTTCCTTACACAAAAAAGCCGCTAATTAAATGCCAAAATGTCCAAAAGAATGAACAGTTAAATGTTAATTATTAATTATACCATTATGCAGTTAATGTATCTCAGATCGATTAAAAACAGATACACAAAATAATAACTATAATGAAAGTCCAAGTGATTTTCATAACCATTATTTATTAAAAATGTATTACATTCGTTAAATAGCAATTGTATAAACATTCTTATATAATAATAGCTTTGGTTCAAGCTAAGAATTGTAAGTTTGGCCAGCTAACAATGCACATTATTTTCTGAAATATTTAATCTTAATTTCATACCCAGTTATTTTACGGTTTTTTTTTACAATACACTAACGAGCAAATGAAAAAGAATTTTAAATTCCAGCACCTTTTTTTTTTGGTTTTTGTGTTCGCAAAACAAACCGTTTTCCATGTTGCATGTAATGCCAACATTTGGCAGTCAAGCCATGTAATTACCAATACGCTCACACAGCATTATGTTTTGTGTACTAATAGTGTGTATACTATACATAAGTTACACATACGAATGTCGTTACAGCTCCGCACACTTCCGCTTTAAACCTTCTACTTCCGCTTTGCAGTGTAGTTAAAATGTATGCAACAAGCAAAAGAAAAATCGCCAAAGTAACAAAAATTCAAACTTTTGCCATCGCATGTGGCACGCATATGTAATTTCATGTACAAAAATACAATTTTTATATAATTTTGTTGCTTTAATAAAAAAATAACAGAGATGATAATGTTAATATATTTATGTGCTTTTGAAAGTATGCCACGAACATTGAATGCGCATCGCATTATCGCTCAGAAGGTATATGGCAATAAAAAGCAATCAATTTTTAATTTGAGCTTAATTAAAAATGCAGCAGAGGCGCAATTTAAATTGTGAAGCAAGGGCCGCCCCGCCCATGTCAATAATGTATTGGGGCAATGTCGAATGTTAGCTGGCGCTTAAATGACAGCGACCAAAATCTGGTTTTGCTGCAATCAATCATGGCCAGTGCCAGTTTCAGTTCAGCTCCAAGCTCGATTACACAGCAGCAGAGCACTGGACAACACAACACAACGCAACCAAACACCAATCCAAGCCGGTGATGCAACGTCAGCAGTAATTGGAAATAGGTGGCATTGTGATTGCGTGGTCAGCGTCAGCGTTGTGCCACCACCGCTGGCTGGATGGCATTGTGGTTGCAGCATGCAACTCAAAAAGTTTCGCATGGCATGCTGCGTTGAGCTCTCATTCATGTTGATGACTTTATTAGCGTACCATGCGGCGTATGAATAGTATTTGAATAATGTGCATTCAATAAATGGGCAACAACCATTATATAGCTTATAAATAATAAACATTGGTGGCCATAAATAACACGCGCGCATATAAATAATGTAAATAATGCATTGTTACAAAGATGTTTTATTTTAAATTTGTTTTTAAGACTTTAAAATCAGATAGGTTGAATCGCTGGAATAAGATTTACCTGTTGTCAGAGATTATCGCTGGGCCTCTACAATCGCAGTCGCAGCATTTTGCAAATTACGGTCCATAAATTATTTGACTTGGCTGAGTGGCCCATTGAAAAATTTCATTACCGTTAATGCAAACGCACCTTACGTCGCGTCGCCCAAAATGTCAGAAACATGAAATTTAATAATTCTAATTTGTTTAAATTTATGAAGTTTATTACTTGTTTAATAGACATAAATGCTGGGGTGGCAATGCCACCCAACCTCGAGGTCCCCATTGTTCTAAATCCATCGTTTCGGAACGAAAATCTACCCTGCACCACAACACCACATCACCACAAAGCTCTAGCAACAGCAGGCGTCCAAATAGGTACTACATCCCAAAAAGTAGAGCACATGTTTGGCGAGGTCTGTGACTTTTTTTTCAACTACAGTAATAGATGGCAAGAGTAGTTCTTATGACAAAGAAGAAAAGATACCTTAAGCGAAAATTGGGCTTGGAAGGGAATTATTTGAGCTTGTAAAATTAATTGTATTCTTTTTGGTTATTAAATTTGCACTTTTACCTACTTGTACGGCAGGGTATATAAATGTCGGCCATACAGTTGTGTATACATTTATTCATATTCACTTTTTTGCCTTTTGCTTAGCTCGCTTTTTATGACGTTTTCCGCAGTGGGGCTATATATACATATATGTATATGTACATTCTTTTTTTTCTAACGCGACGTTGCGGCGCTTTTGGTGCTTGGGAGAGGTCCGTTGTTGACTACGTGCGGAAATGTCTCTAAATTGTGTGTAAAAATTTTCGCTTCTCGTTATTTGTTTTGCTTTCTCTTTGTGTGCGCTGCTGACACCATATGGCCCCAGCAGATAAGGCTAAGTAATTGATGGACACTCTGAGAATCAAATGCTAACCAAAATGGTTTACTATATTAAATATATATGAACATTAAATAAAGGTAACATACTAAGTCTTTTCTTCTGCTAAATATACTGAAATCGTTTAACAATAACTGTTTATGGAGCCACAAATTACGTCCAACCGATTGTATAGGAATCAGTATCAGCTTTATTCTTCTGTAGATACGGGTGAAGTCAGCCTGTGAAATTGAAACATGTTCCTTGACTACAGATTTCGGTTAACTGAAACGGCACATTTTTGATGGTGTTGAAGGGGATGGAGCGGGTGTGTTGTGTTGTGTTGTGCAAGTCCTTAAATTCATGTACTGTAACGAGCCGACTTTGTTTGCTTAAAAACTTATCAAGGCCGTTGCAAGTGAATGGGGCAAGAGTTGGCCCAAAAGCCACAGCAAACACAGCATACAAAGTGCTCGGAGCTGAATTGATCTGGCTCATCTCAGTGTATATAGTAGTCAACTTTTAAAGCAACTGTCGATTTTGTGTGTCCTCTGCACACAGTTTCGAGCGCAAATGCACTCTCTCTTTGCATGCATGTGCCTATATGTGTGTGTGTGTGTGAATGTGTGAGAAGATTCTCTCAGGATGGGACTTGCTGGTCATTTCACTTGATTGGGCAATTTGCAACTGGCCATTGTCTAAGCGCCTACAAGCTGATGGCTAAATTAACTGGCACATTTCGCATTTTGTGTTTTTATCTTTGCTATATACGCCTCCCCGAATACCCATAAGAAATCAGCAAAATTGAGGCTGAAAAACACTATTTGAAGGGTAGAGATGCACCATTACGTCTATTGTTATTTTTTTCTATAGAACGCTTGATGATATTTACAGCGGCTATAACTTGGAAATAAATTAAAAATTCAATAGATACAATAAACATATAATCAAAGCCATCAGAATATCATCTGTCAGTCAAAGCATGTCAACTTCATAATCGAAAATGCTGGAGAACTTTAATTTTGCAATATCATAATTAATAAAAAAAAATTAATTCTTTTTATAGTTTTCTCTTCTGCAACACAATATTATTATATTGACAAACAAGATAAAATAAAAAATTTGTTTCCACAATCTGATTATTATATTTCATAACATATTAAAAACATAGTTCATACATTTATTTATTATTAAAGCCACACAATTTTGAGCAAAAACAATAAATTTTAACATTGTTGGCTAATACAGTAAATGGTACTATATGAACATACAAATATACCGGAGAACCCATGATGATGGCCAGGCTCAACTGAAAGCTGTTAACAAGAGCAAAATACAGTAAATATACGTTGCTTATGATTAATGAATAACGCAAACAAGTGAAGAAAAATAAAAACAACACAACACAAATGTACAGGAGAAAAATACCTCAAACTGTGCTAGCAGCTTGTACGCCTAAAAGCCCGCAACGTTAAACGTCAACAGCCAAGGGCTATGGGGCTGCGGCTTTCAGTCTGTTTGGCTTTACAGGCAGCGTAGCGTGTATTAAGGGAATTAAAATGTTATTATATAAAATTAAAGTGAGGGCCAGGACAAGAGCAGCGACGCGAACTGCAAAAGCGGTTCTGTTGGGGTGCCAAGTGGCGGGTGTTTGGGGCTAGTCACTGATCCTGGATAACGATGTGATTATCACACCCAGCACACAGGTTCCACAGTCAACTATATGACACGACAGACAGACGAAAAGACGAACGGAGAGACAGACATAAGAAAAACAGGCAGGTGACTTGTACATAATTCTCAATTTTTAACTTTTCTTGTCCTTTGTAAGAACTTAATTTTACGCTTTTGCATTCTCTGTTGACGTAAATAACTAAGGGTCACAGCGGTAAGGACCAGAAGCAAATGGAATTTGAGAAATTTACTTGCTTTAAATAAAAGCCAACCCAACAACCTTTGGGGCTGATCCAATTTTAATAAGCTTGCCTGCTGCTTGGCAGCCACTCAGAGCATTAAAGCGAATACCTTAACGTACTCAATTTGAATTTAATACTCAAATATTTAATTTGAGTTCAACATTGATCGATTGCGTGTTCATGTATAAAGTGGCTTTCCCATTAGATGGTATGGCTATTTAAGTGACCATTGAATAAAAAAAAGGTTTGAAAAACGGACCACGCACACAGGACTTAGCATATGAGGGCTGAACAGCAAACATTGATGTCAAGTGACTGATGATGCTTAAATATAAAACCAACATACTATATCTTAAACTCAATATTATTTCTTAACTAGAACCATTTTATTCTGCACTCTTAAAGGCTTATGTTAAGATTCCGTCACCATGACATACTATAGCCTTATCAGAATCTGCAAGTTTCTGTTCCAAAAATGGGCACGAAAGTTAATAGATGAAACTTTAATAAAATTCCCATTAGTATTATTAAAATTATAATTTTATAGTTGTTAAGATTTTCTCTAGTGCAACAAACGAATGAACAGTTTTATCTCGATTAAACATTCCATACTGAAATCATAAGAGTATACTTTTAAAAATGTTTTATCATTTTTTTTAAATTTATTTATTGCAAAAGTTTTAGCTTGTGTATGCCTGTAGTTTTATTTGTATAAATTGCGCCACTGCTCCCAATTTTAATTAGACATTTTTTTTTATATTTAAAGTATTTTGCATTGGCTTTTTAATAGATTATTTTTGTAGTTTTTGAGCAAGTTCTAGATCATGGCTTGCACAAAAGTGAAAAGCTGATACGAAAACTTTAAAATCTGTCGAAAAAATAGAAGGAAACGATGCAAAAAATATATTTATGATAAGGTCAAGATAATAACGCATGCGTACCGCCATATATGTAGCCATGGAAACAGCCGTAAATTTGTAGGCTCGCAAAATTTGAGACTTGCAGGAGCGCATTATGAAAAAGAGCATCATCTTTCTGTAGTTCAAATCGCCATCGTACCAATTGTTGTAGAAGGCAGCCGGCATCAGTTTGTCGCTCTGCAATTGAATGTTAAGTATATGTTAATGGGCTTACAATTTATAAGCGAGTATAGCTTACCGCCGAGTTAAACTGGGTACCATTATAGCAGATGAAGAGGGTAAAAACTAAAAACGATAATAGCCCCACAGAATATTTAAATGCCGAGGCCAGACTAATCATGACCATGGCAAAGGCCATCAGGCAAATGGCAATCGTTGATGTTGTAAAATTTATCAGAAATGTAAAATTAAATGTACGGTTTATATTATCCGCAAGGCGCAGCAGTCGACTGTGATAGTATATAAGTGACTTCAGTTTCTCATTGGCGCCAGGTTTACTAGCATCTAAGGCCATCAGGCCATTGGCAAGTGCATCAAAATGCAGCTGCATTTGTGTGATGAAAAAGCAAAGCAAAAACTGGCTAACCATGATGAAAGCAACGCCAACTAACGATGATATTGCCTGGCATATATAGGCAGCCAGAAAGCTCACGATTGATTGAGGATCGGCAAGCAATTGCCAGGGATACCAGGTATTACTCTGATACTTGTATCTTACGTGTTCGGATTCGACCAGCAGCTCGTACAGCAGCTCCACAATGGGCAGTGAATTGTAATAGCAATAAGCGAACATAAAGAAAATGGCTGTACTTCGCATCAGACGAGTCGACTTCTCATAATAGTGGTCGATGCGATAGAGTTGTGTCTGGCTGGGATACACGTGCTGCAACTCGGCTAGCATAGACTCAATCTCACTGCGATGTTGCAACAGCATCCACATGTTACAGGCACCCACAAGCGTTAGGCCCATTACGCTGCAGGTTTCCGATATCTGTGCCACGTAGCCGCTTAGCTGCTCCTCTTGCGACTCTGCCTGGAACAGATAGATGACCATGCCCAGATTTTGATAAATCAGATTCAGTGCACCAAAGTAAAACCATAGCCGCTCCAGCAGCGATTGTTGCACAAATGACGCCCCACTGCCTCGCCACACATAGCGCCGCATCCTGGCCAGTTGGCAGCCAATGTTCGGATAATACATGAAGTTCTGCAATTGCATATTGCTTTACTATGAATGTTGGAAGCTTTGTAGGAGACAACCTTTTATAGACTCTTATAAGGGCGGCTTTTGTGACTTGTCAAAGGGTTCGTTACAAACAAATTGCGCAATTTGGTCAAGTTCCCAAGTTATACGAATGACTATAAATGTATAGCACGTTTAATAAGCTCCTGGGAATATGCATCTGATCAATTAGACTTGAAATTCAAAGCCATTACTATTGAGGTCAATAAATGGCTTAACACACACCCACAGCTGCCTTCATCCGTAAACGGTTTACAGAAAAAGAAAATATATTTATCGCAGCTATTTTTCTTTTTTTATTATTTTTGCAACTTGTGCCATTTTGTGAACTTTTTAGTCAAGGCTGCACAAACACTTTAAATATTAATATAAAAAACCGTAACCGAAGTACTTTTAAATATTTAATATTTCTATTTGCTTCTTGGTAAGTGTTCAAGTTTCGTCTCTCTTTCACTTTCGTAAAAAATTGCAAAAGTTCTGAGAGCTCTGAGCAGATTTATCACTGTTGTTGATTTTTGCGGGTGGCCAAAGTCAGGCATTTGGCATAATATGAATGTAACTGGTAGACATAATTTTGGTCCCTAAATTTAAAAATATCCGCGAATCACCCAACATCTTATCCTTTTGGTAAGCATGGTAGTAAAATAGGATGAAATTAAAATACCAGAATCAATAACGGCTTTCGGTGTCAGAGTGTAAAAATAGAAACAAAATTGCTTAGAAATTGATGGCTGATTGATATGGCTTAAACAATCCATAAATTGTATTTTTTATTTCACACCTTATTTGTATAATTTAAACACGTGTGAGATAAAAATATGTGGGCTTTAAAATATGTTATTTTTTGGGTTTTTATGTTTTCTTTCAGGTAATGGTTACCCGGCTGAGGCTTGAGACAAGAAAATAACGAAGACTGTTGTTAGCTTATTTTTTTTTTTTATATTTATGTGTCAACCTCATAATGTGATGTCCTTAAGCCGGCTATCAGTCTTTTATATTTAGCTCACTTCTGATGCCAGCGGCACTGTCTGGCATCATTGTACGTCTATTTCTTTAAATGTTGATGTGAGTGTTTGTGTGTGTGTGTGTTGATGTGTGCACACCATTTCCGCCGGAAGCTTTGTAGCAAACAGACAACTTTGGCGCGTACTCGCTTGTATGTATCGTACTTACCGCTTGATGCCTTGTTTATTTCTTTGTTTATGGCCATTCTTGGTTTTATGTTCGCTTTCTTTCTTGTGTTCATCCCACCGCAGCTTTCTGATTGTCGCTTTTATATTTATTTGGTTTGTACGGTCGCGCCTCATATGGCAAGTATATGTTTATACTCCATTGGGATTTGGCAGGGGTTCTGGAGTCTCTTTTTCTATAAATGTCCCTTTCTCCTTTTATGACTCGCTTTATCCTTGCGAATTCGTTAGAGTTTATTGTTTGTATTATTCGCGTCACCTTTCGTCGTTTGTTTTGTGGTAATTAAACTTTGATTGCTTTCAAATTGTTTTTATTGATTGGCAGATTTTACTTTATTTCACTCGAAACACTTCCACCTGAACGATTTTTGCTTGATCGACATTCTAACTAGAAATTCAATTGGCATATTTTAATTGCAAACATTTGTTGCTGTTACTCAAACTGCTAATTGAGCCAACAACTAGTTATGGCAAATAGTAAATAAAACTTTACATTTTTAAACAAACAGTTGGGCTGCATTTTAAATTGAGTTATTGATTCAACAATTGAAATATAATACCAACAACACCACAAACTAAAAGTCATTAGCTTTGTACCCACTTTTTCTGTCTAAATTTATTCTTTTGAATCAATTATACAATTATTATGGTACTATGTAGTATGTTGACACGTCAACAAATTATACTTTTGTTTCTATGCTTTATAGTTTTGGTATATGTTTTCAATTGACTTATTGTGGCAGCTGCAATTTTTGCATTAGCCGAAAATGAAACGATGCTTTCAGCCACTTTGAACGCCATTTGGCCCACAATTTGTGCTCAGCGTGTGCTTGTTCGAGTCCAAGACAAGCAAAGCGCTGAAAAAGTTGGCAAGCGGCTACATTGTTTTCCTAGCGACCAAATAGACTTGCCCCATAGATAGATGTTGCATGTGGCACGTACACATCGCCAATTGCCAAGACTTAACAGAAACTCAAACTCAAATCGAGCGGCAGCTGCGCGAAATAGACAATCTGAATTATAACCAAGCAAAGGCAGCCGGCATAATGGCGATTGAAGGCGGTGGCGGCGGCATTGGCGGTGGCGATGGCGGGAGTGTGAGTAATAGTTTTGGCTGGCAGCGCGTCCGCCTGGAATTTATGGACACAGTTCGGCCAAGTGGCCCATACGCTTGTATTCACTTTGAATACTTGGCAGCTGGCCTGAACCGAAAGGCAATGGGCAATGGCATCCATCTTGGCCACTGACAACTGTAAAGAAGTGCTTCCAACTGTTGGATTTATCGATCCAAGCCTTTTAAACTAATTAGGCTGCCTGGCAAACACTAAAGCACACCCATGGCCACATTCAGCATGCCACAACACATGCTACTAATTAATAGAAATTTTAGAAAATTAACGTTCTTGTTTTTCGGCCGCAGCATAAATAAATGGCCGAAATAGTTGAGATAAGGAGTTCGTTCAGCTTCAGACCGTCCCTTTAATGTATGACCCGTTCCAGACCTTGGTCAGCAGCTATAAATTCAATCCAAACTAAATTCCCAAGCAGCAACTTTTGTTCGCGCGTTGTTTACAAGATTGTTTGTCCATTCCAACCAACCAGTTTCCAACCAATCTTATTTTTCCTCGATATATATATAGTTACAAGAAATTTATGTGCATCGCCAATGAAAATTAAACGTTTCAACAGCTTGCGAGCCGCACAGCTGCTTCTACGTCCAACAACTTCTTGGCCCTTGTTCTAAACTGCAACTGCGAAAAAAGTGTGAAAAATAGTTTTTGCTGACGCTTGAAAAAAATGAAATTAAGATTAATTATCCCATTATGCAGCGGAAATTATTTGTTTTGATAGAAGCGATTTGCATTAAAGTAAAACTTTGGTCAAATCGCATGCCAATCAATTAAGTTTATATCCAATATAATGTCTAAAATAATATCGCGATTTTTACATAAAAGACATCCAGCCATAATTGAATTTAACTTTTTACAAGTTGAAAAAAAAAATTATCAATAAAACGACCGTCAAAATTGTTCAATAAATGATTTAAATGCTGACGAATTGGAAATGCAATGGAAAAATGGTTTATATATTGATATCAAGGTATTTTTGTGGGACAAAAAATATGGCCCACTAAGAACGGCGGATGCGTTTTCATCTCAACGAAAACTTTCCAAATCGATGATTTCGAGATGGCTCCATAATGCTTGAATGACATTCAATAACGTTCGTCTGTGCAACCCGAAAAGAACAGCACGTCGAGATAGTATCCACATTTCTTTGCCAAAAATGACAGCGGGCTTACCATAAAAAATTGAAGGTATTTTGGTAGCTATTTTTTTCGATGAGCGGCGGGCTTATGCAGCGCTATTGACGACATGATTCTAAACGATAGTTTGCTTTTTTAACAAAAATGTTTTAAAAAATGCAATTCATATTATATATTGTGTTATACAAGTGGTCCTGACCACGCGCTGCTGTGGTGCTTTTTGGCGTCTGCTCTATGAATAAAGAACACATGATTTTCTCGTTGATCGTCTGTTCGTCCTCTCAAATATTCACATAATTTCTTTGCTTTTGATGTTCTTCTCCCAATTGATGGAGGCATTAAAAGAAATAGCTTAAAAGCGGCTCAGGTGGTTTAGTCAACTGGGACAAAACTACGTTTGAACAACACATTCCTGGCGATTCCTTTGCAAACTTTAAAGCTCCACAATGCAAACAAACTTTAATCATCGGTCCAATGGCAACATCGTCTTGGTTTCTGTAGTCATAATTCTTATCATAATTATATGCCGCCAACATTATTTCATTTTTGTTCTCTTGAGTTAATCTATCTTTCTCGATTAGTGACGCGTTGTGTTTGAAGGCGATATTCTCGTTGATAATCTGTTTCACCTCTTAAACGTTCTTTTTGTTTCATTGCTTTCGTTGTTTTTTTCCCAATTGATGATTTTTGTGGAGGCATTTCGAACAATGTACACAATTCACTTTTAAACAAGTAAGAAGGCTCTAGTCGGAAGAGCCCGACTAGAAGATACCCTGAACCCAGCTGCAATAAATATATTAAATTTATAAACAACTTTGAATTAACTGACTTAACTTCAATCGATTCAATTCGATATCTCCGGTGTTTCTTAACCGATTTAGACGAAATTTTCAGAAAAGTTCTATCATTACCCATTATTTCAACCAAAATTTTTACATGTTCCAAATTCTATCTTTTTTTGTAATCAATGCCATGTGTATATCGGAAACCAGAATAGTTATGGATAATTTGAAACAAACTTGTTATGCCTATGGTTTAGGAGAACTTATATTTTAAATCTGAAGTCTCTAGCTCTTGTTGTCTCTGAGATTAACGCGTTCATACAGACAGACGGACGGACAGATGGACATGGCTATATCGACTCGGCTGTTGATGTTGTTTTTTTTTTATATGGACAAAATCACATGTTGACATTAAAATTCATAACTCAAGAACGCGACGACCGATTTCGTGCAAACATTTACAATTTACAATCTACACGACCATACAAACAAACTCTAAAAATGTCATCAAATTCGGTTGGACCGTTCATGCGTTATAAAGTCACATCACTCTTTGCAACAAAATTTTAAATATATAGATATACAAACTGTTGTGAGCATGGTGTTACTTTTTTTTTTGCTAAGCAGAGCGTATTTATAAAATGATTCTTGTGACAAAATATAAATTTGCACAAGAAAAATCTTATCAAGTCACATGTTTGATTATTTTTTTAAATGCTATATCACCAATTGTGGTATTTAATTTTTCAGAGAAAACAAGACTTGTAAATGATGGTTGTCGATTTCTTTGCGCTTTTTAAAAATATGTTCACATATACTGAATGATACATTTGCACAACATAAGTACATAAATTTGGCATGCAGGTTTTTCGTTGATTGTGTGCTGATAGAAAACGTTGTGAATTAATTTGATATTGATTTGTACACCAAAGTAAAAACAACGTGGCTGAAACTATACAACCGCCTTTATGTTGATCATAGTATATGTTTATTTAAATCTTCAGAGATAATTGTTGAATTTTTCCTAACACTAAGTACTTAGTTTATTACATTTTGTTTGCCAAACAGACTGTAACTGCAGGGGGTACTTTGTGAAGGGTATAGATATAAATGCCTTGCTAAATAGATATTATGCCTTTAAACATTTGGGAAATTTCATTTTGTGAAACAATAAAAATGTCACCAAGAGCACTTTACCTTTTTGCACAAAGGATCTCAACCCTATCAAGGTCGACACTTCAGTCTCTTTGAGTTTTGTGCGAAATTAATTCAATTTAACTAATTCATCGGATGAAAACAGCCAATACAAATTAAAAGACAAAAGCAAAAGCCAAAACTTAATGCCAAGAAGGGGGAAATGGAGCGATAGAAGTAAGGTCGAATTAACTAATTTGGGCACATTTGTAATCTTTGGTAATAAATTCAGGGCCAATTAGGTAATGAAAGTACTAACTGATGGCATTTCCAATGCCTTCCAGTTGGCCGTCTTTAAATAAAGACAACATATCGTTGTACATTTTTAATACAGATCAAAGGATACAAATGTACTTGTAGCATATAAGATTCGTTCGAAAAATCCTTAAGTCTAACGAGCATGTTAATCACGTACCAGCACACTGTCAAACAGACTTAAACACACGCACTTGCACACACTCGCACACACACTTGCACTTACAGATAGACATAGGCCACAGCACGGAAGTACTATATAAACAGAGTACAGACTAATGTTTACGTATATACACGATTTGAGGCATAAATCACAATTTCTTAGCCATTAAGACGAAACCGCAAGGATTTGTGGCACTTCTAAAGTTGATGATGAAGCGAAAGCGTCGGGCTCGGTCCCTAACCACCAGGAAACTTGGATTCAAATGGGCTCGGGTACGAGTATGGTGTTGGCAACAAGGCCAAAGAATTCAAAATCTCAAACACTGCAACAAACTAAAAGTTTTATCAATAACTTTATTAAATATTAAATGAAATTTATTTTTGCAACTTTATTTCAATTATTTAAACAAATGTTGCATTTAACTTTAGATTATTTTGTGTTTGTCCAAAAACATATATAAGGCTAACAGTCATTTCTTACCGTGTAGAGCCCTAAGTCATGGGGCTTAACAATTTCTTGCTTGTTGCTAACAGAACAAAAGCCGTCACGACATTTTGAAGAAGCCAACAACAATTTCTGGCACTCGCGACCTAAGATACATTTGTATAAGCGACCGCAGCTGAGGAGTTTAATAATGTTCCGCGACGGCATATTCATACAATTATACACAAGTATTTATGCACGTATGTGTGTAGATATGTAAATTTGTGTTGTATGGTGGAATCGGAGTCGCAGTTAGTTGGTGATGTGCGTAAAATGTTTTAAATCAAATGCCGAATTAGCTTCGTTTTGAAAAGCCACTGAAGATGTTGTTAGCAACACATTGACGTTGAAACTTAAAGGCTTATGGCTTGAAATTTACTTGGTATGTGGCGACTTTAATTTCCTTTCACTTTGCCAAATAGCCGCATATAAATTCCGGCTACATTTCTGTGAGAGTGTAAGGCAAGAGCAACCAGTAAATTACATTTGCTCGGCGCTCTTCCGACCCGCTAACAAATTGCTATGGCATTTTGGTGTGTTTTTGGCCAACTATCTGAGTACGGTGGCCTAAAAATAGGCAGCAGTTTCTATGTAGTCAGACACCCACATACATACATACATAAGTATCTACAATTTTCTTCACTTTATTTCACACTTGGCCCCAAACTAAGAACATAAGGTGTGTCCATTTTATCTTGTTGCCCCCAAAAACTGTAACATCGAGTGAAAAACTTTTCTCAGCTGCTTGTGCTTTTGCTTTTGCTTTTAGTTTGCCTACTTAGTCACTTACCAACGACCCAGTTACACTTTCTAGCACTTTACGCCACCTGGCCATAAGTGTATGTGAGTATGTGTGCATGTAGGTGTCTGGGTGCCTTGGTATATGTGGAGTAATTCAACCATTACAGCTGCATTTGTTGTTACCAGCCTGACAACAAGATAA
This sequence comes from Scaptomyza graminum, assembly GCA_018901835.1. Classification (NCBI taxonomy): domain Eukaryota; kingdom Metazoa; phylum Arthropoda; class Insecta; order Diptera; family Drosophilidae; genus Scaptomyza; species Scaptomyza graminum. The sequence goes on from JAEIFL010000314.1 coordinate 1,490,056, forward strand.
ATTAGGCAAAACTAGTTTGGACAACTGGTCGACTGCGTTTCGTGGCCCCAAAACATTATGCAATATTTTAAGAAAACAACATATAGTCCTGTCGCAACAGAACTACAATATATTAAAATGCCGCAGTTTGGGCTCAGTTTGACTCATTTAATAAAAAACATTTGTTGTGGGAAAGTGAAAAAATATGTGGGCAATATTGTTCTAATTATTAAATAAAATAAAATTATTAGTGTGCTCCGATCATTATTTAGCGTGAGATCTAGTCAAAACTGTGTTGAAAAATGTTGATATAAGAAATGATTCTTTAGTTATATAAATACCCTACAATATGTTCAATTCAATGTCGTAGTTATTCTGCAATGCGTGTTGTGTTGGCTTTCTTTACCACCATGTGGATGGTCACCAAAAATACATTTCTATACACTTAAAAGTATAAGCATACTTATAGTTTTATAATAAAAATCCAGTATATTTATTGCCAAATGTTGGTGAAGTACTTTAGGCAACCCTTGCTGGCCACAACTTTTAACTCTGGTCAAGTGGGTACTCACGCATTCAAAACTGCATCCAGTTCAATTTAATTTGGTTTGAAGTGATTCTGCCTTGACTCAACAGTTTAGTTCCTTGTTAACTTAAGTAAATGTGTTGAGGTATTGATTTCAAACTCTCTCAAAGCTGACAGGATACTCTAATTATTTATAAGTAAATTTACCGTAGTTATATGCCACACGAAGTGTCCTGGCTGTTTTTTTTTTGTTTTCTATAGCTTCCAGTTTAGCTCTTAGTTCATTTTCAGTGAAAGGCTTTTGCGTTATTATTGATAAATGATTTTTATATTAAAAACGGACACATAAAAGAATGTTTTCACGTATTTACTATGTTGCGGCTTGAATGCCTATTATCTATGTTATAATAGCGCAGTTGGCTGCGCTACTTGCAGCGCCAGTTTGTTGCACAGGTAGGAATAATTTTCAGAAATTATATATGACCACTTAAGTTGTCATTAACGTTAACGACCTGGCGAGAAAAAAAAGTACAGAGAGCTACAAAAATGCTAGGCATGTTGGGGGCATTATGAAATGCTTAAAAGCCTGACTAAGTGGCAAGCTTTTCGGCTACCTCCTGTCGGCGGATTTTGTAGTGGAGCTTGTAGTTCTTGGGTAATCCAATATTAATGGCCTGTCAGTCATAGCCACCACTTCCCCACACAGCCAATTGCCACGTGTTTGGCCTTTTGGCGCCTGTGTTGCCTGGCTGCAATTTCGCCTCATATCGGTTGCAGCTTGTAACAGCCACTTACAACTGCAAGTTCTGCTACATCCTTTCTTTGTGTAAATTTCCGCTTCCTTTTTTGAAAAGTGTTCGCTAGCTGCCAGGCTACCAAACGAAGTCCGTGCCGATGCCTGTAGCCGCTTAATCGAAAACGTATGAATGTAGCACAGGCCGAGGACCTGGCCCCGACCAACATTCCTTTTCAAGAGTTGAGGAGTGGGGCTGAGCCAAAACAGCTGCAGCCAAAGCCGCAACACTCACTGACTGCACTTAAGTCCTTTTCATATTGCTCTTCATATTGCTCGTTTTTCGTTCGTCCACCGAGGTAGAAGGGACATGAACGAAGGCTCGCAGTCAAGTTGTTGCAAGCGCCAAAAAATATTTTCACTTAAGTAGCTGCCACTATTTGGCTCAAATTATTTCAACATCAAGCTCTTTTTAATTTTGCACTCCATTTCAGAGCAATATTTGGGAATGTTTGGTATCTGCGGTCCTCTTTTCAATTTTACTTTTCAAATAAAATTCAGGGCTTTGAGTAGCAAAAATATTTACAAAGAATCAAAATGATTTTTGTCTGTTCTTGATTTTAATTAAATAAAGCAACGATTTGCAATTATTAAATTTTATAGTGTTATATTTTTCTTGAAGTATAAATATACTAAGAATACTTTAAGATTTTGCAAATTTTTATACTGGGCAATGTCCGTCATGGTGTCTGTCTGTCGTATGAACGCGCCTTTTCTACATAAACTAAGAACTCATTGGTTTTTATTATTTCAACATTAATTAATCATCAATGCACAGAAATAACTGTGAATATGTTCTACACCTTTGCGTCTGTTTTTGAAACATTAAATGAATTTGAAAATAAATAGTCAAACTTTCGTTGAATAATAATTTTTTGCTTTTATTTGTAGACCTTCTACACTTTAATACACACATATGTATGTGCATATCTGCAAACATACCAGTTTTTATACATATTTTTAATGTATAATAATTGGTGATTCCTTTGAGCTTTTTCATGTGCAATGTTATGGGCATATTATGTTAGTGAAATTTTTTGAAATTTTTATTCGCCGTGTTTGCAGCCATATGCAAACTGGTCAAATTAGTATCAATGAATATTGTACGCATAAAATTACTATTAAAATTAAATGAAACATGCTATTACAATTAGTTTTGAGCCGGGAAATACATTTATTTTATATTATGCAATAATCGACTGTTCGAATATTTCTGCATAAAGAAGAGCAGTCCTGTGAAACTTTTGGCATTTAACAGGCTGAAAAAAAATTAATTTGAATTATGTTAAAGCTCCATTTCACAATTTCATTTGGATTTTTTGCATAATTGTTGTAATGTTTTGATTACATTTTGTATTTAAATTTTTTATGACTGATAAGAATAAGCACAATATTATTTGGAATATATTGACTTTAATAAATTATAATATTTTCTACATATCAAAAATTTAAGTTTATACCTACACATTTATATTAAACACAAGAAAAAACAATATTCCTCTAAGAACAAGGTTATTAAAAATCTTAAATTGTTTAGATTTAACTATCAAACTTGTCATAATTAATATCGAGCTAACCATTCACAAATCTTAGTAGAACGCTGGGAAATCCCATAAAAGGCAACTGTCTCCGTCACTTAAGTGCTATTAAGTAGCGCCGAGTGCACAGGCGTTGTTGAAGGTGTTTTGTCATATTTCGTTAGCTTTACACTTTGGTTATCTGTAAATCAAATGTAATGAGATACAGTAACAGTTACAAGCTGAGTTTTACGGCCTTCATTGTTGTCAGGAGAATCAAGTTTTTTTAGACGCTTGGGGTGTGGTCGAAAAATTACGAGACGTTTGCGAAACGAGTGACCCATAAAATATCACGTATACGCAGCACAGAAGGCAGCCAAAGCATCCACACACATACACACACACACATAGACACAGACACAAACACATGTACATAACTGGCGTTTTTACTAGATGCGTTTTTATGATTTGTGGGCATAATGCCAGCCAGCAGCCAAGCAGCAGCTGATTGTAAATCTATGCGGGCATCGCTATCCCCATTCTCTAGGCCGTAAGCTTGCGGTTATTGCCGCTGCGGGGTCAGCGTTTGCGGTTCAGTAGGCAACCAGCAGCTAGGAGCTAGGAGCTAGTAGCAGCAGCTGTCACTTTCATCTTTAAACTTTAATAGCTAGGAAAAGTTTTCTTTTTTTTTTGGTGCCAAGTTTTGGTCAGAGATTTCCGGGCAGATGGCCCGCACGTCTTAGTGACTGGGTTTTGGGTGTTGCTGTTGGTCCAGCTAATCCCCAGTACGTGTCCTGCTAGCGAAACGTTTTCGCAAATATTTATTTATTATATACTGTGCTACTGGTCGTCCGTCCGTTTGCTCACCTTGTTGTTCACTCACAAAAAGATATTAAGTAAAATTGACTTGACATTGCGGATCTTTGGGGCTCACTTATGCTACGTGCTGTTCTTGCTAGGTACACATCTGAGAGCTGTCAAACACAGCGTATACTCAATATTAATTACACAGAAAACACGAGCCTGAACACCAAATCAAGCGCAGCTACTGAAATCCTACTGTCGCACGTAAAAAGCCACACACAAAATCCAGCAAAGTTTGGAGAACAAAGTATCTGAAAAGGAACCCACTCTATTCATAAGTAATAAACATCTAAAGACTTGTCCTGTGCTACACTGGAAACATTTTTCGCCTTACTTTTGGTCGACTGAAAAGTATTAATAAGTCGTTAACTAAATTACCTAAAGCTGATTCGCATGAGTTAAGCCTAAATTACCTTACATAGAAAAAAAGCAAAGCAGAGGTTCAGGTGATTGATGGTTGAAGTGGCTTAACATGAGAAACAGCTCTTAAAACTACATGAAATGGGACTGCACATATAATTAAAGTGAACTTTTTGAACCCTGAAAGTATTATTATTATTTTGGTGAAAATCTATATTTTTTATAGATAAAATTTAACGAATTTTAGTACAGTTTTTTCTTTCAGTGCAAGTACTTTCACCAGTTGTTACCTACACACTGCAAACGTATGGTACACACCCATCCACTTGCAATTAACACTTAAATAAATTCATATTAATTAACGCTCATGCTCTCGCCTTCGTACCCCAATAAGAACGCACTTAACGCTTTGGGGCTGTTGGCCTTCCATGTGGCTGAAATTGCTGGAGGCAAAACCAAAAGTACACCCATTTAACCTCAACGCAATCAACATGGCACAAGTGGCCAATACTCGCATAATAAATAACAACAAATCGGCAAAGACCTGGCCAGACACAACGGCACTCATTAATAAAGAGCCCCAAACGCAAATTGTGGCACAGCAGGATACAAGTGCCACATAAACACAACAACAACAGCCATAGGCAGAGAGAAAAAAATGCCCAAACGATGAAGCCAAGAAAATATTAATCACGTTTAATATATTGTAGAAATTAGCAAACATCTCTGCTAACGAGTTGCGGTCAAAAAAGTTTATGTCCAATTTGCTAATTATTATGAATTCCTATTAGTATACATATAGGGGCATTTCGGCATGTCAGACAGCTGAGCCTTAATATGTTCGGTATGCTTGTGTAGTTAACATTTGTTTTTAATATTTTAGATGTAACGAAATAACAGGGGAATGAACAACAATTAAACATCATACAAACTCGCACAATAAATGATTTCCTACATTATGATATGTGGTAATAGAGTGTGCTATAATTTCTATAGTTTATTTTAACACTTTGTAAACCAAATTAAAAACAAGTTAAACGTTGCAGTCGGACGCAGGGGCTTGATGTACATCATGTCACTAGCTGTTGAAAGCAATATTTGGTTTAGTCAATTTGGTCAAACATCTAAAGTAGCACACACAAGATTCTGCCTACAAGAAGTATCGCAACAAATCTATACATGAGAGTAAAATTTTAGCGCTCAATATCAATAGACTTTTTTGCCTTCATTTAGCAAAGTTTTTGTATTTGCTTGGGTTGTTGTTGGCGCACCTGCTGTCAGGCTGCTGTCAAATTGACGTTGAGTTGCTTCTGAAGTCAAAACAGAAAATGCGGTTTGTCGTACAGTGAACAGAAACCATTGCTGGCAGGTGCCAAAAAACAAGAGAATATTTTAAGCCATGAAAAACAAAAGCCAAACTTGATATGAAGCATAAACAGTCTAACTTTAACAAGCAGCGAACAGCAGTGTGTAGAATACATATTTATTTTTACTAAAACTAAGTTTGGCTCATAATATCATTTAATTTTACAACTAGTTTGCATAAAGACATATCCTCCACACATTTGAATTAACGAGCTTCAGCCAGTTACTTAACTTACTTTTATTGGATATCATGTCTTACCTAAACTTGTCGAAAATCATTAACAAATTTCTTTAATGTGCCATTGGCACACCCCTTAAGAAGATACCCGAAAACTGGCAGGCGTAAATTTCAATCAGGCCGCTTAATGCGTGCCACTTTACCGCTAGAACGCCCACAAACAAATTGCCTGTGAAATGCCATGAGATACACAACCAACCAATCAACCCACCTAAGCCCTTCCTCTTATCCTCTCTCTCTTTACCTTGCCACCAGTCTCTCTGTCTTTCTGTGTTTATCTCCGCAGGTGTTGGCAAGTACACGACGCTTGATTGGCCATATTTAGGCGCAGATGCTAAAATTACATTAATATTAATATTTTGCCAACAGCACCGAGTGACATCAATAAACTAGTTAGTTCCCCGAGCTAATCAAATATACCAACCAGAAGGTGAAGTTTCTAAAGCTTATGCTAGTTTGTAAACTGACTTACTTTTCGAATAATTTAACAAGTTAGCGAAATGTGTTATTTAATATACATATATTCATATGTGGGACATTGTTTTAAGGTCCTTAACGTTGAGTGGACTTAGTTTCATAATACCTTTATAACATTTGCACAAAACCAATTATACCGTCTTTTATTATTTCATGATTTCAGGGTATAAAAATTGGTGCTTCTCTTTAATTTAAATTTTTGATGTGCTTGCAGATTTTCTTTGTTGCTTACCAAAAACTATAAATATACTAAATGGAGAGCACAGCACAACTCAGAAAGAAACAGAGAACTTATTGCAATTTTATGATAAATATGAAATAACTGCAGCGTTTCGATAAAGGTCATTGCTGTAAAGAAAACTGTGCTAACGGAGGCAACCTTCTTGGTCTGCACTCGTTGCCAGTTGAAATAATTTTACGCACAAGAGCGCACTCAACCATTCCCCTTTCCCTAAGTGTACCATTCAGATTTCGAGAAATGTTTGGGCCAAACAGCAACGTCATGAATCAAGAGTTTTGCTTCCCGTTGTGGCAGGGCATTTTTGAAGACGATGGCACAACAGACCCCAAATCACATTGCTGCTAGTACAGAAAACATTGCGGGATGTGAAAGCAAAAAGCAACGGAAAGAAACCGACTGTGGGGGGAGGGGATGGTGCAGAAGAAGAAGAAACCAGAGTGCAAAAGCAGCGACGCTAAGAAATAGTAGACGCAACGCTGTAAAAAAATTACTTATCTGCGCCCAAAATGATTTATTGGCCCAAATGGCAAGCAAATAGCATTAAAAGTGTGGTCGGGGCATGGCATGGTTGCTACATAAATAACCCCAAAACGAGGCGCTTGCAAATGCGAAAATAAAAAGCTACAGCCATCCGATGAGGGCGTATCCAACTGCTTGGGCAGATCTCCTAAAAGGTAAACTATGCAAACAACTGCTTTTTGTCGGACTAAAAAATAAATTGCATGAATCTCGCTGTAAGCTGAACGGCTAACAGACTAAATAAAAAGCATGCTGGTAGTTATAAAAAAAAAAAAAAAAAAAACATTAAGCAACAGTTGTTCTGCCGCTTAAGTGAACTACATTATCATTTGAAAACTCTCCAGCTGGCGGATATGTGCCAAAAGAAAAAGTGATTATTTTTTATACAAGCGAAAATCTCTTTGAAACAAAATAAACTACATATGGTACTCGAAGCAGCTGGTTAGTAAAGTTCCAAAAAAAAACAAGTGGATACGTTGCAGTCGGACGCAACCGACTACGATATACTCGATACCAGTATTAAAACCGGTAAAAAGAGGCCCGATTGCAAAGCAGTACGGATGCGGGGGTGTAAGCTGCCTCAAAAATTGTCTGATACAGATGGGGATGCCACCAGCTATCTTCCTGCCAAATTTGGTGACTCTAGCTCAAAGTTTGTTAAAGGTGGGGGAAGGGGGCTGGGGGCGTTTTGGGTGGGCGTGGCATCCAAATTTTTGATGCAGATCTTTGTGGAATGCCAATTGCCATCTTCCTACCAAATTTGGTGACTCTAGCTCAAAGTTTGTAAAAGGTTCGGGAAGGGGGGCTGGAGCAGTATGGGTGGGCGTGGCTCCAAAATATCTTTGGGGGTCGCTACCAGCTATCTTCGCACCAAATTTTGCGACTCTAGCTCAAACACCACGAAAGATACACGCATTCCCGTTTTTAGCGAAGCGTTAGGTTGGTTGGCGGCGGCTAGGGCAGTATGGGTGGGCGTGGCATCCCAATAAATTTTTGATTCATTTTTTTGCAAAATTTGGTGGCTGTAGCTCAAAAACTGAGGTAGATATAGGCGTTTCTGATTTCAAACTGCTGATTTCAAACTGCGGGGGGCTGGGGGCGGAATGGGTGGGCGTGGCCCCAACATTTTTGATGCAATTTTTTCGGGGATGCCAGTAGCTATCTTCCTACCAAATTTGGTAGCTCTAACTGTAAGGGTGTGCGGAATAGGTAGATTTATCGATTTTGAGTTATCGAATTTATCGATTTGCCAGCCTCCCAGTTATCGTATAACCCCAATCTTGACACTTTATCTGTCCCGGCCATAGATAAAGACATTTGCAAAGTTTCAAGTCTCTAGCTTGAAGGGTGTGGAAAAAAGTTGCGTTCATACAGACGGACAGACGGACAGACACCATGACGGACATTGCACAAACCCAATATATGTACTCTTTACCTTCGGTATCGAGTATAAATTATTATTATTATTATTCTTGGCCTTATTGCCTCGACAGATGTTGGTTTTTGTCGGTTAGTATCGGCTCTAATAATTTGTTTTCCCTTCTGGGTTTTTGTGTTTCTCTTTTCGAGTATAAATAATTTGATTTATTATAAATTTTATACATAGTAAGTAACCTAAATGATCATATAAAAGAAGGTAAATATTATAACTCATAATTTGAATATTATCAAAATTGTATAACTGAGTTGATATTATCATCAAAAGAGTTTATGTGGGTCAACTGAAGGGTCTTCAGTAACTGAAAATATATGGTATATCCGGAAATCCAATTCGACATAAAAACACTGATGTCTGCGATTATTAAAAGGCCACCCTACCGTCATAAATATTTGTTTCGACAACAAATTGGTTTATGCCATAGCTTGTTGAGCAATGCAATCAATCAAACTCAATATTTAAACTTATCAACTATTTACACTGACCAATTTGAAACCCATTGATGCTATGAACAACCATAAAAAAAATAGCTGCTGGGCTACGAACTATTTGCGTTTTGTGCAAAATCGAATTATCTTCTGTGTTGTTTTAGTTGAAACTCAAATATTTTAAATTATCGACAATGTCCAGTCAGCGCCGATTGGCCCGTAATCCATTTATGTTGTAAATAAATATATTTTTCTACTTGTTGCATTTGTCACTGACCAGTTATCCGCTTTGCTGGTGTGCAATCAACCGAATTCGTTAGTTCGTTAAAAAATAATATTTTTCAATTCAATAGCAAACGAAAACATGTCCTAATATTATTGTACCATATGCTTGACTGTTAGATACCTCTGCCAAAGACAACCAACATTTAAGCTAACAGGTTTCTTAAAGAAATTTTAAATAAATATAACCCATTGAGAAATTGTCTAGAATAGAAAAAGAGTGCACAATTTGACATATTGAAAACTGTAAGGGAAATGCTTGTGATGTAAAATCGATGTTTGTAGCTATGTTGTGCATATCAATACGTGTTCCAAAAGCTAACAGCGATACTTGAAAAATAAACTTAAAACAAAATATATCATTCTACATTGTCACGAATAAAAATATCATATGCAAATAAAAAACGTGGTACTCTGGATCTATCCTTTCCCCTCTCAATGTATGTTTTGGAACGAGTATGGGGAGGCGCATATGCATATTTGAATACTATTAACAAGAAACTCAACAGGGATATGCAACACAGCCAGGGTTCAGGTTGGGAATGAATAATTTGAGGGACTGATAGTAAATAGAGCAGATCTGTGCCAAACTGAAATGAAAATTTTAAATTGTTTGTTTGTACTTTATATTTTTATAAAATCACTTGTATTTACTTTTAAACATGGACTGTACATATCAATTAATTTAAAACTGCATTTTTATTTTGCGCATAGTCAAACAAATGTTTACACAGAATTTTACTCTGCATAACTAATTAGTTAAATACGAACTTATTTGTTATTTAAAGAAAGGAAGTCGCTATTGCCGATGTGAAAGAGGTTAAAAATCAAAGCAACGACCGACAAACAAATAAAAATAAATAAAGACATATGCTTTTTTTGAAAGGTTCCGCATGTTAAATACCCTGCAACAGCTAAAGAACATAGTTTCTTTAGTTTTTTTTTAATTTAGTTTTAATTACTTATTTAAACACATTAAAATCATATTTTTAATGCATGCAGGGTATAGTAAGAGAAGCACAAAATAAAAGAGTAACCAGCTTCTTTTTAAATGTATTTTTGCAATTTTAATGAAATGAAATGCATGTGGGCTCAGGCTCAACGGTGTATATGTAAATGCGCCGCCAGACACGCACTACCAGTACTCCCAAGCACCCCCTCCGACCTATCGCTTTCGCATACCCAACATCCCTTTATGCCTTTAAGCGGTTTTTTCTGCCTTTTGTACTCTGTGTGTGTGTGTGTGTATGTGTGTGCGGGTGTGTGTTTAAATGCAAATTACATTTCATTTCATTATGGCATGCGGCATTTTCACGTTGGGCATGAAATAGTAAGAATGCAAAAACTGCTGCTGCATGTGAAACGAGTTTTAAATGGCGGCCGTTACCGTTAGCAAGCGTTAGCTGCAAAATGAAGCCTTCAGGCACGCATTAGACTCAGGCACAGTTAAAGCCGGAGTCAAAGCTGCAGTCAAAGTCGGAGTCTGAGATGGAGTTGCCGTTGCCGTTGTTGTGGTTGCTAGTTGAACTCACACTCGCACACACCACACACACATTCTTGCACAAAACGACAGTTATGAACATTCACGCTAATGCGCTCTGAAGGCTCGAGCATTTGACATACCCTAAAAATACACAAATTTAAATGGGTATGTTCAGCCAGATCAAATAAATAAAATTACTAACCAATTAAAATTATTATATTAATTATATTTCATTTTGTATAATAAAGGTTAATTATAAAAATTGAGTTTGAATTTCGTTTTGAGGTATTAGTTTAAAATAAAATAATATTAATTTTAGCCCTTTTTTACAATACCAAACAAGGTTTTGTTCGATCTTTTAATCAAAATCGAGGTCTCATAAATTCTGTACACAAACTTAATGGTCAGCGGTGCGGTCTTGCGTTATGATCTGAATAATATCATTCTGGTTTTTTTTTGGCATCAATAGGTATTTTGTGGTTCAACAGCAATTATCTTAAGCATTGCAGCTTGTTTGTATAAACTTATACTGAAATGTATATAAATAACTGTAAGCAAGTGTTGCGCATCATGGATAAAAAGGAGTTGTCCTTACTGCTTATACATTTTTAACACCATTGTGTCTGCCTGCGTTTGCCTTCATACCAGTTCCATGTTTTAGTGTCCTGTCAAGCAAAGGGTGGTGTCGCACCACCTCAGTTTGTCCACTGAGGCTCACTTCACAGGTGCGTTGTATCTACATTTTTTTATCCCTACCTCCGGATGTTGCTTTGCATTGGAAATTAAATTACTTTTAAGATTTAAAGTGCACTGCACAAATTTCCATTTCCATCCGAGCTCTACTAAATTTAATGGATAATAATCAAATTTAAGGCGAATAGAAAGAAACTGTGCCAAAGTTCTCTTTAGAGAATGCAACAACGCAAAATTGAGTTTTGGGCTAAATAAAACGAAAATTTTAAAGAAATATGTGTGTGTCAAATACTTTCAATATTTGCTTTAAAATGTAATATCTAAAACATAAAAATGTACAAAATATTATAGCTAAAGTTTTGCAATGACTGAAAATATCCAGAAATTTATTTTTAACTTTAAAACGAGAACAACTTTTCCCAAACGGACAATATATTTTTGACTAAAAACATTTATAGCTACAGTACACTGACCCAAATTGCCATGCATGCTAAAAGCATGACAACAACAAAAGTGTATTGGAAAACAAAATAAACCAATGCTGGCTTTCAGTGAAATTACGTATACGCACTGTGTCTCGATGTTGCTAGCTAATTTAGTATCGCACGCATTCACCACCGCTGCCGCCGTCGCGTCCATAGTCGGGGCATGACGGTGCCAATACCTCTTAAAAGTATGGGCCATAAAGTTTTTGCAGCAACTGCTAACCAAACAGCATGCAGTGCATATTTCGTTAGGAAATCCTTGTAAGCCACAAAAACTTGAAAATTTGTGCGGAGCCACAAATTTCATGGGAATAAAATTGCATCGAAATAAACTTGAACACACATACACACACAGAAGCAACAGTGAAATACAAAAAAAAAATAAAAATAAACAACTTCACGAACAAGAAAACAACATCAAAAGAACACCGAAAATGCAATCGAAGTAAAAAGCACTCGAAAAATCATCGGCAAAAACCAAAAAAAAAGTGAATGGGCACTCAAAAGAATGGGATTTACGATGGCAGTAGAAAGAAGGGAGGGAGGGCTGGTTTGCAAAACTGGGAGTACAGCAAGACCAAAGCAATCGATTTGCCATTGCGTACTAGTTTCCAATTAAAAGTTTACTAATTATTTCTAAACTTTTGTGCAGCGATCAATGAGCATTGAGCATGCAAGGCAGCAACGAGCAACTACGAGCCCAGAACTACTCCGTCGAGGACAGCCGGAAAATCCTGCCGCAAATTGGTAACGATTGCACAAGTGTTTGTGAGTCCGTGCGTGTGCGTGTCCCTGTTTGTGTGCGTGTATGTGTGTTGCGTACTTTACGATAAGTGTGTGTGCTGACCAGCAAAGGCTTAGAGCCGCAGACGGAGCCGGGCGCAGTCAGTCAGACATTTGGCTGACGAGACGCCATGTCCTCAACGACATGGTCAACAACATCGGCTGGCTGTTGTAATTGACTATGCGTTGACTTTTGTTAATTTGGATGCGTTATGGTGCGAGGCATGTGTTTGCCATAGCCGCCATTTTGTTGGCACACTCACATACACAACAAATCGATTGCATTTGGTAAGTCAATCAAAACGCGCAAATCGATTGCCGTGTCATCGTGCCATTTGGGACAATGACTGCGTTTTAGCTTTGTACCGCATTAACAGCAATTGCATTTTGCCTTGTGACCATGTTTATTGTAATCAATGGATTAGCCCGATGCCCGGTGACATGCCCATTACTTTTGCAGTCTAACGAGATTTTGGGCCGGAATCCTTCCGCAAGTTGATTGGCACCAATTGTGAGTGCCAAAGTGCTGCATTGAGCAAAGAATATTTTGGTTTTAATAATCAGTGACGCTTCCTAGTTCGTTATCGATCGATCGATTTTGCATTGAAGATATCGAAGATATCGATTTTACTCAATGCTAAAGTGCGCCTGTCTCTGCATACAATAAAAGTGTTAAGTTTCGGATGTGTGAATCGTAACAACACATAATATATGTATATAGTAATTCAGTTAATCGATCATATTCAACTTGATAGGAGCTTGATACACTTCATTTTCAATTACATTGTTAAGTAATGCTCAAGCACTTTGGAATGCATTTCGCTAGCAAAATAAACAGCATGGAAACTCACATGACAAATAGCTTGATGGCAAATAATACAAGGACTGCAGCAAGTATCTGATAGATAGCATCAACGAAAAAAAAAACCCCCATATCGCAACGCAATTGAAAATGCGCCAGCACTTTGCGAGCGACCAATATTTGTTATTGCAGTCCGTCGAGGAGAGTGAATGGTGGGAGGTGGAAGGGGTGATGGTGTAGCTAGCGGCACATTTGTCGTCGATTTGTTGGCGTCATTATGCCACGGCATCTGTGGTGTTGGCATGGTGTTAAGCAAAATGGGTGGTGGCTGTCGGATAATGTTCATGCCTCCCTGTTGACGCACTTAACATTGCAATTTGCAAGCGCAAGCGGTGCTTTATTTTCTGACGCAATACACATCGTATACGCAATGTGGCAAGCAAACAGTCCATCCACCTAGCACACATTTACACAACGCCCCATCGATTTGTCCATTGTATGACACTGTTTGCGATTGCGATGGTCGCTTAATTATTTTTAGCAAACGACATTTTGTACATTTTCCGGTCAGTGATTTTAAGCCCCCGCCCTGCCCCGCCCGCACATCGTTTCTCTGAATAATTGGGCAAGCATTTAATTGTGATTATTAAAATGTTGTGCAATCAATTCGCATATTTGCTGTTTTTCTAACGAAATTAAATAAACTTCGACAAAATTGTTTGACTGACGTAAATTAATTTGCACAATTTCCAAGCATTTTATTTAACATATTACTATTTGCCACAAAAGTATTTCATAAATAATAATTAGCACAAATATTTTAATAAAATTTATGCAGAAAATAAATTCTGCCAAATACTTGATAAAACAATTAGATTTAATGATATAAGCAGAGAAGTATTTTTAAGCCCTGAACCAATGAAAGGCTAACAAGCTATAATGGATAAGTGACGGACAGAAAGAAGCGCCTTTGATGATTTACTTTTTGTAATATTTGTTAGATTTATTCTCTGTTTTAAATTAAAACAAACAAACACATATCAGTTTATGACTTTCACATTTATTTGCGTTTGCTGATGCTGTTGCTTTGCTCTGATTCTATTTTTTGCCTTGCTTAGACATTTTTGCAGTTGGAAAGCTTAAAGGGATTGTGAACTGTGGCGGCCCGCCAAACTTTGTAGCACGTGATCGCTGGGACTATAAACAGTAACAATAACAGTGCTACACAAATGTACTCATACACGTTCCCGCTTTATGACATTTTATTGGCAGCATTTTATTTGAAACGCGTGAGTCGCAAGAGAGTCATTTAGGTTTTGTATTGTTTCGGTTTTGTGTTTTTGTGTTTATTATGCATAGTATGAGAGAAGCAGTAGATTGACGAGTCTGTCATAGAATAATAAAGCATAGAATACGTGCATTAGTTTATTGAGCAATCCACTTTGTTTTAAGATTTACTTGGGCCAATTTACCAAAGCTTAATGTACAGACATTTATTTCTTGCCAAACCTTACATTTATTTCTTGCCAAAAAGTAAGGCAGGCTTTAAAAGACGAAAAATTTAAATTCGACTGCAAGTTTTGTCGAACCATGTCGAAAAGTTTGTTGCCTGTTCTTGTCGTTGTTTGGTTGTGTAAACAAAACGACAATGCAACACGTCAACACGGCAGTGGCAGTAGCAGTTTTGCGCCTGTGCACTAAACATATTTTATTTGCTCACACATTGAGTTGAAAAGTTTTCCCATTGCCAGCGGCTATGGGTAAAGGAAAAGCGGCGGCAACATGTTTGCGATTTTCATCTTGTACGAGTTTGTTTAGTGCCTGCCCTCTGGCTCAGCCCTAACTGCTGTTGTTCGCTTGCCAGCCCTGTTTGCAACGTCATTTTGTACCGGAGTCAAAGTCGAAAACGGAACTGCACAAACATCAAGCTTCTTTTCTTGTCTTTATCTCTCTCTCTCTCCCTCTCGCTGTCTGCCAACATTCTAGCTCCTCAACCCAAGTCAAATAGTCAAACTGTCAAACTGCATGTCGATATATTCTTTAGCGTCTAGTTTGCTGCCTTACTTCTATAATGATTTTAGATGTCAGATGTTGTTGCCCGTTTGACGGGGCGTATGCGCAATTTTCCATCCTGATTGAAATAAATCGTCTCTGTGCTTGTTTGAATGTGAGTGCTTGTGCTACTGCTTCTCCATCAGCTTATGTTTATGTGTATGTACATGTTTATGTGCCTTGGTTTGTTGTTTTTGTGTGTGGGTGAAGATGTGTGTGTTTGATTCGTCCACATTTGGCATGACCCGCTTTTCCATTTATTTATAAAATTTTTCTATTTTTTCACAGGCAAGCCAATTGACTGCTTTGTGCATTTATTGCACAATTGTTATGCTCTAGCGCTTAAAGGATCGTTTTACTTGAGAGTTTGTCACTCTTAAATCTGTAATACGCTAACAACATTTGTCAACAATCAATCAAAGCGATTAAAAAGTTTTATTCAGTTCTTTAACATGTCACAGTTTTGGAATATATCTAGCTGATAATAAACACAATATCCGTTTATATCCTTTAATATTTTTATTTATTTATTACCCATTTTCTATGTATGTTTCCCATTTCCACAAAGGATGGAACAATTAAAAAAACCCCCAATGATTTTATTTATTTATTTAAATAAATAAAAAAAACCCCTATGATTTAATTTATTTATTTAAATAAACAATAAATTCTAAACCTATACTGATTTTTTGAGCACAAGCTGCCAAGTCTATCGGCTCGTGATATGATTTAATTTTTGTTTTTCTGTCTTTTTGTTTAAGTTTATCTCTTAATGCTTTCGGAAGCAGTTTTTTATATGCATTTTAAAAATAGAAATAGAAAGTGGAAAGAATTCACAAACTTGTCACTCAAAGCAATCAATCAGATCACAAGTTGTCACTTAGATCCTTGTTGCTTACGTTGTTGCCTTAAGCTTTTGCCACTTGACTTTTAAAACAATTTTCAGTTATTTTTTGTTTGTTTTTCTTTTTCCGACTATTTGGTTCTTGACCAGGCCTCTATCTTTGGGCTGCAACTTTATGCTCGTTCTGTGGCAATCTCAGTACTGATTAATTGCCATTTCTTAACGCCGTGGCTTTACACTCAAGGGCCCGTCGGCTGAGACTCTTTATTCACTTTACCCGCAGCAACACGACAACAACAATCTCATCCGATGACTTGCCTTACAACTCCCCTCCAGCCAAAAGGGTCGAATTAATAACGCGTTTTACTTTCTGCATCCCTCGACACAGTTTTTTCAGCCAGGGTCAGTCAGCGTTTGCCTTTGTGCGCTTGGTAATTCTCGGCACATACAACATGCATTGAGTTGCATTTTTAATTAATTGAAATAAAGCAGACGCACTCGGCTGCCACTGGCTGCCTTTTTGAAGGCTAACGGCACTTTGAAATTGAGGTTAAAGCATATTAAGGGCCAATTTCGTGCTGTTGACTTTATTCAAAATTCACAGTTTACTCAATATTTAATGAAAATTGTGTGCTAAAAAAAGCTCGGCTCTCTTTACAGACTTTATTTTTTTTCTTTTTCAAATAATTTACGAAAAGTAAGTAAATAAAATACAACAAACTCTTAATTAAACTTTTTATTAGAAGACTTTGTATTGTTGGTGAAACTTTTTAAGAAAGTCAAATTAAGGTTTAAATAAATTTTTTTTAATACGATTTTGTATTTCTTTTGTCATAGAATACTGCAACTGTAAAGCTATGTAAAATAATACCGATAACAATTTTCATTTTAATTTCGAACAAAAATTAATTCTTACAAAACGTTTTTTACAAACCAACATTCCAAGCTCTTTTGTTTTTGGCTTTGTGGCTCTTAAATACTTTTGTTACATTTCACATTTCCCTTTATTTGTAAAGTATATTTAAAACAGTTGCGTAAGTGCGTTCATTTAAACAAGTCAAGTCAAGTCATTAAAAATCTGTGCATTGTACTTTGGAGAATTGTGTAATGAGCCGCATTTACAAACAATGCTTAAGCTATTTTCTTATTGCCATAAGTTGAACAGTCTTTAGCACATTTACTTCAATTAGAAAACGGGCTTTAAAATGCTGCCAGAGTGGTGGTGGCAACATGACTCAAATGCTACAATGTACATACATGATATAGATACAATTGTGTTTGTTGTTTGTGTGCTTGTGTTTGTTGTGTAATTACACAAATGCATTTATGTTGCACAGAGACCGAAACACATTCATGCACATATACACAAACACACACACACACACATGTACACAAAGTTGCAGACGTTTTGTATTTGTGCAGCCATTCAGAACAGAACAAAACGAGAACAAAACATCAACATACATATAAACACACATACAAAAGTAAAAGTACATAAAGCAAAGTGTAAACAAAATATGTATGTATGCCAACATTTTAGATACACTCGGGAAAACACACACACACACACATGCAATAATCAGTGGCATTTTCATTTGGCTGCATCAGCACAAAAGCGAACCGGCTCAGACTTAATTAAAATTTCATTGTATGTGGTTCACCTTTTTTACTTTGTTTGTTCCATTCGCATCCTGATTTAACCCTCCCGTCATTTTAGCAATTGTTTTTGTGTGTTAATGCGTTTGGCCCTTGTCATATTGTTTGCCTCGACCCTCGAGACGTAGACAGACAATGGCCACTTGTTAGCCTGGTGTTGTTGTGTTTTGCCACGAATATTTTCTTGCTACTAGCACCAACTTAAGCAATTGCTTTCTCTGGTCGTAATTAGCGCTAACTGCACAAAAGTATGCTATAAAAATGCACACAAACCTTTACCCCACACTTCTTGCACTTGCACACACATTTAAATGGAATGACCCTTTCACCCTTTCTGGATAATTGGTGCTTTTTGGGCAACAAAAAATAGTCCGAGGCCACTAATTTGCAAAAGTTGCTCAAATAATTGGCCAGCATGATGTATTTCATTTTAAATTAAACGTCGTTCTACCCCCTTGCAAAACTGGCCAAAAAAGCCGCACTGCCACAGCACCGCAGCTCGACTGCAATTACCAGCACATTTTGCCACAATTTAAAAACAGGTTTTCCAACAGATACCCGACCCGTTATATCTTTTGCATAAGGCTAATATAATATATACTTAAAGGCAAGATCCAATGAAATAATAATAAAAAAAATGTATTTATAAAAAATAATTTTTTTCCCAATAAATAAGATCATTTAAAAATAATTTTTTACTGTTGCGAAGGGCATTTAAACTTCGTATATATCACTTTATAGCCTACAGACACAGTTTGACTGACTTTCTGCAGTATGCACAGTTTTTTGACTGCACATAATTTAGCCAATTAAGCGCAATTCTATATGAGCAAATATTAACAACGTTTGCGAATCGTTTTTGTGCATATTACGTATACGTTCAACGGTAAATTTGTTTTAAAGCATTACGTCACTTTAATGAAAGAAGGCCAAAGACATTTTTTGTCATAAAATCAATAATAAAAGTTCCATAATGCATATAAGAATATTAATGATGTTCAAGCTCACGCCTGCGCTGAATTTTATGCGGCTCTTCTAGGTCCTTTGGCAAGGCGACGACGCGACGTCAATAAAGACATACATATTAAACGAAAGCATATTAATGGGTCAGCCGATTTTTGCGCATTTTTGTATTCTCTTTTGCATTAACGGCATCTCTGTCATCATTTATCATCGTTCGCCTGCATATGTTCGCCTTCAAGTGGAAATAATCCAGATATCAGACACAGATACATGTCTGCGCTTAACGATGGAGTACACAACTTTATGATAGGGCATAAGAACGTGAATCAATTTCAGAGATTTCTTTTGTTTGTTTTTTTACTCAAATTAAAGAAATATATTTCTATAAGGAGTGGGAAGATATGGCATTCATTGATAACATATTTGACAGACAACTTTGTTCGTACTTATTAATTTTTTTTTTTTTCTAAAAAATATATAGCTTTTGGATATTAATTACACTTTAAAGTAAGAGATAAATATTGTCATTCAATCTGTATATATAAACAAATAACATGAATAATATAAAATATGAAGAAATTACATATTTTAGTGTAAAATTTTAAATTAGTATTCCATGTTTTTCTTTTGTATGCTCTGATCTGAACACTCTTATTAAATTTGGACTTCGCTGCGACTAGTGTTGGCACTTTAGTCTACTTGAAGCAAATTAAGCATCCGTCATTGCCATATTTGTACTTGCCCCTTGACGCTTGTTTAATTGCCAAGCATGGCTCAAAGCTTAAACGCATACACCCAACCCAAAGGCTGGTTGATTAAACTACAAGATTTTAGTGATAGCCCCATTGAGATGATGGCCAGACTGAAAATGCAAGGTATTCTGCGCCCTTTCAGCGTCAATGAGCCGCAAATTACGACAAATAGTGCAACCCACAACACACAAGTCAAGGCAGCGGGTCTGTATATATAAGATAGCAACTGCTGTAGGTAGATATATTTAGTCCTCTTAAGAATTGTTATGGAACTAATAATAGTGGAACCTTTTACAAAAACCGCGCAAACTCTTTATACTTACTAATGCCAACACAAAAGTCATGTTAAGCCTCTATTGTATATATCATTATCAAATCGTACTATTCGGTTTTGCTACAATTTATGAGTCCTTTAATATACAAGCTCAAATGCAGCTCATTTGCATCCATTCAGCGAGTTTTACCAAACCATTTGCTCAATGTTGTGCTCCTAAGTGGGTTTTCCAAAATCAACTTCAAATTGGCAACCGACATGCGAATGTGTTTGTATGCCAACAACTTCATTTCAGCCAGTGCCGCATCTATTTGCAAATTAAGTGGAGTCTGAGTGTGTAAATGTGTGTGTGTGTGTGTTCGTGTTTATGTTTGCGTTTGTGTTTGGAGTATGAGCAGTCTTTGTATATGCGTATTTGTGTTTGTGCTCGAGTATGTATTTGAGTTTGGTTCGCTCACATGTGTATGTAAATGTACAATTTTCACTAGCACAGTACAGTTCATACACTGCCATCAAATTTACCGCAAAATTATATATGATTTGATGGATAATTGTGCATCGGTTCACACTTTTTATCCGTTTGCACATTGCAAAGTTCACACGAATTGCGCGCTTACAAATTTTCACTCATCTGCTTGTCAGTGCTCTATAATGTTGGTTGATTCTCAATATTGATATGTCAATCAATATTTTTGCTGATTGTAGCCATTGTTTGGTTGTCACAAGTAGAATTTTCTCTGTCATTTAGAACAACGTTTGATTAATGTATGTAGTATAAAATGTGCTTAGCTGACAATAACAAACTTATCTGATTTAACACGAATTTGACAAAATGACGTCCAAATGACAAATGATTTGTTAAATTTTGTTAAAACACATTTTATTATGAAAAATGTGCTTATTAGTAATTTATATAAAGCTTTCTTTAATTATTATTGATTAGTTACCATAACAAATGTAAATATTTCCATTAAATATATTCAATTACATGATGTTGGTGTAGATAATTATTTTACCATTTAATTTAAGCTACAAAAGAAAAAATTATTGTTTATGTTTAAGTTTCCCACAAAGAGATAATTGCTCTCTTGAAGTGCCTTGACATTGCAAAGCATAACCGAAAATAGTTATGTTAAGTCTCTATGTTTATCGGTACCCTACAAGTTCTTTGTAACAAACACATTCTATTTTCTCTCGCAACTATCGATTACTTGCTCTTCTGGTTTCTCATTGATTCCCACATTCGGTCCTCCTGACACTGGATTCTATCCGAATTTATTCATATACTTAGCCACTGTTGATGTCTTAACTGGGCCTTCATAATCACCCACTTTCTCTACCTCTTATCCGCCGTGCTTATGAACTTTAATAACTTCTCAGCTTCACTATCAATTACTTGCTCTTCTGGTTTGTCATCGATACCTACATTAGTATGCAAATTGTCATTTAAAATTTTTTTTAATACTTCATCCTCCATTTGTGCATACTTTATTTTTACAAATTGCCTGTTCGTTTCTGGCACGAACAAGTTCTCGTATTCAGACCCGTTCCTTTTTCTACGACTCATATGTATGTGTGCATCGAAAAAGTGGTCAACATTAAATTTTTTGGTGCTGTGAAAGTTACAGGACCAATTTTCTAACTAGACACGCACCTTTTGCACTCACTTCAAAGTGTTGATGAAGTTTGTGGCAGTGCATGCCGAGTGGAATATTTTTTTGTGACTTATATTGTGTTGAAATTCCAGATTTCGAGAATGGACCTTTTTTGCAGCTCATGACAATAGAAGAATGGCTTTTGTGGTCAAATTGAGATATATGTAGGTGGCACATACCCATATCAAAATTGGACATTTGCTGGCCAAGTCAAATGCAGACAATGCCATGTACTGTGTCTGGCAATTTCTTGTAATTAGGTTTTTCCCGTGTAACTAAAGTTATAAAAAGTATATGCATATGCTTTTTATGCTAGTCTTAGATGGCTAATCAACTGCGATTAGCATAGTGCTTTAAGCCAAGGCCCAAACTGGCTGCAAGAACAACAACCAAAACAAAACACAACATTTGGTTGTCATACTCGTCTTAGTTTTCGCACAATCTCCATAGTTATTGTCCCCAAAAAAAACTTAAGGTTGGCCAAAGTTTAAATTGAAGTGCTCGACACGCTGTTCATTTTAGCGACGATACGCAAACTTTTCAAATTACCCGCGCACCTCTCTAAATGGTTTTGAATGCGCCGACCAGTTTCGTCATTCTCTAGCCGCGTCCAATCCAATTTTCATTTCGGTCATGTCAAAAATTGCCTCTCAAACTAAGCTAAGAAAAATAAACTGCAACAAATAACAAAGCACACAATTTCGAAGCTACTAAAACTTAGGCAATCACTGGCTTGGTCACTTTTTTGGTTTCTTTTTGCGGCCTGTTGCCAACACAACACAAAATTCCTTTAAAAATGTTGAAAAGTTAAACAATTTTTGGCAGACTTTTACCGAATATTCGAAAATGTTGCTCAACTTTTTCTGCTAGACGGTTGACTATTTTCAATTAAGTATATAAAAATTGAATTTATTTTTAAAGCTGCTTGATGTTGTCAAACTTTAGTATGCATTTTTTGCAAATATTTCAATTTTAATTTTTTTCGTGTTAATAAATGAAAAGGATATTTCCAAGTCGAGCTGTCTCGATTATAGCCTTACTTGTTCAATAACAAATGTGTTCCATGTGTTTTTTTTTTGTCTAGCAGGCGATATTCCATCCTTCAGGCGACTGCATAATTTCAATCAATCTTTTACTTAAACCCAGTTCGACATAAAATATTTTTAAAAAATTAAGTTCGGTCTGCAATTTTATGCATTTTAGTCAAATTTAAATTATCAACATGAATCAAAAGATATCAAAACATAAACAGCAACTAGAGGAACAGCAAAGAAATATGGAAAACAAATTGCAGGAAGCGAAGGACAATGTAAAGAAAGAGATCGATTTGAAAGCTGCTCTTCGTAAATTGCCCCGCGTACCTGGCGACTGTCCAGTTGGGATGTGTAAAGAGGTCGTTTTCCCATGCAACATGATGATGCACGTGCTACACAAGCATATGCATGTTAACTCGGAGATTTATGAGCATAAGCCCCATGTCATGTGCTTCGATCCAATGTGTTGTGCTTATGGCGTTAATTGCTGCCTGGGCAGCTTCCTGTACGGCGGAGTAGAGGGCAAACCAGAAACGCAACCAGGCCTCAGCTATTTGATTAGCCAAAATTCGTCGCTATATAAAAAAAATCAGAAGTATCAGGATTATTTGCCTATTATGATGATGGTTTGTCGCTGTACCTGGTATGCCCAGCTCAAGGATAAACAACTGGAACGGCAACTTGTCTCGATAAATGCCAAAAAAGCAGGCATCTATGTTTTTTGGCTAGTTGCACCAAAAACCACTCGCAAGCTGTACTATTCATTAACCGTTTATGATCGTTATTACCTAAACTCACGTAGCGTTATTCGTCTGGTGCGCGACTATACAGGTTTCCAGAATCCTAGCGATTTTCTGCACTTGGAGGATAACTATTTGGTGTTGCGTGACTCGGAAGTCAATGATCTCATGTTGAATGCAAGCTCAGCGGAAAAGCAGTTAAGACCCGGCATACCCATAGAGCTCATTATCTACGAGAATCCCATTGAGAAGCCTCTAAAGCATAGCACTGCAAGGCAGCTGCAGGAGGTATTGGAAGTGTTGTAAAATGTGTTGCATTAAGAACCAAATTCAAATATATTAGAACTATTTATTGAACGTTATCCACTAAAATTATACAGTTCATTAAATTAATACAAGTATTCAATAATAAATTTTATCAAATCGAATTTTAAAATTTCAAACCATAGTGAAGCTCACCTGTGAAGCTCAAGTAGCTAATTTAGCAAGGGGATGAATCCACATTTGAAGAAGAAAAAATGTCCATAGTTTTCCAGGAATTTTTTGGATATAAAAAGGTCACTGGTGTCCCTTTGGTCGTAAAAGGGTTAAGTAAATGGTAATGTTATGGTAATGGTAATGTGATACAAAGAAAATAAACTATCAATCATCATTAAATCATATCAAATAAAATATTCAATTTGTCAATTTGTCCCACACATATCCTTAATTGTATATTCATTTACTTTTGATACATCTACACCTATAATTGATTACAGCCATTAGCTGACTTTGCAGAAAAACACATCATGATCGTATGTGTTATGCCTGAAGCTAATCGCTATACAAGCTAATGAGCGAATCTATAAGACATGCAACAGGCTAACTAACAACAACTAGTAATGCCGCCGTTTCGGTCATTAATTTGACTCTTATTTAATTTTCATTACAAATTTGAGGCCGCACGTGATGTGCATGCAATACCGTTTTCATTTTCATTCACATTTGGAGCAGATGAGACACAGATAATACCAACCATGACCTACCCCCTCCTTCTACACTAGCTGAATTGACCGCATTTGTATGCGCCATTAGCACACGAAATACAATACAAAAATTAGTTCAAGCCCTGACAGCACACACCGACTGAGAGAATGAGAGGGCAGAATACAATCAGGATATAACATTGCCTTTTGCTGGGCTGCTTAGTGGCTGCTTTTGCTTTTGCTACTGGTTCTGTTGTCTGCTGCTTTTCCTGCCCGCCATTTAATTAAGCACTTAATTATTTAATGCGCTGATTGTGCAATATTTCAAACGTATCCTTTCCTCCTCGCTTTAATGACAACTCATCCAATTGCATTGGCTTATCGCCCTATGCGTGTGCGCATGATGTGTGTGTGTATATCGAGTGTGTGCTGAGGTGTCATAATTACCATAGCAGCTAAAATTTAATCAAGCAACCGCAACGTTGAGCGCTGGTCAAGTCAAATTCAGGTGGCCATAGTAATTAATGGGGATTTTCCACTAGGCTGCATCTAATCGTATTATTACGTATTTGCACCAGCATAAACAGTTGAAAACCGAAAATTCTTGTTATCATGCAGAAATATTAAAACCAACTTTTGTGGATTTAAATTCTTAAATATTAAAGTTTTTTTTTCATATCAGCTCTTATACGCTACGCTTTACTATCCCACTTTTCAACAGTTTTAATATAATTTTAAGTGAGCTAGTCATTTTTTGAGAATGTTGCCTTTCATTCCCATATGCTGGCATTAATTAAACATAATAAAATGTTCCAACATTTGTTGGACTCATTAGTAAACTGATGACTTCTGGGTAATGAAAGCAAGCTTCGTTGGGATATATTGGCTTTCAAAAATAACTATGAAGAACTCGGCATAATTTATTTTCTTTATTATATGTACTGTAGAACTGAAACAACTCAACCGTTCTTGTTCGCTGTCGCACTCAGACTGACTTTTCGATCAGTTTATCTTTTATTCAATGCTCGACTGCTTCGCTCGTCTTGCACATATTGCGTTCTTAACGAAGCCTTCGATATGTTACAGTTTTATTATATTATGTAAAATGGTATGCTTATATCTATTTGGTACAGTGGGGTCTTACATGCTAGTTATTGCTACAATACTAGAAAAACCCACCCATGCGTTGCTGTGGCACTCTTTGATTTTAACTCTATGAACAGACAACACAAATTAAAATGTAAAATTTTTAGATCGAAATACTGTTTTTATATACCACCTTGATCAAAAAGTTCGCGGAATTACCCCCGTGTGGCGCTCCTATCGTTCCGATTTGAGATCTGTTTTTTTTGTTTAGTTTGTACGTCTATTTTTGATTTTCCCTCCAAATCTGAGCGTTGTAGCTTTAAATTTGCAAAAGTTAAAATCAGCATTCGAGAATTTTTGAATTTATTTCGACTACTCCCGAATAACTGGCTAGATTAAATGTGAGAATTTCTAGTTTCACTTTCGGTAGCAAGTAGATTTTTTAAAAAGCGTACTGCTACATTGAAAAATAATTCAACTCACTATGAAATGCACAAATGCACGGTAAAAATTGGTCGTAACAACTCAGAAACCTTCGTCGGCACATGCACAACAACTTTGCCGAAGATCATCACATGATTAAACGTATAGTTTACGGTTCCATAAGGGTTATACACACATACATTCATTTTTATATATATAGATTTAACTATGTTTTATTTAATGACATATAATATCTTACACAGGAGGAAAAAAACCAAATTAATTAATTTTAAATATTCAAGTTAAAAACACCAACAGCAAACGTGAACAATTGTACAACCATTTTTATTTTATTTTATATTATTTGCTTGCATGCACAAGGGAATGCAATACAATTAAGTCCGCGTAGTGTTTTTAAATATGTAATAAAAGGTGCTCAAAGTAAAATAATATGCTGTAAAGTGAAATAAAATACATTCTAGTATGCTGTTGTCAATTTGTGCTATTCACTTTCGTGCTTTACTCTTTGAAATTTTGAATACCAGGAACAAAGTCACACACAGTTATTTACACATGCATACACAAACACACAAACACGCACACACATCCAGAGCCAGATATGAAATGTATCCACATTATTCTTGTTATGCAACAGAAAATTTGTGCTATTAATATTTGCATTCAACTGGCATTCAACGAACGCTCCTCTCCCCTCTGCCCATTCAACCAGGCAGCACTTGGAAATTTCAGCACATTCGCCTTCGGCATTGTGAGTTGACAATGGCAACGAGCGGGCTCTGTGAAGCAAGGAGGATGTTGGAGGGCAAGCAGTGAGAGGGCGTAAATGCGTTGCGTTGATTCGAGTTGGTTGGCAATGATGCGTACAAGCATTTTTATGTGAACGCGACTGAGTATCTACTATATTTAAAAAGGCTCAAGCGGTACTTAACTTTGGCTCAGCCCATTTGCCACATTGCACCACAGTGGGTGAAATCAATTAAACAGCTGCTGTTTGTCAATGATATTTTCGTGTGTAAAGTTGTCCTAGTTGAACCCTGAGTAAAACTAAGACGGAAACTTACAAAACCAAACCTCTTTTTTCGGCCAATGATGTATCATATTCATACCGTATTTAAGCACATTGTGAGAGTATTTTTGCTTTTCTGCAATCTGTGAGTAATATGAAAACATAATGCGCGCTATTTTAAAGTATAGCGATTTGTAATTTTTTTAAATATGAATTTTAGGTACAATATTTTAATAAAATAAAAATTAATGTATATTTCATTTTCCTAACAATCATTATCATTACACTTCTTCAACGTTTTCAAAAGGTGTTGATTTTTTAATTTTGTATCTCATTTCAAGCCCATTGTTAAAGTAGATCGCATATTCGTAGCATACATTTGAGCGTCGTTATTGCCAATGTTTATACACTTAATCGCATAAGGCTTGCGGCTATTAAATAAGATACTAGTGTAAAACACGTGTGGCTGTTGCATTATTAGCAAGACTTTTAACTATTTTACATAACACTTCTGCCTGTTATAAATGTTATTATTTATATTTTAAATAAGTTAGCATAATATACATAGGTGTCCGTTCTAGACTATGACTTTCGAAAGCACATTAATGATTTTGCTAATGAATAATATAAATAATAAATAAGTCTTCTATAACGCGAATCACGTAACGCTGAATTTTTCTGTAACGTAACGACCGCGTTATACGAGGGAAACCTTTATTTCCATATTTAACAAACCGATGCATTAATGAGGATTAAATAATGCATATATGATATATATTTATGTACGGGCTTTTAAGCTTCAATGGCTAGCTTTTAATAAGTCTAAGGAAAAAAATGTAAAAAGAACAAATTATGTGTAACGGTTAATTGTCTTTTATTACAATCGATATTTACATAAATATTCAGATTACAGAACTCGAGCAAAGGACACATCTCGAAACTTGTGCAGCTGATGAATGCATTGAAACAACTATAAAGAACAACTGCCTTTAGTTTAAGAGCTAAGTTTATTTAAGGCACATGTAGTTTATGATATCTGCGTCAAAAGGAGAGGCTGAAACGAGTAAAGAGCGTGGTTGGGGGTTGGGCAGGCTAAAGGTCTCAAACGTGATGTTCTGTTCTGTTGAGCTGATGTCAATTATCTCTGCATACATTGCTCTGCTCTGATGAAACGTAGCGAAGTGGAAAACTGTGACGGTGCGTCATCGGCAAACAACAAGAAAATCCCTTTTGCCAACAAGCGCCACACACTGTAATTAAAAGACACTCAACAGGGCTGCGATGGCGATGGTGGACCCACTCCACACACCAAATGGCACCGGCACCGGCGCCTGTGGCCAATGGCAATGCGCAAACAATGATGAGCAAACCCAGTTCGCCCTCAAAGCTGACCCAATTAGCAGACTCGCTGTATAAAAAAAAGCCTGCGATGTTTCTTTAGCTTTCGCTTTGCCATCGATGGTGTTGTGGGTGATGCTGATGGCAATAGCGATAGCGATGGCGTTGACTATGGCGATGGCGATGATGATGCTTAGTACTAGCTGGGCTGCCACGTTTGCTAGCCACGTTAATTAAATTATCACGTGTCAATTAATGCTGCTCCCAGGGCAACTGGCAAACTGGCAACAAGAACTGACGTTAGTCGCTTTTGGCCCAGCTCACGGTGCGTATGAGTGATTTTAATGCTGCTGCTCCGCAGCCACACTATCTGCCAACTATCAACTGTCATAATTTTTCGCTGCCATCCAGCTAAATTGTTGGCTCTTGATAACTTTACCATTTATTTCCCCGCCAGCGACCAAAAACTGTCGCTCAAAAATTCTCGTTTGACTTTGTGTCAAAGTTGCCGCTTGTGGCATTGTTAAATTCTCCCCGTTTCTTGCTGCCTCCATCTCTCTCTCTCTCTCTTTCTCAGACCCCTTTGGAACCACCAGCAACTAAAAAGTGTCGTTTATATTCTCTCTGGGGACAACTGCCGTTTAAAGTTTTTCAATTAAACGTTTAAATTTGTGCGCTGGCTCAGGTTTAATTAAACTTAGCTCGCGGCCAAAGAAGCGCTAACTGCCAGTAAGCCTAGAATTTTGTTTAGATTAATGCTCAATTTGATTGGCAAAATGCCATCGGCATACACAATGAAATCATTTTGTGTGCTTAGGTTAATGAAGGCGTGCCACGAAGCCCGCCTTAAAGGTGTCACCACCAACAGCAAGACAATTGTGGCCCTTAATAATACGTAGGCGCAAAACTTATTATGATTTAAGTACTTTAAGCTAGGAAAAATCAATGCTGTTCAGTAGAGAAAAGGGTGGAAAGAAAACCTCTTCTTACATGCTTTTATTTAACTTGACTTGTCTGTCTGTATCGGAATCTTGTAATCAAATTTTCACCAAGTTCCCGACTAGCTAGAGCTCTGAAATTTTCACCAAAGATGTGTTTCAGATGACAAAATATGTTTTTAAAGTTTTTTTATTTTACAGAAACATGCTTGACTTTTTGGATATTGCATGGATGATGGTAAAAAATCATTTACAAATGTATGCAAAAAAACGTAAAAATGTCTTTAAATTTTTTTTTGATTTACTTGTTTTTAAATTATTTTATTATATATAGCTCTGATCAATTAATAGGTTTATAAAGTGTACTTTAACATAAGCACACTTTACTTATAAGTCACAAAGTATGACACGATTTTTTTTATATAGCCGTTTCGCACGTATGCTATTTGAATTGGATTACTTTCAATAAATTCAAATTGCATTACTTAAAAAAAATCCTATTAATTCAAAGCTGTCAATTTGTTAGCCACATCGATAGGCAAAGCTTTCGATCCGGTGCTAAAATTTATTTATTCAATACGCTTGGCAATACACTTTTACCAAATACTACATATTTCACGGCTAACAAGCTTAACATTCGACAAAGCAGCTTGCTGTTTTTGTTTTTGTTTTGTTGACACCTTAAAAGGATAACCGCAAAACCACAAAATTTGTGTTGCATTTACCAGCTTGGCAACATTTCAAAATTTCTCAGCTTATGTCTGCAAAACATACGTAAGTATATGTATGCATATATGTATGTATGTACCTACTATTAGTATGTTCTGTTTGTGTCTATAGCGCAGTCGATTTTAATGGCGCAGCGCCAACCACCTGTTCAAGCTGAATTGGGTGGGGGAATAACGCAAACACATTCTCGCACAACGTGTCTCAGGTGTGAAACATCAACGGCACGTTATTGTCGCCATTGCAGTTGTCCATAATGGTCTGGCCGTAAGCCCCCGGTATAATGGTGCGGCACACGGGACGCCACAATTGTGCTGCTACGCTCCGACCGCGGCATCCATGAACATTAACAGGCTGTGTTTATCGCAGCGCAGCATGCGGCGGTGGCGGTTGCAATATAAACAGCATTGAAGCGAGTATTACACTTTTGTTGCGAATTTTGTATTGCATCGAAGAAAACATTTTTAATATTATTTAAATATTAATACATATATATTTTTGATCCGCATTACTAGCCGAGTTGATATAAGAGTGTACCAATTAGTTATTTAGTTGTAAGGCTATATTGATTATCTTGATGGATATTCATTTCTATTTCATATAGCAAAGAGATAAGTTTTTGTAGGAAATATCTTAATTATTACTAGTTACATGTTCAATAATGTTTCTCAAATAAGAAAAATCTTTAAGAAGATAAATAAAATTAAAGATAAATAATATAGTTTTTATATAGTTTTAAGATAGCTTATTATATAAGCTTTGGATCCTCTTTGGATATTAGTACAATTTAATTTTTTCCAAATGCTACATTATTTTACAAGCAAACAAATAATTATTTTCTTTAGTTCCTTTACATACCTTTAAAGCACCAAATCGTGTGTCATCATCGGTGTTTTGTATTTTCCCATATAAAAACTTTTTCTTGCTTTAGGCTCTGTTTTATTTTCACTCGAGTTTTTACGTGCGGCCCTCTTATCTCCGTAATTATTCAGAAATAACTTTCACGGGCAACCAGGCACCGTAAAAACATGTGTGGCCACGCCCACGCCTACGTACAAAGGCCATCACACAACACACTCGATCTGATCCTGTAAGAAGGCAATGCGTATGCTCGATTTTTTATTGTTAGTCCATTGCTATGGTTTTTCTGCTTTCGAGTTTTTTTTCTTTTTCGTTTTCTTTTGCGTTTGTCTGTTTGTTTTGAAGTTACAAGTAACAAGCTTCGGCGACTCCCCAGTTAGCAGTAAAATTCAGGCAACAAATATAAAATAGAAAAGCTAAACATTGCGTATTGGTTGCTTAAGGGATTACTTCGGCAATTGGGCTGACATTGCAGCACGATGTCTCCGCCATTGCTTTTTAACCACTTAGACAAAATTAGCTTCAGTTGCTGCGCCGGAATTCTGCTTGCAACTACCTGACTGACTGTCTGTCTGTTTGTCTGTAAGCTCAATAAAATCTATTTTTTATAACCAATTCAGATTTTATTTTGTGAGCCTTAGTCTTGTTTATACCCATGTGTTTCGCATTCAATCGCAATCCCAAAGTTTTTCTTGTTTATGAACATATTTCATGCACTTTTTATTTCCAAGGATTCGAAATAATAATATTGAATCATGTATTTGATAAGCTAGAATTTAGACTTTAATTAAAATAATTTTTAACACTTTTATGATAGACTTTTTAGCATTTTTCATGAGTTACGGATATGAAATCATAGCTCTGTAAAAATTCAACTGACTTTTACTTTAAAAATGTGTTAAATAACATTCCTAATTTTAAAGCAAAACTTTAATTAATATCCTTGTATCATTGATCAAAAATGTCTTATCCAATGAAAAACACATTTGAAAAGAAAACAATATTTTGTGTAGCTCTTTGGGAATAAGCTGTGCTTTTAAAATAACCGCAATGCAGAGAAAGAGAAAGAGTTTACCGGTATGTGGCAAAGTGCAAAGATTTCGATAATGGATGCCTTAAAAATGCATGGCTTAACACAAATGTTTCACATTTTGAACGAACACATTTTGTTGGGGGGCTTGGTAGGAATTTTAAGTGAAACTGAAAAATCTTACCGGCTCTTCCAAGGCCGGAATTTAATAAACGAAAACCATAAATGTCTGCAAACTACTAGACTGCATACTTAAAAAGCAAAACACAAATAGACAAACAACCACACACACCACCTACCCAACCACAACTGGGGAGCATTTGGCAGAGACTTTTCTATTCAGTCGAATATGCTTGCTTGAAAGGCTCAAATCATGAGATACGAAAATTGAATCCAATTGCATAAACATTTGCTATTACCCCCGAGAGTATTACGGGCCGTAGACTGGACAGGCCATTTAATCAAATGGATGGACCAATGCAAACTTATGGCAGTTCCTGATGCCTGATGCCAGTTAGCTGTTGGCATTTTCCTAAGCCGTTAAGCTTTCAAATGCCATCGCAATACTCAATGCACTCATCAATGAACTTTAGCACTTGGGCTTTGTCTTTTTTGCGTTCTAACTTAATTTTAATAAATTTATTTTCTTTTAAGCTTTATTGTATACTGGAATGTTGTAAGGTCGACTCGGAACCATCCGCAACGAACTGTAATAGCATTTTAAATACATTTAATGCTCGTAAATATTCCACCACCTGCCTATCCATCCTTGATGCTGTGTGTTGCTATTTTATTTTGCTGTCAACGTTCCTTAAATAATTTATCATTAATCATTTTTGCGGGCATGAAGAGGACACTGAACTCAATTTCGTCAGCTCTCTTTTTTTTTGTCTTTTTGACAAAGTTCTTTGAAATTTTTTCGCCACGCTTCACTGTTACGTTTTTTAATGCATTTTAAATCGTGTACATTGACCAATTGTCAAGATGTGAATTAATGAGTATCTTTTTGATTTATGATAACGGCCTGCTGCTCTACAGATTTTCAACTTTTATTTGCTTTCGCTTTTCATTTTGCCTTTTTGAAACCCATTAATGGAACTACCACTACATTAATCAAATCTGCAACAGACAATACAAGCACTCATACATACATCCTTACATACAAACATACATAGATACGCATTTTGATCCAAAACTGCTTGATGTTGGCAATGCTTAAAGCGTTTTTAAATTCTTGCTCCCATTCTTGCTCACATTTATTATATTTATTGAATTTATTTCGAATTTAAATCTAATTTAATTAATTTAAATAATCATATATTTATTTATTATTTAATATGTGCATAACATTTATTATATTTATTATAGAATTTATTTCGAATTTTAATCTACTTTAATTTATCATATCTAACATTCGATCTAACTAATATTCAATATCTTTAATGGAAGTCCTATCAATCAACATCCAATTTGCTTTTTAATACATATATGTATAATAAGTATATACATACACATACAAGCATGGGGATACAAAACTAATTAACACTGCTCTATGAATGCCTTTAGCTATCATCAATTTTTTGGAGCGACAACAGCATACTTTTGGGCCTGTGGTTCTGCTAATTCTTGTTTAATTTGCAATGCACCTGCCACATACATATACATACAAATACAAGCGCATGTGTTTTGGTTCCTTAAGTGGGAATGGGGAATATCCATGTAAGCAATTAAAAATCCTTTTGCTAAACATAAAAATACCATTAAATCTTGCCCGATTACCCTTTTGGGCCTTGTGTGTGCAGGTGTGTGTGTGTGTGTATGTGTGTTTGTGCCTTGGCTCTGTGTATGTATGTGTATGATGTCTAATGCAAGTAGAACACAGATGTTTAGCTAAATACTGTGGCTCAGGGACTCGGACAAATACACCCAAAGTGCCTGTTCAAGGATATGAACATTTATCAGTTTTGTCCATTTTCCATTTTATTTCTGTTGTTGTTGTTGCAGTTTTAACATAGCTTTGTGGTTAGACCTAAACAGGCGTCCGTCCGCCTCCTTATGGCCATAATGATTATTTTGTGGATTATTTCTTGGTACTTTGCACAGTATGTAAAGTTTATGTTTATTGGCTTTGATAATATTTGGTTCCATGGCATTGTTTGTTTGCTCTGTTATTACACGCACACAAACAATTGCCTTGTTGTACTTTGCCACACACGCACACACATGTATTAAGTCTTATTGAGAGGCCTTTTCGGATTGTTACATTAAAGATTAAAGCTTTGCCTTTTTTTTTAAAAAGCCATGCTATTGTTCTTATGGCAGCTGCTCCAATTTTCATTTAGCAACAGCATTTTCCCAAGGCGCCAAAAAAAATTTTCTAAAATTTAAAAAAAAAATCCCTGGCTCTTTGAGATGTTCTCCAGGTTTGCCTGTTACAATATTTGCTAAGCAATTTTATTGCTGATTTATTTTGTTTCCAATAATAGTGAAAATTGAAAAATGTATTTTTTTAAAATTGATAATTTGAATCTCATTTATAAATTGTAATATGCCGATTGTTGGACAAATATTATGACATCCTAAAAGTAGGCAATGTTTTTTATATACTTCAAAACCGATACCTATTTGGCCGGGTTCGAAAAAACGTTGCCTACTTTTTGGCTGTCATAATATTTGTTCCGACAAGAGGCATATTAATTACAAAGTAGCCCTTACAAAAATTAGCATTAAAAGTTTTTGTACATAACTTAAACTTATAAAGCCCTTTGATGATTCTCCCAAGTTGACACTTTACTTTATGATCAAAAAATGTGGCACTCTATGCTTAGCAGCTCAGCATTCATTGCAATTGCTGCATAATTACAATTTTCGTTCGCGTTGCTGCAGCAGTGCTGTGCCACCATTTTATATTGCTGTGGCAACAGCCACAATTTTCTTTGCTATTTCATTAAACTGCTCTTTGGTTTGCCACACACACAGACACACACTCACACACTCATCACAACTCCACATGCCGCATGGCACACATTCATACATAAGCCACATTCAGCTGCAGTTGCAGACAGCAAACTATTAAAGGCCACTTCAGAACAAAACCGCAGGCGGTCCAACCCCCCCAACTAGTATCTGTCTTCCAGCCTGACTATGACTGTCTCTCCGTCTGTCTGTCTGTCTGCCTACACCCCTAGTACCTGGCTGATTGCTTAAAATTTAAGGTACGTGCGCGGTCTACGTGTGTGCCACACCTGTCCTAGGAATCGCAGTCAACGTTCTGCACTGTGTCGAGCGAAACAATGGCCAACTGGCGGCGACCTACGTAATTTAATGTTTTATTTCTACACAGTTGGCCGCGTTGGCGCTGGCGTATACGTAATAACAGTCGGCACACGTCGAGCACGCGATGGCAACGTGCTGCGGCCTTCTAACCTGATGACGTTAACGGCAACAAAAACAACAGCATCAGAGTTTTCAAGCCGAAACAGAGCTGAGCACGTGATATGGATCGTGATTTAGTTTCTTCAGTTGGGATTGTTAACCACTCAACTTTATCATAATATTTATGATAGATCTCAAGAGAAATTCGAATGCTCGATCAACAGCTATAAATCTTTTTGTAAGCAGTTTAAAGCTTCTTGCTTCTGGCAAACAGATTGATGGCAGTTTGTTATGCATGGGATTTGATTTAAGCACTGTTGCCACTGTGCCACTGTGTCACGCAACCATCTCGAATAGTGCTGAAAAAGTTTTTTGGCCACTCGAAAAGTCAAAGTCCAAATTGGAGTTTTGTCGTCATCGTTGCTCGAAGTGTTGCCACACACACACACAAACACACCTCCCGTGCACAATTAGTGTAATTAGTGTAACATAGTTGTTATTGTTGTCACACACAGCACATACACACACACAAATAACATAGCATAACATGCAAAGCCATTTCCATGTTCCACATCCCCCCACAAGATTCGAAACCGCCAACGCAATCAGACGTTCATTTATTTTATTATTCCCTCTACCTGAAATAAGTAAAAACTGATTGAAATCAAAGTTGGCTCCACTATTAACTTTAAGATAACTTAAAGAAGCAAAGTAAATACAGCATAGAAATAACAACGAACATTTATTTCTTTGATGTAAACCAAATAAAGCAAAATAATTTCACTTTCACAGCTTGTAAAAACTTATGAATAAAATATAAGTTTTTTGTTTCAATGGCATTTCAATAAATATTCTACCGTTTTTGAATTGTTTTTTGAGTGTCTTACAATAAAACCGATAGTTTAAATAGGTTTTACACAATAATTTGATTTTATTCAATTTTTCATCTGTTTTTATCTTAAAAGCTGAGTATAATCACGTCGATCACGTCCAGCTAAAATATGGCTTGGCTTATTTGTTATTGTTGTCAATGTTGTTATTGTTGTATTCGGGCTGTTTCTGGTCGCTCTTCTGTCGCTTGTTATTGTTGATTTAACTTGTGACATCGAATCACAGCCATAGAGCATGAAGATTGCCCTGAATTTCGACCCGAGTAGCTGCTGCTGGCGAGTTTGGGGTTAAGTTATGCATTAAATTTGCAAAAATCAAATATGTAGCTTGTCGCACAATCGGAATACTTAATTACATAGTCCATTTATTTCGCGATTTCATCAGACAGTCGATTTGCATTTGCACCCAGACTCTTTTTCAACATAAAACTACTATTTAGATATTTTTCGCATCATAGAATTTTATATTCCATCTGTACTTAATTGTAACTGACTTTGAACTGTCAAGGCAAACTTTTAAAATAAACGTGACTCTCCCAGCTCCCAAGTTTTTAAGGCCAATTAACGGACTTGAATTAAGGGAAACTAAATTGGCCGATAGATTTGCATTTGCTGGCACGGCAATTGAAATTAAAATCTGACAAACTGAGAACAAATCTTATTCTTACACCTAATTTGCCTACCAATCCACATTTAACCGATTTCGTCATTTGAACGTCTCCATTTTCAACGCTGCTGGCGGGGGGGTTGGGGCAAGAGCTTGGTGAACTCAACGGCATCCATTGGATCTAATTAGAAGCACAAAAGCGGCTTCAGCAATGGCAATGGCAATGGCAATGCGATGAGCCTGGCCCGCATCTAAGCGCATTAAGTATGCGCCTCGTGCGCCAATTAAGTTGAGTCAGCGGCAGCGTCAGGCTACCAGGTGCTTGGTTAGCTACACATTTTTTCATCAGGCCGCCTTACAATGCAATTTACCTTTTCGCTTCGCTTCGCAGCCGCTTAACGTTTGTAAGTCCCTTAATCAGTGTGGATTACAGGTGTGGCACACAATTAAACTTAAAGCGAAAGCGGAAGTAAAGCTAATCTGAAAAACAATACAAATTGCAATATTTATTATTTTATTTTTATTGGAAATATGGTAGATTGCCTTAATCGGCAATGGTTCTATACAAGAGCGTCCCAGCAAATGGGGACAATACATAAAATATTTTGATTCAAATTAAGTACTAAACGATGCTTAAACTTTGGCTTGCAACAATATTCAAAAGAAATAATCAAGTTATTTTAAGTTTTTTTGTAGGCCCCAATCATATGCAAATAAAATATTGTTATTTAATTGCTGCACACAAATTTTGACCAAATAGTTTTAACAGAAAAATCTCTAGCAAAACCTCTTTTATAAAAAGCTGTTCTGTAAGTTGATTTGCAATAAACACGGAAGCCAAAAGCAGACCAAATGATTGAGCTTCATCCTCATATTATCATAAATATTGTAATAGATATTTTGCATCAAAGTTCAGAGCAAGCCCAATAAAATCAACCAATCTGTGGCCTAATCTGACCAATCTGTTGTAAATTGACAACATTCGTTGCTCCAAATGCAGCCATAGAAGAAAATCCGTATAAGAAGCCTAGCAACACACAGCTGGCAAATTACAATGTTGCAAGTCATTTGAGCGTTGTATTGTTGGGCTGACAATTGTCCTCCAATTGCTGTCTGGCTGCCATGACAATAAACTTCAAAGTATTATCAAAAATAATAACCTTATAGTCGAGCTTGGGGGGAAGAGCAAGGTAGTATTGTTGGCTGTCAAAGCGAAAGTCAATTGCAATTAAAACATTTTCATAAATCTAGGTGCGCCCCACTCAAGCAGATCAACAATTGGGCATATTGCAGTGCTAGAAGCCCTTGTCCTAAATTGGCAAAGTTTTCTTCTTTTTTTTTTGGCCTGAGCTTTGGATGTCCATTTAACAAATTGGCCAGCATTTACTGACAGCAATTCAAAACTTGAGCTGAACAAATATATTTTTCCATAGTATATATGATTAGGCAAATGACAAAACAATATTATGTAACTTGACATTAAATCTTTTCCCATAACATCGGTTTAGGGTATAATGAACGATAACCGTGGAACCAAAAATTCTTTTGCTCCAGCAGCTGAATGCATCCGACTTTTGTCCCAAATAATTATCGTAAATGGCAGGGAATCTAAAAATAAATATAGTTATTCAGCAAGTAAATCAATCAAACTGTAAGTAAATGTTATATATCTCTCACAAAATGCATCAAATTTTAATTTAAAGCACTCTGCGATCTACTCTTCCATCGACGAAACCTGATAATCAATGGGATTTGCGATACGTTTGTAACTTGGTGCGTGGATGAAAGTCATATTGCAAACCTTTATCCTTTACCCATCCGGGAGAGTATTAGTGCTATTGTTATATTGCCTCTAAAATACTTTAATAATTGTTTATATCAATTTAGACAGCGCGGAATTATTGATATGCTCCACCATAAATAGCACCAAACAATTGTGTTCGATAATATTTTAGGTGGCTTGCAGCAAATGTGGGTAAAATTCAATTGCGATTTTTACAAAGTTATTAAGTCCGACGAATTGTCAATGAAAATGGGATCAGGAAGCAAAGCTAATTTCATGTGTATTGACAAACTTAACAAGAAGCTTTAGCCTTAGTTTCAGTCTTAGCCACACAAAATGTATCTGCTACGTTTGAATTTATCAACTTTTGCTGCCGCTACAGCGTCGCTATTCTATCGGCGTGAGTAAAGAGCTTTTCTGCCCGATATATCGATATTTCTAGTCAAATAAGTAATATCGAATTGAGCTGATTTAAAATCAAAACAAATTTGAATGAATATACAAATTTATTATTAACAACTCTTTCTGATAATTAAACAGTAATGGAACAATTTAATTTAAAGTAGACGTTAGTCGGAAAAGAAAGTTGAAGACAAAACACGTCGAAAGACACAATCAAATATTAACAAAAAACAAAATGTTGTAAATAATTATGTTGTACATATCACATCAAAAATATGCTAAAAATAATTTAAATATAAATTACAAATACATTTGCAACGGTTGAATACAATTGTTTTACCGATAGTACGATACATCGATAGCAAAACACGTCGAAGCACTTATAAAGAGGCGCTTGCATCACTATTACGAACAACTGCGACCGGCCCGCACGTGTAGTGTAATTTTTGCTATAACAAATTAAGTTTTAGCTGATTAAAGCGCCCCCAGATTGCATTTAATAACATAAAAAATGGTAAGTGAACAAATAATCTGTAAGTTATGAAGAAAATCGATGCGATGCACAAGAAATTAAACACAAGCTTCTAGAAGTTTCTGCATGCAATTGATAACTCGCCTCGCCGGGCGGGCTGTTGTGTAACTTTGCCCCATCACTGGGGAGGGGGCAAAAATTAACGTTGATTTAATTTGAGTATGTTTTAATATGTAATAAATGTATGTAGGCCGCCGCTATTAAGAGGATCATCCCCATGCTGGATCGCATTCTGGTGCAACGCGCTGAAGCTCTTACCAAAACGAAAGGCGGAATCGTTTTGCCCGAAAAGGCGCTTGGCAAAGTGCTAGAGGGCACCGTTTTAGCCGTTGGCCCAGGCACCCGCAATGTCGTAAGTATTTCACAACTGTGCAGATGATGCAAAATAATATAATTCATTAAATTCATTCATTCAGACAACTGGCAGTCATATTCCAATTGGCGTCAAGGAAGGCGATCGTGTCCTGCTGCCCGAATTTGGTGGTACCAAGGTCCAACTGGATAGCAATGATAAGAAGGAGATGTTTCTGTTCCGCGAGTCGGATATCTTGGCCAAATTGGAATAAAGGCAATTCTATGAATTCGATGTTTTCTATTAGTACGTAAAAATAAAAGATCCTAGCAATGTTATTGTTTGCTTCGCCCAGAAATAAAACTTGAATGATTTGGGTTAATTCATAAATTTAATAAACAACATTTAACCTAATTCAGCTTTAAGTTACTAAGTCCGTATACTTGATTAAAGGCCGATCGCTGCTTAATGTCTGGCAGGCCTTCGACAGCAGCACGTTCTCTGGAAATATTAACCAAAGCCTCGAACGAGCGTGGCTCCCAAATGGCCAAATCCGAAAGCATTTTCCTATCAAAAACAAATATATATGTATATCAATTAAACACACACGACAGGGCATCGTTAACTAACTTGTTCAGTAGGATATCGGAGCGTGCAAGACCCTCCTTAAATGTATCAAGGGCGACTCCATATTGTTGGCAGCCGGCTTCGACGCGCGTCGTCCACAGCTGGGCCATGTCCAATTTCTTGAGTTTGCGTCCCTTGGTGGCGTAGACGAGGGCACGATGGACGCTGCGTATGGCAAAGGAGTAAACATTGCGTGTACGGCTGCGATAATGCTACAATAAATCAGATACCGGATATAATAACAAATATAACAACATCGAAAAGGTTTCTTACGGCAGCGAGTTTGAAAATGCGTCTCTTGCGCCAGAATTCATCTGGGCCACGGGCGCGAACCATCAGTGGGATGTTTAGAAACACCATGACCAAGTCTATTCAACAATTGTGACAGTCGTTCATACAGTTTTTAATTAACAATTTAGCAATTTACATAACCTGCACAAGATTGTCTATCGCACAGCTGACTACCGCCTATTTGTACATCGCATGCACAAATATCGATAGAAAAGGCAATCGCAAATCATATAAGGTTACGTCAAAGAAAGATACCCGTGTGATAAAATTAAATTCAAATTAATACATAATTGCTGACCAAGTGCCATTTGCAAGCAAGATTAACATACAATATAGGAAT
The DNA here is from genome assembly GCA_018901835.1 of Scaptomyza graminum. NCBI lineage: Eukaryota > Metazoa > Arthropoda > Insecta > Diptera > Drosophilidae > Scaptomyza > Scaptomyza graminum. The sequence goes on from JAEIFL010000314.1 coordinate 1,530,832, forward strand.
TTTCATATATAACAAAAAATTAAATTATTTTATGCCTTTAACGAATTTGTGACGTAGATAACAACGCGATTATGAATTGTTCTGGGTGCAACCTTGTACCGGTCTTTCACTCTTTATTTACGTTACTGCAAATGGTGTAAAAACTAAGAAATTCAATGTGTTTAGCTCCACAAAGCGCACAAAATACTCTGTGATTTAGTTATAATGTGCGTAAACAATCCACGTTCCCCAACAACATCAGCAGCAGCTGCCGGCGGCGTCCATGCTATGCTCTGTTCCGAGGGCCGCGTCAGTTTGTATTGCTTTCTGGCGACGGCGGGACTTGTGCTGCTGCCTTCGGTGCCACAGATCTATTATGGAATTGTGCCCAATATTTGGGGCGCCATCCTCTGGGGCCCGTTCCTGTACTATGCTCTCATCAATATGATCATACGTTTTGTGCTCAGGAACAGCGATTATCAGGTGACAATGATTCACACCCTATAACTTTACACTCAAACTATTTGTTTTTCTTATCAATTAGGTTGCCATACGCGCCTCGTTTCTTGGCTTTACCATGGCGGTGAGCGTGCTAGTCATTTGTTTTGCGCCCACGCCATGGCAGCAATTTGGCGCTTATGGCTGCTTCATGTCTTTGTTTCATTATTCGGAGTTTCTAGTCATTGCGTGGGCAAATCCGCGCAGCCTCACTCTCGACTCTTTCATGCTAAATCATTCGGTGCACTATGGCCTGGCCGCTGCAGCCAGCTGGACGGAATTTGTTCTCGAGCTATATTTCTTGCCCGATTTCAAGCGTTTCGGCAACATTTGGCTGCTGGGCGTGGTGCTCTGTATTTGTGGCGAACTGGTACGCAAGGTGGCCATCGTAACAGCCGGTTGCAGCTTTACGCATTTGGTGCGTATTCATATTCCCATGCTTACTCAGTTAATTAATGGTGTTTCATGTTTCGTTTCAGGTTCAAGATGAAAAACAATCGGATCACAAGCTAATTACCAATGGCATCTACGCTTATAGCCGCCATCCGTCGTATGTGGGTTGGTTCTATTGGTCGATTGGCACCCAGGTTGTACTACTTAATCCGCTGTGCATATGCATTTATACGCTTGTCAGCTGGCTATTTTTTCACGATCGCATTTACGTCGAGGAGTACTCCCTGCTCAATTTCTTCCAATCCGACTATGTGCGCTACCAGAAGCGTGTGCCAACGGGCCTGCCCTTCATCAAAGGCTATCTGATTGAGTAGCGTGTTTTTAGTTTGGGATCACAAATGTCACCCACACAAATGCAAATTAACGCAAAAAAAATACAATTAAAATTTAAATCTAAGATTTTTCACACTCAAAAAATTTGCACTTTTGATCTTTACAATTGGAAGAATTGACAGAAACTTTTTCCGTAACGTGAAAAAAAGCTATTTTTTACATTAATTTAAAAGAAACTTATGCTTTTTGGCCAAATTCTAACGCCAACTGGTTCATTAAATCAATTTATGAAAGTTAAGAAACAAATGTATAATCCGGTTGTGCAGGAAGCTTACCGATACCTATAAAATAGTTTGTCCTGACTGTAAGAGATAGAAAGTTGAAATTTTTACACAGCACTAAGAAGGGGTTTTGGAATAATGGAAAAAAAAATTGTTCATCCCATTGACTTTAAACTAAGTTTTAAATTTTACAAATAAATCCAATCGTGACTTGACGATTTTGAAAAATCACCCAGGAATGGAAAATTCTCAATGGATAAATATTTTTCGTTCGATTGACTTAAAACTCAGTGCGTAAATACGTAGCAATAAAAATATATATGTACTAAATAGCTGCACAAATACTTCTATTCGACAAATGTTCTACTATGCAGTACTTCCAAGCACTGTACTTCATTGTTTTGCTGTTATTCAACTAGAACATAACAGTGAAAGCTTTTTATCAAAACAAGCACAACATCATTTGATGTACCATGTAATATTCCGATTTTTCAAAATCAGCTCCATGTGGTGGAAAATGCCCAGGAATTCTCTAAATAAACAATTTTTCAGTCTGAAGGTCTTGAAACTCAGCTTGTAAGTTCGTTTTAACAAATACAAAAGTGATTTTCCTATTTTTAAAATCCGCCCACTAGGGATAGAAAATTCCCGAAAAGTTCTGTATGAAATTTTTATTTCGTCTGAGCCGAATGAAATATAACACAAATTTCAGCAAAGCAAGAAAGTTAAGTTTTATTTGACTAGGCTATTGGAATACTTATAAAAAAAACCCTAGATACGGAATGATTTAGTATTACAATTGGGAAAGAAAATATTTGCTAATCTAAACTGATGGCGGATTGATAAACGAAACCTTCGTTACACGAAACTCCTCGATAATTGCAAAACCCGAATTCGAGATCTTCGGGAAATCGATTGTAATGTGATGTGTAATCGATTTTTTACCATCATCCATGCAATACCTAAATATCAAACATGTTTTTGTAAAAAAAAAAAAAAAACTTTAAAAACATGTTTTGTCATCTGAAACACATCAGAGCTCTAGCTAGTCGGGAACTTGAAAATTTGATTTGAAAATTCCGAGACAAACAAACAGGCAAACAAGTCAAGTTATGTAAATAAAAGCATGTTAAAAAGCAGACCACAATTTCTAAATTTTTAAAAAAATATCTATGCTAATATGAAATCATTGTTTTAAACACAGACTTATTCGATTAACTTTAATTTTAATGGTTAGCAAAGGCATAAAAGGTTGTAAAAAGCTCTCGTGGCCAACAGAACATTTCCCCTCAGATTTCGCAACTGTCCAAATATTAATAAGTTGCGTTAAGCGAGGTCGAAATGTATTTTATTGAGCAAAAGAAATGGAAAAAGAATAATCAAATCAGAAAAATTGCGACTTGCTATCAAATCAAAAAATTCCCAATTGCTATCAATTATATTGTTCGACGGGGGTCGTTTTTAGGTTACAACAAACTGTCGAAAAAATTAAAAGATTTTTTTTTGGAATTTTTAGTTTGTGTATGTTTTTGTATTTAGTTTCGTTTCTCTCTTTTCTTTTTTTATTTATCAATTTAAATTCGAATATTGCTCTAACATTGCCTATGTATGTATGTAAACCACAAAGCCGTGCATTAGTATGTGTGTGTGTAGATTATATGTACAAAAATAATTATTAGTGTTAACAAAAATTGTCTTAGTCATTTTTCTTTGAACTTAATGCCTCCTCCAGGTCAACGAGAGTGTGTGTGTGTGTGTGTGTGTGTGTGTGTGTGTGTGTGTATGTGTCTTGATTAATTCATTCAACAAATTGTGGCGCACCCGAATAGGTACAACCGGGATTCTTGATGATATGACGTGCCGCATAGTTGCCACACCGAATGCAAATGTCGAGCGACTTGCCCTGCACAAACTGCGAGAGGAAACCACCAACGAATGCATCCCCAGCGCCATTGGTATCGACAATTTCATGCTCCGCCAAACGTTTGACCGGGAACTCTTGGATCGAATTGTGCTGGATGAGCAGCACCGGGTCACAGCCCTGCGTGAGAATGGCAATGCGTGGTCGGAGCTTATTTAACTTTTTCAATCCAACCAAACGTTTGCCAATCTGACGCAGATCCTCGTCGGCGGGCCAACCTTGGGCGGTGGCAAAGGCATGCGCCTCCGCCTCATTGCCGAATATGATGTCCACATAGGGCATAACATCCAGCAGCGGTGCCATGAAAAATTGCGATATGAATGGTGCGCTGAGGTTCATTAGGAACGGTCGCTGCTTGGCAAGGGCCGTTGCGGCCACCAACATTATGCTGGGCGGATTAACGGTCAAAAAGAAGCCCTGCAAAGGTTAGGTTAAATAATGAATTATGTATGGAATCCAATCCTACTAACCGATATATAGTAGTATTTGGCTTTGTCTATAATCGCCTTGTTGGCGGGCTGCTCCAGATGATCGATGGTGAATTTGTTGGCTGCCGCCAAATTGGCACAAAGGGAACGATGCGTGCCCGTTATGAGGACGGCACAGGTGCCCGTTGGTGTATCTTGGCTCACTTGGTAGTGCGCATCGACGCCGGCTTCCCGTGCCTTTTGCCTCAACACATCCGCATATTTATCCTGACCGACACAACCAAAGAACACCGCTACATTTGGCTGTCCCAATATCCATTGGGCGATCCGCAACGAATTTTGCACCGAGCCACCGGCCAAATATTCCGCCTGATAGCCCTCGACAAGCTCATGGTAGATGGGCATATGTTTGTCCTCGGCCAGAATGGCATCGTCCTCCTTCATGTCATATCGTTGCAAGAAATCCATGGGAACCGGCGCCGAGATGTCCAGCAATGGATTACCGCATCCCACCAGGATACCCTCTCTGCAACAAATATTCAAAATTCGAAAAAAGATTAGGATTTTGGATTAAATCTTTAGATTCTCTTAATGCAACCTCAAATTTCTCTTGTCGCACATGTTGTCTGGTCGAGGGCTTGCCTTATAAGAAGAAATTGAAACCGAGCGAGTCCCAACATCAACTATTTTAGTATCAGTTTGTCGATGAACCGCAGCGATAGCCCCGCTACAGTGCTGGCAATAATATTGTGCACACTTCACAGAGATGTTGAACAGACGCCGATAAAAAATTAACATATGTATATTGCTTTAGTTGGCACTGTAAGCCAGCTTGTTTACGGTGCGTTTCTTATCAGTACCGTCACATTCCTATAGCAACAATTTGGAAAGTTTATTAATGCCCCAATAAAAGTACAAAAACAAACACGCACACACACTCGTGCAAGTATACAGTTAGATCGATTGGTACGCTCTCGCGATTTTCACATTTTTATGTTAAATTTGGGAATAAGATGCACGTGGTGCCAGGCAGTTGTAGATATGTATTAATGAATGACGAAGTGTTAGGTCTTACTTACTGAAGCTTGCTTGTCATTGTTGTTGTTGTCTTGGATGTTTGCTGTCTGCTTATGTAAACATAAACACGTTATTGCACGGCGGGCGAAGCTAACAAGCTTACAATTGACTTTGTATCACTGTTTAACCTATGACTTAGTTTTTATTTGACTTATTATATGCTATTTTTAGCGTATTTGTCGAGTTGCGGGAGTTGTTGCTTGGCCCAAAAAGATTTGGGCGCAAAGTGACACAGAAATCAGCTGAAATAAATGCACTAAATTATACCTTAAATCGAGTCTATCGATAGTTGCAGTTCCACTGGCAGCGTTGGAACTTACTATTTATAAACTTTAATGTGACACTTGAAAAATAAATTAAACTTAGACACATTGCAATAAGTATCATATAAATCATAATAATCTATGGAGAAAAGTTAAATCTTTGATTCGAAGTGATTGTGATGAAACAACTAGCTTTTTGTACGGCAATGGTGACGAACAGCTGATATTGAAATGTCAAAGCATCACTAAATACAGAAACATGAAGTTGGCCGCAACGCACCAAGGCTCTCTTTCTTTCCGGTTGTCAAAAAGGTACGAAAGCATATTAATTTTGAGCTGAAGCCGCTTCGACGAATTTACTTTACAATTATGAGTGCCATCAATTCTAATAATAGTTTTATTACTATCATTTGCAGTGCAGTGCAGCCTCAACCTTTCAAATATGGCCGACGTTGATGTGTAAGTGCAAAGTGCAATACATTGCTATAAAACACAAAATTTTCATTGATGATATTAATTGGTCCGTGTTTATGAATTTACATTGATTTCAATTCTTCCAATTACTGAGTATTAATTGCCAAAAGCATTACAAATATGTTTCTCTGTCATGATATTTTATTAAACATGTATTTTTCCCCTGCAGAGATGTACCCTCCGCAGCGCCCGTTCTTGGCGGCGCCATGGACATAAACACCGCGCTGCAGGAAGTGCTGAAGAAGTCGCTGATCGCCGATGGCCTTGTCCATGGCATCCACCAGGCCTGCAAGGCTTTGGACAAGTAAGCAAATTATTTATTTCTAAATATTTTTATTTTATACGCTGATGAGATTAATTGGTCCGTGTTTATGAATTTACATTGATTAGAAAATCTTCCAATTACTGAGTTTATTAATTTAATTAATTAGAATTATAATGTTGAGCAAAAACATGATTTTAACATGATTCTTTGCCTTTTAGGCGTCAAGCTGTCCTCTGCATATTGGCCGAGTCCTTTGATGAGCCCAACTACAAGAAACTGATCACAGCCTTGTGCAACGAGCACCAGATTCCGCTGATCCGCGTCGATTCGCACAAGAAATTGGGCGAATGGTCCGGTCTGTGCAAGATCGACAAGGAGGGCAAGCCACGCAAGGTGTGCGGCTGCTCTGTGGTCGTCATCAAGGATTACGGCGAAGAGACGCCCGCATTGGATGTAGTTAAGGACCATCTCAGACAGAACAGCTAAACATAATGCCGTTCAACCCCCCGTCTGCTGAATGAGAGACTACCTGGCAAAACATTTTTTTATTGCTAAATAAAAATAAATACGAAAAATCAAAATCAAAACAGTGAAAAGTTCCACCTAGACAGCCTTCACATTGCAGCTGGTCCTATGTTTCGGCCAATGCTTAAGTTGACACTCGCTGTAAGTGACAAAAGCGGATTATGTATATAAATATATACTAAGTTTCCCGCCAAAAAGTGTGAAAACGTACCGTGAACAATAATGCACCTGCTTGCAGTTGGCGCACTTCTTTTTGGCTATCTTCTGACATCCGCCGCATTTATAGATTAATTGCTCCACCTCTTCCTTGGTTTGGCGATCTTCTGGTTTTGTATCCGGCTTCTGCAGCTCCAAATCTGCATTGGTTTGCTCCATCTCACACAAGAGATCCGTGCCATAGGCGCTGCTGAGTCTAGTTGCCAGTTCGCAAATCTCTTCGCGATTGTTGTTCAGAAAGATGGCATCCTGGCTCTGGGCAACGTGATAGAAGCCACCTTCACGCTCCACCTCCTTGATGAGAGCATCCTGAATTTGTGGCATGTCCTCCAGCAAAAGATTCTCAGACTTGTTGCCGCCAGTGTCGCCGCCGAGTGTCATGCGACTGACAAATTGCTTTAGCTCAATCAGCACAGGCAACTGATCCAACAAGGTCTCGTGCATCATGCCCAGGAGCTGTTATAGAATTCATTAGCTTAGACTGAAAAAACAAGATTCGACCGAGTTACCTTGGATAACTGCTTGCAACGCGCCTCGTTCAGGTGATAGCTGTCCAGGGTTCGGGGGTTTAGGAGCAACTGGCGTATGCAGAACCAAGCTTGAGCTTCGGGCTTTATAACCTTGGCGGCATCCTCAACGGCTGTCCACTTTTCATCAATGAACTTCTGCAAACCCTTGCTGTTGTTGCGCTGCCACGGCCGGAAGCAGAGCACATCCACCATTAGCCAGGGAATGTCATGGGTGACGACCATGCGACGAGCTGCGCCCAAGTGGAAGAGCGACACATTGTCCGCGAGGTAGCTGAGCAGAGAGACGCAGCGCAGTCCAATCTTATAGATGAGATCACGCTTCTGGCGCTCCAGTTCGGTTAGCACCGCCTCATCCACATCCACTCGGGTCTCGTTCTCGTGATAGCCCATGCTAACCAAACCGATTACCTGGGCCACTGCCTGGGCGCAATAATCGATCAAATCCAGCACTGAATCCTGCATTGACTCACACCCGCTGGGATGATACAGGCATAGATCCAGTAAAGCCACCACAGCAGCTTCATGGTACAGTACCGTATAGATGAGGAATGTGGCCTGTGGATTCGGATCGATCTCGAGCAGATGCGGTAGGACGCGCGACTTCCACAGGTTCACACAGAATGCCTCGCCGATGAGTATGGCCAGCTTGTCACGCGATATGAGAAACTCCTTGACCTCCTCCTCGCGGTGTTCGGCCACCTCGAGAGCCGCCTGCTGACTCAGCTTGATGACCATCTCGTGCACCTCCAGCCACTTCTTGCTGCCCACATCGCGCACCTGAAAGCAACGAATGCTCTCCACGAACAAATACATCTCCTCCGGATACACAAAGTTTACCATTTTTACTTTTTTTTCAGGGTTTATTTTATTTTAAGTAATTTTTGGAAAAATTTCAATTGATTTCTTTCAGCTTGGGAGTTGGAAACTGAATAATACAGTAAATAAAATTCTGGTTGCTATGGAAATTGGCTAGAAAAAGGCTGCTGAGTTTTAGCTTGAATTAAATTTTGTTATAAATGTTATGAGTTTTATTATAATAGAAGGAAAAATGAAACAGACAACAATTAACAACCCCGATACTACTAGACTGGTGATTCCACTATATATCCTTCGATCTTGCGTCCATTTCCAAAGCATGTTAACATCAACCATTCTTAAAACCCGTCTTTATGTTAAGTCGTCTCTGCCAATTCAGAGACTACCAGAGATTATTTAACATATAGATATCATCCCAGAATTTTTCATGTTAACGAGCTGTAATGGATGGATGTTTTTATTGTCTACCATCAAGGCTGGCCGTGGGGGCGTGGTGGGGCCAGTGGGGCCGGTCGGGCATACGGGGGAGGTGGAGAGTGGGGGGCGTGCGGGCCCCCACATGTTGCCGGAGCAATTCCGTTTTTCAGACATGACCCTCACCTGCGCCTTCAGCCCTCCAATCTCATCCATCAATAGTTGGACGAGTTGTAGGACTGAGGCGTCAGGTGGGAGGTTCATGTTGCGCACCTCCTCAAGCAAAAACATACATTATTATTATGTATTATTTTGCGACACTGAAACTGAAAGAAATGCGAAAAAAATTGTTTTATTAATATGTTTTAATTGGCTCAAGAATTTTTTCTTCTATTATATGAAATATTCTTGTTTTAATTTAATTCTTAAGCTTCCTTTTAAAAGTTCAAATGTATTAATATGATTTGATGACCTTACTTGAAAACAATTAGTAGCGCACCATTGTTTAACAATAAATTGAAGAGTTATTTAAAAAATCAAAATACCACTAACTAAACTTTAATAGGCATGTATTACCATATTTTTTTAAATTTACCATAATTTTAAATTTATTTAATAACGTATAAATGTTTTAAATTATTTGCTTTTTCATTTGATTTGTTTAGTATTTTAAGTTTTAATTAAAATTTTATACTTAATTAAGTTTAAACTGTTTCATGTAAAATCCGCAAGTGACTAGTGCATTAATTTAAAAGTGTAAAACTTGTAGCACTAGGAATATTTAAATAAAATCAAATTAAATTAAACAATATAATAAACATAAAAAGATCACAAAACATAAATTGTTTTTATTTTTTTTATAGCTTTTTTAAAATTAAAAACATGGACCGTGTAGCTGTTCTTCTGTTCGGATTGTAGAGCGGTTGCCGGATTAGCCAAAAATTGAAAAAAGTGTCGGATTGTAGAGGTGCCGAATAAAAGGGTAGCCGGATAAGCCAGATCGGAGTGCACTTACATACAAGCTCTTACCGTTCTTGCTTTCCGCTGACCCCCCGCCGTCCCTTCAATCGACGGGCTGCTGGTCGCAAAGGGAAACTCAAACAAAGCAACACCGTCTTGGCGTGTCGAGCTGAGACGCCTAAACTGAACAATGAAAAATACCCTTTGCCCCAATTTTCAATAATAATCAATTTAAACTCTAATATACCATATTTTTATGGATAGTTTATTTTAAGTATATAAATACAAGATACGTTTATTTTAGTGTTAGTTAATAAATAATGTGCAACTTGTTTTGTTAATAATCAATGCCCTACCTTATTGCTATCATATAAATAAACATATAAAACAAAATGAAAATTCTAGTATCTCATGATTACCTATTCAATTGTGCAAAGTTCATATTTAGTTTATACCATTCTTTCTTGTTGAGCGGCAGCAAGTGGATCCAAGCAAATGTCTTGAATTACCGATTTCAAATTTTGCGACAAACACAAGAGCAATGAAATTCGGCAACGGCCAATTATGCCATACGCATCGCACACTTTGCGATCAAAACAAAAAACAAAAAATTATGGCCCGACTTTGCGATCAAAACAAAAAACAAAAAATTATGGCCCGACATCACGCTGTCTGGCATTGCAGCGAGCAAAGTGTGGAAGCAGTAATGAAATATACTGGCTTTGTTTTATTTCCCCAGCTTGTGTTCCCATCGGTTGCAGAATGTTAACATTTAGTGGTTATGCAATACACAGGAATAAGACAGCAATGGATGAAAACAACAAACCAAGTAAAACATGGCGGCATGTGTATTGTAAACAAAGAAGCAAAAATCAAAACAAGAACAGCTGTTCAGAGAAACCGACTTTTTCGTTTTACTCGTTGGCGTCGTGCGCATCGGATGCAGTTTTTCGAGAAGTCCCCTGGAAATTCCAGCAGAGATTATTTACATAAAGATATCATCCCAGAAAAGTTCTCTGGTTTCAGTGGCTTTTTTTTTACATTTTTGTAATTTAACCAGATGAAACTGCCCCGAAATTCTAGTTGAGATTGGATCTTTTCTCAACGATACAGTTTCACTTGCTGCTTGAGCTCGTTGTCGCTAATGCGCTCCTTTAGATTCAGTTGATCCTCTTGGTGGCGCAGCAGCTCAAATATTGCCGTCAATTGTTCCCGCTCGATGCGACGCTCCTCCTCCAACTGGATGGGCGTCAGGTCGTTTGCCAGCTTGTGTTGATAGCGTTTCGCCTTCAATTTGCCAACAAGATTGCTATAATTGAGCGTTCTTGCTGGTGTTACTAGTTCCGTTTCACTATCGCTTAACGCCTCCTGCTCTTCCTCATACGCCTCATCATCGTCGATTTCGCTTTGGATGCGTGCTTGCATCTGAGTCTTCAGCTCGGGATCATCATCCAAGCTCACTTCGTCAGCGCCAAGGCCTTCGTCCTCCATTTCCTGACGATGCGGGTATTCGTTATTCGGGGGGAGGGGTTGGAATTATTTCAATTTTCTACTTACGGCATCGTCCTTCAGAAAATTGGCAAAATAAAGTGCGACTAAAATGCATAAGAGAAGTGTGGACAACGCTACCACGAAGTAGCCGGATGGATCAAACCACATGTCGAATGCTCTAATATATACAATTTGTCTCTCCTTTTTAATGTTTGTTTTGTATTTACAATTATTTTGCGTTTTTTGTTTTGATAGGCTTAAACACCATTTTGTAATAGTGTGACCAGCTGAGAGAGGGTCACAAATACATTAAGTTCACAATAGATTAAATACTATACAAAAATACGTCTATTTTAAATTGTGCTCCAAGATACCAAGAGTTAAAGAGAATATACAATAAGCAAGGGCGTCCCCAGGTAGGGGCAAATGGGGCAGCTGCCCCCCCCCCCCTGAACGATGTCTATTTTTATGTACAAATATCAATATTTTGTCTATTTTTATTTAAATTAAGTACTAAACAACGATAAGACTTTGGTTTGCAACACTATTCCGTTTTTATCGGAAAGTTGGGGCAGCTGGGGTTGGCTAGGGCGGAATGGGTGGGCGTGGTATCCAAAGTTTTGATGCTGGTTTTTGAATATCGTCATCACTTATCTTGGCGCGAGCTTAAAAACTGAGGAAGTTATAGGCGTTTCGGATTTAAAACTGTGGGGAGGCTGGGGCGAAGTGGGTGGGCGTGGCACCAAAATTTTTGGTGATGTAGCTATCTTCCTAACAAATTTGGTAACTCTAACTGTAAGGGTTTGCGGAATAGGTGGATTTATCGATTTTGAGTTATCGAATTTATCGATTTGCCAGTCCCCCAATTATCGTAGAACCCCAATCTTGACACTTTATCTGTCTATGCCATAGATTAAGACATTTGCAAAGTTTCAAGTCTCTAGCTTGAAGGGTGTGGAAAAAAATTGCGCTCATACGGACGGACGGACAGACACCTTGACGGACATTGCACAAACCCAATATACTCTTTACCTTCGGTATCGAGTATAAAAAATTAAAGCAAATAAAATAAGCATTTATGATTAAAAAATGAGTTTATCAAAAACTTTATTAATAACAAATTTAAAAAATTAGATTGTTAATTTTTAATTAAACAGAACTCTTAAAGTTTTCTTAACCTTACTCTTATACATATGTATATTATTTAAATAAATATGTTTATGAATAACAAAATAATGGGTTGGGTTTTGGGGTAATTTGCGTTCCGTAAATTTATTTATTTATTTCTATATTTAATTGATGTGCTCGACGTTGGTTTGCTTCAAGTATTGTTCGGGTGTCTGCAGGAAAGCTTCGAGAAAAGCGATTCCAATTGGTAAAAATTGAATATTCTCATCGAACTGATACAAAGGCGGTTCGAGAATATTTTTGAACGAGATCTCCTCAACATTACCAATTTCAATACGAAACTGTGTTTTCGCCACCCGCATATACGCCTCGTCCTCGTTCCTAATGAACCGGCGAACGGTTTTCATCACAACACAGCGATACGGTTCTCTAAACAAAGATATAATAATATATATATGACGAAGTTATTTAACAACAATTAATATTCTTACCGTATCAGACGCGCTTGTGCCTTGTGCAACACCAGGTGCAACTTGTTGCCTATATTAAATATTTCAATACAAATTGAATCAATCTGCTGCAGAAATGTTACAAATGCTTCGACAGTAAATTCATCCAACAAGTTGTGAAGTTTTATTGGCAGCTTAAGCCTCAGCTGGAAGTCCATCAAATGCTCATAGACGCTCCACTGATCTGCGAAATTCAATTGATTATAAAGAGTTTATGGTAATAATGTCATCACAAACCTTTCGGAACAATTGTGGAGGTATCCAATTCAATGCTGTTCACACGAATCTCAGTTTCGAGTAGATCGAGCGGTTTATAGTTGAAAACAAGGCGAAACGTTGAAATTTTTCGATGCGAAAACAAATAATTACGATTGAGCTGATGCTGATAATCAAATATCCAATTGGGCAGCTGAACGCACATTTTTGACTCCAAACGTTTGACGAACGTTTCAGCCGGCTTTGGTATCGAAAAGCTTTTCTTGTACCTAGGAATTTAAGAAAATTAATATTTATCAATATGATAAGAATAGTAATTATACATACTCATGTAACTTGTTGCTAAATATCTCAAGCATTTGTGGTAAATTTATGCGATCTTTCTTGTTCGTTGTTTCGTTTAAATTATCGCTGCAGTTTGAGTACCGTTCGAGATTTCGCAGCTCCCAATATCTGTGGACATCCTCGAGCCGCGGACGTTGTCGCAATCGCTCCAAACGCTCAAGTCCCACATCAAGTTCACGCCAATCGGGCAACTCGAATGAATCGGCTGAAGTGCTGCTGGCTCCTTCAACATCGACAGATCGCCGGCAATGCTTACATTGCTTGCAGGAGTCCACAGCACCGGCGAGAGCTGGCGGATTTACCTGTTCAATGCAAGCTTCTTCTTCAATATCATCCTCCTCCTCGTCCAGCAATGTCGAGACCAAACTAAGTCGCGTCTTATCAATTTCCAAATCCTCAATCTCTTCTTCTTCAGGTAATTCAGCAGCGGCAAAGATTACAGTATCGCCACTCAGATTTATAAACTCTTTATGTCCCGTTGCATAGTTTTTCAACTCATTGGAGTCGCGACTATCGGTTGTAGTCTTCTCCGTTGGCTGCTTGGCCAGTTCGCGCTGTGCTGAAAAATGGTTCGAAACATCCGAAATTGTTATGGGATTATCTTCATAGCCAGCGGCATTTTCTTTCTGAATTATATGATTCATTTCGGTTTCAAAATGACTGCGTGTCTGTCGCATCATTTTTGCCCTCACTATTTGAATGGTAGGGTCATCAGACGGTTCCTGTTCGAGTAATGGTGAGTTTTGGTATGTTTTGGATTGGCTTAAAACAGGAATCCGTGAACGGTTTTTAGAAACGGGTGTGTCCTGGAGTTCAACTTGTGAGCTAATAATTACAAGAATATTTTATTTTTACTTTTATTGATTTATTAAATAAATTACTTACCTCAACGATTGCGTGTTACGTTTCTTTGATTGCGGATAATTTGGCGTCAGGTGGATGGGCAAGCGTTTGACATGGGAGGAAATCGCTTTCATGGACGCGACAACGGGTGTGCCGCCATCGTCCAGTTCCATGTCGACGGACCTATCCAATTTGCACTCCTGCTCCAAATACTCGATCATTGAGCGTCCCGGCGTGATGGCGAAATAGTTTTGCTGCTTTTTAATAGGTTTGGGCGTTTCCATGTTCGTTCTATTGTCTTTTAGTATCAGCACATTCTCTTTGTCTTCTTCTTGAACTGGTTTTATTGCTTTGCTTATCGAGTTGGCCAACGTTTGGAGTGCTTCGGAGCGCATCTGAGCCACCCATTCAGGCGTATTGGATGGATATTCATCGCCAGCTTTTTCAGCATCTTCGCTTAAGCTTTGACTCAGCAGCTCCATCTCCATGGATTCCGAGAGCCGCAGCTCGTTTTTGACCCTAATGCTGCGCGGGTTACTTTCCTGTCTTGGCATGCAATGGCTGCCGTCTTCCTGTATAGCTTCATCCATGCGTAGGGTCCGCCGAGTTCTAAACTCAAATGGAACAACAGCAGCAACTTTTGTCGCACTACAAATCTCCTCTTCCTCCATGGGTTCGTCTAGATGTAATGTTTCCATTTCAACTGAAGGTGCTTCAACTGGCTTGGATTTTATTTGAAATTGTGGCTTCGATCCTTTTTGAGCACAGAAAGAGTCTTCGTCTTCTTCAATGGGATCAGCTAGGTGCATAGTTTGTCGACTTCGACTTCGGTTGGATGGCTGCTGTACGACCAAAGGAGGTGCTCGCTCCTCCTCTTCAATAGACTCAACCCTGCGTAGTGTTTGTCTACGATGATTTTGTGTTCTAAAAATATCTTCAATGTTTTCTGCTTGATTAGTTGTCGGCGGAGGTGCACAAGAGGTGTCTTCCTCAATGGGATCAGCTAGGTGCATGGTTTGTCGACATCGACTTCGGTTGGATGGCTGCTGTGCGAACAAAGGAGCTGGTCGCTCCTCCACTTCAATAGACTCAACCCTGCGTAGTGTTTGTCTACGATGACTTTGTGGTCCAAAAATGTCTTTTTCAATGGTTTGATTAGTTGTCGGCGGAGGTGCACAAGAGGTGTCTTCCTCAATGGGATCAGCTAGGTGCATGGTTTGTCGACATCGACTTCGGTTGGATTGCTGCTGTGCGAACAAAGGAGCTGGTCGCTCCTCCACTTCAATAGACTCAACCCTGCGTAGTGTTTGTCTACGATGACTTTGTGGTCTAAAAATGTCTTTTTCAATGGTTTGATTAGTTGTCGGCGGAGGTGCACAGGAGGTGTCTTCCTCAATGGGATCAGCTAGGTGCATAGTTTGTCGACTTCGACTTCGGTTGTATGGCTGCTGAACGACCAAAGGAGCTGCTTGATCTTCCTCTTCAATAGATTCAACCCTGCGTAGTGTTTGTCTACGATGAATTTGTGGTCTAAAAATGTCTTTTTCAATGGTTTGATTAGTGGTCGGCGGAGGTGCACAGGAGGTGTCTTCCTCAATGGGATCAGCTAGGTGCATGGTTTGTCGATTTCGACTTCGGTTGGATGGCTGCTGTGCGAACAAAGGAGCTGGTTGCTCCTCCTCTTCAATAGACTCAACCTGGCGTAGCGTTTGTCTACGATTTAAATTTTGTGCTCTGAAAATATCTTCCTGACGGGTTTGAGCTTGATTATTTGTCGGCGAAGGTGCACAGGAGATGTCTTCCTCAATGGAATCAGCCAGCAGCAATGTCTGTCGACGTCGACTTGTGGTTTGCTGTTCCTTCACAGAAGATACAGCCGGCAGAGGTCTTGCCTCCTCCTCGATGATGATTTTTGCCTTCTGTATTGTTTCCCTGTGTTTGTTGCTATTAGATTTAAATGAAGGAGCATCAGACAAAACATTGTCTTTGGCGCAAAAAGACTCTTCTTCCATGGATTCAACACGGAGCAACGTTTGTCTGCGTTTTCTTTGCTGATTACTCATTGGAATTGGAATTTCTTGACGAGCCTCTAAATTTTCTTCATCAATGATTTCGGCCAAGTGTAGCGTTTCCCTACGAGATCCTGCTGGAGCTGCCTTTTGAGATATTTTTGCTACTGAAATATCCTCTTTGATGGGCTCAGCCATGTGCATTGTTGGCCTTTGCTTCTTTTGGTATTGCGGTTCTCTTTGAGATTTCGATTTAGAGATGAAGGATTCATCAATGGGTTCAGCTACATGCAATGTTTGCCTTCGTAATAACTTTTTAGTTTCTTTTGGAGGAACTGCTGGTGCTGGCTCGGGCTGTACTATTTCCTCGTGCCAGTCAAAAGAGATATCTTTAATGGGCTCCATCATGTACACGGTTTGTCTTGGTCTGTTTTGCTCGTCGTCTTCCTTCTTGCCGGGTCTTGAGCAGCCGTCTTCTTCCATTGCCATTGCCTCGAGACGATTCATGGAGTTTTTGTTTTTAGCGGTTTCGAGGGCTGCTCTAACAGCTGCTTCATGTTTGTCTAGATCGTCCAGTTCCATGGCAGTGTTATCGTATGTCGTTTCGCGTCGCGACGATGAGCATTTGGAGTTATTTCGCGAATGCGTTTCATCGCCCATCTTAGCATGAACCAGAAAGTTTGTATTGTCCAGCATCAGCTCGTCGGCCTGCGAGAAGCGATAATTTTGCTTTGAATCCCTGGAGCTCTTGCCCTTAAGCTTTGGTTCGGGTTCGGGTATTAGAGGTGCCGGCGAGATCATCATGCTGTCATTAAAATTCAGCGTGCCACGGGGCTTAAGTGGAACATCCTGTTCCATTGGCTGTTGCCAGAAACGCTTCTGCTTTGCGGTGCGATCTGTGGCTGGCGTTCTGGGGCCATTGGGAAACAGTTGAATGCGTCCCGAGTTTAATGCATCGTTTAGCTCACGAAAGTTGAGTTTTTTGCTGATGCCGTTCTCGGAAATAACGTCCAATGGTATCAACGGCGATGACAGCGTCGAATCATCTGGCAAATAATTCATATAATCTTTTTCGAGTGAAACATTTTCTTGTGTTGGTTGAGCAGAGGCAGCTTCTGCCGGCTCTGAAAAATAAATAAATTAGTTTTTTGATATTAATGCAGTTTTTATGTCCTTACCAATATCCATAAAGTCACACGATATGTCATTATTCTGATATATTACTGTCTTTTGGGCCATTTCCTTGTCTTTTGGAGGCACATTTCCAACATTTTGCTGTATTCCATATATATATTTTAATATTTTTAGCTTTTATTAATTTCAAAATTATTCAGACTCACCTCGGCATTAATCAATTTTTGAGGAAGAAGGTCCATTGTTTTTTCGAATACTGGAATATTATACACACTGTTCTCACGCAGCTTCTCTCGTTCCAATTCATACAGCGATAAACTGTCGCGAGACGCTAATTCCAAAGACACCGGCGATTCAATGCGCCGACGATTTTTCGACATTTCATCCGGCAGCAACGTCACATTGATGCTCGTCTGCAATTTGAGTGTGATATCTTGCCGCGATTGCTGATCGTACGAGTCTGTCTGCGCATTTTCCTTGTCCATTTCACTATGAGCCACTGAAATGCGAGCTGTACTTTGCAGAAGAGACGCCGCCGCCACAGTGGTGGCATGCGATTGGCCGGAGCTGTCGGAGCCGTTGGTGTGATCCGATATTTCATATGAATTGTCATAGTCTCTCGGTTTCTCTGCTGCATCGAATTCTCTACAAATGGCGGCAAAATTAAAACACAGCCCGCAAATTTATGTAGCGTTTTGGTTACCTTATGAATTTCTTCTCACTAAAACTGATGCGACGCTTAAAGCATCGTGCAGGATCTGCCTCTTCATCGGGCTGCGCTGACACTTTTTTAAGCTGTAAGAATGAATATAATATAAATTCTGCTAGTGAAAATGTATTTGATAACTCACCGAACTTCTGGATTTTTTATTATTCATATTATTTACTTGCAAATAGAATTTTTCCTTTTAATTTAAATAATAGACGCCTATATTGTGGTCTGCCAACTTGTTTAAATGTTTGGTTGTGTCTTATTTCCTTGAGAATGTAATTTATTATATCGATAATAAATCTGTTTTCTTTATTATCTATCATTTATATAAAAAACAATTTTATGCAACAGTTATTATTTAGTTATGTGTTTGGCAGACTCAGAACAATATAAAAGTTTAATTCAATCAAACGAAAATATAATCATTAATTAACTAAAATGTACATGGGGTCGCATTGTCGACATAACAGCTATTCGCGATATAATTTTCTCTGTTGAAGATATCAAACCAATTTTGATGTATGCCTTTGCAATTTAATTAAAAACAACTTTCCTTTTGCTTGCTTTATTTGACATTTTTAAATTCTTAACGTTTTTGCATACAATCATGCATCAGCTGATAGTGCTGCCACCCTTTACAACTATTTTAAAGGATGCTGCCAACCTATATGACATTTTTCGGCTCATTAGCGATAGCGATTGTAATTGTGTGCAAAACTAAATCCACATTTTAAATCGATAGTTTACCTGCACGTCACAACCTTGGAGCACATTTTTTATGGAATTAATTTAACTTTTCGAAATCAGACAGAAAAAGAAATGTACGAGCTGAAAACTTTGTTGCCACAATTCGATATTAAACTGCCCACCTGCATGTACGAATTAAGGAATGTCAGCCTTTCCGCCTGCGCTGCGGCAGGCTCTGCGGTAAGTGTTGTTGTTTCCCAGCTGTAAAAAAAAGAAACAGTGAATAAATCGCCACCATTTATCAAAAAGGGCCATAAATTTCAATGCAGTGGGGCAACGATGAAGAGTGAGAGCAACAACATTTCAAAAACAGTCAATTGTGCACTTGATTTGGACATTTTAGGCCAACAAATACAACAACATTTGCTAAAGGTTATAACCAATTTTTATACTTTTATACAAAATTATAAATCTATTTTTAAACTCAATTGACTAACCAAAAAATGCTTAACACGCAAGATGCTTTTCATGTTCGTGTTCCCGTATAATAATCAAATCTCATGGATTTGGAATTTAAATAAGCGGGGTATACATTATTGTCGCATTCTCAGTTTTCATTTGCTCATTTGCTTCCCCCCGTCTTTCTTACAGGTTGAAGACACAAAGGCGGTGATTGAGCGGCAGGAAAAGGTGCTGCAGCAGCTCGAGGAACTGAAGGCGCAGTTGGGCAAAATGCGCGCCAATTTGGGTGTGCAAGTTTGCGGCAAGCCCAAGCAGGAAACGACAGGAGATAAGAATGGCAGACTCAAAGAGGTGGATCACTTTAGTCCTATAGATAAACATATGTACTGAACATTTGACCTTTTATAGGTGCCACTGCAAGATGTCGTCGTTAATGGCCATCCCAATTTCATACCCTATGCGCTGTTGGCAATGAAAAACGCTTGGCGCGACCTGTTCACCATTGATGTGAAGACCTACACACATTCAACCATGGCAGATATCGGCCCGGCGGCGCGCGAATTTGAAGCCAACTTGGCCAAAGTGCCTGTCAACGAAGCGTTGCCCAAGATCAGCGTCACATTGATATGGAAGAACTGTAAGCAAACCATTTACAAAAACCATTCCAAATTTAATTTCAATGTTCTTTCATTGTCTAGGCGAGCACACTGAAATGATCAGCTCACCCACAATGTATGTGCCCATTTATGGCGAGGTGAATATCATAAGGTATTTGGGTCGTGTTGGCCCACAAGAATATCGCTATGAAGATTCGCCGCTCTGCAACGAAATCGATGCTGTGCTGGACATTTGTTATCAGCTCTTGCGCTGCACAACACACAAAAGCCAGTTGGCCATGGTTCGATTGCTGGACAAGCGGCTACAACAGCAGCAATATTTTGGCGGTCAACAAATGTCCGTGGCAGATATCGGTGTCTATAGCTCGCTGATACGCACGCCCAACATAACGGAAAAGGACCTCACGCCCGCCCTCCTGGCCTGGCGAAAACGCGCAAAGCTCATAACTCAAATCTAAGATCGAAGCAAAATATTCTCAGCAAACAATTAATATAATTGATTGATAAATAACAATGTTGAAATCAACCTTTTTTTGTGGTGTTTTTTATTTCATTTTATTTGGCTTATTTATCTTTGCAATTCATTTTATACAATGCGTTCTTCCGTTTCAATATTGCAGTTGATGTTTGTTGTTGTCTTTTTTTTCGTTTTTGTTGATTTTTGCACTTACAAATTGCTTAATGGCTACGGTTTAATAATTTGCCTTATAAACGTGAAATCCGTTGATTGTATCTTTTAATGTATTTGTTGAGTTTTAGTTTTGTTAGGATGTCTCTCGCTTGTGTTAGGAGGTAAGATTTGTTTTTCTGTTTCCTGTAGAAGGTTTTGCTTCCGGTCCCCCTTTTTATTATTTAACATATGCATGCGTTTAATTTATATTTTTGTATATATTGTATTTGTTAAATAATAATTTATAGCTAATATTGTATTGTATGCATCTTGTATAATCATAATCAGTTTTCGAGTGTGTTTAGTTGCCTTTTCTCATCAAACAGAATTGAATAATTGCATTTTTTTGCGAGAAATGATAAGCCAGCAATTGATTGGCCTTTGGGGAGCGTCTCCTACTAGCTGCTCTCTCGATCCTCTTCTCTTCTCTTGCTTTTCACACACACATGGTACATCAATTAAATGCTACGCAGACGCCTGGGGCAGCCAGGGAGCAATCTAATGGTTTGGAGCGAATTTACATTATGTTGTCTCGCCCTTGCCGCTGTCATCGGCCGACTCGCCATCATACGTGGCCGAAGACACGAGGCCATTGTTGTTGGTGCATTTCTTGTTATTCACATTATTTTTGCTATTCGGTGCAGTGTCGCCACCGCCGCCGCCGCCCACCTCATCTTCATCATCACCTGCAGCAGCAGCCGCACCATCATCATCATCTTCATCATCTTCGTCCTCTTCGTCATCATCGTCTTCGTCGTCATCCTCGTCATCTTCGTCCGAGTCCGTGGGCAAGTCTTCGGTCTCCAAATCGAAATCATCATCATAGAAATTTGCATCTAGACCCGATCCGGCGCCAGGCTTAACCTTCGGCTTTAGGCAATAATCCTCGAGTGTCATTGGCACCACAATACCTTCCCGCTTGGCTTCAGCATTGGCAGCCAGTGCCTGCTTTCGTATAATGTTGGGATATTCGTTGTCCTTACCCTGCGTTTGAATTAACGCAGATTAATAGATTTGCACTTTCTTTCACAAATTAGCTATAAGCCGCTCACCTGTGAGTCCCGCCATCGTCTATACATCACCGAGGCATCGACATTGGCTGGTGAGTATGTATTGGGCTCGTTGAGGAGCGATATGACCGAGAGGAGTATAGTCCGGACATTCTGTGTGGGATTCCAGCGTTCGCAGGGCAGTTCTCCGCTTTGCGGATCATCGACCGGGGGATGCAATATCGATATACATAGATCACCGTTCTCATAAACATTCGGATGCCACACCTTGGTGAGGAAGCGTATCGATGGCGGCGAGTATGGATAATCGTGTGGGAATTTCATGTGAGCCTTAAAATAGCCACCCTGATATAGTGTCTCAGGTGGGCCAAAGATGGCCACTTCCCATTCAAATAGATTATCATCGTTCATTAGCTTGACGCGAAATCCCTCGACGGGCTCCTCCTGCAGCGACTTGTACTCCATGGCCAAAGCACGAACCGCCGAGCTGCTCGGTGTCGTCGTTGTCAGCGATGGTGTTGTTGTTGTTGAGGCGGAGCCAGTGCCGCCTGTGGCTCCGGTAGCGCCCATCAAATTTGATGACGCATTTTGCGATGTGGAGGCAGCGGTGGTCATTTGGTTCACCTAATAATTGAAAAGTGTTTCTATGCAGCAACGTTTGTATGCACGTGTGTGTGTGTGTTTATATATGTACGTACGTGCGTGTGTGGCTTTGTGTTTGCTAGTGCTTTAAATATGTATCAGGCGTACAGGGTCAATATCTTATACGTAGACGCTTACGGAGGGGGAGAAACAGCAGCAGCAGCAACAACAACAGCGACGACGACGACGAATTCAAGGTGAACAGCGGCACTCACACGCATAAGAATTGTTTGTGCAAATGAAACTTGAAAATTTTGGATAAACGATTTAGCCAAAATGCGTTGCGTTTGCTTCGGGTTGTATTATTTTTGGTTTTTTGTTGCAGAAAGTATTTATGTTGCTGGTGTTGTTGTTTTCGGAAGCAGACGTCAAAAAATTGAAAAAACAAATATGAGTTAAATGAATATGTTTAAATGTCAGAAACGCTGTAAATATGTTTGCAGCCTACTGTATTATACGCACTTTATTTGGGAAAAATAAAACTTTTAATTTATCTGCGGCTTATTAACTGCTTTGTATTTATTGTTATTTCGTTTGCAACAATTTCACTTTACACATATTCGCCATAATAAGAGATTCGATACTGCTCAGTGCATGCATGGTGACATTTTGTGCATCGGTATCGATATTTTGTGTGATAGTATCGATATTATATCGCACCGATGTACCAAAACGATTTTTTTTTGGTAATTGCAGCTATATCGATACTTTCGATTTTTTGTAGCTAGTGTATACACAAGTGCTGGAGCTGCAAGTCGTGCGTGCGGAGGTGCGAAAGTTTATGTTAAGAGCCACGAAAACTAACCAATTAATTTAATAAAAAAAACCAACAACAATAACCATACGCGTTGTTATACCTAACTTGCATTCGGATAACATATCCTCCGTTCAACACGCTCAAGCGCGATGCCCTAGACAGGCATTAACGGTGAAAAGACGGCAGAAAAAGGGAGAAGTCGCAAAGCAAAGCAAAAAAAAGTGCATACAGGAGTGGCTGCTGTGACTGAGCGAGCATACAAAAAATTTGAATATGTTTTTTTTTTTCAAATCAAAGCAGGCATTCATTCGCAAACGCACAAATACATGTTTAAAATAAATATAATTTCAATTAAAAGTTGAGAAAACTTAACGAACAAAATAATAACTACGTACGAAGAAAATTTAAACAACGCCCAAACACACAAAAATTAACCAGATACAAGTACCGAGGAGCAGTAACAAAACGACAACAACAACAACGAAAAATAAAAATGCATATAGAGACAAAATAAGCTACAACAACAACGCAGTTACATTCCAGTGAAAAGTAAGAAACGGGACGAAGAAGAAGAAGAGAAATAAATATGTATGTTTTTAACCAGCATGAAATTGTTGTAAGCGATCACATTTTTCAGTAAAAACGAACGCCCAAAAGAAAAGTGCTGCCCACACAGATAGACACACACACGTACGCATACGTATACATTCAAACAAACGCTCACACGCATACATACACACACAATGTCCAGCTGGGCTGAACGCGTGCATAGACGCGCCGCCGATTTGGGCAACGTTGTCACATCCTGCGGCCATCCAGCAACAGCACCCGCCTACCCTTACCGCCTCGAGAAGGTTAAGTTCGGTGTGCCGCTGGAGGAGGTATGCAAGCACAACAACAACATTCCGGGACCGCTGCTCGTACTGATATTGAAGCTCAACAAGGAGTCGCCAAATCGACGCGATGTTTTTCGTGCGCCCGGCCATCAGGGGGCAATGAAGAAGCTCATCCACTTTCTGCAGGCGGGTCGACTTGTTAACGTTGACAACTATTCGGTGTTCACCATTGCTAGCGTACTGAAGAAGTTCCTCCGCAAGATACCCAACGGCATCTTCGGGCGTATGGGCGAAACGGAGCTCTTTGCCATTAACGAGCTGCAAAACGAAACGGAACAAACCGACCGTTTACACAGGTGAGTAGTCGACCAGTTATTTATTTATTGTAGTGTTATTTTATTTCAATGCAAATTTCTCATAATACGATATTTTGTAAGAGACTTGAAAGAGAGGCTTGAAAGAGATATCTTGGTATCGAGTAAGCACGCGTCCATCTCTAGTATCGTCGTTGTACTTATCTTATGTGTGTGTGTCGTGTCGTGGGTTTGTATGTATATTGTAACTAGCTTGCGGTAAACTTGCTGAACCGGATCTAGATTTGGTTGCAGCTCAAGAATCTTCGTTACAAACTTACATACATACATAATGGACATGTATGTACAACATACATACATACATATGTATGTATATATGCATGTGGATGCTAGCAGTTGTTAAGTGGGTGTGTGTAAGGGGGGCTCTGCGAATTTAGTTGAAATTGAGTGAAAAGCGTTGACTAAACTGCGACTGTTGTTGCTTATATTGCGATTCACACCCGTTTGACTTGTCACTTGTTGACACATTTGCTAGATTTTCACCAATTTTTACAAGGAGACAAAAAAACATTAGCTCTCGGAAGTGTAGGCCGACGGGCTCTTTTAAGGGTGGTGGGTGGGGGCATGAAATCCCCCTTTTACTTTGCAGCTGTAAATTGAATGTTTTGCTTGCTCGTTTGCTTTGCGTTGCGTTCGCTTTGGTTTGGTTTGGATTGCTTTCGTTTGTTTTGTTGCTGCAATCGATTTCTAACCCAACTGAATTGGAGCATAAAGCGTTGGCAAACAGACAGACCCACGCATACTCAATTAAAATAAATAATTTACAATTGTTTTTTTTTGCAATTGCAATTGCAAAATTAGAAACATCAACAACAACAGCATCGGCTGTGCACATTGCGGGTGGGTGTGAGAGAGAGAGAGAGAAGGTAAAGTGATGTGAAGTGACGTGAAGTGAGCGGCAACTGCAATTAACCATTCACAATCTTAATCGATATTATCTTGCGTTGTTTTTTGCTTTTATCGAAATTGGCATTTTACAGCTCTTTGATTGCAGTCACTTAATTTTTGGCTACAAATGACTTTAACAAATCATTTTTATTGTGATTTGTGAATACATTTTGCCAATTTGATTGATGTGCTTAGAGATTGGTTGGATGCGGCAACTGCGTCAGTAGTTGTAATAAGCATTAATGCATAAACAAATAACGTCAGCAATAAAACATAAATATAAATTTGGCTGCGTAAAAATCGACCGCCAAATCCAGTCCAGTCACAGTACAAGCCAAGCGATCAATTCAAACGTTAATCTCAATTTCGTTTACTGTAAACTTTGGCCAGCATACAATTATATACACATTTATTGTTGTAATTGTTTATGTGATGCTGTTACCTTTTCTGTTCTTTTGTTTATTTATATTTTAGGGCAAGCGCAGGCCGCCGCCGCCGCCGCACACGCATTAAGCAATCGAAATCGCAATCAAATTTAGCTGCCGAATTAAACAAATGCGCGAAAATAGCAACTCTGCTGCCAAAACATTTATAAATAGATGTACAGAAACAATTAAAGTAAACGCAAAAAAAAAACATAAGATCGAAACCCAACAGGCCAGACCCCCTCCCCCCCAACACTATTACCAATCAATTCGATCATTGTTCTTGCTGTTAAGTATTATTAATTTTGTTATTGTGGCAGACGGCGTCGACGGGCAACGACGTCATTGTTGCACGTTTTTGCAATAGAACCAAAATATCGAAACGCTATGTACGTAGTATTATTTCGGTTTGGCTTTTGTTTGTTTGCTATATTACATGTTAGAAAAACAAAAACAAAACTCTCGCCTCTGACGTCGTTGTTGCCTGGAAAAGTGTGAAATGCAGGTGTTTGTGTATATGTATATGCGCATGTCTAGTGTGTATGTGTGTGTGTGTGTGTGTATAACTACTCTCTTTCGCTCTTTGGCGTTCTCTGTCTCTCTCTCTCTCTCTCTCTGCGGTTCCTGTGCCTTCTCCAACTTGTTGCCTGGCCCAAAGCTTTCTAAGCTTTTTTTCTTGAACGCCTGTTGCTTTATAAGTTTTTAACTTTGTCGAAAGGGGCTTAGTTTAAAAGTTTAAAAATAAGTGCTATTAAATAATATTTTATTCAAAAAATTAACAAGAAACTTTTCTTGATTCAAAATGAAATAATTAATATAAACGTTAAAGTATTTATTATAAGTGCATGTTCAATTGAAATGATTATTACTTAAGCTGCTATTATAAATATTTTTCTCGACGACAATTATAGGCAACGTTTAAATTTAGTACTTGGAAATTATATACATAAATGTTTATTTATAATATATGTTTAAGTGAGCTAATTTATATAGGGTATTTAGAAATGGTTGTTCCTGGAATTTATTCCTTTTTGGGTTAGACCTTTTTGCATAGACGCCAGCTGGCCTGTCATATTATTATGTTCATTTCTGAAGTTAATAGGATATTTATACAATTACCTGGCTAGCGTGGGCTACCCGCCCGCCCGACTTACTGCCGGTGACAATGGTTAGGCAGGCAGGCAGACAGAAAGGCCGAATGCTGGCGAATATCAATAATGCAAAATTGTTCGCTATTGTTGGTCTAGACAGAAGTAAATGAAGGGGCTGAAGGGACAGAGAGACGGCAGATAGGGAAACAGTTTATAACAAAAGCCAAGTGTTGTTGTCCAATGCATTAACAAGAAAGACGACGATGTTGACGTCTTGGATATCTGCCTGCCAGTCTGTCTGTCTGTGTCTCTTTGGGTCTATTGCAATATCAACTGATGTTCACTTCCTGATTATTACATTATGTAGTCAGTCACGGCATTTTGCAGAGAATCGTTTTGTTATGTTTTCTGTTCGATTTTTTGCTATCTTTTCGTTTTTTTTTTTTTATGAAAAGGGCTTCAAAATAAATAATAATAAAAAAAAATGCTACCTCAGAGTATTTTTCGCTGGCCACGCTGCATAAATAAACTTAAACTGCCGCCATTGTCAGTCAGTCAGTCAGTTAGTCAGTCAATATAAACAACATATAGTACAATGCCCAAACAAAACCAATAAAAGTAAAATAAGCGAGTGCACAATATAAATATACATTCATATACAATACATATAACGCACATAAACAACATCCAACGATACAAAATGTGCGTCAGTAGAGCTGATCATCATCCATCTGTGTGTCTTGGCCCTGCTTCTGTTTCTGTTTCTGTATCTGTATCTTATTCATATTCATATTGTATCTATCTCAATTTCCCCATCGCTGTCTCCCTTTAACTTTGTCTGGGACAATGCCGTATCCAGTGATTGCCCTCAACGCTGAACTTCTGGTATAGTCGCAGTTATACACTAAACCATATGCCGGACAAGCACTGCACAACAAAGACTTGAAACTATTGACTGATTATACTACATATCATCCATGAACTATAGCCTGATCAAATCATTTTTCTTTAAACATATTTATTTTTATTTAAATTTCTTTTTACACTCGATACCGAAGGTTAACATTAATGGTCAAAATTGGGGTTCTACGATAACTGGGGGGCCGGCAAATCGATAAGTTCGATAACTCAATATCGATAAATCCTTACAGTTAAAGTAACCAAGTTTCGTAGGAAGATAGCTACAGCCATCACCCAAAAAATGGAATCAAAAATTTTGGAGCCACGCCCACCCGTACCACCGTACTAGCCGCTCCCAGCCTCCTCGTTAAAATCTTGAACGCGTGTATCTTTCTTCAATTTTTGGTAGGAAGATAGCTGGTAGCGACCCCCAAAGATCTGACTTGTAGTTGATTTTAAATAAGTTTGCTTTTAAGTGGATGTTTTTGGTTTTTTTTTATAGCTATATTCGATTTTTCGCAATGTGGACATTTTGAAAGATTTTGTTATTTAAGTGGTTTCTATAATATTTTATTAAATTACATTTCATTTACATAAATAAACCACGCAACATATCTTGTACTGTTTATTTTATTATTTATTTTTATATTATAATTAATTAATAAATTATCTTAATTAATACGTAATATAAATCAAAAACAGCGACTTTAAAACTTCTAAAAGGTTTAAGGTTCAATCACAAAAACATAAATGTTGATTGTCAACTATCTTTTGGAATATATTTACTAGTTTCTAATAGTTGGGTCAGGCTGCTATCGTAATATCTGGCATATATATTATGTACTTAAATGTATGTTTATGTTTTTAGCATATGAACTTATGTATGTTTATTTGTGATGTTGAAACTGCTTTTTATTATCGTTGCGTTTGCTGTTTCACTTGGCTCATTAATATGACGTATTGTTTTTATTTTTTGTGTCGTCAACAACAACAGCACCAACAAAATGCTAACTACGGCTGCCTCTGTTTGTGCTGCTGTTGCTGTTGCCGATGCGATTCGTGTTTCGCATCTGTTTGAATATCTCTCATTTTGTTTTGCTAAATTAACACAAAGGCTTTTTGGGGCGTGGAGCGGCTCAGCCGCAATGATGAATATTGATGCAGCTGCAGCTGCGAGCTCAGAGCTGACTCCAAAGATATACTTGAAAGATATGACCATACATACAATATTTATAGTGACCGCTGCTCTGCTTAGTAGGCAGAAACAGTGTGTCGCAAGATAAGGAAAACCACTATAATTCCATAGGAATCATATCCTATTGACGTCAATATAAAAATCCATGAACCTTTCATTGGTTTTATGCTTTATTTGTTTCTAATATAAATTGTGATTCAGATAAATTCTCTCTTATAACAAATCTAAAATAGTTACACAATTTGTAATAAAGTTAAAATCTCAGAGTTTTTTTTAATGTTTGATAAAAAACCTCTTGATTATAAACCGCGTTCAAGTGGTTCCGACTTTTACAATCGAGCATTTTTATATGTAGGTTTTTGACTCTTTCTTCTCTCCCTCCCTCGCCCCCTGTTATCAGCCGGCAAAGCTAACATCTGAAATCTTTCAAGTGGCGCAAGAGTTGTGGGAATATATTAAAACTGGTTTCTCTGTAGGGCACACAAATACGTAACAATGCATGTCCATATATAATACACGCATTGTACATAAAAACGTTCATTCGTCTGTGATAAAAAAAAAATTAAAACAAAATAAGATGAATAAAAACAGTTACAACAACAGCAACAACAAAAAGAAAAGGCAAATCTCAAATGCGGCACTTAAAAAGAGAGATGAAAACATTGTTTCGGCTGACATATTTCTGCTTTTTTTTTTTATGAATGAATGAATGAAAAACACAATCATAATAATAATAATAAATGAATCATCTTAAATGTGACGCAGCGTTGGTCTTTACAGTAGCATTACACACTTACACACACGCACACACATACATCAATTATGCAGATACTCATTTTAAATGCGAACCGACTATTAAGCATACGATTCACAGAAATATCGCCTCTAATATAGCCGGTTTCTTAAGCATTATGTAAATACATATCAAACGCCGCGGCGTCTGGCGGGCGGGCGGGCAGCACGGCGCATGCGCAACTCGACTCGATGGACAATTATATAAGAAGGCAGCTGTGCGCCCAAAATTGGAGACTCAAGTGTGTCCCATCCAAAAAATCATGTGTTTATAAAATCAAAACTAACACAAAAATAAAAACAAACCACAACGAAGTTAAAATACTTTATGGTTAATTTTAAACAAACTTTTATATTATTATTAGCATACGAAAATATTGGGCTATATGGATTTTTGAAAGTTACAAGCTAAAAAAAAATGGTATTATTTTTTAGTATTTGTAATATGATACATAAATAATAAAAGCCTTTCAAACAAAACATAAAAATTAAAAATATATTATTTTTCCTTCCCCTAGAATTGTTCTTTCCTTAAATTTAAACATTGCTTACCCATAAATAGGCAACTGTACATCGTAGAATTTAATACGCTCATTTTATAGGTTGATCAATTATCAATCATACGCTTTTTAAATTGATTTATTATCTCATTTGGTACAAAAGTTATGATTCTTGCAACGAAAAAACTTTCTTTAAATTTATTTTCATGCATATGTGAAAAGCTCATTAAGGCTTACTTAATTTACATTTACATACGACGCCTGTAATTTATTAAAAAAAAAAAAAAAACTATATTGAATATAAAATAGTAGAAATAATCTCAATCATAACGAAACCGCATTAATCATCCATTAAGGTTTCATACGAAACCCAAAAGTGTCGTTTGTGTGGTTCGGTTTTATCGCTGTGATATCAGAGTACAACGTGAAAACACTTGTTTCGATGTAGAAGTTGTTCAACTTTTTGTTTTTTATTATTGGTTTTTTAATTCGTTTAACGGCATTCCTCGTAATTAATGAAATTAGTAAACGATTTGTACGCATTTCATTTATGGCCTGTCGCAGAATCAAACAAAAAACAATACCAAAAATAGTAAACATAAAATTAAGTAATTACGATAGTATGTGTGTGTGTATTAATCATAATTGATCATCGTCACTATCTGCAATATTTAGCTTATATTGTTTTGACTTTTGTGGGTTCGATTTCGGGTTCGAGTTCGAGGCATCCTCATTATCAATGTCCTATACATAATAAAGCTTGCGTTAACCTTAGAAGGCAAGAGCCCATGTTTTTCGATAAGATTAGGCCATAAGCAATTGTTTATTACAGCGGCGGCATTATTTATCTTTTGGGGTCATTGATATTGATGGGGGCCACGTTACAACCGAGCTGCAAATTGAACCCGCAATTGGGTAGGGCGGCCATTGTTCGGTTCGTTGTTGGTATCTCATTATATTCTTGGTTTTTATGAGAAAATCTAAACAGTTATTAAATAAAGTAACTTTATAAAGCCTTGACCCATGATACTACGAAGCATTTTAATTATACCTGTCAATTGAAAACCAAGAGAAACGAGAGTTTAACTAGAATACACTAAACTCCACCAAGAGAATTATACAGAATATTAAAAGACTTAGATTACTAGAATACTTTCGAAATATTAAGTTGTTTATTTGTTCTTGTTGCTGTTGTGTGTTTCCATTTGCTGATGCCGCGAATTAAGCATTTGACACTCTATTTATTCAATTTCTATGCTCTTTAAAGTTGTCGTTGCCATGTCTAGAGTTTCTTTTCTTTTGTAATTACAAACGATTTTACTTGTTTCTTGTATTCACATCCATTTGGAACTGCATTTGTACAGGGGCACCCTTTATTGTGTTATTGTTGTTGTTGAATCTTATCAATGCATTTAACACCTTAACAGGTTTTTGTTGCTGTTTTATAGCAATGTGATATTAAATAGAGTTCGTCTTTTTTTTCGAGTCTCTTTGCTTATTGTTTGCCAGTTGTTCACACAATCAGCTTAATAAAGGGGGCCAGACTCTGAACAATCCTCCTTAAACTATATACTATATATATACATACACAGACCATGTATTATTTGTAGTTTAATTCATTGTCCAGCGATGTTTGTTGGATATTCAAGTTTTCACTTTTTAAACTTTTATGGGAGCTGCAGCAGATGCGAAGAGCAAAGAGCATTAATTGATTGGTTAGCTCTGTGATAGTTCGCTTCGCTGGTCTCTAGTCTTCGAGTCTTTAAGTCTCTGTCTCAGTCTCGTGAAGATAGACAGAGATAGACACAGACTAATAGACTTAAATAGAGAGAGAGAGACCGAGACTGAGACCCGTTTTTGAAGTTTGTTAGTTTCTGCGCCAAGTTTTCCAAGCGCAGCGCATGCCAAAATGAAAGTGTGAACAATTCAAGCAGCTGCCGCCACCTCTCTTCCTCTCTCTAGCTCCCTTCACCGTCCTACTATGGTCTCAGTTAGTTTGCTTTCTTTGATGGCCCTGGCTAGACAATGAGTCAGTGCACTTTGTAATAATAAATATACATGAGTAACATTTGTTATATGTCCAACAACAACAATAATAACAACCTAACTCCATATAGATAAGACGATCTTTACACGGCTTCTGACTTGACTAATGTTTGTTTCTTTCTTCTTCCCCTTTATTTTAGATTGTTTGCATCACTGCCCAAGTATACGCAACATCTATTAGTTTTACTCTTTGGCACATTCCGCGTTATCGCCAGCAATGCGGCCCACGCATCCACCGGGATGACCAGCGAGGCTCTGGGCGTCTCTGTAGCCCCCAGTTTCTTTCAATCTTGCGTCAGCGATGGCAAAACGGCTCGCATGGAGGACGTGCTCAAGTTTAAGGTAAGTGAGATTTTAATTACAATCTATTAAGTCTCAAGATTTGGTCTTTCTCTCCTGCAGGTTTCCACAAAGATCATGCAGCACATCATCGATAAGTTTGCCACACACGATATCTTTGGGCGTGACAACTATGAATATTATGCACGCGTCACGGGACGCATCCTTAAAGTGCAGGACGAATGGATATGCAGTTTTCAATATCCGCCGCCGCCGCGCGGTAAATTGGCACAACAAAAATATGCATGTGAGTCCGAAGAGTTTTCCATAAGAAGTGAATTCAAATGTGTTAATTTTCTCTCCCTCTACAGTGCAACATTCTTTGGAAGCCGAAAAGACTTGGTTGCAGTGCCAATGCGAGCGTTGGGGCTTACGTAAGTACCACAAACTATCTCGACTTGCTTTTAAGAACTATCTTTTAATATCTATACACAAATCTATCTTAACTATAAGCTATAACCTATTCTAAATATATGTCGGGGGTATGTCATGTGCTTAGCTTTTAAGTACATTGCTTGGGTTTCGATGCTTTCGGGCTAAATACAAATACTTCTTCTCTCGCTTCGCTCTCTATCTTTCTGCCTAACTGTACACTGTGCTTTGACTCAAAAATTCACACCATAAACAACAATCTATGTCTACATATTTATGTCTATATTTCATTGCTCATACGAAAAACCTTCGCAAAACATCTACGACCTTCTCTCTGTGTTAAAATTCGCAATCGTATTATGTGCAGTGGCCCAAGAGGAATCTCGCTCAACGCCCGCACTGCTGACCAGCTCCAGTTCGGCGCTGGAGAACAGCGTGCTGTCGCTGGGCGTCTCACCGGAGCACTCGTTCATCGAGAGCTGTGCCCGTCTCTCTGTGTCGCTGGAGGGTCCCGGTATCTTTGCTTTGACCAGCTCGCCGCTGCCTGCCAAGCGCAATGGTAATGGCAATGGTGGTAATGGCACCGATCATGACTATGATGACTTTGCGGACGATGATGAGGATAACGATGAATTGGCTCATGGCTTCACAGCCGATTTGGAGCTGAGCAGCATTGCGCCGGCAACGCCTGTAGCGCATCAGCAGCAGCAACAGTTGCGCGGCTTGCAGCGCTACAAGCAGCGACAGCAGCAGCAGCAACAATTGGCTGGCACTGCACACAACTCACAGGACGATGACGAGGACGAGGACGATGATGAGGATGAGGATGAGTTGACAATAGTGAAACGTCGCTATCGCCAGAACAAAAGGAAACCGCTGGCCAGCGGTCATCATCAGCGACGATTGCGCGCCGGTACAAAAAGTCTCGATGGCAATGCAACAGCCACAGCCACAGCAGCAGCTGCTGCAACAAGCGCCGCAGCAACAACAACAACACCACCACTGGCCAGCAAGCTGAAGCAGCAGCATCGCACCTGCAGTCGCTGCAATAGGGGCATACGTCACAGCAGCTCCTGTAGCTCCAATTCGGGCGGTGCTGCTAGCTCCAATGGCGGCGGCGGCGGAGGCACCGTCACCGGTGGCGGCAATGTTAACAATGGCGGCAATACTGGCGGCGGCGTCATGACCATGGAGGAGCTGCGGGCCGTCAATCGCTATGCGGAGAGTACCAAGAGTCTCTCGTATTTGCCACAGGTGAGGCTTAAGTTCTGGCCTGGCTCTAGAATATCCGTTTGAAATAAAAGGCAGCAACCCTTCCCTACTACCCATACCACCTACCTATTCCTTAAAATCTCCCTTAAAGACCCGTTTGACTTTTTAACCTTAGCAAGTTGCTCGAAATTTTTAAGTTCTGTATTCTTTTTGCAGGTTTGAGCAAGCAAACTGCAAATAATTGCGAACTATATTTGACAGTATTTAAGTTATATCTTGATCTGATGCATTTTTTTTTTTATAATTTTGATTTGTAATTTTATTATTATTATTTTCTTTGTAACCTTTTTTTTTTAATATTTCAAGCTGTGCATATATGTTCTTATTGATTATAATTTTTCTTCAATTACAATTGTTTCTTTTTAATGATATTAAGAAATCTGCTATTTGGAAAGCAGCTACCACGACATACCATATAGTACCTTATCTCACTACTATCTTACTCACTGACTGAAAATTTATTAATTTTATTCAATTAAAACGAATTTTACATTGATTTACAAAATTGTTAAAAACGTTTGCGACTTTTTCTCTTCAGTTTTGTATCTTGTTCTTCACCTTCTACCCTCTCTCGCTCTTTATATATAAATATATCTAACCAAAGCTGCGCCTGCAACAATAACAACAACAACAACTATAACTTCCACTTACACATAAAAACACAAACACACACACATAAAACAACAAAGCAAGCAATCAATATAAATTTAAGAATAATTCTAAGCGAATCTGGCACTGAATCCCAGACTAAATCCAAAAAGTACAAAAACTACACACACACACACACAACTGTATAAAAGAACAACAACAACAACACGCAACAGCACATGCGATATGTTAATTTTTATTTTTTTCATTTAAAAATTTAATATCGTTTTATTTTTTGTGTGTATTAACTTATGTATTCTTTACCTAAAAAGAAGTGAAAAAATTAAAAAAAGAAAAATTTGTTTTATTTTCAACACAAAAACCAATTTGTACACAATTTAATCATTTTCGTTTAATAAATACATAATAAATAAATAATTTATTGTTTTAATCGAAATAGAAAAATTGTATATATATTTATTATTATTATTATTACTGATTGTTGCGTATATCATTATTCCACAATATGTCGAATCTTTCTTAAAGCACAAAATAATAATTACAAATGCAATCGCAACTTTGTATTTAACATCTTTACTTTAAAGCGCACTTAAACTGCACATATATATATATATATGTTTTAGTTATTTAATTTAGTTTAAGACACGCAAATATTGTATTTAAAATTGTTAATTTATGGTTTTGTTTGTCGTCTTTGTTGTCTTAGCCTCATTTAACCCAACTTCTCTCTGTTTGTAGCTTTTGCTTTCATGTCTCGTTGTATTTTTTGTCATGACTTATGTTTTATGAGTTTGTAGTTAACTTAATTTAAGATTAAATTCTCACTCACACACATAAAATCACGAACCTCGGATAGGTCTTTAAATACTTATGCTGAAGCTTGTTTGTGGTTTATTTTTATTAATTGCAATTTTTCTTGGCTACTAAACTTAAAATTGTTACAAAAATATAGGGTATTTATAGTTTTGTTTCCATTAAATTGGAATGTTTGATGTACACAATTTTCTCATCTAAATAGTTAGGGTATTCACTCCTAATGTTTTTTCAAATTCAATAACTTAAAATTTTTGTATTGCATATTTTCTGCTGCGCGCTGTGCTTTTAAATAATATGTAATTAATTTTATCTTAACAATTTATTATTTTTACTTCTCAATTTTCGTTTGTAATTTTTAATTTTTATTTCTCCATTTTAACATTAAGCAAAACAATTTAAAAATCAAGCTTCAGAAACCTCTAAAAACACATTCCTTAAATTAAATTAAATTAAAATAAAATAAATAAAATCAAAAATCTCAAAATGCCAAAACTCTAATGCAAAATTTTTGAATCCCCGTTTTTCCCAAAACAAAAACAACAACAATACTACACCCCACAACAACAACAATGACGACTTATGACAACAACAACCACAAACAACGATACAAAAAAATCAATTATAAAAACCAACAAACAAAATAAATAAAATACACAAAAAAATGTGTTAGGTCCATGAACGCCAAACTGCACGCATGCGCACCCGCTCCGAGTGGTTCCTGGGGCCCAGAGACGCTGTCGTCTCGTTGCAACTGCCGGCGGACACGTGCAGCAACTGTTGCCTCGCAGCAGCCGCCGCCGCTGCCGCTGATTACTTGGGTGGCGGCAGTACGCGTGACATGCGGCAAACTGCGGCTGGCGTCGGCAGTGGAGCTGGTGACATGGATGCGGAGCGCAGTCAGGCGGCGTTGCTCTATCACTTCTATCGCCGGCAGCAGCTGGAACGTGAACTAGATCGGGAGCAGCAGACGCAGCAACAGCAGCAGGATGACGATAACATGATGGACACCGAGGACAGTTTCAGCTGCACTCGACAGCATCAGCAGCAACAACAACAACAACAGCAGCAACACATACATTCCAAGGGTCTATTGAGGCCGCCGCAGCAGCAACATCAGCAGCGCCGTCTGCTGCTGGACGCCAACTCGGGTAGCTATAAAGCGGCAGCACCACCACTAACCAACAGCAATCATCAAAAACAACAACAACATCAACACACAAACAAGCCTAACAAAAGACGCAACAATCGAAGCAGCAGCAACAGCAACAAACTGCTGCAATCTGCTGCTCAAAGCTTTTATCTTCACGATACGCTTAATAATCCATGCTATTATTCAACACAAAATCTGCCTGCAACTGCTGCTCCTGTTCCTGTTGGTGTTGGTCTTAATGTTGTTGTTACTAGAGTTGGCAGCAACAGCAACAACATTGACTCCGACAGCGAGTGCGATTCGTTAGATGGCCGCGTGTTGCACACGTTGCAAGCACACGAACTGCAGCAACATGTGCAGCCACCACCATTACGTCATTCCACGCCACTTATGCTACATCGCCAGCTACAACATGAACAGCAGCAGCTTCGTCAGCGTCTGGGCAGCAATGCATCTGATTTATCGCTCTACCAGTCATTCGAAATGCAGCGCAGCAGCAGCAGAAACATCCACAACAATAATCATAACAACAACAACAACAATAGTAACTTTAACATTAGCAGAAACAGCTACAACAGCAACAGTCATTCCAGCAGCAGCAACAACAACAACAACAACCTTGTCACAGTCATTTTTAATGTCTTAGACTTTTTGTTTTAAAATCAGTTAAACATTTATTTTATTGTCATGCATTTCATTTGTTAAATCATCATCTGAACCAAAAACAAATACAAATTGCGATTGGAAGAATGTCTTGTATTGTAGCTAAACACTTTATTCATATCCTTGCATCCCCTGTCTAAAGGACAATTGTAAAATATGATTATAACTTTTTTTTTAAATGTAGCGCAGTTTTTCATTGAAATTTACTCAATTTTTCGATTTCACTAATGTCCCCCACCATCATGATTGTGCTTTCATTGTGCATCATAAATTAATAATAAAATGCATTTTATTATACAAAACATTTTTGAAGACCGCATAAAAAATTATCAGTTAAAAAAAAATAGACGATTTTAAAATCTCGTAACAAGAGGAATTAATGAATTCGAATATTAATATTAAAAACTCTATACGATTATTGTTTTCTAAGTTTTCTTCCAAGAGAGAGATTTTATAAGTTTATTAATAATTAATAGTATTATAATATAATTTAATAATATTGGGAGTAAATAGAAAAACTTAGCATGTTACTCGATTTGTTTGTTTACCAACAATTGACGCTAACATAAAAATATATATAAAAAAAACTATAATTTAACATTTAAAGTTATGATATTTATTTATACTTTTTTTATCGTTAGAACATTCTTTTTATGTGTATATATAGATAGCGTGCGCTAAAACAAAAAATATTTCGTATTTATTTAATTGCATTTTATGTGTAAACATTTCAATTTTTGTTTGTATTCAATAAATACTATTCGCATTTATTTATCAAATTGTGTTAAAAGAATTGTTAAGAGCTGTTTTGTTTGTTTCTCCGTTATTTATTTTGACATTTTTATGTAAACACACACACACACACACATACACTCAACACACTCATTGCGGCATTTTGATAAAGATTTTTTTTTGTAATTGTTGTTGTTTTATGTTATGTGTACTAACATGTCTCATTGTGCTTCATGTGTAGATTATTGTTGGTTTTATGTATTGTTATTATTAAGTTGATTTTTGTCTGCAAGCATAATGAGCCACACACCCACAGCAGCAACTAGTACAACAGCAACACCAGCAGTACCAACAGCCAAACAGCCATCCAATGCCCAGAACTACTTGCAATCCTTTTTGCCATACTCAAAAACAAATTATATATATGTTTTGTTTTCTTTTCTCTCGCTCTTTCTCTCTTTCTCCATGCCATCCGATGTGTATTTATATAAATTAGTTGGCAACATCCGTTTGAGTAACAGCGCCGAGTCCATACAATACACAACACGTCGTCCCAACAACATCAGCAATCCTAACAGTAACAACAACAGCAGCACAACACGCCGCCTGCTCATCAATGTGCCACGCCAATATCCGTTGCGCTCATCGCTGCGACGCCACAAGGAGAAGCAAATAGGTGGCAGCCAAAGCAACAGCAGCAACAGCATCAGCAACGAGCAGCTCACCAGTAATACAGCAATGACAACGGCAGCAACCGTTGCTGCTGCACCACTGAACAAACCGCTGTTGCTGGTCGGGCTGCTGCCGGGCGCCGAGCAGCCACCATCTGTGCGCAATTCTATAGCGGACTGCGGCAGTTTGGACTATGAGAAAATGGACACCATGGATCCGCATCAATTAAGCGTCGAGTGCAACACAACGTTGAGCTTCAAGGCGCCGCGGCTGTAACAGCAGCAGCAGCAGAAGGCGAACAACATTTAATAAAAAACCGATATACTATATATACATGCCTATTATTAATACATTAGTTATTGACTAGAGTTTAGTTAAACTTTAAATGAAATTTTACACACGAGCTCTAAACACTTTTAAAAGGCTCCTAACACAAACACTCACACACACACAGACACATCTATATAGTGCATATATATATATGTATTTCTATTTATGTGTATAGCAAGAAAAGGCTGATTTTCTTTAGTTTATAACGATACAAATTACCGGATATTGCAACAAATTGCCAAATTTTATTTGAGAAAAACTAAAGAAAACACAAAATCATAAAAAATCTTAACAAAAAGAATTTCCAACGCATTATTTTGTTGTAAACTTGTTCGAATATTTGTTTCTTTATTATTTTATTTTTTGGCAAAGAATCTCTTAAACATAAGAAAACAATCAACTACAAAAATTCAAAGAACTTGTAAACATTGTCAAAGCAAATCGAAGTTTCGGTGCATTTCTTTTTGAAACTTTTAAACTGTTAAAATGAAGAAAACTTAACAAAAACAACGACACAGATCAAACTAAACAATACACTTGCATTCTAATACTACATACATCAATACTACATAAATGTGTTTTCACAAATTTCCAAGTTGTTAAGCAAAGACTCTCGCCCTACAATCAAAATTGAGAGTTCAACATTGATAAAATCTGTAACACAAACTAAATATTATTATTATTATACATACTATATACGTAATAGTACAAAATCATTGTCGGAAAAGAAAAAAAAAAACATTAATAAAATATACATACTTAAAATTCACACATACTTCTAAAGAACCCAATGTATATAATTTTAAAAATAGCATTTAATTCAAACCGAAGTTGTAATATACTATATTTATAGCTAATGTCTGAGTGTCCAAAAGAAATATGTTATTATACGATATTTATAATAAATAACTTAAACTAGTGCTCGCACAGCTCGAGCTGTACGATCGAGTCTAGGCAAAATACAACCCACAGTAAAGGTGCAGAAGTGAAACCCATTTCAAGAACATTAAAACTGCTTAGTTAAGATACATTCATTGCTCAGTTGAAGCCATATCTGATTCATTCGTTAAATGTTAATTCCCAACTCTTTCACTGCCCCAACCATTTCCAAGCCCAAAATCTCATTTAACAATTTCCTGATTTTTCGCTTTGTTGTGCGAAAAATCTATTAATGTTAGAATCCACTCGCTGTGCTACAATTTTGTGTGTTTGTTGTTCCAGAAAAAAACAAAAAACAAAACAAAACATAATCTTGAATTTATGCATACATAATATGTGATTAAAGTAAGTTAGGATAAGAAATTCAATTTGAAATTGGCCATTTCATACATAGTATGAAGCCCAATTTAAAGAAGAGAGAAACCAAGCAACACCAATTTAGGTTTATTAGTAAAACTTTTTTATTACCAACATAATTTTTTATATTGCCCGTTTATGTTAGGCTATAAGCTATATAAATATATATAGATATATATGTATTATTTATGTATAAATCTTACTTAATACGATTTCGAGTGAAGTACATTCATTAGCTCCTAAAATTATTATATAAATCTTATGTTTATTGTATTGTGTAGGACTGATGATGATGAAAGAAAAATGTGGATTACCGTGTTCCATATTTTAATTTTTTTTGTAAATCTGCTACGAATGCATTTCAAATACCTTTTTTTAAATATATTATTTTTTAAAATTATCTTCTTTTGTATATGTATATAAAAATTATGAAAACAAAATACAATTTGAACGTCTAAATTGTTTTCTCATTAAAAAAAATACAAGTTATACATAAGCTCTAAACAATATTTTGAAGTATCATACATAAAATGTAACTTATTACTGAATGGGAAAAATAAATAACTAAACTCAAAATACAATTTCAAGTCAAGAAGAATAAAAAAATAACTAACGGCGGTTTGCTTGCGAACACATCTTTTGGTCAGCTTATTTTTCAGTTATTGTTAATTGTACAAGGCTTTATCGACTATAATGCCATGCTCGATTAGAAAACTTTCCACATCGGAGGCAAAAAAATCATCGCTCAGATCGTCAGTTAGACGCACAAAGTTGCCAATTAGCGCCTGCGCCTTATACACCAATAGAGCGGGCAATCCTTTGGTGCGGAAGTCACGGCTCATGCCCGCCACGGAGCTGCAGATCTTGGCAAATTTAATGGACGGATATTCCGTGGCC
This sequence comes from Scaptomyza graminum, assembly GCA_018901835.1. Classification (NCBI taxonomy): domain Eukaryota; kingdom Metazoa; phylum Arthropoda; class Insecta; order Diptera; family Drosophilidae; genus Scaptomyza; species Scaptomyza graminum. Next base: position 1,571,632 of record JAEIFL010000314.1, read on the forward strand.
AATGTGTCCAAGCACTTGTTTAGTGTGCCGCAGGCGGTTTGATTGCGCTCAAAGATGTGTATTATAATGGTTATGTGCTTGCTCTCTTGCTCCACACAGGCCAAAAACTCTTCGTGCGTTCCTAGTTGCACAACCTTTCCGAATTGTTGATAATGTCCCGTTTGGCGCAACATTTCGGACATGCGCTGCTTTTGGTACTGCTGCAGAAAGTCTTCGCTCATCAATTCCGCAAACTCAGCGTCCAGCTCTTCCTGCCGCTTGCGCTCTTCATCTTCGGCGGATGTCGTTGTGGTCATGCTAAGTTTTTTGGCCAGTGCCATGCGCTGGCGTTCCGTTTCTTCGCGCCGCTCCGCCTCAAGTTGCTTGAAACGCTGCCAGTCCTGCACAACGCCCTTGGGCCCCGTATTTGTCGAACCTTGCTGCCTATAGCCACCCGGAGGCACTGCATTGGGATCAGTGTCGATAGTCAGTCCAGATTTGGCAGACGCTCCTTTGGCAGAACCACGAGCGCCTTCATCGTCATCGCCATCGCCATCGTCACCGTTGTCTTCGCCTTCGCTGCTGCTGCAGTAGTACTCCAATTTTTCGCCAAGTAACTTATCTTCGAGCGTGGCCATAATGTAGTTTATTACTTCTAATTTAATTATAAAAAAAACTTAGCGAAAAGCTCAAACATTCACTTTAATCTGTACAAAAGTATCGATACACTTTGCAGCGACAGCTGTTGTTTGCATACGTATTTTGTGAATGGCAAGCAGTAAACGGCTATCGAACCTATCGATTTATTTTGATGGTTACAATTTAAAAAGCGTTTAATATTTTATTTTGTGTGTAATGCGAATTGTCTTAAAGATTAGGCGTATATTTTCAGGCACCTCGAACTGGTCAATTATCTGTTCCATGCTGTTGAAATCAGCTTTCTCCAGCTCATCGCATGAGTCATCATCGCTGCACGCCGGATTCGAGAGTGCCAATCGCTCGGCAAATGATACAATGCCGCACCAGGCGCGAAATTCCAAATTGCCACTGCCATCCGACTGATAGCCCAAACTGTTCAGTGTATTTCGCACATTCTCCTTAGTACCATGAAACTCCAATACATCCTCCAGAGCTTGCGGCAAACTGCGCCACAACATTGTTCGCTCCTTGTATTCCAACAGTGGCGGCGATTCGCCGTTGCCCAAGGCCAATTCCGTTTCGGGCTCTTCGCAACGGCTCAGATGCTTAAGAAAGACACGCTTGTATAGCTGCTTGCGCTGCTGCGATACCCACACATATTTGCTCAAATATTCCAAAGGTGTCATATCTGCGAGAGGATAAACAATGAATTCGAACAATAAGCATCAAGTTTTTACATTCGAAACACAAATACAAACTTTCAAGCATAGACAGATCCAATGGCACATCGAAACGCGTTGCAGATTTTGAGAACTTGCGTGGCATTTTGTTGCTTTTACTAATCGCCGCTGCCTTGTCTACTTCCTCCGTTGTTGGCTTCTCCTCTGTCTTTGGCATGTACTTGATAGCCTCACGCAGTGCTCGATTTAGCTGAATTAAGAGTCAAAACAGTAATTATTATTCATGTAAAAGCTCAGTTACCCGAACTTAACTTAACGTTAACTTGAACATGAACTTCAAGCCATTACCCAGCGCTTGTACTTAATGAACAGCTGTTTGTCATTGTTTTGACATTCTCACAATTAAGCGCGATTTTTTTTTTTTAAATAATAAATTATTTAAAAATGGATGATTATGGTGGAAATTTATTATATGTATTTAATACAAATTGGAATAATAAGCATGGAAATGACGCAAACGCGAACGCACCAAGCAAATCGGTCGATGCTCGTCCATTTTTCAATCAGCTGGAACTTGGACGTGAGCGTGAGCTGAACATGAAATTATGTTGTCAAGTCAAGTCAAGTTGAGTCACGTTAAGTTCAGGGTAACCACCAAGCAGTGTTTTTCGTTAAGTTGAATAGCTCAGCTGTTTTCTAACTTAATGTAACTGAGCCTTAAGACATATTGTACTCACATATCTGCCAAATGTGTTTTCTATCAAATCGACTGTTAAATCCGTTTTGAGCGTATTAAAAGCCTCGTCGGTAAGGAAACTACCTTTGAGTAAAATGGGTTCACGCTCCGCCTCGCGCTTATCCTTCGGCAGTAGACTGACCGCATTGGGTATCAGACTGGGTCGGGTGCTGGCATTTAGCGAATCGGGACCCAATGTAGCAACCTGAGTCTCTGGATCCTCACTCAAGTGAAATGTGGTGGTGGCTAAAACCATTCGATTCGTATACAAATAAATGTTATGGGACAGAAAAATTAATGCTTCAAATAAATTCAAATATTTGAAGTTATTTTTTTTTTTTAAATAATTTTTGAATGTATTAATATTTACATACATACCTTGTGCTGGTTTAAGTTTCTTTCGCTTTTTGCCCCTTCGGGCATCTTCGTCGCTCATCTCGTGGTCGTTAATGCAGGTCTTGGGCGGCTTGGTCTCCGAGTCTCCGGTGTGTTGATCAGCGCCTGCTGCCAGACTGGCTGTGGCTAGCGATGATTTGGGTCGCTGCTCATTGGACGCCGGTCGTCGGATCTTTTTCTCCTCATTTGCGCCGGCGCTCTTTGGTTTCTTGCCTTCCTCGATGCCGCTTTGGGTTAGCTCCGAGCTCGGTTTCCAATAGAGCGTTTCCTGCGAATGCGAACGCCTCAAATCCAATATAATTTTCTTGCGCTGAATATTCTCATGTTTGCCCAACTCCGGTGTTATGCAGCGTCGATAGAACGAGCCGGCACTGGTTCGTGTATGGATGCTGGTAACCGTTGGAGTCGGTGTCAAGGGTCTGGAATCGGTTTCCGCATAGCGCCTGAACAGATCGTCTGGTATATTGTCTGACTCGTGCAGCTGCTGTTGCTCCTGCAGCGTTCTTTCCTTGCTTCCCGGCAACGGACTCTTCCCCTCAATGGCCAGCGATGTTTTCAGCTGGTTGATGACATCCTTCACAGCCGACGGCGCTGGATGGTTGCACAGCACCGAGCAGCCCTTGGCAAAGGGATTGAATAGCCCACCAAATGGGCGTAGCGACAAGGGCATCGGCATTGCCTCAAATTTCAACGGCATACGCGATTCACCCGCATAAAGATTCTTTCGCTAACGTATCGTATTAGATGAGCTTCTTCTTTCAACACAAAATGAGTTTTTCTGTTTTTCTTACCTTTTTGACATATTTGATATGCCGCTTCGGTGTGGGCACCAGGCCACTCCGTGTCGTGCCACTCATCACTGCTGACGATAAACTCTTGCGGGAAAACTCAACCAAAAAGCCGTCGGCGTCCAATAAACAAACGCAACTCGTTGCCATGACAAAAGTTTTACTTTGTTATCTTTACTCAAAATTGCGTTTATTTGGACGAACATTTGTTGAAATACTTTTGTGTATTTGGGTAAAACAATATTCGCCAAACTGACAAATGTAATTTGGGGTACAAACATGATTGAATTCCAGTTTATTCTGAGCTGAATGTATTTTATTTTTGTTACGAAATGTCTTACACATATTTGAATCCATGAAGTAGCAGCTACACACAGAGAAAAAACATATACTTTAATTCAATAATTTTCTATAATTAGTGATTTTTGTTTTATTATTATATTTTTAATATTTATTAATTTTTTCACAACAAAATTTGATTCTAATATTATTCTCCTTTTAATGCTTTTTTTGATTTGTTTGTATGTATGTCTGCTGTTTGTCTCGGAATCTTTTAATCAAATTTTCACCAAGATGCCCGACTAGCTTGAGCTCTGAATATGTTCGGATACGTGTTTTAAAGTTTTTTTTTTATTTTTATTTTTAATTTTATTTTATTTTTTTTTTACAAAAACATGTTTGATATTTGGGTATTGCATGGATGATGGTAAAAATCGATTACAAATGAATGCAAGAAAGCTTATAAAAGCATGTCTTCAAAATTTTTTTGATTTACTTGTTTATTCACTACTGGAAATTTTAGAAATATAATTTAATTTCTATTTTATTTATTTATAATTGGATTGAAAATTATTTAGTTTCACTTAAACTTTAAACTAACCGAACACGAAACATAATGGCCTGCGGAATTTGAACCCAGAACTCTTGCTTTGTTTGTTTGTATGTAAAAAAAAAGCTTCGAAAAGGAAGAAAGATGCCCGCTTTTTTAAATTATATAGATCAGTAAGTATTTAATGCAAAACTTTTAAATTTATAATTATTTCTAGTTTGTTCAAGTTATACATAAAAAATTATGATTTTTAAATTTTTTATGTTAGGTTTGAATACGAATCGTTTTAAATTGGACATGATAAAACGACTATTTTTTAAATAAAAAAATTTCGTTGTTAATTTAAAACCTTTTCACTTACAGTACGACCTCGCTCAACGCAACCCTCGTTACACGCAACTCCTCGATAATTGCAACATCCGAATTCTTTACATTGCGAATCAGCTGTTCAGATAAGTATAAATCGTAGCAAAGTATGTACCAAAATTTCTCAGTTTCTCAAAAAATTAATAAAATAAAATGAAATGCTTTGAACATAGATTTATTCGATTTACTTTAATTTTAATGGTTAGCAAAGGCAATCAGTTTTTGGAAATATGTTGCTCTCATGGCCAACAGAAATTTCTATAAGACACTCTTGAATTGCATTTGAACTCTTGAATTGGTCGGTTCTGTCGAAAGCCTTATAGCTTTAAAGCCTTTTACCAATTAGAATCAAAGACTAAATTTGTATACAAACCTTTAAGTTCCAAGAGTCCTAAGTTTAGACTCGTCGTTAAACTTTATCAAGAGGCTTCTTTAAAAATTGGCCAAGAAAGTTTTTAATAATTTAATGTCTACCATCAGACTGAATTTCCTAATAAAAAAAAGTATTAACAATCTTTCCAACATTTCAACATTTTATTATTTAGGTATATCAGATTGTTTTGGGGAGTGTTGCTTATAGCTACATAAGAGTTAAGTAATTGAAATTTTGAGGTGAAAAACATTTACAATCGCTCCTCAGTACAAGGAGCCACGATGATGCAAATGCCTCAAGCGTTGATCCAGCAACTGGCGTTCATTGGACAGCGAAACCGTTGACGAGGATCGATGTATGGGTGGCAATACATGTCCACCTGCTGTTGTTGCTGCTGCTGCTGCTGATGTTGCAGTTGCTGTTGATGTTGCATTTGCTGCCTCGATGGAACCCCGGACAGCGGAATTGACCACGGCACGTGAGCGCAAAGTATTGCGCAAAGTGTTGCGCGTATTGGAGCGGGAACGGTGGCGAAGTGAATTATTGAATGAGATCTGCAGCGAGAGGCGCTTCTGGGAGAGTGAGGCCAGATGATCCGGTGACAGCTCGATGACCTGCGAGTTGTTCGGATGATTCCCACCAGAGTTGGCAGCCACCATTGCCGCTGCCGTCGCAGCATTATAGCTGGGCAAAGAGTTGGTGGGGCTGGTGGGCGCGTTGCCACCACAACTGCAGGTGATGGACGTTAGGGAAATGTTGTCAGCATTTGAATCGCTGGCACTTATATTAGATGCTGTCTCCACCAGGCTGTAAGCGACAGATGGCTCCTTATAACCACCAGCTTCATTGTTGAGGTTCTCAAATATCTTGATGACGGGGATTATGGATGGTGTTAGTATAATGCCTGCCTTGCGGAACTCCTCGAGTGCATCATCATAGGTGGGCAGGCCGGAGACAATCGTATAGGAGGGCAGTGATTCGGCCTCGTATTCCGGCGGGCAGTGGCGGCAGATTTCGATGTTGGTGTTGGCATCGCTGTGATTGGCACGATCTGAAAAGCATACAAAAATTTTTCAATTATTAAAAATGATTTTTTTTAATCTCAGTTCATTTGGACTATATCTTGCTGGGATACCGAGCTGTGCGTCGGTGAAACTACTGACTGTTGTTTTTTAAATGTTCACGATATATCTGTAAAACAGCTGGTTCCAAACCAAATTACCAAATCAATTCGGTTGTACCTTGGGGATTATTCTACTCTCCACCTTTTACACGGCCATTGAAAGCTTTATTTTTTTTGTTCGAGGGTTGTGTTGTGTGCATTAATGAAATTTTTATGTTTAAATGTCGCAACGTTTTGTTAAAAAGCTACATAAAACTTCCCGCTTACGGAAATGTGCAAGCTGCGTCCAACCCTTAAAAGTAGGCAACAAATTTTTTATTGCAATTGCCCTGTTCTTTTTCGTTTGGGTGGAAAATAGTTACAACGGAACAACTCCCCCTTGAGGTGAGTCAGCATGGCCCTCCTCCCCTCCACTTTAGTGAAGGAGAATGAGAAACTGTTGATGCGGCAAGCGTTTAGAGACGTGCTACATGATTTTGAAGATTAGCCGCATGCTGCGTGGCTTTAAAAAACACACGAAAATGGCGTACGCTTCGTTTCACACCCTTTTGGGTATGTGTGTATGTGTGGGGGGCCTGCGGGTGGAAATTTAAAAGCTGGCAGCGTTTTCACACCCACATGAATGGACCGTTCATTTTTTATGCAACGCTTTGTAAGCTTACGAAATTAAATTGATGATCCACGCAGGACACAGAAAGGAGCAGCCAACAAAATGGAAACTCATTGTACTGTGTGTGTTGGGTTGGAGTGGAATAATGTTGAATGGAATAAGATGGTTGTTTAACCATATGGAGAGAGCCCATTGTGAGTCTGTTAAGCTGATCTGTTGTAGCAACAGCTCTCAGCAAAGCTTAATCCTTTTTTGTGTAATTTTCAATTGACTTTTGTTTAATTGCGCTGCGAAAGGACTTGATGTTTATCAGTATTTAGTGACAGGTTGGGTGGCAGCACGTGCGCCATTTAAATTTCCAGCTCGATTGTTGGCCTATGCCTGATGCCTGTCAAATTTGGGACATTTGTACCAAAATTTAGTACAAAGTTTTTTCGTTGTATTAAAGCCGTATCAAATATTAAATTATGAGCTGCGGGGCACGTCACTTAAAAGCTTCATTTGATGAACTGTCCTGTTGCCCATAAGCCCCAAGGATATACGCATTTCAATTCCCCGAACGCAGCTTAGCACCACAATAAAATGAAGTGCAGCAGTAAAAATAAGAATGAAACGCGATATAAAAAATAGATAAGAGAAAAGCGAGAAGAGAAAGAAAACACAAAGTGTAAGTGCGTTGTGAATAAAGTATGCGCCGCAAGTTATAAGCCAAAAGCAAAAATGGACACCGTCGAAAACCTCACTAGTCAATATGCTAAAGGTCATGGAGAGATTCCCCAAATACTAAAACCAAAAAGACAACAATTACATACTAGAACGGCAGCAGCAATGGAAGCAGCAGGAGCTTACAACGATGTTGCAAAAAGCATAACCTAAGGCAGGGCCAAAGATATTTGGGGCGTTTTACGGAAAAAGTTAAACACACTTTATGTTCGGTTGGAGGCTAAGCGTTAGTGTTTGTTGCTTTTGGGCGCCAAAACCACCGCAAAACCCGAAAAGCAAAAAAACATCGAAAACAAACGAAGCAGCCAAAAAAGAAGAAAAAAAAAAAAGAATGACGTGCCCAGGACAACATTGCTATGTGGTAGATGCTATAGATGCCTGTCAGGCGAGTGTAAGCAAGAATAACAACAGCCACATTGAGGGGGGTAGCACTCTTTCCATAGTTTCTGGCGTTCTCTGATGCTTGCCAGGCACGTAAGCAGTTGATGGCTTGCTCTACCCCCAAACTCCCCTTCTCGAAAGTATAAACTCCAGAAGCCACAGAGTTTTGGATGCTGCTGCTGCTGCTGCTCCTGTTCCTTTTGTCTTCGCTTCCCTTGCCCTTTGTCCTTGGGGTTGGTAAACACGGCACCAAATTGCCGTTTAAATTTCCCCCCAATGTATGAATGGGGCCAAGGCGGCCTTGAAGCATTATTGTGACTACTGTTAGTTGCCAACAACCCCAGAGAGTTCCAGAGAGCGGCTTCTTTCAAAATACCTTGACCCCCGTTTTACCTTAGCCCCCGTGGCAGTTATACACTGAGCGAAAAATCTTTGTATGGAAGTTAGACACTTTTAATTCATTATGAAAAATGTTGACTATACCATTTCAAAGTAACTCTTTATTAAATATCTGCACTTTCAAAGTATTTGTATCATAAGCGAAAATATTTGGATTAATGAATATGCTTATGGTAAATACGTTTTTCTCTGTGTGCAACACTGCTCCAACTTTGTATATTTGAAGTTGTGGCTGTCGAGACAATGTCTGGAGGATTATCCGGCGTAGGCGTTAACTGCAACCTATACCTCCCCGTGGAGTCTAAGCCAAATGTCAAATGTTCTTGAAAAGCCAAGGTTTATTATGTGTATGCCAGAGCTGCTCGGGGTTCTACTTCTTTTAACTAATTAAACTTGTTCCAAGTACACATGTATAGAGCATGCAAATATTTTTTACCATCCTCAACAAACTAACGGTCTACCACCTAAACGCATGCTGCGAGAAAATTGCAATGGTTTTTGCTGGTTTGGCTGTGCGGCATTGTGGAAACAAGAAAAATGATTATGAACATGTTGGCATGGTTAACAAGACATGGAAAAGGATGGTTGTCCTTTTTTGTTTTTAGTTCGATTGTTGGTGTATGAGGCTGCCAAGGATTTTGGCTGTGAGCAATTGAAGATAATATTTTAATAAAAATTTGTTCATTTTAATACTAAAATATTTCAAATGAGAAAGGTTGTTATGTATAACAGTTTCTAGAAAAAATTGAGAATTTAGTTTTTCATAGCTTTTTATCTCAGGTTCCGTCATTGCCATCACTAGGTTTTAAAGCGACATTGCCGTTAGTTTGTGTTGCGCATTTTAACTAACTGCTAAATTATTAGGAAAGTAACCTATCCATCTCAGGAATGTTGGGGCATGCCACCAAACACGGGGGTAAAATGAAGAAAAATTGCGGCATGTCAGTTAAAGGCACAACAACAATAAAAGGAGGACAAAACATACACAAACATCAAGAAGAAGACATTGCCGGAGCAGCAGAACACGCGCCAAAAGCATTCAACAACAACATTAGCAACAAGACAAAAAGAAGAAGAAGTAGCAGTAGGAGCATCAGCCAGGATGAAAATGTAATAAGTGTGTCTATTTGTTCGCAAATATTTCATTTCCCTCGCCCTTATTTTACTTTTGGCCAAAACCCAACGCCGCCGCCTGTTAGACGGCGGCCGCACACAATGCGTTGAAAGTCGCTAGAAAAATGAGGATATCATGATATGAGATAGAAAACATTAACGAAAATTCGTTACTTAATTCAACTTTACGACAACAATGACCAAGTATTAAGCCCTAATGTTGTCTTTGTGACTTTTGAAATATATGGAGGTTGGCAAGGTGTTGATGCTGTTGATTATATCATAGCTTATTAATTCTTTCTATATTAATTTATTTCGATAATAATTTAAACTAAGTTTACTGCAGCATTTCTTTTAGAATTTATTAAACAGATATATTATAAATATTTTTTGTATTTTCACCTTTATATTTACCAGTATTTTTAGATTTAGAACGATAATAGGTTTATGTTTTGAAAATTAAGTTTGAGTATTTTTTGTGATTAATTAATTTACTTATTTTTATATTAAATATTGATAGAAAACTATTTTTTAATGAGGGAGTAATTATATAAAATTCATATGCCCATTTTATACTTATCTTTGAGGCTCATGTATTAAATGCTATGATCAATATATTTAAAATTTAACACAATCCCAATTTATTCGAATATTCGTAGACTTACAAATTTGCGTATTTCTAATATACGTAATACAGGGAAACCTGGATAGTGTGAACAATAAGAAATACACAATTTTGAAATTTGTTCACACTTTCCAGGTTTTTTATTGTGTTAATAAATTGATATACATAAGTATATAAATACTAGTTAAATAAATCATTTAATTTGTAGATTTTATTCAAATTCACTTTAAAAAAATAAAATCTATTTCCATTTGTATCTGTGAACAAATACTTTGTAACCTGAATAGAGTGAAATATTTTGTTCACACTATCCAGGTTTGCCTGTAATATAATTTTGATTTCTATTTTCTATTGTTCGAATATACTCGAATCGAGATGTAGTTTTTCGTTTAAAACTATTTAAATCATATGCCGCATGGGGCAGTTAGAGTAATTTATGCAATGCACAGTTGCAACACGTGCAGTTGCCACAGCGTTAAATGTATTAAAAACAATATAAACAACTTGCCAATGGTCTTGACTGAGGGAGGATGGAGGGAATTGGGGGGTAGGTTGTTTATGTGCGTGCGGCGGTGGCGACGGCGGCGTGGATGGCGGCTGCGGCAGCGCAATGAAAAGTGGACCACAAAGTACCAGTTACCATTCCCATTCAGGCAGACAAGCAGGCAGTTCCAATAGCAACAGCAACAGCCTGTTTAGTTGTGGGGGTGGGTTAACAGTAAAGGGGGGCCGGGCCGTGACACTGCTGTGGCTGTGGCAAAGCCGCAATTTTCAAATTGACTTTTGCACATGCTGCCCGGCGTAACGAAATGCGGCCAAACAATGTACATACAAACACAAAGTGAAAAAAAATACAAAACACTTTATGCTGGGCTTATATTTATGTGCGGGGCATAACGGTTTACCACGAAGTAACGAAGAAGAAGAACGAAGAAATTATGGCAGAAAAAGATGCAGTGGCGCCGGCAGCAAAGCAACACTTACAAATGTGCCAATTGTGCGCGTGAGCCGCATATGTAAGTTAAATGTTTTTGAACTGAATCCAATATCTATCAAAACAGCATTAGGCAGCATCAACAACAGCTGCAGCACCCCAAAAAATGTGTTTACATTGTTCAGTTTGTTGTTGCTTTTATCAGCATTGCAGGCTTTAATCGATAATTTATAATCGATCAATAAATAGTATAGCAGTAATCACCATTATCAGTACTGCCACTTGGCTACAATTTATCAAGATCTAGAAAGGTCCGGCAATAATGATCACATTTGTTATTGTCTGGCAGCACGATTTAGTGAACCACCAAGTTCACTCAAACGTCACAATGCGCGCTCAAAGAACAAAAGAATACACAGCGAGAGCGCCTGAGAGAGAAAGAGAGAGAGACGAAGCGAGAGCGTTAAAAAATCTGCCAGCGGCGTCAGTGGATTTAGTTTTGTTGTACTGGCTTCAGTGGTGCGCGTTTGCTGTGCTCTTTGCAGCAATAATAATTGTAATTATTTAAAACGAAGAAGGAAAATAAAACAAAGTGTAATTGATAAAAATATTAAACGACAAAAACAAGTGTAGTCCGTACTGTGTGACATGCTTAAAATGACAAATGTGCCGTTGCAGAAAATGCTTAAATTCAGCAGCAGCGGCAAAAACAGCGCAGCGGCAGCCACAGCAACAACAACAAAAAAGACTAGACATAATGGAGTAGCAGCTGCGTCGCTGCGCTGCGCAAGCGACGACACGGACGATTCTGATGAGGATTCTGAATCGGATCTAGATATTGAAGAGGTTGACGATTTGTTGGATGATGCCGACGATGATGATGATGAAGTTACTCTGCAAATCGACAGCGAAGAAGAAGCTGAGCTAGAAGCGCAGCGCATACGCTTGGACGATATAAAGGCAGCTGCGGCCGCCTCGGCAGCAAAGTCGCAGGTCAGTAACGGTAAAGTGACGACGACTGCGACACGCAAACCGCGTGGGCGTCCGCCGGGCAGCACAAATAAAAACAACAACAAAAGCCAGAGAAACAAAAACAAAAACAAACGCAAAAACTCAAAGAGTCCCAGCGTCAGCGCAAGCGTCGTGGTCCCTCTACCCGTTGCCGTCCACGTCCCCCCTTTACCCATTGTTGCTGCCAAAATACATGCAGATGAGAAGGCGCATCGCTTTATTTACAGTTGCCTCAGCTGCTCTCTGCTCTATGGCGACGCTCAAGGGCTCTCTCACCACTGGCACCAAGAGCACCAATCACAGGTGGAACCCGTTACAGAGAGCAAACAGAAACAGAGCAAAGCGTCGATTGAGGAAAATGTTAAGTTGGAGCCGCCAATCGAGCTGATCAATGGCCTCAAATTAATCGACACGAAATGCTGTGCCCAACTTTTGTTAGTGAAGCGTGACGAGGATGATGATGGAGAAGGATCAAGGAAGCAGCAGTTGGTTTGCTTCTCGTGTGAGTCACAATTTGAACATAGCAAGGATCTGAAGGTGCATCTCTGCGAGAAGCATGACATCTTTAAGCTGCTTGTGCCAAAAAAGGAGCCCAGCGAGCCAATGGTGAGCATACCCTGTGATTTGGCCCACAGCAAGGAGTTGGTGACGTCACCTGTTCCAGTTACATTGGCGGTAAGTGTGCCGGCGGCACTGGAGCTGCCAGAGACGCCCCCACCTGAGAAAGAGCCAGCGGATAAAGATGATCTCGCAATGATAAGTGCTTTGGTGGCTGAAATAACAGCCGAGCGTAGTCCCAAGGTCAAGAAGATGGTCATCAAACTGCCGGTGAATAAGCGTGCGGCACGCAAGCGCAAGAGGAAGGAGCCGAAACCAAAGCAAGGCCAGCAGGAGGAGGAGGAAACCAAGGAAGAGCAGCAGCCGGCGGCGAGTCAGAATGTCAAAACCAAGCGAGCACGAAAGGCACATACTAAGAAGGACGTGGAGCAGCAGGAAGAAGAAAAGCCAAAAAAAGACAAGAATGAGGCGAAGGTGGAGGAGGTGGAGGAGATTACAGAAGAGATAGAGCCGCGACGGATTCGCAAAGCACGAGCCTTTGTCGACTATGTGGTAGATGTTAAAGATGAGGACGACGACGAGGACGAGGATAAGAAGGAGACGGACGCCGAGTGCACAACTCCACATAATAGCTCAACAGATGACAGCCATGCCACAGTTGGCTCCATCAAGCGTGAATCCTCCGAGGAATCCTCGCAACGCAATGCCGCCAATGCCGCCGCCAATCAGCACACATGCAACTTTTGCAATAAACCGTTCAAGCGTTTCTCCCGCCTGCAGGATCATCTGCGCCTGCACACCGGCGAGAAGCCGCACGTCTGTGGCCAGTGCGGCCGTGCGTTCCGTCTCAAGATGCGCCTGGTCGAGCATCAGTTGCGCCATCGCACCGAAAAGGCGTTCAAATGCGAGCTTTGCAGCCTGCCGCTGGCCACCAAACAGGATCTGACGCTGCATATGCGCCATCACAAGAACGATCGGCGCTACAAGTGCGAACGGTGCGGCAAAGGATTCGTGCGCAGCTCCGATCTGGCCATACATGTGCGCGTCCACACGGGTGAGAAGCCCTACAACTGTGACCTATGCGGCAAGGCGTTTCGTGCCCGTCAGAATCTCATTGTCCATCGGCGCACCCATCTCGGCGACAAGCCCATCCAATGCGAAATGTGTGAGAAGCGTTTCTCCCGCAAAATCGATATGCGTGTCCATATGCGACGTCACACGGGTAAGTGGAATCACTATCATCCAAATGCTTTGTACTGATTCGACTTTGATTTAGGTGAGAAACCATTTACATGCTCGGCCTGCACGCGTGGCTACTCCTCCCGCGTCAATTTGCAGCGGCATCAGCAGCGCGAACATCCCGAAAAAGTTGAATCCCCGCAAGCGGATGGCAAGCAGCCAGCTTCGGTGCCGCCTGTAAAGCGTCGTCCGCGACGTGAGAAACTCGAGGAGAAGATTGCGGCACAGGAAAAGCTGCTGAATAAGTTGAAACGTAGCCTCAGCACAATGACCGACATTGCCGAGGAACCAGCAACGACGGCTGAGGAGAAACACGAGTTGGCAGGCGCTGCTGCTGATGCTGGAGCTGGCAATGTTGCGCAGGTTTCGGTAACCGTTTCGATGCAAGTGGAGCCGGCCAAGGATGCCAATGACGACGAGGACGACGAGATCAAGCCGGAAAAGGAGAATGCGCTGTTGGATGCCGTCTCCGGCAATGGAAAACAAACAAAGGCCAATCGCAAGATTACTAGCTACTTCACGGTCGTTGGCCAGCAGGCGGCGGAAATCTAAAGACTTATCAGACTTATCCAATCCACAACTTTTACTCATTAGCTCGTAAGAAAAAGCAAACTGTACTTGAAACTTTGTAGCTTAGTGTAGACAGACCACCTCGCAGACTTGGAGACGATTCTTCTTCACCTTCTTCTTTATAAGCTTTCTCAATTTTGCAGGGATTTATACAAGAACTTATATACTATATATTTACAATGAACAAACTTACTTTTTGAATAAGTTCCATTTTAGGACGAAAAAGATTTCAATCGCATTTAATTAACATTTAAACAACAGACAAAAGACTACCGTGTTTTTAAAGCATTAATTATACAAAAAAATAAGAGAAAAGATAAAAAAAAAAATATAAAAGAGACTGCAAAGAGTTTATATATATGTATATATACTATATGTATAGACAGAGTCAAATAATAAATGAAATATTGTGAATTATTTTAAGGTTCGGTCGGTATTGATTTGTAAATGTTCTTTGGTAATCAAATTAAAATGCGCAACAACGACAAAGGACAACAAAAAACAAAAATCATTCAACTTGAACTGTTGTAAATTTGTCCAAAAATATTTGTTGATAAATTTCCATGACAGTTTGACTTGAATAACAAAACGAAAAACTGTCTCTACTATTTACAATGTTGTTGCGCCGAATTAAATTTGATATATGCAAAGAATACTTTATTTTTTTTTGTAATTTGATAAAAAATAATATTAAGAAGCAAACTGAAATTGCCAGTCATGAATTCATGCAATTCATGCTTTATTTTTGTAAACTTTTTATATATTAAGCATACTCAAATTCCAAAATTGATTACATTTAAACATTTATACCCATATATAATTGTAATTTATAGAAACTTAATGCAAACCTAAAAATGCTTATTATACACTTTATATTTATATATATTTATAGCTACTAGATTTTTGTATTAAGAAACACACTAAAAGATATTTATTTTTATATCAAATATTCTCGAATCCTTAAGCTAAGCGAAAAGACAAAACAACCAAGAAAAAAGTCAAACAATATCCAGAACAAAAAAACAATAAAAAGTATAATTTCGTAATTTAAGACTACGAGCATTTATATAAACATAAATATTACTTAACATATATATACAATATACACAAACAGTCCAATGAAAATACATTTATTTGTTCTTATTCGACAATTGCAATTGTTGCTTCGAATCAATCAACCAACCCCTAGTGCTGCCTGTAACTACCTCAATTCGGGGTGTGTATCTAGTTTAGTATCTTGTAGCTTAAACTTGCTTTCTGATAGCCTTTAGTTTTATAGCAGCAGCTGCTGTTGCTGCAGACCCCTTGTAAATTTTACAGTTGGGATCAGCTAAATGGGGGTGGGTGAGAGAGAGAGCAAAATTCATTCGATAAATGGGGTAGAAGTCTCTGGCTTGTGTGTGGTTCAAAAGGGGTGGCAAAGTGTAAAAGATCTGGTTCGGAATTGGCAAACGGATCGGAATCAGTTTTTAACTCTGTTGGCAAATACGAAAAAGAAACCATAAAACATACAAATTCACACAAAAATTAATTCAAATTATATTTCTGATCACATGTACGAGCTTAATAATAATATACCATATGTTAGCTGTACGTTTAAAGCCTGAAAAAAGTCATAAAACTTTAATAAAACAAACACAAAAGAATGAGTTGACAGTATCTAAACTTAAAACTACAAAAACTCAAAAGTATTCTACACATTTAGTTTTTACAAATGGTTTTCTTTCATTCAATTTGATTATTTATTTATTGTGTTGTGCGAATTTACTATTTTTATTCGCAGTCTTCTATTTATTATTATTATTATTATTATTCAGCGCTTATCATCATCAAAGTGTCGCAATAACAATTTATTCTGCTACATATACATACATATAACTACATAAATACATACATACTATACATATGTATGTATATATTTGTGTATGCATATATATTTCTTTATTTTGGACACAGCAACAAAAGCGAGCGAAAAACAAAAGCATGAAAATGAAATCTACTCTTATTGTAGCAAAAATCAGCAAAAAATAAGTAAAAAATAAAAAAAACCTTAGCTAAGCACTAAAAACGGCTAGAAAAAAAAAAAAAATGAATGTGGGACAACAACAGAACAACAGAAGAAAAAACTAAAATTTGGGTGCTGCATGCGATTTCAATGCAATATTACGCATACGAGACGTGGTGCTGCTGCAACACATGTCCCCCATCCATGTAAGTGTGTGTGTGTGTGTTTGGTGTACAATAGCCAAAAAGATAGTAAACGTGACAGCTAACAGGGAGACAAGAGCATACACACACGGTGGCCAACAGACAGCGATTTTTGTTGTGCAAAAATATGCAAATTAAGTGTGGCGAGTTTTGTTGTTGTTGTTGTTGCTGCTGCTAGTGTAGAAAGCGTAAAAAAACGCACAACAAAAACAAATATGATAAAGAAAAAAATTGTACCAACGTATAAACATTATTTGGCTGACGGCTGTAGAAAGCACGCAAGCCGAAAAAAACGAGTATACGCCCCGTTGTACAGTCAACAAAGGCAACGCCAGCAGCAACGCTTGTATGTGTGTGTGTGTGTGTGTGTGTGCTGATCGCTGGCCAAAGCCGCAGTCTCAGCCACAAACTCAGCCACAGTCGCAGCCCTTTAGTATTTTTTTTGGTCTGTGTCAGCATTTTAACACTTTTATGCTGTTGCCTTTTAATTGAATTTCGTTTCAGTCTGCGACTTTGTCTGCCTCTTCTTTTTCTTTTGTTTCTTTCTTTTTGTTTTGCCTTTGCAGCTGTGGTTAATTTTAAAACTAGCCAAAAAAGACACACGCAGAGACAACAACAACGACAACAACGCCGACGTCGACAGCAGTGACGCTTGGCTTTTGTCGCCAATATAAGCAAGTTATTTTGCTCTCTCACTCTCTCTTGCTCGCTCTCTGAGAGTATATATTTCTGGAGTTGGTCTTTCTTGTCTGCTAGTTTGTTTGCTTGCCAAGTCGCATTACTTTTCTGCTCTTCTGCCCGCTCGATGTTCTGCATTCTTTGTGCGGTCGTTTACAGGCGGCGCCGCCGCCAAACTGTGGAACGTGTTTGCTTAATGTTGTTGTTGTTCTCTGGCAGCGTCTGCTGTTAGTAGTTCTGTATGCGTGCGCGTGTGAATGTTAATTGCGCGTCGCATTTTGTTTTGTTTTGTTTTTTCGTGCGCTCTCTTGTAGTTCGTTAGCATTGTGAGCCGCTTGGGCAGCTGAGAGCGAGCATCAGCTGTACATCGTTATAGAGCACTATTTTGAGCGCGCAATATATTCTGAAAGTATTTGAATTGATAACGGTGCGTATGCTTTACATGTTTACCGATCAGTTAACATAACTTGATTAACAGTTAACAGTTAATTAATTTAACGTGCAGCAGGTTAACAGTGTTTCGCCCACCACTTCTCGCAATTTAAAATCGCTGCTGACAGGTCATTCGCGTAGTAAAAAGTTATTGCAATTATAAATCCATAAATCATGCAACGATTAATAAATAAAAATCGCAGTTCATTTCCGTTGACAGCAAAAAGCCAAGCAAATGAACAAATAAACAGACGAATGAACAGAATAATAATAAAAAATCCCAAAATACATAAATAAATCATAACTGAAAGACCATCAGCTCAGTTCCACTCTCTCGGTTAAACAAATATTCATAAATTATAAAAAGTAAACTCCAAAGTCAGCGAAGAGCTAACAAAAAATATAAAAAAATATACAACTGTAAAAGTCAGTAAATAATATTAAAAAAAAATAGAAATGGCAGAGCTTGCAACTAACCGCTGCATGTGCATAATTTATAAAGCTAATTAAATGCGCATTTAACTAATTAAAAATATAGCGCGCTTCAATTATTGAAAAATATGCTGCAACTGCCCCTTGGCCAATTATGATGCAGTCAATTTTTGCAATCTATTTACAAATTTGCAATTAAAATGGAACAGTTTGCTGTTTTTTTTTTTGCCGTTTTTCGCAATGCATTTCAAATATCAAATGCTCATCGCGGCGTATGCGTAATGCTAATCAAAATGTCTATTACGTATACGACAGCGTGACATGGGCTGGAATGCGCAAGCAGTCGCAGGGGTGTGGTGATGGGTTGGGTGTGTGTGTGTCATGCGAGCAGCTAATTTTTGGTTTTGTCGATTTTTTGGCTTTTAGCAGGCAAATACTAATTGACATTTCGCTATGAATGGCACAACAGGGGTATTGGTGGGGGCAAGGGAGGGGGTTGAAGGGTGGCTGGAGCTGGCGTTAGCTAACAGTTAATGCAATGCAAAAACAGTTTCAATTAAGCAATTAGCGCCATTGAAACAAATCCAACACGTTTTGTGGCCTATACTAAACTGAAGCATCATGTCGACTTTGGTTAGCCAAATTCAACCCAATGTTGACTGTTATTGTGTTTAACGGGTTTTGAAGCAATACCAAAAGCAAACTCAATTTTAGTTACTGCTGCTAATTTAGCATTTACTAAGCGCTTTTATGTTGGTTGCGCCCTTGTTGTTGTTGGTTTATGGTTTTTGGGGTTTTTAATCATTTAGCATATTTTTGCGAGTTTTACGTTTGATTCAATAAAACAACAAATGTGGAAAATAACAAATATATATACTTAGCATATACGTGTTAATATATTTATGCCATATACACATTTATCTACTTATACATAAGCCGCTTAAAAGTGTTGCATGTGGCAAATGTACTGAAGCCAAAGCCGCTTAGATCTACTAGAAGTTTGAGGTAGTTGAGGGTGAACAGGGCAAGTGAAAGTCACATTTAATGATGCTGTTGCTGACGTCTTTTGGGATGAAGAGGATGTCGATGAGCTTGCATTGTCATTGCAATTTACGCTTTATTAATTATTTGCAAATTTAATCAATGCCTAATTTAATTAACAAACCCCCGTTTTTTGTATTTGCCAACCACTCGCAACGAATTGAAGCGTGGCGAGGATAAAGTTTAACGACTTTATCCGACGGGGACGGGCTTTGCACGTGTGCGAAAAAATCACCTTAACGAGTTTAGTTAAATTAAATGTTTCAAGTATAAAGGTACTAGGTGAATTTAAGAGCAATAACTAAACGAAACAAAATATACGATAATAGCTTTAAAACTCAATTTGTTTCGTACAAAAATCATCTGCCGCGAATGTTTACACAGATTAAGCTTAAGAAAATATCAAATGAAACTACAAAAAGACATAAAGACAAAAAAACATGAAAATGCGACGCCCGCAGCAACAACACCTAAAAACAAAGACAAACAACTCATAAAAATGAAATTAAACAGCCGTGAACCGAAAATGAAAATGTCACCCATACGCACCGTATACATGGGAGACAACGTTGCGTATAAGTGACGTTGCCATGTTTGATAAATATTTAAGAGCGTAAATATGTGTTGAGAGTTTACTGTTATTTGGTCACGAAATGTGTAGTTAATTCATTGTGAATTTAATTTAGCAGTATAATAATAAAAACTTTTTTTGTAGTTTATTATTTTTGTGTTACGTACTTGGTCATAAAGTTAACAATGTCTAATTTACTACTCTACGTTACTGCTAGAGGCGTATATATCTCACGAATGTTTTTATTGTAAGAAGTTTATTAGTATCTGTCACAAAACAAATATCTCTAAACGAATAAACAATCTAGTGTCGAAAATATAGTTAAGCCCAAAAAAAAGCGACGTCTTAACTTTGTGACGATGGAAAGTTATTTAGTAAGGGTATTTAATCTTTGACGCTCTTTTGCTATAATTATTTGCAATCATCTAGAACACTTAATAAGCAATAAAGTAAACAATACCAATAAGCCATCAAGACAAAGACTCCATTTCGGGGCCTAGAAATGTGTTTAAAAATAACTTGAAATCAAAAGAAAGAAACAAGACAAGTCCCAAGTCTAAAAATGTGTTTAATGATTGTTGTGCTATTTGTGAAATTATTATTTACTTTATTTTGTCTGTTTTTTAGTAAGTCAAGCCATGCTTCAAGCTTTCAAGTTGCCAGATTGCAGCACAGAAGCGAAAATTATTCAGAAATTTGATTGATGATCTGTTTAAATAGTTCTGGGAAATCCGTTCTGTTTTGTCTATGTAGTTTAAAATAATGATCTTTTACTTTGTTAACAACTTGGTCAGACGGGAGCTAAAGTCCTTAAATGGCTGTGAATTTATGTTTTAAGATGGGCAATTATGCCAAAAACAGAATAGTTTCTACGATTTTTAAGTCAATCCAGACAACATAAGAACCATTTAAGCTTTCCAGTCTAAGGTTTTGCGTACCAAGGTAGGTGCACCGTGTAAGGAAGTTATCGCAGATTTTATTTGGTAAGACATGTATTAACAGATTGGAGAACAACTTCCGGTCCATCTACTGGACAATAGCAGTCAGCGTCGGAGGCTTGAAAAATTAAATTTTCTTGAATTACTCTTTCGCTTTGAGTAAAGAATTATTTGGACTGAAAAGTCAACTTACCTCCCTTAACACTGACAGATTCCAAATCAAGTTTGTATCCCATCAAAAGGAAATAAATTCTCAGCTAAAAAGATACTCTATCTAAACTTTGAGTGAAAATATGTCAAGCCAGCTTAATAAAAAGCAAATAAAGGAATATTGACATTATAATTATTATTATATTATTATGTGTTTTAAACTTGTTGTTATCATAGCTTATTAATAGAACTTCTTTTGTTTATAGCATGTTATTATGCCAATATAAATAGCAAATGTGTGTTAATTATTAGACTCGATTATTATCTTATACTGATATTGCCTAGTGCCGTTATCTTGCCAATAAAAATGGATACCGTTCATTCACTTGATGGCCCGCCCTCATTCGAGGCACTTGATCTTTGGGTATTGTTCATAAATGAACACTTTTTCCATATAGCCGACTGATGCCTTCCGCGACAATCGGCCAAAAGATATACAGTCCACTAAGGATTAGATAATAATATTATCCTAAGTAAATATAAATGCACCACAGCAATCTATCAGCTGCTGGTAAAATAAATAGATAATATCGCGGATCAATGCCTGCATGTAAACGAATCCGTCGAGCCTGCCTGCGCGCAGGTCAAAAGCAGGTACTAAAAAGTACCCTTACGATAAATAAGTTTATTATCTTGCAGGAGATAATAAACACATATAGATTAAGACACTTTGTTAGGTATATAAGGCCTAGGATTTTAAGAATAAAATTTAGTATTCAAATCGTACTCAAACTGAACTCCTCGTGTGTTCAGGTATGGCTTGCATTTGATGCCTTTTATTGTTGTTTGAAGCACCTCGATCAAAGCACAAATCGAATACTGGCTAATCAAAATGAAAATAGCCCAGCGACTTGGTAAACAAACAAGCAAACAATTGACCCGTGGGTAGCAGATGATTCTTTTGTTGAGTGTGTGCAAAGCAATTTTAATTAATTAACACAAATGTGCAATGTAAGCGAGCCTCGAACTCAGACAAACAGAGAGCATCTTCGAGTCTTGTAGCCTGTAAATGGGCCACTTGACTGCAGCTTTAATTAACTGGAAATGTTATGTTTGCTTTTGGCTGATAAACAAAAGGCGACCCAAAGGGTCAGCACAGATAAGAGCCAAAAACATTTTCTGCTTGTGTGTAAGTAAACATATTAGTGTGGTGTAGTATGTGGGTTAAGTCATTGCAGTTTGGAAATTATAAGCTAATTGCCTAATAATTTATAATTAGAATTGAGCCAGAGACAAATTATGATGGTAGCCAAGTGCTTGGCAACAGCTTCTGCTTCTGTTTCTGTTTTCTATACCCACAATTATTTATTTGGCAATTGACAAAACAAATAAATTGCTATCAGAGGAAGACCGACAGCAAAATTTATTTATTTATCATTCTTCGAGTTATTTGTGAAATGCTTTTGTTGTAAGATTTTTGAAATGGATTCCAGTCACAAGACTCGCTGCTTCCCACCGCTTCTCGCAATCCAAATAAATAGCGCTAAAATTTCAATTTATTTGCATTAGTTTAGCTGCCGTGTCTAATTCTGAGTCATTCTACCATAATCATTATCATCGCCACCAACATCATCATCATCTTTGATATACACTTTAAAGTTTAGCTTTATGT
Source organism: Scaptomyza graminum (assembly GCA_018901835.1). Lineage (NCBI taxonomy): Eukaryota > Metazoa > Arthropoda > Insecta > Diptera > Drosophilidae > Scaptomyza > Scaptomyza graminum. The sequence continues at coordinate 1,593,826 of JAEIFL010000314.1, forward strand.
GTGTTTGTTTTTACTTGGCCCGCAGACTTTGCTTAAGGTATTTTGTTTATTTGTATTTTTGTGTGTTTATACTCTAGTACCGAAGGCAAAGAGTATATTTGTTTTGTGCAATATCCGTCATGGTGTATGGACGTTACTTTTTCCAACAACCTCAAAGCAAGAGTTTTGAAACTTTGGAAATATCTTTGACCATGTGTTTGGCAGACAAAGTGTCAAGATTAGGGCGCAGCGCACACTGCAAGACTCGGAAGCCTATAATATGTCGATACACCTCGGGATAAACTATTTACCATGTTTTAATACTGTTAACAGAGAATTTCACAATCGGTTGCGCCTGACTGCAACGTTCTCATTTGTTTTTTTTTATTACCGCCCGTCGAGCCCTGCAGTTCTTGGCACAGTGAATTGCACACACACACACACACACACTCACTCACACATCCTTTCAAGCTTTTAAGCCATTGTTAAATTCAACTATTATTGATCGATTGCAGAATTTTTTTACGGTGCTTTTGAATGCTGACGCGATTTGTTTCTCTATTTATGAATCAGTTGATTATTTAATTCAGCTGCAGTTAATTAACAACAGCGTTCTTGCATGAAGAAAAAAAGGGCTAGCCATATCCTAATAGCTCTACGTTTTTTTAAGCAAATTAATTTGTTTTCCATACATTTTTACATTTTTACATATAATTTTGAGAAGTTATATAAGTCAATATGTTTAAAAATATTGGCAAGCTCTCAATGTAGAATAAGCTCAAGGTTTAAATAGAATAATATTTGACTAGAATAAATTCTGTATTTAATAAATTCGGACTACTTTGTCTACTTTAATTAACTCCCCGTATTGCGTATATCAAATGTTAGTTAACGATATTAAGTATACGCTTAGGCACTCACATGAATTTTTCCACTGTTGAAACTTGTGATAGACGAAGCAAGCGCATATAAACAATATGATAAAGACGATAAGCAGTGTTAGAATGACACCAATCCAAATATCGCTGACCACATGAAACTCATCGTCGTTGCCGGTGTAAATGCGCGAACCGTGTGGCGTATGCGGCGGCGGAGCTCGTGCAGCGGGTAGAACATCGTTGAAGAGCAGATCGTCGGCAACATCGGCAACATCGGAGGCACCGCCGCTCAAATTGATCTCAACCTCCTGGCGATCGATGGTAAAGTTGCCCAACGCCGAGTCCAGGCCCAGAGCCAGCTGCTCCAGTTTATTGATCAAAATCGAATAGTTGCCGGGCAGATCGAAGCTATCCAATTGAATTTTCTCAGCAGAGCTGTTGGCTGCAGTTGTTGTGGCTGCAGCTGATGTGGTCAGATTCATGGCCGTGGTGGCATTGAAACTAGGCTCCGCGGCTGTGATCATTGCAATGGGATTCGATACATTTTCAAGACTGTTGTCTTCAAGGCCCGCCAGCAAATTGCCCGTCAAATTGAGGGCCTTGAGTATGTCGACCATGTTCTTGGCACTCGAAACGTTTTTTTAAGTCACTTGTTACGTATGTTTTGTAATTAAAAAGTTGTTACTTTTGTTGTTGTTGTTATTAGTATATGTTTGGGTGGTGTGGCACACGCGTTCTGTAGCTCAGCTTTGAGGCTGCGGCTTCATTTCGCGACTGAAAACCGCCAACGAGTGTAAAGTTGCAAATTTGTTGTGGTGCTTTTTGTCGACAGCCTCGCAGCGTGTTTTTTTATTTAGTTAACAGTTTTTTTTTAGCTGATTCGTTCGTGTTTTATGTGTATGAGATTTTTCACTTTTTAACTAATTGTGTTAACGCGCTTGTGTTAATTCGCCATACGCATCTGCGGTTGGTGTTGTGGCTGCGAATACTGCGCTTGTATCTTATAGATACAACGTACTCGCACTCCGGCTAGCATTGTGCTACGGTTGCTCTTGTTGCTTATTTGTTGTACAAATATTGATAGTGGCTATTAAACTCCTTGCTGGATTTATCTTAGCAATAAACGTTTCTAAATAAAGTATTGGACTCGGTTTGTCGTATCTCTTGCTCGTAGTATCTTTGTAGCTGAACAATCTCACAATCTACAAACAAAACATACAGATGTGATTTTATTGATTTGCCAAGTTAAAGTGTTACTTAGCTTAAGTCGTGCTTGCGCTTTGCTCTGTTTCATTTATAATTTCTTACTACTTAGTGCATGCATTAAAAGCTCTTCTGTTTGATTTAACAATTGCCAGGTTCATGACAACAACCAATAAGGACACACGTGCGCCATTGAAAACTTGAAACATAACCCTTTCGAAAATTATCATTTGTCGAAATAAGTCTTTAAAACTAAGCTTAACACTCAGGACAAACCAAGTGGCAAGTGATAAATTATTTTTTAATAAGCAGTGCAAGGCCGAAGTATACTTTAACATATACATAGTTAAAATTTAAATTGTTGATTTATATTGAAAAGTCCTATAAATACTTTTAGAGATTGATCAATAATAAAAAAGAACAATAAACAAGTGGAAACGTTGCAGTCGGACGCAACCGACTGCGATAAACTTATGTACGCTGCCTCAAAAATTTTCTGATACGGATGGGGATGCCACCAGCTTTCTTCCTTCCAAATTTGGTGACACTAGCTCAAAGTTTGTTAAGGGTGTGGGAGGTGGGGCTGGGGGCGGTATGGGTGGGCGTGGCATCCAAATTTTTGATGCAGATCTTTGTGGAATGCCAATTGCCATCTTTGTACCAAATTTGGTGATTCTAGCTCAAAGTTTGAAACAGGTTGGGGGAAGGGAGTGTGGGTGGTATGGGTGGGCATGGCTCCAAAATATTCCTGCAGATCTTTTTGGAATGCCAATTGCTTTCTTCCTACCTAATTTGGTGACTCTAGCTCAACGTTTGTAAAAGGTTGGGGAAGGGGGCTGGGCGTGGTATGGGTGTGCGTGGCTCCAAAATACATATCTTTGAAGGTCGCTACCAGTTATCTTTCTACCAAATTTGGTGACTCAAGCTCAACAACTTTGAAAGATACACGCATTCACGTTTTTTACGAAAAGTTGGGGCTGCTGGGGTTTTTTGGGGATCGTCATCACCTATCTTGGCGCAAAATTTGGTGGCTCTAGCTCAAAAACTGAGTAAGATAAGTATAGGCGTTTCTGATTTAAAACTGCGGGGGGGCTGGGGGTGGAATGGGTGGGCGTGGCACCAAAAGTTTTGATGCAATTTTTTCGGGGATGCCAGTAGCTATCTTCCTACCAAATTTGGTAACTCTAACTGTAAGGGTGTGTGGAATAGGTGGACTTATTTATTTTGAGTCATCGAATTTATCGATTTGCCAGCCCCCCAGTTGTCGTAGAACCCCAATAGAACTCGATCTGTCCCTTCCATAGATAAAGATTGCATTTGCAAAGTTTCAAGTCTCTAGCTTGAAGGGTGTGGAAAAAAGGTGCGAACATACAGACGGACGGACGGACTGACACCATGACGGACATTGCACAAACCCAATATACTCTTTACCTTCGGTATCGAGTATAAAAATAAAAATAAGTTTTCTTTGAATTTTCTCGTTTAATAACAGTACTTTAATATAACAATGACATATATTCGGATAATTTGAGTTAGGATAAAAAAATTTGCATTTTCTTCTATAGTAAAGAATACCAAATGCAACTTTCCATAAATTTCGTCGCTCAAATCTTTTGTTTTTATACTCTGATACCGAAGGTTAGAGTATATTGGGTTGGTTTATGGTGCCTGTCAGTCTGTATGAGCTCAACTTTTTTCGACTAGAGACTTGAAATTTTGCAAATATCTTTCTTTGTGAGCGGAACAGATAAAGAGTCAACATTGAGTTTCCACACCGAATAGGGGGCAGGGAAATCGATAACACACTGCTTTTTAACTTGAATTACCAAATATGGTGACAACTACGCTGGGGATGTCTCCCCCAAGATGTGCATCAAATCCCAGGGCATAGATGTTATACAGGTATCAGAGTAAGCCGCAGTCAGTTGCGTCCGATTGCAACGTTTTCACTTGTACATTTTAGTTAACATTTTCAGCATCTGTCAAGATTTTATATACAACTAGTTTTCATATTTCTCGTGTCTGAAGGGCAAGTGATATATATTTTGTAATGGTATTTATTAAACTTAATTTTGTTTATTTATAAGTAAACCTTTTTATATACATATGTAACACGTTTAAGAGATCTTTTGTTATCTACATTGAGTAAAGAAAATATTTACAACCAATTAGTTTCAATTGTATTCAGGTTAAAAGATGATTGCAGCTCATAAAAAGCAAATGAGTTGACGCCGCTTATTAAAAGACTTACAATACTCAATATTGTAGGCCTCAGTCGTCATTGCTGAACGTGGTTACAATGCTTATACATATGCATGTACTATTTTTATAACACGAGTCATAAAAGGCGTAATTAATAAATAAATCTAGTGGAAACTTTTAAGATCTTACGCTTGCATACTTCGGTCGATCTGAATACAAAACAACTGAATCAGAATAGTCGGTCATTCAGTTGTGGGCCATTGAAATTGACAGGCCTCAGAAATTTGCTCGTTTGACAGCTTATTTTGCTAATCATAAACAAGATGAACTAAATATTCAAAGTGTGACTTGCTAGTCTTAAAAATATCGAAGATCAGAGCTTATGCATATTAAATGCCATAGTTATGAAAATAATCGGTGAAACACGTTCTCTTATCGATGTGTTTACGTTTGATAAGAACATTAACAAATATTTGCACTTTTGAAATTTATATAGAAAATTCTATAAACATTAGTATCATATAACATGCTTTACAATCTCTAATAGAACTGTTTAATAGGCGATTCTATTTCAATCATTCGATTTTTTTATTTAATTGAAAAGCGTATTCTCATCATTATAAAAGCACAACAACAATTTTATCTGGCATTTTAAATTAAGAAGTAAATAATACAAATGAGAACAGAGCAAAGAAAAAGCACAGCACGTGAAATGGAAAAGCAGGAAATAATATGGATTTATATGAAATATTTATTCCATTTATTTTGTATTATTCGTAAGTTTTTCGAATATATTTGTTATATAATTACGTTTTTACATACGTTTTGTTTTTTTGGTTGTTGTTTTTGCTGTCTACACAAATAATAAAATAATGCTGTAAAATTTCAATATTTTTAGCGCCAATTCCATTGCTTGGCCCGGCATCAATTAATTTGCATAAATGATTCCAATATAGCGACAAAAACAAATTTCACAAGCAAATTTGTGACCTCGTACGATCTACGAATTTATTTTTGAATTTGAACAACTCGCGGCTGATTTGTTCTTTTGTGTTTGTTTGTGTTGTTTTTCCTCAAGAATTTATTTGAAAGTTTAATATTGTTTTTATATTTGGTGTTCACAGTTTTGAACTGAACGCGCGCGCTTGTTTACAACAATTAAAAACTGTTCCGTAGCGCCCAGCAATTAAAGCCAAGTTAACTGCAAAAAGTTTATGTTAACGTTAACGTTAACTTGCCGACGACGGCTCTGCCAGCGACACAGCTGCCGTGGCTGCTGCTGCGCGATCTTCGTATCTGTATTTGTATCTGGACAGCGAAAGGCAGAACAAAGCGCAAACAAGCACCGCCAAGCAAAGCACCGCCCGAACACAGCTGACTACCGACTACGGACACTGACTAAGCTGCCGGCTGTTTGTCTCTGTGTATGTATCTCTGCGTATGTGAATTTAAAAGTATCTGTATTTGACGTGAAGACGCCGCAAAAAATTAAATAAACTGAAACAACGCGACGGAGCCGTACAGACGTAGACCCCACTGAGTGGGATCGTCAATGTTTTCACTATCGGGAATGAATTAGAAACAATAACAACAACAAGAATTGATATCTTTGCCGATGCCGAACAATAAATACACTTGTTTACATGCCATTTCAACTGTTCATTTTAGATCTAAACCGAAATCATGTCAACAACTTAACTGATAATGCAATGTACAGTTCCATTAATATATATATATAAAACTACTACTAGTTTTTAACTGTAATGAAGAGTATAAGGTATAAAGATGGGCAAAGTACAATACTTTCTGTAAGGGCATATAGTGCACATACATTTACATATATATATAACAACAACAAAATAGTGCAAATTGTGCCGATAGCAACGAACAAACGAGAAGTTTGTTTGTATTTTGTATTTGTGCACATATTTTTGTAATTTTCTTTGACTTTTAATGACATTTGGAAATTACTGAAGTGTTTCTTTTGACTGCATGTGTTACAATTGCCCTACACAGTGATTTAATAATGGATCGGTAAAGTATAGAAAATTGATTGCAATAGTTTTTTATACGTGAATTGGGAACACGCGCTTTTAAACCCTTTCAGGAATAATCGGAAATTATGCATTTTATTTACTACAATTAATTGCCAATTTTACGCACCATTTTCAATAGGCCAATTTAATTGAACACTCAACTGAGCATACAGAAATTATTGTGTTAATACTCCGTAATTAATGTAATTGCTTGAATGGGTGTTATAAAGTCTAAGTAAGTTTTGACTAATAGTCTCATCTTTTTAGAGTGGTTTGACTACTAAACACATAGATTATATTTTTTGTTTTGTACTATAATTCTTAGAATATTATTTTGTATTTTTGTATCCAGCATACTCCAGCCTAGCAATGTTTATTAAAATTGACATTTAATTATTTTTCGCAAAATGTATAACCGAAATTCCGTTTGACTATTTTGCGTTGCATTTATTGTTGCAACATTGATAATGCGAATAATGCGGCACGTTGTATTGTTTGTGCGAAGTTGTTGCATGCAAATTGCGGCATCGCTTTAATGCAATTGCATAATGGCTTCAAAGGCGTAGCCATAATGATAATCAAAACCACACACAATCACAATCATAACATAACATTCATGTTCGATACTCGTAATTACACTCGTTGCATATTTAGCATACTCAAATTATGTATATACATATATTTGCATTGTACGCATGAGTCTTTGTAAAGTATTATGATTATTTTGACTTTTTGCCGGCGAGTTAACTGTTTGCAATTTTTTTAATTGCCTGCATAATTCTGCAACTCGACTCACTAAGTTGACTATAAATTTAGAATTTAATATAGCCACGATGTGTAAACAAAAGATAAAATTAACATTATGGCAAAGTTTAAAGTACATACTTATGTAAAAATATATTATTAATTTATGCCTGGGAATAAGGTATAATTTGGCTGCATACTCTCGACTCTACAATATTTATTTGTTTGGGTCATATTTGTGTTGTGCACTCGAAACAATTAACTTTCTATACACATGATTTAAGTAATCAGCTTGTCGCTCGATTGATTATAGTACTTAAAATTAAACACTGATGTACATCCAAGGGGCAACCCCATGTGTCAGAGTACAGATTGGCATTTGAACAGTTTTCAAATTTAATTATTAATGAAATAGTTTTAAAATATTTATAGAATAAAATAATGTTAAACACATAATTGTCTACCAACTTATCTGACAATTAAAATATATAATTTAATACTCAATTGCACTTATAAACGCAAATGGACTAAGCTCCTATTAATATATTTTATGGGTAATGCTGGTGTTTAGTTTGCATTCAAACTTCAACTCACTCGTATTAAGAGCTCATTCAAAACTAATTAATATATTTACTAGTTAATGGTCTATAAAACACATGTGTTTAACATGCATATAAATAATATTAGATTTATTGAAGAGTTTTGATTATTTAATGCAGCAAAGATAATAGTACTTTGATACCCAATAATAACCATGTTGGGTGTATAATGATTTCTTTTCTTTGAAGTTATTGTTTAGCATTTGTTGACAGCAGAGTAAAGAGTATTAACCTACTTAATGTCCCTAGTCTTAAGTACTCAGATAAGACAACTGAAACTGATTCTGTGTTTAATTCAAATGATTTATGAGTGGGGGCTGCATTCTATGGAGATGGAGATGATGGATGCTTATCTGAAGTGCCGTTTATTATCTTGACAACTTAAATGCCGTTCTGTTATTTGGCGTCTATCAAATGGGGCAGAGCATTATAAATAAATGTGCTAATTGCACGCGTAATATATATTCTTATTATTATTTATTGCGCCTATCTGCAGCATTGATTGCATTTTGTTTACATTTTTGCAATTGAGTAAACATGTCAATTGAATCGTGCAAATGTGATATTAAGCGTTAAAGCTAAGCCGCAAACTTGCTGGCAAAATCAACAAATTAAAGAGACAACCAGTTTCAGCTAAAATCAATAGCTCATTAAATGAAGGTTACAGTAATTGCGAAATTAAAAGTTGCTATAAAATTTTCAACTTTGTGAAAAATTATTATTTAGACTCCATATTGCTGTCAATATTAGTATACCTAAAAACATTTAGAATGGTTTGTGTCTACACTAACGAACAGGAGATCAAGAGTTTGTGTCCTAGTTGTAGCAACTTCACCCAATCATTTTGATATTCACCACACCTTTATTTTTGGGGTTTGTGTCTCGACTGCAAATGTTTATATTATATCCAGTTCGCGTCGTCTTAGACGCATTAACCTGGTTCGGCTTAAAAACAACAACAACCGGTAGAGTCTGTTGTGCAAGTCATCGACAAAGCAAGGGGGCCAAAATTGTGTGTTAAGTTTGTTTTCAAAATAATATTTGTTATTGTTATATTTGTTATTCGGCGGGTAACAAAAACAAACAGGTGCAAAGTTGGTGCGCATGCGTGAAATTATCTAGACGAAAACAACATTAAAAAAACGGGCTCAGCGAGACACTTAATGATTAGTCATGATCACACGATGTCTTGCCAAAAGACGTCTCATTCTCAGTTATAGTCTTTTGGAATTGAGTCAATTTAAGCGCCAGCAAGTCTGGCTATTTTTGCGATAAGTTTAATTGATAACAAAAGATCATACACTATTATTTTATTAAAAGTCATTATAAATCTGTCTAGTAAAAATGCGCTTGTTGTGTACTTTGTCTATCTTTGGAATTTTAACAAAAAACCAACATCGTTTTATATCTGAGTCATGATGATTATTTGCCGGTTGTGTGATTAACCTTTTGGACAGCTTTTAAGTCAACTTCAACAGTTGAATAAGCTTTAAGAAAACGTCATCATTGTTTGCACCGGCTGGAAGTAAACACGAGTGTTGAGTAGAGGCTATTTATAAGTACGCGTAAGGGTCTATAACTTATCAGTAAGTTCAGTAACAACATGCGGTGATCTTGCAGAGCCAGGTAGTTAAAATAAACTAGGTACATATATAAGTTTAATATACAAATACAACAGCAGTATTTATTCATAAATTTTTTTTGATCGCCTAGAAAATGGGTAAAACTTATTTAAAAATTAGTCATTATATTTCCGTATGTTCTCTGTTAAAGAATATGAATATGTTCTTTTACTTTTGCACGTTTGGTCTTTGAAAGCCTATAGCTGCTTTGAAAAATCATAAAGTGGGCCAATCGAAAAGCAGTATGTTATTAAAAGGGTTAATTTATTAGCCGGATAACATAGTTAAAAAATTCACATTTAACTACATAAATTTGTAGAAAATAGACTAGTTAACAATTATTAATAAGTAAAAGTAATTTTTCAATATTGTTCTTTAAATAATTAATTTTATTAAGATTAAACCTACACAGCAAAAGTTACATTTTAACTTGTTCATAAATTCTCTCGCTAACAAAAACCCTCTCAAAGTGCACTTTCTGAACCATAACCTCATGAGCTTAGTTCTTCTTGTTGTTATTTAAGTGTTGCTCATAATAAAGTTAGATAAACTGCCTGCTGTCCAAAACAATGACATTAATACGATTTGTATGTTAAAATCCTTGGGCATATTTAAATACGCTACCGAACGGAACGGAAATGATCAAACGCCTCATTACGCGTCCCAGTTTCAGTTGTAGGTTTAGTTATATTTTCGGTTCGAGTTTCCTTTATTAATAAAAATACAAAGTCGATGGCATGGGCTCTGCTCTGTTGTGGACATTGTTGACAAACAGCTCGTAAATTATTCGCTCATTTTTTAAGGCATTAAATGAAATTGGGAAAGGTGGATGGTTTTTCACGGTTCGATTTGGTTTGCTCTGGTCAATTCATTTTTGTTTGCTTGAATGCGCCGCAACGGAAGTTGCCTGCTGGAGTTGAATGAGGTCAGAGCGAGTATATTGAAGTAAAAGTTGGTGACAATCTTCTCAATGGGATCGATAATTGAATAGCGTTTGCATAACTCGCATGAGCCATTCAAAAGGTGTCTGCCCTCTGCTGCTGCTGCTGATGCTTCGGCCCCTTTTTCAATTTCCTGTTCTTCCATACAAAGTATAGCCAAAAGGCAAACAAATCAATAAGAACAGATGAAAAGAAGCGCATAACGATTTTAGTCTCTCCTTCTTTGTATAGTAAACATACAGACATTTCCCAACATACCTACGTACATATACCTGTTCCTAGGTGCAAAGGTAGTCACCACAATCAGAAAAAGAAAAAAAGTGAAACACAACTAAGTCGCAATTGTGGCAGAAGGATGCGCCTTGCCGAGCCATGCATTGAGTGCCTTTTGCAAGGGGTGCCTAACCGTTTCCGTTTAGCAAAGAAAACAATAACAATGAGAGATTTTTCAGCTGATACTGATGCGAGGGCCGTGAACGACTCGACATAGACCGGAAAAGCGCATTTAACGCGATTTGATGGTTTACAAATTGGCTTAAACAGCTATCTCCAGCAGCAGCAGCAGCATCAAACAACAACAACTGACGGCATGTATCTTGTGATGTATCCTTTTCCTTTGTTGTTTTTTGGGCTGAGCGACATGTGTTGGGTTAAAGGATATGCTGGAGATGCGGCTAGATCGACTTGATAAGATTGTAGAAATAGAAACAACACTGGAGCTCAACAAAAATTGCGCCTTAAGTAAATTCGTTGAGCTAGGCCAGCTGCTCGGCTTTTGGTTTAGCAAACAGTTTACTAAGTAAAGGTTTTTATTTTTCATATGTTTTTGAACCCTTGTGAATCCTATTTAATAAATATATATACATATATATGCATTCTATCAAACTCAAGCAATCTCGAAATCGCGCTTCTCTTGTCATTCTTATTTATAACAAAAAAGTATAACAGTCTTTAACTTCAGTGTTTTTGGATAATATGTGGATCGAATTTTTAGTGGACATGAGGGTGATGACGCCCCCCACGCATTCCGCCCCTAGCCGTCCTGCGACCTTTTAAAATCTTATGCCCCTATGTCTTCGACGGATTTTAGGCTAGAGTCATTAAAGTTGGTAGGAAGATATCTGGTGACACCCCCCAAAGATCTGCATACAAACTTGAATCTGACCCATACCACCCGCCCTTTTTAACTGGAAATCTTCTTATCTTTCATAGTTTTTGAGATAGAGTTACCAAATTTGGTGACAAGTAAGCTGACGATGTGCCACATCACCTCCGAACTCCCCCTGTGCACTCAGACTCCTTACCACGCAATTTAATCTTTTGTTTTAGACTGGTATCAGAATGTAACGCAGTCGGTTGCAGTCGGACGAAATAAATAAATCCAAACAGGAAAATTTGTAATGGTTTTTTTAAATTTAATTTCGGAGATTTTTAGCTGAAGCGTGATAATCTCTACGAGAAGAAGAATAATGTTTCTACAAATTATTATTATAATAATATTTAAATATAATAATATTAGCTTAAAATCTTTAGAAGAGTTACTAGAACTATTCTCTTCTATTTGAAAGATTTCTTAATCTTAAACTATCTTTAACACACTTCATATGTCAAATCCGCTTTCATTTAAGTAAGTAAAAGCTTAGGCTAGTCAGTATTCGATACACACTTTCTTCGAAGTATACTTTGCCCAACGTTCCGAACAAGTTTATAAGCTGGTAGCTCAAAACTAGCTTCATACTATTTCCCATTAGCCAGCAAACGTATCTTAGCTTTCGATCTTGAAGTTAGTTTGCAGAAGTTCTGCGAAGTAAGCTTAGAGACACCTTTCTGGCTGGCAATCTTTTGGCAGTGTTGAACAATCAATCATAATTGTTTTTCAGTTTGTCAACAGACTTGCCGCGTGAAGCGCTTCACTTGTTGAAGTTGTTGCCATACAACAACAATTTTATCGCAATGCAACCAGACACTGGGACCACGCCCCTTTTACTATTGCCAGATGCCACCTTGCCCCTCGGCTCGCATCTATGCGCAGCAGGAGCTTTAAGCCTTAACAAAAGCCGTTGACTTTGCCACCGTCAGAAGTGGCACACTGCAAGCGGCGAGCTGCTCGTTGCTCGTTTGGAGTTGCATAAACTTGCACAAAATGCGTGCCAAGGGAGCCGCCAACAACGAACGCGCAGCGACAACTGATAAGCGCTGAAACGGAAGTAGCAAACACACTAACACACACACACACATACACATATTGAAAGCTGTCTGTGTATTGACAATATGGCGGCATCAAACGTGTGACAAATAAAAACGCAGCCAAGAGACGGTTGAGCAAAAAAGGTGGCCAGGGTTGGGGTTTTGCAGCTGTATAGCTAACGCAACAGTTTGTTTAGGAAGGAAGGGGGGTGCGGAAGGGGTAAGGGGGAATATTGATGGACAGAGCTGGGGCTGAGTTGCTATCAAAGCCTCTGTTTGAATTCCCTAGGCGAGTTGCTCTCACTGCTACTGAAAACCGATTACGTTAGCTGGTGACTAAAGGCTGATGATATGCAAGGACAGACGACTCACTCATACACACACACACACAAACACCCTCTATTTAGATGTGTGTGTGTGTGTTTGTGTATTCTTGTATATCTGTGCAAACACAGAAGGCGTCCGGACGCGTTAACATATGATTGTCGTGTGTCTCTCCTCTTCTCTGTGTGCTGCACATAAAAAGGATAAAGGATAACGAAGCGCAAATTTCAAATAATCATGAATATTACATGAGCTGCAAAGTAGACAAACGTTACACACACACACACTGAGATAAGGGACACAGTAACGACTCCTGGACGGGGATTTATATGAAAATCATTCGCACAAACCAAATTATTTATTAATGTTCTATGCAAAATGTTACGCTAAGTTGCAAAAAAACTCAATACTCTTAAGCTGTTCGACATTTTGACAGTTTTTTTTTCGTGTTTGGATAAGCTGTTGTTGACTTTCGAATTAACTCTGAAAAATGTAACAGTCTTTGAGTTAGAAAATCGATTTCAAATCTGTTTACTTGACTGTTTTATATACTTTTTGGACAAAGCTTGTTGTAGGGATTTCAAGATATAATAAAAAGTAGATGATATTAAATTTGAATAAAAACATTATTGTCAAGAAACGATTTTTAAACCCAACAATGTTCAAATGATATAAAAAATGTACATCTAAAGTAAAACATTTTGTATTAAAAGAATGATCAAAAACTCTTTAATATCCTAATTAGTTTTATAAAATCACATTTTAATAGTTCTTATGGCGCGGTTTTGATCTTTCTCATCCATTATTGGGTTAACTTAATAACTTTCAGGGCTTATTTTAGCCAGCCAAATAAATGATATAAATACTGGCGACAGTAAAGTGCAGTGCATATTACGAATGCATCAGAGACGCTCGCACTACAGTAACTTCACAAAGGAAAATCCAAAGTCAACTTGACTGATAGCAACGGCAAAAAAAGGAAAATGAGCAAAAACAAATGGAATCAAAAGAGAAGCCGGCAATGAGCTTGCAATAATGTGATAAGCGCAGCGGAAATGAAAACAAGCACAAGTGAGCGTTGACGTTGGATGGATGGGACGGATGACAACAGACAAAAAACAACAACAATAGCAACAACAAGCGCCGGCCACAACAAAGAGTCAGCACTTAAAAGGCAGCAGCAACGTCAAGCGGCTGGCAATAAAAAGTGAAATTGCCATTGGAGTCTTATTGGAGCCTCATTGGAGTCGAACTACCACCATTGCTGCCCTGCCACCTGCCACCCACTTTCGCACCAGTTGCTTTTTCTCTTACTCAGTGCCTCATGTGGGGCGCATTTTGCTTCAATTATTTTTATTGGCAGGGCGCAAAAAATTTATGTTGCATATTTTACAGCGCTGCTGGGCGTTAATTTCGTTATGGCAAAATGCAACGACTTATCGTGTGTGTGTGAGAGAGAAAGAGTGTGTGCGTCTGAGTGTGTATGTTTGCATGTCAAAGAACGAAATGAGAGAAGGAGGTGAGGAGGCTCAAGGAAAAATTGGCGCCAATGTGGCGCCATTGCATACAGTGGCGCTGAATATTGAAAAGTTTCGAGTATCTTAATTAAAGGTTAAGTGTGCGCCTTTTGAAAGCGCGAATTATGGTAATTTACGTTGAAAGGCTGCCAAGTGGGCGAGGAGGATGCATATAAATAAGTAATAAGTAGTGTGAGTAAAAGCACTTTAGGTTATGAAATTTACTCTGCTGATAGTTTTATATTGTAACATTCGAAACTTGATTGAAAAAGGCTTCAAAGTTAAGCACACGTTAAAATATGTACTTAAATATTGGATAAGGCAACGTAAAAGTGATTCAGAATATCAGGCTTGTAACAGCATGCTTATAACATTATATCAGAAAACCATTCAATTTTTCCTAATACCTTTCAACTTAAACCTTCTTTTTTTACTAACGCACAAAATATTAAAAATTAAGTTTATATATTCATTTAACGAATTATTTTACTTTCTGCTATACCATTCTGGCTTCTTAAAACAGTTATTTCATTTTAAAGTAAGTGTTGTTCAAATGGCACAAATTCAAATACCAACAAAATCATCAATATGTATGCATTGTTCATTCAACATTATTAATTAATATAAATGACATTACAAAACCAAAGCAATTTACATTTATTTATAATTGTACAACAAAAGCAATTAAATGCAACTTAATCAAATTGTATAATGCCAACTTCAAATGCAATGCTGGCCAACTGACCAACCAGCCCAGCCAGTAGCTTCCCAGTTTTTAACCATTTTCAGCCGCACATCCGCACACACATCCAATTGACCTCAATATGTACAAATACAATTGCATCAACAACTACATACATAAAAACATGCATACATACATCTACATACATATGTTCTGTTGCTGCGTGTATCTGCCATGTCCGTAGATACGAGCAATCAATAAAAATTACTCACAATCAGCAGGCGAACGTGTGATATATCAGGGAGCGTGGGGACTATAGAAATTGCCATCAAACTGACGAGGCTCTTTATCTTTCTGCTTCTTCTACTTCTTTTTCTTGAGAGTGGACAGCGCTAATAATAAATGTAAATTTTATGCACAATTTGAGAAAAAAAATTTGCACAATAAATACAAATTAGACGAAATGTCAAAGCACAAGCTTACTGTCAAAAAGTATAAAGGTACCGAAGATTAGAGTGAACCAAAAATTAAAGCATATAAAAAATAAAAAATGGTAAAATCTAGCAAGTGAATAAATAAAATAAAATAAGTAAATATAAAAACAATTATAAAAAAAGTTAAAAATAAAAAGTGATTTTAAAGTTAAAGTGATTTTTGCCTCTAACATTTTATTTAATAACAAACAAGCAGCTCTGTTAAAATGTTCTTTGAAAATTATCGTCATATTTATTAAAGCTCCTACGAAATATAAAAAAATTCATTGAATATTAAATATGGTAAACAAAGTTCGTTAAAGTAAAATATATAAAATATTTTCTAATGATATAAATACAACAACTAATAAATCAATAATTTTCTGGCATCATTTCCAGCACATTTGGTCCAACCAAGAAGTAGAATACTAGAGGCAGCAAATCCAATATTTTGTGAGTACAGCCTTCGTCAACGCCTTCGTCTCTGCCTCCGACTTAACGCCCACAGCACAGCACAGGACAAGTTGCAAACTCACGTAGAGCTGCTGCTGCTGTGTCTGATAGCTGTGAGCGATATGTTCAATACGCTGTCGGTAAAAATTACGCACATTTAGTTAGTGCCTCTGTCCGAAGCGAGTTTTCAGCGAGTTTCTTGGCCAACGATGCCAGCGGCAGGACATGAATATTTTAAAAATTCGTTGTGCTCTCAACAGCACTGTGCTGTACGTGGGCATTTGGAACTCCAGTAGGAGGAGATTGAAGATGCTGGAAGCATAGAGGAGAGGCAGGCACGCACAGTGAATAATTTAAGAACAGCTGAGGGAGGAAGAGGCGAAGAGGCCGTTCTGCCGTCATCAAATAAATGCCAAATGAGCAATCAAAGCAGCAAACTAAGCAGCAGCGCCCCCACCTCACTCCCTCCGAATGATGAGTAGCTGTTAAAAATGATGTAGGGACTGGGAGCCAAAGTCCAATGGAGCGCGTAAACAGCAAATAATGCGCTAACAATTTTTACATCATCTTATAAATAAACAAATCCAAACATTTTTTAAGTGCCCATCGAATTTTAAAGTAAGAAAATCTGAATTGTACATGTATACTAAACTGAATGGCAACAAGGAACTTGACGAGCGTCTAGCACAATTCTCAATGTGCGAATTTCTCGGAGACAAAAAACTTATTATTATACGCCAAAGTGGCATCAGCTGTGCTCTGAGGGAGCATCGAGTTGAGTTCCAAAGGTCTTCTCAGTTATTGTCTCAGCCATATTGTGTCGATATGTAAGTAATTGGTATGTACAACTGCGCCTGCTGCTTGGTTTGCCAGAAGCTAAAAGAGAAATGCGGTTATGAATTTCTGAACAGAAAGAAGCACCAACTGCGACTAGAGCTGACACCCAAGGGGCGGGGGAAAGAGGATGTCGGTATTGCAATTGCACAGCACAGAGAACTTTTATTAAAAACTTGTGCAGCGTTGAGTGGTAGGTAGAGTCGATGCACGGTGCACGATGCGCTCATATATATAATATAAAAAGCTAAATAAAATGTGAAACTTTCATAAAACATTTGTGACTTTCGCAATTTTTTATTGCTGCAACTTTAAGTTCTCACAGCTAAACCCACGTCCACAACCCCTCCAATACCCTTTGAAGGAATTAACTGGGGCTTGGGTAAGTGCAAGAATTTATCGCATGACACACTAAGGCGGGTGATATGTAGTTATCGAAATGGGGCAATGCGCTCAAGTACTAAATGGGGAGCATCAAATCGATTACTTACGACCGCGAGAGAAAGAGCTTCTTTCAGCTTAGTACTTACGCTTTATGGTTCAGAATGGTAAAGTTCTGTGATTTTTGTCGTTTGCAGGATTTTTTAATAAATGCGATCTTCTTTTATGTGGCAGTTGTTATCAATATTATATTGGTAATATTGTCATCGATTATTAATGTCGATATACGTAGGTATAAACTTTGAAATGTATTTCAAGCAAAGCAATTAAAATCTTATCCACATTTTAGCTCAAGCTTTTCAGGATATCTACACAAATCTTTTCATTTGTCTTTTATCAAAATTATTGAAAACACTTGTATTTTAGGTAGAAATTGTTAAGACATTTCTGTATGCTGCTCATGAAACGTTTTGTATATCTGTCAGCCTTAAATACTTTTAGCTTAAGACCTTTATGGGTTTGTGTTTGCATAACTTGTTAGAAATTTGCATTCTAACCGAAAATTTATCGATTTATTGAACACAGAACACAGAGCACAAACTGGCATTTGCGACATTGTAACCGAAGAATGCGGCAAACTCAAAGCCACTTAAAGCCTAAAGGCACAATCTCAGCAAATCCCAGCAGCCAAATACTCATACTAGCATTTATGGGCCAAATAAATTTGCTAACAATTTTGTGTTATCGATACGAACGTCTAATGACCCATTGACTGCTGATGCTGCTGGCCAGGCTTGGCCTGGACTGGCTCAGTTTGGCCTAATGAAACCCAATATCTTTGAAAATTTAGGGGGCATTTCACAATGCACAACTTGCAACCCATTTGCTTCTGCATGGGGTGTTTTGTTGTTGTTGGTATGTTTGTGCACATAAACTTAAAATGATGCCAGAAATATGGGCAATTCGAGTCTGTAGTCAAACGTGTGTATCTGCCCGCTCGTTTACTTGGCCAAAAGCCAATTTCTGCCAAAACGCATGCCAAATTTGCCAATAACAAAACGCAAACTAGATACGAAAAATAGCTAAATATTTTATGATATCGATGACTCTAACGCTTCATAACTCCATTCCTCCCCACCACAACACGTTAGAAAATAACTGCCAATATTGCACAATGCACAATGCACAATGCACAATGCTCAGAACTCAGAAAAACGCAAAACACATTTGCATGACTCTCTCTCTCTCTCGAGTGCTGAGAGTAGTTCAGCAGTGGAGCAGTTGAGCGCATTGACAGCCCATACAAATGCGTTTCTATACTCTACCTAACACCCTGGAGAAATTCACTTTGTTTAGCACTTGCATATGCACAGCGGTTTCCCAGCAGCGCATAAACATCGACTCTTTCAATGCTGAAACTGATGACTCTTAAGCCAAAAACATTGCACAAAAATATGCTCTATGAATAAACAGAAATATCCATTATTTATTACACTTAAACTCTGTTTTAATGTAACAAGTATTTATGTAGGAGGTGTTCTTAGTTAGGTTAAAAGCTTTTTTAAATTTCTTCATTTTACGGTTTATATATCATATATTTTGTC
Organism: Scaptomyza graminum; assembly: GCA_018901835.1. NCBI lineage: Eukaryota > Metazoa > Arthropoda > Insecta > Diptera > Drosophilidae > Scaptomyza > Scaptomyza graminum. Next base: position 1,612,485 of record JAEIFL010000314.1, read on the forward strand.
GCAATTCGATATAGGACACACTTCTATTTTTATATAATTTGTAAAAGTATCTTGTACTTTATGTAAAGTCAAAATAGTTAACATTGTATTTATGTAGGTTAAGGGTATTTAAAATTCGACATCACTTGTTTGTCTTGCTTTGTCATTTGTTTTGTTGTTATTCTTGCCATTTTGTGTTCTTATACTGTGAAGCACCGGGTGGATGGGTGGGTGTCCAAACGTGGCTTTTGCCAAATGTGCAGCAAATAAGGTAAAGTTTCATTGCTGTTGTTTGGCTGTCTTTGTTTGGAGGGCCATTTTTCAACAGCGCCCAAAAGTATGCCGCTGTTTTCGGCTTGTTACCCACGTAAGCTCTCGAGCGACAAAAAAAAAAAAACAAAACTCACCTGCACGGAGGTCGCTTAGCTCGTTGGCACTGATGGAGGTAGCAGCAGCAATAGCAGCGCCATTCTCAGCACCTCTCAGCGAGATGCTGGAGCGCTTCTTCCCCCGCCAGACGCTGACGCCAAAGCATTCGGCACAACAGCAGAAGACAAAGCCCAATATCAGCAGTATCCAGGCGGCGACCATTAGCACAATGGTCGATGTGGAACGGTAACTGTAATTCTCTTCCTCATAGAGAACCAAAATATCGTTGCTGTTGTTGTTGTTGCTGTTGGCAATGCTACTTTCATTGTTATTATTGTCGTTGGTGTATTCGAAGCTTTGGAACTCTGCTGCATCCATGTTCGCTAACGCCGCATAACTGCTACCCAACAAATGGAAAAGCGGTTGAGATTTGGTCAGGTGCAGGAATGTGATGTTTGACATGTTGGCAGCATTGGCAACAGCTGCTGTTGCTCACTCATTCGCGCACTTAACCCGAATCACTTATTAAATCAATCAATCAGTAAGTCAATCAATATGGCAAATTGTAACAAGCACGCGCTGCAGTGGCAATAACTTATTTTTGACTTTTCTCTCGCGCGACACTCGCGACAACTGTCAACTGGGGACGACTGTCATTCGACGTGCAACTGGCGTTATTATCTAGAGCGCTGACTACGTCGAGCTATTGGCTCCTACCTAATTTGAATGTGAAAAATTAACAATAACAACGAAAACATGGGCAAGTAGATGACAGAGATATTAGCGCCGCACAACAATTATTTTTTCGGCTCGCAATCTTTATTATCACAATGTGTGCTTAAGCAGATACAATTCGACAGACAAACAGGCAAATAGAGACATACATATATATTTTGTAGCTACATACGTGTGTCTGCGTCCGGATCTCCTCTCTGCCTCACTCATCAAGTTTTGTTTACATGCGAGAGCATTGTTTGCACAGCGAGAGAGATAGAGAGAACAGCAACAAATAACATGTTGTTAAGTTAAGCTGCGTGCCAGCGTTGAGTTTCAAGAGAAGGGAAAGAGTTGCCAGACAAGCAGAATAAACTCAGTGAGAATTTGGGTGGGGGGGGGGGGTTGGATAAGCAGATGCAATTTAAATGCAATGACTGATAAGTATCTATTGAAAATAGTGTATTTATGTTTGTGCGGAGAAAAAGTCCACAAATAAGCATTAATTAGTTAAGTCAACTATCTAGGCTCGTGATAATTTTTAAATAAAAGAAAACTTATCTAGATATAATAAGAAAACTTTACATTTTTGGCTTGTATATATTTATTATTCAAAATTGTTTTTTTAATTGTGTATTAATCCAACATCTATTTTTACTAGCAATATGAAAATCCTTTGTTGAGTTATCCACTGCGAACCTTGGCTACATTAGCACAGCTAAGTCTATGGCACCTGACCAATGTTACTGAAAGTATTTGAACATAAAATAAATTATTACAACTTGATGACACTAAAAAGTACATTCAAGACTTACATTCACAAGCTGCGCGTTCTAGCTGACAACGCGTTATATCTTTCCAATTGCGATTTTCTATGCGGCAGTTGGCATTGAAAATGTTTGTGACGTCATCAGTGGGCCCTGTTCTGCGTTGATGGCTTAAACACCTTTTAAACAGATTATCACAGGTATTGCGATTTGCCTGAGCTTGCAAAAAGCACAAACAGCAAATGGCTACCATGATAGAAAAAACTTTGTAAATCTCTGAACGATTATTTTTGGATTTTAGCAGTAAACTTACCCAACAACAGAACTAATTTTGACATGTTTGCTTAGCGATTAAATTCGAGCTAACTCTAGCTTAAATCTACTCGAATACCAGGTATATATAGTCGCGAGCCCAGTTAAGGAAGTAAATTTGGGGCATTGTTTACGAAAAGATTCTGTGAAAATATAAGAACAATGGGGAAACAATGGGATATGTTATAGTTGAATTAAACATTTTTGGGACATAAGTACAATAATACAAAAATATATGAAAGAAAGCACAGGTGTTTTATTTATGGCTGACTCATTTATTTCTGGTACTTTTTGGCTATAAAAGTTCGATTGAAATTTGACTTGGATATCAGTCCTCAAAATGCATATTCAGAGCATTCTCGTCCTTTTATTGGTTGTCTGTTGCGTGTGCATCAGTGCCACAATTGATTGTAATAGCATCCATAGGGCTTGTTTGGCCTGTCCAAAAAAAAATGCCAAATCAATTGATCCAAATGAGGTGTGTCGCATGAGGACAAAGTCTCGCTGGATCTGGAGAAATCAATCACAATGCGATATACAGCGCATCTCTTGCCAAAGTGAGTTGACTTAAAAGCTTATTCCGTATAACTTAAATATATTTTATATGCCATTCCATTCTAGATCCTGGTCAAAAACTCAACTGTGACAATATTGCCAGGCTATCTAAAATGCAGCCCAGACCACTTGTCAGACCACAGGCTTAATTATGCCATTGCATTAAGTGAATTATGTAACTAGATACTGAGCACCATTAAATTTGCTGTTGATTTAATCAAAATAAACAATTCAATACATTTCAATGTGCTTTTAATACATTTGTGTAAAGTGCTTTTTAAATACTTATGGCGGTTTAAGCTTTTACAACAGACACCTAAAACAGTCCAACCCATACTCAAACCACGAAGTCCGAAACCCACTTCAGCTCACGTCATGAACATGATTATGTACTTTATGAATGTGCAACGGGATAAGTGGAAGAAAGGGGCAAATCATCCATGAGTAATTCATATATTTGATGCTCTTACGATTTTCTATTAAATATACTATACGAACTATAATTTGATTCAATTTATTTTTGGTCTCTTAAAAACCCTTCTCGTACCAAATAAATCTTCTTGCGATTAAGTTTAAAAATAATAAAACCATTTTAATAAAACGGAACTTTAATTTTATTAAAGATAAATTTTCAGTTCTTTGTAAATATTTGAACTTAAATCTCTTGAATATAGTCACACTTTGTCATTGAAATTGTTTTATCATTAGTTTGCTACATAGCCACCATGAATGATGACGAAGTTAGTATACTCAAATTTGGAAGGGCATAATGGTGAAATGGCTTGAAGTCGTTGCCGGGAGTGTGGAAATGGTCTTCACAGGCTGCGACTGCCTGCCAGCTGCTTATATAATACATGCTCTCGTATTTGAAATTGAAAATCTTTTGGCGCTGCACTTGAAAAATGCTTAGGACCGGGCCATGGATGATGAACTTTATAAAACTCTTGACCACATTTGCCGCAGCGACCCACCCGCCTTGCCCCTTGTTTTTCTACTGTCCGATGTGGCAACACTGTTAGCCATGTCTGACCAGCTGACGGCATCAGCTGCAGGGTGCACGAGAAAATATTGGTGTGGGTGAGGGGAGGGGTGAGCATTGCACTTGACTTTAGCGCCACTTGTAAGTGTAAATTTTATTTGAGCCAACCAAAGTGTTATTGATGTAGATACACACTAATACATATACATATATTCCATGCCCTTTGTGAAGTGTTGAAGTGGCATTGCTGGTTATTGGCACTGCTCTTGGGCCCTTCGGACTTTTGGGCCAGTTGGGATCTTGTTGTTGTAGTTGGCGTTGTGTCGTTGACAGCTAAGTGGTGATAATCGCTTTTGAATTGAATTTGGAGCAAGTAAATTTTACACGCAGACAAAGTTAAAATTCAAAGTGCAACATACTCCAATTTCTAAGTCCACATCTACATCCCAATCCTCACTCCCGCTGGACACAAGACAAAAGGCTTTAGTAGCTTGCCACATCGCCCCACCCCAAAACGGCTGTCATTTTAGCAGTGGGCGTTTGTTTTTTTCTCATTTGTTTTAAGGTTTATGGGGTGGAGTTTTTGTGGCTTGGCCGAGGCGAAAACTGATTTTACGAGCTTGTGTTGTTTTTGTTGCAATTGTTGCTGTTGCTGCTGCTGTGGCTTGTCTTGTTGTTGGCTTTGTGGTTTCCAATTTGTAAACTAGATTTGGGGCTTGGCTAAGCAGCCAGTACGGTTTGTAAGTCATTCAATCAAAGCTTCTTAAATCTGTATGTATTTTTAAAGCTTGAATAAGTTTACTGCTTTAATAGCAGCCAATTATAAATTTCTCGAAAATATTTTCTTCAAAAGACACATTACAAAACATAATCTGATAAAAAAAACGTTTTTGATTGTTTGTTCGTTTGGTAAACATTATAAAACTTGGTTGTCTTTAATTGTTAAAAATAATTTCAGTCAAAACTTTTCGATGATCAAATTTCTTATTTTCTTTCTTTTCTTTTTATACCCTGAACCCTGAAAATGGGTAAAAAAAATGTAACAGGCAGAAGGAAGCATCTCCGACCCCATAAATTATATATATTCTTGATACATCAACAGCCGAGTCGATATAGCCATGTCCGTCTGTCCGTCTGTATGAACGCGTCGATCTTAGAGACTACAAGAGCTAGAGACTTCAGATTTTGAATATAAGTTCTTCTATACAATAAGCAGAACAAGTTTGTTTCAAATTATCGATAACTATTCTGGTTTCCGATATACACATGGTATCGATTACAAAAGAAGATCGAATTTGGAAAATGTAAAAATGGGGGATAATAATAAAAATAGAACTTTTCTGAAAATTTCGTTCAAATCGGTTAAGAAACACCGGAGATATCGAATTGAATCGATTGAAGTTACGTCAGTTTTTTGTAATTATTTTTGTATTGCAACTGGGTTCAGGGTATCTTCTAGTCGGGCTCTCCCGACTAGAGCCTTCTTACTTGTTTTTATTATTTTTGTAATGTTTAATTTATATATGTATTGATTAAGTTAATAAAGAAATAGTTGTAAAATATTATCGCAAACAGAGAAATTTCCATTAACTAAATTTTATGTTTTTACATTAGATCACAGTATTTATTAGCATCAAGCTCTAAACTGAATGCCAAGCCTCTAAATAAATCTCAGAGCTCCAACTGCAGCTGCCAACTTAGAAGGTTAATGTGCAAAAAGGAAAGTATCTTTAGCTATGTTATTTATTTGATGACCATAATCTTGTACTAACTTTTATGTTCGACTCTATTCGGTTGCAGAGATTCATTCGGTGGCTTGGCAAATACATGCACATACTGTACTAAGTATAAGTATGAGAGCGCATTGTGCGGGGCAGTAAACAAGTGTCTTCGACTTATTTCGATAAATCTTGTCTAGCACACAAATTTCCCCAACTACCCAAAGATGTTTCTGCTGCTGATGCTGCTGCTGGTGCCAGCAATTCCAGGAATCAGCAGCCCAGTTTGTTGCATCTTTCACGTACTTGGCATTACCATAAAACCCAGACGCCAAAGCAGACTCAGACACTGAGACAGAGGCAGACTTTTTTTTAAGCAGCTTCGTCATCGTCAGGCAACACGCACAGCAGTATCCACATTATCGTCATGCTTGTCGTCCACTTGATGCATCCTCAGCATCCAACTGAGTGTTCCTCAAAATTCGGAGACAGACGCTTGCCCAAGTCAAAACTGTGTCTGTGTGTGTGTTCCCTGTTTCAAAAAACATAATTTTTCACACGAAAATGTTTTAATTTTTCTTGACACCATAAAAATTTGAATTTATTGCCTTAAAACTTAGCTAGAAAGATGAAAAAAAAGGAAAAAACAGTAACGTACATGTACATGTAACATACATACATACATATTTACAAATATTTAGGGTATGAAAACAGCTATTTTCGAGATTATTTGTGTATTGAAATTAGGTCACACTAGGCGAGTTTTGGTTGTAAAAGTAAGTAAATTTGATTATTTATTAATTTAAAAGACCAAACTGATGTTTTTAACAGTGGCAGAAGCGACAAAAACAAAAAGAGTGCGGGAGAATGAAATAAAACTCTGGAGCGAGAATGATGTGTGCAAAATGATTGTGTATGTTCAATCGCATACGAATTTTGAGGTGAGGTTGCACATAAAAATGCATTGTACATAGTTCATACATATATACATAAATATGTTTTTTAATCATAGAAACCATCGGCAAGAGTTTATTATAGCAAAATGCTTGATGAATTAAAGATAGATACCAAGTGGAATTTGGCAAGAAGCAAAATGCGACACCTTAAAGCCTTGTTCGCACTTTGGTAAGTAGTAAGTAGCGAGTCGAGTAGGCAGTGTCCAAACAGCAAAATTTTAGTCAAGTAATTTAGTCAGCTCACTCGCTACTCGACTAAAATCAGAATAGAATCTACTCTATTTTTTCGTGCCAGTAGCGCGGCAGAGCTAATAATTGAGCATTCAGCGGTCAGATGTTGTTTCGTAAACATGTCTGTTCGCTAGAATGAGGAGCCATCAGCATTATGATTTTATTTATTTTTTCCCGCTGAACACTCATTTCGCTGCCGAAGACACACTACTAATGCACTGTACTTATCAGTTAATTTTATAAGTGCGAACAGTTTTTGGCGAGTAGCTACTTACCGAGCTACTGTCTACTCGACTCGCTACTTACTACTTACCAAAGTGCGAACAAGGCTTAAGACACTGCAAGTTAAGGCAAATGCATGCCGTCGTGGAATATGACACAATGGATTCTTCGGATATGTTTGATTTGGATGTGGATAACTCCGGCCAACTATCATCAGATCAGGATGTGACATTTGTGGATGAATGCGAACAACCAAAGTTTAAAAAACGGCGGGTACATACTTCAATGGAGGAGCTGTGTAATTTAGAAGATGAGAGATTGACTTTGCGGCGCGAGAGTTTGGCATTGGAAGAAAAAAATTCAGTATGGAGAAGGAAAAACACGAACAGTTATTATATTTTGAACATAAAAAATTGAAGCTGGAACAAAGAAAAATATGTATGGAGGAAGAAAAAATACGAAATGATTTTCAATTCAAAAAGTTGCGGCTGGAAAAAGAGGAGAGAATGCAAAAATTAGAGCTCGAATTAAAATATAAGAATGCTTAAGTGTTGAAATAAATAATAAAAACATTTATTTTCATAATAATTAAAGTTTTTCAATTATTAATTACGAAATTGGCAATTGCTTGTAGCTCCGGAATTTAAACCGAACGCATTGGAGTCGTGTTCATCCTCATCGAAATCTTCAAAATCATTTCCAATTTTTAGATTATGCAACAAATTATGCAGTGCGCAGCAAACAAGCACCCATTTGCACAATAAAGAGTGGCTTTTTTTGTTGCGAATGTTTATAAGCATTTCTTTCAAACTAGCAAACTTTCACTTAAGTAATCCAAAACAATTTTCCACTCTTACGCGATACCGGCTATGCAGCGCATTGAACATTTTTTGGGTTGTGGGATCAACGGATGTTGCGTTGCACTGATAGGGTGTAATAATGAATTTTGATAAGGGATACGCTGAGTCTCCGGCAATCCACTCCTCACCGGACAAATATTTGTTATGGTCCTTAAAATGAGCACTCTTCCGAAATATTTTTGCGACATGATAGCTGCCCGGACTACCAACAACAACATTTCTAATCCGCAAATGGTGGTCACACACAACTTGCATCTTAATCGCGTAAATCCTTTTTCTAGAAAAGAAAACTTCGTGGTCCACTCGTGGTGTCCTCGCAAGTTTAATTTCTGTACCGTTGATGTACCCTATGAACTCTGGCAACTCGTCCATAGTTTCCAGTGCAAGGTTTCTTCGTTCTGCTGCACTTGGCCAACAGATAAGTTCCGGCAACTTTCTGATAATGGCACCGAAAACTCGGTCTGTTATCATGCCGATTGTTCCACCATCTCCTATTCCAAACAGGGTTGCAATTTTCTTGATAGAGGCTGCTTCCCCTGATGATCCCAAGCGGAACAACACAATTGCAATCTGATGCTCAACCGTCATTTGCTTATTGTGTAAAAAATTTTTATTTTATTTTGTTCTAATTGTGGTCAACGGTCTTATTCATAGCTCGATTTAAACTTAAGCTATATAGTATTTTAAATTTGTAATGTAGTATTGGGTTGGATCTAACACAAGACTGAACAAAAGCTAGTGAAATATTATGTTTTATGTAAGCTAAAAGTAACAAAAACTTAAAATAGGTAAAAAATAGACTTGAAATGCCAGACCTTGGGTCCTGGATTCTGTCATGAGTCACGTGACAGGCAGGAAATGTTTATGAGCTAATCATTTTTAATTATTGCACAATTCGCTGCTCAAAAATAATTACAAGCAAGCCGCGGGCGCGGCAAGTTGAATAACAACATAACTAAAATCTAAATCAATTTCATGCCATTACCTCTCACTACGTTGTTCCCACACGTAGCAACTGCCACGTGCCACGTGCCAAGCAACAACAATAACAAATGTTGAAGTTGCCCTGCATACATTTATAGCACTCGAAGCCAAAAAATTTCATTACTAGTCTGTGTGGGGGAGAAGTGGTGGTGTGGCCCTTGGCGGTGAGTCAATTACAAAAAGGAAGCTGTTTTGGCGCTCCCCAAATGACTTCGTTTGCTACAATGTGAGGGGCATGGGGCAAAGCGGCAAAGGGGAAGCTGTTATATAGTTGTTTAATATTTATCTAGCGTCGGTAATCAGCAAACACAGCACTGACATGTGTCGTGGATCTTGATAAGAAGGCAACCCCAAAGCCGAAATCAAATATCCAAAACGACATCCAAATCCGAAGCGAGATCGGGCCCAGTTCCGATGAGTTTTTAATGAACTGTCAGTTAATAATAAAAATTTCAGTGAATATAGATTAAGTCTGCCCGAGAAAAGGGTAGCAGCAGCTGGAGTAGAAAGTGTGAGCAGTTCGATTGGCTTTAAAATTCTTCAAACATCGCCAACACACATTTCAAGGGCCACACGCTGAAAGTTTTAGTTAGGTGCTCAAATATTGAATTTTTCCTGTAGCAGAAAAGTCAAGTGTGAAATTTGGCAGCTAGTTACAAACGAACAGGCAATAGGGATAAGGGGCTAATAAGGGGTAGCAACTAGGACCGTACGACCCCAATCATGTAGCAGCTTGTAAAATGTGAGTGTGAAAAGCCAAATTGAAAAGTTGCTCTTGGCTGCGTTGTGAAAGGCTGTTGATTTGAGAATTCTTATAAAGTTGAACCAACTTGTTAAGGAATATGGTTTGACTAGGCTAACTTTTTGGCGCCTCAAACTGGTGAATCGTAGGGGGCAGGATAAGTTGTGTTAATGCAAGCAGCAGCAGCTTATGAGGGAACAAACTGTAAGCTTAAGCAATCGTTAAAAAAAAAACAACATGAAAAGAAACAATTGTGCAAATAGTATTTGAGTTTCGCAACATTTAACTAATAATCGGCAGCTTAAACAAAACAGAAAGAATTGGTAATGATTCGACAAAAATGTATTTAAAGTGTTTGAGTATTTAATATATGTAGCAAAACGATCCGATGCCTGAGGTTTGTGGATCTTTATATAAACACAATTATCTTTTCCTAATAAAACATTTTTAAATTTGAATTGTTTACTCTGTTAAACAATCATTTAATTTATACCTTTAAGAACCAACATCAAAGAACAATAATCGACAACATAACATTTTATTATATATGTACGATAAGTAAATAAAAACTTTAAAGATGTCTTTTGATTCTAAGTTAACATGCACTATTGATTTTCTAAATCTTGTAAGCTCCACCTTGGAAGGCTTTTTAATAAATCTAAGAACCTATTACCCCTATATGTAGCGCAGAGAACGTTTAGTTTAATTCACTTTTTAGTTCATTTCTCAACCCTTCATTGGGTTATGAGCTCCAAGTCAAGAGACAATAGAACAATTGCTGGCTAGTGTCTAACTCACACCCATCCATTACTCCACCCAATCCAGCCCACATACAAGTCACCCTCTTTTTGGAGCACCACCCACAAGCCCTCCCCACGATTGTAACGATGGCACGTTTTGTTGCAATCCCAATGAGGAAATGCTAATCCGCATGTAATATTCGAAAATGATATGAAAATGCCAAACCAAACAACAACCACCCAACTGTTCAGCCCAATGTTAAGCGGGGTGCATGCGAATGGGCCCAATGCCAACATTACTCAATGTCAACATCAAAATTGCTTTGGAATTCATGCATTCAGCTATTCTATCGTTCATTCATTCCCTCATTCATTTGCCGCTCTAACAAAAAAACTAACGCAAATCCCGCAGTATAGAAATTTTCATTTTGTAATACATTGAATTTTAATGCCGTTGCAGAAAGAGTGCCAACAGTGCCAGGGGAATCCGGGCTGAGTTTGTTCCTGGCTCTGGTCCCTTAAATAGCTGCGCAGGGCGCTGATTAAAAGTGGCAACGGTATGGCCGTGTTTGGGGTGGAGTGTCTATTTTTTATTTTTGGTTTTTTGGTCTTGTGTCTCGTGTTGCAACCTTTCCCATTAATGGTACGCAAAAGGTCTAGAAAGGGTCTGCAAAGGGGGTTGTCAGCTAAAAAACTGCTGCTGCACTTGTCCTCTGCGACCGGGAAAATTTCGTCACAGACGTTGGCGTGAAATTTCGTAACGAATTATCTAAACAAAAACAACACATGAAACTCAACTCGTGGCGAATGTGTCTCATTGTAATTTTTGTAATGTTTCAGAATTTTGCAGCGTGGGCATCGGCGAAACGGAAGGAAGTTTGTTTTTGTTTAAAAATTATTAGAATTCAGTTGGTTGATGCGATGCTGGAAAGGGGGAGTGGGTGTTTGTGTGGTGGGTGGATATTGTTGCTTGAACGGTGGTGTAGAACAGCTGGTGCCCCGAATGTGACCGGCATTTGGCCGCAATGTGGTCGATGTTAAAGGACTTGTCTACAGAGCACTTCTCCATAAGGGAATGCAGAGGGGTAGACATACTGCAAATGTGCTTGCTGAATCATGTGCTTGGGTTTTTAATATTTTTCCAGAGGGTCACAAAGTGCAAATGCTAAGCGATTTGTTCTTGAAATCAAATAAATATGAGCGTTGTTTGCTGATTTATTCTACTATTTGTGGGATCTTATAAACAATGGTAATATAAACTTCCTTAAAGTTTTAAATGAGATAACATTATTGAGCTACAGAAACATAGTTTATGAAACTTTGTTTAACGTAGAAAGAGGAAAGTTTTTTAATTTTTAATGATATTTTCATAGACAAAGTAACATAGACTAAAAATGTAACAAGACAGGATTTAAAACTGGAATGTTATGTTAATTAACAGAGGTCTTAGATTCGGTTCCCGGCAAAGGCAATGGTTTTTTTTAAGATAAATTATTATAATATGTTAGCGGAGACGCATGAGAATGTTTGACAGCATTATAAACAGCCACCCCACTGCCGTCCCCGTTAAGTTGATCAATATTTTCCAATTTCCGTACTTAAATTAAACAATGTTATTCCTTTAAAATACAAAAAGAAAAGCACATTTTCGAAATTTAAGCACATAATTGCAACAAAAACAATTTAAATTAAACTAAAAGAAATAATTAATCAGTTTGCAGAGTTAGAAAGATTGTTACTTTAAACAAATAATATAAAATAAATGAGCTGAAGGCCTCGACGCTAGCGCTCGAATTCATACAATTAATTAGAATATTATTATTAAATAATGTATTTTAGTTAATTTTAATAAATAAATAAAATAAATAATTCAATGTTTATTTCTTAGCTTTGCGACTCACAAATCACACCTTTAATCTTTTCAGTTTCTAACTAATAATAATTGAAGCAAATATATTTTCCCTAAGAGCCTTACAACGGATTCAACATTATTATCACTCAAGAGAAAAGTGTTAAATAATAAAACATTTTGATTCTTATATGTGTTACAATCATTAAGTATCCTTGAGCACTAAAGTTTTTCATTACAAGGACTTAAACAAAACACAAAAACCATACATTTACTCCTCTGCAACAAAACAAACAAAGAGTTGAGCTTTTCGGATACTTAAACAATTCAATGGACTGCAGTTGCCTGGCCACTCCCCTACTGCCATTTGAAACAAAAGTCCGACAAGCATTTGTTGTCTATAAGCTGCAAAAGCAAGCTGAAATATTTATAATGCTGTCCAACACTTGGCTGACCACAACAACGACAACAACAACAGCAACGACAACAACAATAGACAGAACATTGACCGCAGCACAAAAACAATAAATTGATTTTGTATCTTTGCGAACAAGTGCAGGACACACATATATACAAAAAGATACAAAAAGAGAAGCTAGCGGGTACGGGGAAGAGAGGTCTGAAATTGTATGCAGAATGTTGCAATACACGCCCCGATAATTATGAAATTTGAAACGTAAAATGTGAAGCACAAATCCAATAAATGAGCCCCGAGAATTCCAAAGAAAGCAAAGCAATTTATGGTTGAATACGCCTCGAAAAAAAACTTTAGAAACGCGAACGCCCAGCTAAAACTAAAAGAAATGCAATACGAAAGAAAGAAAAAAAAACAACAGACAAAGGCGTGGCAGTCAGGCAACAGACGCTTGAGAACCAGGGATAAATGTACAATGTATATAGTGGCAAAAGGAGAACAACATATGCGAAAGGGATAATAATTCACAACAAACAATGGACCTTATCATAAAATAATAATTCAGGCACACCGAATGAACCAAAGCTGACCGCATTATGGGCACAGTTTTTTTGTCTATCTCTATCACACATAAGGAACGGCGTTGCATTGCACTTGTTCTGGCAAAAAAAGGACTCTGAACTCGCTTGCGATGCAACACGCGCGCAGCAGGACAAGAACGTTTGATGTGTGGCGACGCAACTCGACAATGTCCTGTCCGAGCCAAAAATTGACATTTAATGAGCCCGAGAACGTCAGAGACCCAGCTCCACACACACCATGTGTGTGTGTGCTTGTGTGTTTGTGTGCAGAGCTTGTATCTAGTTTATGTAATCGCATAAATCGTATGGCCAGCAGGACTTGCCCCTCCAGGGTTGTTGCAACACCTTTTGTTATCATTCAAAGCACTTGTTTTCCCTCTGGCCAGGTTAGGATGCCAGCGGCATTCCTTCTCTTTTTGTCTCTGTCCCCCTCTCTATTTGTTGCTGTTCAGCCATTTGGCAAATATTACAGGTTTACCTGCATCGTATACCTGGATGTGTGCGTATTGGTCTGGGTCTGGGTTTTCGATTAGCTCACATATCAAAATGGTACGTTAATTGTTTTCAAGTTCGTGGCATGTCAACAGCACACGTAGCAAGAGCACCGATTTTCGAGTCAATTTATCTGTCTAGCCGGCGATTTAATGGTTTTGTTTTGCCTTTATTAGCGATAGAGACAGATATGAGAATAATAACAAAGACATGTCTACATAGTCGTTGAAGCGAAGTCAGAGTTTAACCTTAAGTTTGAAGACACTTAAAACCTACTTCATAAATTTATAGTTGCATATTAGTGAGTAAATTTTGTCTAACTGATAACGGCATTGGGATTGGAGAAGCCGCCAGCATCAGTGCCTGATATTCTTAACATTTTTTAAGTATTTTATGTGTTATATATGTGGTCCCAATTATACGGTTCACTCGTTCCTGAAAGTGAATTTTTTTCAAAATGCAAGGACTTAAAATAAATATTTCTCCACAAAGGTGCGCAGTTCTTTAACAGCGGATAAAGTTTGCTGAACTGATGCTGTCTCCTGATCGGTCGCATCTAGATTGCATTATTCACTAAGTTGTGTATGCACTAATTCGTTTAATTAATTTTTATATAGAAAAAAAAATATGAAAGCTCAGTTGTTTAACAAATTATGATGTCAAATGCTAGCTGGAAGGCCCTTTCGTATTTTGCAATTTGCGAGCAATTAAAAAACAACAACTAAGTTAATATCTTTTCCAGCATGTTCAGTTATTGTGTTAGCTAAACTTTGGTCCAATAAAATGACACATTAGCCAGTTGCTAATTGCAGGCCATAAATTAGGGCTGACTCCAGTCCAAAATGGGGATGTCCGTACCCAAAACACATATAAGTCTAGCAGTGGAAGGGAGGAAGGGGGCTTGTCAAAAACTTTAGATTGCATTAAACTATGAGTAGTTGGTAGGCGCAACTAGGTTAGGAAATGGCTGTGCCTAACTATTTAATATGCGGCATGCAACTATGCAGGACGTGTTGGAAATCGTAGACAAAGCTGCAAAATATTAATTATGACAGATTTCACTGTGTGTGTGTGTGTGTGAGCCCTGCTACGCATAGTCATAGTCATGGTACGTTCATTCAGGGCAAATGCCGTTGGCCAAATTTGCATTTATATTAAAAACAAACAACAAAATCGGCCGGCAGCAGCAGCAGCAACAACTACGTCTGAGGCAGGAATCCCGTACGATGACAGGCGCCAACTCGACTTGCGGCATAATCAAAGACACGTCACCAACAGGCTATGACCAATTTGCAGCCACTCTCCGCTCGATTCGAACAACTACCCGGGCTTAGCCTTTAGCTTTGTAACTGATTTGCGAATATTTGGATTGCGGTCTGCGCTTTAATTATGTCTCATATATCAGTTTGCTCTCCGGCTCACCATAAAAATAATTTCGTTTTGATTGCAATTACCATCCCCAGCACTACCCATCCACCCACACACCACCCCCTTAGAAGGGGGCCGTTGCGGCAAGTGCACTTGAGGGTTGCTCTGGCCTTTTGTTTGATTTTACTCCCTTTCTGTCTGAGTCACAAGTGTTGCCAATTGTTTGTAACTGTTTTGTCAGACCGACGAACAAACGCCAAGCAACCCCAAACTCACCAAAACTACACCCCACCCGCTACCCATCATCCAACCGCCAGCCGTGGAAAATTATTAGATTTTATTGCACGCAACATTTCGAAATGAAAATGAAAAATTTTCTGATGCGATTTATTGTCAGGCGTCGTCGTTGTCGTCATCGTCTCTTGTCATTCTCTGTGTCTCGTTTTTAATATAACCAAGTGGCTTTTGTGTGTAGAATTGTGACTGGCATTCGCCATGGACCAGCTGGTATGTCGAGGGAAAACCTCCGAAAGGGTTTCCCAAATGCCACACACAAAATGCAACCGGGCGTAAATGTTTTCCAAAACAAAATTAGTTTGGGGATTTGCATTTGAATATAGTTCTGTTACATACACTCAAATATATGCACATATAAAAAGTTGTCAAATAAAAGTTGATGGGTTGCCATCAGTTAGGGTTTGAAATCTGTTTGCCATTTGCATATGTAATAAGTAAAGGACTCATTGTGAACTCTGTCTGGACAACTGATGGATATGATAATCTGGTGCTTATGACAATCATGCAGCGATAAGAGCCACTGCCTCATATAATAATAACAATAATAATAAATGTACAGTATTTGTTTTGATAAAGTCACAGATATATGCAATGATTTCAATCCATTTGAATAATGCCAAATCAAATACATTCGAGGCTATAAAAGTCAAATTTCTAAGGCTATTTTAACGAACCCCTGCAAACAGACAGACAGATGGACAATGGACAATGGTCAATGTTCGATCACTTCTCAAGCAACTTGAGATCATATCTAATATCCTTTGGTAAATTCCTATGCTGTGTGGTCATTTGAAGTATTTCGAACAACTCTCAATGCTTTCTCACTCAAACCGTATTTAAGTGTTGCTCTTTCATTATATCAAGAATTTCAAGCATTTAAGGCAGCTACTTTAAAAACCATTCAACAAGCGCCTTGTTAGCATAAGAGGGAACGCACCAAACAATAGTCTCAAATGAACTATACTTCGCTATAATTTTCAACACAGACCAACAACAAGGGAACAACAGTTGGCTTAGGTTACATTTAGCTCAAACAGATGCCAGAGAGCGCATTGCTTTGGACTCTGGTCTGTTTTGAGGGCATCGGGAATGGGGATGGGGCATTTAGCGCATCCTAACAACTGCTACATGACACCATATTATTAAATTAAATGCGGACACGCGTACCATAAGCTGGCCACCTAAATCGAACCTTTGTGCAACGTGTTTGTGGCAAACAGATGGAAACGGGCTGAAGCTAATGCCGATACCGAAGTCGAAACCAAAAACCAAGCAAAGCCCGTTGACCATTAATTTTTCAGCTAAATGGTGGTCACCATCATCTTCTTCTTCTTCGACGAGTTCTCATTGCTGAGCTTGTTAAACTAACAAGCCAAATGTTGTTCCTGGAAAGGCAATCAATAGATTTGGAATGACCGATAAGGCAAAATACGAGCAAATTAATGAGTTTTAATTATATAGCTGAAGTTTGTCTTCTTTCTTCTTTTTTTTCGATTACGATCAGTCCTCATATCATGTAACCACCAAATAAAATCTGTGTATATCATATCAATGCTTTACTATAAGACAACTTGCGCATAAATTCATAATTTAAATGGAAAGTCAAAAGTCACCTGCTTTGGGGTAACAAGAAAACACAAAAATTCAACTGTTTAACAGTTGCAGTTGCCCCTACGAGGATCATTGATCATCGAATGGTGCCTGCTGCTACCTGAGGCTGCTTCATTTAGTGATTTTTTGACCAACAGCTGCTACTTTTTGTTATTGTTTTTTTCGTGTTTTTTGCCCTTAGCCAGCTTAACTACAACAACAAAATTGATGACGACAGGTTGCAACGATCGTTGCAGGCTGATCCGAATCCCAATTCACAAAACTCAAGCCCGAAAGTTGAATTCTCCTGTCTGGGGCTCTGACGTTAATCGACTAAATTGTAGCAGCTGAACTGTCAGTTTTGTTAAGTGGTCTGTGCCTCAAGTCTGCATCTCAGATGCATACATACATACATAATCAGTATCTGAGTTTGATGAATGAGTATTGGCCAAATTTTGATGACCAGCTTGCGATAGTGTCCCGAAACGCCTTGAATCTTGGCATGAAAATATAGTTCCGAGTCAGTTTTAATAGTTGCTTGGCTCATTAAAGCCTTGATTAATGTGTGTAATGCTCATTTAGGGTTTATTGTCGCGCCTTTTTGCTCAACAAACAGTACGAGTATCTTCCGAAACGTTATATTATAGCCAACTTCTTGTCGCCTCCTCTCCCGAACTCTCTTCGTCATCATCAGCTGCACTTGTTTTTGCTTGTTTGGGTAATTAGTCTCGTTTGTTGTCATAAATTTTCGACAAATTTTGTTGAAAAGTCGCATTTAATTGCACTGATTTACAGTTTGTGTGGAGTTTTCAGCTTGCTCCCTTCCCCGCTTTCGCTTAGGTATTTTACTCCAGTGTCTCTTCCGTAATTACGTGCTAAATTAATGAGGTTTTTGTGGCTATAGTATATGTGTAACACTCGAGTGCAGCTGAAGACAAACATATTTCAGCTTTAATTTGATGCAGTTTTTCGGTTCTTTTGATGCCATTTCATGAAGATCTTTAGCAATTCGAATGAATTCTGCAGGTGCAAAATTTTGAGCTACAAAGTTGTATGAAGAAACAGAATGCGATTTTTTTAAAAGATCTAAGAATTTAGTGAAAAAAAAGCATTATTTTAGATGAATTCAACACAAAGAAAGTAGAAGATGAAGTTGCAAGAAGTTGCAAAATGCACTGATACATGAGTGATAAATAAAACTCTACACAAACAAGTTTAATGTGATATTTTCAAGTGATCTGTCTACTTCCAATCCGTTATCTACTTCCGATGATTCTATGATGTTAAAACCAGTTTTCACTGAGTATATTTTTACTCATCACTTTAATATAATAACTAATTACCTTACATTATTAGGTTAGTAACATAACAAAATATGATTTTTTTTTGTTAGAATCCCAAGTAAAACTTTTATCAATGACGAATATACATAATTATCAAAATATTATTATGAATACTTTAAGATTTAAAGTATGAATCAAACTGTTATTATGTATTTCAAAGCGAACTTTTTCTTTTTATTTTACAATTTTAAAAGCGCTTCATTTGATAAACTTTGTAATTTTGGTATCAAGACCCAAAGCTGTTAGATATCCTTATAAAGCACTTTCGCATCTGAATAGTTTTTTTATTTTAACTGATATTTATCACTAAATGAGCCAAACGATATAAAACTCCAACTACACTTCAATTGTTCTGCTTACAGCTCATCGTCTCTTCAATAAAGTTAGCTCCTTACCTCCCCAAAAATAATTGAAACTCATCAAGCTTTATTGGGTTGTAGTACTACTGCTAAGAAGGTGGCGGCTTAGCCATCATTAATGCCCTTATCACGTATTTCAATGCGACAAAAGACACCCCACCCCATCTCCTCATATAGTTGTCAGCCTCCAGTCAACTCCCTTTGCCAGCAACACCTCAGTCATACATGGCTCACAAGATTTGTCTTAAAATTGCCACCCTTAATTACTTGTAAGCTGGCAACCCCCCTGAAGTACTAAGAATCGACTCAAGGTTCAGGCAGTTTGACTTTGCAATTTCGCAGTGCATTGAGTGACGAAACCCCCTGTGCCAGAGATTCTATCGATTCCATCTCCCGGCCAGGAGCCAAGACGCCCCAGATGGGCTGCACTGTTGATTAAATTGATGATGTTTGATGACTTCTGCAGCTGATTTGGTCTTAGATTTCTTTTTGGGCAAGTGTTGTGTGGTCAAATGGCAATAGCAGGAGGTGGACCACATATGGTGCACATGTGCTGCCACCCCCCGCTCATTACGATGCATTGGACATGCATCAAGACGCCTTGAAGTCCCCCTCCGTTCGGTTTGCTTAGCAGAAAAAGGAAGCTAAGACGAGCTGGCATGACTTTGCCGCTCTTAGCTACTACTAGGCCAACACTCAAGGCGGCATTCTTTTGGAGAGTGAACTGCGGGATGACCTTAATTAATCTTTACTTTGCAGCTTGTTGCTTGTGCGCCTACAAGCTAGAACCTACAACTTGCAGTGTGGCCAATGTTGATTTATGTGTAGACGCCTCAACATGCCGCGTGACTGGGCGTCTTTTTTTGAATACCGGGAAATGAGTTGCATGAGTTGTTGCATTGGTGCTAGACGCGCTATCAACTTAGTCTGCGGCATTATTAAGATACCTATAAAAGATATGCACTGGAATGCAGTCAAAGTTGCACTTCCTGCAACCAGCAACTAAACCTTTCAAGTATATCGGCTCAGCCATACTTTTCAATTTTAAAGCGCATTTCAATGAAAATATATCACATGCTGTTGAATGGACTTTGATATTAGCTCTGTTGGCAGTGACAAACGCCTCCAGGGTGCAATATATATTATATGCATAGGAATAGCAGTATAAATAGATATGTAAGTTTAGCTACATGTAATGAAAGTGTGAATGCAATTTTCATCTTCTTTTTTTTGTTCTACAGCTGCAGAACAAGGCAAATAGAAAGTAAAAAGTTCAAATAGAATTTAACCCCAAGCGCATATTTATAGCACGTTTCGTCGTTCTCCTTCTAGTTTTTGCCCAGCAAAAGCGTACGTAAAACAAATACTCACGTAACCCTTGCGTGTGTGTGTGGGCGTACATCTAACTGTCATGCTGAAAATGACCTAAGGTAAAACGAGATTTGCTGTTGCTTTGCAATTGGGGAGAGGACGACATGGAACAGTTCAAGCTTTACAGAAGCTGGAGCTGGAGTTACTTTCTGTTGAAGGTTGTTGGCCTCGGGGCAGATTGAGGAATGATATACCACGATTTTTTGGTTATCGCTTGAAGAGTTGAATGAAAACTGCTAATTTAGGTGCGAAAAGAATTTTGATTAGGATATAAATAGGCTTAGTTTATCAGAAAAAATGATCTAACTAACAAGTGAAATTCGGTTTAGTGTACTTATGAAACCCCGTGTTACAATAGGAACTTATTTATCTTCAAGTTATTTATTTTAAATTATTTTTCAGCTATTTATCATTGAAATAATGTGGTTTCATTTACGTCTTAGATATTTCCTCACTAACCATTTCATTAGATGTATATTGAAAATCTCCCTCAATGCTACTTGACTAAACCAAGCGAGTTATTTCCACCCTTTTTAAGTTGACAGATCGGGATACCACTTCAACTGTAGCCGCTGTCAACTCAACATGAACTCAAACTCATGAAACTATAACAATAAAGACCGGAAATTAAAGTGTGAAAACCGGCAGGAAGTTGACTTGATTACAAGAGTGAGAGTGCCACACAGACAACGAGCGTGTGTGCGTGTGAGTGTTTCCAACTATATACATATGTATATATAACTGACAAATAGAAAAGTTTACAATGCATTTCATTTGCTCAACTGTCAACGGTTAGTTTCGAGTCTCCAACTGTAGCACTTGGCAGGAGACAGGACACAGCCACAGGCCACAAAAAGCGTTGCCTGTGATTGAATGTTAAACATTTAATTTAAACTAGCTGCACAAACCATAAACCGCCACACCCACACAGATAGAGATACTTAGCTGAGATTCGGCATCGTAGGATGTAATTTATGCACGCACATCAATTCAGATGCATCTAATTTGGTAAACAGTCAGCTACTCATCGTCACACCTGCCTGGCACACACACACACACCATTAGACTACCTACCGATCTGTGCCGTACTCGACTCCTTGGCTTAAAATAGTTTTCATTTGTTTTCGTTGTACTTAGTTGGTTGGCTGAAACATGTGGCATTGGCATTGCCACTAAGTAGCCTGTCTGCATCAGCATCTGTGCCACTGCAACTGCAACTGCTTCTGGGGAGTTCGTTGCGCTTCGCTTACGTACATGCAGCTCATTTAGTTGACATTTATAAACGTCACATAGCGCGCAATGTTTGACAATTAATTAGGCACAGATATGCCAGACGATGTCTACAATTTACAGTTTACACGCAGATATTCTCCAGAAATCACTCATTACATTTAGATGGAATCTAAGCTTATTTATTAGTGTCATAGTGAAGTATAATGAAGTAGTTGTGGATTAATCTCTTTGGGGTTTTGAGTTAGTTTCTTTTCTAATTTTTTACTAGACCTAACTCTTATGTTCTCTGAGAATAATTTGTGATATAATTAACTATAACTTTCTATTAACTTAAATTTTAATGGTTTCTCTAGTTGTTTGATGTTTATTTAATAACAGAATAGGTTCATACAATTTTCTAATTCATGGTCTTAAAATAAAATTAAGATTCCTATGCCAAGTCTTCCCTAAAAACGCTGGTACTAATTTTAATCTGCTAATTCAACAATCATTCAATTTCAGATTCCCACTTTAGATATGAAACTCAAACTTGGTTTTTTGTGCTCTTCGGCTTACCAAAATGCTGAAACGAGCTGACCGAATCACAGCAATTTTCAAAGTAAATATTTTTCTCCCTCAATCTCCACATACAAAGTATCTATGTATGCGTTTGTGTATGTATTTGTGGGACTATCAAACAAAAAGCGCTGGGATTTTTATTTATAAAACACTTGAAAAGAAGCTGAAGCAGGACGTACAGCATCGAGTTCTTTTTTTGAGAATATTGACGCAAGGATTTCGACCCTGAAAAAAAAAACAAACACACACAGTGGCAAATGTGCAATGAGCACCGAGCTCCGAGCAGAGATCAAACAGTCGACCAAACCACGAGGCAGGCGGTCTGTTGAGTCGGGCAATGTCTCTTATGGGTTTGAGTCGCTTGAGTGAAAGTTTGTTTTGCTTTTGCAAATGTCACATGAAAAATGCGTTCGCTGTGCGAATGCCAGCACTTTGCATGGCTTCTCGTACAATGGAGTAATGGATGGGGTGGGGCTGATAAACTCCCCCTAGGAATCATAGTCGTTGGTCGCCTTGCACGAAATTTCCATTTAATGTGTTTGCGCAAAGTATTAAAAGGCAACGACGATTGAGTATCGAAAAGAAGTAAGGCAAACCAAGTAGCATCCAGATAGCCCGAACTGTTGTGGGTGGTTGGATGGTTGGGGTTACTGTTGTCCATAACGAGCGCTGGAGCTGCCTGCAGTCTGCAGCCAGCAGTCGCCAGAGGGCGCTGGCTGCTGAGTGATTGCCATGATAAGTGGCCCATTATGATGCCAGTTTGCACAGCGAGATTGCGTTGCGCTCCATTGGAGTTCGTCAGCTCCCCACTTTGCCAATTCTTTCGTCAGTTCGTCGTTTTGTCAGTTCTACAGTTGCTTCGTCTGTTTGCCGATTCTTTTTTAATGCATATCAAAGTGGACAAAGTTCTGTCCCCCAAAAAAAGTGCGTCGCTGTTGTACAACTGGACATTGTCCCCTCGTTCTCGTTCAACTAGACGCAGATTTTTTTTGCTGTTCCCATCATCATCTTTAGTGGAACGGCTGTTGACAAAAGACATTTAATTTTCCCTTAGTTTGCTTTTGCCCACTTCGAGTATCTCTGCCATAAAGTTTGTTCGCTACTGCGCTCTCCACCTAGTTTTCTTTATATTTTTTTTAAACTGGATTTTTGGTCTGCTTCAGCGAAAACTTTGATAAGTGAAATTTATTGTGGGCGCTTTGAGTTTTCTACTCTGCGTGGTGGACATTGTACAGCAAAATGCTCAACTGATGGTTCTGATGTCGTCTACCCTCCTCTCATCTCCATCACACAGCTTCTTTGTCCTCTTTCATGTTTTATCGCAACCATAGTGAAGTTTTTTATTTAACAGCAATAGTAGTTTTGTTGTTTGGAGCGGTATTTATTTCAGATTTGTTTCTTATCAAAACTCCAATAAACGTATTGGTAAAGTAATATAATTGCTGTCTCGATTTCATTGAATATCTGTTGAGATTCGACTAATTTAAGGTTAAGAAACTCTACTAATTCATTCTAACTTACAGATAACACTCAACTGAAAAGTATATTGGTTTTGTGCAATGTCCGTCAAGCTGCTGTCTTCTTGGACACCCTGAAACTCTGCTCATATCGTGGTACATACATATCTGTGTCAGACAACAACCTTGAGGTGCAAATCGATAAAACACACTTAGTATTTTCCACCATTTAACATCTAAGTAGTCAAATTTTAAAGGGAAGATAGCTTTTTCTTCCAACAAAAATTTGCATACAGAAGTTTGAATGCCACGCCAAACTTGCTACACCACCCACCCCACATTTTTTGAATCGGGAATGCGCATATGTATCTAAACTAGTTTTTGAGCAATAGGCACCAAATTGATAGCTGATGGTATTTTAAAAACATCCAAATTTGCAGTCAACGCCCACTCCAACTTCACCGCCTTTAAAGCAGCTTTAAAGCTAAAAATACGATAATTGGCAGGAACGTAGCTGAAGACGTTGCATCACGTAGCCCGTTTTTTACCTAATAATTATGAATTTTTTTAAACTATTTTTGAATTTTATTACTATTGACTTCTATTATTTTGGAGCATTATTATTTTTCCGTATTCATATCTCTTGTCCCTTTTTTGTTTAACAACTCATATAAATGTCTTGCCACTCAATTCTCTTATTGAAGTTAGTACAAGTCCACCCCCCCATGCACCTGTCACTTGCGTACGTTCGCATTATGCATCGATCATTACTCATGCTATAAAGAAAATCCACTTAATCTCGCAACGAAACATTCAAACATTTATTAAAGACATGACAGACCCTTTTTGGGTCGTGGGGATTTTGTGCTAGCAGCCTTTTTGCTCGAAGTTAAGGCAAAAATGCAACAAAAGGTACAATTTATAGTTCGACACCCTTCGAGTGTAATGCCAGCCCATCAAGGGGGCAATTGGGGGAGGTTACACGCACATTGTTAGCCCCCCGACCATGGTCCCAAGGACATTGGGTGGGTGGCAAAATGTAATTGCTGCCGCCCCAAAATTTGGCATAGACCTTGAAAAAAAGCCTCGTCTAGCGAATGGGGAATGAAGCGTGAGGTGAGTGATAGAACTTAAAGCTCAAACGCCCGTGCGTATGCAATGAATATTTACGAGCGGATGCCGTTGGGTCCTCAGAGGATTATTGTGCTTTATGCAATTGCGCGCAAGTAAAAATCTAATTTATCCGCCTGCCACCCTGCGTTTTGTTTGACAATTGCCTAAAATTATGCAATGCGTTGGTATGAGGCTGTGTCTGTCGGCACGTACTAGGCTTTAGACCGTACCGTACCGCACCGGGCAGCGCTTTAAGGGAATTTCCTATAAAGCAGGCAGAAAAAATTGCTTTGCTACTGTCATATGGCAGCTACCCTTTGTCTGTTAAAGTCCAAGCTTAAAGATTTTGGGGTGGCTTCAATACGCCCGTTGGTGGTTGGTGGTGCATTGTTGGGGGGTTGGGCTGATAGGTCTCCAGCCTCATCATAACACCACATGTTCCGAAAATGCTACTGGCGTCGCCATGTCGCCATCCCGTATAGTGTACTTCATGTAGATTTCTATCTATTCTATTGTCTGACTTTTACTCGTGGTAAATTTTCAAACATTCATTTCGTTTGATGAGGCGCAAAGTTGTGGAATTTATTGCCTTGGTTTGGGCCTTGACAAAAAGTTAAGTGGATTTTACGTAAATTAATGATTCTTCTCCCTTTCAGGCCTGAGGGGTTGCAACTGTTTTTTAAGTGTTCTATTGCATATATGGGGTTAAGTCTGCCAAGTTTCGGCATGCATCTATTTTTTGTTGAATATAAAATAAGTGTATTGCTATTTTAAAGAATTGATCGAAAATTTGTATTACTTTATTTTTTAATTTGACAGCATTTAATTGAAACTTTTACATTACAAATAAATATTTAAAATTTTACTCTTGGAATTGCATTTTAATTTTCATTTAAGTTGACAAACTTTGATCAGAGAAATTTTAGAGAAAATTTAAAAAAGCTCCAGTTTATAATATTCTAAGTTTAATTCAGCTCTTTCCAGTTTACAGTTATTTTGGTTTACAGGAATTAATTCCTATTATTTTTTCTTAAATAATAAGTTTTGGTTCTGATAAAAATATCAATGAGCTATAATGGTACTCTATGTTATAGAGTAGAGTTAGATTAAGAGTATTTGCTTGTCTATGCGATTTGATAATGAGCAAATTTTTTTTGCCAACGTGATAAAATTATTTTAAAATTAAATTCGCATCATTTAAATACAAATCTAAATTCCTATTCTTAGCATTTTATTTTTATTTCAATAATACATAATACTAACACATTATTACATACACTGTTAGTGTATGTAATTTTAAAATACATATACATAAATGGTTTTTTAGTTTATAAACGGCTTAAAGTTCATATATTTAATCGAATAATATTTGACAGTTTATATCGGCCTAACCTTTTGTCTAAAAGCAACACTACAACAAATAAAGCAGCATACAGACGACTTTCACAATGTATAAGATTGAATAATTGGCGTATAAGACAAAAGCATTGCTCTTAGACTCAGAGTTAACCAGCTCAGTCTTGGCCAAAACGTGAGCCCCTTAAGCCGCTAAAATCGTGTTGCGTGCTTTATGATGTTGGGCCGTGAGATGTTGTTAAAGCATAAGAAAACAATTTTATTGCTACTGCTTGTCGTTGCAATTTGCAATGTTATCATTTATCTTTATGTTATGGAAGCAAAAACAGCAGCAACAGCAATAGATGAAGTGATCAAATCGACAACAAAAGAGACAAGAACAGAGCATGAGATCAGCCAGCTGGCAACTGGCCAACGAGAGCAGCAATTGCTGACCGATCTGGGAGCACTTGGTAGACCGGCAAAAAGCAACTGGACTGCTGTTCAGCTGTTGGCAATGGAACGAAGTAAGCTCGAAACTGGCTATAATGCTTGGCTCTCAGAGCGAATATCGCCGGAGCGTACGCTCTTTGATATGAGGCATCGCAGGTAAGTAAGAGAGAGGCGTATAAGAGTTGACAATGAACTGTATAAGAGTTGACTGTTAACAGCTGCAAAAAGCTTAAGTACCCGCTGGAAAAGCTGCCGACAATCAGTGTCGTTATCACCCATCACAATGAACAACAAAGCGTGCTGTTGAGAACCCTAAGCAGTCTGAGGAGCAGAACACCAGCTAGATTACTGCAAGAGATCATTCTGGTGGATGATGGCAGTGATCCTACATTGCTTAGCAACTTTACAAGCGTTGTTAAGACTGAGTATGGAAGCTTGGTGCATCTACAGCGCCTACCAAAACAGCTTGGATTGATGCAGGCACGCATAGCGGGTGCAAAGACTGCTCAGGCAGTTGTGCTTGTCTTTCTGGACGCACATGTGGAGGTCACTCGTGGCTGGCTACCACCTTTACTCTTCCCGCTACTTGAGAACAACAAGACCTGCACAACGCCTGTGGTGGATACCATAGACTTTGAGAACTTTGCCTACAGGCGAGGGAAGCCCATGCGTGGCTTCTTTGACTGGAATTTTAACTATGTGCAGCTGCCACTGAGAAAAGAGGATGAGCTGTCTCTGCCTGCTCCACATGAAAATCCCATAATGAATGGCGGTCTGTTTGCCATTTATCGAGATTGGTTCTTTGAGCTAGGCGGCTATGATGAGGGCTTGCGCATTTGGGGTGCCGAACAATTCGAGCTGAGCCTCAAGATTTGGCTATGCGGCGGGCGACTGCTGGAGGTGCCCTGTTCCCGAGTGGGACACCTTTACAGAAAAGGAAGCTTCCAAATGCAGTTTACAAGAACTGATAGCAAGGCTCTAGCAAGGGTGAGTCTAATTTAACATCAAAGCGATCCATCCCATTCTAATATCATATATATTCTGGACTACAGAACTACCGGCGAGTGGCTGAAGTCTGGTTAGATGAGTACAAGGACAAGCTGTATGCAAATCTGCCACACTTGACCCACGTCAAGGTGGGTTCGTTGAAGAAGCAGAAGTCGTTGCGTCAGCATCTGCATTGCAAACCTTTTAAATGGTTTCTCGATCATCTGGCCAGCGATTTTCTCCAGTTGTATCCCGTGGATGAACCAGAGGATTACGCATTTGGCGTTGTTCAAAGCTTAGCGGAGCCCAAGTTGTGCCTGGAGAGAGCAGAGCTAGCACAGCATCCACAATTGATGCCGTGTGATGGGGACCTTATGTATCCCAAGTTGGAGCAAAAATGGTCATTGAGTCACTTTCGGGATCTTCACTCGAGTTTCCATTGCTTGGAGCTGCAACAAAGACAGATCAACGCAGAGGTTTGGCTTTGGCAATGCCATCATCATGCTGGTAATCAGTTTTGGTCCTACGATACCAGTTCTCATCAAATTATCAATGGGCAGCACAAAGATCAGCAGCGTTGCCTGGAAGCTCAAGTGAAACAGAGCAAAGTGGTCGCAAATACCTGTGATGAAAATAATCTGAATCAGCAATTTAAGTTTGGATATGCTAATGAGAAGCGACTGGAAGACTTTTGGAAAAATGTTCCCACGTGAAACTCGAAGTGAAAGCTTAAAATCTTGAGTACAAAAACCTTACACATAATGTAACCATAAATATAATTATCTTATAACAATCATAAAATTAATGTACATTATATTGCATTTAAACTGTAAGACACAATTATCAATTTACAAGGAGTCGTGAATTTATTTATTTTTAATTTTTGGACAAACCGAAGTACATAAAAAATTATGCCGGCCTTACAGCCTAGCATTTGCGCTCTAACAATTATTTCAGTCTTGCATTTTATAGGTATTTTTATCCCCCAAGCTTTTTCGGGGCCTTCCAAAGATCTTTACCTGATGCGAAAGATAATAAAGGTTGTATATAACTGGCATGTATTCAAGCTTTGAACAAATGAAGTGCCTTGAAGCTGTAACGTTGAACTAAAATTTCATTTTAAAATAAGATATACTTTCTGCTATTAAATAACTCACATTTTCCACATGGTAGTAGGACCGATCCAGGAAATGTTTGTGCTCCTCAAGCGATTCATTTAATTGTCGACCCAAGTGATTGGTTAGTTCGAATGGCAAAAATCGATGATAACCCAAATGATCCCGACTATCGCCAGCCTTAACATTGACATTTCTCAGGCAACGTCCCAATTGCTCAGTTGCAGAAAATTCCTGCGGCTCTGAGCTGCAGATGGTCTCATTGTGCAGGGCCTGCTGGACAAATTGTCGAATTGTGGCGCTGCTGAAGACAATGACAGATCGTTCGTACATATAAGTCTAAAGGTGATATGAGAAAATAGTAATTATAATAAGAAAGATCGTGAAATGTTATCACCTGATTATTGGCGGCTCTTAGTTTGCAGCCAAAGTAGATGAGCTCATCGGGGCTATAGGATTGAAGCATATAGCGCAGATTTTCAACCATCACAAAACTAAAAAAAATATAATACACATTGATAAAAACAATAGGTTAACAGCAAAAAAATACAAATCGATAAATTCGATAACTCAAATCGATAAATCCTTATGTTTCCACAGTTAGAGTTACCAAATTTGGTAGGCAGATACCTACTCGTATCCCCCGAAAAACTGAATCCATTTTGGAGCCACGCCCACCCATTCCGATACAAACGCCTGTAACTTCCACATTTTTTGATCTATAGCCACCGAATTCGGTGTCAAGATAGGTGATGAAATTTCTCAAAAAACTGCATCAAACATGCCCACCTATACCACCCTACGTTTCCACTTGTTTTCTTATACATATTTTCTCATGTCGCAGAACTTGATACATACTTATCATCATTGGCATAGAGAAACCAATCACTATCGTCGAAGTGATATTTGTACACGTACTCCAACTGTGCTCGCATTAGCTGCCATTTGTCATTGAGATTAAGAAAGACGGCGGGCTCCAGTTCCTCGTGGCCATCATTGCTCACAAATAGAAAGTGATCACAGTGCCTGCACCATGTGCGTTTGACATGAACTGCTGTGCTTTTTTGCCGATAATCGTAGGTGGAGATAATGCAGAAGATGCGTGCCGCAGGCGAAGGAGGTACAACCTTCAACTCTTTATTACTGTGCAGCAGCTGAGTGGCCAGCAAGTAAAGCAACCCGAGCAGCATCAACTTGTAGAGGAGGGAACAGATATTCGCTGAACGGCTGCTGCATGGATTCAAAATGCTAATTCTGTTTTTGCCGCTCCGAAAGAAGCGTCGCGTGCTAAATAACCGTCGCATTTTAAAACTGACACTGAAATCTCAGAGTTCCACTGATGATGGTTCGTTCATGTGGTATGGGTCTGGGCCTGTGCATGGGCTACAATTTAATTATATTGAGTGCTTTTGTCTGTCGAAGTCGGTCTTGGTTTGCTCGCTGCTGCCACCGCAACCCTCTCTGCTCTTGATTGGCGCTCGCCGCATACAAATTGCCTTTTTCAATTAGAAATATTAACTCACCTTTCTGGGAGTAAACTCAGCGTTCATGTCTTGCGTGCCATTCAACTTAAAGTTATAGTAGTTGAAGTAGTAGTCGAAGCTGATGCAGAACTTTGGTTACGCTTCGCTTGCAGTTTGAAGTTGTGAATTGACAAGAGCAGTTGCATACGAATAGCGAAGAGTTGTGAATGGGGGCCATGGGCGAAACAGTAGCGAAGCGCAGGGCGTGTTCAGGATAAGAACTACGAGTGTAAGTTTGATGTGTGTTTGCAGGTGTGGATAGTATCTCAAATGCTGAATTTGTAATGTGGTCAATGGCCTAAGGAGAAGCTAGGTGTTAAAAGGAAGGTTGATTCTAAATGTTAATAGCTAAAAGAAAATAAGGTTAGATAAAACAAGTACTTCTTATTTGTTTCTGAGTGTAAATCTGAGATTTTATTTTAATCGAAAGCATTTTAATATCATCAATATGTATTCATGTGAAATTCCATTTGTATATTTTGTAGTTTTGCATTTGTTATTTTTGCAATCAGTCAATATGTGCAATTTTATGCAAGACAAACATTGCCAAATTTGCATAGAAACATTTCTATACAAATCCCAAAATAAATGAGAAAAATAAAAATAATAAACAAATATCTGTCAGATTAGATAACAAACACATGCCAGCTACTATTGTTTGATTGAAAGGTGTTTTGCAAAAACAGAAAAAACAAACGCAAGGAAAAAACACTTATATCATATGGGTTAGCGTGAAACTGTCAAAAGAAAGATTAAAGAAATGAGAAGAAAAGATTAAAGACAAGTGAGGGTAAACGATATTGGTTCATATGAGGCATTATTGTCTCAGTTTACGTGCTCAAATTACCACATGAGTTGTCATTGTTGGTTAACAGGTTGGTTAACAAAAGGCCTACACAAACTACATACATTCCCCATAAGTAAAGTGAGGCACAGGAAGCAGCATCAGCTTCAGAATCGGGATCAGAAAAAAGCGCAATATTGCATACAATTTGTCTTTTGCCCTTGTGGCAGAGAGAGATTCCAACTGTCAGACATGATGCAACAATGACACTTTCCAGTTGCAACAAAACGGAAGTAATTTTGCGCAGACAAAAGGCCTGGGAAAACGGAGACCTGACGAGACAGACACAAAAACAGATAAAGACACAGGGAGACATACATACTTTTCATTGATGAACACGTAGTATCTGAATGTGGGCTGAAGTTGGCTGAGATTATAGACCCGTATGTGGCATGAATTATGTGTGAGAGAGAGCCAACTGTTGGGCTAAGTAGATAGATAGATGATAGATGATACTATGTGGGTTACACGGAAGTAAACGTAAGTAACCCAAGATGATGCTGCCCTCCACACGTAATTGAAACATTTTAAACACGGAAATACTTTGGCAGCTGTGACAGTTAAGGGCAAGAGCAAGTTGCATGGAATTGTGTTCAGGTTTGCCAAAAAGAAGTATGACATAAGTAAAATAACACAAACAAAATTATTAAAATATTCCAACTTATTCATGTTAACAGATTAAATGAATTTGAAAAACATTGTTTGCTATAAGTTCCGCTTGAAGTAACTAGCGAAAAACTGGATTTTGCAAATCATAAGAACAAACTCTTCATTATTTTTTCAAGCAACAAAATCATGCATATCAATAATGCAAACGCTGATCAGTTTTGTACATAAAATAAAACATTGAGTAAACTTAAAAGATTCAAAATACACGTACAGCAATAATAATAATTATACAAACAACTCCTATTACCAAAAAAAACCGTGTCAACAAGATTCGGCAAGTAGAGATCCGAAGATCCGTTTCTCAATGAATGGCGACCTAATGCAAACAATGCCAAGTTCAAGCCACAAATGTGCGCAGTAAATAAACTAAAAAAAAAATAACAAATAAATAAAAAATAAACTACAAATAATACAAAAATGAAAAACAAAACAAGCCAAGATAACACTTGGCAGCCACACATAAACAAATTCTAAACACACACAGATCAGTTTCAAGTGTACGTGTGGTGTGTGTGATTTTGTTGATTTATTTGCCAAACAAACGACCAAAATAATTTAAGATAATACCGATAAGGTGAGGTGCTATTCGGCTAGATGTTAGTGAGATGGATTTTTGCTGTCATCGCTGAAGCAAAATAAAACCGGTTTGTTGAAGGTTTTTAGTGTTTGGGAGTATATTTGCTCTTCTCTCATTAAATTTGCAAAATGTTGTTTCTTTTTCATTTCTGAGAGCCCCCGGTTAATGCTCAAAAATAATCGCTTAAGTTTTGGTTATCAAAGTAAATAAAAAACGTTTTAATTACAAGTCGATAAGCTGGCAAGTGGTCAACAAGTTGCCTCATTTCGAGGCCCATTAAATTTGACTTAAACGACCCGATTTGTCATATTTTGTCTCTCTCTTTCTTTCTCTCTCTCTCTTTCTCTTTCTCTTTCTTACGCAATCGATGGTGTTGACATCATTTGTAATAAATTTCCAATTATGTGTGACGGCATAAATTAAATGAAACTTCCATTGACAGCGCACTAAGACTTAATTGACCCTTTAACACTAACTTTACTTTGACAGAAAAAACAAATATATGAAATCAAACAAAAATGCTTGCGATAAGCGTAAAGTTCGACGGAGTACATTAAACTTTTGAATCTCATTTTGTTGTTTACAAAAAAAATCGATAATGTTGTTTTTATTTTATGCCTTATTGTGAAATTTAATGGTCAATCTTAACGTGCGCAATTCCTGACAAAAATATATAAAGCAATTTATTTTATGATAAGCTTCATTGTAAATTAAATAAATTATTTAATTTGGGTCAGCTCGAAGCACAAGGCCAAAGGAAAGCTATGTGTAGAACCTTTATTGAATTAAGATGTTTTATTTGCAATGCATTTTGTAGTTAACATTATTTATTTCCCCATTAATATACAGCATTTGAGTTTTCTGGGTAATTTTTATTGTGCTCTGTACAATTGTTATACAAGATAATCTTTGCATATTCTGACAATGCACAAATGTAATTTGGCTTTCTTTATCTTGAGCCTGAGAAAATGTTCAGTTTCAATTTCAAAGAGCTAACCAAATTTGTACCAATTATTAAAGAAAACTCCCCGGAGTGCAATCAGCTAAGCGCTTATAGTAGTTGTTGTTGTTGCCGTTGCCGTTTGACGATGACGACAAAAGGCAGAGTAAGATAAAACTGCTCTCTATAGATACTTCCTCGTTGCCGTGGCACATTTGATAAAGGAAACGTTGTGTGAGCCAAACCACAAAGCAGCAGCAAAGGATGCAAAAGAAAACGAGGAAAATATAAGAGAACAATGTGAAGAATCAAACTGAATGGCAACCGAACCAAAGTGAACCGAACCGTAGTGTCACATAAACCCATAGCCAGAGGCTGATAACTTTATCAATGAAATGTCAAATGCATGCGGAGTGTGGGGGAAGGCAAACATCACATAAAGAAGTTAAACGAATGTTTTGAATGTCATAACAATATGCAAGCGATAAAAATGATGACAAGAATGTCAAAGAAATAGAGCCGGCAATTTATTGAGGCTACAATTCATATTAAGAGCATCTCCCCCTACCTCCTGTCCACGATATTCAGAAACGAATCGGCTTCGTTCTTGGAGTAGTCGAATGCATAGATAATTCCCTGTCGCACCAGCGTCCAATCGCATTGATCTTCGGCACTTAGTGTTCCATTTTCCCATTCTCCTGGTCACTAACCATTATCAGCACATTGACCAGGTGCATTTACATATTTCGACGCTTCGGTGAAGGTCACCAGCCACAAGACGCGTATCTGAAAGAAACAACGGATCGATGACTTTGGTGATCTAATCCATCCCATTTTCGTTTAGATTCTATTCTCCTATTTTCTGTCATAACTTAAGACAAATCAAGTTTGGGCTGAGTTATCGTTATCAAGTTTCTATATCAAGTTGGTTTGGGTTCAGTGCAGTACTTTTGTTGATTCTTACGGAAGTTGACTGACCGAGTCTCCTTTATGAATGAGCTCGTATTTCCTGTTTGTTTTTGTTTACTTAAAATGCATTGAACTTTGCCAATTTTTTTTTTAAAATAAGCTGAAATAGCTCATAATAATTATTATTTTTATCTACTCACGTTAGTATTTAAAGATTTTAGCTGTGCTGCCGACTATTTAATTTAGCTTAATGTTTTTCGGTTGTTTTATTCGCTGGTAAGAGAGTCAATTAAAAGATTTGCCAAAGTGTTAATTTAGTTTACTTGGCAATAAGCTTGAAAATAGCTCGAAAGAGAGACAGAATTGGAGCACTAAAACAGAGGATAAAGATTTTATTTCTACATCTTGTTGTTGTCATTTGTTATAAGTTAAAGCCAATATTGTGACAACAAACACACATCTTAAGCCCTACAAATAGCCACAATAAAAAACTTACCAGTTAGGGTCATAAAATGCAAATCCCAGCCCATGCCCAAACTACTCCCAGCATCTCTCTCGTCTTTTAGTGTATTTCCCTTGAAATCTAGCCAAACAACAATGGCAACAACCTGCTGCTCCAAACTGAACCAAACACTAATCCGATTCAAGCCAATCCAATTCGAGCCAAGCTAAACAAACATTAAGTTACAAAATAAAATCTTTGGGCCATAAAATTAAAATACAGCAAAATACGCAGAAGAGAAGACAAATATCTCGACTCCAAACAGAAACAGAAAAGAAAGAGAAAGAGACAATGCCATTTGTTGTGCGTGCGAGGGAGCTAGCAACATGTTAATCTTGTGACGCGAAGCTTATCAGTAAAACAAACCTGCAAGCAACCTACTTTATATGTATATGTATCTGTATCCTTTGTATCTGCTGTTGCGTCTCTGCATCTGTGGCTGCTGTAGATGCTTCCATTCCCTTCGAAAACCCTTCGCCTCTTACTCAACTGCTGCGCTTTGATGTGCTCTGATGCAAGCGCCCTGATAGGAACTGTTAGAAGTTAGTAAGGAAGTTAACCCTCTCCCTATTTATCTCTATAGCTCTATTTTTTTTATGAGTTGGGTTCAGGTTAATGTCTTGTGGGCATCTTAGCTGCATGTCCATAACTTTGACTCTTGTGTAATTTTTATTAGCTTTTTTATTACTTTTATTTTTTGTCAAAGTTTCTTAGAACTTTTGATTTTGCTGCCTGGTTAGTCTCAGTTGATAAGCATTTTCCCAAAATCCATTAATATCTTTTATTTAGCTTAAAGTTTAACATTTTCGCATTTCGCACTGTGTTAACAGATTATTAACATGTCAAACCAGTCCCAATCTAAAACGAGAGAGCTTTTGTGCTTTAGCCAAATGCATTTAAAGCTAAACTCACTCACAATTGAGCTTCTGTGCTTTTGCGAAATGCAATTAAAACTTAACTTACACACAAAGGCGATATTGTTGTAATGCTTGCACGATCCAACTATCAATTGTCACAAAAGCCTAAGGCAGTTGTGGGCTTGCAATCAGAACACCTAAAGCTTTAATGACACATAAATCCAAATTAAAACATAACCATTCATGGTTTTACACATCATAAAGCATTTATAAAATTTTATTTAAATTAAGCTTGTCTTTTTTTGAGGTATTTTCTACATTTGACATCAACTATTCGAATTCAATGCTTAAAAATATTCCAATAGGCATTCAACAATCTGCCACAAAGCAAATAATATTGTAGTTGCAAACACAAGTTATCAGCTTGCTTCATTAGTTACTATTGCTTGAGGTTGTCTTTGTTGATATGCAATGGAATTTTTGCTGTTCTAAGAAAAGTTCTGAGAAGCTTTTAATATAATAAATATTAATTTTTAAATATTTATTCATGCAGCAAATTCGCCTTGACATGTTACAAAAGCAAACATATCAAATCAAATGGCAAAATCTTTATGGCGTATGCCTTTTATTAAATTTACACTTATTTAGCCATACATTTCACTTCCATTTTAAGGTCATAAGATGCGAGTAAATAAAATAAAAGCCATGAAAATTCAGCACCATCGTGTGTTCTTAAATTGTTTGCTCAACTCGTAAGGAAAGAGATAAATATTTCAAAGCGCAATTAACAAAAGACTATTTAAAAAAAAAAAAAATGAAAAATGAGTATGAAATTCTGACACGAGGCGCAAACATTTTAATGCGAATGCAAATAAAAAATGTTCAAAGAGTTTAAACTGACACACGACAAGGCAACAAGCCAAGACAAATCTGGATATTGCATAAATAATATGTGCAAATTTAAGAAAAACAAAAATCTGTTTACGGCTGGTTACATAACTAAGCCACGGGACTAGTCTTTAAGAAAACATTTATAAATTGTGCAAACTTTTTCAGTCGACTTATCGAGTTCTTAAATATTTAATCAGTTGAATTAAGCTTTAAATACTTATTGCTTTAGGCTTGTACGCAGTTAAAATGTCTTTAAATAACTCCATTTATTTAATTATTCCATTCAGTACTTATGAGATATTTTTTATTAAGGTTTTTGCCTTGTTGCTTGTTTGCAAGTTTTTCAACAAGATTCCTCAATTTATAAAAAATTTAAAAAAGTACATTCATATATGTAGTATATATACAGCTGTATTTACCCATTAATGTAGATATATGTATATATTTTGCTTTTTACTGACCATATTGACCCAATGACAATATTTATATTTATCCATGTGCAAATGTATAAAACTACATTCACATATAGTATACGATATTTATTTATGAGCTCGCTTCTGGCAACTAATTTGAACAGTTTGAAAAACTGGCTTGCCAATTTTTTGTTTTTTGCGCCACCTACAAATAAGTGGGTCAAATGTTGCGTATGACGTCGTAACGCCGGATTCGGATTCAGATTCAGATTCGGATTCGTCGTTCAACCGGTTTTCACTTTCAAACGTCGGCGGCGGGGCGTCTGCAGCTAGTATTCCAGAGACAGCAACGAATTTGGCGCTTAATTGAAAATTCATTCAACTTAGGACGGGCCAAGTTAAGGCAAGTTTAAGTTGTTGGCCTAAACCGTGGGTTAATGTGCATTTTATTAATAAATTGTTCGTTTCATTAGGCCAACGGAACCCAACCGACTCCACTGCACTCCACAGGGCAACTTTCTCCCCATCAGCATCTTGTGTATGGGTTTTTAATAAATTGTTTGCCCCTTGGTTGCGCTTTCTTTCATTTGCCTCATCTCGTCTGCATCAACCTCTGCATCTGCATCCGATCATTCGATTTTATTTGAATTGTAAGCTAATTATGTTGTTTATGTTGTATAATATTTTGATATGCTGTCTGCAACAACACATGTTTCAGCTGCTTTTGCAACAATCTTTGAGGCGTGCCATCGTATCAATTGCAAATGAGATCTCTTAAGATAGATTGATATGAATCGATTTAATAAAAAGCCCTTAGCCAGCATGACTAACTTGTTAATAACTGCACCCATAATAATATTACATAAACGACAAATACTACGCTTCAAAACCATTAGCCAAGCAAATAGCAAAAACAAAAACTCATTAGCAACAATTTCAAGTACGCACTTCAAATGTGCGACCAAAGTTTATTAGACTGAACGGTTGAAAATAACTAAAGAATTTGCATTGAAACGGAGATCGACAATGTCAATTACTAAACAAGAAAAAAAGAGTATGTTGATAGAATCAATAGAGTTTTCTTAGGGAAGTATTGAAATAATACTTATATATTATTATATGAAGAGGATGGATTCTGTTTTTAATTGTTGATTTATTTTGCATAAGAGATGATCATAATAAATTAAACACGTTCAATACTTTCTATATTTCTTAACAGAGAGAGCGTACTCAATGTCATTTTACATATTTACTCTTACAACTTCTGGCATTGAACAACATTAAATGCAATATTCAACAACTTGAATTTTGTATGTGCAATCGAACTTTCGTACAACGAATCTCAACGTGACAAGAAAAAAATTCATTATACTAGAGAATAGTCGTAGTATAGAATGGGTTTTTGCTTGAAACAAATTGCAGTGTTTTGGACTTGAATTCGTTATTTTGTACTTCGACAGTAACAGAAAATATAATTGTTATTAGATTGCAAAAAGGGAAAATACAAACAGTTTTGGAACGTCAATTAAGCCAACGTGAGTGGACTTATTATAAATGTATATAAGCGCGAAATAGAGGCAGGTCGGAGAACTAAGTCTAGGCACGCTCTTCGATTGGCACATGGCGCATGCGCAACATATTTGGAATGTTTTTGCGTTGTTCGATGTTCAGTTAATGAAATTATTTGCACCCACTACGAATGCCGAATGCTAGTTGTTGCCTTTTGTTATTTTGGTCAGCAAAAAGATCGATAAGTGTATTTGGTGAGTCATTTCTTCTATTGATAGCCAACCTTAGGGGGGGCCCACTTAGAATGCTTTGCAAATATCATAAAGTGTCAAATAAAGTTGCGACTGTCATAAATTGCAATTACAATTACAATTAAAATATATTATTTGCACGACTGCAAAAAAGTTGCAACAATATGCAAATCGTACTTGGCACCTCTTTTCGCGCATGCATATCAAGTGGATCGCCCTCTGGGTGTGCGTGTGTGTGTGTGTGTGTGTGTTTGTTGGTGCCAGGTTCATGAATGATGAATGTTGAGTTGTAAAATGAATAATTTTTATTACCCACTTTATAGTTGTGGCATATATAATTGGCTTTCTCGCTCACCTGACCTGCCCCATTAGTTTAGTTGGCAACGTTGTTTTCTTTTTTTGACTCAAATGATTCGCAATTTCATACACAATTTGTTATCGTCAATTGCAGCATACAAAACATACTCAAAACAATAATTGCACAAATCGATTCACAAAAAGATAAGCGTTAAAATGGCAATTGGGTAAATGAATAACTCTGCGGCAATAGCAATAAAATAAAGAAATAGACAGTTGGAATAAATTCAAACTGCAATCGAATGCCTTTTTTGCATACTAATCTTGCAAATGGCAATGAGATTCTTTATAAAATTATTATACTAAACAGCTTCTAGTTGTGATATTATTAGTTTTATTAACTATAGTTGCCAAGTAAATACTTACACTGTTAATAGATATATACATATATTCATTCTGGCATTAACAAATCGATTGTCAAATTTTGTGGCTATTAACTGGTTTTTTTTTTCTTTATTATTTATTATATCTTAACACCATTATTTATGGTCCAGGTTTAGTTTAACAGAGCACAACTAAATTTGCATAGCTAAACTGAGCTCAGCGGATTTAATGATACAAATGACTAGAAAAATTGCAATGCAAGTTCGTTTACAATGGTTTCTATTTCTACTACAACAAGCTTCTACTAGGTTCAACAGCTTATCACGTGGCACGTATTTCTGCTGAATGTCAAAGTCAAACTGCTCTGTCTCCATCCGTCTGTCTGTCTGGCTGTTTATTTTTGTCTACAACTTGTATCTCAATCTATCTTGGCATACTATTTATAAAGCTCTCTCCACAAAGCGATGCTGGGAAAGCCCTTGGATGAAGACTGAGATTCAATTCGTGCATCAAATGTTGTTCGTGTCAATCACAATGCACAGTTGCAACGACATCGATAATCAAATTGCATGCCACATTGATTGATAACAAAATAACAGAATGCAAATGCAAATGTAAAAATCAAACTGATAGCCCCAGGTTGAAGGTTGAGAATTTGTTTTGAAACAGATTTGTTTAGTACATTATATATTTTTGTATAATTTATTATAGTATTGTTTGTCTACTTAGAAGTTAATAACAATAAAGCAGAAAGCTGAACGCAACGAATATGGATCGAACATTTAAGTATCTTAACATAGGTAGTATAATATTGTATATATCATATTTTGCGAGTTGTCTTTTACTTGTTTTGTTTTGTTTTTTTCTATAATCACAGCGCTTAGTTGAATCTAAGTACATTAGTTGTAAATAAGTATATCATCATGTTGGTTGGTATATAAGGGAAACTAACTATGCAGCCCAACAGCAGCAATTATCACAGAGCACATTTTGGTTGTTGTTTTATCGAAGAGTTGACCCTTGACCCTGAGTGGCGGCTGACTTTTCGATCTCACACATCCTGAAGAAAGCCATTTTTAGCATTTATCGCCTTGGCCTTTTGTCTGATTTTGGTTTTGGCTTTGGCAACAACGCGATGATTTCTTCTTTTCGTCGATGGTCTTAAAGCCAAATACCTCCGCATAATTGGGCACAAAACTTGGCTTAATGGTTTCGCATGTGGGTGTGGATAATGCTATTGTTGTTGCTGTTGTTGTTGTTGTTGTTGGCAACAGTGGAGTTGATGCCTCACACAACGACAATGTCTGTGGCAGCGTGGTTGTTGTTGTTGCACTTTCCACAAAGTCTGTTATTGTTGTTGCTGATGTAGGTGTTGCTGATGTTGCCGTAGTTGCTGTTGCTGTTGTATTGTTGCCTTTTTCATGCTTATTGAATACATTAAACACGCTTGGATAGACAATCAAGCACGACGATTGCGGTGTCTTGTGCAATAGCTCCAAAGCCGCCTCATAGCTGGGCAGACCGGAGACCAATGTATATTCCGGCACGGGATCCTCCGTATCGGGATGCAATTTCAATGCCTCAACATCAATAATTGTGCACTGCGATGAGCTGTTGGCATTGTTATGATCTGGCAAAAGAACAAGAAAATTTTTCGTTAGTAAAATGTCGGCATATGTGGGTTGTAAATGTCGAAAAGTAGTACATGATTTATGGAGTCACTTAAATTTACTTTAACTTTTGGTATAACTTTCTTTGATTTTTTTCAACCCGTCTTGTTATACCTTTATAACTTTAAAGCTCAAGTGCAATGGAATTTTTTAAAAGTTTTTTTCTTTCTTTTTTGCTGACTCACTTTTAGCTAACGCTGCAAAAATAACAATTAAAGAAAAAACCGAATTAAAAAGAAACCATGGCAATGGTTCTGAGCCAATTCTTTTGAAGGTCGAAGTCGTAAAAAACAAAAAAAAGTAGAACAACACGTAAAATCTTGTGTAGAGTACTAAGAATGTAGAACCTCTCGTTAAGAAACAACAAAATTTAATTTGCATAGAACTATTAATTAAAAAATAAATAATTGCTAGCTTTAGATTTGAATAGAGTTCAATCAAGTTCAGTTAAGCAATAAATAGAATTCCAGTTGTGAAATAATTACTTTGAAAGAGTGTTTATCTAGTTTATAAGCTAGTATTTGATTTTATAACTTAACTTAAGGGTAATCTTTTTGTTATCAGCACAATTCTAATTCTCATTCATGAGTGTTGCACAGTTATTATTTTTTTTTTTTTTTTTTTTTTAACTTCTCTGATTCATTCATGATGCCGGTATATCACTTGAGGGCGGGTCAGTTTTTCACGAAGGTCTTTTTTTATCGAGAATTATTTATACCCTTTAAAATATATTTTTTGTTTACTTACAATTACGTTTCCAGGTGCGAAACTGATGGTAGAGGAAACACGAGCAGATGCAAAAGACCATTGAGATCAAGATTAGTGTGAAGACAATGCCGATCCACACCTCGTTCATGAACTTGTCGTACTCCAGCTGCTGTTGCAGTTGATCCACGCTGCTGCTGTCCAGCACCACATGATTTGTGGCAAAGTCGAAGTCCATGCTAACTTCACTGGAATTCTGTCCACTGCTGACGCTCCCGCTGCTGGCTTCGTTTAACTTTTGATGCTTTAGTTGTATTGAGTTGAAGATTGTTGCTCCAATCTTTTGTAGAAAATCACTGTTGGCTAGCACATCCAGTGTGCTGATTGTGGGTGTTGAGGCTTCTGCAGCGGCAAAGTTCTTGCCGTTCTCGAGAATCTGTTGTGCGGCGGCGCCTCCGAAATGATCGAAATGCAAATCGTGCGACAGTTCGTAGTTTAATGCGCGTGGCAAGCCCTCCATTTTTGCTTTATATATCGTTTTTAGATAAAATTACGAGTATTATTACACTGTTGAGTGTGAACACTTTCACTGTATCTCTATCTGTATTCGTTTTCGTATATCGGTATCTCTATCTTTATTCTGGTTAAACTTTTGTAGCTCTCGGGGCTGAACACTCTTACGTCCGACGGTGCCTACGTCTGCAAACAAACTGATTAGCGCTCAGCACGCAATGCACAGCCGAAGGCAACTCGGCTCGATCGTCAGTCAAGCGCGCTGTTAACTCCACTCAAGAGAATGAGAACGACAGATCGAGCGAGAGCGCTCTACCTGGCACAAATTGTGCTCAATGAGCTCGGCAAAGCGGCTTTTGCTCATTTGCCGCTTGGTTACGCATCGCTAAAAACCTGAGACTACAAATACGATGTTTTTCTGTGTGTGTGTGTGTGTGTGTATGAGTTTGGGAAATGATCTTCTTCTTCTTTTAGTTTCGTGTAATGCTCGCTCAGAGTTCGTCTTTTGTGTGCGAGCCAGACAATGCCTTCGAATTATGGGCCCATAATTGGCGTTACAAAGCGGCGCACATGTTGCCCTGTCTGCTTGGCTGCCTGCCTGCCCAATTCCAGTCGCAGTCGCAGTCACCGTCGCAGTTCCAGTTCTTGTCCCAGTCTCGTACTGTTATGGAGCATCGATCTTCATGTTCTGTTCGGTTCTGTTTGGGTTGGTTGAGTTCTTCGTTTCGATTTCGTTTTGCCTGGCAAATGACATATCTCAACATTTGTATTGTTCGCCCGCTTGCTTGGCTGAGAAAAGAAATTAAATTTCTGTAGGATAATGTGAGCGCGTGTGTTTATGTGTGTGTGTATGTTTGTAGGTATGTGTGTGTGTTGCTCTTTCGGGGCCTGAAACCAATTCTTGTTTTGTTGCTGCTGAGTTTTTTTTATTTTTTGTAATATTTTCTTTCGTATTTTTTGTGGGGTTTTAAATTACAGATACGTGCAGATATCTTATTTCGGGATTCAAGTGTAATTTGTGGGCGCACAGCGAAATCTTTACTTATTATGCATTCACCTGGTGGCAGATGAGTTTTGTGATGGCTGGGTTGATCAGGTATAAGACAGAAACAGAAACTGGTACAGCATTTTGTTTATTTATGGATATTGATGCATTATTGTAATTGTACAACTTAAAAGTGCTTAAAAAGAGTTTCAAGTCAAGGATATAATATTTAAGGATGATGGAAGAAAATCACCTTGCCATACATAGTTTTAAAAAATATGGCAAAAGTAGGTTAGGTTAGGTTAGAGCGGGAGTGAGAGTTTCGAAAAATCCCCCACTCACATTGGCCATGTATTGGCGTCTAGGACTTCATCCACAGAAATCCGTCAAAAGTAAGAATATATCGTTAAGACAAAGTACATATAAGTTGAGGAGTCCATTTAGGAATTTAGACATTTGCTAAGATATTGTCTTAAATTTCTACAGCAATCAAAAAAAAATGTTGAGCATAAATCAACAGCGATCATTGACTATTTTAAGTATTTTTGGTTGCCATTTTTCATTAAGATGGAGGTAAGAAATCACAAAAATATTTATACTCGACACAGAACAAAACCAGATAAGATCAGTTTCTCATAGATCAAAGCACGTTGCAAGGAGCAACGAAATTGCTTTTCAACAAGGTTCGTCTATGATAAATTCCAATGCAATTTACAAAAGGGTTGCCCCGTTGCCCCTTGGCTTGATGAGCTCATCCATCGACTGCACAAAAGAATATTCTTATCATGATCGGCTAATCTCTATCTTTCTCTTCGAAACGAGGATTTTGATGATGATGATGTTGAGGCTTCTCGGACGATCTGCCTATTATGAGGGGCAGATTAGCGAATCTTTTGCCGGGTTGCATCTTCTGTCACAATTGATGACGTTCTTCTTTTTCCTTCCTCTTCATTTAATTGTGGAATTTTTGCGGCTGTTGCGGCTAACCGAATGTCTCTACAGACATTCTTACCTGGTAAAGATCCCTTTTTGCCCTAGACCTTTTTCCAATAATTACTGCCAAACTGTCAAACACATATAGTACAGTAAGACAATGGTTATCTAATTAGGTAAGCCAAGTTCCCAAGTTTCCCGTTTCTCTCTCTCTCTCTCCGCTGTCTTCGGTCGCTCTTTTTTGTGGCTTCTGATTGACCCTTTGAGGGGCCCCCAGTTTGACCGAGTTGCGTTAGCTGTGGGGCCTCCAAGTAGCTTTAATTTAAGACCCTAATGAGCCATTTAGGGCATTCTGCATTTGGGCTTTGTATTCAATGCCGACTACTGTGTGTGCTAAGCCCGACAAAAAAACAGAAAAATACAAAATAAATGAGTCCACGGCCAGTTCGACACTGTCTGAATCTTGTCTTGACGTTGGCTGGCTTCTCCTTCTTTTTTGTCTTCTTCTTGTGGCTTTGCATGCGGGTGATGGCACTGATAAATCCGCTTTATTTTCCAAGTCCAATTTCAATTCCAAAGTCGATGCGCTGCTTTGCATAATGCACTGAAACGATTTAAAACTTAACATAGTTTATTAATTTGATTTCTTCTTAGATACATATTTTTGTTGTTGTTAGTCGGTCTTTCAGGTATTTGGCTGGAGGCTTGTCAAACGCTTCTGACATTCATAAATCGGCTTAAATTTGATCTTGAACATCGTATTTCATTTCTAAGACTTAACGCGACCAGCTACATACATACATACTAGGTGTATTTGTTGTGTGAATTGACCTTATAAAGATCTTAGTATTTATAAGGTTGTATTTGATTGCATTCTGCTCTAAATTTGAATTCGATTTTCCCCTCAAAAAGCTACCTATCCAGTTATGTCAAGAATGCTGCCGTAATTATATAGTATGTATATACATATAGTATTATAAACCAGCCGTATTCATTGGAAACTAGCAATTAATTGGCTGCATTGTTTCGTTTATATTTATTTA
Source organism: Scaptomyza graminum (assembly GCA_018901835.1). Taxonomy (NCBI): domain Eukaryota; kingdom Metazoa; phylum Arthropoda; class Insecta; order Diptera; family Drosophilidae; genus Scaptomyza; species Scaptomyza graminum. Next base: position 1,656,944 of record JAEIFL010000314.1, read on the forward strand.
AAATGCATTTCAATTAGCTGCTAATATGCAAATTAGTAAGCAGAAAGAAGCATTGATTACAATCTTAATTGAATTGTTTTTAGCAATTGCTTCAGCAATTTTTCTTAATAAAATCGAAAAACGCTAGAAAAATATTGTGCTAAACGGCATAATTATTACAAATATTATAATCACAATTTTAATTTATTATAACTCTGAGAGAAAAGACAATTGTTTGCAGAAACCAGTTTTAAGATAAAAAATCAATTATTAAAAGTTGACTTTATTATTTAGAAAAGTTTGCTTTGATTTATTTATATCAAATGGATTTACATTTTATTTCTGTGTTCAGTAAATATATTTTTGTGTTATTCCTTAACCTTTTTACCATATTCCAAACAGCTTACATCAGTTTCTATAACAGATGCACAGCTGTACGTCGCTTTTTGTGGCACATAGGAACTCAGTTTGAATTCCTTTTCCATATGTTATTTTTGAATAACTCTCTTTTCAATCGGAATTTAGCCGTCAATTGGGTAGTTTCGCACATGTGAAAATCTATTTACAATTTCCTTATAATAGAATGCATCCAAATGCATTTCTCACACTCTAATTGAGCGCTCAGCAGCAAAGAATATGCTTGGGTAGCAATGAGAAAAACTAGATCTAGAAACACTTTGCACAGCCTCAAAATATCTCCTGTGGTGGACTCTGCGCCATAAAGTCAGAAACAGAGAGAGAGAGAGAGAGAGAGAGAGAGAGAGAGACCGATTACCCTTAAGTCTCTCTCTGGACGTCCTGCCAGGCAATGTTAACTGGAAGCACTTGTTCCCTGACTCCGGTAAAAAGTCACAAATCGAAAAAGAACTCGTTGCTCGGAGGCTCAGCAAGATTCTACGGACAACCAACTGAGCTGTGACGCCGGGAGGCATCTCAAAAGAATATAACAATAATAATAATGACAGCAACTGCAAGAACTGCATAGGCAGGTAATTGCTGCTGCAGTCGCAAGAACGCAGTGATGTGAAACCTTTGTCATATGGACGGAGGAGACATGGCCGTGAGTTGCCGTTGCCATGGGAAAGTTGTCGTCATCAGCGTTTTCGTTGGCTTGGCTATGTCTCTAATCTGTGATATAGGTCATGCAACCCTCAAGGTTCCTGCGTAGTATGCCCCCCTCCTTGCCTTGTCGCTTGCTGCTTGCCGCATGCCGCATGCCTCTTTGCATTGTCTTTGCCTTGTTTGAATTCGTAGAAATAACGCGAGAATATGCAGCACTCGACATAGAGACTACAACAAAGTAGCCTAGTCTCAGGTCTGTTTTGTCCTGTGACTAGTCTTAGTCCCTATTATGTTTCTCCATATGATGATTCCCCTCTGTGTGTGTATCTGTCTGTCTAACAAGTGCATTTTGAGTACCGCTTTTATTGCATGCACAATTAAAAACGCAGTTACTCAACAACAACAAAACAATAACAAAAAGCGTCCAACCCGAGATATATACGTAACTACCCCAACTGCCAACCCATTCAATGTCAATGAACCGCAGCTGTAAACTTATACATACAAACATACATCTTACAAACACAGACACACCCACACACACACCTACTATGAACGTTGTCGTCGTTCGAATTGAATATTTTTCCTTATTTGTTTATGGTTTTGCCCGTCTCAGATAATCTTGGGGCGCGTTCTTAGCTTCAAGTTCGTTGCGCTTCGCCGGTCAACTCCTCTACGTACATAAGTATCTATCTGTCTCTGTATAAATCTATCTGTATCTGTCTATATAGTACTTACGATGTTTCTTCATACTTTTTCAATTTTTGTTTAATTTTTCTTTTTATCGCTTGACAAGTTCCTCAATACTATAACCATTCAATGAACATTATTAGCAGTCAAGCATAAATATTTTAATTTTTTTTTCGACAATCTGGTGAGCTAAGTGGCTTTATATGGTTGTTATTGGTGAGTTGTTGTTATTTTTGTTTAAAGGTGCATTTTTGACGAGGGGGGGAGCTACCACATAGGTTTTGAAAACAGAGTTGAGACATTGATTGCTTGGGCAATTTGTGTAATCGTTTTGTGGCCTAGGTGAAAATGTCGTAATGCCACATTAAACATTGCGTAGATTATGTTTGGTTTGAAACTTATCAAAATTTCGATCCAGCAATAGCAACAAGTAATCTTTGTGTAGGACTTATCAAAGATAATCTAGCACTCTGATGTTGAACTAAATCTACACTGTATTTTTTACAGCCAAATCTGATCAAAAGTTTCGAGTAATACAGGCAAACCTGGATAGTGTGAACAATCAGAAATTTAAAATTTTGAAATTTATGTAATACTAGGAAAACACACCCACAATTCTTAGTACGTGGCTTTTACACTTTTAAATAATACACTTGATTGATTTGCCTTAAACTGTTTAAATGTTTAAATATTTGTTAGGTATTAATGACAGATAAGACAAATTGGGCGTGGCAAATTTATTCGCGATTATCTTTATAAATTGTACCCTATGTGTTATTCTGATGTATAAGCTATGTTATTGTAAAGTTTCATTAAAATCCATTGAGTAGTTTTTACGTGATTGAGTAACAAAGTTCCACTCATTCAAACTTTCCCCTTTATATATTAGTAAGATTTTCACACTATCCAGGCTTCTTTATTGTGTTAATAAGTTGATATATGTATATTAATACTACACAGTAAAATAAATCATTTAATTTGTAGGCTTTATTTAAATTCACTTAAAAAATAAATAAAAACAATGTCCACTGCCATAAAAATGTATTAAAATAACTTTGTATCTGTGAACAATTATCTACATCCATCCATCCGGTGTTCACATTATCCAGGTTTGAATGTACTGTATTTTAGTAAATTATACAAAAAACCGTGTTATTTAAAGTCTTAAGTGGATGTTAAACGACTAATTATATGCTATTACTACTTACTAAAATATTCCATACACGTTACCTTAGTTAACTTTAATTTAATATGCTATAAAGTACTATATATGGAAAACAATAAATTATAAAATAAAAAGAATTCTGAACAATAGGTTCAACTGCAGATCAAAGATTACCTCGTTATATTAGTAAATAATTAAATGAGTAACAGAAGTTATATTTTTAAATACGATATCACAATAATTGAACAATCGATGACATTTACATACACCCTGGCAGTAGCTACCAATTTGAATTGATTAGGAATCGATCATTAATACCCAATGCAAGCACCTCTAAGAAATGAGGAAATGCTGGAATAACAATTCATATACAGACTACAATATATTGTTAGCCATGTTCAAAGCTATGCAAATGCGTCCACGATTAATCACAAATGTTAACAGCAGTCGTGCTATAAATCTAAACGATAAGCCGATTATATAGACATTGTCTGATATTATCCTATTAACTATGCATCGAATAAACTATTGTTTATGGCAAAAAAAAAAAACAGATGCAACTGGTTTTCGTTTAGTTATTTGATAGCTTATCTACACCCATTTTAATATTTTCAACAATTTATTTATTGTTCCCCCCGCAACTTAGGTGCTAATTATAGTTTTGGTCCACGTGTGAATTTTGCTAGTCATTGAACTTTAACGAGCTAAAAAACAAGTTTCTAAAATCGAACTTACAAGATGAACACGTGCTTTTGATTAGTAGAACCTTATTGTTTTTTTTTTGTTTTGATGTACATATATTGTAGAAAAGAAAGCTTTTGGGAAATGCAAGTAAATGTAGAAAATAACTCAATTAACCCTAATTTCGCACTTGGCGCCTAGCCCCATCGACAAACGACCTAAATTGGCGTGCGTGGATTCCCATATACCAACAACAAAAACAACAAACAAACACAGTTGTGACGCGGGGTTCCATCAATAAATGCATTTTATGATTGATTCCAAGCATTGGGAAATCAGACAGACTGTATGGCTGGCTTATCGTGTGTTCTTATCGCTTGACGGGGGTACTTTAAATATGATATGCAAGGTGTTTGGACTTGGTTTGGTTGGTTTTCTGGTTGGGTAATTCATCAAAATCCATCAGCCATAAACTTTCAATTTCGAGAACTGCGCCGAACTGCCTTGTCGGCCGTGTCATTATTGACATTACAAATGTTATTGATTGTACTCAGACCAAGTGTGCATTATAGAGAGAAGGAGGAGGGAGAGTTATAGAAATGGTACAACAAAAGTACATTTATAAGTTTCGTTTCACTTTTCCACGGGCTTTATTTCTTTTTGGGTTTTTGAGGTCTCTGCAGGTTTCAAGTCACGAAATCGAAAGTACATGTTAATTATTTCCACATACATATAACAATCACCTGCATTCATTGTAGTACATGGAGACCCGATCAATTTCCACTGATAAGCGCATTAGTTTTCGAGTGTTACATTGTACAATAATAATATTCCCCGCTCCGTGGTGTGCATCTTGGTGTCAATCAGTTCCAATTCATTCCAAGTCCCAGTCGGAATTATTTATTTATTTTTCCTTCTTTCTGCCTCGTCAACGTTGCATGCAAACAATGACATCGGTGTTGTTTTTTCTAGAGCACAAGGTAGCGGGGGCGGGAGAAATTATCATCAGACTGGCGACAGTAGCATTACAAAGCGTTTGCTTTTGGCTTTTCGCTTTTAAATTTTAGGTTAGCAATTCTCGGTAAGAGTGTCACAGTTTTTCGGTGCTTTGCTTTGAGCTGCAAATGATATGGCTAAATACAAATTGAAATCGGGTAAATAGGGCATAGAACAAGACTCTTTCATTTTTTGTTTCGTTCATGTTTCCTGTTCATCAATACCATTACTATTAGGTCAGGTTCACTTTGTAGGAAGTATTGTTTTTCAGACATTGAAAATCAAAACATTCTTAAAGCAGGTTATTTATTTTTCTTAAATAAATAGAATCTGGTGTACATTTTATTTTCAATTTAGAGCCTCATCTCCAGCATATTTTGAATTTCTAATGAGGTTAACAGTCGTCAGCTAGTTCTGCAGCACTTGTCACACACGCAGCACTTCACTGCTCTAATTGTATGACTTATATATGGCTTGGAGTTCACAACGAGAGCTCACACCCATTCCATTCATACATAAGTACATACATCTAGCTAGTACATCCACCCATCCATCTAATACAGCCAGCTATCCATTACAGTTGCTGTAGTTGGAAGCATGACAAGCTACAATTAATTGCATGCCAAGTTGTTGATGCTACCTTATGAAAATTAGTATATATACACGGAGATAGACGGGGAAAGAGAGAGTGAGATTGTCACAGCAACAACAGCAACAACAACAACTAGTTGCTGGTGTCGTTGGAAAATGGGGCAGTCGCGTATTTAAAGCCCAATCTGCAACAATTCAATTAAGCCAATAACAGAACCAATTTGTAATGCGCTGCAGCTTTTTAGCTACTGCCACAGAGAATGGCAAATGACGATGATGTCGACTATGGAAAGTAGCTAGAGGGAGCTAAAGGAATGGGGGAGTGTCCAAGAGGGAGGTAAATGGCAAAGCTAATGCTAAAGACAAAGACAAAAGCCACGCGTCAGCGGGGAAAATCCAATTAAAGTGGTGACAACGATGTTGCAGCTACTAAAAAAAGGGCGCAACGTAGCGAGAGCGGGGAGCAGACGGGAATTAAAATTGAATAAAGCGCAATTTCAAATGGCTTTTTGGACCACTGAACATGGACCGCGGACTGCAGACCGCGGAGCAAAAGACCATGGAGCAATGCCACCTGCTGTTGGTTTGCATTTGCAAAAGTCGACTTCAAAGCAATTGCGACATAATTAAGTTGACAACAACAGCAGCAGCAACAGCAACAAAAACAACAACGACAACAACCAGAACGAGCACAACAACAGCAGCAGCTAACGATTGACACCAGTGACCCAGTTAAACGGGCCGGATAAAAACTGACTGGACGTGGCTCAGGCCTCGTCTCTGTCTCCGACTCCGACTTTGACTCTATCTCTGGCTCCTTCTCTCACTGCAGCTGACTAAGAGGCGAACAGTGTGACGTCGTCGTCGTTGTTGCTGTTGCAGTTAAAATTGAAAATTAAAATTGTTAGACAGCGTGTCGCGCTGTCGCCTGTCACTAACATTTGTTCAACATATAACGTATACGTATACGCTGCTCTGAACTCTGAGAACTGCCTTGAGGCAATATAAATTTAATTCTATGTGTATCACAAAATAAGGTTGTTGCTACCCCAAGTTAGACACGAGATCATAAACAACATGCTAGTGAAATATTAAATACATTTGCTCACACAACAGGATGTTAAGAATATGTATATTTTTAAATTTCCAAATATTAAAGAATATTATTATGAATATTTTATAAATGAGCATAAACTGAATTTATTATTTGTAAACTGAATTTATTATTTATTATAAACTGGTTTTACTTCACGTTTCAAAGCTATTTTTATTTATTCCTATCAATCTATTTTCAATAATTTTGCAATCAATATATTGAATAATTGAAGTAAATGAACTGTAGCGTATGTCGCAGTTTATATGGCTGATTTAATAACAAGTTGCGCTTTTTTAATTTTTTTTTTGGTTCTATTTTAACGGGTTTTACCAGCTGCCAGGTTGTCTGTCTGATCGTCTGTCTGTCTGAATAGTTTTTGTTGGTGACTGCGTTTTTAAGTTCACACCGACGCCGCCGCCAACTGTCGAATGTTTTTGCGGCACTTTTAATGCTTGTGCTTGCCGCTATGACGACAAAATCCAATTAAATAAATTATATTTACACAAAACTTAAGTGTAAGAAACCTGGTCACATTTGCCGCAAATTGTTATTAAAACCATTACAAAGAAAACTGATAGAGACGGAGAGAGAAACAGCGAGAGAGAGAGAGAGCAAAGCACTTAAAACGTTGACGCCTCAACCGCTTGTAAGTTGTTTTTTTCCTCAGGCAAGTGGTTGTTTGTCAAGGATCTGTGATTGTTTTTAGAGGATGTGCTGCTAAAAGCAGGAATAACATGCCACCACAAAAATCCACTTCCACACATGCTTAACTCGAGAGAGAGATTCTTAACAAATTTTTTAGCGTAATTCCTACGAAAATGCACCGACAACAGTAAAGATACCAGATACAAGATACTATTCACTGGCCAGCTCATTGGCCTCCAATTGTATAAGGCAGCAGAAGGTTGCCGGCAGCGCAATTTATGAAAACAAATTGCTCAAATTACAAGAGGTTTTCCATTTCCTCTATCTCTCTGTTCTTTGCTTTACTTACATGAACGAATGTACTTCTTGTAGTTATTTGTATCTTAAGGATTCATGTGGGTGGAAAAGTGCTGCTTAAGTGCATTATGGTATGGATTACGTTTGGTCCAAAGGACAATCGCATGCAGCACAGATAAAGTACAAGAAAATTTTAAAGAAAAATAACCCATTTTGTCGAAAGAGTTCCATGGCAACACAATTGCAGACTAAGATAACATTATCTCCATATGATTCACACTTAAAACTGCGGGGATTTTAGTATTTAAATTATATGAATGCGAATTCTGAAGATATGATTCATATTGTGTGAATTGGTTTAAGATAAGGATAACGAAATGAAAATCATCTGCAGACGTAATTTGGTGAGTAATAGTTGAAAATAAAATGAAATAAATGTTAAATACTTTATTGAGTTATCCAAATTATATGTTACGAAAGCAAATAACCGACGAATATCTAATTTAAATAATCGGTTAATTCAATTCGCTGACTGAGCTTTGTAATTGCTTTGAATATTCCTAGGATACCGCACATATATTGTATCTCTAATTACCGTTTAGAGACCCCCAGCCAAAAGTGCCAAAACCATTTGATTTTTACCGACCCCAAACTAGGACCCTCCCACCCATCCCAACCTTCTGACCGCCATAAAATTGTAAATATCTCTCGAAATGCATAAATCTAATTTGGCTCTGGGTCTTTTATGATGCGGCGGATCATTCGAAAAACAGAATTGCCAAATACAGTTGATGCGCTAACGATGATGACGTTGATGATGATGTGCTGATGATGATGATGATAGCTAAGCGCCCTAAACGTAGTACTTCACATCCATTTACACACCTGCACGTTAAATAACAAGCAGGCTATAACTTTGAATACTCTACAATAGAATGCCATAAGGAAACAGTTCAAAACAATAAAAAGCAAACGGCTCAAATAATAAATGCAAAAATGCTTGAGCTGAAATTCTTAAAAAAGTATAACACAAAATGAGTCGTACTGCAAAAGCACTTTACGGTTAGGGTTTGCAGGGTATCAGCAGAAAGTTAAAAGCCATTCAACCTGACCCGCAATAAAACGCCAAATGCGAACGCAAAATAAAAATTTTCAACGCGCACACGAAAATTATTTTATGATGCTTTTAAACTAATTTTCTGGAAAAAAAAACAACGTGCGAACGCACTTGAAATTGGGAGAGAGCACAAAAACAAGATAAGCTGTTGACGGGACGCGTGGGCACGTACAAATTGTATTTACTTGCAACCAAATGGTCTAGGCATTGCAATGGTGGCAAGCGTGGCAGTCGCGAGTTCAAGTGTAGTTGAAAGCCATTTTAATGTCCACATGCGGCGGGCGTAACAGGTTAGCACATAGACCCTCTTCTAGTACCGTTTTGTATATGGGCTACAGGTACTAGAGTACTAGTTGCAGTCACGAACTAGTCATTAAATTAGCCAGAAAAAAAATGGGTTAGGCTTGCTCAAGGACTGTGCAAAATTCTTTTGCCACTTTCGCTTGGCCTTCGGGACTCTATCCGACGGGGGCTATCAATCTAAATTACACTGCGAGGCATTAAATTTGAGACGACAGCATACATTTTTGATACGCTTTTAGCTGTGACTTTGTGACTTTGGGAGCAACAGTAAAAATATTTTTATACCTTGACATTAACAAGACGACAAATTGATTTATTTGTGCTGCGTTCCTCTTTGATAGATCGCCACAGGAAGTGAGTAGTTGCAACATTCTTGTTCTTCGCCATAATGAAGCGATCAGTGGCACAGGCACCAGGCCCAGAGACCACATCCTGAGCCAAAGAGCTCCTCAGCATATGCCTATTCATAAATTCTGGATTCGCCCGCTGATTTGTCAGCACCAGAGAAAGGCAGAGTTTGACATTGACATTGTCCTTAGCTGAGTTCTTAGACAAAGCACTGGGAGTAACTCAACAAATAGCTGCCAAGGACAACAGAGCTGTGAGACTCAGGTAGCGGCAACTCGCTTTCCTCCCACCTATTCCTGTCTCATCTCTAGGCTTTTGTTTTGCTCTTTTTGCGTGCGTCTGTCACAAGGCTGGTTTTGTTTGCTTTTGCAATTGACAGCCAGTCGAGGGACAGTAAAATTGCAAGCATAATTATGGTCTTCAATCTATTCTTAGAATTTTTAAGCAACTTCTAGTCACACACTGTGCAGAACCATAAGATTTTTTTGTTTTTTAGTTACAAGGAAATTTGCCTGCTTCTCTTAAAGGTATTCACAATCGCTGATGTCATAAATTGGGAATAAAGTCTCTCTCAAGTCGATATAGCTGCTGCTCCTGGGGTGCTCAATATGAGTCCTTGAGGAATTTCTGCTATAAATGGATTTCCGTTGAGGCCTTGATTTTGCCTCTCATTACTAAACTCACTTTCATTAATTTCGGATGCATGAAATTCTATTCGTTCTCTATTTATATAAGCAACCTTTCATAAAAATAAATAGTTTGTTCACCTTTTTCATGCTATTTACCCAACAGTAGTCGCCTGTCAATGACATATCATATCTCCTAGTTTTTTACAACGCATTTCCTTTGCAAACAAGATTGTAATTTTCCTTTTTATTTATTTACTTTTAAGTACTCCCTCAAAATACAAACATCAAGAATATTTTCCTGGGTTGCTCCTCGAAATATTCATTCATAAATCAAGACAAATGCGATTGTTAATTTTCGATACATTCCTGACATGTTTTTTTTTTTAGGGAAACCTCTTAAGTGTTTCTTAGTTTAGAAAAAACTGCTTCCTCATGGTTATTTCAGTATGTATGTATTGGAAATATGATAGCTCATATTTTCAAAATACCACAGCTGACGAGTGCAATCGATGTAAACTAGAAATGAACACTCCTAACATTTCTTTTTTTAAACAATCGCAAAAACCAATTTTATACTGTGGTTTTTAAAGCTCTTCTTTGTTCTAAGTTATAAATTCAACACCCATTGAAATGTTCAGCTGAGTCACAGATTTTCTCAAAATTTTTCTAATGCCTTACATCAACATAAAACTTTAGCTAAAGCAACCATCAATTGCTAATAAAAGTAATAAATTTAAAATTTCAAGAGAAAAGTTCTCTAAAATCGTGTAGCAGTAATAAATATCAATTAAGTTAGATAAAGATACCGAAACGAGCAACGGTCAACGACTCAAAAATAGGAAAGCAGGCTAATTGCTGCTAGCCGGTGGTCCGAAGTCGGGGTAAAAGTGAGCTGGAGTGCCAGCCAAAGGAAGCCGTAAAATTGATAAGGACAAAGAATGAAAATGCGCTGCAGGAAAAACTAAGCGATTATGGTATGTCACCAAAGTGCCAGGTCACGTTCCATTCTCGGCTGAGGCACATGAGGCAGATGACTCACACACCAAGCTAAACTCAGTTTTCACAGGTCTCCGTGCTTATCAGTTGGCACAAAGAGAGAGAGAGATAGAATGCCGACAAGTCGCCTCGGACTGGCGTTTATAACCCAGCCACAGCCACCAGGCAACAAATTTGATGACGCAAGCGTTGACGGCATCCACGTCACATCTAGCCTAATCCCAGGGAATTTCTTGGTAGTTGCTGTCTCTAATTTGTTGCTCACTTTGTTTGTTTGATGATGTGACGACGCTGTCTCATCGTCGCCTCTTTGAACTTCGCCAGCGGCATTTTATCTCTACTTTACTCATTTATCTTCTCTCTCTCTCTCTCTCTCTCTCTCTCTCTCTCTCTCTCTCTCTCTCTCTCTCTGCCTTATCACGTTGCTTAGACCGGCTCGGTGTGGTCCTTATCTCTGCATCGTGTGCCTAACTTTCTCCCCGTTTCGGAGCTCAAGGGTGGGCTACACTCATATTTGCATTTGACTTAGTCAAACAACTAGTTGATTCCATCATTTGTCACGAATTGTGAGTAAGGCAAACCCATGGCTGTTTGTCTTGCATTAAACCCAACCTGACCTAAGACACGTTTTTGAATGCCTATCTTTAAAGTTAGCAAACGAGATATCATAGTGATATGATTTGTTCATCGCACTTGAATCTTATCTTTCTAAATCATTGTCTTTTTGAATTATGCAATTGTGTTGCTAAAGGACTTCTATATATTGTCTCATCTCTCGAAGTTAGAGAAGCCTTCTAATGATTTTTATTTTAAACTTTTGACTAATTTGGTCACACATTTTGGCCACATACTACACATAAATTGTGTTAAGAAGCTTTACTTATCAAATGGCTGCAGCAAAAGGAGATTCAGTTTTACAGCCAAAATCATAAACACGAGCCACGAGGCTGATTAAAATTTCATTTCACACTTTCGACTGGCTTGCTGAGATTGTATATTTGTGGCGCCCTTTTGTTAACGGCAGGCTAAGGGCCAATTCAGTGTTGCAGCAACCACGAAAGTAGTGTGGAAGCTCGTAAGAATTGCAGCGAGAACCGCAACACTGCAATGCAGGCACCGAAAAATGTCAGAGTGCTGCTTCAAGTTTTATGGCTCTGTGCCGCAAAATGTATCTAAACTGAGGCCTGACTTGGGGTCTGGGTCTGGTGTCTGGGCTCTGTCATGCTCTGCCTCTAAATTCGGTTAGGGCTAAAACGTAAAACTTTTATGGCTGGCGCAGCGCGCGCGCCCGCTTTGAAGAAGAAGAAGAAGCTCGCTTAGCAAAGGCAGTGACAAATCCAACATCAACGTCAACATCGTAAATATATTTCGCTCGTAATTAATTTTGCATGCACGTCAGATAGAGACAGCGATATGGAAACCAAATCGACCACGACTCTTAGAGAAGCAGGTACGTAGTATGTATTGTATGTATTGTACATATGCATACATTGATTGGTCCGTATGTATGTACTTTGTATTAAGTGCGTAGTCCGTAGTTTTTGGTAGTAATAAACGAGGCACACGGCATCTGATTTTGAATACCGCATGACGTTTAATGATGAGCCTGGTCGTTCCGATGATTTGATATGCCAAATGTGTCGCTAAATGTTTCTTCTCTTTTTGTTGTCTGATGACTACTGTCACCCTCCTGCCTCCCTCCTCATTGTATTCCTCTGATGTTCTGTCTATCTGCGTTGCGCATACGTCCCGTATGACAACGCAGCTTGCGAGTGGCATTAGCTTTTGACTTGGTTTCGTTTCGGCTTTTGTATGCAAATTGGGTTTCAATGAGGGATTGGGGTGCGGGTGGTACTGCTGTCTGGCATTGATGGTGGGTTTTGCTTTGGCTGTTTGCTTACACCTCGTGGAAAACTTTTGCGCTGACAGATCGAGAGCTGTGAGCGAGGTTCAAGTTTTGAGTTTGCATTGCATTTGCCAGGCAGACACTCATTAGTGTGCTTGTTTGTTTGTTTGTTGTTGTTGTTGTTGTTTTTGTTGTTGCTGCTTGAGCATTATTTATTTGACATTTTTAACACTTGACGTTGACAGTTTTTGTTGTTGTTTTTTTCTTGTTTGTGACTTAACTTCAGTCACATTATGTACTTAAATTTGCCAACAAGCGTAAATCAGTTTTCAGCATTGAATTTTAGTTGTTTTTGTTGTTGTTGTTCATGTTTTTGTTGTGAATCTGCTGTTAATTTTTGTTCACTAGACGTGTTAGCTGCTGTCAATGCTTTGCAAGAAACTCTCCCAGCTATGTTGTGAGAGCTGAAAAAGCTTTCGTTAGCAGGAGTATAGCACACCTGATGTTAAGTTTACGAATCTAATTCTATATGAATGAGAAATGAAAAATTGTTGGAGAAATTAATATGACATTTGTAAGCTATTGATAGGCGTAGTAAGTGAAATCATTAGTCAAGTGTGCTATGATTTTAAGCTTTCAAAAAATAACAAATTGCAATAATGTCTTGCAAACACATACACACACACACACACAGTAACAGTACAGGCATTAAACGTTGAATACTGTATCCACTAACTGCAACGGCTATCAAAATTTAAGTGAATAAAACCAATGCACACACAGGTATCGAATCCAATTAGCATGAATTCCATGCAGGACATCTACTACGAATATAAAAAGGCTCGTAAAAAGTTTTCAATTAAAACTTATCTGTTGTTGCTCGCATGGCTTATCCTAGCCCTTATACAATGGATAGTTGTCTGTATGGTGTAAGTGCGTATGTTTTGGTGGCCTTAAACAAGTAACTCGAAAGCAGTCCTTCCTCACAGCATAGACATAAAAGATGTATTCTATGAACACTATGTTATCAGTGTCGTGATATTTTTTCTTGCAATTGTGCTCTTTGCTGTGTTTTTGCTTGTTGAGAAGATGCGTTTCAATAAGATAGTGGCCGCAATTGTCACCATTCTTACAGTGAGTATTTGATACGATACTAGTTACAAACAACAAAAACTTGTTATCACTCCTGCGTCATAGGTTGAACTACAAATCATTGCAACATTCGCCCTCGCCGCACGCACCTATTTTTTTGAATTGTTGCTGTACTTTTTTATTTGTGTCATAGTCATATTTATCTGTGTGGGAATAGGCATCGCATTGCCAAGCAAGGTGAGTATTAGTAAGTAAGTATTTATCATTCTACTAATAGATGTACCTAATCCCCTAGATGGACCTTACACTCCACGTGGCACTGCTTTTCATTTTGGCATTCCTCTTTTTGCTAGTCGCTTTCTTTTTCCTGATGCTTCATCTGCTTATCCCTGAGATGAGTCCATTTGCCTATATACTTGTCCAGGTTCCCGTTTCCCTCACAATGCTGCTAGTAAGTTTTGATATAAATATTTCTTTATGTGTTGCAAATAATAATTGTACATCATTTAGTTCGTCATGTATCATGCACAAACAATTCACGGTGCTCGTTTCGCAGAGATGCGTCTGCATGATTTTTTTCTTGCATCCTTAATCATTTTTCATGATTTTCTCCTCATCTTTTGGCTCACTTTCTTGTGGCAAATTAATGGTGGACTTGTTACGCCGAAAGAAATGGCATCGAACACAACCTACAATAAACGTAAGCCAAGAAAAATATTTAAGAAACAAAATTTAACTAATTTAAAAACCTAAACAAGTGCGCGCACTTCCTGACAACCTTGTTGATAACGTCATTGATGACGACTTACCGCATTCTATTGAACAATTTGAAACATCAAAAGATTGTGACACAACTAAAATGGGTATCACTCTGGATTACATCAAGGATGATATGGACCGCGCAGCATCCCAATCTTCCACAAAATTTTAATAAATGCTGCTGCTTGTGAATCACAATATAAGATCGAAGTGAGGCCAAAAATGTATACCAAATAGCTTGTTCCACTTTCGAAAATTATATCAATGTAACTTTAAATGCAGCTGATGAAACTTTCACAGCTGAGATTCAATTATTATATACAATTATATAAGTACATATTATATACGATTATACAAATTAAATACTACCATATTATATTGTCTGATTTATGGATATTTTTTTTTAGCCCACTTAGGGGGAAAAATTGTTAATTGGTTATGAGTCATCGATAATTTGGAATACATCTGTTTTGCTTACGGTTTTAGAGAGCTTTTGTTGTGTTTAGCTTCTACAGTCTCTAAGATCGGACATCGCTTAATCGGAAAGTTTAAAGTTTAAAGTAAGAATATAACGTTTGTTTACTTGGTTCGGCAACTTTCATTAGAGGGTATAAACAATAACTATGTTTGGTGAAAATGGGTAAAGGAAGTTTTGAGATAACTGTCAGATCTGTCTTAAATCTTGTTATATATCCCATCGACTTGATATTGTTTCTCTAATCGTAGTTTGCTTTCGCGCCAAATTCGTTGTCAGTAAATGTTCATCGTCACAGAAATAAAGCGACTCACATAGTGCTCGTCCGATAAATGGAGCACTATGGACGTTTACGAGAATTATCGTCTATACAAAAAATCCCGCAAGATATTTGCCATCAAGGTTTACCTAATATTGTTTTTCTGGCTATTTCTGGCGCTGGCACAGTGGTGCGTCATTTGCTTTATGTAAGTCTAGATACTTATAATACTGATAAGAAAATGTAATACCATAAGCAAAATTTTCTTCACATGCAGCGGTAAAATTGGGGCTATATTCATTGAGCACTATTATATTGGCTATATAACTTTCTTTGTGTCCGTTCTGCTATTTGCTTTCTTCATATTTTTTGAGAAGCTGCGTTTCATCAAAGTTTTGAATTTCATCATAAGCTTTATTATAGTGAGTAACTCTTATCGAATTTGAATTCTGTTGTTTTATGACCCATTTTTGTTTTTCAAGGTTGAGCTGCAAATTGTGTCACTGTTCCCGGTTGTTGCCCGATGTTTTTGGGCGGAACTACTGCTGTTCTATGCAATATGTTTTGTGATTCTCTGGCTATTTATTTTGATTGGTACATTTCTTCCCAAGAAGGTAATTTATCAAGATTTAATTCTATTCTGTTTTTTTTTTTACTGTTGATAATGTCTATCAGGTTGACTTTACCTTGGATGTGGCCATACTTTTTATAGTGGGCTTTCTCTTTCTAATTATTGCTGTCTTCTTTCTAATAATGCGATTTGTGGTGTTCAGACAACAGAGCTATACGTATATTATAGTTGAAATAGCCATCAACGTAATAATACTTTTCGTAAGTTTGCACAAAATAGTTCTTAAGGATATGGTTCTCCATTCTTGTTCCCATTAGTTTGTCATGTACCACGCACAAACCATTCATGGAAGCCGATTTGCCGAAATGCGTCTAAATGATTCCTTACTGGCATCGTTAATTCTATTTCACGATTTCCTCATCATATACTGGTTGACATTTTACTGGCAAATTTTGGTAAAACCTCTCTCACCGGAAGCTGAGACACATTTTGCGTCCTCGAATTCTCCCTCAGGCAACACAAATACCACGTTTACTGATGACGATACAAACAAGAAAAAAGTCATTGGGCAGAGGAAATCAATTGGTACAAGTTCAGAGAGTGTAAAACATAAAGGCGGTGTTGAAAACGTTGACGCTCAAGGTGGAGATATTTTAGCACCTCGCGCTCCACCTAGGAGAGGTGGATTTACCTTGGGTGAAGTCGATGCAACAAGATACCCCACATTCGATACAGGAGAAGGGGACGCAAAAACTGAAATAAGTGAGGCCGTCAATATAGAAAAAGACGCTGTAAGCAAAAACAGTAAATATTCCGTTGGTGGCTTTGGTACCATAGACAATTCAGAAGATAGTAGTGAAGAGGCTAGAGTTGATAATAAAGTTTCAAATGCAGATACTGCTGGTAGTGTTAGTGAAGCTGATGTTACTGAAGGCAAAGTTTCAAATGCAGATAATGCTGGTAGTGTTAGTGAAGCTGATGTTACTGAAGGCAAGTTTGAAACAGTCAGTCAGCAAAATAATGCAAATGGTGAAGAGACAAGTACAAGCCCTGACGTGTTTGAGGATGTAAGTAAGATTGAAGACGTTCAGTAACAGTTGGAGAAGAAGCTAGATGATAAGCAGACTAAAGAGAAATATTTGTGCTGAGAAAATAGAAGAAAAAAGGACAATCAGACTGAATTCATCACACAAAATAATAAAAATACCTTTGAAAACTTCACCGAAATCTCCGAAAATATTTTTACGTGATTTCTTTACCCAAAAATGCCTGTTATAAGTAACATTTGTTGGTCGGCTTATGCATGTCAATATAATCAGTTAATAGCACTCACGCTTACAATTTAGGCGTCATTAAACTAACAGGTGACTTACAAATAAGTGCCGCAGAAGATTTATCACTCCGAACTCACATCTCAACAACCTGTTCAATGAACTC
Organism: Scaptomyza graminum; assembly: GCA_018901835.1. Taxonomy (NCBI): domain Eukaryota; kingdom Metazoa; phylum Arthropoda; class Insecta; order Diptera; family Drosophilidae; genus Scaptomyza; species Scaptomyza graminum. Next base: position 1,673,978 of record JAEIFL010000314.1, read on the forward strand.
CGGCTGGATAAAAACAAAAAGTAAACCGTTCACCCAATTACGACCAGCAACACGTGCATAGCCCATAAAAACGTATTCGTACCAACATTATAAATGTACTTATGTACAAAACCCAAACATATTTCAACGTACATATTCCTTGCATTTTGCTTATCTCTGGGTACACTGATCACGCCATCAGCTGATGAAAACTTAATACCCTAATTTTATATCTTTATGTAAATGTCGAATATTTCAATCTTTAAATTCGATCTAGTGTAATTAAAAGAAGTTTTGGGATATTGTGCGAACTTTCTAAATGAAAACTTTTGTTTTCCCATACAAAAATGTTGTTGGTTTTATAATTCATATTCCTTGGGCTTTTTATTTATAAAATAAACAATGGCCTTATTATATTATTAGTTATCAAAAGGGTATACATTTGTCGACTTCTTTTGACATTTGTCTTCTTGCTTTCTTATTTTGTTTTGTGCATTAAAGCAAATCATGGCAAGAACGCAAAACACGACCGCGACACAAAACCCAACGATGACTGCAACTGCTGCTGCTGCTGGTGTTGATGTCAGTGCCAGGTTTGGTTCCAGACCCTTTCCAACACACACACACCACCTCTCACAACCCCCCTTCCCCACGCCCACTATCGCGTTTAGCTGGCAGTCACTCATGACTGTGACCTGAACCAGATACACGATGCACGATAATATAATTTATGGCCCTGTTTTGGTGTTTGTTGCCTCCGCTGCGTTATGGTATGTTTGATGTGGCGTGTTACGACGTCCGTCCCATTGTCATTCAGTCAGTCAGTCAGTGATTTCGGCCAGTTGAACAGTTTTAAACAGTCGTTCCGTCGCTTGTCGACTCGTCAACAAATCGTCGATTTGAATACAAATTGCAGCATTACGAGAGCTGAGGCGCAAAAGCTTTAACAAAAGTGTCAAATTTGACATGAAATTATTTATGCTTACACGAAAGAACTTTACCGGTTTATTAATTCCATTTCTGGTGAGCATTCCCAAAAGACACAAACAACAATTGAGCGAGTTTTCATTTCATACTTGTTATATTTGCATACATATTTAATTTGCTTGCTTGTTGACAATATTTATTTAGTTAGTTCATGAATATTTTTGTGTGTTTTATAGATTGTTTTTCTCAGTGTAAGTTCTATGTAATTAGTTTCTGTAATTCTTTCTTCACTACTTATGAACTAAACGTGCTTGATCAAGAGGTGCCACTGTAATTGAAACCAAATTACAACAATTTTATTGCAAATGTTTTAAAAACAAAAATCATTAAGTTGCCTGCTTAGGTGATTTTGTTGTTGTTGATAGCATTATGCTAGACAAATATGTTTATCCTGCTCCAAGCTTGATTATCTTGACCAATCATTGTTTTTTGGTTGGAATAACATCAAAATGCTTTGGGCCACACACGTATTTTTGCCGATTTGGGACAACAGCACGTACGCAATTTTGAGGAATAGCAAACAAACAAACGCAAAAAAATTTTGATGACTCCAAAGCAACCTGCGTACAAGATATGCCAGCTGCCTAAGGGATCAATAAACTAAAAAAGGTTGTAATGAAATGTGTTTTTTTGTTTAAATGTTCATTGCTTGTCTTGTTGTTTTTTTTAGCATAAATTTTAATAATTTTTGTTTCGATATTATTTATATTTTATAATTTAGGCTTAATCGATAGACAATTTGTTTAAATTACTTTATATATAGATACATAATAAATAATACTCAGTCTTGCATAATACATAATATACATACATCAATAACAAATAACTAAAACGAAATCAAATCATTTACACAGAAGGATCTACTACATATAGGATCTGTTGTTGCTCTATTTAGGACTCTACTCAGTTATAGCCCCCAACTGATGATGATTATGGGGCAGACGATGGATGCGGCTATTTACAAGTGACTAAGCATGCAACCATCTGATCTCTACCCCCTGAAGCTAACCTTTACCCAAACCCATACCCTTTTCCACTTTAGTTGCTGGGCAATCACGCGGCAACAACAACAACCAATGCGGCACAATCATCGTCAGCAGCTGCTGCCGGCAGCAAAGTTTGTGTCGCATCTGTTGACGCAACTGTGGACGCCACATTTCGTTGCTGTCTCTCATTCCGATGCAGCTCATTCTCGTGCTCATCCGCCGGCATGTTAATGCAAATGGCTGGCAAGGCTTTGCCCTCCAACTGCTGCCTCGACGTCGGCGTCGGCTCGTTGTCTGTTGCTGACAGTTTGCACTTTTGCAGCTTGTTCAAACATTGTTGTTTTTGTTGTTGCTGCACTGCATCCTTCTCCCAGTTTGTAATGCACGCACGTTGATTGTTGCGCTGCTGATGGTGATGATGGTGATGAACAGCCGCAAGGCTTGGATACACAAACTTCATGCCGTAGGCAAACTGACGCGGCTGATGATGCAATGCCTCATCGTAGCTGGGCAACCCGGTGGCAATTGTGTAACAGGGCGGCGATTCAATTTGATAGAACCCGGCCTCACTGCCCCCAGCTGCAGCTGCTGATGCCGCCGTGGCAGGCAGTTGTTGCAGTAATCGGCTAGCATCGCAGCTGATCAGGTGATGGCTGGCACCGTGCGAAGAGTAGGAGTCATTTGACCCATGAATCTGAGCACGTATGTCCTTGTCTGCAAAGAAGGTGAATACAAAAAAGAATGGTTAGAAAGTTTATTTTTGCGTTCGTTTTTTTTATTGTACTTGGTTGGAACTCAGAGCTTTGACTTTGACAATGACTTTGACAGACGTCTCATTAGTTTGTTTTGTTGGAACCCGAAGTCAGACCCACACACACACACAAAGGGCACTTGTTGGTTGCAAAGAAGAAAGGTGGCAGCAGAGATAGGCATTAAATTCAATTTAGCGTAAAGGCGCAAACGCTTGAACTTTTGTGAATGGCAGGACATGAACAGAAACCTCAGTATCTTTTATTGAAAAGACACAAAAAGAAAAAACAACTTTTTTTTTGTGCCGACCGGAAATGCCAGCAAGTTTGGCCGGACAGGCAAAGTTTCCCATTCAACAACAACCTTCCGACCGACTGACTGACTGTCTGTCTGACTGACAAAAACAACAACAAAACGTAGGCAATAACATGGCGGAAGTGCGCGCGTTGCACAAACGAACGAATATAAAAGAAAATGCAGAAATGCAGAGGGATAAATGCTCCGAAAAGTATGCAACAGAAATTGTTTAACTTTTTATAGGTATCATGCAGTCTTGCAGTTATTTCAATTCTTGAATTTTAAAGAAACTTACGAAAAACGAACATAACATATAACTTAAAATGTAAAAAAATAAACAAATTTTTTTTTTTTGGTTTTTTGATAACACTTGTGTTTGTTTGATTCCCCCGTTCAAAGTTACTTTTATGGCCGCAAATTATTGTTGTTATTAAATGCGATTTAAGCTGCATTTATGAATTGCGACTTGTGCAATTGAATACTGCGATTTTAAAACTCTTGACCATTTTTTAATTGTCAGCGAACAAATTCGTAACCATTTCCCATTGTTTTTTTTTTTCGTTATGAAATTAAATTGTGTTTCTTTTTTCAATTATTTTGCTGTTGTGCTAGAAATTTCGCATGTGTAAATATTTCGGCCAAATGGTTTTCCATTAAAGCGAATGGGCTTTTTTATTTAAGCGGGTGTGGGGGGTAAGTGTGGCATGTTGGTGTCCACAAAAAAACGAGGCGAAAACGAAATGTGCGCATTACAATATTAAAACACAACAGCAGTCACACATTCAGTCAGAGTACTCGAACACATACTGGCAGCAGTCACTGTATGTGTGCTGGCAGCAGTTGTTGATTTATTGTTATAACTGTAACAGAAGCTCGTATATTTTTTGGGTGCTGCGTGGACGAGTGGACGAGAAGGACTCTCACACAGACCCATTTGACTTTTGTTTCATTTTTTGATAGACAGTCGGCAAACACGACCAACAACGGGCTACCCAAAAAGTGGGCGTGTCCAACACACACACATGTACAGTAAACTACTGCGGGTTTCATATTTTATGCAAGTGTTCGGGGCATACTCTTCATCTTGCCTCTGCAGCATGCAAAAGAACCAAAAAATATAACAAAAAAATATGCAGAAGAATGAACAGAGTGTCCCTTGGCAGTCGCGGGAGGAGGAGAAGAGAGGTGGGGTGGCGTAACGCAGATGCAGCAGTAGCAGCAGCAGCAGTCGCTGTGCAAAAAATTAGCACGCCATTTGTTTTTGGCTTTTGTTACAGTTGCCAATTTTGGTCGCGGCGCCTGCTTTCGTTTCGTTTCTTTGCTCTTTCCTGCGCCCAAATGTATGCAACAATTTAAATTCATTGCAATGAGCTGACGAACGAACGCTGAAGGACCAACAATTGAGCTCAAATTCGCTGAGGCAATTTTGTTTTTATTTATTGTTCACTGTGAGTGTGTGTGTAAATATGTATGTATATTGCTTTTTCATAAATGTCTGTTAATTTTTTAACACGTTCGCTGGGTTTGGGTTTTATTTTATTGTATTTAATCGGTTTCGCAGGTAATATCAATGAACGTTGAGTGTTGAGAGCTGAGTCTGAAATTAAATTTTTGCGGCTGTTTTTTACACTTGGCAAGCAATTAATCAGCATTTATCATCTGAGTAATCCAAATTTTTACAACGATAAATTCAATTTAAATATTATTATTAATAATATTTATTGAAAAGTTTCCCAATTTCCCAAATTTCCCAAAACTCCAAATGTCCAGCCCTGCAACAATTTGCAACAACTTGCTTAATTGGAGCTTTCAATTTGACATTGCCAAGCTAAAAACCACAAGGCAAACAAACAGTGTTGCCAACACAAATGCATACGCAGAGAGAGCAGGAAAAAGAACCGTTGTTATTAATATTATTTTTTTATTGTAGCCGCTGGAGTAATAAAAATTGAAAAGACTCTCAAGCTGAGCTCAAGTTTTGGCTGTTAGTTTGTTGATTTTTTGTTTTTTTTGTACTCTTAATTACATTTTTAGCGCAAAGTTAAATTATGCACAGCCTATAGAAGGAATAATGAACAGCGGCAACGGCAGCGTTGTGTCCTGCTACATCCTTTGCCTTAATTTACAAGTGCCACAAGCAGCCGCTGGCTGTTGTCCTGTTAATAAATTCAGTTGTATGCCGCTCTAATTGATAACAAGCCAAAACTTGCTCCTGTCTCATTTGTTATGTATGTGTGTTTGTGTGTGTGTATTTGTATCCTTGCTTAATAAATAAACTGTAAGACCAGGCCGAGGCTGTTTGGCATCTCAAGCTCGTTAAGTATTTATAAGGTAAGCAGCACACACACAGAGAGTGGCAACAACAGAGTGTGTGTGTGTGTGTGTGTGTGGCAGGGGTAGGAAGGACACGTAGCAAGCATTAAACGCAGAAAAGCGTGCTACAAGAATCGAGGCAAACTTTAGCCAAAGTTAGCTTAATTATAAATGACACACGTGTGTGTGTGTGTGTTGTGGCACAAGAGCAACGCGTTGCAACCTACATACCACAACACGAGTCGCACTATATATCTAAGCCCCTTCCTGTCTGTCTGTCTTTGCATGTAGGCCAGTCCAACACGTAAGAAAAAATTAAAAAAAAATGCCAAAAAAAAGAACGCTAAAAATAGGGCGAAAAGTAAACCCAAAACGACACTAACGAAACTAATTAGATGAATATGCGCCCAAAAGCAGGCAACACACACACACACACGCTTACACACATATCGCTCAAAGCTCAAATTGATATTTTAGGTAGTGCCCCGTGCCCCTTCTTCGCCCCTCTCTTCTCGTTATTGTGGGGCGCAAACTTTTTAAGGCTCGTTAGCTTGAAATTGACAGTTTGACAGTTGAGTTGGCCATACTTTAATGCCACGGCCTTTGCCCCCACCCTCACCCCTATCACCCTCACGACGCTTTCTCGACCCTCTCAACTTGTAGTTTAGTGCTGCTGGCAACAACTCTCCTCATCTGGCCTAAATAAATCATTTGGCTAAATTGGTCTGCAAAAAGTTTGACACTCGAGTTAAGACTTGTTTAGTTTCGTACTTTTATACTTTGGCCCAGGTTGCCGCAGCATGTTGTTGTAAGTGTGTGTGTATGTTTCTATGTGTGTGTGTGTGTGCAGCTCGTTTGCTTCTAATTATGTGTAAAGTGCCTAAGCATATGATTTACTTTTTGGTATTTGTTTACAGCTCTTAAGCGAAGCAACAGGTTTTTGGCCCAAGTATTGAATATTCAAACATACTCATTGTTGTTCAAATATTTCATTCTGTCTGTGTGTGTTTTGAATTTATTATCTTTAATGAAATTAAGTCTTTAAAATTAATTTATAAATATGTCAAAAGATCTTTTCGTAAGGGTTTTTGGTTTCTAGCTTTTATTTTCGTAACTCTTACGGCACATATGATAAGTCAAAATGACCCCATTATAATAATGCTCATATGCCATAACTCATCTCACTCTTTATCACTGTCCACTCCACACTTAAATCACGCCTTTCACAAACACACACACACCAAAAACAACAACAAATTGTTGAAAGCAAAAAAAAAAAGCAACAAATTTTGCACAGCTTCCACATTATCAAGCTCATAAAGAGACAGAGAGTGAGGGGGGGTGGAGCAGGGGTTCAATTTAATATTATAAATATGCGGCACGGCACATATACATATATATATTTTGTGGCATCATAAACTCTTGTGGTAGTATCTAAAATTGCCAGAAAAACCATGGGAATGCTGCTGCTGAAAGACCGCCTGACAATTTCGAAGCGCGCCAAAATTTATGAGACTCTCGGCCATAACCAGAAAGGGGAGTTTGGGGTCTGTGTATTCTGCATTTTATATTGCTTAGCCTGGCGGGCAGGCAAAGCAGCTAAATAAATGGCCTGATGATAAGAGCGACCCCAACAACAATAACATTTTTTGATTACAGTCACAAAGTCAAAGTAAAGGGAAATTTCTAAAGAGAGAATTGGGAAAATACTTACTGCATTTTTTCCATGTGCGAAACTTGCGATAGAAATAGCAGCTAAACACGATGAAGATGACGGAGAGCAGCACCAAGGATGTGACAACACCAATCCACAAATAGTTAACAATCACATGCATATCGGCATCGCCAAAGATTTGTTCCCACCACGATGAGGCATGCTCGGCATCGCTGTGATCCCTTAGATCAGCCAGATCGAGGACAACCGAGTTGGATAACTGTTCGGTGCTGATGCTTGCTGGGGGTGAGGAATCATAAGAAACTCCAGCACCGCTGCCAATGCGCTGCAGTAGGGTATTAAACGAGTGCAGTGCATCGATGTGGCGCAGATCGTGCGCTGTGGGTATCTCGAATGTGATTTGATTCTGCTGCATATGCTCCGCTATGGCAGCTGGACTCATGCTGCTCGCCGGCGCTGCAATGAATTCCGCATAAAATTCACCGCTTGCTGCAGATGTTGTTGTTGTTGCTGTTGTTGCCGCTGTTGTTGTTTTTGTCATCAACATCGAATAATCCGTTGATGTTACAGACATTTTTGTTAATTTAGGATACTATTTCGATTATCACTTTATTTGCAGCAAGAGATTTGCTGATGTTTAGTTTCGTTGTTTGTTGGCACACGCGTCACGACACGTAAACAAAACGCAGTCTATAAATAGTAGCAGTAGTAGTAGTCATTGGTCGAATTTTCGAAGTTCGATATCGAAATACGTTGTTTGCGCACTGCGTCCGTTCGCTGGAGCGGCTCGTTGTTGACTGATTTGGTCTCTCATGCGGCGAGCGTAAGGTAAACGTCGCAACATTTCAAATGCACTCGCTGAGCGTGGCGGCTGCATTGAGTGAGTGCGCCGCTCATTTCCCATGTACTCTCTCTGTTTTTGAGGGATATTTTTGCACTCACTCGCAGCAACTCTTACTCGCACAGTTGAGTGCAAGTGTGCGAGTCCTTGTCTTTAAGATGCGTTTGCGACTTTTGCGTTTTTATTCAACACACATAAAGTGTGTTCAGTTGTCCTCAGTGCTGACCTAGTTTGAAGCGCTCAACTTTTTAGTCTCTGGCTAAGACAAAAGGCCAAAAGACGTCTCCGCCCGCCTTGGCTTTAGTTAAAGAAAACGTCGCTTCGGTCACGTTCGTGACGCATTTTGGGGCGTTTAAAGTTATCTAAGTTTTTTCAAGCAAAAAACGAAATCCGAAAACTTTGCCAACGTTTATAATGAGACCACAGACTCAGTGTATTCGATAAGCTTGAAGCTTCGCCTAGGATTTATGACCAAAGCCAAACAAGCAGCAAAACTCGAATTTCCTTAAGAATCTCTGGAGCTTTTCATCAGGTCTTATGATCCTACAGAAAGGCACAAACAAATTAAAAGAGCTCAATGCTGATCTGACATAAATCCTAGGATTTAAGACTTTACTTGAAAGATAATAATAAATTAAATGAAAATATTTTATATGACCTTCAGTATCCTTGAAAATGCCAAAAGGATCTCCAGAAAGAGCTCGACATTTGATTCCACATCCAAACAAGCTTTACTTTACATTTAGCATCAAAGTAGGAATCGAACATGAATAAAGTTAATCAAAAGATTTTGCTTAAATTTTAGCTCAAATAAATCAAACAATTATTTATCCTAACACCTCATATTATTTAAATATTTCCAGAAATTTGTCACGTTAAGCAATCTTGTAAATCTTTAAAGGCTTATACTTGAATTTCCTTTAAAATTTATGCAAGCGCAAGCGAACTTTAAATGGCCCAAAAATGAAATGCATATACTAAAATATATAGTTGTAAGTAGAATCAAGAGCTGGAGCTGAAATCTCTGCCATTATGTGTCTCTTGGGGGGGACGAAGGGATGCCGCATTGCTTCCTGCCCTAGAGTTGTTGCCTGCTGCTGGCTGCAATCAGGACGTGAACGTGAATGTCCTGAGCATGCCTCATTGCAGCTCAAACCCAAATGCTGACCAGAATGCTGCCTGCCGGACAGCAAGACTCAATGCACTAGGGTTCTTCGTGATATGTTGGCCCAAACAAAAAACGTGCTCAGAAAGTGGAACAAATGCAATGCTCAATGGGCGGCTGGCAACCCTCCCAGTCTCCACTCATCGAACCACACTCACACAGTCTCTCTCACTCAAGCAACGCTCAACTTTGTGAGTTTCACTCGGTCAAAACCGGTTTGAGCGAGCGCTTGTGCGCACTCTGCGAGAGTATGATTGAGTACAATTTCCCTTGACGTGCTTGCTTGCTCACGAGAAGAGCGAAAACACAAAGTGAAATTGCCCGCATTCGCCTTTGAACTGCGTCCGGCTAAAGGTCAGACCGCGTGGGTGCTACGACGTTGTTGTTGTTTGTTCACTAAAAACGAAGTACGTAAAGTACCAGCAACTGGTTTCGGCAATCTTTTTGGGCAGGCAATGTATACTGTAAGGGTGGGGGAGAGGTAGGTGGAGGAGTGTACATAGTAAATGCTTGTAATTGCTGCAGGAAATTGAAATAGATGCCCGATAATATGCACTTAGCTGCTGCTGCTAGCAAAGTCAATCGATTAAATGCATTAAAACTTTTTCGTCTGCTTCAAAACTTGCTGTTGGTGTCGTCCTGTGTGCCTTTAGGCAACAGCAACAGCCAAACGCTTATCGTTAATTAGCTTTCGACTAATTTTGAACTTCAACATAAGTTTAACAGCCAACCGGCTTAATGTAGATTGCCCTCCAGATTTATGTCGATACGATAAGCGTAATTGCAAGAGAAATTGAGAAAGAGACAGCGACAGAGAAAAGGTTACGATTTAGATGTCAAATTGCAGTGGTTAAAGCATTTAAGCCCATAAAATTATCAAAATTGAAATTAATCCACCTTAACATGTGAATATATATGTATATTTACCTTTGTTAAGAGTTCATTTTTGGGGAAGTCAAAATAATCATAATACACTTCATTCTTATTTTCTTTGAATGTTTTTACTGCATATTTTTGTTTGAAGGAGGATAACATTTTTATTTCGTCACTTTGACTGAATTATTTGAAAGACATTTTTTTGGCATTATGTCTTTAAAAACCTTTTAAGTTTAAAGCTTGATATGCTCCAGAATAAATAACTTTTCAGATTTCTATTTTCGTCTTTTAATAATATGATAAATAATTCAATGCAATAATTCCGAGATATTTAATGTTTCATCTACTGATTTTTAATTTATAACTGTTATATAATTAAAACCAATAAATTCAATCAAAAGTTTTGAACCCAGATTCTCGTGCTTCGTTTCTGTGATAACAAAAGAAAAGATATTTTATTTGATTTGATTTTATTTTTAGCTATTGTGCTTTCAACACTTTGCCGCAATATTTCTTTTATTTATTCTTTCGTTTCAAATCTAATTCGATGTGAATGAAAATTAAATTCACAGCACTTGACTTGTCGCATTCAATTTGCAAATTTGTTGACTGCCTACCTACCTTCGCCCACCCACCCGCTGACTGGCACTTTTACACACACACACATACATATGACAATAGATGCTCCGTCATGTCTCGCATCTTGTGTGCATCTTTGCCTCAGCGAAGTGAGAAGTGAGTGAAGGTACAAAGGAAAGACGTTGTGTGTGGTGGCTAGCCAGCCTAGTGAGGCAGAAGAAGAATAAGTTAACTTTCATAAACAAATTTACACCTTTCATTTTGTGCACGTTTTTAATATGTATAGTATATATTTTCTAAGAAAATATGTAAGCTGTCAGTGCTTATGATGGAGCCCAGACAGCCGAGGCAGCATTTATGCCAAGTCCTCGTTTTGTGCTCCATGTATGTATGCAGATGCTGTGTGACACCGAACTAAAAGTAAATTCATTAAAAATTCCATCATAGAGAATATACCTAGACAGTAGTTGGCTAAAACCACACACACACACACACAACCACATGGAGATACCAAAACGATACAGATAGAAAGAGAGCGAAAAAGTTGTGTTTCATATTTATATTCTTTTTTGCTAACTAACTAAAAAGTAAACCATAAAAGCTGACAAGTCAAAGGGGGAAATTGGGGGCGGCGAGACGTGGCAGACACTCCCATCGGCAAGCTTCTTACTATGACTATCTGACTATCAGGCGCTTTTCTTGCAAAATCTCACTGTGCACTGTAAAAAAGTAAGCATTTCAATACTTAAATCATATCAAAACTTATCGCAGTTTATAAATTTCTAAGCCAATGCAAGGATGATTCCATTATTAAATGAGAATGAGAATCTTAATTAAACCATTTTTATTCGAAATGTACGCTCTCTTAAAACAGTTCCGGACTTCACTTAATCAAGGCTTAAAATTATTACTAGCATCGAATAAATGTCAATTTAATTCAGTTTGATCTAATATAGAAATTTTGTGTATACTCAAAGCTTTGTTATTACAGAAAGATATAAATATAACCCACAGACACTTTTCCAACAAGGACAAGACACGGATGTGACTTAGTAATCCTGCAACTTCTAACATCTTTTTATACTCGTTTTTTGAAGTGTACTCTGTACTTTTTGTAACTGCAAGCTTCCATCACACTTCACTTACACGCTCTTTAGCATGTCAACATGTCAACTGTTCGCCAGCTCTTTTCTTTCTTCCGCTCACTCTGTCTTTTTGTTGTTGTCTAGAAAAGAGTATCACTGTGACATAGTGACATAATAAAATGTTACTTTACTCGACTTTACCATGCCAACGCCGGTGCAGTCACATGAAATATGTAAGTACGTATGTGGCATGTAAAATTTAAGTAAATTTCGAGCAGTTCTTAACTAGAATTGCAGTTACAAATGTACGGACAAAGCCGCATTCATAATCTTATTAATAAAATATGCAATTGGTATGCCTTTAACTTTCAGTGTGTGCATTTGCATAATTGCCTCGGGCTCGTCGAAGGATTAGCATAAATCAATCATAAGAACCAAACCTAAATGAACCTCAGCATCTTTCACAATGAAAGTAAAAGAGATCTCTGTCTGTGAAATTGTGCAGAAAGAAATGCCAAGGATGCCAGAAATTCAGCCTGGAGGCCTCAGCCCAGTCCACTGCCTGACTGGCTAAACAAATACAATTGCATAAGTCCCTCTTACAATCTAGGCAGTTGCCTTTTGTCTTCACATACTCCTCGTGTGTACATAAATATATGAAGTTGTGTGTGTTTATCATATGTACGCTTGATTAGCGCTGACAACATATGCAGGCTGGAATAACTACTAGGCAGGAAACTAGCCAGGCCGCAAAAGGACTGCACAGGACAAACTGTGTTGACAAACCAAACAAGCAAGTGCTCATTTTTTCTTTCTCTCTTCTCTTTTCTGAAATTTTTACTCCCTTTGTTTTTCTTTGATGCCGAGCTGCATATTTTCTTTTGGGATACTGGCACAACAAATATGGCTGAGGTCCTTTTTTGTCCTTGTTGGTGTTGATATTGCTGTTGCTGTTTGTGGCATGTTGCATCAGGGCAAAACAAAAGCCAAACTGCATCAAAGCAGTTTAAAAGGATTTGTTGCCTCAGACATGTACGGCATATTGCTTAAGATACTTAGATACAAGCAAATACTTATACAGATTATGCAAATAGAAAGGACGACAGTGAAAAGCGCAATTTCCAAAGATCTGAAAAAAGATGCGGGACAAAACAAATGGGAAACTATCAGCTAGAATTATAAAATGAACCGATTCGAAGGACGAAAGTTGCTTAACAAAGTCATAAGAAAAACCCACAAATAATAGTGTATAATATTTATTGTTCAGAGACATAATTTAGTTAAGCTTTAAGGTACATGTTTCAACTGATGATAAAGTTGCTTTTGTGCTAAGCTACAATTCAATTCTCAAAAAAATCCATCTTATTTACATTGGATCAAACTAAATGAACTATATTGTGAGCAGCTTGTGCTGGCTCTTTTTGATAATACATCAAGTCAGAAATTCATATGCAAAATAAATAACTTTCAGCTGGCTCACAATCAGCTCTAGAGCAACAGTGGGGGGTTGGGGGAGTGTGCTTAGCAATAATTTTTTAGGCCCAAGTAAAGAACTACTTGTAATTAATCTATTTCAGTTTCAGTCGCATGCTTTACCATTTCGTATTTCGTCGACCTACATTAATTTTGCTGGCTGGATAGTTTGTGCAGCATCAGCTGTTTTTCAAGACCCCTTAAACCGCCCCTTTGGCCTATCGCGTGCCATTCGCGCATATTTTGCGCACTTGAAAAGTTTCTGTGCCGTTGCTTATTAAGAGGCACTGTGAGAGAAGAACAAGAGCAAACCGACAAACAACAAACTGAAAGGCTAAAAGAATTTTCAGCCATAATTCAAGTGCGGCTCACAAATACAAATACAATACACAAATACAAATACAAATAGGAATATCCAAAGCCGTGACATGGTCATGGCTGTCTCCGGTATGGGAGGGTGGTGGTGGTGAGCCTTTTGCTAACCGGAAACTGGCTGCACGCTTCCGTTTTGTGCCTTAAAATTAATGAGCTGACAGGGGCAAAGGAGGCAGGGCAGTGCAAAAGGGGCAGCAGCGGCAAAGTTGCCACACTTTTCGCAACTAATTCGGAGCAACTTGTTAGAGGCGGCGAGCAAAACTTTTTGCAAGGACCTGAGCAGCAGGACGACCTTCGTGCCAGTTCCTGCCGATGCCGACACATCACGCCGCACGTATCCGCATCCGTATCTCTCTTAACAAACAACAACAAACAAACAAATAACAAAAAAAAATCCCTAAAAAGCCAACATTATTTGCGCAAAATTTTCGCTTCAAAGTTTGCTTATTGTTTACGTGCGTTGCTTCATTAAGAACTGATGGACGAACGGAAGGGGGCATAGAGGAAGAGCATAACTGGGTGAGGTGCTTAAGGGGCTAAAGGGGCGGGGCGTCAGTTTTGCCGCGAGGGTTACTTGACTATACAGTTACATTGCTACTGACTTGAATTGGGTCAGACAGTCGACCGACCAAATGAATGTTGCAGTTCTCCTTTCTTTGCTCTTTGTAATTTAGTTGGCGAGATGATGAGCAAGGGGGAGGAATAGAGGAGGCATAGGGTTGCGCGTGCTTATTTGCTTTTGATATAGATTGGATTGTTTAATAAGTGAACAAGAAGATTATGAGCGGCTAAAGTTATGAAATGAACAGTTTGAGATAGTTCGATGAGAAATTCTCACATTGCACATTGTGGGAAACAAAACTTTTCCATTTCTGTTGAAATTAGGAAGAACAGTGACACAGTCAATGTGATCTTGATATAAACTTCAGCTGAGGTTCAAAAATATGTTTTAATCCGATACTAATTAGAACTTAAGACTTAAGAGGTTGCTTTTACTGTAGGATTGGTTATCTTACTAACTAACTAAATGTTCGAGAATGCCACAACTTGCTAATTCGATTGCAAATTTGTATATGTCTAAAATCAGTATGTATTGTACGCTTCTGAAACAGCTTCAAGCACTGGACTGGAACTCTTTCGAGCATAGCTACAATGCAGCAAATTCTACTCGGGAAAAGATCCACTTTCCAAAAGATTGCTCCCGCACATGTACCACCGCTTTCTTCCGGCAACGCATCGGACACTGTCAACTGTTGAATCTGTCCCGAATTTGACAATATCCGGCGCTCTATTTTCATTAACCAACTCGGGTTAAAACAGACTTTAGCCCGCCAATCGTAGGATTGGTTTAAAAGTTTCTTTTAGATTCCAACACAATATCTCGTACATAAAGATGTTTAATATCAATTGTATCTAAGCAACTGTAAAACCTTATTGTCTATCAAAGTCTGTTAGATAGCACTATGAAAAGAAATGAAAGCACTATGGTTGCTCAATATATAATATATATCTCTTTCGTTAAATTCTAAACTGTTTATGATAAGTATATTCCAAATTACATATATTGTACCTAAAAATATTATTATTATAGTATTTATTATAACAATACTCTGCTTAGTTCAAAATCTTTCATGTCATTTAGTTTGAAAGCCAATTTGCTCTTCAACAAGCAACCGATTAGATAGCCATTGGTCGAACCTAATTTCGAGGTTTTTAAAATGGCAATAAAAGAACTTCTCCCACTCGAAACCGTTTTATTTAGAAAATGAAAAAGCCAATCGACAGGAATCGTTACGCTGAAAAGATAAAAAATAAAACAAGAGGCGGAAATTGAATAAACAACTGAAGCAAATAATCAAAAGCAACAAAAGCGTCCAAAGAAAAAGCATTAAATAAAAGCCAAATGCTTGCCATGGCAAAATGGGCCAAAGGGGGGTGTAGGGAAAAACTGACGCCAGCTATTCAAAACAAAATCATTCAAATCAGTGAAGTTCGAAATCAACAGAAATCAGGCGAAATCAGAAATCAGCGGCAACGGCAGTCAAAAGTCCAGAAATTAACATTTCCAGCAGAGTAAACAAAAACCCTAAAATGAAAATGAAAATGAAAAGAACTAAAAAACTTCTTTGCAAATTTGTTAGGGATGGAGGGCAAAATGGAAGGTAAGTGAAAAGCTGTATTAGATAGCCAAGCAATTAAGTGAGAGAAAGAGAAGGAAAGAGAGAGAGAGAGAGAGCAAGTGAACTTTTCTAGCAATATACGAGTATTAAACAAATTTATTCGATATAATTAGAAAACTTGGCGACTTGAGAAGTAATTCGTTTAATTACTTCAAGTGCGCAAATGACAAAGACCACGCCGTCGACACCCTCAATGACTCATTGGGCCAGCCCAAGAAGAGGCAGCTCCTACTAGTTCCCTAGCTTCTTCATCATCAGCTTCAGAACAGCTGGTGCTGCTGCCTGGTTGGTGACAACACAAAAGGCGCCACAAGCCAATAAAAGTTATGCCCACTAAATCGCAAAATGTGCTCTCAAGTGCCTGACTTTGACGTGAATAATGCGTAGCACCAACAATTCTGAAAGCAGTGTGAAATTAATTGAAGCTTGTAGGCTTAAAATGGCTGTGCTGTTATTTAGTGCGTAACCATAGCGATAGAATTTGCTTATACAACTAAGCAGTTAAAAGAAGAAGTCGAATTATTTGTTAGCTCAAAACAAAAGATCTTTTATGCAAGAAACTGATGGTAGAAAGACAATAACAAAACTATGCTTATAATTGTAGATAAAGAGGTATGTTTTGAATGGTATTTCTTGGCATACAGCTCGACCAACTGGTTATTCAGAGAAGCTAGCAGAATCTGTGCTGTGATTTGTATTCAGATAAAGTTAAGGGAGTATCGGTATTAGATATACATGTTGATAATATGTAGAAAAGCTAACGAAACCAAAAACAAACATTTAGTACAGACGGATTGGTTACTATTCTTAAGGCACTACATTTGATATACATATGGTGACTTCAGGTTGAAGATTTATAAGCAATTTTGCAGAGTATGAATCTTAAAATATCTGAGCCGCAATATTCGGGATCACGGCTAAAGCATCATCACAATCCACATCCACATAAAATTTGAATTTAAAAATCTGCAACAAAACATCTATAATGGCTAATCCAACATGTATCAAATAATTGTGACCTTTTACAATTCAGAAACCAAACCAAAACTGTTCCGTAACCCAGTCATGATTTCTACAACTACTCGAACAAAAGTCGTGAATCGCGAATGTTCCGGTACAAACTTGAAAACATAATCCCACATCCTGTAGCCACAATTTCCGGCAATATGAAAAAGCCACAACCACAACAATGATAGCCCTAACTAACAAAGCTACGTTTGCAGCGCGGTAACAAAAAGCATGTCCTTTGGCGTGGGTCGGACTTGAGAAGAAATTTGTGTAAATTTGATAGCAGCTTTTGTGTGGACAGGCGGAGGGGGAGGGGCCAGAAGAGCGCGTCTCTAATAAAGCTGAACGAGCAAAAATGAGGCCGCGATGGCACCAAGGATAAGGCGGCAAAAGGATAAGAAGACGCCAGCTACTTATGTCCCTGGTAAATGGTAGAGGCTGCATTAGGCATGCTGCCGGGCTAAGAAGCCAAAGCAGAGCGACAATGAAATGGCTCAAAGCAAAGCATTAAAAGCAACAGTCGCAAAAGGAAACAGACTTTGGCTGGCGCCAGCCGACACGAGAGGGACACCCGATAATGATGTTATTAACATAGAAATACACATTACAAGCCACAGACAGGGTGGTTCGGTTCAGCTTAATAAAAATTAATGTTTATTTCGCGCTTTTGCTTTTAATTGAAAATTGTGTCGCGCAGCAAGCAAATTGAAAATTTAATTACTTCGTAGTTACGCTGCTGACCCACAAAAATTGTCACGATTTTCCAAAGAAAACTTCGCGGCGATCATATTTCGCTTATACTATAACTGAGGCAGCTTCTTGGCTCGTGTTGTCTTTGTAGCTTCAAGTGTTTCGTTTCGCTGTTTTTTTGGCTGTAGTGCAAAGCTTTTAACGTTAACTTTGCATTACTGTGGGTTCCCTTCGCACCCTCTTTCCACTATCATCATACTTTGCTATGCTTTGTTACTTGTCTAGCGCCGTCGCAAATGGCAAAAGTTTAAGCTTTGAATAATTGGCGAACCAAGGAAACCAGTGTTTAGGTATGGGAACAGAGTCCTGGACCGTTAGTTTTAAATATTGTTGCTAATTTGCCACATTGTGCGTAAACAGCAGGCGGCTGTTGGGGGGCGTTGAGCAGGGGCGTGGGCGTGGCCTAAGAGGCTGAAAGCTGGATTAAAATTATGAGCTTGCCATATTTTTGAAGTGTGCGCGACAAAAAACGGCTGACGATGATGATGCAAGCATCGAAGCAACGACAAACACGAGAAAGAGGAGAAAGAAGAGTCTCAACAGCAAAAGTTTTCCTCTAATGGACAGAAAGCGACGGCTGAGAGGAGGCTGCAAAGTGCGAAAAATTGCTACAGATGCCTTCCATCTTTCTCTCTATGTCCCTTTCTCTAGCTTTCTACTAAATTAACATGAAAGATAAGTTACAATCGGCGTAATGGGAGTAGATAAGATGCTAAGATATACCCTAGAATATTAGAATATATTAGTAAAAATTTAAAATACAGTCGCTCCGAAGAATTAGAAGTTCCAGAAATTAAAGAATTCAAAGTTATAGCTTACAAATTAAGTTTAGACAAATTGGAGTTAGAAACGTTTTACTAGTTTTTGAATGTTTTCAAATTTGGTGCAACTTAACAGTATTTTTATTGATAGTATTGCGAAAATAATAAAAAAAAAATGTTGTTTATCTGAATCAATGTCGAGAGATTTAAAAACTAGTTAAAAACTGTTTCTATTGCATATATATGTTATGATTGTTTAAAATGTTTTTTATTATTTAAAAACTATTTATAATATTAGATATAAAAGTATCAAAAATCGCTTTTCAAATTCTCCTTTTGGCATTGCTTAGTGCGGCCGGTACAAAATTAAAATGCAATGCAGAATATTTTACTTACGAGGCATTAAAACTCGTTAACTAAAAACTGCGCAAGTTATTAACTTAAGAAATGGTGTTAATTCAAAAAGCGGAGTAGTTGAATGCCTTCAAGGAAGTTTCAAAGCGCAGTCACGAATAGAATGAGTTATGTAAACAATCCAACAAATTGTAATTTTAAATTTATATAATTTTTAAAATATGATTGCTAAACACTTTAAGCTATGTAAATATTTATAATTGTTGTTTGTATAAAACTCTTGCTGAAATTGTTAAACCTAAAGTTACTTGGTTACTGTAAAGGGACTGCAACTTAAAGTAGCCTGCAACACAGTACTCTGGCACTGCGGCTAGACCACATGCTGATGCATGGGCTCATGCTCGAGTAGCTTACTGCAATGTAAGCTAAAAGCTTATCTCACACTCTTTTTCGGTGTGCATCCTGTTTGGCCATTGTTTGTACAGCCTGTTGTTATACTTGGCCCGGGGGCTACTTCTGGCTGTTGGCCAGGCCAAAACCGCACAACTGTTTTGGCATCTTATTATGGCCAGTTGACAGGTGCATGACATTTTGTGGCTGCACGCATCGAGCGGACAGCTCCGACAGCTGCCGACGCATGGCATCCACTTCCACTGGCTCTCGCTCTTCCTGTTTGCCAGCTCTGATTTCGCAGGACTGTATGTGTCCGTGTGTGTGTATTTGCTTGTATATCCTTGTCAGAGGCGTCAACGCGCGAAAACCAACCAAACCGCAATGAGCAGGAAAACACGTATTTCTCTTGATCATATTGGCTGCACCATCAATTTCCATCGGTTGGCATCAAATTACATTATGACAAAGTTTTTTTTTTCTATAAAAATAACTACAAAAGCACGTTTTATTTTAAATTTAACTAGAATATAACAATAAAGAAATACATTGAAATAAAATAAATAAATCTATTTGTGTTACTTGAACCTTCACCATTGGTGAAGGAATTGTAAAAATGAGTTAAATAAAATGATAGTTTCGGTCTTGTAGCAAGCTTATCAAACACCTCTTCACGAGGTCAGAAAGAATTGACTATGGCACTATCAATATTTAAATTTTCGGTTACCAAATTTTATGATGCAAATTGGTTTTTTAACATATAATAAATTTAATAGTATAGCATATAATAATTTATCATTATAAGTTATTAAATATTTTATTCCACAGTAATTAAAGCGTTAATCAATACACTCAATCATTTCTTTTTCATAACGAATGTTTTTTAGTTCATATTTAATAAGACATTCGAAATGCGTTGGATCCCAATTTAATTTAAATAAAGTATTACCCGATAATCAGCCTTATCGTACTAAAAAAAAAACAATGACGACTTTCCTGTCAATCCATTAGCTAATAACTTACGTAAAACCACAACGAGCATAAGTTTGAAGCGTCTCCACACACGTGAGCTCTTGAATACTGGTCGTCAAATTAAATGGAGAAACCACATCTTTTAATTTCGATCATTTAATATTTTGTTAAGGTTTTAAATTTAATTTGGTTATCGTAGCTATTTGTCATTCCAATATTTTTTAAACTTTTAGTAGTTTTGTCAAAATTATAAATTAATCTTGCGAAACTAAAAAAAAATACATATGTAAATGTTTAGATAAAATAGCTTAAAAATTGTTAGCCAAAACACGTTATTAAAATTGGCAAACACTTTGTCAGCTCCTCATCAACATTTTTTTTTTTTGTGCGCTTTGAGCTCATTTTGTGAATTGCTGACAGCTGTCTTGGCTAAGGGATGGGTAAAATAGGGAGCCCGAGGCATGTTTACCATGTCTCCGCTTTAGACTAATGTGAAAACTACTTTTCAATGTGGCGCCTGACAAACGTGGCGTGAAAATAAATTAAACGACAATTTTAGGTATAGTTCGTAGTCGACTTAAGGACTGCCCTTACCCTTAGCAGTAACTTAAGAGAACTTGCCCAATAATCACAATATACCATTTTCTTGAAGATAAACAATTTGTTTTGGACATATAAGTGAAAAATGTCGATCGAAATCTTCTTAATATAAAACAATATAATCATAAGTGGATTGACATATCTTGTTCACCCCAAATGTACTCTTAAGTACAAAAACATTTGTTTAGATAAATTAACGGAAGACTGCACCAATCCAAATAATATACGTTATATGTATATTATATTTACAACTTTTAATAAAATGTTGCGCGTAATTTACTGTAATATTTGCATATGAGGATGATAATAAATTTGAATGGTTTTAACTCTGATGTTTCATAGTTACCCTTAACAGCGAAGCAACAACTTTTAATATTGCAGGGCACAAATTTTGTGCTGTCGTGCAAATAATTTCAAGTTCAAAATATTCCGACTGTCATTTGGCTGACAGGCCTTCAACTTTTCAGCCAGCTCTTGGCAGTCTGTCGTCCTTATTTGATTTCTCACCACTACCAAAAAAAGTTCATACACGATATGCAACCAAAACACAAACCCAAACCCTTAGACTGTTGCCTAAAGTCTGTCGTCTGCACTGTCTATCTTTATTTGAGTTGAGTCGATTTGCTGGCAAAAACGCGACGCTACGTCATATTGACATAAGTCAACGGATTTCACATTGGTCACGTAGTGCGCCATCTGCCACGTCTGTAGTATAGAGAGTCTCCGAGCGAATGCACCGAATTTCCAACAGTCTTTTGCTCTCATCTACAAAGTGTGTTGTGTTGTGCTGTGTTGTGTTTTGGCATATATGAATTTGAAATTTTTGGAATAACAACTTGAATGCTTTGATATTTATATGCAACACCCAATTAAAAAGTTTTTTTTATCACCTCATGCATATATGACAGTTGGCTGCCCACAGCATATACTATGTAGTATTCGGGGTCTGGAAATGCCTATAAACACATCAACTCGCAACTCAACGCATAAAAATGCAAATTTTATAGGTTTTTAAATAATTTTCTTGTCTCGAGGCGTTTTTCCGGTCGCCTCAGCCAGCAGCCCACGCCGTCCGATGCGCTTGCGTTTTGATTTCTATTTTCAGATTCGATTCTAAACGGGTTAAGCGTTTAATATGATCATCGATCAGCCAGCATTGCAGGCAGCTTAAAGACATGTATGTTTGTTGCTGGTATTTAGATGAAAGTCGTTTGTGTTTTGGAAAGTTTTATTTGAAAATGTTTGTGCCGCTTTTATGGCATTTAGATTGGGCGTTTATGTATGCATGATTTGAGAAATGTTTATGATACGATTGCGATAAACATATCTAATCAACAAAACATGACTGAAATCGCTTGCATTGCTCCAAAGATTTATGGCATGTTAAACGTTAATACACGCGTCGAATATATATCTTTTATATATGAAATCGCATTAGAAATCGCCAGTTAAGAAAGCCATGAAAGCTATATAAAAATAACTTCAAAGCTTGCACAAACTCCAACAAAAAAAGTACCTCAACATCGTTAAGTAAAACTTTATGGCCTGTTCGTGAGTATTTAATCCTTAGAACTCCCAAGCCGCAAATGGCGATTTTACGAGTATTGTTTAATTTTTATTACAAAACACTAAAATGAATTACGTCTGCATGCAAATTCCTTTATTCCTTCTTCTTTGGGGGTTTGCATAAAATTAAATATATTTTCATAAGGACGCCACCGCCAAAGTCAAAGTTTTTAGCAAACCCTTTTTCCGTCTGCCTTTAATCAGGCAACAACTGAACATATTTAAAATGCGTAATTTTAGCCAACACATAATTAAGCTTAATAAATTTGTAATTATCAGATGGCCGAGTATTGGGCATCTAAGTGAAAAAAAGGGTCTAAGGACTCAGGAACAGGAATAGGGACAGCACATGGCACATGGTCACCCCCTCTTGCAAATTAACCCTTTTCTGTGTACGGGTCACGGGCTTGGGCAGTTCAAAGTGTGCTCATAAAATGCCATTTTTATGATCATTTGCAGACTTCACTTGAAATTTAAATAATGCGTACAAAACTGCGCCGAAGAGGAGCTGCTGCTATTCGAGGAGCCAGAATGTAGCTTCCCACGTCCACCGTTTAACGACCTGACCAGAATGTATATCTTGATTTCCCCTCTAAACACTTTGATGAACAAAGACAAAGGCGTTGACGAGACGAGACGAAACGAGAGAAGAGCAGACATATTCACGAGTCAAGCTGTATAATTAGACACCCGTTGGGCTCTCATCGAATGTCCCACTTCAACTCCAACAATGTCCAGCTATGTATAAAACGCCTTCTCTCTCTCTCTCTTTCCCTCCTTTTTTATTCTTTGTCCCACAATTGTTCACGCTCAGTTGACCACCTGTGAGAACACTTTGATAGACTTTTCTTGTTACGGTAAACAACAACAGAACAACAAAAATAATAGTTAAAAAACAAATAAATTAATACAAAATAGCTGGACATTGTCGCCGACCTTAAAGCGTTAAGAAAATTAACATAATTGAATTAAGCATCGATAAGCTCTTTACTCTCTGATATCATTAGCTGCTGTTGCTGGTCTCCCCATCGCTGGAAAATATACAAACAATGCTCATGTTTAAACTTCATTAATTTAACATTTGATAAGCGCAAAACTGTCAACTGCCAACTGGCAGCCGTCTACTGTCAACATTGTCCCAGACTTGGGAGTGGGCCTGGTTGGGTCGCTGAATGCAAGTGGCGTTGTAATTGCCAAAACGTCAATAAACATTTGAAATTTTTGAACGGCACATCATAAAAGTCGCATGGGTCTCGGGTTAGAAAAAGGGTTGATAGAACATACTACTATAATGATGGTGAAAAAATAAATATATTAAAAACCGTTGGATAAATTATTAAAATAATAAGTAAAATTAAATGAAATGCCCTCGCTCTACTTAATCTATATATCTACTCAACATCGAATCTTGTGCGTTTAAAGAACTTAAACAAAAACAAATGGCAGCCCTTCGATGCAAATTCGACCGGTTTGCACATACCCAAACCAAACTAGACCGAAACAATTGGCTTACAAGTGCACAACCTTGTCTTGTCCTAAGCCAAACAGACAGACAGCCAGACAAACAAACAGATGGACAGCCCGACAAATATTTGATATTTAATCTTATGAAATTCGTAAGCAACACAGAAGGGGTTGATAAACAGTGAAAAGACTTACGACGTTGTCGGCGTAAATTAAACAGACAGAGACAACGCATAAAATTGTAATTAATTTAATTTAAAGTCAACGCTGGCAAGCTTTACGCTACGAAGGGCGAAAAAATATAGACTCGGAATGCGGTAGAATGACGAGCTAAAGGATTAACAAATACGAAAACAATAGCCAACAATTTGCCGCTTAAACTGTTCCCACAACCGAAGACAAAATGCAAACAAAAACAGAAACAGATAAACAAGTGGGAAGGAAGAGTGGAGGCGTGGCTTTGGCCCAAAAGTGCTTTTAACCTACTTTCATGTAAACAAAAAACTGAAAAACAAACACACATATGTTCATACTACATACATATGCATAAATAAACTTAACCTCCTTCGCCACCCTCTTCCCTCCTCGCTCTCTCCCAACCAACGAGCATAAGCACTTTGAATATCTATGGAAAAATTGTGTGGACCGCACTTTGTCGCCGGCTCGCGTTGCTTTCAACAAAATTTAATCTCATTTACACACCAACACACAAACACACACACACACATATACATAAACAGTCTTTACGTACGTAATCCTTTAAATGAGTTTAGCGTCACGTTCGCACTTATGCATTTAACACGTGTTTTTGCCCGGCATTATCCTTGCCTAGCATACAGCACACAACAACAAACTCACACTCACACACACACACACACTGTCACACCCCATGCGTTATGCAACGGTTTTTTGCACTCAACTGCTGCACAATTCAAAATGTCAATTGAGGCATGCGGCCATGTGGCAGTCCAACAGCACTTGAGTGCCACAGCAGTCAGGCACTGCACCACCCAACCAACGGCAACCCACTTTGCACCCCTGACCAATGCCGTTCTGGTTGCGTTGCCCTGATGCGAATTGTGAACGTCAAACATTCACAACATGCGCCGCGGGCCGGTCTCAGTTTAGTCCACGTCGTTGCACCTACAACAACTAGTCGAGTGAGGGCGTGGCACTGCTGCACACAAAATGAGGCGGCACTCAGTGCAGCACGTTGGCTCATTAAAGTGGCATATTTCACACATAGCCCCAGTAACAACAACCAACTCAAAACAACTACATTAAGTCTGCACAGAAGCAACTTTTATACACTATCCTTGGATCATACCTACTATTTGGACATATCCTGAGGCCCTAAATAAAACTTAAGCCAGAAGCTTGTTCAACTTTAAGCTTTTGAATAAACTGATCGTATATTAAACTTTAGTCTGGGACAGGAATTGAACCTGAACCATATCGATAAGGAGGCGGAAGCCTTAGCCTTAAGCTTTGATCTTTGCTAGAGGTTAACTGATTTGTATCCGTAAGTTTGTCAGAAATGTCAGAAATAATTTTAAGAGTGCCGTTCCTAATTTTATTGAGTTTTTCCACTAAAGTGGGTGTTTTGATTATACTTATATAACTATATATCTTTTAACTCAGTCTGCTGTAGACTCCTATAATTTAAGATAGGGTATCTATGCATTCGCCCAAAAAGGTTGCGTACATTTTCTAAACTGTTGACGTCAACCATCTAGGCTAGGTATTTGGTAAGGCATCTACGGCATGCTCTGAACCATTTCCTGGCCTCGAAAGTAGTACAGTTGGACACTGCCCGAGTTAAGTGCTAGCAATTTTAGCCGTTGAAAATAAAAACTTTTCTTATTTTACTATGTACGATGTACATGGTGCATTGCGTCAAGGGACGGTGTGAGTAAATTATTTTAATTGTTTGGCAAGTGCTCAGAGTGCCGCCAACTTAATGGAGTTTCGTGAGCCTAGTGACACAACCAAAGAACCAACAATGAAAGGGGAGAGAGCCGTTTTAGGTATGTGGACTGGGTGCGTTCGTTGTCGTTGTTGAGTAAATTAATATCAAGGGAGTTACACTTTTGGGTTAGATTAATATTCTTTGTTCAGTTAATTTTCGAAAGAGGTTTTAAGTGCGTCACACAAAATAAAGTTTTCAATGAGAATATGTTTTTCTTAACAGGAAGAAGGTTCAAAATACTTTTCAGTGTAGAAAAAAAAAAAAAAAAAACTTAATGTAATAATATTTTAAGAGCAACTTAGTTATCGTTATGGGCTTATGCGCGGCAATCTATTGATTAAATTAAATTCTTAATTGAGCGCAACGAAAGTCGTTTTAACTTTTAATTACTATGCATATAGTATTCATAAATGCAATTTAAAATTTACAGCAAATTAATTCCACGTTGCCATTCAAAAAGGCTTTTACGCAAAAAATATAAAAAGTGTGGCAAAATATATGTAAGATTGGGAGACATGCAGCATAATAATAATAAATAACGCGTCAACGAAACGAAATCAATGTAAAACGCGTTGAAGCGTATCATTAGTGTAAGTGGGCGTTACGCAGAAGGGGCGTGGCAGAAACAAAATAACCACATGACGTCAAGCGATACAAGTGTGAGAGAGAGCATATCAACAACTTGCCACAGTGTTGGTTAACACTTCAATAAATCGATAGACGCATCAAAGAGAAAAGCTGTTGCATTGCATAATTATCGGCGCACAGGCAGCACTTTAATTAAATTCGTTGCGTATCCGTAGCCGCATTAGTGCACGACTTCTTCTCCCGACCACTATTCGATCACTCGCTCGCTTGCCACAATGCATTAATCATAAAAATTGGCAAAAATTTAAATGGCAGCCAGTTGGCTTACATCCCACACGCATACTCTGTACTTACTTAATAATTTTGCTGGTGGTAGAGCCTCCGATCTGATCTCAACTAATCATGTTTTAAGTTTTCTTAAGATTCTCTTATCTTCCAAAATGTTAAGCTTATCAATAAAATACAATAAATAAATACAAATAGATCAGAAATGAAACTAAATATTGGATTTTCAAACAATATCAATAAATTTTCTAACAATAACCCCATCACATCCAGAATATTTCAGTGTCGTTAAAGTTGGCTTACTTGTTTGCCATTCCAACTGAATGGACGCATCAGTCAACGTTGCTGTGGATGTGGATGACGACGATGATGATGTGGTTGGGTAAGGAATATCCCTGTCAGGTAAATTGTACAGCCAAATGAAAATTAAGTTGGCAAAGCGTTCAACTGCAAAAGAACGCCCCAACCGGATATACTATATATGCCACACCCACACTCCGTAGCTCTTTTCGCGTTGTTAACTGAAGTTGTTGCACGTGACCGACAAACGGTTGCACCATGCCTCGTGCCCATTACCACTCCCAATCCCCAATGCAATCCCAATCCCAATTCCGTGAAGCAGTTGCAGCTGCCACGTGTCGTCAACGGCGTCAGCGTTGGAGCTCTTGTCAGCATATGTCGAACGGGCTTCGAGTGCCACTGCAACTGGCAAGTGGCACAGTAACAACTAAAACTACTGCCTCTGCGCTACTCCACGCTACTCTACGATATGATTGCTTTTATGTGCACCACTGGGTGTCATTAAAAAGATAGCGTATAACTAAGCCAACTAACGGCGGATTTTGTAATTATACTATTCTCAGCCCAGAGCTGAGCTGAGCTGCTTTCATTAGATGTCCTTTCCGCTGCTGTTAATATTATTTGCAAGTTTCTCTTCCACCTTTTCTTCTAACTCCGTTTTATTTTTTTCGAATTTTGTTTATCACTTTGTTTGTTCCACCCAACAGGAATTTCTTTAATGCTGTTGAATGCATTGCTGTTTTTATCTGCTCTGAAGTTTTTGTCCCTCCTACTACGTGATGTTGCCGCTTTGCATTTGAAGCTGGACAACTTGCATATCCTGAATGCCAACTGTGTGTGTGCAGTGCAGTCCTAGCTCCTGTCCTGTCCCGTTGTGTTATCTTGTGGTTTTTTATATCAAGCAGAGAATTTTCTCATTAATTTCTGCTGCCGCCGCCGCTGCCGACGCAGCCGCTGCCGTTGATGTGTTTTGTGTTTTGTGGTTGCGGACAGTTGTCGGTCTCTGTGGCATCCACATCCACGTAAATGAGCGAACGATGTGGCACGGACAAAACTATTCACATTTAATGATATGTAAGTACGGCCACCAGATATGTTACGAATTTTGCTTCATTTTAAATGAAATTGCAAAATGTTATGAGGTTAAAATTGTTAAATGATATTTGTTTAGATTCGCGCTTGATTATGTCGTGTCAATCAGTTTACAGGCATTGCTCTATTATTTCCGATCTATGTATACAAAAATACTTTTAGACTATGTTTTAGAATTCTCACACTTTATTTTCGAAAAAAGGTAGAAAAGCAGTAGAAAATTGTTTCCTGCAATCAGTTGGAAGTTCACACAAATTAGTGCAGAGGTCATGACGATAGGAAGAAAGCGAGAAGAAAAAGTCGAGAATAAGTGCAAGACAAACACCAATTAAATGCACATAATGATAATGTTGTGCCGAAAAGTCATTTGGAGCTAACTAAATTACAACTTCCACTTTACATTACATGCCACGACAGCGGAACCACAACATCAACCCCAACCTAAACTATTGTATAACCTCAGCGTCAGCCACAACTGCAACAAGCCTCAACCTCGACCTCGCCCAAGAACTCGCGCATCGTCGTGTAGAAGTGTAGAACGGAACTGGAAATCCACACAAATTAAAAGTCTGCGTCAGTTGCAACTTGCAAGTAAGAACAGATGGCTACTGCAACCTAATGAAAACAAATACTTCCACAACAACAAAAACAACACTTGAGAAAAACTAAAAAAAAATAATACTCTTGTCTAAAACTGAAGCCATTTTCAAGTTGGTTTTTCGGCTTGGCTGACTGGCCGAAGTTCAATGCACAAGTTCATGAACTTGGAACTTGAAAAAGGGTTTACGGGTCGCTCGCTCCACTGACTGCTGACAGAGCAGTTTATAATTAGAAACCGTAAGGTGGCAAGAAGCAGAGCTCAGAGACCGACCAACCGACCGAGAAGACAACAGAACAGACTGACAGTTTGACTTGCTCAAGTATCTGACAAAATGTCAAGTGCATTTTGGCGGTAAAAGTTGCATCGCCTTCGTCGCTCAAGAGTCTCGAACAGCTAGCTCTCTATCCCTTGCGCTCAATCTGTTTCGTCTTGTCTTCACACCAGCTCTATGTTACGTAAGCCCACGTGCGTGGGATTTTCTGTTTACCCAAGCCATGGACTCAGACCCTAGATAATGATGATGATGATGACGACAAGTGCTCACTGCTCCTGCGATGATATTGACAGAAAACAAAAGCAAACAAATTGTCGGTGTGCAGTCGCGTATGTAAATAAAAGACAAGAAAACCAACTCTAAGAAGAGCCATCCGAAAAGACTACGAAGATGGAATACACTTAACATGACATTGTCAGCAAATGCAGGAAAATAAAAAAAGTATATATATTTAATTTAATAAAGATTTGTTTTCTGTTGGTTTGATGAATACGATAAAATAATTATTTATTTTTTAAAAAATTATAATTTTAAACATTATAATCAATAATAATGTATGAATAAGTACCATACTGCAACTTTAAAACTTACAAATTTAAATCGCTTTAAAAAAAAAACAAACAAAAAAAGATACAAAAAGGAGGTGAGAGAAACTCTTTGCATTATAAAGAGGTGAGCGCCTTTTGTTATTGTTTTCAGCAGCTTAAGCAATGTTTAATATTTAACAAAAAATAAAGCCGAAACAACAGAACAAAACCAACAACAACAAAGAGAGCATTCCACATATACTTTCGTATAAACATATGTATGTATGTGTGTTTAAAGATTGGTACAATCGTGTATATATACTTTTGTTGAAGAACTGTGGTCTGAAACTGAACCTTGTTTTCGTGCACTGTTCGCATTTTGGTTAATCTTTTAAGTGTACCGTGCTCTTACGGTCCCTCGTCCCGCCCCACATTTCCCCCCCTCATCCAACAATCTTAGTCTGCATTTCATATGTTTAAATTTCGATTTAAAATTCTGTGCACGCGCGTTGCATTATATTTTGTATATATGGTATGTATTCAACTGCCTGTCGCCTGTTTGTTTGCTTTTTTTCATACATGTCTGCAAATAAATACAAAATATAACGATTATCATATAAAGTGTATAATAGCCAGCGATATACTATACGGTGCAAGTACAGCAAACATTCATTCAGCCTACCTCATTTACCCATCCTATCAATGTTGGGTCAATTGATAAGCAGAGCGAACTGAAAAGGGCCAAACATGCAAAATGCATTGCAATAAATTGCAGGAAATGCATTAAGAACAAATGTTTATTTGTCATAAACTGCCATACTATTTGGCATTTTGCCCGTCAGCAATAAAAAGGTAATCAGACAAAAAACGACGCACACAAAATAATCTATTCAGAATAAAGGTAATTGAGGTAGGCAATGCGAAACGGTTGATCAATAAGATATAGTTACAGGCTTGTAACTGTGACTTGTTTATACTACTATCAATATGCAAACAACAAATATAGTATTGATTACAATTTTAATATGATGTTATCATGCTTTGTTGAGCTAACTTAATTTCAACAACATTTCAAAAATGTATTCTCTTTTTGGTGCGTCTTTCAAACTGTTGTTAAAACGTACGCAATAATGCCTTGCTAATATTTTTATCCTATGTGTCGACTTGGGCCATTACCAAGACAAACATCAGGGTTATAAATCCTTCGGAGCGGCCATCTGCATAATGCATTCGTACGCAGACCAAAAAACAAGACCAACCAGAGATTCATTTATCACATTTATCGCTGCAGGCAGCTCAGCTCACAGACCGAATGCAATGCAAAAATTCTATTACAAACCAACAGACCGAGTGTGTTGCAATCCCCTCCTGCAACAACCCCACCCCTTTGCCGGGCGGGAGGCATGACCTGCAGGAAGCAACGCCGGCAGACCATTAAAAATTACAATGGCACCAGAGACAGTTGAGAAAATCTGGCATATCATGTGAGACTTGCGACATATGCGATAAATTTCCCCAAGAAGAAAACTGCCGAGGAGCAAAAAGGCACTGCATCATTTTCCATTGTGAGCCCAGAGCAACAAACAACAAAAAACCAAAAGAATGAAAGAAAAACCCGATTATAATGCACATGTCGAGAGAGAGTTTCTTGAGATTCAAAGATATAATGTTTCTTGAGCTGCAGTTTGTTACAATTTATCAATGTCCTGGAATTGCATTTAAGCCGCGTCCATAAGGATCAATATGAATAATTCGATTCGATTATATGTATGTATGTATATGTATGTTGCCCCGCCGCCATGTCGTGTAGGTAATCGCCGTATGTAATTATCGTTTATGCCGCAACGTGGCACGTTTCGAATATGATTTTGGATTTGAGATTGAAATTGGAAATGGAATTGGGTTCGGGCTTGGATATGTTGTTAGGGTTGGGTATTGTTTTTGTTGTTGTTGCTGTTGTTTCTGGGGGGAGTTGTCTTTAATTTGTCATGCTTTTCAGCTACACATGTGTATGTATGTAACTGTGTGCATAGTGTTTTGTATTTATGTTTGCGATGTGATAAGCACATGTTATGGTTTTTCACACTCACAATATCTTGTTGTTAAGGGGGGGTCGATTGGGGAATCGGATTTACGTGCTATCGATTTTGCCTTTTCAAAGTTCAGTTGCCATTGCGGTCGTGTTGCAACATGTTTTGTGCTATCAGAATTATGATTAATTGATTGCCGAGCATTGGATAAGTCAGAGAAGGGTGCTGCCGGAGGTTACGCCCCTGCAATTTGGGGCGGTTCACAAGTTGCGGTCAACGCACTTCAACCCCATCCCCACCCACCAATCTCACCCACTCGCAAAGTGTAAGCATTTCCAGTGAAAAGCGTTTAAAAAGAATTGTGGCACTTGCCCCCGCTCTCGCCACCAACTGCACTGATGACAAACAGCTGGAGCGCGCTGACGTTGCATCAACAAACAGACAACAGCAAATTTTCAACAGAATTGACAGCAATAATCAAACATAAGCAATGTTTAATTAACACTTGAAAGCCAAACAATAAATGCTCATATTTTAAGCGAATTTTGAATACACTAAAGTTATTAAATAAAAAAAAAAAAACCAGAGAAAATTCAAATTAAAAAAATTATTTAATACGTCTTTAGTCCGAAAAAAAGTGATACAAAAAAAAAAAGATGCATTAATATTTTTAATTTAATTAATATTTAAAAAAAAAAATTTTTAATTATTTTAAATTAATAAAGAATTTTTTTAATTAAATTAAAAACTTATAAGTTCCTCTTAAATAAAACAAGTAAGGAAGCTAAATTCATCATGACTTGCTTTTCCAAGTAAAATCTTTTTATAAATCCTGAAGTTGTATGACAGCTGTAAGTTATTATTTTCCGATATGGCCGATTTTGACATATGAGCTAACTGACAAAAAAAGAATATCTTGACCAAAGCCTTAACAATTACTTAGGGAATGGTTTGTTTAGAAACATACGGACATAGATATATAGACTAAGCTGGCGATGCTGATCAAGAATATATATAGAGCTTAATGGGTTCGGAAATGCTGCCTCTTATGCGTTACATATTTCATGACAAAATTAAAATACACATGTTAAGTGTATGAAAATAAACAAATAATTTACTATTATTATTATAAAAGAGAAGGCCAACCATGAATTCTTAACCTACTTCTTAATTTTAAGAGCGTTAGCTGCAACGCATTCGGCTCGCAACCAATAATTTTAATTAAAGTATTAAATAGAGATTTTTTATTAAAGCTAAGAACAAATAAAACTTTAAAACAAAATACCTATAAAGATCACCCAAATTTCAGATTATTTTAAATAAAAGCGTCTTTTATTAAGTTCCGTAAAGAATATTTTAAAAATCGTAAAGTTTTTAAGCTACTAAACTAAAGGACCCACAGCAAAAACGTATTGGGGCTGTTGAGGAGGCTGCAAAGATTGTTGAGGTGCGGTGGGTGCGGAGCTGTGTCTGCGGTTGTGGCTGCCACATGTGCACTATGCAATCATTTAAATAGTTATTGCACTTTTCTTCCAACATACACACAATTATTCACACACACACACACACGGCAATGCAATTAGTTTAAAAGGCCGAAAAGAAAAGCGACGAAAAAATGGTGGGGGTTGCGGGGGAGGAAAATGTAGGAGATGCTTGACAGCCTGACAGCACAACAAACATGCTAGCAGAAAAAACGAGAACTACGAGCAACATGGAAAAATGTCAAAGCAGAAATGAAGCCATTAAATGAACGGCAAAAGTTGCCCAAAAAAAAAAAAACGAGAAAAAACGTTGGAGAAAAGAAGAAGCAAATGGAGGAGACTGCAGCCAGTGCCAGTGGCAATACATTTCACACCCGCAGAAGCGTTGCCATTTTTTTTCGGTGGCTGCTACAAAAAGGGGGGCAAAAATCTTTGACTGGTTCAAACGTCATCGTTGCTGCCACAGTCCGCATCATCATCATCAGAGTCAGAGAAGGAGTGGGGGACGGAGTCAGAGTCTCGTCTGCGTCGTAAACGTCAACATCTTTCACGTGTGTGTGCGGCTTGAATGTTCACTCCCAGCCCTGTCCCTCTCAACGTTTGATGGGACAGGCGCGAGTAAAACAAAATAAAAATGGGTCCAGAAATAGTAAGGGAGCACGAAAAGCTAACAGTGGGGTTGAGTGGAAATTTTAATGGGCTACTGCAATTTGTGGTCAGGGCATTAAGTGCAGGCGCTAGTGTTTTAAAGTGGGAGAGGTTTTAGCCAGCTGCTAATGGATGTGGTAATAATCTAATGTCGTGAGAAACTACAGAAAATGGTGAGCAAAAACGAGAAGTATATCCAAGGACAGTTCGTGCAGCTAACCAACTGCACATAATAGTTTCCACATATAATTTCCAGATGTTTTAATTGTGTTAAGAATGATTTTTATAAATCTTCAAGTGGAGAATTTTTTATTAAAATGCTTAAAATATAATATGGGTGATCCGCGTTCCGTTACAGCCTTGATAGTTTTTACAACAACTTTTCTTCTTAATGAAATTAAATTCTCTGAAATACCGTCTTCTATGTAAAAAATGCTGCGTTATTTATAATTAAAAGAAAATTTCAAGTACTGTTCAGTATTTTTAATTTTAATAATCAATCATCTACTTTTCTAAGACGGCTTCCAGCCTTTCGTAAAATACAATTGTTTCGTAAACAATTATCAAATAGTTCAATCGTCGACATGGTAAATTAATTTGCCTAACATAAGCTTCGTTACCAAAAACTATATACTAACATTTGCATATTTTGTATATATATTATTATTGCGCATTCTGCACTGAAGTTTGACATTTAATTTCATGTGTGTGCAGAGAGCGTTCTCTATTGTTGAATGCTGCTCTGTTAGTTGAACACCTGTTTGTCAGGTAATTAGCTTCAACAATTAATTAACAGGCAGCTGCAGACAGGCGTTTACTGAATAAACCCTTAAACTTAGCAATAAGTAGGTTACGCTATCAATTTCCATATTCCATATGCCACTTTTCGAAAGGGCAGGCGAGGACGGGTAGCGCAACCAAACAAAAACTTTTGCCAAACAGCAGCAGCAGCAGCCCGACAAGACAAACGACTTGTGCATCGCGGTTCTATGATGGGAGTGTGGATGGGATGGGGGATGGTGGGTGGGTGTGAGTATAGCTAGAAAGAAGAAGAAGACGAATCGAAATCTGTAGAAGCTGCAGGCGCTCATAGAACACGTGAGGTTCTGCAACATTTTTGCAAAGTAATTGCTCATTTTGACAGCTTGTGCAACGCCCTTGTTTGCAGTTGCTTCTTTTTAGGGGACTTTGCCAAGCATCGGCTTGTTGCTTCCTGCCACTGTCAGCAGTGAAAGCAGTAGCAGTAGCAGCAGTGGCACTGGCAGTGGCAGCAACCCGCAACAACCTGCAGCTTTAGCTTCGCGTAGTTCTTCTTCACATGCACAAAAAGCAATAAAATCTTATAGTTTGTTTTTGTTCTCTTCTTCTGCTGCTGCTGCTGCACATGTGGCATACCAACAACAACACCAACAGCAGCAGCAACGTACAACGGTGACAACGACAACAATGACGACACTGACTACAGACTGTGGCCCTGTCAGTGACAGGCTGTCAGTTGACAGCGAGTAGAGCGCGAGAGAGATAAGGAGTCCGAGAGGTGTCCTCCACTTGTTGTCAACTCTGATGCTCCATTGCATTCTATACCCTATACTTCTTTTCATTGTATGTGCTGTAACAGAGCACATGGATTTCCATGCAAAGTTTACATTCTACAAAGTTGGAAATAGTTAAAGTAATAGTACTGAAAAATCAAGGTGAAAAAATTACAAAACAAAATGTTATTGTTGAAAAAATTAACAATTAAAGTACAGTCGTGTCTGGATATAGTGAACTTATTTATGCAAGGCCTGTTCACTATTTCGAGGTTGTTCACTATTTCGAGACTTACATTTTTTGCTCACATTTGTGTATGGAAATGCTAGATTTAAAATCAATTAAATAAATTTGTAAACAAATTAAAGCATTATGTTTGCTTTTTGCGTCCAGAAATTTATTTTTGGACAGCTTTTTCACGTAGACTGCGCATTTTTAGAACGTTTAGTAGTGTAAGTGTGAGCATTCCCTTTTGTGTGTTATTTCTATTTTTTCTGCTTAAAGTTTATTAAAAAATTTTGTTCACTATTTCGAGTTTTTCGTTTTTTCACTATTAAGAATACTAAATGTAAATTTTTGGTTGTTCACTATTTCGTGTAGTTCACTATTTAGGGTGTTTACTATATCCAGACACGACTGTTTATGTATATACAGGTCATATAAATAGGGACAGTGATTGACTGTGAGAATTTTTTAATAATGCTGAGAACTTTTTCTTTTCGTATACGTACTTTAAGATTTCATCGATGCGGTATTTAGAAGATTTTTGTGTTTTGGGAATACTCGTAAAAACAGTGATGTCATTTCAAGTCTGCAGCTAAGATAAGAAATTTCATAGCCATCAGTGCGATCAGCAAAACGTTGCAAATACATATCTCAGAAAATATCTTTTAAAAGCCTTGAGCCTTACAAACTGAGGAAGTAGAAAAAATTTATGATTCGATCCAAGGAGGAATATTTAATGGGCAGATGCGATGTAGGTTGATATGATTGGTGATAATAAGTTTTAGAGAAGTCCCAAATTTATTTTCACCTAACACAATTGCTTCGATTTCATCTGTCTACAAAATATCCCAATATCCAATCAGACACCGACGTTATCACCAAACAGTCAGATAGTTAGGGTACCAATCAAACAATGGAAAAGTACAAGGAAATTAACGAAAATATTAACCAGGTCAAGCTATTAAATGCCTTGATCGACCCCAAAATAAGCAGAAAACGTGTACACTCGAACTTCCATATAACAAACTTATATAAACCGAAGTTTCTTATAAAACGATTTCATTTCCAGAAACCTGCAATTGGATTGAGTCAAAACCCAACCATAAACTACGATTTTCTCGATAACGAAACTTTTTCTTGTACCCTTTGCATGGATGTTTGACGGAGTTTGAGTCAAATAATAATAAGGTGCATTTGCATAGTGTATGTGTTAGTCGCCTAGCCTTCAAAGTGCGCCCTTAGTGAATGGATGCTTTTGTTACTGCTTGCATTGTTGCCGGCGCTGCTGCTGCGCTTAAGTGCTACTATTAAATGCGTTTCACAATTGTTGTCGATGGATTTGTTATTGTTAGCAATAAAATTAATATGCATGTTGGGACAAACAGTTTTGATGACAGTCCGAACTGCGAAACATCAGCAGAAGCAGCAGCAGCAACGCATGCAACGACATGTTGCGACATCTGTTTTGCATACTATCAGCCATTGAATGGTTGCAGCATCTCTGTTTTTTTTCGTGTTTCACATGACAATTGCAGCTAGATTTGCGCCATGTAAACAGAAAGTATTACTTTTTGTTGGAAAAGACTTTGTTGTCTAGCCCAAACAGTGAGAGAAAGAGAGCGGATGTCTGGTCACATCAGCACACTCGTTGATGGAACGTTGAATATTTTTTTGTCTCAGTCAATTTAAACGCATGACACAACACTAAAGTGTCAGTCAGGCGGAGCTGCTGCCGAAGGGGGGTGAAGGGTAGAGAGACAGAGTTTGAGCACTTCATAGCAATCTGTCACAATCAATTAATTGCCATAGAAATATCAACAGAGCACATCAAACAAAACTGATGGCAAGGTAAACGGCATGTGGCAGATACAAGATACTCACACACAAGATACAAGATACGAAACGACTGCGACTGCGATTCCGTTTGTCTTTTATCAGCACGCACGATCACTTCAAAGGAGGCAAACAGAATCAGTGAAACGGAAGTGATTGCATTCACACCACAGCTGGCCCAAGTGGGGCAAACCACAGAACCACAGAAGAGCACCACTACATTGAACTCACAGTATGGTAGTACTAGACGTGGCGGCACTACATTTGATCAACGCTCGATCGCATTTAGCAGATACTTTTCATGGAACATGTCAGGCTGATAATTTGATCTTGTGTGTCAGCTTTATGCGCAGGTATTTCCATTTCACATCCATTCATATATATGTAGACATACTATATTTATTTAAGAGATGTCATGTTAAGGTTAACTGGAATTTCCCTCTGCTCTGTTTTGTGCTCTCTCAGGCGTGTTCGATATGTGATTCCAATAATTGATAGTAACATATTTTTTGAGGGGGGGAAACAACAGCAATGCCTTCATATGTTCCATATATTCAGTGAATGGAAATAAAGGGTTTCTTTTGAGATGGGGATTAAAATTAAGTAAACAATTTCAGATCCTGGCTTGAGTTATTCCAAAAACAAAAACGCAATTCTCTACTTATGTTAAAGTTTTCAGCGGTTGCACTGAATATGAAATTCAATTTGGTTAAGGCAATAAAAAACTTTTGGTGTTTCCCAAGAGTTGTTTGCATAAACTACGCATATGCTCAACTTAAATTTTCCCCTTGTCTCTGCACAAAAATAATATTCATTTGTTCTTTAAGAAAGTCTTTTGAATTGGGTAATGGAAAGAGAAAACTTGCCAGTCGTTGCGGTACCTCCTCACTAAAGTTGTTGACATAAACTATTCGCAAGTATTTCAGTATTTTTCGTGCTTTGCAAAATATTTTTATATGCGATAAAAGTTGTGCAATGAATTTCACTTTCTTTTTTTAATATCGTTCAAGTTGATTTTTTATTTTTAATTTTACTCAAACAATACTTTAAGTTGCAATTTGAAGCGTTTGCTGTTCCTTGAGAGGAACACACAGAGGAATAAAGATAAAATTCACAAACTAAAGAGTTGCCTGCCGTAGGAGTATTCTGTCTGCTTATCTTTTTTATTAAAATAAATCGTTAAAAATTCGAAGCTGCAACTGAAATGAATTTTCACTCATAAATAATAATGCGTTGACAGTTTGTAATTTTCGAAAGTAATCAAGCAAAGCTAATTAACAACAAGCAGCAGCAGCCGCTGTAGTCGGAGTCAAGTTAAGCCAAAAGGTGCGCACTTCAAATGGCAAAAGGGGGCGTGGCTAGCAGCTAACGATGCGCCCTTTGTACATTGTATGGGAAATGGAAAAGTAAGTAGGGAGAGAACATTCATACGATGTCTGAAAAATGTGCAGCGAGCGATAATGAGAAAAATATGACACAATTGTAATTATGTTCGTTGTAAGGTTGACGTTGCACTGCTCTTAACATTTAATACCAATATGACAGACCCTAGATACACTAGCTCTGTGGCAGTGGCAGTGGCCGTGGCAGTTGCAGTATGTGTAAGATGAATGAGCATGAATTATAAACACATAAAAAACAACAGCAACACACAACTCGGTGTTGGCCAGTGAAAATATTAGTTGTTATTGGTATTGTTGTAGCTGCAGCTGACATTTCAGTTAATTTTGATGTATGTGCTAGAGCCTGCCTAAGAGGGAGAGAGGCGTTGCCAACGTTGTAAATGTGAAGTATAGTAGAATAGACGATGCAACTATGTGTGGGTTCGAACAAGGAACACCGATGACCCGGAGCTCTTGTTAAACCAAACGGATTTCCTACCCCACTCTGAACTAACGACTAACGCTTGAAATAACAATAACAACTAGTCGTAGTCTGAGAGCCGGAATGATATGTGGGCTCGTAAATGTTCACGTGCAAGCTGCTACACCTGCCGCTTAATTGTGAACACAGGTAAAACCCAGAAGAGGCGCCTCTCTCTCACTCTCACTCTAAAGTAGGCGCCATAAAGTTTCATTAAGCGTGACGTGTTTTATAATTTTTTGTAATCCAAAACGCCCTCGTAGAACCAATTATCAAAGAGCCGTAACTGATTAACTAAATGCACATAAACATGAGAAACAACAACCTGAAAAGCGAAAGGGAAACTCAAAAGGGAAAGTTGCTGCACAGGACATGCCACGCACGACTAGCAGCAGCATCCCAGGAGCAGCAGCCCCTATTAAAAATGATCTATGTGCTTGCTCTGTCGCTGGAATTGTGAAAAATATGATAGTAAATTGTTGGCTTGTTTTCATGGGAAAATTGTTTCGGGCATAAGCTATGCGGTGGTCTGGGTCTGGGACTGGGACTGTGGGTGGTAATATCCTTGCATTACTTGCTATTTTTCGAAGGGAACGCAAACAAATTTGTCGTGTCATTGCAAAGGCACTCAAGCGTTTGCTGTAGAGATCTAACGGGATCATTTAGTTGGGTGAGAATGCAACAAAGTGCAAACTGATTATCACTATGAGAAACAATGCTCAAGTGAGATCTCTATCACTGAACTGTAACTTAGTCAATGCCCCAAGGAATCAACTTATTTTCACTCATAATTCAACA
The DNA here is from genome assembly GCA_018901835.1 of Scaptomyza graminum. Lineage (NCBI taxonomy): Eukaryota > Metazoa > Arthropoda > Insecta > Diptera > Drosophilidae > Scaptomyza > Scaptomyza graminum. The sequence goes on from JAEIFL010000314.1 coordinate 1,713,451, forward strand.
CAAAATATTTGTATTTTTTATAGAATGAGCAACACTAAGACATTGTTGACCTAAATATCTAGAAAATCTGTTCATAAATTAAACACAGAATACGCCAAAATAAAATCATTTGTGCACCATTCTGTTGCCTAACATATTTTTGCAGGCATAATCTAAAATTGAATAAAGAAATTGCAAGAGCAATAGACACAAAATCTGTGATGTGTGTGTGTTTACACAAGAGATGTACACAAAAATCGAAATGCAAAGTGAAAATTCAAAATTGGAAATTTACGACTCATCTATCCAACGATTTCTCACACTGTTTATCATAAAAAAAAGAAAAAACAGAAGTTGAAATTCGAAAGGAGCAAACGAAGCAGAGCCAAAAAATCAGTGAGAAAACTGGGCAAATGTTTACACAAATTACATTGCTGTGATCCAACACCTCCTCAGCTCTTCCCTCGGTCCATACTCTGTTTGCTATTGGCATATTTGAGCGGCTACCGTATTGGAAAATAAACCAATTGCCTTGTGCATCTGATAGATACAGATACAGATATGCACAGGACAGGACGTGGGAAGTGCTAAGGCTGACAAACACTGTAGTATGTCAGGCGATAATATTTTTGCAGCACATACGTTTACATACTTGAATATATTTAAATGTAGCTCTGAAGTGAGTGATAGTATCTACATAGTATGTATGTATCTAGTATTGGTAAAGGCAAAGCGGATTGAAGGTGTTAAATGGGCATGAAACAGCTGCATTGCGACGAATGGACGGAGGACGGAGGGGCAATCACCAAATAAACATGCACACTACTACGTAAGCATACAGTCAGACAAGTCTGCCATTCTCTGCTGCCTGCCTGCCTGCGGAAAAAGCTCAAAGGACATGTACAGAATATTCCCCAAATTGGTAATGCAGGCAGGCGGGGCACATTGATCGGTGCCGTAACGGGCAGCAGGACATATGCAAATACCAATTTACGCTACGAAATGTCAACAACTACAATTACAACAATAACAACAACAACGACAGCACGGGGAATGAGGGTTGTAACTAGGCCCCTGGGACCATCTTAACCCTTTACGTAGGCAGCTATTGCCGCTATGTTTAATTTAAATTTATTTTTCATGTCTGTTTGTTTGTGCATATTAGTTTCCATATCGATCAGCAGCAACTGACCAGATAGACCTGATTCACACACTCACACACACACACCTTTTGGGCATTCGGCCACACCCCGTGCCACACCCCCAAATGACCCAAATGCAACTAATTGAGCATGACGTAATTAGTCATCTATTGAAAAGTATTTCGCAGGGTTGATGTTGTTTCTGTTTTGCTTTACACATAAGTACATCCACATATATTATATGGCCATGGGAATATTATGATTTAGCTTATGGGAAATGCATTTAAAAATCCAACCACAAACTGTTTGAGGATGATGGAAATGCTCAGTGGTCGTTCGAGTTGGCTCGATGGCATTTTCAATTTGTTATGGCCTCGAGGCAATAATTTGCACAAAATGTTTTTCGCATGCTCTTTGAACTCAACGGCTGGCTAATTGTTGGATTGCTTTCGAAGTGGGAAATTTAAAAACGATTGAAGGAAGGATGTGGGAATGGCTATTTAATTTGGTGCTAACTATTTATCCGGCAGGAAACTAGCATTCAAAAATACTCCATTAAAAGAATTGCAGTTTTTGATAGTTTAGATAAGTGGAATAAAAACCTTTGAAAAAAACTAGAGTATTTGGTTCAGCACAATTAAATTACGTTATTCAAAGGAGTTTTTAGGTTAAATGGTTAAATAAATAACTGCATTTAAACTATTTTAATTAAGACTAATACCAAACCCAAATGCGTATTTATTTAAATTGATTTTATCATTAAGCTGACAACGACAAATTATGCACACTAATAATAATAATTCAATTTAATTATAATTTACAAAATTATTAACAATTTATGCTTTAAATTAATTTTAGCTCAATGGTGGACCTCATCATTCGGTGGTTCTTAGTTTCAGTGCCGTTGGCAGCTGTTGCTTATTAAATGCAGAGCTGAGATAACCAACAGAAAAACACATTTGTTATGACCAACAAGCAGCTACAAATCTCTTAAACCGAATAGCAACACCTACAACAAAAACACCAACAGCAAAAAAGTACCAAAAAACAAGAGAAACAGTTGAAGCCAAGGCAAGGCAAGCCAAGGAAAACCCCATTACCGAAATGAATTTATGCACATTTCAAAAAGAGCAAACAAACAACAAGAGCTGAGAGCCAAGAGACAAGATAGCACTATGACCGAGACCAGGATGACGACGTTGCGGATGTGCTGCAGATGATGATGTTGATGGGTTGCTGCTGCTTCTGTTGTTGTTGTTGCTGTTGGAAAACTGCACAGATGAAACACTGCAGAAATGTAAAAACTGAGAGCTCTATTTCTCCGAGTCTTTCTTCTTCTCGGTCTCTGTTTGTTTTTTCTGTTGTCGAGAGTTGAATAACAAATTGCCAGAGAAAACTAACTAGACCAAATATTTATTTTTTAACACGTTAATCTCACAAATCCCCCTGAAGTGCAGCAACAACAACATCAACAACAACAAACCGCACACAGTTGTCTGTGTAAACAATGTGACACCAGATACGCACCACAGCCGCAATGAGTTCGAGTTCATTCTATTTTTTTTAACTTATTATACAGATTTGTAAATCATCATTGTCGTCGTCGAGTTGGGCATCGCAGTAGTTTTTGACTGGACGCAGGAGTCTAAACAAACAGTAGCCATAGCCCAAGTGCCGGTCATAATCAGCCACAGGCCCTGAAGATGACAACCAGACCTGTCACCACTTGAGTTCCCCAGACTCCCGTACCGCCCTATCTATTCAGTCTCCGACTCTCAACTCTGACTGCAGTTTTTCTCATGAATTGTGACGCAGGCGTCGCGGTCTGCTGACTAAAATGTCGCGCCTAAAGGCCAATGGCAGAACAAAGCACAAAAATATCAACTCAGTATTATGATTTTTTTTCCTCACAACGAAGATGGAATACCTTTCAAAAATACACAAATCCAGTGCTGCGATATTTATGATTTATAAGGGCGACCTTTAAAGTTAGTTAGCTCATCCATCAATTTTGCGGATTTTCAAGCTTTCAATGCTTAAATAATGGACTATCCCAGATTTTCTACATGTTGCCAGCTTAATCGCTAGTCTGTACATTGTAAGTCAAGTGAGGGAATACTCATAATTATTTCTGTGAATTCAATTTGTATGAAAAGGCAAAGACAAAATATACATTTTCCTCATATTTTTTTAGCCTCTCGATTCAGAGTCGCCTCTTTGGGCCTGTCCAATTCAACTGTCAGGCGCCGACGTTGAAATTTTTCTATGCTTGTATGTATGTGTGTGTGCCTTCGTGTTTCTGTGTGTGTGTGGTCCACTCTTGACGCAGTTCAAGTGGCCCGAGCCTCATTGTGTTTGCAGTGCGGCCCCCAAAAAAGGAAACAACGGAAGCAACTCAATGGGTGGGCCTGACTATGAATCGGGGGGGCGGGAATCTCTATCGCATTGTGTGTGCTATGAGTTGCAGGTCAATTTAAAGGAGAGAGAGAGAGGGATAGAGAGAGAGAGAGAGCTTGTTAATTATGATAACCAGGCAGTGAAGCGGTTTGGGCCAAGCACAATGGCCAACACGATGTAAATGCAGAACAGTTGCTAATTAGCTGGCGAACTAAAAGCCTGCTCCTAATTTGCAAGCTCTTAAGATCTCCAACGGTGACTCGGACACGAACTGTTTCATTAGAGCCCATTAGCGAAAACTGAATTTCCGATTTCTGCTGCTGCCGCTGCTGATGAAGATGAAACACATGCCACAAACAAAAACATAACCAAAACCAAAACCAAAACGAAAAAACAATAAAGCCACAAAAAGTATTCGAAACGCCGCAGGTGATTTCTGTTTTATTGCAAAGAACAACAAAAGCCAAACCAACCCGCCAAAAAAACACAAAAAATTCATCAACAACAATAAAAAACATTCAAACCAAACACGCAGCAATATAATTAAGAGCCTCAAGTGTATTTAAATCAACCAAAAAACGAAAAACAAAAACAAAAGAAAACCTTTTAGACGAGTCATAAAGGAATTGTGTCTCGAGTCCGGAATGATTCGATTTGCAGCTGTTGCTTCGGGATCGCTTTTGTTTTTCGTTTACTAAAAACAAATAAAAGCAACGAAAAACCCCAATGGAGCCCGAGATCCACACGAAACTGAGAAGGAAGCCAATCTTTAAATTTCGGCAAGCTGCAAAATTTTAAATGCGCTGCACATCAAGTTAAAAGACATGTTTGTGCTTGTAGGATGGAAGCCGATGTGAGATGGGATAAGAAAATAAATACATTTTATGCAAATGGAAACAATATATTATCATCAAACATTTTTCAAACATTGAACAGAAAAAACTCTTTTTTTATGAAAGTTAATGTTTTAAAGAATTAATGTTGTACAAAGATATATAACTAAGAAGTATATTTTAAAAAATTAATTGAACATCTTTACATTTTTAATGTCAACCTAACAACAATTTATTCTTGTACTTGTTTTCATATCATAAAAACTTAAAATAAAAATTGATCAAGCTTTAAAATTATTTTCAAGTAATTTTTTACAAATAAATACATTTAAAAACAAATGTGTTTATATTTAAATATACAATGTTTTTTGTTTCTATCTACATACATATATTGCTTATGCAAAGACCGAAATCAAGGAACTTTATGTTTTTTCAAATAGATAGATCATAAGAGTGAACAACTACAACTACAACTACATACATACATATGTACATGACATAAAATTGCCTGCAAACGTGTCCGCAAAACGACTATAGCTCATTATTTGTAGCGCTTCTGGCTTATTTTGATGGGTGACTTTTGCTGTAAATATCGACGAAAAATTATGGCAAAAAGTACGCGCAGTGGGGAGCTGTGGACTGTTGGGACTGAAGAGTCTGCTGTGTGGCACACCTACCCAGCAAGGATCCCCTCTCCCTACTCTATGCACATATGTATGTATGTATGAAGATATGCCAGCTACGCACACGCGAATAACTCGCTTTCACATTGTCCATACCCCAACATGCCGTAGCCCCAAACCCGAGAAGTGGGGCCGTTGCGCGTTGCGTGTGATGTGCGTGAAATGCAACTAAATCATGCCGCGAAATATTTCAGGGATTTCAGAAACGCATAAGAAAAGAAATGAGGCAAGAGCTGAAAACTGAAGGGCATACAAACCATACACAAGAAGAAAAAGAACGCGCCCCGCCAGTCGGCAGATGGCCCGATGGACCTGATCCGACCATGAAGTTGTGCTTCTTTTGCTCTTGTGTTGGTTGTTGTTGCTGTTGTTGTTGATAACTTAAATGCCACATTTAGATACAAAATTTCAGTAAAGGCGGCGCATAAATCAAGCGGCATGATCACCAGAGGCTGCCCCTCAGATTCAAACACACACAGAACTTACCAGAAGCAGGGGGCGTTGCAGAAGACGTCGAGTCGAGAGATGAGCAATGGAAACTGGAAATCGTAATGGGAATGGCAAATGCAATACGATCTCGTCAGCAGGGAGACGGAAGCGGGGAACGCTGAGGAAACTCGTTAAAAGAAAGAAGTGTCATTTAAATATGTCCCGTGCGTTTAATTATTGTCATTTTTTTTGCTTTTTAAGGGGGGTCGCTCAAAGGGGTTCTTAGTCACAGCTCTTTATCATCATTCGTCGCCCTCGTCGACGTCATTTGACACTTTTGTGACATTTTTATCATTTAAGTCGCATTCAGCATTCTGTTTGTTTATTCTTTTCAATCAGACAAACAGAGAACCGACTAGCAGCAGCACCCTTTCCTTTAGCTGGCTTATGACAGCTTATATTCTACATATTGTACAAATAAAGATATTTTATTGTTGCCCAATTTAGTTGTGTATTTGATATCTAGTATGCTTTAATGAAAGTGTTGAGTTTTAGTTTTCGTTGCGCTTTTTTAATTGTTTGTTTATAGTAAACGCATTCGGGCGCGCTCGTTAAGGGCCCCCATGATACATTGCCAGACGTCGAATGAAAAGCCATTCAAAATACGCCATTAAAAATTGTTATAAAATCTTTTACTTTCTGTCTGTGTGTACTAGTACTCAAATTGATTTAAGTTGCTAGCTTTGTTGAAACACGAAAATCTATAAAAACTGTGCAGTTGTTACCTTTAACAACTCTATTAAAAAGCGTGCAATGGCAATGGAAATTGGAATGGAAACTATACGATTGAGTAGCTCTACAGCAAACATTTCAAAACGTTTCCCCAATGAACGTTTCCCCATTCTAAAAATCGAGTATGAGCTAAGCGGTATTTAAATGAAGGAATATCAGAAGCAAACAAATTAAATTTGAGTACTTACTGAAAAGGCGCTAAGGAAATGCAACAAAAAGAAGAAGTATTTGTACTATTTTGTATTTGCTTTTAGTAAAATTGTTATATTTGAGTTGATGCCATCCATACTTTCATTAGTTAGCTCGAGGGACTTTAGTTGAATGTTCAATTTCCACTTTCAATAATAAATCACACAATTTATAATATTTTTTTATTTTATTTGATGTTGTTAAAACAAAGCTGCTATTATTAAGCATTTGACTATATTTATTTATCTTTAACCAAGTGCACTTAGTTGGCCTTTTAAATTGATTTCTGTTTAAATGGCTTTCGTAGAAAACCACCACCAAACTGCTGCAAACTGCAGCAAATTATGCGTTCTTATAAATCAAATAGCCTAACAACATGGCCACTATATAATTATGAGAAATTTATAAAAAATTACATAATATTTACAAGATGTTATCGGTTCTATAAGTATAGGCCACTCAGACAAAGCCAGACAGCTGCGGCCGGAGTTAGCAGAGTTAATTTGTCTATTAAGCGCTCTTGGGTCGAGCATTTCTCCAACAGAGAGAAAGAGAGAGAGTCTACCCAGTTTATCGGCCGAAAAACGGCAGCCAGACAAAAATTTGTAAATGAGTCTAATCAGTCAGGCAAAAGGGTAAGCCTATAATTTGGTAATTACGATCAGTACGAAAAAAAAACAAAAAACTTAAAAGGAAGCAACATTGGGACGACGAAAAATGAAGGCAATAAGTCAAAAAATGGTTGCATGTAATGCATAATTTTTGGTATTTATATGATCTCAAGCCAAGCCAAACCCCAGCCTGCAGGTATAATTAGCAGTTCCAAATGAGCTGCCTGCTGTTTGAGTGTTCACAATTCTGGTGGTTGCTTACCTGAGGAGTTCTGCGTTAAGTTGAGGTTGCATTTGAGTTGGGCCCGCCAACCGGTAGCCAGTTTCCGTTCCAGTTATGCAAGAGATGCAATGCAACCTTTTATAGAGACATCAACAGCTGTAGCACAATTTTTTGACATTTTGATTTGTGGTTTCTCAAGCTGATGATGATGAACATGTTTTGTGACTGTGTCGTTGGGCTAACTCCAAAGTAACTTGAACAATTAGCTACAATGCAATAAAGAAAAAAAAAAATTGCTTAGAAATATTCTAGAGACCGCAACAAAATGTAATTGTTTGGCAAATGACAACAACAGTTGAAACCACAAAAATCATTATATTTTCTTTTATGTATTTAAACGAGCGAGCGAAGCTTGAACATATGAGCAATGCCAAAGTTCAAAGCGCTTCCCAGAGGAAAACACTTGACCAACCCAAATATGTCCTTCTTTATGACCTATTTGTGTAGGTCTCTTTTGGGAATCCTTTTTTGATCCTGTTCCTGTTTTATGTTTAAATAGCTCACGCGCCTACGTTTTGTCGAAGGACACGCACACGTACTCCAACGCTTTATCTATAAAATATTTACTTGTCAGACCAAATTTGTAAACCATTTTTACAAAATACAAGCTTTTCCCACCCAAACCCGTCCCATCGAGGAACACTCTCCCTCTCTGTTTAAAACTTCCCACATATGCTGTTGTCGTCTATGTCAAATTAGTGTTTAACTTTTATGGTGTTTTGTCGTATTGTGTCGCATAGCTATTTATATATATTCTTTTTTTCGATTTGTTTTTTCTGCCTTTTTGGTAGCTTTTGCAGCTTATTTCTTTGGCATTTTTCGGCTGTTCGGCATGTGACGCAAATGTGACATAAAATTTTAGGGTAAGACATCCCTCATTCCCACTACAGAAACAATATGGCGCTTCACTTGTTAAAGTGGCTGTTGCCATTGTTGTTGTTGTAGTTGCATGGCATGTTGCGTAATTGCTGCAATCTGTGGGCCTCTCATTTGAGGTGGTATCGTACTATGTGTGGTGGCATAGCTGTGCCATTGGGGGCCATGGCACATGTTGTCGCAACAGCTTTTAAATTGTTATTGATTGGCAAAGCAGAGTCGAACACGCGCGATTCGGAGCGGAGTGAGAGTGTGACATGTTTTGGGACACCATAAGTGCTTGAAACGAAAGCGAAAACAAACAAATTAATATTTACATTCGATATGTACATATTGGAAATGGGGCTACAAAAATAAGCAAGTAAATAGGTATCTAAAAAGCAACAACATCAAAACGTTCCATTTTCTTGGAACCTTTTCGAGCGAACAACAAATGAAGAACATTTGGAATGTAAAAAGATATTATGCTAGCCGGCTCTAGAACAGTAATTTACAGCTAAACACATTTAATTGTTGTTTTTAGCCAGATACCCAATAGATTCAAAATTTGGAATTTTTAGGAAAAAATAAACTTTGCTATTATTTTTTATGCAGAAAAACCAACATTGCATATTTTAGCTAAGCTCTTTAATCGACATTTTTAAAACAGAGAAGTTTACATCAAAGCTTAAGCTAAAACTTATTTTTGATAATTTGTCAATACGAAATAGATGTCCACTTTAATTTAAAAATCCGAACAATTAATTTTATTTTTTAATAAAATCCATAGTTTATTAGTTTAAATTATATTTATTTGAATTAAATCAGAATCTTACTCGCGTTTATCAATCATGACACAAGTCCAATAAATAGGCAATGTACATTACTACATAGTTTTTGAAATGTTTAGGTGCACTTTTAATGCATATTTGCGACTTTATTAAATACTGTAATGTCATTTTTCATATAAATATTTATCAAAAACAAATAGTAATTTTTGCTATCGGCCAGCTGCAGAGCATACAAATATTAAAAATGTCACATGCAACCTTCTCTGATCACAAGAAAGAAAAATGAACTGAGTCCAGGAGAAGGGGGGAAGAATAAAGTGCCCAAAGCGCCGCGTAGCGAACATGGCCACTGCAATGCACCTTTCTTATCTAATTGCATTTAAAGTCAATAAATTAATAAATAGCAAGCAATAAATTTAGTAAAAACAAGCCATTAATAACACTTTGGTTGACACGACCAAACAGCAACATAACCAACGCGACTTTCTGGTAATGTCTGTGGCTGGCTAGCTGGCTTGCTGGGATCGTTTGGGTCAGGTCAGCCAGGCGGAGCCAATGAGTCGCCAAAAGGTCGGCTGGTAGCTGAAAAGTTGAAAAATTGAGCGCACAGTGTTTTTGTCACCAGCGCGCAAACTAGCGGAAACTCTTAGAAAAATGCACAAGTACATATGAAGTTTCAGCACCAAATTCGTTTCAGTTCGTTGAGTTTTTCACAATTCATAAATTAAACAACAAATACACATTCAACTAGGTGTGTGGGCGATTTGTTTGGCTGGGATGATGAGTTGCAATTTAAAATTTTATAACTATTATTTAAATCAGCGCTATTAACAAATGACAATTCGTATTGTAAATTAAATTTGATAGCCCGCATGCTATCAATCCTCAAAACTTAAATGCCGGAGCTCCCTCTAAACGCGTGCCACTTCCCGGTTAATTTGTTTAATTGAAAAATCGTAAAATGCCATTATATTTAATTGTTTCCTTACAATTGGATTTTTATGACATACGCAATTGACAATTACGGATATAACGGAAATTTATGTGGAGCTCGTGCTAAGCCTTTTCTAATACTTTGTGAATAGGAAATATTACTAAGGCATAAAGTTTCAAATGAATGTGAGAATGTTGTGACCGAATTGTAATGAAACAGTTGGTTCACTATAATCAAACACGACTGTATACGCAAATCAAGTATCGTACTAGAGAAAAGTTAAGATCTAAGGTCAGAAGCTCAACTCTATACAGCCAATTAAATCAACGAATCTCCCTTTTATACACTCTTACTTCATGCTATTAGCCAACAGCACGTAGAACATTTAGAGTCTCAGCATCCAAGCACTTTGGGACGAAGTGCGTAGGTACCACTGTCTAGGATAACTTGGCAGACCACCGGCAAACCACAAAGTTCACGATACCACAATTTGTAGGTGGGTGTGTGTGTGTGTGTGTGTGGAAACGGCAAGGGAAAAGTCGGAAAAGTGGTAAAATATCTAACTTGCTGACTGACATGCCGACTGACTAACTAACTGACTGACTGTCAGACGGAAGACCGACGAAGTGCGTTTCAAAGACAACAAATAGCATTTGGACACGCAATGGGATATTTATGTTGGATAATGCTCGGGTGCCTCGTGCTAGTGAGTGTGTGCCGATCAAGAGATAAAGTTTTAAATTAGTTTCGTGGCTGGTAATTAAATTTAATTTTTATATTTAGGCCAACCACACACTGCATGGTTTAAACAACAGCTAACGATTTTTAAGTTGAACGAAATAAAAAATACATTTAGGTTTAAAAACTTTATACAAATATGGACAACTAAACTAAATAGTTATGTGTGCATTGTGATAGATAATGTTTATTATAATAATTTATTGCTCAATTATTTATAGTTTTTGAATGAATAAAAATCTCAATTTAGGTATTAATAAATACGTAACAATAAAAATATTCCTTGAACCATTTATTATAACTTATCTTAATGGCAGAGCTCTTAACTTAAGTATTTTTATGTGCTTACAATTTTCATAAGTTTAAGTTGAACGTTTTTGAGACACATTTTCAATTTAAGTTATTTGCATACCCTAAAAGCTTTTGGCTGTAGCTGTAGTTGGCAGGTCGCGGCAAGAAGATGCCTCAATTTGATTACCATTTGATTCGTGAGCTTGGAACTTGGCTGTCAGTTTGGTTGACTCGATGACTCGCATCGACTACTTGATAGATTGATTGATTGATGACATGAAGATGTGTAGGCAGCGGAACAGCCTGCCAGCTGCCAGTCTCAACTTAACTTAAAGCACAGCTCCTGGAGAGCGGATTTAAAGGTTGAATGCCTGCAGCATTTAACTTATACTTTAGCCCAAGATAAGCGCTGGAGCGACCTGTTAGCCCAGAAAAACGGAGTGCTAAGTAAAAAGTTCCTTGGTATTATTGTAACATAAAAATTTCTGACAGCAACACGAAAACTTTCAGCCAGGTAAACACGTCAAACAAACGAAGCGGGTAAAAACAATATCGGAAAAGCGAAACCAAAAAAATGGGATGCTAAGAAAACAAAAAAATATACAGCTGATGCTGCGAGTGAAAAAACAAAATGGAACCTAATAAAGACGCATAACAAATTGGAGCACATACATATCACAGAGACTAGACATAATCCAAACAGGCAAACCTGGGTTTCTCGGTTGCTTATGATAAAGTGCCAGAAATTCCCGTGGTTGTCTCCTTGAGGAAAATGCCGCAGGTAATTGAAATAAGCGTGGAAATTTGTAAGGCTCTAAAGTTGGAAGGAAAAAGCTTTTTACCTTGTTGTTTATTTATTTTTGGTTCATTCTCTCTCTGTCTGAAATGTATGCGTGTCTATTAATTATGATTTTGGGTCGCGCCCCACCTGTGCTGGAGGTCTGGATAATAAATTCAATTTAAATGAAGCGAAAAATTCAATCAGGTCGTGGTCGAGGTGGTTCAGGTCGAGATTGGAGTGTGAGTTCAAGGTTTGAGGTTGATAGTTGAGGTTGAGACTGAGGCTACTGCGGCTGCGTTTGTGGCTTCTTAGGTGGTAAATTGTTTTGGTCTTGGTCGAGAGGAGTTCTCGAGTCGACAAATTCTGCGAAATTAAGGGCAAACGCAACGCAACAATAAAGAAGTCAATTTATATAAATTTTCCACTCGCCAGGTCTCAAGTCTTAAGACTCCGGCATCGCATTGCGGTCTGTAACTGAAATGCAATTTACGAACTGCCCTGCCATCGTTTTTTTTTTTTTTTGTTTTCCTATTTTTCTCCCTTTCTTAAAGTCATTCTGTTTTAGTGTGTGTGTGTGTGTGTTTTCAAGTGGCTTTTCTTTTCTTTTTCAACATTTTCTTTTGTGTTATATAATTTTAAATTAGGTAGCATGTGTTTTGTGGTCTCGAAAAGGAGGGACTGGGACAGTATTCAATCAAAATGATGTTGTTTTAATTTTGAAAAACCGATTTGCGTAGAGAATTTTTAATAAATGCTTTTTTATGGGCCTGCCGCTTGAGCTACCATAGAGAATTGCCTGTGGCTCTCTTCTCTATTCCATTAAATTCTATTCTCTACTGTTCTGTACTATTATGTCCTGTGCTCTAATTTTATTGATGGCTTTTCATGTGCAGTGAATTGTGCGGACATTTGTAAACTGTAATTGCAGTTGGAATCCGCACTCAGTTTGCTTTTGGACTTTGGACAAGACGCAGATGTAGTTGAATACTATAGTAAATGCATATGTTTTGCAGGCTCCACTAACTTTGGCACAAGCAAGCCAAGCAGAAGAAGAAACAGGCAGTTAAGAGTAGGGATAGGGAGAGAGTTATGGTGGCAACGCTTAAAGGAAATGTGTTGAAAGCCAACTAGAATGGCTTGGCAATAGGATTATAAGATATATTGAACTAGGTCTTGACTACAAATGAACTTTGAGATGAATGGGCTTAACGTGACTTTTCGATTGCTGCAACGGTTAAATGAAGCTTAGATATTTGAATGGAAAATAGCACATAAATAATTGAGTGAGAGCATGTGTTTTAGTAATTATGCGACTAGTTCTTACGATGAGATACATACAAATAGGTAGACTAAATCTGAAATACCCTAAAATCCCACACTTGAGCTTTTACACAAAGGCACTGCATTCTAATGGCTACATAGCTTAAGCTTCAATTTGATAAAAGTAAATCCAACAAAAGGAAACTCTGTTAACATTTTTGGGGTAGCGAACCCTCAAAAGTGGCTTACGCCCAACGGCGACGTTTAGGCAGCCCCCCATATTTCAGCAATCTCCACACATAAGAAACGAGCAAAAAGTTGCCCCAAAGCAAATACACACACATTTATACACACAAACATGTGGTTATATGATATTTGCTTTGCTTCGCATTGATTTGAAAAATTTCCTTGTACACCATGTTTACTTAAACCTTATGGAGGAGTGGAGGAATGGGTGTTCTAGGAGAATCCGCAACTATTTAGAAAATTGAGACACCTACGGCTAGAGCAGTCGCCGAGTCTATTAGACGGCTGTGTTTAGAAGCTGTAAAACAAAATATTTACACGCGTTTCAACATAAAAGCTACACACAGCACGCAAAGGCAGCTGGTACAGAGCCGGAGCCAATGCCGGAACAACGACGGCCACAGGACATGCGAACGAGACATTAAAGCCAATGGCACCCACAACGAAACACTTGCCACAAAACAACAACACAACACAACAAAAAAGACAACGGGAGAAACGGGAGAACAACGCTAAACATTAAACTGACAGGCGGGCCAAGTCCTGGTTTATTCTCTCTCTTTCTGCCCCGCTCCCCCATTTCCGCTCATACCACTCGAAGCATGTCACGTCTGTTTGACGCTTTTAGTCTAAATAAAGGCATTTAAAAGATTTAGAGCAAATGAACCTAACCTCAAACATTCTCCGTCTGCCATTTCTCGTCAAGCTTAATGTTCGTGGGGTACTGTTGGGGCTAGAGTGAATTTCCAGAAGGAGGCGTGGCACATAAAAACAAAAGACACGCATGTCCTTGTCCGTCTCAGCCCCATACGTCCCTTCCTCCCTCCATCTCACTGTGTGACATTTTTATGGCAAATTTAAGACACGCAACTTCTTCACTCGGTTCTTCCACAACAACTTCCTCCTTTCGCTTGTAATTTGTCTGTTGTCGCTTTAATTTCTTGCTGTCTTTCTTCTGTGTGTGGCCTCATGATGACAAAATGACTCGAATAAAAATGCTGCTCTGCATTTCCTGATGCCTCCATGACATATGTATGTACAAACAAACATTTGCGGGTCCTCCGCGTATCCTCCGCGAAACATGTAATTGCTTAATTTTTTATGTCCCTTCGTCTTTCTGTCTCCCCTCATTCTTGATATCATTTCTATTTGTTTCGACCTTTTTTTTCGACCAATTTTATTGGTTTCGCTGCAGATTTTCTGTTAATTTTTGCGCTTGATTTTAATCTGTGCGCCGTTGAAGTTAATTAAGTTATTAAGAGTCCCTTGAGCAAGAGTTCCCTCCACATACTATATGTATGTTTTTATGGCGGCCACAGCACCTCGATCAAGTTAAAAGATATAAAGCTTCATTCAGCATAAAATGCCAGCAGCTGCTAAGGCTTTTAGCTAATTAAATGGGAGGCAGTTTATATGTATAATTAAATTTTATTTTTTGCATCAGAGATATTTATAATGTGATAATAAATTATGTAGGTACTACAAAAGCTGAAAATGTGTCTAGTTTTTTTTTTTGATAATATCTTAATATCTTCAAGATTTTGCATTTTTTATATACTTAGCTAATAAATAATACAAAAAAATAGGTGGTATTATTTATTGTAAATCTTACACACTCCAAATACTTTAAAATTGCATCCTGTATATTTACTAAAGTTGACAACTTTTATAAGCCAAGGATTAGTCTAGTTTTTATAAATTATGAAACCTACGCCAACACACAATTTTTAGCCACAACTTTTTATGCAAATGAATATTAGCATTTTGATGCTGTCCTCCTAGACAATGGTATAACATTAAGATACTTTTAAAGCTCTTGCTATTGTTATGCATAAAATTGTAGCATGGACCGAGACGAGACGAGACGCTATGAATTATTCAGAATGGCCGTCAAGTTGTCATGGACTGCAACAGCCACAAGAAAACTTGGCAAAAATTAGCTAGCCAAAAACGGAGCTGCTAAAATTTGGCATAAACAAAAAAGTGTAAGGGCTCTGGAATTCGAATCAAATGAAATGCAACAAAATGAGAAAGAGAGCAGCCAACTGAGTGAGTGTCTGATTGACTGAGTGACTGACTGACTGCACGTGGCACTCAAGTTCTACCATTCAGCATTAAACTTATTGCAAATGTAAATATTTTGTTTTAATTTCCCAAAATGATAAAAACAACTTTTATGCGGGCTTCAATTCTCCCTCCACCCAACTGACAGCAGCAGCAAAATATGAAACAATTTTCGGGAGTTAGAAATACTATATAAATTTCAAAAAGTGACGGTAACATGAGAGCTCTCAAACGCACTGATATAAATTTATCACAACTAATTATAGGGGTGCATATAGACTTTCATACATAGTGTAGCCGGCGGGATAGGGATAGGGATGTATATGAGGTGTGTCTTCCATACGGTAGCACTCGCTATCTTTCTATGTGCCATGGCACGCAAACGTTCAAGATAATTAACCACTTATGTTTAAACAAGTTTTAAGTGGTGTGCCAGCCCAGAGGCGGCGTCTCTGAATCCAACGTGGGAATAATCAGAAGAGCAACAATAATTTCGAGGTGAAAAGGACATCAACGAATATCAAATGCTTTGTTTAAAATAATTGCAAAAACAAAAAAGAATAAAGAAGAATTTGACTTATAGCCTAACAATTTTACAATAAAACTAAATTTTCTTTCATAAATTCCTATATTGTAGAATATAATGCTTTCGAAAATGTTTGAACTCTATTTTGATAACGAAGAGTGTTTAATAAGCAGGCAAAGGCAGGGCAGGACTCACTCAGAGCTCACTGCAGCAATGCGGCGAAGTTTAAGTGAAAAACTTTTTTGTTTGTGCCGTTGCCGCAAAAGTTTTACAGCATAGCGCAGCAAATTGCAGCGGCTGCTATTACAGCAACAGGGAGAATCGCAGCTGATAGCCAAGAGACGGTGGACTGGCGGAGTGAAGGAAATGTGGTAGGAAACGGAACCAGGGAATGTTAACCGAAAACAAACAGCAAACAACGCAGTGACATTGATTTTTACGTGCCTTGCCCTCCGTCTCCCATATCCGTATCCATCCCCTGGCAGCCAAAGAGCAAAAACCGAGTCCAGGATCAGGCCACAAATGGCAACTCAAGTAATCATTAACACGCACCGCCTCTTTGAGCGCCGCCCAATTGGGGCAGAAGTTAAGCAGCTTAGCGCAGTTCGCATGCAAACGGAAGCACATTATAGTTGCTGCAGGACCTTAAGAGGACATTACACTCAGAACACATCAGCAGCAGCAGCAGCAACTACAATGTACTCAGACACGCAGACATTCAGACAGTTGAAATAGTTAAATTGTTGAATAGTTGGATAGTTGCAATTAAAACCAAAGTAGTTTCGCCTTTTTAAAATAGTTTCCTTTTTGGCAAAGTCTTTTGCAAATCTGAGAGCCTCCATCGACTATCTTCCTGTTTCCCGCTTTCCTCCTATCTCTTTCTCTAACTTTGTTATTCATTGTCTTGGCCTCTGAGGGAGGCAAAGGCAAAGCCAAGTGCCAGAAATGTAGCAATTACTTTAATTATTGGCGGCAGGAAGCGGGTTGACAGACAGAACAGCACTGAAAGAGAAGAGAGTTGGCCAAGCGAAGCTTTCTCAGCATAGATACTGAGGAAAGGCGTGAAACTACGACGGCTGTCCAAAGACTTACTGTAGCAATATTTATGTATTAGAAATATTTGAATCTGAACTTTTAAACTTTATTCAGAGCTTGTTGTGAAATTTAGCATGCATGTTTCTGTATATGTCTTTATCTGTGTATTTTTTTATGTGGATTACTAAATTACTTTCTAGAATAAAATTTTTTTTGTGTGATAAATTTTCAAAAGGTTTCAATCACTGATTAAATATTTGTAAAAATTCGCTTTCTTTTTGAAAACTTTAGTTAATTTAAAAAAAATAATACCTAATGTAACTCAGTTTTACTTCCAACAAAGTTAACGTTAACAGAGCCTATAAAAGTGTTTTTATACATCCCTCTTATTACTGCTTGGAATTTTGTACCATTTTGCACGTTTTGCTTCCACCCATCCCGAGCCCTTTCAATTATATGGCCAAATAAGCAGAAGTGCAGAAAAGAGAGAGGGAGCAGAGGATCAATCTGGCAATACCGACTTCTACAAAAGTAGATTCCATTGATTTTTGTCTGGCATTGCATACTTTTTGGCGCCTTAACGCTGATTTTCGCGTTTGTTCTGTATGTTTTTCTCTTTCCGCTTGATGTTGATGTAAGCGTCACGTAAAAAATTAGTGACCACCCGCTGTTTGTTTTCTGCCTTTTTACACCGTTGTTCGTTCATTGCTGTGTTTTTTCATTTTTTTGATTATTTATTTTTTTTGATACCACCCAAGGTGTTCGTTCAATGTGCGTTGTTGGCACGCCCTGAAATGGAATTCTTTTGAATTGAAACACACTTCTACTATTCTTGGGCAAATTGTTTGCACACGTTCTATGCAAACTTTCAGTATGATAAATGAATGTGCATGATTTTTTGTTCCACTAGCTGTTGTTGTTGCTGTCAGGCAATTAACTTTCGCTCTTTCACAAAAGTGTTTTATTTTTATTGAAATGCATTTTCAACCACCGCACACGCGACTCGCGCGAAATCGAACACAAACCCAAACCCTGTTCAACAGAAACGATCCTAAGCTCTGAAAAATCCCATAAATAAAGCAGTCAACGATTGTAGGGATAGCTAGGTAGCTGATAAATAAGCAAGCCCGCATCCCTCAATAAACTGGACACAGTACCGCTGCATTCATTTTTTTCATTCTGTTTTTTCGTTGACAGCTTCCACAACAAATCTGAAAAAATTGAGCCATAATCGATGGTTCAATATGACAGCACCTAGAAACTAGCGCACATATTATGGGTATTTTGTGAGTTTTTCGGTTTTTTGTTTCGCTCGCTGAAAGGCACCACCATAAATTGTCAATCAAAGTAGTAATTCTTTATAATTTCCATCAATCCATGCACCAAACATACACATACACAAATTGAAGTCAAAGAAAGCCCAGTGTAACCCAATCAACGTCCGTAACTTTGACGTTTGCTTTGTCGTCTTAACAATTCAGAGCCAGAAACGGAGACAGAGAAAGAGCCAGAGCCAAGCGATGCAGCCAATTTGTCGGGATTTTGGGTACCAGATAAGCGGCTTACTTGGGTTATAAATGGAAATTGCAGCCAAGGCGCGTTTCTCTGTTTACATAAGATGATGTTGATAATGATGACAATGACGATGTCGATGATGACGACGATGTCGATGCTGCCGAACATTGTCTGTCTTCGTCTTGATGACGTTGCATTCAAGCGATTTAAAAAATCAGATTAATAACTACTATTGCACTCGGGTGTAAGGCGAAAAGAGTAACTGAACACACAGAGACTTAGAGGAAACAAGAGGCAGACAAGTGTCGACAAAAGCGATTCAAGCAAGGCTCAAATATTTTCTCTACCACTTTGCCCTCGATAATTGGCTCACGTTTCAGGTAAATAGTACATAGCGCATATGCGTTCGGACGGGTATTGAGGTTTCGCGTCGCGTCGCTTTTGCTTTGTGCTCCCTGACTGTGTGGCTGGGGTTGTGGGTGTGTCTGTGGATTTTAATTAAAATCTTTTGCTGCGCTTTTGCTTTTTGATTTCAACAAGGCCAAAAGTGCAGATGAAGTAACAAGAGGTATAAGTTTACTAGTGTTACTATCGTAACAGTAAAAAAAGTACTCAACAAAGCATTAAAAGGTATACAAATTAAATCAGCTTCATGTGAATTTTTATACACCATTTCAACAAACAAAACAATTTAAGTAATTAAATATTCTTTGAACTAATCCACTTTGGCTGCTCATTCATCAATAGAACGCTGACCATTTCATTTAAACAAAATTAAAGTTTTATCACCAACTTGGGAACAGGCACACACTCACACACACACACACACACCAGCATCGACCTGATACCTAACCCACTGAAAAACTCAATGACCAATGACCAGATAAACAGACTCGGCTAAATTAAGAAATTAGTACCAAATAGAAAACAAATTAGGAAAGGGTCCAATCCACAACCCTCTGTCCCAGTTCCAAGTCAACTGCAGACCATACAACACCCGTCCCAGACAGAACTTGAGCTACATATAAATGGCAGACACGCACGTAGCCGGGGACCATGAAATGAAAATCAAAATGATGGTCAGTTTATGATGGTCCAGTGATGGTCCGTCCACTGGTTGATGCAGCCCGCACGTCATGGCACTGATAAGACAGCGCGCAAACTCAATGCTCTCTCGATACAGCTGCCATAAAAACTGACCACTGTCCGCAGCGTGCAGGAAATAAAGAAGAATTTGCTGCTTGATTGCTAAACCGACGCGACACCCCCCCGCCCCACAACAAAAGCCCATCGCGCCCAACTGTCAATTGTCAATCATGATGATTTCTTTCAGTCGATAATTTAACCATAGATACCATGCTCTATACATACACATACATATATCGATAATGAAGCGTTCATGTTTCGTGTAGTTTTTTTAAGCTTCTAGCTTGCGAAGCAAAAAATCAAATGTGCTTAGCTGATTGCTTGGGGACTTCAAATGTGGTTGATGTTGTTTGGGGCGTGTGTGTGTGTGGCAGGCAATGACTGAAACAAATTTTATGCTGATGCTGCATGTAATTTCATTGATTAACTTTCTATGCTGATATTCTGCATAATTTTGTGTGCGACAACTTGTCAAAAATTGGGTTAGGCATGTGTTGAATGTCCCAAGAGATTTTGGGACGACTATAAAGCTTTATGCCATTAAATATATAAGATATTTGCCTAAATGTTCACGTATAGCTTTAAGTGTTACTTTTTATATTCGATCAAGCCAATCTATTTTTATTTACTTGAATATCTTATTCAAAACGTGCTATACGACCCCTTAAACATTATTTGTTAAACTCACATTCAAGATATTTAACTTTATGCCCGCTAATAAACGTATAATTATGCCATAAAATTGTCGAACGATAACAAACAATGCCTTAAGAAATATTCAACCCCACTTTTTTGTGATTTGATTAGGCGACTTAATATCCAGAATAATATATAAAACTGTGTTCATATTCATACACAATTTGATGGCGATGATTAATTTTTGGACGACAAAGGAAATGTCATAATAAATCTTTATCAAATGCCAGAGAAAAGATGACAAATTATGAGCCAACTTCAAGGCATAATAAATCATCAAATCAAATGTGTGCGGCTCAGGCTGATGGGAAATTAGCTTGAGAGCAATTAGAAATCATTTAATTGCAGCAACAAAGTCATAAAAAAGAATTTAATTATGCTAGAGGGGGAGGGAGAGAAACACGCAATAGTTCATCAATAATAATCAACATGTTTGATGTTTAGTGAAATTTACATGATTTGGCCATAAATTAATGGATAAATCCCATTTAAATAGGGGCAGCCTATTAATTGGGGCGTAAATTTGAGTTTGATTGCTCAAAGTCGTGAAGAATCTTGAAGCACTTTAATTCGGAATGAAAGGCTAAAAATCAATAGGCAACAGAAGCTACCGAGTATCACAATGCAATTTGCTAAACCAACACCTTTCTCAAAGTTTTCCATCTCGTTCTCTCCGTCATACTAGTCTCTCTGGGTATTTCTGGCTGATTTTCAACAAAATTTGGTTGCTGTTGGAAAAGCCATATTTCATTCGCTGCCAGTCAAATCGGACAAGCTAACAGACAGATGGACAAACAGTCGGAGCTCGGCCATCAGCGCCATCCGAAAAACTATGGGAATAACTTTCAATAAAACAAAAACAACAAAGATAGTAGAAAGACACACACTACCCGTATAGATACGTATAGAAATTGTACGTACGTATGTTTGTACCCACACCACCTCCCCTTAGTCCCTGCCCATCCAAAAGTAATTTAACTCCACTTCAAAACTCCAACCAGAATCCAAATACTACGTGGCAGGCAGCGGCGTTTGGCTGCTGTCACTGATTTTCCGCTTTATATTTATATAGTATATATTGTGCATATATATAGATATATTTTTATGCGATACAACAGTACATATCCAATGTCTCTAGAGACAGTCAGAATCAGTAGTGAGCTGAGCTGAGCAAAAAGTCGAGAAAAATTGTCTGTTTATTTCTGTAGTAGAGAGAGAGGAGATATAATATAAAGGCGGCAGCCAGGGACAGATTTTTGCTGAATACTGCACATGTGTATGTAAATTTATTTATTTTTCCATATTTTCTTCTTCGTTTTGATGCTGCAACCAAATGAGGCAAGGAGGCTGGGAATTTTATTTTTCTTTTCCGTGTGTGTGTGTCTGCTCCATGTTATCTGGGTGCTGGGTGCGGGATTTGTAGTTGACGTGAAAATTGTCAAAGGGCGCTTAAAGTCTTTTGGCTCGCCTGTTATTCTTGTTCAAATTAAAGAAAATGTTATTTTTAGGCTTGACAGCAGCCAAAAGGATTGAAGTTGGGATTTGTCCTACATGGCACCTCAAAGTGAGGGGTTGGATTTGACATGCTAATGGTTTGTTGGGGTGCCACGGAAAATGCAGTGAAAACTGTCGAGCAACGCCCTCGTCTTCACTTAGTCGGCGCAGTCGGTTCTCACGCCTGACAGATGATATACTACAGATAGGGAAAGCAAGCAAAAGTTGAATAATGATTTTATAAAAGTCTAGCGGGAGTTTAAGATGAGACAAATTGTTATATATGTATATTTTTTAATAAGAAATGTAATCAGTTACCTTTGTGTTACTCTTTGTTAAGTTAATAAATTGACGCCGAACTTTAAGCCAAGCTCTTTTATATTCTTTTTATATGATTCTGTCTTTAAATTTTCTTGAACAAACAAATATATCACAAATTATTATCTTTGCCAGACACTGTATCGAAACTTCATATGCTAGATAGCTTAATGGATAGCAGAGTTAGGAATCGGTTTTCTTGTCCTCCCAAAAAAAGAATAACACAATTTTGGTCCTGTGAGTGTGTTCACTGCTCGTTCGCATTTCGCTGATTTCGATGTCTTGGTTTTATGAGTACTTTCAACATTCCGCACACCCCCGCCCAAAAACACGCACTTGTTTTATCGTTTCTACTATCACACATTCCATTTCTTTCATAACAATGGGAGCAGTCAGGCGGGCCTGCAGAGTCCAACGAGTTTTCACAGCCAACACATTTTGGTGATTTACATTGATAAAGTTAATGGAATGGAATGCGTGTGCGGGCTTGCTGACTCGACTTCAATTCCGATTTCCAACTCCAGCTCTGACTCCGATTCCAAATTTGGCTTGGAGAATGGGGAGATTGTGCAGAAATTTGCATTTCTTGCCAGCGTCACACGCCAAACGGAAGTTGTATACAAAGAGTTGCACTTTAAAGCAACTCAGAAAATGGTTGCCATTCATGTCCATTCATGTCGGCTGCTTACATGCACACATGCAATTTTTATGGCTTGTAAGCTGGTTGCCATTTCAGCCATCGAAAATGGCCGTGTTAAGAGCTGCCTCCCATTACCAAACCACCCCTACTACCCAGATGATATGGCGAGAAGTGTTATATATATATTTTTTTTGTTTCTTTTTTTTGGTTTCTCGAGAGCGGAAATGAAAAGCGCCTAATCTAACAAATTTTCGTGCCAATTTAGGTCAAATGCGGATTTGCATAAATTTGCCGGTTACCGTTCCTGATGGTTGTTCCCACCTTATCGAAGTCCATTAGAGTCGCGAGGGCTCGACATAATTTGTTGTTGTTGTTATTCTGCATTAAGTAAAAAATATTTTCTCGGTATTTAAGTCACACTGACACATGACAAATTCCACATGAAAGTACCGTTCCCTCTTCAAAGGGACTTTCACCTTGCGGGGGCGGGTGCCGATGCCAGCAGTCATTAGCCCAAACACCAAACACTTGTGCCAAAGTGACTCTGGAATGGGATCGCCAAATGGAATTTTGTCATAAATGTTGTTGCTAATGTTGTTACATTTTCCGTTGCTGTTGTTGTTGTCGTTGTTGTTGCTGCTGCTAGTTTAAGTGACATATTTTCGTGCAAAAATTTCACGCTCTTGCATATGCAAATCGGACCTAAAACGTAGCGGCATAGCAATGCGAAACATACCCTTTAAAAATATTTATAAAATAATAGTAGAGTTCAAATCTCAGTTTTAAAAATATAAAAAAACTTAAATATTTTAGTGTTTTTAAGAAAACAAATTTTAAATTTTTTAATCTATAGAGCTAATTTGATATCAATTATAATTTGAGAACAATTTTTTTTTTAGTTTTAGAAAGAGAAATCAACGATATATGTATATATCTAAATTACATATACAAAAATATTATTAACAAACGCAAATTGAAAACTAAACATTACAAAAATTTAAAAATATATTTTTAAATATTTATACTATCTTAACTATCTATTTTAAATTATATTATACGTATCGGTATGTACATACTCTGTATAACAGACCGACATCTAAATTATACCCAACTATGTATATATAAAGGGCATTCACTTTAATTTCGTCACATGTATTGATTGTTGCTATCAGTGCGAGCTTTTCCATGAAATGCGCTTACTAAATAAGACCCAACATTAAATATTACCCTAGGATAGCAAACACGAAACGAAATCCTTTCACAGCTGATAACATTGGAATTTTTTCATAAATGTACATACACATATATTTGCACTTTGCAGCTGTCCAGAGGGCACATCAATCAAATGTCATGGAGCATTTAAAGCAAGTATTTTCCTAGGTTTATTATTGGGCTTGAATATTTTGGGCGTGTCCCCAACCACGCTCCCCGAGTGCTGCTTTATGGTAGTAAGTGTAGAGTTGCGTGTGTTGCATGCAGCGCACACGCCTTGTTCTGTGCCAACGCCTTGCATCAAAGGTGTAAAAGCGGGCGTGGCCATTGGCACGAGCCCAGACCTTTGACGCCGCCACGGGACGTCCTAGTC
The DNA here is from genome assembly GCA_018901835.1 of Scaptomyza graminum. Classification (NCBI taxonomy): domain Eukaryota; kingdom Metazoa; phylum Arthropoda; class Insecta; order Diptera; family Drosophilidae; genus Scaptomyza; species Scaptomyza graminum. Next base: position 1,737,704 of record JAEIFL010000314.1, read on the forward strand.
GGCAATTTGGTTTAAATTGTTGCCATTTGTTTGGCATGGCGCTTAGCACAACGCCAAGTTGCATAATAATTCTTTTGTTTAAACTGCTTTCACGTAGTATTGTACAAATTATGAAAATTGCTATGGGACAAATTGGTGTCAAAGCTCCGGATATAAGCATTGTTATGTGTTTAAATGCTTGAAAATGACTAAAAATCGTATAAATGAAAAGTGTCGTTTACAAATTGGAACGCGTTTGATTTGGCAGTGATATTAATACGCTAATGACTTTATAATAATATACATATTTTGTATTTCGATATAATTTAATTTCCTGTCTTTTTATTTCAATAAACTTCTCTTGCAATCTATGTTTTTTCAAACTTTCTTTTTATTTTGATTAATAACTTAATTTATATCTTGCAGTTCTTCAAAAGTCCATCCGAGAGTATCGGTGGATGTATAATATTATGTGTTTCGCTATTTTAAACATCCATGAAATGAGTTTTTGTTGATTGCAACGAATGTTTCATTTAAGCCGCGCTTTTACCATCAGTTGAATGCACCCATTTATGAAAAGTTAACCTCGACTGACCTTAAGTCAGAGCAGAGCTTTGGCTCTCGGTTTTCTCGGTTCTGTGCTTCTGACCTACTGCACAGATAGCAATAGAGCTCAAATGCAATTTGCTTTCTCAATGTTTTATATGTGCACATTAAGCGCCTTTTTACATTTCAATTTCCAAGGCAAAGGCAAACCAAACGTGCCACCTGCGCTGTAAGCATATAAAAATTAATATTTCAAAAGTAGCCCAAAAACAAGAAGAATTCAACTGTAGCCGAGACGAGGTCGCTGGCTTTGTTATGATGCCGGGTCCACGGAGCTAAAGAGGCTAGAGAGGGAGCTCGAGCAGCTGGAAAAGCTGCAAGAGCACTCAGTGCATAGCCAAATGTTTGCTTAAAAATGCATGAGAACTCAGTGTGCTGGAAAACTGGGTGAAAGCGACCCCAAAATATGCTCTAGAAAAAACCGGTTTATTTTAATTTAAGTTAAAAATATTATTTGAGAGGCTTTTAGTTTGCATTTGCTTTGTTCTCCTAAGGCGCCAGTCACAGTCCCAGGATCCCACCTACTGAGTCACATTTTTGCAATTGTCTCGAAAGAAAACCACAAACAGAAATTACTTTGCCCGGGGCTCAACAATACGAACCGAACCAAATAACACATAAATTCGGTTTGAAAAAGTTCTCACGCATCGCATATAGATTTCACGATTTATATGCACATACTATATACACCTGTGGTTAGATTACGTCTCTGCTATGATCTAACAATAGGAGTTGCCCCTAAAAACTATGGGCCACAACTCCGCACAACAATAGGCAACAGACACTCCGACGTCTCGCGGTGCAGCTTCAGCTGCAGACAATGAGAAATAAAAAACAAATGACAAAAAAACAAGCATAGAAAAATAAATCGAAAAAAAACATACATATAATAATTTCTCGTTTTCCATTTATTTTCTTTTATAACTTGGTGCTTGTATTGTGTTTTTGTTGCCACTTCTGCTTAAAAATGGGTTTGACATTGTCTATGGCCAAAAGTGTTGGGCCACAACTATCGCGTTAAACACACGTAGATCTATTGTAAGGATCGTGTTCTAAAATTGATTAAACACACACACACACACATATGCCTTGGCCACACAATAGTTGAAAACAAAGAAACAAACTGAAAATAAAATTTATTAGATGATTTCTATGAATATCAAAACAGTTAAAGCCTGCTGCGATTTAAACTGAGTTACAAACATTTTAAGCCCTACCAAATTGGCTAGAACATTAGTTAAAGTGTTTTGTACAACTGTTGTGAAATGCGTAACACTCACTTAAACGCCCTTGCCCCCCTGAACAATGAAGACCTCACAGCAATGTGAAATTTTTGGAAAATATTCAGTCTCGCTATCGCTCCTCAACCATAGCAATTAATCGACAATTTTGCAGCGCAAAATATCAAGGGAAGCATGGAAGGGTGGGAGTTAGTTTCTGAGTATAACTATGGCAGGTTGTTAGCTTGGACAACACATTTGGACAAATCCGTTTTTGGGTCTAAGGACAACAAACAAACAGCTTGCATAGCACTAGTAGTACAATGTAGTACATGCTAAACAAGTCCCGAGCCGGCTCAACATGAAAAACACATGCTACGAAAAATGCTATTGAAAATCAGGTCAGTTCCAACAGGGCCAACAGGGCCGGGACCAATGCAGCAGCAGTTGTAATCGTTAGAAAATTCGAACATATTTGACAGAGCGCAAAAGTAAACAGGACTTTTAACGGGCAGGCAGGCATTGTGGCAGAGAGGAGACAGCGGGGTTGATTGGTCCTCCTGTCAGCAGGCGTCGTTGAGTGAGAAATGAGCAGAGCAGCAGAGAAATCCCATACCATACCGTGCAGCAACATAGCACCAACAGCTTGTTGAGCGATAAAGCAATTAGAAGCAAAATGGGATTTTGCATTTAAAATGCTGCTACAAAAGTACGAGTGCAAAGGAGGTGTTAGGGATGAAAGGATGAGGGGGAATGATGTGTGTTATTGTATGTGTAACTGCACAACTTTGTTTACACAAAAAGGATTTCAGTGCGCTCTTTAAGTTCCAACAATGACAGCAGCCGAGAGATGAGGCGAGACTCCCTTTAGCTCTGACCTACTTCAGTAGCTTTGGCTTTGGCTTTTGGTGTTGTGCTGGATGCTGAATGCTAGTAGATCCATGAATACTGCGATTGTTGGATTGGGGCTTCGTCAAGGAGCTACATTTTTATGCATTTGGCGCAACTTGAAGTGCTAAGCCGCATCTGAGTACTATATGTGCTCAGAGTTGAAGATGCCAGAGCATAACAGGGAGAGATTGCCTTGTATCAAGAAAGAAAAATTCGCTTCGTTGCAGCTGAAAGTTTTTCATATTTGTTCGCCTCGTCGAACTTTGAAATTGTGAACGTGTGTGTATCAGCCAATTTCTGGTATATTGACGAGAGAGTGATATGCTATAAAAAGAAATGAGACACTTTTGGTTGCAAGCAAGAAAATGCTCTTATAATAGCACTCGTGTGATAAGAAAGTTAAAATTATGAACTTGAAATGCGAGTTAAGCAAAATATACTAGATAAGAATCCAAGAAAAGTTTTCAACGACACGCTTGTTGTTGTTAGTTAATAGTTCTTTCTCCTTCTCCTTGTACCTCATTTTAAAATTCCAATAAGCTGAGCTGTGGTTGTTGATAACATCTCAATTTGCGAAAGTCACGCAACAAAAAAAGAAGTTTAATATATTTTTTTAGACTGAATAGCAAAAATTTCAACTTGCTTGCATGTTGATCAAAAGTAGTGAATGGAATAATTCTTATACCACAATAATATGGGTTCCAAACTACAAAATTTAAGGCACGATTTCATAGTGAATTATTTTAAGCACTCGATTAATCCGACTTTTGTTGTTCAATTCTTTCTTTAACTTTTGTAAGAATTTTATTTTATTTATTATTTTATTACATTTTTTAAGCTGTATTAACATTTGAAAATTCATAAATTGAATAAATATCTCATACATTTGTGTGAGCTAAAAAAGTGATAAAGATAATATTTGCATACTCTATTTGCTATCACAACAAAATCATTGTTCGCTCCACAAGACAGCAAACAACGTAAGTCAACTTCAACTTATTTATTTGGGGCGGTTTTTCTCGTCAAAATGCAGATGTTCGTGGTGGGGTCAGTGCCATAGCTAATTCACATAACCCACTTCCACAGCAAAGTCTTAACTGCAGCCACTCAGCAATTGAAATTTTTATTAGGATCCAAATAAACAAACAACAGTTAGCCAAGCCAAGCCAAGCAGCCAACCACCAGCTAACAAAGATCCCTAATCTCGAGTAAATCTAGCTTCATGTTCAGAAGCCCCAGCAGACATTGTTGTTTGGATGCTAAATTATTCGCACATATGCAAAGTTAGCAAAAAGTGCGACGGGGCGAGTCTTTGGAAAGAGACATGGACAGTAAAAGCAGCATCAACAGCAAATGGAAGGATAGAACACACACAATACAGACCGAGAGGAGAGGAGTTAGGTGGGCGAGGAGATGTCCCTCCAACAATGACTGTTCAATTTTGGTGCAGATAAGCAGAGTCCGAGAACTGCCAACAGGCCAAAACTAATGCGCGCTGACATGCAAAAAAAAGAAAAGGGTAAATGAGTGACAGGACACAGGACACAGGCAGCAGGCTCGCAGCCAAAAAATAAAGAACGAACGATTCCTTTTTCTCTCTCGCTCTGTTCTTTCTCTCTTACGCTTGAACTGTGCTCGTGTTAAATGCTTTGACAATTGCTATAATTGTCAACTGTCAAATGGCATTAACAATTTTTTTCCTTTCTTTCTGTTGTTGTTGTTGCTGCTGCTACTCTTTGCACTTGCCTGCGCGCTCAATTGTGTGCGTAGGTGTGCAAATTTGTAAATGAGAGTGCACAATGAGAGAAGGCATAAAGAAGAAGAGCGTGGCAGTGTCACAAAGTGGTCGGCGAAAATGGTAGAGGGTAGTGAGGCTTATGGCCAGCTGGTTAGACATTTGCTGTTTTGATTCTGACAATGAGATTAAAGAGCAGCTTGAAATTAGCGAAGAACGCCCTCTTTTTGTCCTTTACCATTAATCCTTCTCTAGTATGTTTGAAACAAGAAGATTTTGCAGCTAACTGATTTATATGGCTTGTTATGAATTTGTTTTCTTTGCAATTGTGAATGTTAATATTTAACAACTTGGAAATTTTTTTTTAATTTATTATATGCTGTTGGTTTAAAATAAAACAAAAAACACCTTCCGTTAAATCAAACCACTCATAAGGAATAACATCTTATAAATCTATATTAAATGCAGTCAACAAAACATCTGAGCCACTAGTTTATTTTTAACAAAACGTCCCAAACATTTAACTATTTTCATGCCGTTACAAGCCTAGAAGATTTAAATGTCTTAAGTGATATCTTACAATAACGTTTATAGTCATCTTCTTCCTCTCAAACTTCTGATCGCAGTAAGTCTCAACTTAATACAAGTAAGTACTATTTGCAATTTTGATAAAACGGCTACTTTGTTAAGGTACACAAGTTTAAGCACATATATAGTTTTAGATCTGCTTTTCGACGATGAAATCTCCACACAAACTATTAAACTTACAGCTTTTAGGTTAAACTTTTCGTAATTTCAAACCGAGCAATCATCGTCAAGTTCCCAGCGCGTGATGACAGTTTTTGCCAGCCACTAAATGTCAAACTTTGTGACAGGAAAGAGAGCAACAACAGCAACAGCAGCTTCAGCAACATGGAAGAGATATATATATATATATGAAGCTCCTGACATTTCCCGACTCATATGTGACATTCAAGTGTCATCAAAAAGTGAACGCGCTGGTTTGCATTTTTATGAGAATGACAGAGAGAAAATCTTTGCAATGACTTGAGTAATATTTTGTTTTTTTTTGAGAGGGGAATTAAAGAAGAAAATAAAAAGAGAACGTTTTGAAAAGATTTTGCATAATTAAATTTGGTGCCACTGGCACTGGCAAGCTGGTAAAAGTTGTTGTTAGCACAAGTATCTAACGGATACACGACTGCACAGATACAAAAGATCTGCGGCGCCAAGCGAATCAGCATAAAATAATTGAAAATGTGTGCGCTGGGATCTATTTGAATAAACGCAATTTGAATGCAAAAGCACGAAGTGCAAACAAGTCAAAAAGAGAGATGGGTAACAGGACACATCTCATCGAGGGCAGAGAAGACAGGACCTTGCGACCGTCTGCTGTTGATGAATGTGGGTTGAGGCTGAGTGAGATTAGAAAGGCGTTAAAGTAGAGTCTGCCGAAAGGGTTGCACTTAAAGTTGAAAAATGAATGAGTTTTGTTAGCGAAACTTTAAACGATTTTCTGATTGACATTAACCAAATTCAACAAACACTCATTCGATTTTCAGCTCACGATTACCATTTCAATTTGTGGTAATATCCATTAGGAACCCATTTATAGTTCGACACTCCTCCACAAGCCGAAAAATGACGGCAAGAATTGAAATGTCAAATCAAAGCACAAAACAACAAACTCAACCAAAATTAATAAATGACACAGATTTTAGCACTTTAGTTGAAGCAGAAAAAACAAAAAAAACTGGCACTCAAGAGACAAAACTGTTATAAAAACACAAGTGACAAGTGTGGCTGACACATGTGAAATTTAAAGGGGGCAAAGGCGTATAGAGTTTTTGGAATGAGATTACCATTCGATGGAAAAGACCCGCACAAGCCGCAGACATACAAATCTCAAATGTGGTAGGCAGACGGGAATCAACCGCACCCTGGAATTTTGACACATTTGACAGGCGAGAGCCGAGAGGCATGTGGTAAGCAGCCATTTGATAGCCTCATTAGTGATGAGCCACTGCAGCAGCAGGAAGCGACTGAAGGAATGGTGAATAAGCAAAAAGAGTGGCTGTCAAAGTGCTTAAGAGGTTGCTTGGGTTCTTTCGGGTTTCTTCACTTCACAGACAGCTTGCGTAACTGAAAACCAAAAGGATATCGACCGTAACGCATGAGAATTTGACACTTGCTCCGGCGACAAAGAATGAACAAACGGCAAAATGCCTCCCACACATGTCCCCACAAAAAATATAATATATTTACTTTATACAATGCATACATAAGAGGCGTTCCTCAAACAACAAAACACGCTCTTGGGTTATGCCACAAACTGGGCATGTCCCAGAACTAACTTGGCTCTGCCCCGTAGCATTTAGTCATATTGAAACATTAAAAAAGTCAACACCCACATGGCTAAACTAACAAAAACTTGACCGTATGCTCATATATATATATATGTATATACATATTCACTTTCAAGCATAATAAACAAGTCAAGGGGAGGTAGCCGGAACCACAGCCCAACACATGATAGACATCCAAAAAAGGGGGGGAAAATCAAAAAATGTTACATGGATTAATTGAATTTTCGTATACGCTACAAAAGGGGATTGCCTATAAAGTTCATATGCTTATCCGAATATATTAATATATAATGGGATACTACCATGATATTTAAAAATGCTTTTGCACATTTTTGTGTAGACGATTTCAATAAAAATGCGAATCATATAATTTTGCTCAGCATCCGATAAGATTTCGATACCTGCAAAGCTAATTCCAAAAAACAATTTGTTTTGTACCTGGTGATTTTTATTAATTTCACCTTCACAATCAAGAACTAACAATTTATATTGATTATACAGTCGAACTTACATTTAACGAATCTCAAGAGGACACGAAATGACTTCGGAATATTGTATGGGTTTTTGGTTGATCCGAATTGCAGTGTTCCGGAAATTAATTCGTAAAATAGAAAACTTTGTTGTACGGAAGTTTCTTATATGGAAGTTCGACCGTACCACCCATCAACAGTTACTTGTATTCCATAATAAAATTATTTAATAAAAATTAATTGTTAATACATTTTTTTACAAAATTGTATTTTGATATGAGACCGGTGATTGGCAAGTACATATACAGCATTATCCTTTGAAGTAGTTAGTTTAGAATTCATTACTAACCAATTTTATCGTCTATCGATTCTTGTTCTGAGTACGTTATGGTCACATATATATATTTGATCATGTGGAACTTTCTCGCATAACAAAATATTAAACTCTGTGACATAGATAACATTATATTTGCAAACACATTGTCTGTAATACGATCACTGTTATACAATACTGTAAAAATATTCATATACTTTTTTGTGTTTTCCTTGTTGAATCCTTTACAACCTGTGGTATTCATCACTATCTGAAGAGCTCCCGCTAGCGTGCGTAGCGCACCAAACCACCAAACAACAACCCAAAGCAGCCATAAAAATGTCAAAAATTTATATGTATTCATAAACACATGTAAGTCGAGTTTGCCGAAGAGCCGAAGACAGAAAACCCAAACACGCCACCGCAATGTAACCGCAAAAGTCAATGCTCCTTCCTTATCCTCCACCTCCCTCATAATACTTCACTTTTCAGTCTCTGTCTATATGAATGGCGGACATAGTTTATATAGGCAGTACATAAGTTAAACATCGCAAGCCCAAGTAGTGTCCTCGCATATGTTCATATATAATGTTCATATGTGCATTTAACATGCAAAGGACTCTAGCAGGCTGTAAACGGTTATGTGATCGAAGGAGGCGAGGAAGAGGAAGCAGTGCTCAAATTTCCGGTCAAGCGAGCGAGAATCCTTACAAGCCAAGAACGAAGACGAACGGCTCATATTTTGTTGGTTTCTTTTGCTTAACGCCCACAAAATTTCTGCTAAATTAAATTATAAATACGGCAAAAAGTCGCTGGGAACAGCGCAACACAAATAAAGTGGCCAAAGGCAGTCAGAAACCGGATGAGCGAGGGAAAAAGGAGGGAAGTGAAAAAAAATGGATGATACCATTATGATTCATAACAACGTCTGGACGCACCCTACCCTTCACATTCCGCCCCCCATTTAAAAAATACTCAATTCTTGTGTTGTTGTTAGTTAAAGCTCGAGTTGACCAGTCCATGCTTTTCTTTAGTTGGATATCTGCTTACAAAGTGCGTGTCAAATTCAAAAGCAAGTTATTCAATCCTTTTATATAGTAGTAGTAGTAGTTATGTGCTTAGTTTTTGTTGTCAGTGGGCGTCACTGGATATGTCCTTATATCCTGTGTTGTTCAAGCGTATTTTATTGTTAGCATATTTGGACTTTTTTGGACAGATTTGGGTTAGCGATAGGCGCGTCATACGCTTTTGAAAAAAAGATCTGATATGTTTTAAAATTTTTGTGATTGATAAGGGTTTGTTTGAATTTATTTGGACAGCTTTCAAATATTTAATAAATGATTTCAAAGAATGTGTGTTGTGTTATCTTTAATCCTAATCAACGGGCAAAACGAAAATATTTAATACATAAATTTGATTTAAGAAAAATAATTTTAAATAATTCAAAGGCAAGTAAATAAGGTGAGACCAAAGACCATAATTTTTAGATGAGAATTAAAATGTCCTTGCAGTGACCCAGAAAAATTTCACACCAAATATTAAATTTTGCTTGAACTAGCTTTCTTAAAGATAATTTAAAATTAAATTTATCCTTACTCAAAATGAAATAAATCATTTCTAATCGCTTAACTATTTCGTGTATTCTCAAGGTCAAACCCTAATTTTGTCCTGCCTTAAGTAACTGTATTAAATGGCCATCGGCAAACCAATAAACACAACGATATAACAAAAGCAAACTCCAAAAATCTTTAACTGTGGTTAACATCTACGAAAAACCATTAACTGGAGTAAACTTGGAGGCGCCGCTGGCAGGATGAACTCATCGTCTCTGAGCAAAGGAAGCCAAAAGCGAATTGAAATAAAAGAAAAACAAAGCAAGCGAGGAGTCGAGTTATCGAGAAGTCGAGGAGCCAAACGGACCACATCATTTCATAACACTTCCAGTTCATATAATCTATTTAACCCAAATTTAAACGTGCCGTGCGTTTGTTCAATGTTTAATCAGTTGTAAAGCAATTTTCGCAATGTTTTTTCTTTAAACGAGCAACAGTTCGAACAAAGAATGGTATTGGTATTGGTATTGGGGTTGGCTTTGCCTCACTTTAGCGACTCCTACTACGTTAAGTCGAAAATATCCTTGCTTGGTTTTTGTATTTGTTCTTGTTATTCTTTCGCTTGCCTTGCTTGCCCATCTATCTAACGACTTCTGCACCATTTCAATGGCAACTGTTTCACAGCTGATAAAAATTTCCAGATCCAATAGCAATAGCAAAACGAAGCAAAGGAGCACACACAATCAAATAGGAGAGAGCGGGGGTGAATGTAGGTAGTGGATTTAAGCGACGTGACTAATCGTCTGCGTAATTGTTCTGCGTGCTGTGCGTGAGTCTTAATCCTATTTCTGATCCCAATGCATGAATGCATTCACTGCACTCGGCGCGTTTAAAAGAGAATGCCAAAAATACTACTATATACACTTTAATGCAGCTGCACACCTTTGCTCCCTCACCCCAACCACCTCACTCGAAAGTATAACCGCAAAATTTTCAATTAACTCTGTTAAAGGTTAACCTTTGGGTTGTTCCACAATGTCCTTGTTTGATTAGATTAATTGCTTTGAAAATTGTTCGCAACATGAGTTTACGTGGGTGAGAAACTGATTTGAATGCGGTATTCCTAGGTGTTATATGTTGAATGTTTATTTTGTGTTGACGGATTACCGCTTAAAAGTGAGAAGTTGGGCTTACAATTTGCTTATGATTGACAGACGGATAAAATAATTGGATTAAATCAAACAAGAGCATCGTAATTTAATAACTGAAATAAAGGCTAACCTGGTTAATGAGCTCTATAAATAAATATAGTTAATACATAAGTGAAAGCTAACTGCACACAAAAATTGTTCGCCAACAACGCAGAAAGCGCTCAGGTTCGATTCCTGTCGCAGGCCATCATATTTCATCACAATTAAAAATCAAATATATTACTTAAGTTTGATGAGTTATCTTCAATGATATCTAAAAAATGTACCTTCATATATAATATTTAGAACTCTTAAGTGCTTTAAGCTACACTTGCATCATCAGCTCACTTTGGCACATACAACTCGAAATGAAATCAATTGCCATTTCCAGCAGCGTCCATTAAAAAACTGACCCTATAAAAAGGGACTTCAGAGAAAATGTGTTCACTTCTGACTTTTTGGGTTCTGGTTAGCGTACAAAGGCGAATGCCTAATTGAATTGTAGCAAGAGTGAAAATAGACGCAATATTTGGCAGCAAAGAGGGGAACACTTAAAATGTTTTTAAAGCGGGAACTGGCTGGAAACAGGACAATGGTGTGTGTGGCATTGTATGTACTACAAACGGATGTTATATTCAGTTTAAATGAAAGGGAAGCAATAAAATGATTTTTTACAACTGCATGCAGACAATTTTGCAGCGCTTCCGGGGCCAAAAGGAAGCTGCTTCAACCAGCTAAAATAAATGCCTGTGCCGGAGACAGTTTCCCATCTTTAGTTTTGTACAACAACAACGCCAGCTCCACCCGCAGCTATTACGTCCTGCGACCTGCGAGGCCAACAACAACAACAGCGAGCCACATTAAAACAAACTATAAAATGCAATCGATCTAAACGGTATAAACCGGAAAAGAGAAATGTGGCATTGTACTATAATGGAAATGGTTTTATTTTCCTATTTATTTTTGTTTTCTTTCATGTTTGTTTTCAGTGTTTTTTTCTGCTCATTTCATTTGGCGAATGAAAATTGCACATTACGAAAAGAAAACCAGTGCAGGATATAAAAGAAAAAAATAATACTACGTTTGAGAGACGACGAAGAAATGAAATGAAAAACTGTGATATTGATAAATGTGATATTAATGGCAAAACGTTGAGGGAATTTAAAAGTTTTGGCTTCGCTTTGTTGGCTTAACGCGGAAAAATGAGCTCGGTTTACGCGCGCGATTTAAGCCATCATTAATCATATGAGTTTAGACTAAATTGGGTGTTTCACAAAAACAAAAAACATATTGATAATGCTGCTCTAAATTTAAAAAAGGGTTTGTTAAGTTCACTTGTGATTCTCTTAGGACTTATGTTCTAGAAAAATTGTATTTGGATGCAGAGCCCAACAAAGTTATAAAATGTGCAAAAACAACGTAAACACATTTAATTTATTTTTAATTATTTTTAAAAAAATTTAATTTAATACTAAATTCAAAATCTAATATAAGCTTAATGAGTACTAGCTACTTAGGCCTTCAAATCGGGATAAATAATATATATAGTCCACCTAATCTTCAAACGCTCAATGTTGTTGTAATTCAACAGTTTTACGACATAAGTGAAATTTTACAAGGCCAACTGTGACATTTGCTTTTAGGCTTATGTCTAAGAAGATGGCAACAGAAAGTAAATAACTTTCATGCCTGTTTCAGTTTTCTTATCGCTGCCATTACTCAAACCACTATCACTCCCACACGCATGTCCTTTATTATTACCATCATAAGTTTTGTCATATCTGTTATAAGCATTAAATAAGCAAATCTCTTTGACATTGCTCGTATGTTTGCCCAACAAACTTATCTAGTCATACTACCAAAACGGAGGACAAAAATCAGAAACGAAGAAGCAAAAGAAAAAACGCCAACTAAGTAAATCTCAGCGCTTGCTAACAATAATCTGACATAATGTTTCAATTATGCGTCGTTTAGCTTTATGAACGTTATATGAATGGCCCCACAGCCAAGCCACAAACCCCAAAAACCCAAAACCAAGCAAAACCACAAAACGAGCAAGGACAGCAGTCAATTTGAGGGGAGGCAAACAACCAGACATTAGGAGCGTAACATTGGAGATCTAAGCAAATCTTACTAAAATAAACATTTTAGCATTAAATTTACATAAGACGCGACAATGAGCGGGCGGGCAAAGGGGGCACAACCATCTACTTACGAGGCATTTTCATAAACAGCAACAGACGGCCTCATATAGTATACAAATATGACTAGTATACCATTTTGTGCTCCAACTCCAACTTCTAAATGTGACTCTTGATGTGCTCTCGCGTATTTGCATAAACATTAGCAAAACAAATTTTGCACATTTCCTTTCACCCATCATCATACTACGATGTCAGCCTTCAATTCACGACTCCCGACATATGCAAACAAAACCACAACAACAAAAAATAAAATAACAAAATGAAAGCACTAAAAGCTACCCTGTACTAAAATAAAAATATATATTCCAAGTCGAGTTTTAAAAATAATTATTTTAAATTGTACATTTAGTTAGCTAAAGTTTCAATTTAAAGAAAATTCTTGGATACATTTCTGTTTGACTTAATTCAAACTTTGATAACACCCCAAGCATAGCTCTCAATAAATAAGTATATTACAACTGTTAAGTTCATTGCCTACAAGAAAAAAATTAATGAAAATGAAGTTAGAGCACTGCTAAAAGAGGAAGTCTTTAGGCCAACGTCAAACCAAAATGGCGGAAGCGGAAGTGCGTGCCAATCAAAAAAAGAGATAGAGAGAAAGCTAAAAATATGCTAAATCAGCCAAAAATGCTTATAATCATTTCGAGATAATAAAGATGATGATGTTGATGTTGATGCTGATGCTGGTGATGATGATGATGCTGATGGTGATGATGATGCTCCCATCATGGGAGATGGGAGATGAGAAATAAAAACATTTCAACTTGTCTGTTTTGCCGTCTGTTTTTTGTGTCTATGTGTTTTCTTAGCAACTTAAGCGCCATTTTCATCACTTATTCCCTGCAAAGCTCCAGCAGAAAAATTTTGTGGCACTTTGGCGCCCAAAACTCCGAACAAATGACAGCAAATATGCGTTTTATTGAATTTTATGTGCTCGACGCGCCGCTTGCGTTGGCAAGCTTCTACTTTTATCCAGGCCAAGACTTAACCAACATCTTGGCAATGGCAATAACAATTTTTAGCCTTGCGGCAAACTGAGCGTAAAATATGCCAACGACTAAAGAACCTTGAACCTCATTGAAATAACATTTGTTTAACGTTGAACTTGATAATGTGCTAAGAAATATTATGTTTACTGTAAAGGAGTTGGGCATATTTTATAAAATACAAATACAAATAGTTCAAAGAACGTGAGGGAATGTTTTGAAATTCAATTTCATTAAATAGTTACCTAATTGTTAAATTTAAATTTAAATCTTCTATTCTGTGTATACTTTTTAGCTCTTATTAAAGATATTATCATATCAATAATTAAATCATTAATATTCAATCAAATTTCAATAGGCTATTTGCAAATAAATTGAAGTTAATGATTCAAGCGAAATTAAAGTCATTCAATTGCCTTAAAGCTTAAATAAAGCAAGCAAGTGAATAACTCAGATCTTCTCAAATGAAATTAAACCTCAAAAACTAATTAGCAGAAAACGAAAATGCAACGAAGCTCTAATCCCCACACAGAATTCATTGCATATGTGTTTGGTTATTCGTACATAATATATATCAATGTTTGTAAGTTTATAGATGAAATACGAGTAAACATTTATATGTATCAAATCAATTAATCAACGCCTGTAAGCAGCCACAGCAACCAAAAAGGAGCAAAATAATTTCAAATCCTTTCGACAGCTGACCGCACTGAGTAAATGCCACAGAGCCTAAGCCAACAGCAACAACAACAATAAGAATAATAATAACAACAAAATAACAACAAAATGCATAAAATTTCAATTTTGTGTAGCGTAAACAAGAAAACGAAGCTGGGAAATCAAATCAAAGCCTTAGGCGAAATTTAATTGCGTTTAACCTAAAATCAAATTTTCAGCAGACTGCCGAAAAAGGATGCCGTCCTTAAGATTCAATCAACGTTCAGCAGCAGCAACAACAGCAGCAGCGGCAGTACAAACAACAACAAATCAAAAGGCTCATGTATATCTTAATATCGAATTTTTTCCCACACATTCGGCAAAAGGATAATAAAATTGTTGTTGTTGCCAGGCATCCCCAAATGGCAACAAAGTAAACAACAACATGCCCGACTGGGCTGCATCCTTGAACGAAAAATACATAGACAGATAGTAGTTGAGGACGAAACGGCAAAAGGCTTGGACAAGTTTTGTGTTGCAATGATTTTGATTGTGGCATTGATTTCAGTGCTTTGATTTTCCAAGCTCCCCAGCTGTTTGAATCGTTTAACACAATCAGGCACACAGGTCTTCAGGACCAGAATGCCTCCTATACCTTTTATTATTTACTTTTATTTTGATTACATTTTGGCTTACAGCAAAGTTCTTTGCCGCAGCCCAGAAATTCACACTTCATCGGCAAAGAAATCGGCCCCAAGAGAAAGGGCGCCCGAACAATATGGCGCTTCAGCCTGCCCCTAATAACATTTTTGTGTGTGTTTTTTTTCCTACGACCTTTGAACCCTTTTTTCCCAATCTAAATCAACGGCTAATTTGTTAGAGACAAACAAACACAAATCGAAATATTTTTATATAGGAACAACCTCTTCTAAAATTAGCCGCCTTATCAACAGGTGTCGACCAGACCCAAACAGCTGTAAGCCAAACCCAAGCCTAACAACTCAAACCTTTCTTTGTCGTTTTTGGTTTTCGTTGATTCAGGTAAAAAACATACATAAAAATTTGGATTCCATGTATTTCTGTTATTACTATACCCTTTATGGAACTGATGCTTATCGGACTGAGTTCCTTGCCAAGCTATTCCCTTTTTGGGCATTTTAAAGGAATATTATAAAATTTTATTAATAAACGCGCGCGTCTGTCAAAATCTAATGGATTTTATGGAATGCTGCGATAAAAATCTGTAGATAGACAACTTGTGGGTAAGAGGATAAAGGCTGCTACGGTTCTCTATCTCATTTGTTCAAATGACTCAGAACACAAGGCTCATGAGTCATATTGCGAAGCAGCTGAAAGATGACCAGCTTCATCTTGCTTGTGATTAAAGTGAAATCGATGAATGCTATTCAAGCACAATTACAAATTAAAATACAGCCACACAAACACAAATAATTCGCACACTATTTTCTTTCTCTCCCCGAACCAATTAAAATTAATTTTATTCAATTGAAACCAAATCCCAGCTGGGTCTTCACTTATTCTTTTGTGCTTCTTGCCGTCTCGTCTCGCTTAAGGAGCGATTATTTAATTTCAGCTATTAATGCTGTTTTACTCCCCAGTTGCCTGTCAGTGGAGCAGTTCGCCAGGTTCCTTTCAGCTAGCAGCTAGCAGCATCCCAGTTAGTCAATGCTTATTGATGTATAGTTGTTGTTGTTGGTGTTCAGATCCGTGCAGCTCTGTGGCATTATTTCACTTGCGTTTCCGCTTTTAGCTTTGTTTACTTTTACGCTTGCCACACAAAAGCCCCAAAAGCCCCAGAACCATAAGCAAACCCCAGCCACCAGCCACAGACAGCTATACCGCACAACCCAAATGCCATCGAACGAGTCGCACTATGTTTTGGTATTTGTATTGGGTGTTTATACCCTGTAGTATTTTTTATTATGAGAGGGTAAAATCTATTTGGGAAACCTTATAGGAATTCTAGGAAAAGTGATCATTAGACACTGGAACTAACACTATTTAATCTTAACAGACTGTTTAAGTGTAGCTTGATAGCTCTAAGTATATGTTACAATTTTAGGATATTTTAAAAACTACTGACCAGATCTTGATTAAATAACTAACATATGTATATTGGGATGGTAAAACATTATAAATTTGTTCTATGGCAGATAAAAATAAAGTTACTTTATTTATTTATTTATTATAAATAAATTGTTGCCACAGGGTATTTTAACACCCAGCCCTGTTTATGAATGGACCCCTAACTTGTTTGGAATTTGTATTTGGTGTTTTTCTTATGCCTTTTGCGTTTCCTTTCATTTTTTTTTCTGCTCTGCTGCGAATCCCTTGGCAATGCAATAAATTGCGCAAAAATTGGAAAAATAGAATTTTAGCCGCACCAGCGCAGCGCTAGTAACGACAACATATAACAACAACAACAACAGCAATATCAACAATAACAAACATCAACGAGTCCTTTTGCATTTTTCTTTTTTTTGGATTGCTCACGCAATCCTCCTTGCGCCCCACTCCGAACTGTCCCGTCTCCGCTTGCTACACACTAGCCGCCTTGCCCCTTCGGCGGTATCCCGAAAACAACAACAACATAACGGAAATCAAGTGCTAAGCTTCCCACAACGCAATCAATTGATTTCTATTGTTTTGTTAAAATGTCGTGCCGGGTCCCCAACCACTAAAGCCCGCCCTATCCACGCCCTATCCCTCTCCCAATATTTCGTTCTACTATTTGCCGTTTGTTGTCATTGTTTTCTCTCTCACACTCCACAGCGCCATCGCCATCGACTTTCGCCCCGTTCTCTGTGGCATTTTTATATAAATTGCTTTGTTGTGGTCTTTATTGAAATTTTTGAGGTTACTTTTGTGATTGTTGCTTTTAGCCAGCTTCCAGCTCTCATCTAACAAACACAAAAAAAAACATAAAAGTGACCAACAACAACATCAAAATTCTGATCCTAAATAAAACTGTGCATTATTTTTGTTTATTCGTTGTTTGTTTGTCGCACACTTTTTGCATTTTTATTTTTATGGTCTTTAGTAGATTTTTTCTTTATTTGCTGAAATATTCATGAGTTACGTTTTCAGTAAATGAAAAACATTTATTGGGGATTTATTGTAGTACAGTTTCTCATCGGACCCCCGTGAATGGCTGATAATTTATTGTTTGGCTTTTCCGGCATATCTACATATCAACATAGATTGTACAATCCATGTTTACTATTTGCATCTCTGGCAACGTTTAACGATAAATAAATGGTTGGAAAAATATTTGCTTTTCATTTGATGGTATATATTTATTAAAATTAATTGTATTATTATTGGCTTAAGTTGATAACGCAAATAAATACATGCATTGTTTTTTTTTTATTGGTTAAAATAAAGGTTGTAAATACTTGTAAAACAAGAGTTAACTATAATTTGTTTTTTTGCCTAAAACGAAAGAAACAATGAAGTAAAAAGAATTTGGAATTTTTCTCGAATATATGAACAAAAATTGCCTTTTCGAAGATAAGGATCAACAATCACAAAACATGTACATTTATATGTTTATCCATTTATGTTTGTACTCCCACTCGTAAGACTGCTCAGTTTTGTTTAGCTAACTAGCATAAAGACGCAACATTACAACGATTATGTTATAAAGAAGATGTCTGCAACTATTCAGCAGAAAAAAGCGAGACAAATGCTATAGAATAAAGAGCAACAGAATAGAGGGAGCCGAGAGCCTACAAAAACGTCATGATTATGGCAAATTTTCGGATCCTTTTGTGGGTAGTTAGGATTGCGCTTTTCACGATCTGAACAACAATAAAACAAAACAAACAAAAAATGTCCCTTTAGAATTGAGAGACAATGTCCAGAATTGGAAATCATCGACTGCAAAATCTCAAATGTCATGGCAAGTAGGAGGATGCTCTTTTGTGATTGTTCTGTACTGTCTTAGGTACTTAGGTACGGCGACTGCCCGTCGTTTTCTAAACTGTAGGCAAGTTTTAGCAAATTAGAGGCTGCCTGGCATGAACCAAAGCAACTCGTAGCGTTCGCTAGGGGCGGTCTTACGTTTTGGGTCCGGCATGCGTTTTATCTTGCTGGCTAGTTTTATGGTTGACGCGAGCATCTTACCGACGATTGTCCTGACCGGCAGCTGCATTTGATATTTGTCCTGCCTGATGTCTCATTCTTGTGTTGCCTGATGTCTCATTCTCAATCAGAGTGACAGCTTCCCTGGTAGCAATTCAGTTGAAATAAAAAGATGAGGACGAAAACCTTTTTGCGCAATGTTTGTTTGTCTTAGGGTTCTACGTTTCTTCTTTGCTGTAGGTGGTTACTAATTGGGTTATTGTCAATATTTGATAAGATTAGTAGTTTGTCCCAATTTGCAGCTGCCTGCCTCTGCTACCGGCAACACCTACCTACTTAGTGGATGCATTATAAATATGCTTGGCTACAAACTGGGAGCTCGAACTTTAAATTTATAGTTCAATGGAAGCGCCAGAGCGCTCGTTATCCTTCCTGTGGCCCAGACATTATTTAAATCGTTAAGCAGACAAACAAAATCCCAATTTCAAACCCAATGCCACCAACAGGTCTGGCGCCAGGAAGCCAGGCACCATCGAGATCCTCGTTGTCATAATTTAAATCGCAGCCACGCTTAAGCCAAGGGAAAAATATGGAAAACTATGCCCGGGCTCTTTGTGGCCGCGCTGCCTGCCAGCCATAATTTTCCGGTGAAAACGCATGAAAATACGTATTAGACAAAAAGGGGTTTCATCCATTTTAACGATTATGCATTGTGCCAGCACCTCTCCGTCTGTATCCCCTGTCAACCTTCTTCGCATACCAAAACAGCTTTTTACCTGTTGATGTTAGACGGAACGGAATGGGGGGGAAAGTTGAGGCTGCCGGAAGGTTGCGACAATGTTATACGCTAATTGAGCACAAAAACATTCAGCAAGTTTATCGGTTTGATGGCAATGTTATTACACTGAGCAACAAAGTTGAATTGAATGCGAATATAAATTGTGGGTAATAAATAAGTGAAATCATGAAAGATAAAATATGAGATTCTTATAATGAAACAACATTCAGTTGAAACACATTATAAAAATAGCACAGGCTTACAAGATTCTTAAGCCGATTTAAATCAATATTTATATATTTATTAAAAAAAAAGCCCACGTTGAAAATAAAAACAAAAAATAAATTTTTAATGATAAGTTATATAATAAATAATCAGTATTAAATACCAGGATTAAATACAATTTGAACGTATTTTTTAAACAGTTCTTAAATAAATACGTATCACAACGGGTCGATACATGGCCTATGTGAGTGGGGGGTTTTTCGAACCCCTAACTACCGCTCAAACCTAAATAAATACATATTCAATTCTTTTATTTAATAGCTATAAAATTCTTGTAGAGCAGTGTATTGCTCCAGTGCACTTCATATGCATTGTTCTTTGAGACACGTGCCACTTGAAAAACTTGTTAAAATTTCTCCCTATGTTTGCTAGTTTAGCTCCACACATTTTTACCGCCTTATGACATTCCCCATTCCCGTTGCCAGTTTCGGTTAAATGCTAGCAACAAAAAATTATAATTATGCATAATTTAATTTTAATATAATACGCATTTTCCAAATAGCATTTTCTACTCTCGAAATTCTTGGAAGGTGCTCCTCCGCACGACCAAGCGGAAGCCGCTGGCGACAGACACCCCAATCCCCCAAAATCTCTGCAGACTGCATCTGGCTGGAGTGCATGTTATTCTGTGTTCGTGTTCGCTTGTGTGTATGTGAGTGTATGTTTTTGGTTGTCATTTAACAAAAATTTATGCATTCATTTTTTTAGTGGTTATTTGATTTTGATTTGGGAATTTTAATTAATAATTATGTTTTGGGCGCCTCGTCACGTTGCATTCTTGTTGAAATATGTTTATGAGTAGATGGAGGTGGAGATGGATATGGATATGGATTCAGGGGCCACAATCAAATATTCAACACAATAATTTTATGGTATGTAAAACAACTAATTGGGCAGAAAGAACAATAATTTCAATGCTTGAAAAGCTTTTTGAAATGTTTGGGCTTTGAGAGAGAGTTGAGAGAGGAGAGGTAGTTCAGGTATTGTTAATGGCGTGTAAGGTGATAAGGGTTATAGAAAACCAATTATTGTCAAATAACTGTTTAAAACGTTTAATTAAAAAGTTCTATAGCACTATAATTAGACTTTTGTTGTTTTTCTTTTAGTTATAAACTAAAACAAAAAAAAAAATTTTAAAAAGAAAGCGGAAATCATGTCTTACATTTCAGTAACGTCATCTGCAGACATGAAAAACTAAATAAAAAAATATAAACAAAGAAACAAAGACAGAAGCCGGTCAACTGCAGGAAATTTGCACAAAAAAGAAGGATCAATTTTCTGCGAAAAGAGCTCGGAGCACACTTTAACAGGATAAGATGCATTTAAGCAAATGAACACACAAAGAAGCATAAAAGTAACAAAGTAAGTAAAGCAAAAATGAAGGAGCTAATGCATTCAAAAGGCGTCGGCAACGCATTGAAGTCGACCAAACAAAAGCCAAGTGAGTACTTGGCCAACGGCAAGTGGTCAACTGGCCAAACGGGAACCACAAAAGGCAAACGGCCAACGGCGGCAGCTGGCAAAAATGCTGGAATGAATAATAAAAATGATGAGCTCAAATGAGCAACAAAGCTGGCTGCGATTAATGCGGGGCGAAGACGGAAGCATCGTCTTAAGGTTGCCAGGAAGCAGCTCGATCAACTAGTCTGATACAATTTTAAGCCCATTTGGCGAATAATTTTAAACCAATGCATTTTCTTTTTTTTGTTTAAAAGCGTTTCGAATGCAATAAACGTGCTGCACAGCTGCAGTCCAAAATATATATGTATATCCTGTTGTTTAGTCCTTTTCGTCTGCCGCCTGCTGCTGCCAGTGTCAACTTTTTGGCAATACTAAATACTAAAAGTGTTCACAGCTCTGGGTTTTTGCTTTGCTTCTCGCCGACTGTTGACACTTTCAGCTGTCCTGTGAAACACCACCCGCTGCCCCTGGCGATGTCCTGGTGCTAATATGTTAAGCAGCAGGTTGCCAACAAAATCGTACTGCTGCCTTATTGAGCTGTCGTCAGAATGCTGAGAGTTTTTTTTCACTTCATGCTGCTTTAGCGAGAAAAATTTAGCATTAAACACTACTGTGAGAAAATGTATCGCCAATGATCCTGATGTCCTGCACATCCACATCCACATTGAAACGCAAACACTTGACCCATATTCAACGATATTAACAGCAATCTAAATCCCTCTGCCTTTCAATCAAATTGCGCAGCCTGTAATTGATACTTTGATAGGATCAGTTGAGGATCGTTCGTTATAGACAAACAATTTTATGCTACATTAAATTCTTAAAGAAAGAAAATACTTAAACTCAAATGAAAGCATTGCATAATAAACATCTGCCAAGACCCTCAATAGATGGGGGCACAATCAATTGAGTTTGCCTGTGGTTTCGATATCAAGGAATTTCGTAAAAAGGATCTTTCTTTCATTTGTTTACTAAGACATATATAGGGAGGTATAAGTTCCAGTTCTTTAATAGTGAACAAAATAAGTACATAGTGCTTAAACAGAAAATATTATAAATATCAAGCGGATCCGACAGACGTTGTCCTGTTCATACTTCTTCTTAATCATCTGGTGAGAGCTCTTATACCCTTATAACGCGTATTCAGAATACAGTCAAAAAATTAACTGGTATACCTTAAATACCTTAACAGGTATATTATGAAGATTTGTAAACTTATTGTTAGTTTTGTTTTTAAAATAAAAGATTTTATAAATAATAATAGCAAAGATAAAAAGAGAAAGTCTTAATATACTAACACCTTACAACTATGAAAACACACAAAACACTGAATTCTTTTAATTAAAAAGGGCCTCTTAAAAGTATGCAATATAACAGCGACTAAAGTTAAATTTGGAATATTTATGATTTAGCCAAAAGATATGTTTTAAAATCTCTTAATTTTCTTTTCACTAACGCAATCCTAGACATTTTGGAACAAAACAAAAAGATTTAATAATAAATAAACACAAGGCTAAAATTAAATTCAGTCTGAAATGGCAAAAACCATATAACTAAGTTTGTAAAACAAATAATTAATTTCCCTGCGTTTTATCATTCATTGGCCATGAGAAACTTATACATTGGCGTTTGCCTATCATATACTAACTACATATATTATTTTAGTTAACTTTTAACTAAAAATCATAGGTCTTAATAAAGTTATGACACATAAGACAAAACAGCGCATCAAATGTTAACCTTAAATGTGACACAAATTCCGAAAAAGTGTTATATTATATTTGCGCAGATGTTGCAAATCAAATAGTCAGGGGCCAATTTATAGTCAATTTTGGCCATGACGAAAGTTTGCTATAAAAGAGACTGCATAAGCTTCAGTCATAATTTAAAAATCTATCTCAAACCACATCAATTAATATGCTACCAAACAAATTCCTGGTTATGAGCTTTGGTAAGTGAACAAATATTAAGACGCCAAACATAATTTAAATTACCATTACTCAAAATATAGCTCTCTTCGCTATGTTCATAGCGATCTCTGCCCAAGGCAGCGATGATAAAATCAGCGATCGTCGCTTCCGTTGGTTGGGCTCCATGGAGCAGGAGGAGGAGAGCCCAGAAGGGGAGGACGAGTCTGATGATGTCAAAGAGTCTGATGCTGAGGAAGAGGGTGATGCACAAGATGATGGCAATAATCAAGAGAAAGAGGCTCTGAAAGAAGCCGACAACGAGAGCGCACAGAAGGATGCACAAAAACAAAAGTTAATTTAATTTAAGCAACAAATTATATTAAAAGGTTTTGTAATGTATTGAACAACTATTTAGAGAGTATTAACCATTTAAAAATAAAAAACAACATACTGTATGTATAATTAATTTTATTTAACATAAATTAATGTATGTTTAATTCAATTTTAATATGGTTTACATACAGTTAATTATTTATATTGATATTTATTTGTATTATGCATTTAAATATATGCTTATGTATATTTAAACTATGACTAAACATAAATTTCACACAATTATGCCATCGCTCAATAATTTAATTTAATTATGGATTGACCATATTTTACCTTTTTTTCTTTTACTAAATTTTAAATAAGTATTTTGTGTTTAGTTTAGTTTCTCAACAAAATTGGAAAATGGAATGATACACAGAAATAGTATGATTAAACAGAATACGCCAAAACATTTAACACAAACAAAAACTAACATTCTTCATATACAGGCTGACAGGTGTTCTTGAAGTCTCATCATCTGTTCGTTCATTTTTAAAAACATTGTCGTTAGCTCTACACCGAGACAGATTCTTTGATACTAGGCGTCGCCGGTTGGTAGTTGATCGCCTCCAGTAAATTGCACACGTTAATTAGATACTATTTTCCAGTTGCTGTTCTTTTTTTTAAATTATTATGGTTTATGTTGTTTGCTTTTAATGCGTTGCGTTGCGTTTTGAGTCTTGTTTTCTCATCGCACATCCAAGCCACGATCCAAGCGTTCCTCCACTTCACACGTCATCACACATTACTGTCCGTGCCGACGGCGCCAGTGAAGGAGAAGGGTTGCGCATTGTTCACAATGCCCGCCCGATCGTTGGTTGTAGACGCCGCATTTCCACCGTATCCCGTTTGCTGTGCTGCGGCACGCATATCCGCAACGGAGGCTCTAAGATAAATTAAGAAAACGCAAATTCAGATTAGATGTACAAAAAGAGGTTAGTAAAAACTTGGGTCAGTATATAACTAACGGGAAAACAGGCTAAATAAATAATAATGCTATTGTGAATGGGAATTGAAGTATTGTGGATCTCGTGCATTGCGTTGAATCACATATTAAAATCAAACAAAATTTACACTATTTACTATTTTTAATCATAACATACACATCAGAAAACACAATTAAGGACACTGTCCATCAACATTGCAAAAAAAAGTACTGAAAAATCTACAATTTCTTCAAAACATATTCTATTACTTTTGTATTTTTTTTAGAGGACCAAATACTATGATTGTTTTAAAATTTAAATTAAATATTTATGCATTAAATATACATGGAAAAAAAAGCATTTTCTACAAGACTCTACCAAAAAAAAAACAATTAAATTTGTGTAAATATATTCCGAATATTTCTATGAAGTAGAATATAGAAAACTATGACTAATAGATAACTCTAAAATACTCAAAAATTAGAGCGGATCGAATAATACTAGAAATGTATTATACTTTTAAAACTAAAGTGACTACAGGATTGACTAAGCTACATAAGAGACAATCAACAATCATTAAAACAGGTACTTAAGTGAATTGCTCTTTAATATTGAGTTGCCTTTACATTAGCGTACTTCTCGCTGTTGCTGTTGCTGTAGTAGTTCTTGTAGTTGGCTTGCTGCAGACTGCAATTGGCATTTACTGGACAGTTCTGGGACAGTTTGGGTTTGTTCAATTCTTTTGCATAGAGTTGTAAGTTAATTTTAGTTAGGTTAAAACACACAATATTTTACATGATACATTTTTAGTGTTGCGTTCGTTTCACGTGAGATTAATTAACTAACTAGTTATTTCAACTATATGTAAGGTATATTAAGCTAGGACTCTGCTGCTCAGGCTGATTGTGAGAAAGTGTGTTTTTGTAACAATAAGTCCAAGAGTAGGTATTAATATTTATTTAGAGAAAGCCACATAACATTGGATGCCAATATGGGATCCATTGGGATGTTTCGTTTTTTTTGTTACATTTGTATTTTTGCGAGTATTATTTTGTGTGAGTTTTCAAAATATGCTTCGCAAAATATAAATAATTATAAATAAATTAAGAGCCTGGTTAAAAATGGACTATATCCTTTCCTTTTTATAATACCCAGGGCTTTAGACGAAAATAATATCAAGTTCATTTCTGGCATTATTCTTTTTAAATAAATCACAAAATTTTGTAATAATTTCCTAACAGAAAACACAATTATGAGAACAATTTGTTTAACTATAAATATGCAAAAGAAACGGCTTGCAATATTTGTTTAATTAATTATGATAAGTCCTTGTGTTTGTTGTGTATTTATATGTATATATGATATTTGTTGTTATTGTTGTTATCTATATATATCTTGCGACCAAATAAGATAGCTTTGGTTTAGCTCAATTAACATTTCAATTAGTTTTGTTATTTTCAAGCAAAGTATATCAACTTAATGCTTTCTAGCTTATAGATTTTCCTCGACGATTCTTGAATTATGGTTTTTTTTAAGGTTTTTGCAGGCAATTTGTGTACTTTGCTTTGTGGAAGCTGTCGTTTGTTAGCGTGTTTAATTACTAATATAATTTGTTCACTAAAAATAGAATGTATGTGTATTTATATATATTCTGTAATATTCAAAAACACCTCGCTATACAACGCACATTTAATAATAGAGAAATGCAACTACATGCAAAGGACGACGACATAGACGACCAAAAATAGAGAGAAAATGCATTTGAGCAACAATTTATCAACAATTAGTTAGCATTAATAAGTAACAATTATGAAAAGTTTCATTGTTTATCAATTGGTGGGGTGTTTTTGTAATTCTGTATAATTCTGTGTTCCGGCTATATATAATCTGACCTCTGCGCACGGCCGCTCTACAATGTTTTTGTATTATAGTAATTATTATCTTATTTATATTACTTTCAATTGGAACGAACACTAAAAACTATGCTTCGTAAAATATTTGATACTCAATTTTGCATTATGATATTTTTTGTCTAATTGTTGTTGTGTAAGTGGGAGTGTGTATGTATGTATTATTATGTTGTTGTGTTTTTATGCGGTTTGTTTGTATTTTGGCAGTTTATATTTTGGGTTAACGCATTTATGTTGGACGCCAAACATCGGGATCTTCCATGAGCGTAATATGTTGATCGCCGCCCATTTGCATTTGGCCACCCACCTGGCCGCCAGCCATTTGTGTGGGCGATGTAGCCGCAGCGGCCATATCTTCTCGAGAAGCTCTATTTTGTTATATTCATTTATTTATTGATGTGTTAGATAACAGAGGTTGTTGGTGGTTGGTTGTTTGTTGTCGTTAACATTAGTATTAATTAATTAAGCATAATCACAGCGCAAGCAGTTCAAGGAATAGAGAGAATATTGTATTCATTAGCATTTGAGTGTGCCGTTTTGGTTTTTGTTGCTTCTCCGCTTATCCAATATCAGTCTTAACAGTTAACTAGCCAACTAACTGGTTTGATCTCCATGATCTCCAGTCAATACTCACTTTTTGCCTAACGCCATCATGCCGTAGACAGCGCCGGTGGCAAAGATCAGTCCGCTGCCAAAGAGACTCGCCAAACCGAAGCACATAAAAATGGGCGGCACCGCCATGCTGTAAAATATGATATTTGTATATGATATAATACATTTTATTTGATTGAGTTACTCACGCGCAGTAGAGGCCCGCTCGGAAATACATCGGCTTGGCATCCACCTTATCGGCTACTGTGCTGACCTGTTCGATGCATATAAAGCAACAAGGTGCCTCCAGTGCCATTACCACAAAGCCAGCTATCATTTGTATAATGCCCGCAACAAGGCATGAGACGCTCAGTCCAATGATTGAGAGCACATTCCATAGTCCAAACATTATGGCAACTAAACAAAGGAAGATTCAGTTAGACTTAGTAAATAATAATGTTTAAGCTCATTATGGAAATTGCAGTAGATAAACATTTGTTAACAAGAGACACAAATTATATAAGATAACACGTTTCAACGCCAGTTATCAAAACTTATGACAACACGTCGTTTGCGTTAACTTTATCTTGCTAATGCTCTTTTTTAATCAGGCTATGGCCAAAATATTGTTTATTGCTGAAAAAACAACGCCTCCAACATTTGGCCTTATTATCTCTCAGGTTTCGTTGGGTTTTGTATGAACTACAGTACGACCTGGCTCAACGGGAACTATTTTCAAAAAGCGATTGCATTTGTTAGCCATTAAAATTAAAGTAAATCGAGTAAATCTGTCTTGAAAGCAAGTATTTCATTTTAATTTATTTATTTTTTTAAAAACTAAGAAATTGTGGTCTGTACTTTGTTACTTTCTATACTTTTCTAACGAGGGTTCCATTGAGCGAGGTCTTACTGTATTGTGCAAAATTGGAACATTTCAAGCTACTAATCTAATCAAAAACAGAGACCTGACTCATCCCACTGCTAAATAAGCGACAAGGTTTTATTCTTTTATATTTTTATATATCAAAAATAAATATAAAGAAAATAAAACGCCACACACACATACACACAGAGAGCAAAAGCGTGACAAAACACACAAGCGAAAACAGTTGTTCAAATTGGAACATAAACTGGAATATGAATGAAAAGTACACACAAGCTGATGCATAAGAACTATAAATAAATAAATGCATTGAGAAAAATAATTTAATCGATGAAATTGTAGTAGAATACACTGCAAAAGATCTTGCTCTCGTGTTGGAAATTTAACAATTTATTAAATAACCTCATCACACCTCTATTCCATTTTTTAAGGGCATTAAGTAGTTAACCAAAGATGAACTGCGATCAGAACGAGTTTATTTTTGTAAACTGATCCCAGTTTTGAGGTCACTGCGGTACGAACTCAGGTACAATTACGCTCTGTGCTCTGTCGAGCGACATTAAGCTAAAGTTATAAGTATTAATTATAAATAAGAATAGTGCTTGTTTTTATTGTGAAACTGGTTCATGGAAGCCGCAAGAGTAAATTGTTGATCACAAATAAAATAAATGTGAGAGATATTTTTTATTTATTTTCTTGGGGGTAAAAGCGCCAACTATTTGATCAGCAAACAATAAGAAAGATACAAATTGTTATTGCTTGTTAATTGGATTACTGGTGAAATACTTATACTTCTTGAGTCTAGCCTAAAAGAACTAAAACGAAGCTCCCTTGGGGTTTGACAAAAAGTTTATTTTTTTATAGCAGTCTGTTCATTGAACCTTTAGGTAAGAGAAAACCTTCAAATGAAGAGTTCAATGTCATAGCAACTGCGGAAACGGAGAACAATGGGGATATGTCCCCATATAAATGTACAGGCAAACCTGGATAGTGTGAACAAGAATTCAAAATTTCTTCACACTATCCAGGTTTTTTTATTTTGTTGATAAATTGAATATTCCATAGTTAAATAAATCATTTAATTTGTGCGTTTTATTCAAATTTACTTTGAAAAAGTAAAAATAAAGTCCAATTCCATTAAAAAGGAATTAAAATAACTTTGTATATGTGAACAAATATTTTGTAACCTATGTATGTTCATACTATCCAGGATTGTCTGTGCTATGTTTTTTAGGCAAAACAAAGACAACGAGAGAACGAGAGCTAACTAAACAAAAAGAGAGAGAGAGTGCCAATTTATATTACTGATAAAGTTATAAAAAGCATGCTAAATTTGTGGCAATTTAATGACAGAAACTTTAATAGGAAAATGCACTTGACGGTGACATAAAAAACTTGACATAGAAAGCGAAAGAAAAATGCGCCTCACACACACAAAAACACACACACAGATATTTCTGTATCCTTTAGAGCATTTCCTTGTTGTTGTTGTTGTTATTTTTGCCTTAATCAATGCCAAAGAGCGAACGAGCGTGCGTGTTTTGAGCTTTGTGGGTGGATAACACTCACATACACATACACACACACACACACACATATAAAAACAAGTGGGGGATGGGGAGTACAAAAGATAAGCAGTGTAACAATGAAATTTACATGCATGAAAATCGATGCAAATGTTTTTGTTCTCAAGTTTTTTTGTTTGTGTTGCTGTTGTGTGGGTTGATAAACATGGATTATTACTTACAGAATGCGGCAACGATGCCCAGTACACGACTGCCATATTTGAGATACCATGGCGCTTCTGGACCGCCAGCTGGATCTTGGTTTGGACGCGCCAGCAGTCCCGTTATCTTTTCCGCAAATGACTGCACATAAAAAAACCAATTGTATTATTAAAGCAGACGTTGTATCTTTTTTTATTTGGAAAATCGAACTGCAAGCTCAACATTATATCAGCCATGCAATTTGTGACGCGGCCGCTTTTTAAACATACACACACACACACACACACACACAAACAGAGTACACCTTTACAAAACAGGCAAAATTCACGTCACCAAAAAGATCTGCCGCGTTTAGTTAAAATACAAAACAATGACGTTTGCACTTGCTGATTATTTAATGGAGCACACGTTGACATTTACATACCATTTTGTTAGGCAACTAATTAACTTAAGCTAGATTAATGCAGCGCAAATGTAACAATTTTATGCACTATACATCGACGAAAAAAAACGCTGAATAAAATGAAATGCAGAATAATACCGATATTACTGAGCTATCGATTATTTTGTTTAGCTGCTATGGTGCTGCCAGACTGTTGCGACTATCAGAAACTCAACTACTAACTAACTAGCTACTAACGGAATTTTTTGTTAAAGTTTGTGTAGCTTTTCTGAAAAAAAAAAACGGCGTTAGTCATGGAAGTGTGCATTTTGTGTGTAGAAAATTTTGCTGTTTGCAAGGACCTAAGTTTGGGAAAATACAATGCAGCGAAGGAGCTACTGCAACTATTTATATTGCTACAAATACAGGTCAGTCAATAAAATTTTACATTTGTTATTAGAATTTTAAATTTATTTATAAATTGGAAAAAATTCTTTTATGCACATGCAAACCTTGCTTTTGTAAAGTCGTCAAGTAATAAATTACGAGTTATTTCCGGCGCTTGTTGATAATTACCCAAAATATAATGGAGATTCAATCGTTAAAATCATCCTTTCTGCAAAGGAGCAACTGCACCAACTAATAACAGCATTCCAAATCCAGGTCAGTCAATCAAATCACTCAAATCGTTAAGATTTCCATATATTGACCGAGCTATTTTAGTTTCCTGTCCTTAGGGTTCTTTTAATAAATAAATTTCTATAGATAATAAGACAATAAGACACAATTCTTCTGCGGGGTTTTTCGGGAGTTGAAATTAAAATTGAAAATACAGTTTTTATTGCCAAAATTTAGTTGTTTTTTTTTCCTGATAATATTGCCCTTGTTAGGGGAAAGTGTTGTACATCAATTTAATTTTTCTCGTTGTTTTAATTCAATGATGGGCGTTTAAGTTTAGTTTAGTTCGTTTGGTTCGGTTTCCGTAAATGTCTACAAAATGACATTTTGGATAAACATTTTCGTGGAACTGGAACGAAAGCTCAAATTTATTTTTCGTTTTATTATTTTGGTATATGGAAAATTAAATTTATTATAATCATTGAACTGAATACTACGAGTATTAAAATTCTGGTTCTAAAAATAAGCAAATTGTTTTTCTTTAACATTTGTTGTTCACGTTTTTTGTATTTTGTGTCCAGCAGCCCGTTAATAAAGTTAATTTATTAATATACTATTTTTTGCATCAAATCTGTTGATTTTTAAAACATAAACTATATGTTAAATAAAGGTTATCATACTCGTAGTATTGTAAAAGCGTTGCACAAACATAAAATTATATTTCTGTCTATTGTAAATTATTGATTTGATTTTCTTTAAAATATTAATTGCCAGCTGATTTACATTAACACAAATGTGGATTCAATTTTACAATATTCTTGATGCTATTGTTTATTATGTGATATTTGTTGATTTCGAAAACAATTTTTTCAGTTTTTTTTATCGTTTCTTGTTTTCTTTGTTGGCGCAAGCAAATGGACAATAAAATTCAAGGATAGTACTTTGAGAATATAATTCGAAAAACAAAAAATTGGAAAATAGTTATTTTCAATTTCATTGCACATTTGCTTGACGCCAGTTGAACAGTTGTTCGTTTTTTTTTTAAATTATAGACAAAATTATACAAAATAATAATGGAAATTGGAAAAGTTTGAAAGAAATTCAAGAATTCTTACACAAGATACAAAATTAATATGGCTTTTCGAAAAGCTTTAAAAGTCAATTATAAAATGTTATGAAAAATGTAAGAAAAGTGTTTAAAAATAACTGATTCGAAAGGCCAGCTTATGGGCAGCAATTTTGCAGTTTTCAGTTTTTTTTTTTTCATTAAAGAAAATAAGATTTCTCACAAGTTTTTGCGTTATATTCATTTTGGATATGCCTGCCTGATATATTGCCCCCTATTAATAATGGGAGCTGTATCGCTTTTCTGTGGCTGCTTCTCCTTTTATTTTCCTCTCTCTTTCTCTTTATAATTATAGTTTTAGGTGTGTTTTTTTTGGGTATTGGACAAGTTCCTTCGATAGTAACAACATTAGAACAATATTTGAAATTTCTTCTTATACAACACTTTGGTTCGGTTCTTGTTTGCAAGTGTTTGTATGTGTGTGACTGTGTAATAATAGTTGTGGTTGTCGTAGTAGCTAGCCGTTTTGTTAAGATCACAATTGTGCTAAGAAATACTATATCACAATTAATTATTTACATTTGTTATTATTTGTATTTGTATTATTTTTTTTTTTTTGCTCTTATCGCATTACATCTTAGGTGGTTGTGGTGAAAGGCGGGGCGGGGCGGGGTTCGGTAAAACGACCCAGAAAGTCATGCAAGTCATTTTTGCACTTTAGTTGATGCCTCTTTGCCACAATTCGTTGTTACATAAAATGCACATTGCTCTTAAATAACGAAAGGATTTGGAGAACAAATTCTTTAGGTCTTTCTCTCTTCATATCTATATTGTAATTATTTTTTTTTGTTCTCCCCTTACTCTAAAAAAATAGAAAAAAACACGGCTGGAACTATAGTCAGAAGGATGACATTTGTTTTGCTCACAAGAAATAAAAGCAATCGAATAAAAACTAATTATTATAATCGTGTCGTATTGTAATGTAATGAGAGACCTATGCTTTTCTAATTGCACAAATTTTCCTTTCTTGCTTTTCTTTATCCTTATATAAAAAATTTTGCCTGGCAATTTTTTTTGTTTTTTTCTTTGTTTGGTTACAAAACGACGTGTGCCGAAGCGGAAGACTCACGTTTTTAACTTTTGTTTTTTCATTTTTGGTATGAAAATGTTTATACAATCCTCCTGCTTGCTATTTATATATACAATTGAATGTCTGAAATGTTCTTGTTGAAAAATGCATCTGCCCAAAAGTATTTCACTGAGAGATCCATGGAGAAACACTTTAAACTTGTTGTTTTTTGTAACGCTTGTTGTTAATGTTGCTATTGCTGGCTATAAGCTGGCCTTGCGGCGACCTAGAAATGCATACAGTGTGCAATTTGGTAGAAGGTTGACTGAACTTAGCAAAAAACATTTGCAATAAAATTTTTAGTGAATGAGAAATTCGTCCACGAATTAAAACTGGGCGTAAAATTTAAAGGCGGCCCTTGTTGCTGCTGCAAATGCTGTTGTTGCTGCATCTGCTGATGCGGCTGTTGCGATTGGGCACGCTGTAAAATACGCAAATTGGTGCCGGATGCCATGCGTTGCAGCTTGTGCAATGTTTGTGCATCTGGCGTTGTGCTGCTGCTGCTGCCGCTGCTCGATGCTCTAGCATAAGTTGCTACAGGCGAATTGAGCGATACCGAAGCGGGACGTGGACGTTGCTGTAGTTGCTCCGGATTTGATGTAGTTTTTTGTGCTGCGGCTGCTGCTGTCAACATTGCTAGCAAATTCATGCCAGTTGTTGGTGTTGTTTGTTGTTGTTGCTGCGGTTGTTTTTGTTGCTGCGGTTGTTTTTGTTGCTGCTGTTGCTGTATGTACTTTTTGTTCAAAATGCTTTTAACTACAATCGGCTGTTGCTGCTGTTGATTGCATTGCTTATCACTTTGCGACTTTGGGCGCGAGCGTTGCTGCTGTTGCTGTTGTTGTTGCTTTTGAGCCTTGACCGTCTTTAGCTGCTGCTGCTTTTCCTTGCGTATCAAGTCAAAAGAGCTGACAATCTGAAATTGCTTTGGTTTAGCTGCGAATACAACATTTGCTGCAATCTGAGCATTGCTTACCTTCTCGTTGTTTGCCGGCTGTTGGGCATCATTTTGGCTTTGGCTATGAAACAGTTGACGTTTGCTTGTTGGTGGTATTGGGGTTGCAGCTGCTGCTGCTGGAACGACAGCAGTTGTCACTGTTGCTGGTGTTGCTGCTGTTGTTGGGTTTGCTGCTGTTGTTTCTGCTGTAGTTGTTGTTGTATTGCTGCCTGCAGCCACATTTAGTTGCTTGTTATTGTTGTTATTGTTATTGCGCTTGATGTTGCTACCAGTTAAAGCATTAGCATTGCTGCCTCCGCCATTACCATTGCCATTACCATTACATGCAGCTCCATTGTTGCTCGCCTTCCCATTGAGATTATTGATTTTCACACCATCCAGATCGCCTGTCGATTTGTGGCGCTGCCGAGTCGATTCGTCCATCTTGTTATTGTTGTTGTTTGTTGGCGATGTTGATGTTATAGCCTTGGGACTTTGCTGTCCCGAGCATTTGCGACGTCGCGCATTTGTCTCATTTTCGGTGCGACGATCATTCACCCACTTCTTGAGACGCTTCACAAACGGCATGATCATAAAGAATGAATTTGAATTCTTGCCCAGTTTGGCCTTCGATGCGGCATCGTTCTTATTCACCGGCAAGGCATCAATGCGAAACCAATCACAAGATTTTATCTCCATGCGTGTGCGTGGCGAAAATTGCGTATCCAACGGGATGTTCCTCACAATATACAATCGCGTATATTGATAGTTGATTAGAGCCTCAACATAATCATCCGCATCTATGGCGTCCGTTATGTCGAAGCCGGTCTCCTCGTAGACCTAAAGCAATAAAGATTTTAATTTATCTGTAATTTGTTTTTGTCGTTGTTGTTATTTACCTCTCTGATGGCACAGTGTGCCGGATCCTCGGTTTCATTGATTTTACCCTTGGGAAAGCCCCACGAGTTTCGAGCAAAAAATGATTGCACCAGCAGACAATGATTAAGATCCTCCGATACCAGAATAGCGCCACATGTCGGCACCGAAAGCTTATAGTTTTTCCATTCCAACAATATCTGATCAACAGTGCCAAAATGCTTGTTCAAAAAGGGAATGTGCTGAATTGACAAAGAAACAAATTAAAATTTATTATTGTTGTTTTTTTCTGTTTTAAACTTACCTGAAATAGTTGCATGGCAAACTGTTTGATGCCCACGACGGGCAGCTTTCGCTGCTGCTGATCGGATTCGATGGGTGGTGCACAGAAGAAGTCCAAATAGAACCAATGGGCCTGCTCAATTTGAAAGCAAATGCGTATTAAATTATTTAGCTCCATGTCCGGCACATTAATGATGAAACGGCTAGCCAGATCGTCGAGTATATCGGACGGAATTTTCGATTTCTCTGGCAATTTAATGCTGGACGATTTTGTTGTTGCTTTGTCTGTTGCTGTCGTTGGATCCTCGGCGGAGGAGCAAGAGCTGCCATAGCTATTGGCCGTTAAGGAGTTGGTTGATGTGCTTGAGTTAGTTGATGATATGGATGAGTTGAGGCGTTGCTTTTGTAATTTCGATACCAAATGCAGTTGCCTCTGCTGCGATCGACTCTCAATGGCAATTGGCGCGCTGATGCATTTCGATGCGACGACAGCAACAGTTGCTGCTGCTGTTGCTGTTTTTGTTGTAAATACGGCGCCCGTCTTAAGCAATTGATTTAATGCATCATTCTCAGTTTCGTTTTCAGAGTTTCGTCGTTGTTGTTGTTCCTGTTTGATTGCTGCTGCCGTTGTTGTTGTTGACGACAAACTAACATTGCTCGGGCCATTGTTGTTGTTGTTGTTGTTATTAGTGTTGTTTATATTGTTAATGTTGAGCACCTTTTGCAGAGTCAGCGATGCAAGCAACGCCAAGTTATTAACTTTAAAGAAATGCATTAAAAAACAAAATGAATAAAGTTAATTAAAGTATTATATATTCAGATTCTATCGGATCAGCTGATTTTGCAATGTGCAATGCTTGAAACAAATTCAGCTTTTGATCCACTTTCGTCAATTCGCTGGGGCGTTGCCAGGGTAAAGCGACGAAGCGTTGCCACAAATAAATTTGTAAATTTTCCAAGTTGCCAATTCAGCTATGAAATTAAGCAAATGTCGAAGCAATTTATCGATATTGCCCAATTAATAATCTAGTGAAAATCATCAACTTTATCATCCTTGTCTAGTTAATTGATCAAAAAAATCAACCTTCTTTCGTTTCTTGCTGCCATTTTGTCTGCAGTTTCAACAGAGAGAGCACCTTGGAAAAAATGCTGAATAATCATTGCTAGCCTATGTGTGTTCGTACATACTATGTGCATTTGCACACACACACACATGCATTCGTATAATGATCCGAGCTGGGCCAATGATTTACAAATTGCGCAACAACAAATAGTCACACAATTAAAAACAAACACTATTTGTTACTTATCGTTTTTTGGCCTCTAACAAACTAGTCGAGGGACGGTACGCGAAGCGTGGGAGGGGAGGGGCACTCAGTTCAGCGACCTGCCTTCAAGTGTTGCAAAGTTGGCAGCGCTGCAACTGAGCTGGTGGAAAACTACTGTGGCGTAGAGATAAACATACTAAGCGAGGGAAAGGGGGAAGGGATAGATGGACACAATAAAACTCATATTGCAAATATAATGTATTTTTATTAGTAGGAGGAGAGAGGGGGAGAGAGGATTAATGTTATTGTTTTTTTTTTACCATTGTCATTTTGATTGACGATTGTTGGAGAGTTGGCGTTCAACGGTGTGCAAGTTGTTGTTGTTTTTGTTGTTGTTGACAAAACTGCTGCTGCAGCGGAGCGCCTTGGTCGCTGCTTTTGCTGGGACGTCGGCGTGGATGCTGCGGTAACAGCGGCGGCTGTTGCGACGACGGCGTTATTAAATGTTGGGACAATTTCCATAATATTTCGAATATTTTGTGGGGATAACTTTAATTATTTTCTTTTTAATCTTATACACTTGGTTTATATAAATGTTTTTTTTTTTTATATATTAGAGAAGTGTTTGCGCTTTGTCATTCAAGCCAATTACATGCTCAGTCTTTCCTTCTTCCTCTTCTCGATTTTTTGTCACGTTTCTTTGCAATAT
Source organism: Scaptomyza graminum (assembly GCA_018901835.1). Taxonomy (NCBI): domain Eukaryota; kingdom Metazoa; phylum Arthropoda; class Insecta; order Diptera; family Drosophilidae; genus Scaptomyza; species Scaptomyza graminum. The sequence goes on from JAEIFL010000314.1 coordinate 1,774,085, forward strand.
CGTGGATCAAGTTTTTTCTGATTCAGTTGTTGATATTTCTGTGAATATGGCTGCCAGTCGTCGTCGAAAATGCTTGTTAGCTGCTGCTTTTGCCGCACAAATTTCAATTTCCAATGCAATTTTTGAACTTGATAGTTTCTGTTGTTGGTTTTTTTTTCATTTCTTGATGCTTTTGGTGTTGCTGTGTTGCAATCAACATTATTTGCTTTTGTTTTCGTGTTGCTTTTAATTGTGTTGTTAGCCATCCACAATTAATTGTGTCGCTAAACAGAAACAAAAAGTCTCCGCTACTCTCCACTCGACATACGCACGCACACAATCAAACTTGTTTTTCTTCACGTAGTACTTTCTAAAATAAAATTAGGCTGCCTGTGTATGTGTATGTATGTGGTTTTTGCGTCACTCTTATTTGCTGCTCAAAATTGCTTTATTCGTTGGTATTTATTTGCATGCGTTGTTTAGATGTAGTTATTAATACGTTGCACTTATATTTATGAAATATTTTGCATTTTCAATTGCTTAATATTTGGAAAAATGCTTCCTCGTCGCACATATGAAAGTCGCAGATATAAGACCACTTCTAAGCATCAGCAAAATACCTTATGTATGTACCCATATTAAAAATGCCAGAAACGTTTGGTCATACTGCGCACAAAAGGTAAAGCTATCGATATCTGTAAATTGCAAAATATACAATTACAAATTATTTTATTTGTACACCAATAATAATAATAATTTTTTTTTTTCAAAAATCACAAAATTTAAATAAACAAAATCATTTTAGAGTATCCCGACGTCCTTCTTTTTATCGATAGGATAAAAAAATTAAGTTATATCGATTCTTTGAACGATATTTCAGTGCTCTGAAAAGGCCAGCCTCTATGAGAGAAGCTTCTGATGAAAATATTGTGAAAATTCGTGTTTATTGTGCAAAAAAATGCCTAATTTCATTATTTAATAATGCTAGATGTGTTAATGCAATGCCCAGCACTGGCAGCAATAAATTAACTGTCAAGCACATTGTATTAAAACGTCAAAAAGTCTGTGCTTTTTGATAGTTCGATTTTTCCCAAGCTACAAAAGTCTGTGCTAAGTGCAAAATCTGGTAATGTACTAATGCATCTGCCAGTTAAAAACGTGCAAGACTAATATTTAGCACAAATGTCGCATTAAGCAAGCACCAAAATTGCATTTTCGAACATTTCCGCCTGCACCTGGTTTCCGTGGACGTGCTTTGGATCCGTGGATAACAGAGACGCAAAGGTAATGGGGGGGACGAACGACAAACTATTATTAATTAGAGATGAGCGCGTGAAAATCTTTTGCTCACGCAAACTGAATGCATAAATAATTTATTATTTTAAGTGTCAAATAATTATAAATACAATTTATTTGTAACAATCTTTAAATTTTTGATATATATTTTGTGTAAGTTTTTTTTGGATGTTATTCCAATTGACAGTTATTTCTTGTTGGCTGCGTGCGTGTGTGGGCGAAATCCAAACACTCTTCATTGTGATCGGCTCATTATCTCTTCTTTTTTGCTTATTTAACAACCTTAGATAGACGCCGTGTGGGGTTGGGCTTCCGCCCCGCTGCGCTTAGCGGCGAATAGAATGGGCGATCCTTTGCTGCCGGGCTCGACCGGCCTTGGCAGTGGCTCGGCCACTGCAGCCACAGGTGGCTCGGTTACAACGGGCAGTGGCCTAGGCAGCGGCGGCACCAGCGGTGCCGATCGTCCGCCATCCCCAGCCCGTCTTACCCACACATCCGAGAAGCATCCAAAAGTGACGCTGACCGAGCTGAACATGTTGCGGCGCCATCGGGAGCTGTGCGATGTGGTGCTCAATGTGGGCGGACGCAAGATCTTTGCCCATCGCGTCATATTGAGCGCTTGTAGCTCCTATTTCTGTGCCATGTTCACCGGCGAGCTGGAGGAGTCGCGCCAAACCGAGGTCACAATCCGTGACATCGATGAGAACGCAATGGAGCTGCTAATTGACTTTTGCTACACCGCTCACATTATAGTGGAGGAGTCGAATGTGCAGACGCTGCTGCCAGCCGCCTGCCTGCTGCAGCTGGTCGAAATTCAGGATATTTGCTGCGAGTTCCTCAAGCGTCAGCTGGATCCAACCAATTGCCTGGGCATACGCGCCTTTGCCGACACCCACTCTTGCCGCGAACTATTGCGCATTGCCGACAAATTCACCCAGCACAACTTCCAAGAGGTGATGGAAAGCGAGGAGTTTCTGTTGCTGCCCGTCGGCCAGCTGGTGGATATTATTTGCAGCGACGAGCTCAACGTTCGCAGCGAGGAGCAAGTCTTCAATGCGGTCATGTCCTGGCTAAAGTACAATGTCGCCGATCGTCGACAGCACTTAGCACAGGTAAAATAATAAATTCTTCACTTAAATTTTTATAACTTTTAGTTTTGTTCCAAAGGTTTTGCAACATGTGCGTTTGCCGCTGCTCTCGCCCAAATTCCTGGTTGGCACTGTGGGCTCGGATCTGTTGGTGCGCTCGGACGAGGCGTGCCGCGATCTGGTCGATGAGGCCAAGAATTACCTGTTGCTGCCACAGGAGCGTCCATTGATGCAGGGTCCGCGCACCCGTCCACGCAAACCCACGCGTCGTGGCGAGGTGCTATTCGCAGTGGGTGGCTGGTGTTCCGGGGATGCGATTGCCTCGGTCGAACGTTTCGATCCGCAGACCAACGATTGGAAAATGGTCGCTCCGATGAGCAAAAGACGCTGCGGTGTCGGCGTTGCCGTTCTCAATGATCTGCTCTATGCTGTTGGTGGCCACGATGGTCAAAGCTATTTGAATAGCATCGAGCGCTATGATCCGCAGACAAATCAATGGTCCTGCGATGTTGCCCCAACCACCTCGTGCCGCACCAGCGTCGGCGTTGCTGTCTTGGATGGCTTCCTCTATGCTGTGGGCGGGCAGGATGGTGTGCAGTGTTTGAATCATGTCGAACGCTATGATCCCAAGGAGAACAAATGGTCCAAGGTGGCGCCAATGACCACCCGTCGTCTAGGCGTTGCTGTTGCCGTCCTAAGCGGTCATCTCTATGCCATTGGCGGCTCCGACGGACAGTGCCCGCTCAACACAGTGGAACGCTATGATCCACGGTAAGTTTGTGCTCCGTCTCGATTCTCAACCATGATTTAAACTTCTTGATTTCGCAGACAAAACAAATGGGTGGCCGTCAATCCAATGTCCACGCGTCGCAAGCATCTCGGCTGCGCCGTATTCAATAATTATATTTATGCCGTTGGCGGACGCGATGATTGTATGGAACTATCCTCTGCCGAGCGCTACAACCCGCTCACCAACACCTGGAGTCCCATTGTGGCCATGACGTCGCGACGCAGCGGCGTACGTTTTTAGCTTCAATCCTTCTATCAAAATATTTAACATTGATTGTCTTTTTTAGGTCGGACTAGCCGTTGTGAATGGACAGCTGTATGCTGTTGGCGGGTTTGATGGCTCCGCCTATTTGAAGACCATTGAAGTGTATGATCCGGAGACAAATCAATGGCGGCTGTGCGGCTGCATGAACTATCGCCGTTTGGGCGGCGGCGTTGGCGTTATGCGTGCACCTCAGACTGAGAATTATATGTGGTGCGATAACAGTTTTAGACAGCATAACTTATAAATCAAATCCCAATCATAACTAACAACTACATAATGACATATTTGTTTTGTACTCTTAACACACACACATACATACATACACATATATGCTAACACAGGATACGCAAGGATTCTGTCGTCTGATGGGAGCCCAAGACGACGACGTCATCGCAAACGTTGCCGCCGCCGCATTTCTACTGAACAAACAACAACAACAAGCAAAACGACACAAGTCTGCAATAAATCGAAGCCAAATTTTTCTCCAACAATTAAACAAAAAGTTGAGCATGATAAAAACGTAATTGTGTAATAAATTGTTAATTGTTTCAACCTTTGGTAACGCGTTAAATGAAGTAGTTTGTTCGACACATAAACTCAAAAACAATTATACATATTCACAATAATATACTATATACATAGAGATTAACATTAACTATGAACGTTCAACTACAAATCGTAAATGTTCTTTGTTTGTGTTTGTTTGTGTGTCATGGAAATTTCTAACATGCCTTTTCCCCAAAAAAACAACAAAAAGTACTCTTAAAATACGAAAACAAAGCATTCAAATCAAATACGTATATACATAAATTAAATCATAAAATAAAAGTGCTAATTGTATAATGCTTACTTTAAACTATTAACCAATCGCGTACATAATGATAGCGTCTCTAGGACTTAAAAGAACGGTGGAAACACGAATTTGTAAATTATTTATGCACAAGCTAAGAAAAAGAAAATCTTACCAACATTTATTATTAAAGTACTTAATAAGCGCCAGCAAAACAGCTTCATACCAAGCTTAAAAACAAAGGAATGATTAAAGATACAATGAAATTTAGTTATAACATAGCAACTAAACATAGAAAAATAAACGAGTGCATGCAAATATATATATAAAACATACAAATATATTGAGGATCACGTAATGTTGCTAAGAAACTAACCCAAATTAAGACATTTAAATCGACGCTTAATTTTTTTTGAATGGTGTTTTTGCATTTAATTGTTTTGTTGTTGCCTTTTAAACTCATATACATTTATACACAAAAACTATTCGTCAATATTTATTTATTACTCATTTTTTATCTCATTACCAATTTAATTATTATTATTATTATAAACATTTATACATACAATTAATAAATTGTTATATTAAAACGTTGTTAACTTGGCAAACAAATTGAATGTTTGCTTCCAAATAAATTCTAAGAATAGCATTTAACATAAACAATAAAAGTAATTTATATATTAGAATTAAGCAAATGACACTCACACAAATGCAAAGATTATAAATAATATAAAGAAACACAAATAATTGCACAGAACAAAATATAATTATAAAAACGTACTAAATCTAAGATACTTAAAAATAGTACAATAAATATATATCAAAACTGCAAAATAAATGTGGCCTTTGATTCAATATGCGGGAATTTTATATTTGAATTGTTTGTTATCGATATGAAAGGCGCACAATGTAAATCCGATAATGACTGTAAATGTTTTGATTGCTGAATATGGTCCTCCACATTTAGCTCAGTAACTTATCGATATTTAGCATCTGCGCAAGTATTAAATGTTAAAAGCTTAAGTTTATTTTTTGTTTTTAGTTTTTTTCTTTTTAAGACATGAGCGACGATAAGTTGCCCAAGCTATCAAGCTTAGCTTGCATCTCAGAGAAGCAAACAGGCGAAAAATTCATGATGCTGACTCCCAAGGTGGAGGCGGATATCGATGTTGATTTTAATACATTTTGTGACTTGCTTGAAGCTGAAGAATGGGAGCTGCCGAAGAGAGTTTTAGTTGAGGATTGCGTCAAAATAGAACCCACAGAGATTCCGGAGACGGAGACGGAAAACAGTAAGGCGCACATAGAAAGTGAAGAAGAGGAGGAAAGCGCTGGCGATGGGAATGAGTCAACCTCGGATAAGGACAGGGAATCCAAATCAAAATCGAATCGCTATCCGAAACGGCAATCTAATCTAAAGGCTCTTCGGGCACACAGACGCACTCACACTGGCGAGCGACCGTTCAAGTGTCCGCACTGTCCAAAGGTATTCGCCCAAAGCCACCATGCCAAGGATCACCTGAGCATCCACTCGGGCCATCGACCACACAAGTGTCCGCATTGCCCAAAGGCTTTTGGCCAAAAATACAATTTAAAGCAACACATCTACACTCATTCCGATGAAAAAATGCGTCCCTACAAGTGCACCCACTGCTCGAAAACCTTTGTCCGCAACTATGACCTGAAGGCGCACCAAAGACTCCACACTGGCGACCGTCCACACAAGTGCAGCCACTGCTCGAAAGCGTTTAATCGTCGCCATGATCTGGAACGTCACACTCGCGTCCACACCGGCGAAGTGCCCTTCAAGTGTCCCGAGTGCTCATTGGAGTTCTCTCGAAGCGACGTTATGAAACTCCATGTGCGAGAACAGCACAGCTCCGCCAGCATTGAGCACAAAAAGCGTCGTAAAAGGCGAACAAAAGCAGAGATGAATGCTTGAATATGTTTTTATTATTAGATCCTTGTGTCATCCTTAGTATTAGATCTAATCTATGACAAACTTATCCAATGCTGCATTCAAATATTTTTAAGAACATATGAAATGAATTTATACCATTAAAATGGATTCCCTCCCAAAAGTATTACGGTTCAATACTTGCATAGTCATTAAATGCCTGGAACTCTGGTACTTTCCCTCTAAAGTTGTTCCTATCGCAAATCAAAGCAAGCCTAAGATTGCTATCCTTTTATAAGAATTAAAAGAAAACTTTCAATAACAATCTGGTTAGGTTCATGCCAACTGGAATGCTACTTTAAAATATTAAAGCCTCCGTCTAAGTTTGGCATGAGGGTGTACGCTACAAAATGTTAAGCTTTAACTTTCCCCAAGCGGTTATACAGAGATAATTCAAAGTTTAAGCGATAGGCAATCCCATGTCGTACATTTGGGAAAAGCTTCATCTACGACAGTTAATGTCCGCGCTGGTTGTCCACAAGACTCGTGCCTATCCCGGATACTTTATAACATATAACCTTCCGACCATCCCAACATTACCCCACTACACCACGTCAATATTTGAGAATGACACAGCAATCCTTTGCTTTGGCCAACATTATGCAGATATTTCTTAGATTCTTAAATAAGCCTATGATGCTGTTGATTAATATTTTGTCCAAATAGAAAGTTTCAATTTGCCCAAAATAAACCAATGCTTTTTCGACCCAAAAACACAAAGATATCTATGTCCCCATAGCATATATCAGATTGGGCTCGGAAAGCTCATTCACAATCTTCCCTGGCATTAATCAACGATTGGCATACATTATCAAAATTTCTCCACCAAAGGCCAAGAATAAATAAATCCTTGTACAAAAGGCCAGCCACCTAGTTGTTAGTACCTTTTTAGTTTTCGCGAGTTTTTTCCTCTTTTATTTTCTCCCCAAAACTAAATGGTATTTACTTCAAACTACCCTAAGCTATCCCTATAAGCTATAAACATCTTAGAAGAAAATGTCTACTATTTAGCCATTACTCTAACTTTCTTGTAAATTTCTATTCACAATGGGGGTATTCTTAATTAAACTAAAACAACATAACACATGAGATAAAACTGCGACGATATATGTTGTAAAATATATTATTAGGAGTGACTATGTATGAAAAATTTAAGAGATAAACTTTTTATTAAGCTAATCATAATTATGGTACAAAACAAACGATTTTTGAATTGTCCTTACAACAGCTATCTATAAAGATATCATTCAATATACTTAGTAGAAAATTAATATAGTACTTATAAATCTCGCTTTTTAAACTTTTTCGGTTTACTTTTTGTGGAGTCATTTGCCTTGATTTGATCTTTAATCTTTGCGAGTTTTTTCACATTGCGCTTTGGATTCGAATCTAGGTTCTTGTTGGAGCTTTTCTTTTCTTGTTGTTTAATAGCCTTTTCGGTCTTCTCTAACTTTGGCAGTTGAACAAAGTTTTTGGGTTTCTCCGGTCGAATTTTGGTTGATATATCCTCCCGTTCCAGCGGCTTTTTGGCGCGCATTTTTGCCTCCGATTTGCGCACCTTTTTCATTTGCAACATGTACTCCGGCACCTCGCCGCCCGAGTTCTTTATTATCTGCGCAATGCTGAGTAATTATCTATTAAAATGGTGTTGTTTTGGATTTATAGTCAGGGGCCTTACCTTCTCAAATTGGCCGTATCGTCCTGGGTAAAGAAAGTAATGGCTCGGCCAGGACGGCCAGCGCGACCTGTGCGTCCAATGCGATGAATATACGATATTGTGGTGGGCGGAAAGTCATAGTTGATGACAAGATTGACGCCCTTGAAGTCAATGCCGCGTCCCATTAGCTCCGTGCAAATGAGCACCCAAATGTGCCCCTCGCGAAAGGCGCGCACACAATTGTCGCGCTGGTGTTGCGTGCGCTCCGCATGGATGACATCGACGTTGATGCCATCGTACAGCAGCTCCTCGAACAATTGCTTGGCACGCTCCTTGCTCTGAACAAAGACCAGGACAGGCGGCTGCAGTCCACTGCGCACCATTTCCCGTACCGCCAGTAGCTTGCCGCTTTCGGAGCCCACAAACAGCAGCTCCTGTTGCACCGTGTCCGTCGCACTGTTCTGCACTCCGATCGTTATACGCACCAGATTCTTGAGATGACGCAGTGCCCATTTGGCCACTGGGACGGTATAGGTTGCGCTGAAGAATGCCACACGTTTCTGTGGATTCGAACAGGCCGCGTAGATGTCGTCGAGCTGTTCTTTGAAATTGTTCTGGCCCTCCTCCATCAACCGATCGGCTTCGTCCAGCACAAACCATTCGATACCCTTCAAATCCAACAGCGGCGGCTGCTGTTGCAGCAGAAATCGTACTCGGTTCGGCGTTGATATTAATATATCATACTTTTGCTTGCAGTCGGGGCCATGTTGCTGTTTCGCCTCGCTCACCTTACTAATGAAATGGGTGCGCAAACCCGTCGCGCGGGTCAACTCGCCGCATTCACGATAGATTTGCTGGGCCAACTCGCGTGTAGGCGCCAGCACTAAAGCTCGTAGTCCGCTCGTTTTGTGGCTGCGCAGCCCGTTGATGATGGGCGTGAGGAAGGCCAAGGTCTTGCCCGACCCGGTCGGGGCACAGGCCATCAGAGCTCTATTGCCAAGTAAGACGGGCAGCGCCTGCATTTGTATGGGCGTGGGTTGTGCAAAGCCATAGGACAACAGATTCTCTTGCAGGCGTGGCAACATATTGTATTGTTCGTTTAGTTCATCGAAGCTGCTTATGGGCTTTGGTATATCCTTGCCTAGCACTGTTATGCTGTGCTCCTTGCGCAGCGCATTAATCTCTTCGGTTTGCTGCAGCAATTCCAATTGCTCTGGCGACAGTTGCTTTTTAGGCTTTTTAGGCTTGGGCTCGTTTGAAATGAAGCCGTCGGCAAGCAAACGAAATTCAGCAGTTGCTGTGCACTCCTCTTTGACTGGCTTCGAAACTGCTGGCGTCTTTATAACAGCGGTTTCTGGAGCACTTTTTGCTTTCAATGTTGTCGCCTGGCAAATGCACCTAATTTTAATCTTTCTCCTTAATTTATTAGTATCTACATACCGAACGCTTTTTGGTGAACTTCACACCGGCAGTTAGTTGTCGAAATATGTCGTGCGTATCCATTATTTCGCTAATAAAATTAAATAAAATGCAAACAAGACTTGCCGCACGTGCATTTGTTTTGTTATTGTTGCCAGGTGTTGCCAGATGTTGTGCATAAGAACAGCAGCTCTAACTGTCGTACTATCGATAGTACAATCGAATCTATTGTGACCTCTTTTCAGTAAATGATTATAAATAATGCCGAAATAACGGCTGTTACTGTTGCTATGTATATTTAAGTTTTTATTAGCACATTGATATTTCTTAATCGCCATCATCGGTATTCACCAATGCATCCTGCAGCTCCATTCGCCGTCGTAGTCCCTTGACATCCTTTTCGCTGCCGCGCAGCACTGGAAGCTCGCCGCCCCAGTTCAATTTTACTTCGTCCTCCAAGTAATTATCGACGAATTCGACACACAAGTTGTGCAGAGCACAAATACTCTCCACAATCAGCCTCACCTCGTTCAAGTCCCGCGCCTCCAGAGCATACAAAGTGTGAAAGCGACGAGCCAAAGTGTCCATAACATTGTCGGCCAATTGGTATGCCGGCTCCAGCAGGCCATTGAAGATGACATCCTTGCGAAAGCACACCGCCTCGATGGGTCGCAGCAAATAGGATTTAAGTGGAAAGCTATTGCTGCCAATGAGATAGCTGCCCGTTGGAATCGTGCGTGGATTAAGCGCCAATGTCTGTCCAATGGGCGACTCCTCAAAGCTATAGTCCTGCTCCAGTTCCACATAGCAATCGATGATCTTGTGCTCGGCATTGCATATAAGCTGCAGCACAACAGCCACGTCGGCATGCTCGCACTCCAGAAAGATGTCTAGCCGCTTCAGGGCTATGATCCCGAACAGCTCCTGGAAGCGACTCAGTTCGGGCTCGCTGTGAAAGCCCTGCAGTGTGCTCTGCTGTGCCGCCAAAGAGTTGGGCCACTTGATGAAGCTTTCATAGTTATCCGAGATTATGTGCCAGAAGCTGCGCACCACCTGTTGGCACAGCGACCAGGGAAACTGAAACTTCCGCGCGATTTCCTCAAAATGTTCATCTGTTGTCAGTTTCCACAAGGCCAGCGAGATTGTCGTCTGTGGCGTCGGCGAGCCGGCGACGGCATTCTTCTCTAGAATCGCCTCCAAAGATTGTTGGATTTTCTGCGAGAACCAAGTTGAAGCTGAGCCTAGTCTAAATGGTTTAAATACTCACCAGATAGGTCGGCTTACGCATATGCAAATAGGATTCAAATTGTGCGTCCACATAGCGATGCAACAAATTAAGTTCCGAATATTTCCATTCCAATTTTGGCACTTTTTTCTCGGGCTCCGTTGCCGTTCCCGTTGCTCCAGGCTTGACTCCTCCAATATGTGTGCGTTTTAAGCTGCCTTTGGTGGTGCCACGTTTTTGCTGCATTAGCGCAAAGATCTCGGCTTCGTCGTCATCATCCTGGTTGGTTTCCAGCAGCGGATAACAAGTGCTGAATAAGCTTTCCTTGCTATTGTGTTTAGCTGGCTCATCGACGAGCAAATCCTTTGTAATTATTGTAGCTATATTTGCTAAAACCGCTCGCTCTTCCATTTTGGTAATTCTTACTGTTGTTTGTCTGTATGCATCATGTGACAGTTGTCTGGCTGGGGATGCGTTTCCGTTTCCACCCTAATTTGCAACGTGTCAGCTGTTCGGTTTTAGGCGCCAAATGTTCTTATTCAAAAATTTAATGCACCATATGTTAAATCAACAGCATAAAAAAGGTCGAAATATTGATAATATACAAAATAAATAATTAATACTTGCAAAATAATATGTGCAAAAGATCTGCAAAGTGCAGTCGCTCGACTAATCGACTGATAGTTTTGCAAACTATCAAAACAGCGAAATAAATCGAATTTTAAAATGTATCAACATTTTGCTTTTTTATTTATTGCTCTGCATTTATATACTTTTGTAGGTATCTTTTTTATAATATTAATTTAAAATATATCGAAAGAAATTGGTTAATAAAATGAAAAGCGCTTAAAAGTAGAAGCTGCTACAGAGAGGACGGCAGATTTGGCAATTGTGCAACTTTTTCCACAGCTTGCACCATTCCCTTGTGGCGCTGGTCTTACTTCACTATCAGCGCCACAAGGAATTCCATGATAGTCACACTCCAAAGTCACTGTCATTAATAAATTATAAAAAAATACAATATTAATCGCATTTAAATAGGTATGTTACTACTGACCTGCTCCCGGCGGCTTGACGCCAAAGTTATCCCACGTGCACTGGTGGAAACTGGGATCTGCACGCCTTTCGCCCGGTCGATTTAACGGCGGCACAGCTCCAGCACGCAGCTGATTAACACGTTGCCGCATCGATGTTAGGATATGTGAATGCTGCGCCGAATAAGCTAAATTGTTGCTTTCGCATGGATCGACGCTGAGATCGTACAAACACTCCTCGAATAAAGCATTACAGCCGCGTTGCATGTCCGAACAGGTCACAGCTGCCGATCTGCTGAGGTTAGCAATGCGAGCTTGTGTCAGCCGCTGGAGATCGTAGTGGGCCAGCGCCTTGGAAGCGGCTGAGTTACGCACCTCGACCACGTAGCGGGCGGAACGGGGATCCAGGTCGTCCAGCTCACGATAGGTTAGCAGCTGATCGTACTGACCCGCCAGCGTCGTTCCATTCACATATTTATACTGACCCTGAAGCAACGATTGGACGTTCCACACATCGTCCAGATGATGTAGAATCTCACGCGGCACATGAGGCGCATCCTTTGGACCCGACAGCTGAGGCCACAAGTCAATGCCATCGAGTTGCAGTGACTTCGGCAGCTCAATGCCAGCAGCATGCGCCAGCGTGGGCAGGAAATCACCCACATAGATGGGTTGAGTGAACAGATTGCCGCGTGCCTGGAGCATTGGGCTCCAAATGGCACCAGCGACACGCAAGCCGCCTTCCCATGGCGAATTCTTCTGACCTTTGAGTGGCCAATTTTTGCCGGTGTTCGAAAACATGCCTACAGATGGCGCTCCATTATCTGAGTAGAATATCACAATACTGTTCTCAAGCTGTTTGGTGCTCTCCAATGCGCTAATCACGCGACCCACGCTCTGATCCAGTTTGGAGACCATAGCTAGTAACAATGGGCAATAAAAATAAGATAAGTGTGCAATAAGTCGAGTGTCAACGACGAGTATATACTCTATATGTGAAGTTAACATTGTGAACTAACAAACATTATGATTTTGATTGATATAAAAAGTGTCCAGAAAAAAAAGGTTAATTATAATAGTTCTTTGACTAAATACAAAAAAAACTTTCATTAAATTAAAATCTGTGTATCTTCCACATTTTCTGATAAACCATTTTATTATTTTCTTTATTTTACCCGCATTTTATTAATGGAATTATTTTTTTAATTAAAATAGTTATCATCAGTATTTAAAAAATTGCAAATGTTTCGACTTGGGCATTTTAAGTATAATGAGTGAGTATAATGAGATGCCAAGTTCATGATGCTGACTAAGTGCAAAAAATCATCCGTTTGTATTAAATACATATTTGTTGTTTTTATTTTGTATATTCAAGTGTTTTTTATGAGGTTAGAAATGCTTGCTTTTACCTTTTATGAGCACAGTGAAGAAAAAAAAAATAACTTGCCAAACTCGATAAAAACTCACCTGCGTATAATCTGCGATTTGGATCCTTGATATGGTGAAATTTTCGCAGCTCCTCCTCCGGTGCCTGCAAGGGTTCTTTGTCATTGCCCGTATGTGTGGCCAAATGGTTGATGAGTAGGAAAAGTGGCTTCTGCTTTGCCGCTTGCTGCCGTATCAGACGCTCTGCCTCGTTGGTTAGCAAATCTGTGACATAGACACCGCGATCCGCACACTCCACTTCCATGTTTCGCCGAAAGTCATAGCCCAGGGTAAAGTTGCCTTCGGGCATTTTTGAGCGACGCTGATAGTAATCAATGTAGGCACCCCAATAGCCATAATGATAGTCAAAGCCCCGATGTGTGGGCGTATACTCGGGCCGGGCGAATCCCAAATGCCATTTGCCAACCAATTTTGTTGAGTAGCCCGCCTCGCGTAATATTTCCGGCATCAGCGTAGCATTCAGCGAAAGACCCCAGTTCTCTTCATTGCCAATCACATAATGTTGTGTGCCTATAAAAGGGTATTAAAAATATATTAATTAAAATTAAATGTTCGATAATATTCAACAATATTTGTTGAAAGAGGAAATTTCATATTAAAATTAAATATAAATAATATTTGATTCTAATAATTTGGTGCATCAATATTTATCAATCAACACTTTTTTTTATATTTTTTTTTTATGATTTTAGATGTGCTTACCTGTGTGAATGGGATATTTGCCGCTTAGCATTGCTCCACGGGATGGAGTGCACATGGCCGGTGCGTAGAGACGATCCAGCAGACGTCCATGGAAGGCCAGTGCATCGATGTTGGGCGTTAGAAATTCACGCGCTCCGCGAATGCTCATGTCATCAAAGCCCTTTTTTGGTAATGTTTATTACGGTTATTGACCCAAAAAAGTGTTGCGGTTTATTTTACCTACCATATCATCAGCCATTATAATTATTATATTGGGCAATTTGCTGGCTGTTCTAGTCGCATTTTTCTCGTTTGCCTTAACCCAGCTAAGATTGAGTAAAAGTAAAAGTGCTGATAAGATGACGACGCGCATTTTCGGCTAACGAATGGATTCGAATTGAATTGTAGAGTAGGTAGTAAATATTTGAATGCCGCTCGAATACCGTTCCATGCGGCAGCTACAAAACGACTGAGAAGCGCATTGAAAAAAATCTTGCCAGCCGCCCGCTCGAACGCTGCTCAGCAATTAGCAGACTAGCTGACTTAAGTTTAGCGACAGAGTCATGAGTTACGTATACGACGTACATAGCTCTACTTTATGTGGCAACAGCAACAACCGCTGTTTAAACAAACGACCAAAAATTGACAATATCTCATTGACGGCGATGTTTTTTTTTTAAATAAGAAAACAAGTTGTAAATAATACTACATACAACTGCAGAATGTGTGGCGCGCTTTTAGGGCTCAGTTTAGATTAGCGGGGAAATTCAAAAGAATTGATTTCAATTAAGATAGATATCATTTGTATTATTCTTAGAATATATTCCTATCCTTTAGGGTAGTTAACAGAACTTAAGTTAAACAAAATATATCTTACGATTTTTGAAACATTTTCAAATCCATCACGTAAATGTTGATAAAGAGATAAACATTTAAATAAATTATTCTTCAATATAAATTAAATTAGCTTAAACTAATTCAGTATAATTAATTTTTTTGTTCGACAATTACGATTCGCGGTTTTATTAAAGGGCATGCTGTTCGAGTTTCAATTGTGTTACAAGGTTTCATAGCAAATAATTCTGTATTAAAAAAAAATACAACAATAGTCAAAGCGTCGTTTAAATATTTGATGCCACTATCACAACGAGTTTAACAGAGCAGGCTGCTAAAATATATTTGTATTTATTTAAGATACTATTTTCATGCTTGTAGTTTTGTGTCTTTGTAATTGCTTACTATCAGTCAAACTAGCAATAAAAGACTTTAACCGGGTTTTAAATTGAAAAATAAACATTTTTGTCATCTTATTGTATTTTCTTAAACTCATGGCGTCGTTGGAACATCATGATGCCAATCATGATGAATTAGTTGCACAACAACAGCGTAAAATAGAGAAAGAGGTAAGAGAATCTTAAGAGAGTATCTCTCAGTCGTTCACTCAGATATTAATCAAACACTGTTTGGTTGTAGATCAGTGATTCGACCCCTTTGGTTAGTGAACAAATGCCATTAACCTGTTTGACGGCAGAATATAACGGGGACGCAGTTTTTACAGCAAAGATTCAAGATTTGGCTGGAAAATATCAATTCATACGTCGAACGCGACCTGATGGCAACTGCTTCTTCAGAGCATTTGCTTACTCATATTTGGAATATTTGATTTTGAATAAAACTGCCTACAATGATTTTCGTCAGCTTGCAGAGGTTTCGAAAGACAAACTCCTACAACTTGGCTTTCCCACCTTTACATTAGACGATTTTCATGGAACTGTAAGTTTTTAAATGTTAACTAAATCGAATTTTTCATTTACTTTTTGTACTAGTTTATGGATGTTATTCATAAAGTTGCTCCAAACAATGCCGGAGGAAGTGTGAAAGCCAAAGAAGAACTGCATAGAGTCATCAATGAACAAGGTTATTCCAACTATGTGATTGTTTATTTGCGGTTGATAACATCGGGCAAACTGCAGGAGGATGCAGAGTTTTATCAAAATTTTATCGAAGGTAATCTGACAGTTGAACAGTTCCGCCATCAAGAAGTCGAACCCATGTTTAAAGAATCCGATCATATTCACATCATAGCACTGTGTGCAGCCCTCGGGGCATGTGTGCGCGTTGAATACCTGGACAGGGCTGAAGGTGACAAAGTCAAGGCCCACGATTTTCCTGAAGGTGCCAAGCCAATGGTATATCTTATCTACAGACCCGGTCATTATGATATCTTGTATCCAAAATAACTTTGATTGGGCCCAATATTGTCTATAAAATTTTAAAATACTTTTTTTTTATTTGGCATTCTTGTATCAACAAAATTACATTACTCGTCACCAAATTAAAAGAAAAAAAATATAAGTGAAAACTGACTGTGAAATATTCTGATAACAGTGATTGCAAAGGCGGGTTTGGGGGCGTGAAGTGTGGTTATGGCCTTCGAACATTTTTTGATGCTCACCTTTGGAGAACTTCAACAGCTTTCCTCCTACCAAATGTTTTGACTCTAGTTTCAAAGCTGTGAAAGATATAGGCATTTCCGATTTTAAAAGGTGGGGAGGCTTGGGTGGGCATGGCCTTCTTCTTTTGATGGAGATCGCTGAGTGATGCCACCAGCTAATTTTGTGACTCTAGCTGTTAAAATGTGCGAAATATGTATGTGTTTTTATCGGTTTGCATCTAGAAGTATCTCCACTTGTTATCGCCCCTATTTTAGCACTTTGTCAGACGCTGACAAGTTTCTCCCTCCAAGGGTTTCAAAAAATGGTCAGACACATTGATGGACATTCCACAAACCCAATATACTCTCCACATTCGCTATCAGAGTATACAAATTAAAGTATAATTGTTGCCAAAGCAGCTGATAATCAGTATGTAACAACAATCAGAATTTGTTTCGTTGTTGGCATGCGCCACGTAATCTCAACTATGTTCATAAAAGCTGAATTTGAGTTGATTAAACTTTAGTTTACAATCTGGCGGCATAACTTATTCATTGCTTGATAACCTTAATCGCACCTGGCGATCATTCAATTGTCTTTTAACAAGTGTAAAGTATTTTCTCAGCTTAATTTAATTTCATTATGTATATACAATATATATTTCTTCTAGACTCTAAAGTAAAAAATTGTTCACTTTATTTAAAGTGTGGACATGTTTCGTATATGCACTTTTATGCCAGACTTTTTTTGCTGGATTTTCGAATTAAAAGCTAATTGCAAATTTTAAAAGGTTCCACTTTGAGCTATTTACTAAAATACTTAACAAGAATACACACACACATACCATTAAAAATTGGCACACGCACAAACACAGACACACACTTACACACTAATTAGCTTGCTTAAAGGCATAATCATTAGCTCATTATGAGCGTGTCTCCCATTCACCAGACAACACTGCGCACTGCAGCGGGTAATCCACAAATAGCATTGTGCACGGGTATGGCGAGGAATCCGGCCAGGGCAATGCCATACGAATCCGATTGGACGACCATGGCCATGGCAAACTGCTGGCGACCTGGCGCTATCTCCTTGGACATTCGATAGAAAGTATTCACATAGGCACCGCCACCCAGCAGTCCCTCCCACAGCACAATGACGAACACAATCCATATGCTGGGCGTGTAGAACCAAATGACTTCCGTAAGGAAGTAGATAACATTGACGAACTGGAACACAGACATTAGCCATATCCTATCAAGTTGGAAAATGTTGACGGATGAGCGGGATATGAAGACACCAATCTGATAATCAACATTCAGCCAGCGGTACTGCGACGCCTTATCAAGGAAAATATTATCAAAGTACACCATCTCAAACTGTACAAGAAAAACAATCAAATAAGATATTGGAGGAAATAAGATAAAGACAAATAACTTACCAGTCCCTGATTGATGAAGTATTCAAAGAAGTAGACCAGACACAGTGGCAACATATATTTAAATAGATGCCTTATATATGAAAACTTTTCTTTAAAGCCCACCAACGGCTTATCATCGGTAATGAGCTCCTCGGTGGATTCCACTGTTGTCACAGGCAACATTTGTGGCCGACGCAAAAGCAACCAGAAAGCAAAGGCTTCGATTGCAGGAAAGATCAACATGATCAACATTGTATCGCGGGGACTGAAGTTCAGGGATCGTAACAAGGCATAGCTTAGTGAACCAATGACACCAGCTCCTCCTGTGCCCGATGACCACGTTGATATGACATTCCTAGAAAATGGCATACATTTTGGAAAGCTATTTAAATCTTCAAGCTAAACAACTCACTTGTTGAATCGCGAGGAGTAAGCCAGAAATGTGGTTTCGCCAATGCCGCTGCTAGCTGAGGTAATGACCACCCCCAGCAATGCCATCCATTCAGCATCCGCAAAGCCGACGAGCAGAAAACCAGCTGCCGAGAAACAAACAGCAGTTCCAATGCGAACACTGAAAGATAAAGGTAAAGTTTTCGATTAATATTTTGATTCGGAGTTATTAGTATAAATATAGAACTATTTTTGCATTAATTTTCAAATGTATTTACCAACTCTTTATAAAAAATATCGAAGGTGATATTGGTTTTATGCAATATCCGTCATGGTGTCCGTCTGTCTGATCGTATTACCGCCACCCATGAAGCTAGAGACTTGAAACTTTGAAAATATTCGTCAGAAAAAGTATCAATATTTTGATGCCACGCCCACTGCCTTAAGCCTTCTGCTCTCGAAATCATTTATTTATTTATTGTCAGCTATAAACAGCCGACAAAAAATCAAAATTAATTAAAATTAAAACAAAGTTACAGTTATGAAATTAAATCAAAATATAAAATTTCATTTAAATCTGAAAGTAAATAGAGTGAATACCCTGAACTGAATTATTTTGACAATTAAAATTGTTTTCAATATTTAAGTTTAGTTTATTTTAAAGCGTGTTTATTATTTAATTATTTAAAAATATATACAAGTGAAAGTTTCCTGTATTAGCCTAAGACTTATTTTATAAAATTGTCGCAAGAATAAATTAAACTAGAATTCTTTTTATAATTTTTAATAAATCAAGCCCATTTTCAATTATTAAATAAATAACTCACTTGACCCAAAAGGGAAAGAAAGGCATCACAATCTTGACAAACAGCGAGGGTAACACATCCGCCAGCAAAATGGCTCCCGTCGATACCAAATGGCATTCGCGTCCAGTACCAGATTCATCACCGGGATCTTTCTCAGGCTAACAGAATAGAGTAGATTAGTTATGTCAACAGATCATATAATCAGTTTTCTTACCTCATCATTAAACTGCGCAATTATATCATGCGCAGCACTCAGCATTACGACGTATCCATAATTGTTACACAGACCTAGAATCCAATAGGCTGTCAAATCTCGCCACAGTCTGCGATCATGTCGAATACTATGTGCAGCTCCTGTGGTTGTGACCACCACCTGGGGATCGTGTTCACTATTCTCAACCTCTTGCTGCTTATTTTGCGTCATTGTCTGCAGCAGAACTGAAATTCCAAGATATTTGTGATAGTTTGTAAATTATGTTTACAGATATCTCAATTATTTTGATTTTACTAATTACTAAAGCGAGACATGTTGGCCTGCGGTCTTGAAATTGCACGTTTTTCATTGAGCAAGTTCATAGAATAAAGAGTGTCAACCTTTAAGGCAAAAACGTGATTTAAATGCTAACAAACCGAAACAATGATGCAAGTTCCACATATCAGTAAAGCTTGCTTAAGTATACTGATTTGTTTAAATTCCCCCTGAAATTATTTTAAATAAGAAAACATTTAAACTGTGAAGTCGTTAAAAAGAGCGCTACAGATATGAAGAGACATGCAATAATTAAGAACAACTTCATCACTTTGATGCCAAAAACCTGTTATTGTTTACCACAATTTTTCATGCGTGAAATTTTCTTTTATGTCAACGTTAACTTATTTTCACATTATATCGTTGACCTGTCCGGAAGCCAAGCTTTATTTCAAGTGCGTCAGTTGAGGATTTTTTGTTATGTTTGTTTGTGTTAACCAAACAAATATAAATTGTTAACTGCGCGTCGTATGTAAATACTTTAAAAAGAACTCTTATTATGAAAAACAAATAATTGGTGCTTAGAAATTCTGGAATTGAGGCTGGTTATGTTGTTGTGTTACTATAGTAAAATTGGTTGATCATCAATTATATGCCACTTACGGGGAGCGGAACTTGGTCCGGATGTAAATATATTTATATAAAAAAAAAAAATAAAAAAAATGCTTCAACCTAACAATTTATTGGCAAAGCGTATCGAGTGAACAAAGTGCAAAATGTTTTATGTGTTTACAATCCTAAGAACTTGTGATTTGCTAGATAATAAAACAAAAGCTAATCGAAAGAATCGATAGGAAAAATGTGAATTTTAATTGACTGCTAGAAATAAAGAGAGAGGAAAAGATAGCGAATAAAAAGAATGAAAGTTGTACCGCTTGATCGGCAATTAAGTGTCTAATCTAATTGTCTCAACGATTCGCTCAGATGCCGCTACAACTATGTGACCTTGTCAATTCTGTGGATTAGCTACAAAACGGCTAAAAGGCAGGAATTAAAACAATATCGGTTCAATTACATTAACACGCTATATTTCATATCAGGTAAAATAGACGATAAGAGATGTAGTCTATAAATGTTTGAAATTTCCCCGATCGCAATCTCTATTCTGACTCATTCAGGTGCACAACACTCCTTGGCAGCCCACAGTCAAGTTGTTGACCCACTTTGAAAGACTATCCCAGCAATGTTGTCACTTTCATTCGGCATAGCCGACAAAAAAAACCTGACACCAGCCCCCATCCAAATGCATTTCGTTTAATAATTTATAATGTAAATTAATCTGAAAATTTGCGACATTTGCCTTCGGTTTTAAATTTATGGCACAGCAAAATTTATGTTATTAATTCTCCATATGAATTTGCTAGTTTCAATACTCCAATTGCATACAGGAAGTATCGGTTTCATAGGTTGCGAAAAATTATTTAGTAAAATAATCGATAATTGATTTATTCATACATATAGTATAACGAGCTTTCATATAACAAAGTTTTTCTTTATATCAAATTAATTTCGAGAACACATTTTGGTTTAATTTTTAGTGTGTTTTGCTCTATATATAACGATTTCCTAATCGCGAATATTTTTCTATAACGATTTTTTTTTGGTTTTTTATTATTGCTTTTATAATGCACGATCGCTTTCAAAACAGAAAACAAGACAATAACACATTGATTGCATTTACCGTTTTGTTTTCGTTGACGGGCTTACACCGATATTTTTCGTTTGCACGGTTCAAGGCAAAAAATACCGTAAATGATATTGTATTTGATTCACTTATTGCGCTTGAAGTATTAATCGAGGAAGAAACAAATTACTGATTATTTTTAATAAAACTTGGCCCTAAAACACAAGTTTCCAAACATTTCTATATAACCTTGAAATTCGTTCTATGGAAGTTCGACTGTATATCTAAAATAAACATATTTTTACAATGCTGTGTTTATTATTATTTTGATTGAACTCCAACTAAGAGGTATTTCTGTGGTAACTGACTGTATTAAAAAAAACTATTTCGATCTTAACTTAAAAATTAATTTGCCGACCATGAATTTTTTGTTGCCTAAAAAAAACATTCTTTTAGCCAATAAAAATTATAACATGTATATTTAAAAAACTTCAAATCAGAAAAATTGTATTGCAAAAATATTAAACCTCATGAGAAAACCGGCTAAAAGATTTGTCACTTTGGCAAAATTAGAAAATACCTTATTTAAACACTGTTCATACACAAAAAATATTCTTAATATCCTTAATTGAAATATCTGTTTTGAAAACTAAAAATATTAATGTTAGCTTAACTTATATTTAAGACTTTTAGTTAATATGCTTTCTTAGGTATTAGTTTGATTAACATATTTTTCCCGCACCTTTGCTCTTCTTTTTAATGATTTTGAGTATCTGGTCAAAGGTTTTCTATTCAATTGTATTATTCGAAGATTTTCAGAACGGTTCTGAAAATTTCAGATAACGTCGCCGACACGACGATGTTTCGCGCCTTTTAACGTTCGACGAGTGACTGAATCTGAACGAACCTCCCAATTAATGAGACCCACAGCGACGCTGCCGCTGCCAATATAGGTGACGACAGCAACAGCAGAAGCAGCGGCGGCAGCGACGATGAACGTCAAAAACCCCAAGCGCTAAAATCACGCGAGTTGCGAGCGGACAGCATAGAAAAGTCAGAGCAAAAAGCTTGCAACAAGAACTACAACAATAAATACAGGCAACAAGTGCCAAAGTGTCGATCAAGCAGGTAATATACTTAATGGTCGAACAAACACACAGAAATAATATGCATGTGAAATGGTCAACTATGAATGGGGCAGCTCGACAAAATAGCTGAAAATGCGAAAAACTTTGGGTAAAGAAATGGGGAAAAAAGGGAAAGAGACATCACGTTTTCGTCACAGACCGCCTGCTCTTTGGTTTGCGTTGACTTAACTGGCCGCAGCTAATGAAGCGTTTAATTATTTCATCGAATTATTAATATGTAAATACATTTTTGACAAATTCAATTTGTATGCGAGCGTGTGTCGTTGCTATTCTTTAATTTATAGTATTGTTTTTTGCTCAGAGCTTAGCTTAAAAGGTTTCGGTTGGTGTCTTATGCGTTAAGTGATATTAAAGTCGGATGAACACCTGAACAAAAATAGGTTATGAGCTGAAATGCTTTAAAGAATTCTGAATTTAGTATATAATCAATTGATGAGGATAAACAGGATAAACTGGAACAAACTGGGAACTCGTTAATCAATAACAATAATAATATGTATACACATATAAATAAGCATGCTTGACTACCTAATTAAACTTCGTTTGCTTAAATAACACAAAATGCATGTTAATTTGATTCCAAATGAAAATACTTGCTGGGAATTTTTATAGGTACTCAACAGGGTTGAATGCCTGTCTAAGAACACTTGTAAATCTTATCGATTACGCACATTTGTTTATAACCCCTTAAGCACTTAAAAGCCGGGCACCTTGCGTCTTAACGCGATTGAGTAATGAAAACCAACTGAACGTGCCAACTTTCCTGGCAGAACACTTTAGTACCTATTGACATCATTATCTTGCGATAGACTTATTCACGGGCGCAGATTAAATTCTCAGTTGCAGGCAATAACAATCCGATAAGATGTTCACAGAAACAAAATAATACTATGTAGGTATTAGGGTGGTCATTTAAAAATTCATTCATTTTATGCGCAGCCACCTAAAACATAAATTTTGATGAAAAAACTTATAGGTGAGCGATTTTCACTTTCGCATAACAAATACATCAATATATGAGAGAGTTTAATAAAAATAAATAAATTGCCAGACACGATTTAAAATAAAACTAATTGCGCGCTTGTTTAGCACGTACACAAAACCACCAAAAACAATTTTAGACCACAGCCACAAAGTATGCAACTAAAAACAGGTATCGTAAAAGGAATAACGTAGAAGAGATAATACCATTTTCGGAATCATTTACTTTAAGCATTCAATTCGGAAAGGTGTTCTCGGTAACTGTATTTAAGGCTAATTATCAAGAAATAATGAAGAACTGTTTTCATACACATTAAAAGAGTTGCCATTAAAAGATGTGAAACAACTCTTTATCTCGCGCTTGAGGGTATTTTAAGTAAAAGTGCAAATGCAAATGTGGCGAGTGGAAAAAACATTGTAGAAAATAGTAGAATGAAAAAAAGTCAGAAAAATGTTATTGACAAACTGCAATTTTCATTGGTGGGAATTCTAAGAGGTGGTTGAGTGTTGTTTGGTGGGTGTTGGGGTTACAATATGAATATACTTGTAGCTGTGCTGTTCGATAAGGATATAAATAAATGTTGTAAAATTTTTTTAAATTGGCTGTCAACTCATCGTTTAATGTGATGTGTGCAGTGAATGACAAAGTTGTATAACAAGTTCTTCAAAAGGGGTGAATAGGCTAAACTGTCTGCTGACAGGAAGATTGAGCTGCCAATTTGTCAGGGATACAGCAATTTGTCACATACTGCATATGGTGGCAGTTGGAAGGCAGTGATTACAAAGCTTTCAAAGGATGTAGACGATTCATAGTTTTCAACTAGAATTTACGTTAATTGTTAAGCTTGCTACAAAAAAAATAAATAAAATTGATTAATAATATGTAATATTATTCCTAAAATATAATGGGATATTGATTATTTTATTATCCGTTGTAGAACTGCAAATATTTTTCATAAACTTAAACAGATAAAATTATCTTCAACAATGAAAGTATTTTATTTCATTTTATGGACATGTTTTTCATTTATAAAAACTATCTGTTGACAATGTGCCACAATTTATTTGTTGTGCAATCAAACAATTTTTTATGACATGATGCCCCAGGTCTTCATCACAATATCCACATTAATCATACGACAAGCTACAAATAAATACGAAATGATTGATTACTTTCCAGAGCGATAAGAAACTTAATACAAGAACACAAATGATGGCCAGGCTTATAGTTTTTTTAAGGGCAAGTGGAGCCAACAATTGCCAACTTCAGATAACTGTTTAATTGTTGGGATTACGCCTATCTCTTTGGCTGGGGTTGTCCACATGCACGAACAATACTTTTTCCTCCTGCGGGGCATAAAAATGCAAATAGAATGAGGTGCCTGAAAATAAAAAAATATCGTAGCCCAAAATACAGCAAACAGGAAACTTTTTAATGCAAATACGAAAATCGCATGAAAACATGAAAACGTGGTCCACTCACCGAGGCGTGCGGCAATTGCTGACAACAGGAAGCGAAAGGACGACGCTGCGCTGAATTTCTGCATAATTTCACAGTTGTTTGAATAAGGCAAAAAGTTGAACGTTAAGTGCTGAATTTTTTATTTTTATTTTATATTATTTAGCATAACAGCTTAAAGCGTTTGGTTGCAACAAAGCAAAGCGAAAAGGTGCAAGATGTAAGAATTTTAAGCTAAGTATATTAACGTTTAATGTAGCGCTGCCAAGCGAGCTCTAGGAGTAACACCAACAGCACCAACATGAATCCACCGATCAGCATAAAGAAGAGCGGAGCCACATACTCCATTCCCACGGCAATAACTAAGTTCTGCGAATAGCAATGCAACTTCATGCGGTTCCACTGACTGCGATGCTTGCGATAGATTCCGGTCTCCAAAACTCGCAGCATTCTGTCAGAAATAAAATGCAGTAAGTATTGTACTTAACTAAAATGCATTTGAACTGAATTTACTTTAAGCGGATAATTTCCTTGTAGCTAGAATTGCGATGCAGCAGAGTATAGAGCAACAGTTCGGGTCGAAAAAGTATTTCATTGAGATCACAAATCTGCTCTTGTGTATAATAGCGTTCAACATACGCATAGCCCGATGTGGACTCAAAAATGAAAACAAAACCGGGCTCATCGCGAACACGCAAGATACCCTGCTCAGCGGGCAGCCAGAGATCCTTATTATTCGACTGCGTTTCGACTTTCCGCTTGTTAAACAAATCAACCTCAGGACGTTGCGAGTACTGTAAACAAGCAGAAACGATGAAATTATGTCCAGCAAAACAGAAATAAATAAATTTTGCCTACACTCACGTTAAAGTAGTTTTTGGTAAATGAAAGGGGCTCTAGGCCGACTGTAAGCGAACTCTCTGCCAGCTGCTGCAAATTCTGGATCGGCGATTTGACCGGTGAATTCAATAGAGATGATACGACTACCGATGTATAATAGTTGTACATCAAAAAGGTTATCACGAGCAGTGTTAAGTAAGCCAAACGTCCGCCCATCGAGCATGGTACAAGCGCCGAACTTTGAACGCAGGCAGCACCAAAGCTGTATAAGCAAGTTGTCAGCAGTGAGGGCACAAAGTTGAGACGCCAACTTCGCCGCATACGCTTGCACTCCATGTTAAAGGTCAGCCAGAGCAGCAACGCAATCATCAGTAGGATGCCGCCAAAGAGAATCCAAACTATGGCGCTAAAAGGCTGCAGAAACACATCGCCTCGTATGCCAGCTTTCTGTGGTGTGCGAAAGAGGCAGACGGCTCGAAAGTAGCCCGTTTCAATGATCGCCGAAAGATGCTGCAGTCGACCCGGGGTGGCCAGGCAGGGCGTTGAGCTAATGTCGGCTGTCTGGTCGACCATAGCACCTACAGAGCCGCCAGTATAGTCGAGAATGCTCCAGCGATCCGTGAATATCACATTCATTCTATTAAAAATAGGCAAATGCAAGGCAATACTTGGATACCTGGTGAACTCCAGCCACTGCTGTTCTTAGCACTCACCCGCACTGCAACATATCCTTGAGTATTAGGTTAAGCTGAAATCCAAATCTTGCGATATTATCAATGTGGGTATTGTTGATCTCGGTTAGAAATTGTAGCAATTGCCCACGCGGCAAGCTAAGGGGTCGCTTAGAAACAACAGTTGCCATACGTAAAACCACATCGGTGAGCTGCTCCCGATTGCCATATTTGGACCGCAAATGTAGCGAGCTGAGATAGCGAATGTCATTGCAGTTGGTCTGGTTGCAGAGGATTTTATAGTTGGCGGTTATATTCAGTTTGCCGCCAATGTGATTGCCATTGTTGTAAACATCGTAGTTGCTATAGATGATAGTTCGACTGTTGAACAAGGTGCTCTGCTCAATGTAGCTAACATCAGCATCTACGGATATGTTCATGGGCTTGAAGAAATCATTAAAGCTAAACACCTCCGAGCTGTCGTGCAGCAGCCAATGATAATGCTGATTGTAAAGTTTTGTCCGACTTGCCTAGAATAAGCATTAAAGTAAGAGTAAAAGTGATTTGAATAGACACCCTCTTTTATACCCTACAAATATTTTTATCTCAAAAAAGTTTGCTCACTTCTGCCAATAGCGGTCTGGCACGCATACATTTCAAGTCTACGTAAATGGCCAGCGTTGGCTGCAAATGATCCAAATATCGTTGCTCCAAGTGCTCCCAGCTCCACTTGTTCAAATGCACAAATTGATGATAGATGAGTTGATGATGGTGATTGTTGAATTGTTGTGAAAATTGAAAAGCTGCAAAGAGAATAAAAAGATGTAATAATCTCATTAGTATGTCATCGAAAGTCAAACGCACTTTCATTTTTAGCCCAGCAATGAAAGAAAACTATGAAACTTATACGCGATTGCAGTAAATTGTGCAACAAAAAGTTGGCCAATTGAATTAGCTGCATTGTGTTTTAAGTCAATAGACTCAATCAGTTCTGGACAGCTCTTTTATAGGCAATGTCAATGGAAGCAATTCAACTGTCGTTTGTTTGTTTTTGTCACCTGTCAACTTGTTTGTTTAAATTGAACAATTTGCAAAAATTTGATTGACGACTTGCCTTAATAACGTGCCTCAGCACGTTGCTGTCGTCTGTGCCACATTATTTCCAAGCCCAAGACAACTAGACACATGATATAGGCACAGATAAGCAGTAGAAAGAGCGGTCCTGCGGACTCCATGCCAACAACAACTGTTCGGTTGCTCTGATAACAATGCAACTGGCTGCGTACCCAATACCGATAGAACTTCGTATGAACTCCAGTTTCCAACATACGCAATAAACTGAAAACGAGTTTAAATTAATGTTTCCGATTGATATAGTAATTGTAGTCCCACCTCAGCTTCAGTAGCTCCGCGTAGCTGGAGTTTTTATGGATCATGTTATAAGCACTTGTCTCGTCACGCAGAAGAATCTCATTTAGCGCACAGATCTCATGTGGTAGAAAATGCTTCTTGACAAACAGGAAAGCGGTAGCTGCTTCCGCAATAAAAACAAATCCAGGCTTATTCCGCACCATCAGGACACCCTCTTCCGACGGCAACCAAATGCGTCGCGGCTCCCGTTTGCTGTTCAAAATCTTTTTGAGATACAAACTTCGCACATCGGAATGATCAGATGTCTGAATATTAAAAGCACAAAGAAAACTAAATAAGTAAATAGTTAAATCAAGGATTAAAACTAGTTATAAAAAAAATATTAAAAGTACTTGTAGAAAAACTATAATTAAAACGAGGTGATTATTTTAAGATTACGATTAGAATAAAAATAATAAATTTGTATACTTTTCAGATACATAAGTGTATATCAATCTACCTCCACATAGACTTTTGTATAGATTGTTGGCTCGACGGAAACCTCAAGATTACCATCCGCTAGCTGCTGTATAGTTCGAATGTTTGATTTGGGTGCTGCATCCAGCAGGCTGGATACCACAATTGATGTATAGTAATTGTATATTAGAAAACAAGTCAACATTATGGCATAGAAGACCATACGACCGCCGACGGAGCGCGGCAAAAGCCAGGCGCCCTGAATGCATGCCGCACCAAAGGACAGCAAGCAGCTGGTTAGCAGCGATGGCTTCACACCCTTGTGGCTAAGCCTGCCCTCCAGTCGAAATGTCAGCCAAAGCAGAAAGCCAGCAAAGAGCAGTAGACTGCCGAAAATTAACCAAACAGTCCAACTGAACGGCTGTAGAAACTCTGCAATGCGTAGCTCGTTGGCTGCTGCTCGTGGGTTAAGAAACATACAAATGGAGCGGAAGGAGCAAAACCAGGTTAAGAGCTTAAAATGTTTTGATCGTCCGCTGGTGTAGAGAAAACCGGATCCAGTTAAATCGACTGTGTTATTCATCATATCACCAATGAGGCCACCGGTGATATCTGAATCTGTCCAGCGATTCCGAAACACGAACCTAAAACTGTAAAGAGCAATGTTTAGACAAATATTCTTAATCAAAAATATATATAATTTGTGTCAACGTACTTGCAATCCAGCATATCTTTAAGCACCATATGAGTCTGATAGCCTAATCTAGCAAATGCATCCCTAGATACATCTTCTTCACTGCTTAAAAAGGCTTTGATCTGCGTTTCTGGTGTATCAATTGGTAAGGCGGTGATCTGTGAAAGAATATTTAGTTTTTGATATCATTGCAGAAAGTCTCAAATAAAATGATTATGGCATAATAAGTGATTTTGAATCTTTTTTTCTTTTAAATCCTTAAGTGTGATTATTTATTTATTTAATTCTTGTCTGTTCTATAATAGAGATCTGTGCGTTTATAATACCATTGCAGAAAGTTGCGGAAGGTATTATAATATAAAGCTAATATTCTTATATTATTATATTGTGTTAATATTATTGAATTTTTGGTTTGTAATTAATAAAGATAAAAGCTTTAAGCTATTTAAACTTACCACTGCATTTATGTTTAAAGTTAAGCCAGTTAAATATTTACGATGCTGTAATCGACTTCGCGTGTGAAGATCACTCAAATAACGATAGACGCCACATTCGAGCTTATCGCAAGTAATTTCCCGATCCACAGTTACATTGAGTTTGTCACCCAAATGCTTTGCCTTATTGTATAGATCATAGAGAACAAAAGTATTCAGTTGTGAGCTGGGCCTGACGTAAGTCAACTCTGTGGTTAAATAAAGTTGTGCGTCTTTGAAACGTTGTTGCAGCTGAGTGGAATGGACATGCTTGTCGTAGATAAGCCAGTGATAGCGGTCATTAAAAAGACGCAGCTCATTAGCCTGAAAGTGAAATTTAAAGTAAAATGAACACAACGATTTTACGCTTGTATTAAAGTAAGTTTACCATGAATAAAACATCAGCGCTCTTATTGCAATTGATATCCATGAAAATGCCAAGCTTGACGAGCTTGTGATTTATTAATTGATCTTGAAAGTAGTCATATGTTGGGTATGCTCCATTCAAATCTAAATATTGTGTATACAGCATTGCGTTGCCTGCAAAATGTGCAAAGCGAAGCAGTGCTGCAAAGAAATTAGGGGATAGTTAATTAAATTTCAAAAAAGTTTCAAAACTATTTATATTAATCTCACAATCTCCAGTCCAACAGTGCAACAAAATGATATTATTTAATTTTGCAATATGCACAAAATAATATATTATAAACTGGTAAAGAAACATTTTGCTCGAACCAAACAATTAAACAGCAGTGAAACTAATGACAGCAACGCATTGATTTAAGTGCTTTTATATGAGCGGAAAGAGATATGCATACTTAATATATATGTACATACAAAAACAGGCCCAACTACTTTTATGAGCACAACTGTACATGCATGCACAAATATCAATAATTAATATAAATCATAACCACATTTGACAATTGACAAGCAAATGGACACGATGACAGTTTAGTAATAGCTTGTCAAAAAAGGGTTTAGAATTGTTCGATTTCAACTAATTGAGCAAAGTTGAATTATTTTGGGATAATACTTACCTTACTTAACATTTAAGCATTTAACTTTATATTTTTAAATGATCAAATTCTTCTTCTTGACCATTCGAGCCCAACTTAATTCCAGCATAAGGATGAAGAATGATGCAAAGTAGGCAACGAGCAGGGTTATAAAAAGTGGAGCGGCATATTCCATGCCCACATTGATGACATAGTTATTGGCATAACAGTACAGCTTCTCTTTCGTATAGAAAACTTTATGCTTCTGCGTCATACCGCTCTCCAGCATTCGCACCTGAACCTGCTTCAAGAGCTCCCTGTACGTGGAGTTTTTGTGCACTATTGTGTAAAGAGCCTTTTCGGGACGAAACATAATTTCATTCAACTCGCATATCTCATGGGGTAGATAATATTTTTCGACAAAGTTGTAGATAAATGATGCCTCCGAAACGAATACGAATCCAGGCTGATCTTTAACTTTAAGCACACCTTCCTGAGCAGTCAGCCAGAGATTGCTGGGATTGCGTCCTTCTACTTTACGCTTAACAAGTTGGCGGATATCGGCACGTGGCGAGCTCTGCCGAATATAATTCAATTAAGAGCCATATATTTTATTGATTTCAAATGAGCTCACATTTAAATAAGCCCTTGTAAATGCTATTGTTTCGAAGCCTACATCTAAAGAACTATCGGCCAGCTGTTGTATAGACCTGATATCGGAACGCACAGGTGAACCCAATAGAGTGGATACCACAATCGATGTGTAGTAGTTATACATCAAAAATGAGGTCAACATGAGTGCTATGAAGGTCAAACGTCCACCCGTCGAGACTGGTATCAGTTGAGTGCCTTGGATGCAGGCAGCACCAAAGCTCATCAAGCAGGTGGTCAAAAGCGAGGGTATGTACTGCAAACAGTTCTTCATGCAGCGACGCTCCAAGCGAAACGTAAGACCAAGCAGCAGGCCACAGGTTAGCAGCAGGGCTGCAAAAACCAACCAGACACTTGGCTTGAAAGGTGCCAAATATACGCCAGCTTTTATGCCTACATTTTGTGGCGTGCGAAAGATGCAAATCGAGCGAAACTGGCTAATCTCCGTTGTAGGAAAGACATGGCGTAGTCGATTGGGTGAGATGACAAACGCCGATGTCGATAACTCTACATTTTGGTTAATTACTTCACCCATGGCACCGCCTTCGGTGTCATTGATGCTCCACTGATTCCGCCATATGTTTGTCACACTGCTCAAAAAGAATATATAGGACAAAAGATCAGTAATGTTGTCTTACAAAATATCTTAACTTACTTAAACTGCAACAGTTCCTGCAAGTGTAAATTATTGCGGTAACCGACACGTGATGTCCAATCCAAATGAACGGATTCTTCGCTATTTAAAACGCCCAAAAGTTTGTCTTCGCTTGAGTTTAAAGGAATTATAGTGACCTGCATGATATATAATGTGGAGAAAAGTAAAAACCTGTGAGCAAAATATCAATGAATAATACGATTTTAAAGAGCAATTTTCTTATAATTATTTTTACCAAAGCAACTTGTCTAAAGGTAATTCCACTTAAGTTCCTGCGATGCTGGAGCCGAGTTCTGTTATGTAAATCACTCAGATATTGTTTGACCTTGCATAAAGTGTGATTACAACAGATACTCTGATCTATGGTAATATTCAGTTGACCACCCAAATGGCTGCCTTTGTTGTAGACATCGAAAAGCGTAAAGACCCTTCCTGCATTTGAGTTTTCTTCTGTCTCTTGTTTGACATAAGTAACATCTGCATTAACGCTGAGATTGGCACTTTGAAAAAGATGCACCAATCGATTCATGTTACCAATCTCATCGTAGAGCAGCCAGTGGAAATGATGCGTGTAGCGTTGAGCTCGACTCGACTGCTTATAGCACAGATTTATTATTACTCGGACACGGAATGCAGTATATCAAAGTTTTTACCTGATTGGTTATATAGTTGCTCTGTTCGCAATTCATGTCCAAAAAGACGCCCAGTTTTGGTAGTTCACTGTCCAAATAAATCTTGTGAAAATTTTCTAAGGACTCATTGCTCCGATTAAGATTGACATATTGAAAGAAAATGCAGTTACGAGAAAAAAGCTGTGTCAATGGAAAAAGATCTGAAAGCAATAGCTCGGTTTTAGTGAATGAATTATCTTAAACCTATCTGTTTTAAATAAAATTAAAAAAATATTGCCACTTATTTTTTGAGAATTTGCAAACCACATTTTAAAAGCTTGTCAAGTTTAATCAAGAAAACTTTTAAAACTTAGAATAATTTACATTAAATAAAAAATGGACAGTCGGGAATGACAGCATTGCTTTAGTTAACTGCTTAAAGTTCTTGGACTGTATTGAATCGATATTAAATTTAGGAACATAATTGGTTTATTTAAAAATTTTTATAAGCCCACAAGCAAACAGTGTTGATTGCATATAAGTACATATCTGCAAAACGTGCACTTAAGCTACTTGTAAAAGCTGTAATAGCTCTCGGTTGTAGCTTACGAATGCAATGAATGTAAGCTGTATCTTATTGTAAAAATCACGAACTATTTGTTTGTTGCACTTTGGAAGGCATAAAAAACGATGTTACTTATTTTCGAAACCAATAATAATAATTATCTCTTTTTTTTTATATATTTACCTGGCTGCTGCCAGCAATGAAAAATTACAACACTTTTTAAATTTATTTGCAACAAATTGTAAATTATAAAATTGTATAATGCTAGATTTGCCATCTTGAACTTAACTGCACAAGTCATGCAGTCAACAATTCCTTTTATAGGTAGACAAGACCATTTCTTTTAATTCGAGTTATGCAATTTGGCAATTTTACCAAAATTATAGCTGTCATCAAAATATTATGAATAGATTGACAGCCTAAATGCAAACTGGCTGTCCAAATTTTGTATGGAAACAGCAACAGGTTAAAATATTTGGCTAGTCATAACAAAGGGCACGTGCCCCGAATGGAGTAAGTAATGCGGCTGCGCAGAAGCTCGAACGTAAGCAAGACCAAAGCAAAGTCGTCGCATTTATGAATGAAGCTGCCAACCGTCCCTTCGCACCCGGCAGTGTTAATGGATTTTCTGCCATGATTTAGCCTGGGCGTCACAGATTTTGCGCCTTTTGCATGCCCGCCACCCCACCTCATTCTGTGTTGTGTAAGTGTGCGTGTGTGCCTTATGCTGTCGGCATATCCTTTGCTATACAATTGAATCTTGGCCAGCCAACTCGTTGGGATTTAATGCCGTTTCAGTTGGCGTTGCGCGCTTGGCGCGTCTCGACGTATTTCTGTTACCAATTTTTCATGGCTAAACGGACAGCGCATTAAGCACTCGTTTTCGATTTCGTTATCTGCTTGCTTGTTGTGCTGTTGTTGTTATTATTGTTGGCTGACGTTTTTGGCCGTCGGCGACAGGAAAAATGGCTGTTTGTTGTGTTTGGTGATTAGAAGAGAATTGCGCATCGAATCGACGGCGATTGATTGGAAAATTTAAGAAACTGAATTCAAGTGTTAAAAGTTCGTTAAATTAAAACTTTTAATTGATGTACGTGGCGAAAGCGTAATATGCTGACAAATATTGTGGTTATAAATTACAATTGCCACAACTTTAAAAGTTTTTTTATTTAACTTAAGCAAAAAAGTGGCACATGGCGTATGCGTAATATTTCAGTGCGTATATTTGTCATTAACTATAATTTTATTCATGTGCATTTTAAGTGAACATTAAATATTTAGTGCTTTTCACAAAATGTTATTCACATGTATTTATCTAAATTAGCTCATCAACAAAACGAATATTTATTGAAAGCCAATAAAAATGTCGAAATAAACGAATCGAATAATCCTTTTGCCAATTTAAAATATGTAACAGCCCAATTAAAAAATAAAATGTATTAAAAATCAATTGATCTGTGGTCGACCCGCACATAAACCAAATAATATGTGCAACTACCACAAATGTGACAATTATTTAGTGCATTTTTCCCCCATTATCACAGATTGAATGGCACATTAGAGAATTATAAATCGGATGAAAACGAATGCCGAATTATGCTGGGGGAGGCAAAGCAATGCTAAAAACAAAACCACCAGCGATTTTGGTCAACCGAGCAGATAATTAACAAAACTATTAACGCTCCCATAGGGATTTTGGTCAACTGTAATTTAAACAGTTAGGGGAGAGAAGCTTGTGTAATTTACGACTGTGATCAGTTGGGTTCAGATTGAAGCATACTGTGAGTATTATATTTTAAAGTGTCTCACAAGAAGTGCAAACAGCTAAGTAAGAAAAGTTTTAAATGCACATTCTGATAAAGTATAAAATTGGTTAGACATTTTTTTCGTTAAATGTTTATAAATCTATGTCTAAACTCTAAAAATAATATAGTTTCTTAAAAATTCTAAGATTTAGATAAAATTTTTTTTTTTTTTTTGAAAACATTCTCACGATGCTTTGTTAAAATTTGGCGAAGACCAGTTATCTTTTTTTAACCCATTTAGTAAAAAATAAACGAATATATTGTATTACTAAATGATACCTGCATTAACACATATTATAAATTTTTAGTCCTTATACCTTCTCGTAATTTTTTACTTTCCAAAGCGAGTTTTTGCTTGGACGAGTTAACTCGCAGCTAGCAGGTTAAAATTAAGTCAAGCATGCAGTATTGCAAGCAATTTCTTTATACACTTGCACATACACACATAAATACAAAAAATGACTGTATGCGTAATGTCAAAGGTTCAGGGTATCTCCTAGTCGAGCAGGCAGACGCCACTCTGCGTTACAAAACATCTCTCAAATAGGCAAATGCAAAGCAGATAAGAGAATATTAAAAAAAAACATCTGGACATCGCGCTCTTGAGATTTACATTGTAAAGTGATGCGTATACTTTCTCCCCCTTCCCACAATTCTCCGAAAAATAAACAAAACCTACTTACATATGTGTATGTATACATGTGTAGTGTGTGGCATTATACAACTAAGCCTAGCAAAAACTGCATTTCAATTAATTGAATTTTCAGAGATTTTTTTGTCAGTTTGCTGCTTGCCATCCGGCTACCCGAACGCTTTCAAGCTTCACGCTTTGGTCTATTGCTTTTATTGAATTGGTTTAGGGAATTGTTAGTTGACCCACAAGTCAACTTGTTGTCCCACCCCATCAAGCTTACTTAAGGGTCGCCTTTCTATTTCCTATGCATTTTGTTTGTCGTTATGTGTGTTTCGCCACAGCAATGCAGTGCATCTCTTCTTCGTATCTGTTTGATACCCTGAGCCCATTAAAAATGGGTAGAAAAAAGGGGATATTCAAGTTGTGCAAATGTACGTAACAGGCTCTGAAGGACCTCATAGAGTATATATGCATATACATATACAGCCGAGACGGTTTTATGTATTAGTTAAAACCTTCAAAAACTTGATAATCTGTGAAATTATCGATTACAATCGGTAAAAGAAAACAAAATATGATTTATTTAATTTTACTAAGGCAGGCAACAAGCAAGAGATTTCCTACACACACACATATTCACATAAAACCTTCGTACTTTTATAAATACGAACTTGGGGTTAGGGTATCTGCTAGTCTTCACCAATCTTACTTGTTCTTCTCTATTCTGAGGATCTGCATTTGAGTTCATGAAATTTGCAAGTAAGTTGAAATGTTTTTGTTTACCTTTGAAATGCGTTTGGACTGTAAGTTGTAGCACATCGAATGCTGCCAAATAATAAATAAGGCCTGTACATTTTTTTGTTGTATTTATTAAAATTTAAAGAGTTACAAATGGGAGTTTGGCAGTAACTTTAAAATGTTTAATTTTTTAACGATCA
This sequence comes from Scaptomyza graminum, assembly GCA_018901835.1. Classification (NCBI taxonomy): domain Eukaryota; kingdom Metazoa; phylum Arthropoda; class Insecta; order Diptera; family Drosophilidae; genus Scaptomyza; species Scaptomyza graminum. The sequence goes on from JAEIFL010000314.1 coordinate 1,809,865, forward strand.
TAAACTTTTTATTATAATTTTCGTTGATATATTATTTAACAGCTTATGCAAATATGCACCAGTCAACGTTATTTCAATATCAATTGATAAAGAACTATTCTTACTTTCCTTTTTGACTTAGTGTCCTTTGTACAGGGAAATTCACTTAGCTAGAGACGAAAACGGAATTTGCAACAGTTCTTTACTCTTCCTTTTACACAGGTTCATGGCTGACTTCCCATCTTGGCATTTACTGAGCATGTAGCACGTGCTGCAGTTCTAGTCTGATATAGTTACAACAATTGGATTATTTATGCATATAACCAGACGGACCACAGAATAGGTCCAAAAAGTTTGTAGCAGAAATTTTGACTTGATTTAATTAAATTGGGCTTTTTAAAGCTACTTAGGTTAACTAGAAAACTTTTGGCATAACTTTTTTGATGGCACTGTGACAATACAATTTCACGCGTTGCATAAAAAACGTACATAAGTCTCTTTATGATAAATGTGTATCCATATTTGCCTAAGTTGCTGGCAAATTGAAATGCACAACTCATTTATAAATGCTTTACAAAAAGCGACCAAATAATGCCTGACCAGGTCGGGGTTGGGCATGGTGTTAGGTTCGAGTCCATAGAAACCACCTGCTGCACCCACAAAAACAGGCAAGACAACAAAGGAAAACATTATACACACTAGATTATATGTATGCACCAAATGCCAAGAGAACTGGCTACAAAACGATGCTCATGACCACAGCTTAAATACCCTATGCTCAGTTTGGTGATTTTCATTTAGATGGCATATCATAATCTTTATTGACCAATTTTTATTCGATGGGTAACTATTTCATTCAGTTTCAATTAAAAATACCTAAGCCATTCAGACATTATGACTTAGTTAATTGTAAAATTTAAGTTGCCTAAAACTACTTAATAAGTAAATGGGGCATTAAATAAACCAAGTAGTAGCTAAAATATATGAAAAATATCAAATTAATTAAATAGTTTTTAAAATATCACCATAACTATCAATGAATAGCCGAGCTAGAAAGGTAAATATTAAGCTCTTTGATAACAGCCGTTATTTTACATATAAATAATTAGAATTGTTGTAAAATTAACTCTTTATCACAGTATTATTTTTTTAAAAAGTGTTTACCATCTAGTATAATTATAATGTTTAAAAAAACAAACTAAATTATAATACTTTGTGGCCAAATTCAATGGTTAGCTATGCTTGTTAGCCTTGCCAACTCAATATAAGTATGTATACCCTGCAAGGGCAAATGCATACGTATTACGTATGTGTACAATGCAATTACTTGCTGATAGTAACAATGCAGCTGGCAGACCCGAAAAAAAGGCGACATGTTCTACAGAAAAAAAAAGAATGCGACTAGGAAAAACGGAAGCCAGCTAGCGATGAGGAGGGCAGCCTTCAAAAATTGAGTGCAATTTAGACGACGTTGATGAGAAAATGCGTTGAACGTGCTCAAGTTGTGCCCTGCGTTTGTGGCCGGGGCCAGATTTAACCCTTTCGCCAGTTAACGTTAACAACAAAGGCACAGAGCGTTGCGAACAGCGACAACGAAACTGTTAAAAGTAAGAAATTAGAACTAAGAAGTGATGCCTTCACTGGGTGCTTGGATGGATGGCTGCCTGAACGAAAAGAAATTGCTATAAAGAAAAAGGAAGTGTTTGGCTCAGATTACAACACACAATTTATGATTATCTACTTAATTTACGATAAAAGCTTCTAGCAGAGAACAGGCCCGCAAAGTGTTCTTTAACCGTCAAGTAGTCAAAGGCATTGAAATCAAAAGAATCATATTTCACGTGTTCTATTGCTTAACTTAAACCAAAATCTGGGGAAGATGAAAGAAATTAAATGGTTACAAAATGTACATTCCTTGTGCCAAAACTAGAAAATAGATTTGCATTTAACCTGATTTAAATTGTTTTATTGAATAACATATTTCATTTTAATTAATTAAAGTTTACATTTTAAATTTCGCAAAATCCGATTAAGGCTGGCTAAACATAATGTAATATTGTCTTGTTGTTCTCAGGTCCTTAGACAAAGTCTTAAACTTAGCCAGATGCTTAATTAGCAACCACAGCGTCTAATCAAGTGGCAAGTAGCATTGACGAACACGATGATGATGAGACAAGAAATTCAATAGCTGCCGATGCTATCGGTTGACCCGACTAAGAGACAAGGCAAAATGCGAGTGGCCGCAAAATAAGATGCACCGTACGGATGCAAAGCACTTGCTATTCAAAATAGTAGTTAACACTACATGATGCCACCTCAGACACATAGACATTGCCTATGCACACACATAGGCACACTCACCAAATTAGGTTAGTGGGTGAGACGGACGTACTATAATCAACTTATGGTTTTCGCATTGTATTTTGCATAATTAGATGGACGCCTTCAAACTGACCAAGTATGAGGACTTATTTAAGGACTGGCATCCTTATGCAATGTTTGCGCTGGCCGCCACTCTTGGGCTGCCTCTCTGCCAGATGGCAGCTGATTTTTCATTAACGACTTGTGGTCCGGGCTGGTTGGCTTGGCTTGGCACCGGCTGCAAACTGAGCTCGTGTTTATTCGATTAAATAACTCGGCATCGATAAGGTTAAGGTTCGGGTTTCTCATTGACAAGAATTAATGTGTAAATATTAATATTTTAAAAAATATTAATGCAGGTGAAAGTGAGTTTTGTATGCATTAATATTACGCATACGCCATGTGTGTGAAAATTATTTAAAATTAAAGCAGCAAGTTTTTATAAACCAACTAGGACAAATGAAAATTCAAATCAAGCTAGTCAATAAAGAAAATAACTAGTTGAACTGCCCGATGCTAACTAATTTCTTGGTAAAGTTAAATGCTCTTGGCTAATTGGCCAATCAAACTACTGCTGCCAAAAGCAGTTGGCCAGTTCAAACAATTAAAATCATAAAACTGATCTGAAAAGCCGCCAAAGCGTACTCAAATACACAAAGACAAAAGTCAAGAGAGATACAGCGACTAGATAAACGGAACTAATGCGAATGACTCAAGCAAGTTGGATGAGCTTGAGAAATTAAGAAAAACGAAAAACGCTCGGAATGCAAGTGCAACCTCCGGTGCAGCATAAATGAAAATAAATACTGGCAAACAAACAAAAACCAGAGAAAACGAAAGCTGTCAGAAGCAGGAGTAGCTGTGGATAGTCACTGGTCTACCGGCTACCAGCTGGAGCGACAAATGTTAGGCAAACGGATGTGTAGATTAGCCCAGAACAGTTGTCCGTCAGACGTCTAAACAATGAACTCAACAATAACAAAGAAAAATCTCTGCAATATGTGCACAATAAGAAGCAGAACAACAACAACAACAGCTGAGACAAGAACAACATCCGGAAAAGCGTCGGTTGACATCATCGCCAGCAACAGGAGCTGGAGTCGTCAGTCCTGGCTGGAGCAAGGACAACGCTTATATTTGCGAATATTTAAACTTTTGATTAGCTGCTTCGCTCTAATGTGCTGCATTTATACAAATGCCTGGCAAGTGTCCATTGTTGGCCATTTTGGTGTCATGGCCGGCAGCATCAAGGGACGTGGCGATACGCATCGCCTGGGCGAGTTTGCTGCCGGCTCACTGACTCGCTCCTGGCTAACGCAAAGCAATAACCATGCTAATATCTCCGAATTGCTTGACAACTTGCTGCGCGGCTATGACAATAGCATTCGACCCGATTTCGGTGGTAAGTTTGCCAAAAAAAATAAATACACATAGATACATAATATTCATATTAAAACAAACAGGTAAGTAAAAATAAAATACTTTTGGTAAATTGGTAAATTTAAATTGTGCAATTTTGCCAAAAAGAATATCAAATGAATATGCAACTATTTATTATTTCTCCTTTAAATTCTATTGATCTTCCCCGTTGTGTGGTTCGAGTTTTATTTGCACATTTTTCGGCTGTTTACCCTTTATGCATTGCCTCTAAACCTGATTTTTGTAATCAGCATACAAGAACCTGAGCAGATTTGCCTCTTCGGCGAAAGCGTTTAATGAAGCGGAATTCGCTGTAAGGAGAAATTCGTGGCTTCAAGCCGATAAAAATGATGATGATTATGACGTTGTTGTTGATGTGACAGCTCCATTGGCTCCCTTGGCAAATAGTTAGTGTCAAAATCGACAAATATTTACATACAATTTCATTACGTTTGTTTGCTTGCAGCGCCGCCCTTCCTTCACATCTTTCCCGTTTCCAGCAAATTGAAAAGCTTTTTCAATTTTCCAAATGGCCTGCACCATAAAAATTTAAATATTTTTGAAATAAATGAAGCTTAACGCGCATTTTTCTCACAACAACAATGCTAAAAGTTTGCGTTTACGCAACTTAAGCCCAAATTACATTGTTTAAAACACTTTATTAAGAACGGGCTTGGGCCGCTAAGTGCTTCACGCTGCAATGCGATGAGCGTGCAGGATATAAAGGGATATATAGTATGTGTGGCATGCAGGATGCATAGCGCTTGTTTGCCAAGCTCAGCGCCAAAGTCATTAAAAACTGTTCGCATAGGCAAAAAAATAATGCAAAAAATAGAAAAAACTGCATATTAGCGAAAAATACATGAGCATCAGAGAGGCTGATAGATGATACGACTATATACAACGAGTGTCAGTACAGAGGATAGGGGTAGGGGTGATGAGTGCTATAGGGTGCTGTAGTGCCTATGGAATGAGACTGTCTGCCGAGCGGCTTAAGTGTCATTGTTCATAGAGGCAACATTTAAATTCCGTTTCATGTGAAGGACGTCTATGAATAATTCATATGGAGGAATTATGTCGAATATATATTTATATGAACATAGGCACAACAACTTTATAGAGAATAAACCAGACAATTTTTTAGCAAGATATTTAATATTTAAGATATTTCTAGATTTTAAAGTACATTTGAAATCTTTTATCAATAACTTTTCTTTTAGGTCCACCCGCCACTATTGAGGTAGACATAATGGTGCGTAGTATGGGTCCGATATCAGAAGTGGATATGGTAAGCTTTAGGAAAAACACAAACACTGCACTCTCACATATGCACAAGAGTTATTCACACACATGGATACAAGCAAAAGTCAAGGGCCAGACAATCAGTCCGCCCTCACCCTTTGCACCAACTTCTTGCTGAGAGACACGCATTCAATAAGAAAATGCATTTCCAGCTATCAAGTCGCTTATTACGTCATTTACAGACCTACTCAATGGACTGTTACTTTCGGCAATCCTGGGTGGATAAACGTCTCGCATTCGAGGGCGCCCAAGATACACTGGCATTGTCAGTGTCAATGTTGGCTCGCATTTGGAAGCCGGATACGTATTTTTACAATGGCAAACAAAGCTATTTGCACACGATAACCACCCCGAATAAGTTTGTGCGCATCCATCAGAATGGACGTATTCTGTACTCCAGTCGACTGACAATTAAAGCAGGATGTCCCATGAATCTAGCGGACTTTCCCATGGACATACAGAAATGTCCACTAAAATTTGGATCATGTAAGTGAAAAATATGGAAAAACAAGTGGAAACGTTGCAGTCGGACGCAACCGACTGCGATAAGTTCGATACCAGTAATTAAACCGGTAAAAAAAAGCCTGATACAGATGGGGTTGCCACCAGCTATCTTCCTTCCAAATTTGGTGACACTAGCTCAAAGTTTGTTAAAGGTGGGGGAAGTAGGGCTGGTGGGCGTGGCATCCAAATTATTCCAGCAGATCTTTTTGGGATGTCAATTGCTATCTTCCTACCTAATTTGATGATTCTAGCTCAAAGTTTGCAAAAGGTTGGGGAAGGGGGGCTGGGAGCGGTATGGGTGGGCCTGGCCTCAAAATATCTTTGTGGCTCGCTACGAGTTATCTTACTAGCTCCCCAGATCTTTGGGGATCGTTACCAGCTATCTTCCTACCAAATTTGGAGACTCTAGCTCAAACACTATGAAAGATACACGCATTCACGTTTTTAACGAAAAGTTGGGGCGGCTGGGGTGGACAAGGGTGGTATGGGTGGGCGTGGCACCAAAATTTTTTCGGGGATGCCATTAGCTAACTCCCTACCAAATTTGGTAACTCTAACTGAAAGGGTGTGCGGAATAGGTGGATTTAGCGATTTTGAGCTATCGAATTTATCGATTTGCCAGCCCCCAGTTATCGTAGAGTCCCAATCTTAAAAATTTATCTGTCCCGGCCATAGATAAAGACATTTGCAAAGATTCAAGTCTCTAGCTTGAAGGGTGTGGACAAAAGTTGCAAACATACAGACAGACGGACATTGCACAAACCCAATATACTCTTTACCTTGGGCATCGAGCATAACATGTGAAAACATTGCAGTTGCTCGCAACCGGATAAAAAATAAAGGGATTTCCGACTTTAAAAGGCGGATGGCATGAGTGGGCATGGCACCAAAATTTGATGCAGTTTTTTGGGGGATGCCCTTAGCTATTTCCCTACCAAAATTTGGTAACTGTAGCTGTAAGAATGTGGTAAATATGTAGATATATCGATTTTCAGCTATCGAATATATCGACTTCCCAGCCCCCAGTAGCCATAGAAACCCAATATTGAAACTTTATCTGTCCCACCCATAGAACAAAACATTTGCAATGTTTCACGGACATTGCACAAAACCAATATACTCTTTACCTTAGGTACCAGAATAAAACAATAGAACTGAACATTAAATACGTTAACAAAACCCATTTAATGGTGCTGGGCTGTGCGCTGGCATAATTATGCATAATTGTCGTTTAGAGCGCTTTGATGCCTTCTGTTTAGCTGTGTGTATTAATGGCGTGTCCATGGCGACCACTCGTTGAAAGGACACCAAAGTGGAAATGTGTGTGTGTGTGTGTTTATGTGGATGATTTAAGATTGGGCTTAAGATAGATTGAATGTTATGAAATCGCGTGTTGGGCTGGCAGTAACCAAAATGAGCTTAATAGCGTTCAAGTAAAATAGGACCTGGTGAGGTTTCTTTAATTGTTTTAATTACAAGTAATTCAATTAAATTAACTCAATTAGAAAATATCGATAGAAAATATGAATGTTAATCTTAAGGGCTTTGTCTGCCCGCATCAATAGTATCTTAAGTTGGCTATTCTGAGTTTATCTGAGTAACAGCATAGCCCAGAATATTTTTCAGAAAAAATTCAAAATATGAACATTTTTAATCTTAAATCTTAAATAAAATATTTTGTGTATTTTTATTTAAATTAAGTATTAAATACTGCTAAAACTTTGGTTTGCAACACAATTCAAAAGAAATTATCAAGATATTTTAAGTTTTTTGTAAGCATTAAGAAGACCTTGACCAAAGTTTCAGTTCGATAGCCAAGTAACTGAGGACCTCATGAGGACCCTTTAACCATTGCAGGGCAAGCTTTATAAAAAATCGGTCGTAAAGTTAACTTATAACATACATATATGTTTTAACCATTTCGGTATGTACAAGACCTTCAACAATTTATGTAATAAATGCTTTGTACAACACACATGTATTTTTGCTTACGTACGATTTTGCGTATATTTTTTTGGCTATTACACCTGAAATGATATGGAGTTGACATTTCAATTATTTGTGTAGAGCCAAACCATTTACAAAACTCCTGACATTTGATGCATTTCAACACAAATACCAAGGCTAACAAACCGTCTGCCCAACAAAAGAAATAAATATATTTAAAATGTCTCTTAAATATATGTGAAAAGATACAATGTTTGGCAACAATTTATGAAGTCGACTAACTGCTTTTATGCCTTATCGCAAACCTAAATTAACAGACGACACCAGTGTAGAGCTATTCTTGGTATTATTGCTTCCGATTCGTTGTGAATAATGTTGCATGCAGTCAAGAATTCAATTACCCCTAGACACACTCCCCCGCCGCCCGCCTCTTTCGCCGCTTTTATTGCCTGCCACTTAATGTTGACAATTTCCCATTTGATGCGACGCATCCCAAACATCGCTTCGAGTCATTGAAAATATTGCCATACTCAGGCGAATGGGGCATGGAGCCACAAAAAATAAAAAAGAAGAAATAAGGTTAACCAATCCGCTTCCACACATGTCCCAATGTTTGGCAATTTGTGCAGCGAGGTGACTACAACCAAACAAAATAAAATATCTGTACGTGTGCTGATGACAAACATTTGATGACAAACAAGTAGAGAAAAAAGTACGCAGCGAAATTGGGTGAACTGTTAGCGTTGAGGAGAATACTATATGTATGATTGACTGGTGACTCTCCCTTATATCTGTGATTAACCCAGGACTGAGGATTATTGTGTGAGCGTTGATTTGGAGACTTAAGCGATTAAAAATCTTTAAAGCTGAATTTAATAATTATTAAAAATTAACAAGTTATATTTATAATAACACCGTGCAACAAAAATTTGTATTTGTTTTCTTAATATAAACTTTATTTAAAACCTGTCAAGCTAACCCTTTATCCAGCCGCGATGCATATTTTTTTTTTAATTTAAGAGAGTTTAATTTACTTTTAAGTTCGGATAAAGCGAATGTCTGGGATTTCAGTTGAACCTTTACTCAAAGCGGAGTGCGCTGACTGCTATGGTTCTCCAATATACTTTTGTCTTGTAGCCAGTTCAAAACATGCTTTTAGTACTTCAAAGAATATGGATTGACTTAATCTCTATTGTTCTGCTCGTATTACAGACTGATAGGTTGATTCACAACTTAAAGTTTATTATTAAAATATTAATTACTTTTAATTAATTTACTTACTGTGATTCAAGTCAATTGGACAAAAAATTTATTTCCATAGAGAATTTTCAGGCAATTTCCATTAGGGTGGATGAATTCCAAAATCACAAAACCACGTGTGCGTTTATTTTCTTTAAATTAAGTTTCAAGTCAATGATTTTTACAAAATATTTTTTAACGATTTTATTCCATTCAGCAGGGTTCAAAATTTTGTTGGCCTAAATTTTATGTTCCAGATTTAATTTTTGCGAAATATGTTCATATCACCATTTAGAGGAATTCTCTTCTTGTGGATATAAGCAAGTTTACTGGTGGAGCAATTGTAAATTGTTCAAAATTATTCCACCGATGATAGTGTATTTTTTAACACAGTTTTTTTTTTTCCGTGGAAAAACAGAATTAGGTGTATTTAATAGGTTTTGGGTAAATGATTTACTTTCAAATTAATAATTAATTTTAAGTTACGCATCACGGTTTGGGCTATCTATTTTAATTGTCAATATGTATTTTGAAAATCAAATCTGACACATTCTGCTTTCTTGTTGTTGCCACCTACAATTTCCGCACACAGTTGGCTATACGACGTCGGATGTGATTTATCGATGGAACAAAGAGCGTCCTGCCGTTGCCATTGCGGAGGACATGAAGTTGTCACAATTCGACTTGGTCGATTGTCCGGCTGGTAATTTAACGGACATTGTTTACAAGGCTGCTGCCCCAGTGCCGCTCAACTACAACAACAAGGACACTCTGCCACCCAAACAGCCAGCCATTAACAACAACAAGGCAATGACAACATTTGCGGGTCCGGGTGCTAAAAATCAACATGTCCGTGGCACTGGCTTAAAACTGGACAAAGGTGCCTTTGGATCGGGTCGTGGCATTGCCGGTGGCGGTGGCGGTCTGGTCACAAATCTTGCGGGCAGCATCACCCTGGAAACGCACCATCCATGTAAGCTTCTTATATTTTCTAATCTATTTAATCTGAGCTCATTATTTCATTTGTAAAGCGGAATACTCTATGCTGATGGTGAATTTCCATCTGCAGCGTCACATGGGAAACTTTCTGATTCAGGTCTATGGACCCTGTTGCCTGCTGGTTGTGCTCAGCTGGGTCTCGTTCTGGCTGAATCGTGAAGCGACCGCCGATCGCGTTTCCCTTGGCATAACCACAGTGCTAACCATGACTTTCTTGGGCTTGGAGGCGCGCACAGATCTGCCCAAGGTATCATATCCCACCGCATTAGATTTCTTTGTCTTCCTGTCGTTTGGCTTCATCTTTGCCACCATTTTACAATTCGCCGTAGTGCATTACTTTACCAAATATGGCTCGGGTGAGTGTTATTTTATTATTGAGGAGTTGGAATCGGACTCGGGTGAATCCGAAACGGATGTCGATGCCAGTGGACAGTCCGACTTTTGCGGTAGCAGTGAGTCCAAGATATATGAGGTCATACCATTGTCCATGTGTGCCATTAATATGCCAACGTCCACCGGTGGCATCCTTCACTCCCGACGCACCACTCGCAACCGCCGACATGGTCGGACCGGATTCAGCCCTTGGCAGTGCCTGGAATGGTTCAGCTGTCGTCGGCAACAGCGTCAACCACGCAAAGCAAACTGCTCCGACGGGGATGATGGGGAGGATGATGAACAGACCCAACTGCGTGCCGATGATACGCCATGCACTTCAGCGGCGGCAGCAGCAGCAAGAGCTGCTCCTCCCGTTGTGGGACGCCGGCGGATGTCGTTTTATAGACGCGAGGAACTAGAGGCGCGCCGTAAGGGAAAACGGACGCCACAATACAATTCGGTCTCAAAGATCGATCGCGCTTCGAGAGTTGTTTTTCCCTTGCTGTTCCTTCTCATTAATGTGTTCTATTGGTATGGCTATTTGTCGAGTAGCTCGCGCATTCTGGCCAATGCGCCATCGACCACCTGATGTTACCTTTTAGCAATTTAGACACAGTCCAAACAAAAGAAATCGAATTGCGTTCGAGAGAGAAGCAAGAGCAGCGTCAAGGATAAACAAATACTCATCTGTTTGGGATAAATTAAAAGTATATTTCTTCAGCCTCAGTTGCTATTTGCTCTTAACTTGATTTGCCAACAGCTAATGAACGCTTTACAAGATTTCTTTTTACGCGCTAAATTGCTAAACATTAAATGGAAAACTTACATATCACTGGACTGCAAACTGCACAAACATATAAATAAGGATCCAGACTTAACTTCTGGAAGATTAGAAGATGAACTCTATGTATGTAATTACCTGCTCAGTGTTTATTATCCTATACTATTTATAAATGCTTATTCTAATAAGTTCGTATAAAAAATTAAATTTGTTTAGTTTGCCTTAAGATCTGCTTAATTAATGAAAGCTCGAATGAACAAAACTATGGAAAATAGTAATGCACATACATATGTACAACTTACCTTATACTAAAAACAAACAATAAGGGTCAAGTCAAGAAATTACGACTACGAGCTACCCTGAACCCTATACCCTGAACCTTATGCTTGCATGCTTGACTTAACTTCAGTCTTTGATATCTCCAGGTATTAAATATTTTATTTTTAATTTCTAAAACACGTTCTACAATCTCCAAATCCAAATTTTAAATGTTATCGATAGTATATGTATATCGGAATTAGAAAGAGTTGTCGATAATTTAAAACTAACTTGTTCAGCTCGACAATTTCCATATTCCAGATTTAAGTGTTATCGATAGTACATATATGTATATCGGAATCGGAAAGAGTTGTCGATAATTTAAAACTAACTTGTTCTGCCTATGGTTTAGGAGAGCTTTTAATCAAAATCTGGAGTTTAGACCTTATGACTAAAAATATATATGTATACTTTATTGAATCGGAGATGCACAGAACCATTATTCCCTTATTCTCATTACATCGGTTCAGGGTAGAGGTGGGCACGGGCCCATATCTAGTTCAGGTTATAAAAACATAACTTTTAATTAAGTGTAATAAATCATATATGTACATACTATATACATACCTGAATATTGTTTTAATTGCATGCCACACTTACCACCTAAACAGATTAGGCTGTGCTGCCGTAATCAGGGCCAATGGACTAGCACTGGCTAGTGGGGAATCAGACCCTTTAAACGATTTCTGCAGAAGGTGTCGAGACGTGAAGGAGGAAGAGGAAACAGTCTCCTACCTTTTCTGTTCTATCCCGAAAAATATCCTGTCTTTCATTCAAGACTCGTGCCCTCGAAAACGGTGAGACACACTCTGTGTCTGGGTAGACAGATTTCTGTGGATGAAGTCCAAGACGCGGCATCACAACGGGCCAATAGAATTGGCCCATGTGAGTGGGGGGCTTTCCGAACCTCTCACTACCGCTCTAACCTAAACTAACCTTATCACACTGATAAGATAACATAAACCCATTGATATGACGAGGCTATGGATTTTTACACCACTTTATTGAATTGGATATAAGCTTAAATATATGGCAGAAGATTAGCCAATGAAGGTAGATAAACATCTGGCATAGGCAACCTGGAATTCCCATGCAACAAATCGCGATTGAAGCCGCCTGTGCCAACTAAAAGCGATTGCAGATTGCAGTTTTTGGCAAAAGTGATGTCAATTTTGGGGCTACAAAAGGAAAGAGACACTAATTGACAAACGAAAAATGAAATGACTTCTACTTACCAATCACCAATCATAAGTGTCCTTTCGGGCTGCAAGTCACCCGCATCGATCAACGTCTGTAGAACCAATGGATTTGGCTTGCCCATTTCAATAGCCCCGCGCTCCGCACAAGCCTCGATGCCGGCAACAAAAGCGCCAGTGCCCGGTATGGAGTAGTCGGGATATTTGTGCACGGCATCCTTGTTTGTGACGAGAAAAGCACACTTCGGATTGCTGCACAGAATGTGGCAAGCTCGCGCCATTTTGCAGTAGCTAAAGTATTCGTCCCAGCCAACAATAACGGCACCCACATTGTCAGCTCCAGAGGCAGCGGCGGACTTGTTAAACTCACGCTGCACAAACTGCGGCCACTTGTCGCCGTGTGGCAGCTCCTCGGGTTCACCGGAGCCAAAGTTTTCGATGCCTGCCTCATTCAGTGCCCTGCCAATGGCCGCATTGCCAATCACATAAACTCTCTCTTTGGTTCTGTCGAATGTGTTGCTTTGGTTTAGATAATCCACAATTGTTTGCGTTGGGGATATGATATGACTCTCATGGGGTAGATTAAAGCCCAGACGTTGGGCACGCTGCCACAGTTCATGACGCGTCTTCAGGCCATTGTTTGTAATTAGATAAACACGTTTGCCGCGGCGAGTTTGTAAGGCATTCAGCACATCAGCGGCGCCTTCAATGGCCTTCTCATCATGCCACACCGTACCTGTTACAAATTTTCGAAATCGAAAAACATTTTTTCAATCATTTGCAAAAGATAAGTTCATTGATATCGAGTTTATTAACCTGCTGGAAGGCTCTGTCACACTTAGGTTTCTTATCACATTTTACTTACCGTCACAGTCGCTGATAATCGTATCGAAACTTTGCAGCCAGTTATTTACCCGATCGAACTGAATATCAAGCAAACTGATGCCACTTGCCCTTAACATCGTGTGTAATCGCGAACTGATTGTAACTGCCGACTGCCTTGGCTGTGTAGTAAAATTTTCTTTACTTTAGTTCGGTTTGATTGTAACCGAAGCAGCCCATACCGTTACCCGATCGTGATTGTCGCATGATGAAATAACATAAGGTGGTCCCATCGGCAGCCGAAGTTCTTGTTGACGAGAACAATCACATTGCCGCCTCACTCACACTCAATACGACATACTATACTATGTTCTTTTCACTCGCACTTATTGCAAGCATACAATAAGTGGATGTCTGTTGCCGACGGGACCACCTTATGTTATTTCATCATGACCTAGTTAAGTATGCCTTGCTCGGGAGTGCATCTCAACTGGGAGTCGAGAGAGCGTCGCAAATCGTCGGATTTTTAATTCTCTCACAGTAAATGCGCTATAAACGAGTTGAATAAACGGGCATATCGATTACAAAATAACTGTAGCTTTATTGTAAATTGTACTATAAACTTATTGTAAAATGAAATTCCCATCTATTGTTCATTTAAATAGCGTCCCTGAGCGGAATACAAAAGCCGATTAACATACATATTATAAAAATAAATAATCAATAACTGCCATGGGTCATGGTGTTAATAATGGCTGGCAGCAGATCCCCCAATTTAGGCAGATAAACGTCCGGTATTAATTTCTTATCTTCCGGATTGTCACTATTCTTCCACTGTTGCACATCGGCCAACTGATGAATGCCCGTGCCAACGAGCAGCGTCTGGAATCCGCAATTATATCCCAACAGCACATCGGTATTGGCACGATCGCCAATCATCAGAGTTCGCTCAGGAATGATCTTCTTTTGCTTGATCAGCGACTCACAGATCGAAGGATTTGGTTTGCCAATCACAATTGGTTCCCGCTCCGCACACGTTTTAATGGCAGTCACAAAACTGCCGCTGCCCGGCACAACCAGATTGGGCATGGGGAAGCGCTCATCGGTATTGGTTGCCACGAACAAGCAGTTGGGATCGCTTAAATACGAAGCGGCTTTTGCCATTTTGGGAAAACTAAAATGCTCATCAAAACCGACAACGACAGCCCCAATATTGGACTCCAGCTTTAAATGCTTGGACATAAACTCGCCCAGCGTGCCTTGCATAACATCGGGTCCAGTGCTCGTATGCGCTATGCCCACGGCATCCAATTCCTGTGTAATGCCTTCGGAACCAACGACATAGACGCGCTTGTTAAAGTTGCGCTGCTTGAGATAGGCAGCCGTTGCATGGGCCGTCGATATAATACTCTCCTCGGTGATGTGAAAGCCCAGCTCCACTCCCTTGACGAGTAGTTCGGAACGAGTTTTAGTCGAATTGTTTGTGCAAAAATAAATGCTTTTTCCCAAACTTTTTAATTTGTTCATAGCATCGACGGAGCCGTCAATTGCCTCGCCATAAACCCAAAGGACGCCTACATAATAAAAAAAAAAGTAATAATATAATTTTATGTTTTCTATTCTATGATAAATTTGAAAAATAATATATAAATTAATTGTATTAAAATTTATCAATCACAATTTTCATTGATTAGAGCAGATCTGCTATGTCGAGCTGGCCGCACCCCATTGACATTGTACTATGACATTGACATTCGCGCGGCCATACACACGCACACACACACACAACCACACATGCATATCAATATTTTACACAAACGAGCAAAAAAAAACCGGAAGATTTTGAGGCTACTTAACAACTTTCACAGGGTGTTGGGCGTTACGCAATTGACATTTCTCTTAGTGGAGCCTACTTTTATGAATTCTTAGCTCTCAGAAACTTACCATCGCAATCGGATATAACGGCATCGAAACTGTTTAGCCAAGCGGTTACTTCTACAGGTGAAAGGTTTAATAAGTTTGTGCACGTTTGTTTATACATTATGTGTTCGGTTGTTTTATTTATTCCAGACCAAGACCTATCAAAGTCAATTTACTACTGAAGGTTATCAATTAATTACAGAACTTCATTCACAGATATTTTATTTATGTATATATACATTGAGGGATGCGTTTTGGCAGTCTGGTAGCACTGAAGCTAATCAGCTGGCAGCTTCAAAAATCAGCTGTTCAATGATTTCTGTAATGTTTGGTGTTTTTATGTGCATGTAAAAAACCAATGTTAAATCAACTCTGTTAACTGTTGGCGCGCGCAGTTTTAATGTTAAGTTAAAAGCCATGTTATTACAATTTAATGCCGTGTTTATTATTGTATTTGGCGCTTACATATAATTACTTATAGTACAGGTTTTTTTGTTTTGTTAAATCTCAGCTTTTTTTAAGTTTTCATTTTTACAAACATGCTGGAAGAACAAACAATTGCAAACAAAGTTAAATACTGTAACTAAATCGAATAATAATTGGGCATACATTAAAAATATATATTAACTGCCAGCTAGTTAAGTATTGTGTGGGATGAAAGGGGGGATGTATGTAATATTGACTGGAATCTAGCGCGAAATTGTTTTTGCATTTTGTACCATAATTTGCGTTTTGAATAAATCTCATAACGAACGAAAAGTTTGCTAATTACAATAATATAAACTAATTTACATTAATCATAATTATAAATTAAGCACTAGATACGAAAGTTTATCGAGAAATTGCATTTACAGGTTGCATCATTTTTTGATACCCTTCTGTATGTGTGTGTGTGTGTGTGTGTGGGGGGGGCACTAAATCTCTGTGTGTGTGTGTAGAGAGAGGTAATGAGCCAAGTATATTAACTAATGGATTTTGGCCTAAAAGTGTGACATTAGCAAGCTGCCTGGACCACCGCCGCCGCCGCTGCCAGCGTTGCCTCCAGTGCCGCCGCCGCCTCCTCCTCCGCTCGTGCCCAGCACCGAGCCCAAAAGCGCGCCACTTGGCATTTGTTGCTGGTGCTGCTGATGCTGCATGGGCATTTGCTGCATCGATGAGGGAAAGCTGTTGAGGCCCATGCTGGGATTCATGCCAACGCCAACGCTGACGCCGACGCCAACGCTCACGCCGCCAGTTGCCATTGGATTTGACATGCCAGCGGTGGCACCCATAACGGGGCCACCACCCATACCGGCTGCGGCAGCGCCTCCACCGCTAGGCAGGCCAATGCCACCGAGAGCTGTGGAGCCTGGTTCCGGGCTTTGATTCTTCTTTTTTCGCTTCTTCTCCTTTTTGCGTTTCTTGCGTTCCTTGTCATCCTCGTGGCGCTTTTGCTTTTTGTGCTTCTTTTCGTACGTTTCGAGGCCGGCAGAATCTGCTTAAAGACATGATAAAAACCACAAATAATATATATGTTTCCCAGATGCTCACCCAGCAGCGTCGATTCTGGGCCTCCCGTCGTAATGCCATCTTTGTGTTTGTGCTTTTTGTGCTTGTTTTTGTGTTTCCGCGCGGGGGTTGCATATGTGGTGCGATACTGTTCCGGCAGCTAGAAACAAACGGTTCTCGACAATTAGCATTTTCGAGGATGATATTGAATCGACGATCGTACTCACCGGTCCTGGATGCAAACGGAAACCAGCCAACTGCACTGCAGTCAGCGGGAGGAGCTCCTTGCCACCAATGGGTGGCTTCTCGATGACGCTGCGCAGCGTGCTATTCTCGACGGGATGTGTGATGAGGTCGTTGATGCCGGGTATGTTTGGTAGAAATGAAGACAGCGATTCCTTAAACTTTTTTTCCTTAAATTTGGTCAGCGTATGATGCAGTCCGTATTCTGTCATGAGATCCTTGTCGCCGGTTAATTCGGCTTTCGCCGGTGGCTCCTTCATTGAGTAGAACGGTCCCGTGTGTATTATTGTCGGCGTCTTACCCAACGATATCGTCGTCTTTAGGGTGCCCGACGAATCCTGACGGGCCACCACCGGCGAGCGGCCGCCGTGTGGCGAGGATCTCGGTGAGTCCATCATGATGTTCCCATAATTATTCATCATCTTTTGGCAGCAGGCTCTGTGGAGGTCACAGGGATGCGGGGCAGACGCTTGGAGGCACAGTCAGTCAGGCACAGAAACACACACACCAACAACAAAGCAGCAGCAACAGCTACAACAGCAACAACAACAACAACAAGGCCAGACAGCGCAGCAACTTTAGCAACTCGCTAGCAGACGCTGCCGCATACGCAAAAAGCGAGCAATATACGCTCAGCTTATTATTGCGGCCGCTTAACACTTTTTTTGTTTATTTTATCGACTATTTTGCACGTTTTATCGCGATTTTATTCTGTTTCAATTCGCAGCCGAAACTCTCGCCATCTTGTTGTGTTCGCGTACAAGTGTGGACAGCTGGCGAACAACTAAACACCCCAAAGCCTTCATACTATTGAATACCAAATAAAATACTGGCTTGATTAAAATTTTGCAATCGGTGTGGCATCGATGCTATCGATACGTTTGCCAGTCATCCGTCTGCAGTTTGCCGTGTTCTAGCCGTAGTATCGTGTGATTTCCTTTCGAGTATTGGAAATAACGTCAAAATAGCATAAATTTTCGACATTTAAGTGAATATATATACAATTGACCAGCAATGCAGTCGACATTACGCAGAACTGTAACAGCTGTGGCCAAGGTACAAAATCCAAATCACCTTCTTTTTGGGAGGGGGTTATGCAATTCTAACCTATATAGGTCACAACTTTGGCATTAAATGCAATCGACAATAATCGTGCCGTCAAATGTCAAGGCCGTTTATAAGGCAACATATCAGCTGATTCGGATAATAAATAACGTCAAAATGATTATCAAAATGTTGAGTGGCCGTGCGATTAGCGTAAACACAACAAAACAGTAATAAAACGCAGTGTGACCAAACTAAGACAAAGACAATTTAACTCTTTCTTGCAGACTCAGCTGCGAAGCAATGCCGCTATATTGGGCGCACTTAATGCCCGCTGCTATTCGAGCACACACGAAGCGGACATTGTGGTGATTGGCTCCGGACCCGGTGGCTATGTGGCCGCCATTAAAGCGGCACAAATGGGCATGAAAACGATCAACGTCGAGAAGGAGGCTACGCTGGGCGGCACCTGTCTCAACGTTGGCTGCATTCCATCGAAAGCATTGCTTAACAACTCACACTTCTATCACCTGGCGCACTCGGGCGATTTGGCCGCGCGTGGCATCAACTGCGGCAACGTCACGCTCGATCTGGAGAAGCTAATGGGACAGAAATCGAATGCGGTCAAATCTTTGACCGGCGGCATTGCGATGCTCTTCAAGAAGAACAAGGTGACACAACTGACGGGTTTCGGCAGCATTGTTGGCCCCAATGAGGTGCAGGTGAAGAAGAATGATGGCACCACCGAAACCATCAAGGCCAAGAACATTTTGATTGCCACCGGCTCAGAGGTCACCCCATTCCCGGGCATCACTGTAAGATCAGGATTAATCTTTATAGAATCTCCATCGCTATAAAAATGTTCTTTGGCTTTTGCAGATTGACGAGGAGGTAATTGTCAGCAGCACGGGCGCCTTGAAGTTGGCCCAAGTGCCCAAGCACATGGTGGTGATTGGTGCCGGTGTCATTGGCCTGGAGCTGGGATCGGTGTGGTCGCGTTTGGGTGCCGAAGTTACGGCCGTTGAGTTCATGGACACGATTGGCGGTGTGGGCATCGATAACGAGGTCTCCAAGACCTTCCAGAAGGTCCTGACCAAGCAGGGACTTAAATTCAAGCTGGGCACCAAGGTGATGGGGGCGACGCGCAGCGGCAACAATGTTACCGTCTCCGTAGAGAATGCCAAGTCCGGTGCCAAGGAGGACATCGAGTGCGATGCGCTGTTGGTGAGCGTGGGACGACGCCCCTACACCGAGGGTCTGGGCCTGGAGGCGGTGGGCATTGTTAAGGACGATCGTGGTCGCATTCCCGTCAACGCCACCTTCCAGACGGTAGTGCCCAGTATTTATGCCATCGGAGATTGCATTCATGGACCAATGTTGGCGCACAAGGCGGAGGATGAGGGCATGATTACCGTCGAGGGCATTCTGGGTGGACATGTTCACATCGATTACAATTGTGTGCCCAGCGTTGTGTACACACATCCGGAGGTCGCGTGGGTTGGCAAAACCGAGGAGGCACTGAAGCAGGAGGGCGTCGCCTATAAGGTTGGCAAATTCCCCTTCATGGCGAACTCCCGCGCCAAGACAAACAACGAGACCGACGGCTTCGTCAAAGTGCTTGCCGATAAGGCAACGGACCGCGTTCTGGGCACTCACATTATCGGTCCGGTTGCCGGCGAGCTCATCAACGAAGCCGTTTTGGCCATGGAATATGGCGCCTCAGCGGAAGATGTTGCCCGTGTCTGTCATGCGCATCCGGTGAGCTTAGCCATTACCAGAATTTTTTATTTATTTTTAAACTTATTTTTTTTCTTGCAGACTTGTTCTGAGGCTTTGCGTGAGGCCAACGTGGCAGCCGCATTTGGAAAACCCATTAACTTCTAGAGCGAATTGTCCTTCTGAATGCGATGCCTGGTTTTTAGTCTCTCAAAATAATTTGTTTTTAAAATTCTCAATGTGCAACTGTAACGAAACATCTCCGATCACAATATATTAATTGCAATAAACTGCGATATAGATAAATTCTAAATTTGGCGCCATTCGCTTAAGTCTATCGATAATTATTTGCGATGATGAAACTGCCAGTATCGATACTCTCGAACGTAGAAAATGTTGGTATGGTCACACCTGGCACATCATATGTTCGTTTTTAAACATTTGTTGTCAAAATCTCGCATCAGATTAGTCTTTTGTAATTTATTGTTAGTTATATGCTTTACGAATTGTTTTTATTAAACTTGAACACGACAAACGAACAAAATTAATAATATTGGCAATGTTTCGCTTCAGTAAATTCGCAATAAATCGCGGTAAACGACAACAATTGTCGTTGGCCAAACGGCTCATAAATACCAATCATTTCTACGGGAATGCGGCCAGGGAACGAACACCGGCTTCGCCAACAGCACAAATACAGTCGGCCAGCAAGCCAGCGAAAAAGATAAACGCCAGCACCGAGCAGCCGGAACAAAGCCAAAGCAACGTTGTAAGTCTTTGCTCTCTAATGATGTAACACAAATATATCTCTCTCTCTCGCTCGCTCTCTTTGGCAGCGCTATCAGCGGCGAATATTTAGCGGCATTCAGCCGACGGGCTCGCTGCATTTGGGCAACTATTTGGGCGCGGTGCGCAAATGGACCAATCTGCAAAAGTCACGCGAACAGATGACGCTCTGCATCGTGGACATGCACTCGATAACGATGCCCCATAATCCGCCAGTGCTTCGCGAGAATATCTTCCTTATGGCCGCCACGCTGCTGGCCTGCGGCGTTGATCCCGCCCAAAGCACACTCTTTGTGCAGTCCAGCGTCCAGGAGCACTGTGAACTCAATTGGATCCTCAGTTCGCTCACAACAATGCCGCGCCTCGCCCAACTGCCCCAATTTAAGGAGAAGTCACGCACGGTCCGAGACGTTCCACTGGGCCTGTACGTCTACCCAGTGCTCCAAGCCGCCGACATTATGCTGTATAAGTAAGGAATTGGAACAGTTTTCAGATTTAATTTGTTATGGAACTCCTTTTTTTCACAGAGCCACCCACGTGCCGGTTGGAGCGGATCAGTTGCAGCACATTCAGTTGGCACAGCATTTGATTCGCAGCTTTAATACGCGCTATGGTGACATGTTTCCCGAGTGCACACCCATGATCGAGGCCAATGATGCATCGCGGGTTCTGTCCCTGCGCGAGCCGTCCAAGAAGATGTCCAAATCGGATCAGAATCCTCGCGCCACCATCAATCTGAGCGATTCACCCGAACAAATCAAGGAGAAAATCAAAAAAGCCATCACCGATTTCACATCAGACATCACCTACAATCCCAGTACGCGTCCGGGTGTCAGCAATCTGGTCAACATCCATGCCCATGTCACCGGCCAGACCATTGCCACCGTCGTGGAGGAGGCCAAGACGCTGGATACGGTGAAGTACAAGGAGCGTGTCGCCGACGCGGTCATCGAGCATCTGCGTCCCATACGCGAAAAGATCACCGTACAAATGGCCAATACCAACGAGCTGAGCTACATCCTCGAGATGGGTGCGGAGAAGGCTCGCAAGATTGCCCATACAACAATAGTCGAGGTGAAGCAGCGACTCGGCCTCGGCACCAGCGGTCCTTTGCCGGCCAGCGTCTTTGTGGCGCCACCACTGCCGGATCAGGCCAAGCTAACTGCTAGCCAGCGTCTGGCCAAGGGCGTACTGCATCCCGATGCCAATTCGCGCACTTCACCGCATTATGAGCAGCGCTGTGAACCGGGCGGCACAGCAGCCAGCGGCACAGCAGCCAGCGGCACAGCAGCCAGCGGCACAGCAACCACCGGACAGTTGACGCCAATACCTCATGCCATCCAACGGAAGGTTGTGCCCATGCAGACGATGCGAGTGGAGAAGTCCCATAACAGATCAGCGTCGCGGCACATCTTCAAAATGGACACATTCAATGTGCCCAAGATGGGATTCCGGGACAGGAGCACTTCCGTCAGTGGCAAGCGGTCCGATCAGCGGGAACGTTACTCCGCCGTCCTCGGCTTCTCGGCCATGAATCCTTTGGGAACGGTGAACAGCATATCGGGATTCAAGTATGGCAACAAATCGAATTCGAGTGCTTTGGCTGCGGTTTCCAGCCAAGTGAATGCGGCCGTCAAGACACAGGAAATGGTCAGCAGTTTGGCAAACAGTGCTTACTATAAAGCCGCCGCCACCTCCTTCAATAGCATCAATCCCAACGTCGTTAATGTTGCCGCCAGCAATCGTAACAACAACAACAAGAGCAACAAACAACAAAGTGCCAGTGAAAGCAGCACCAGCACTTCCTCTAGCGACACCAAAGATCCCAGCGATGAGGAGACGGAGCAAGAGGTGGAGGAGCTGGAGGAGGATGATGACAAATATGTTGCTGAAGCGCCGTTAGATAATAATAAGATAGAAAAATTGAATTAGCTCAATGCATTAAATGCCTGTTTAGTCCTATAATTTTGAAAATCGAATCCAAAATTCAGTTTTTTTCGAAAAAATAATTTAAATAACGCGCCTCTGGTATTTCGGCTAATAAATAACATAACTCAAAGTAAAATGTTAGGCAACACTTTTGGTATTTCTGCTAACATCACATATATCGATAAATAAAGATTTTGCGGTTTATGAGGAATGGTCACACTACATTTACCTTTTAGTATCCAAAGTTTATTTTATGCGATTCGGATGTGCGCGCGGGCTAATCGTTGTTGCGTCTCGTCTTGTGTGTGTGTGTGTGTGTGTTTGTGAGCAGCATAGAAAAAAATCACAACGTTATATGATATTCAAATGCGTTGCCAGCGTTACGCACGCGTAGGAATACAGAGACCGAAGTGTGTGGTGTTTCATATAAAAAGCCACAAAGAGTAAAATTTAAATTAAAAAAAATCACCCGCGCGCACCGAGTGAAAGTGCAATAAAAACAGAAACAAATAAAAAATCACCTTAAATTTGTGGCCAATTCAACCGTCGTCTTGTATGTTACGGCCTTGGCTACACAACGCCAATACACTATAATTATATAGAAAATATAATTTGAATTATAATTAAAATTACTCAACTACCTGTTCTTCAAAGTTCGTCGGACGCAGCAGCAGCAGCAGCAGCAGAAAAGAAGCAGCAGATCAAACAGCAACAAGAAAACTAACTGTTGCTTCTTGCGTGTGTTTTTTCTACAGGTACATACATATGTGTGTGTGTGTGTGTGTGCGTGAAGTGCATGAGTTTATTGTGCTACGTTTAACGGTTGTTTTGCTTATTATTTAAACATATACATCTGTATGTATGTGCTTGTATGTATATTTTGCACAACAGTTTAACAGGTGCGTTTTGGATTGTTTGCTCCTTAACTTAACTCACCATAATTTGGCCCAAAAAACGAATAGTTTTCGGCTGTTCTATTTGTTATATTTGCTGCTAATTAGTGTAGATCTCATTAGTCAGCTAAAAAGCTAAAAGTTTGACCTGCATGTGCCCATTAAACTGTTCGTCAGTCAGTGAAAATACAAAAAAGATAAAAATAAATAGAAAAAACAAAGCTTCGATTTATTTATTGTGTGTTTAATTTTCAGTTACTGTTAATAAATAATTTAGTTATCATTGTTTTCATTCTTGGCTATTATTTTTCGATTTTGTTGACACGCGATGATTACCGTTATTGGCTCTCAAACTGTTAGTGGTTGAGGCGGCATTGGCTGTCGTCGTTTTCGATGTTTTTGTTTTTGTTTTTGTAAATGACTTGTTTTAGTTAAAATCTCGCATTTGGCATTTTTGTGTGTGTGCTGTTGTTGTTTTACCACATTATTACTGCTTGTTGTTGTTGTTGTTGTTAGTTAAGTCATGTTGTGCCAGTTGGCGCCATCGCCTAAGCCCACATCCACATTTTTTATTTGGCTTTTTGTTTTCTTTGGCATGGTTTTTTTTGTTTTTGTACTATTGTGGTCGTTTCCCGATTGCTGAGCTCTTCACGAATAAGGAAGTTTCGTTTTCCTCGATACTCTGTAAACTTTTAAAACTACATAGTCAATATTACTACTTATGTTAACTAACAGAATCCTAAAAGTACCAATTACTGAAAGAGAACAATTGAGAGCGGCATTAACAGTAAGTACTTTAACACGAGTACTTCCGGCATTTGGAGACTTTTTTTGTTGGTGTTGTTGTAGTTATAACCACCTGCCCGGCAAATTGTAAATGCAGGAAGTTGACAAGACATTAATACCCTGCTTTTTTTTGGTAATGTGAAACCCACTTGAAAGATGCAGCAGCTGCTGCACTCATCTTAGCTATCTGCCTCTTATTATTGGTCTTAGTTTTGTTAGCATTGCGTCACACTTTTTTATTTCGTCTTCGTCTTCTTCTTTTTCTGGTTTCATTATGCATTGTAATTTGATAGTTTTTCCTTTTTTTTTTCTCACATTTTCCTCAAGTCCATTTGGCCCCTATTAACATTGCGTGGCGCTCTTAAATTACAGTTAAGACTGTTACACACTCCGTCTCCCTTCCTCTCCTTCTATGCCACCATTTGTATGACTCGTTTTGACTGTCTAACGGTTCTGCGCTTTGCTGTTGTGCACTTTGCATTGTTGTACTGCCCAAAAAAAAAGTTCGATGTTATTGTTGCGCTGTTGTTGTTGTTGTTGCCGGGCCTTGGCACAGTTATGCGGCTTGGCCATGTTGAAAAAATGTTGTTTGTCTTTTTGTTTTGTGTTAACTTGTTTGTCTTATGGTTTATAGGTTGTTGTTCTGCAGTTTTGCAGTTTGGGGTTTCTTTAAGCTTGACCTGCTGTCCGTTAAGCCATTATAAGTTAACAATGTCTAACGAGAACCGATATCTTGAGGGTGCCGGTCAGGATACTATTTTTAGAAATGAAAGTGAAAAATTCAGTTGCTCAAAAAAACGTTAAATAATAAATAATTATATACTTAGTATATTTTCCGCAATATTATACACCTATATTTGTTTACAAAACTTAATTATTTTGTATATACAAAAGTTGAACAAATGATTAATTATACCATAAAAAACGCACAAAAAAATTAAAACCGCAGCCCAAAATTATAATTACACATTTTGCCGCATTTGAACTTCAATTAAATTCGCGAATTCAAGGCAAACAACGAGCCAAAAAAACGATTTGTTTTTGCGTTTAAAATATTTTGTACTTTTTGTTTATTAACAAGGCAAGAGCGAGAACTCGTGCCAATTGCTTGTTATTGTTGTTGGCAAACAGGAAAAAATAAATACTTGAGAAAAAAGCGTGTCACCGAATCACAAGCAAAAAGTGTAGAAGCTTTAAAAAGCTTGAGAAGGCAATAAACAAAACAAAACAAAGACAAAAGCCAGCTCAAAAAGATGGCTAGAAACAGCGAAAGAGACGACGATGACATCTTCAATTGACTTTTAATTGGCTAGCAATCCACTTTGAAATGGAAATGCAGTCAACTTTGAAGTGGGTCAAATGCATGTTGCACTGCCACCTGCGCCACAGTTCAATGCACCGTCAATGGAAATGGAGTCGCTGTTGCTAAATGGAATGGTTTGAAGTTGCACAGTTAATTAGTCAAGGAAGAAGCTGAAGTAACCGCCAAAAGAGCGTGTCTAATGCCAACTTGGGTATTTCAAACAATTTAGAGTTTTTGGTTCTTTAAGAAAATAAACGCAATTAAATAATTTTGGACATAAAGTCATCGAGGGCAACTGCAGGGCAGACGAGCTGGCAAGGCATGGTACTACCATGCCTCTTCTCACTGATAGCTAAGGGCTTGGGTATCCCCATGGCCAGCTGCAAGCTTAGAGTTCGATTGCACTGCAAACTCGAGGCTAAGAGATGGCAGCTTACCATTGCTAGGCAAACCTGGCCAACGCGCTGCTCCTCAGGCCTAATCCACCTAAACAGATTAGGCTTTGCTCCCGTAATCAGCGCGATTACGGGCACTGGCTAAAGGGGACTCACGCATCGAGACTTCTAGCCCCTTTTAACGATTTCTGCAACTCGAGGCCAGAGGAAGGAAACAGTTAGCACCTTTTCGGCTCGACTTTGAAACATAAATCGAGCTTTTTTTGGTGTGACACACTCTGTGTCTGGGTAGACGGATTTCTGTAGAAGAAGTCCAAGACGCGGCATCACAACGGGCCAATAGCATGGCCTATGTGAGGGGGGGTTTTCCGAACCTCTCACTACCGCTCTAACCTAACCTAACCTAAACAATTGTGGGTCGAAGGCCCCAGCAGCCAGTATTCCTAAAACTAATATTAATTTATGTACTAGAATTAATTTATTAAATGAAAAAACAAATAATTGCTGTGACTGCAATTCAAACACAAAATGAGCACAAAGAGCTGCAACGAGTTGAAACAGGTGTCGACAATTTTTCATTTGTTTTTCTTTTATTATTGTGCTGTTATGAGTCGCAGCTTGTAGTTTTAAATGTACTTGATAATAACCAGTACGAGGCAGGTAGCTAATCAAACAGATTTCATCATTTGCTTTTGGCTCAAATGCAGTACGACCACGCTCAACGCAACCAATTGCGAAAACTGAGGTGGTTGCAACAACCGAGGGACAATTTTCTTTTGGCCAAGGGACCTATTTCCACAACGTGATTGCCTTTGCTAACCATTAAATTAAAGTAAATCGAATAAATCTGTGTTCAAAGCAAGCATTTTGTTTAATTTTATTTATTTATTTATTTGTATATTTTGAAAAACTGAGAAACTGAGAAATTTTGCTCTGTACTTTGTTACAATTTATACTTTTCTGAACTATCGAGAAGTTGCGTGCGGCGAGGGTTGCGTTGAGCGAGGTCGTACTGTATGTAATACTAAGTAAAAATAAATTTATTCCTTAAACAATGTTTTAATCGTTCCTCTTCTCATCTCATTCGATATCATATACAAGTGTAAACATAAGGTTATTCCCTAAGATTTATCTTGTGATATATTTTGAGCGCTGACTTTCTTATATTGATTGATAGTTTAATAGCAAAAAAGATCTTTGTATCTTGTATCTTTACATACATCGCATTCGCTGTATATACGAATTTTTGCCTGTCCCAACAAACGCCTGCCTGCCTCATTATTCATGCAGGAAAGTAGTCGGACCAAGTTTTATTCTTGTTCGTTTTCGGCTTCTCTTTGTCTTCCGCTTTGGTGGACGGCCCAAGAATTTTAAACCTGTGCTAGCCGTCTGTGAAAAGGCTACAAATTAGCGGGAACTGCCAACGTGGCATCCACGAGGTTGCCCAGCGTACCAAAATAGAGCCGACTCTTCCGCAAGAGCTGCAGACAGTTCTCCAGATGCATAAAAATAAAATATGTCAAAGCACTGCAAATAGGATTTGTTAATTTTGTAGTGCTAGCAGGCGGCGAATACTTCCAGACCAGATGGAGATTTACAAATTACATTTTTAAGTGTTTATTTGAGTTTCTTACGCTCCATTAATCAAACAGAATTCTTTCGCTGCATTTAGTAAATCTTTTATTTGATTATTTTGATTTATTCATATAATTCTTCATTTAATTTGTTTGCTGTCCGCAACAATATCAGCTTCACTTGCTAATGGTTTTTCAAGTTCTTAGCTATGAGAAATCTGTTTTCTTTCTTACGACATTTTTTGTCACATTTGTTGCTGTTGTTTGTGCTGTCGTTCCAAAGGTTTCCTCTATACTCAGTGACCTAATTTTCAGCTCATTTGAAGAATGTCGCAATTTAAACTTTTTCCTTTCTCATTTTTGTGTTTGTAATTAATCAATATTATTTTGTTTTTTATTAATTTGTTTTTTGGGGGCGTTTTATTGACATATTGGGTATTCTGTGAATTTATTTGTAGGGGGCGTATACTTTCGAAAAGCTTTGCATCGTTCAAGGGCAACCAAAACTGGTTCAAATTTGTTTGTTAGTTGTATACAAAATGAAATATTTATTAATCCTCCGTCAATGTTTGTATTTGAAAGTTTTTGTAAGAAAAAAAGGAAATTACTTTTTAAATTACATATTTTTAACTTCTAAAAAACACTCTGAAATTTCTCATTTCCAGTCTCAAACTGTTTGGAATATGTCAAAATGTATGACAAATATTCTCAGTTTAAGCACGTCTCAAGTTGGAATTGCAATGCAGTAAATTATATAATTTATTTATTTAAGCGTTAAACACGTTTTGACAGGGAGAGAGAGAGAGAGAGAAAGAGAGAGTGAGAGGGGACTAAGTTTTAACAGCAATTGATTAATTTTTGCTATTTCGCAAATGTTGCTGAATGGATGCCAGCTGGGAATTTTACTAAATTGCTTAAATACATATACTTACTGGTATTCATTCTATATATATTTTCATGTTTGTATCTCTTGAATACATTTATGCCAGCTGAGAATTTTACTAACTTGCTTAAATAAATTTGTATTAACTTTAAATATTATCTTTTATCGTATAATTAGTAAGCCAGCTGCTGTGTTGAGCAAATCTTTTAAGTAATCTAATCTATCGCTTGCTCAAATCTAGAGTGTATCTCGAATTCCGAATTTTTGTCAGCAGGTAGCAGACAGACTCGACACTTGTGAAAAAGGTTTTTCTTATGGAAATCGCTTAACGTTCAGCGTCTGACGCCGCTTAAATTGAAGATTTCAATAGAATTCTCACAAGAGCAGAGTTTATGAGTAGTTGCCGATTGTTTTACTTGAATAATGCACAATATTTGTGAGCATATGGTGTGCAGCTACACTTAGAAAAAACTACAATTTAAAGCTGAACAAATTTCTATAAATATTGGTCATTTCTGCAGAAAGTAAAAATATTCTTCCATTTTAATAACCAAATACTCAAAAATAAATATAATTTATTTCAAATTTAATAACAATTTTTTATATGAAAAATGATTTAATTTCATATAATGATTTTGAATGTTTAAAAATTCTTCAGAGTTTTTGGCGATTTTCAGAATTTTGTTTAAGTGTATCCTGACCCAGTCGAAACCACACCAAACCAAAACTATACGAGTCGCGTGTGCTGTCGCAAGAGACCAACAGAGATGAGTTGCTGCCACATGTTGTTGCTGCCTCTTTGAGGCCACTTGATTGGTTGTTGTTATTTTTGAAGTCGGACACAGTTGCAGTTCGTGTGGTTTCATAATTCCATCGCATTACTTACATTATTACAATGGAATAGGGCACCTATGCCATATGCCGCCTAATCAAATATAGCATGGGGAAACTCATCATAATGCCAGGCCAACACATACTTGAAGACATTGTTTTCCCCACAGGGCATATTATTAGGGTAAAAAAAAAATAAGTTGAGAAATAATTTCTTCAAATTAGTATTTTGTAAGCAATGATTAAAAAAAGTTAGGAATATAATCAAGAATTTCCTCCAGCAAGGCTTATAATAAATTGTCAAAAGAGTAACATTTAAGGAATAATAAATTGTCAAAAGAGTAACATTTAAGGAATAATAATTGTTGTCAAGGTTTTTTTTTGGTTTTTTTTACGTTAAGCAAATATCATTAATAATATTGAATAGTAATAATAGAAAATATAATACAGCTAATTATTTAAAAGCAATTAGTTGAAGTCATCAAATAATCACATTAAATAAATTATAAATTTATAAGATTTTGTTTGCATAAAAGAATATATCATTAATCTAATTGCTCGTTCGACGGTAGTTGTCAGGGCTTCTGCATTTATTTGCTTTGTTGACAAGTCTTCTTAATCTAGGAAATGTACAACTCTTGTACTTTTATTACGCAATCACATGCTTTCTTGTCACACATGTTATCCACATGTAATCCCTTCCTGCCTGCCGCCTCCCCATAAGACATCAAAACAAACACACATTACAGCTGTTTGCACTGTCATCACGAAATAAGTACAATAAGATATCGCTCATCGGTCTACTTGATTAGTAAATTGAAGCGTTTACTTATCGTAAATTTGACATCATCTACTCACTCGCAGAGCATACGAGTATTTTTACAAGTTCAAGTTTCTGACTCATTTCAAAGTCACTGGGGGCAGCTAAGCCAGCAGCTGCTTGTGCCCAAATGAGTCTGTGGTCAGTAGCCGCCCGTTTGGCTGGCCAGAGTCTTGGATAACAAGTAATAAATGGCAAACGCCCTCCACAATCGAGCGGCATGTGCTATAATTAAACGTATATTGAGTTCCGTGGCATTTGTTCCTGATCTATAGCATATGGAAAATGTTGTGTCGGAAGAGCAAGATATAATTACTCAAAAAATCAATAATACTGGTAAAGATTTATTATTATTTAACAATTGAAACAAGTGCAGTTCTTGAGTCACAGTTAACTTCTCAAAAGCGTTAGGAAATATTCAACAGCTGAAAATCACTTAAATCGTTTCTATAGTTAATTACCAACCGTTATTTAATTATATGCTTTAGGCTTTGCAAACGTTATTCGCAATATTCTCAAAGTTGTTCTCATTGTTTTGTGTAAAAAAAATTCACACAGTTTTTTTTTAGTTGTATTGTTGATATCAGGTGCTGATGATGTTGTTTGACGTTGTAGACAAAGAAAAAACTGTTCATGGGAAACATACATAAAAAATAATAGAGTCTCTGGCTCGACGACGACAACAACAACTTGCATGAAAAGTGCATAATAAATCAGTGAATCAAAGAAGCGCAAACACCAACAACAACCAATGAATCTGAGAATCGCTTTGAGGCATCATCCAAGATAAATCCAACAGCAAAGAGGCGCGGCTTACAGACCCTCCCCCTTCTGTCATCGCCTTTTCGACTGCAGCAATATAAAGCTATGAGAAACAGTCGGCAGGTTTCATTTTTTTTCTTTCTTATATTTGTTGTTGCCATCGTCATTATACAAGTTGCAATAACAGCAAATTTGGTTTTGCGGCCAAAATAAATAAATTGGATTTGCAGCATTATTATTATTATTTTAGCTGACATAGTTACAAAACTCAACATGTTGAATTATATGTAAATACCCCATGGAGAAATCTTGTGCCAAATATTTTTAACTGGCTTTTACTTGCTCTAAGTAAAGTCCTAGTTTAAGTACAATTGACGTTGAGAAAAGTCAAGTCAAGTCCAGAACTAAAAAATCTATAAATGATTAGGTTTTTCTTATAATAAAAACCACAACTTTTAAGTACAATTTTAATTTTCAACAATCTCCAAATCCTGAAAATCATACACTCCTATTTTTAAAATGTATAATAACCAAACGATAATTTATTAAATAAATTAAGGAACTATTAATGTAGACAATGATAAACGTAGATTACCTAATATATTATATTCAATATTATCATATATTCAAGCATTAGCCTTTTATGTAACATGTAGAGGGTATAAGTTAGCGACAGCTAAATGCTGAGATGTCAGCAGTTGTCAGTTTTGTTGCCAGACATGCTAGCACGCCCTCATTTCTTTGATTATGCATAGAAAAGAGAGTTGCATAAGTGCTATTTTGTTTTTGTGTGTTTGGTTTGTTTGTTGCCAACTTTACTAACTTTCGTGAATCGATTTTTCACTGCAAGTTGTCGTCGCGTCGTCGGATTCATGTCGATATTTCACAGTTCATTGCACTCTGAAAGTTGCTCCTCCTTCAACTTGGTCAAATTGGTCAAAAGCATATGAAAATAAACAATTAATAAACTAAGTTTGATTGTTGTTCGTTTGAATGTATTTATTATGTTTTCATGGGTTTTGCTTTGCTTTCGTTTTGAACTTCTGCCATGTAGTAATCATTTGGCATTATTGCGCACTTTTCCAGTTGAAAACGTTTTGAGTAATTTGCTAGATAATCAATATTTAATCACAGGTCTTTATGTTGCCTCATTATGACGACAAACATAATTGTAATGCAATTGTTACTATTATTGAACGGTGTATTTAAAGTGAAAAGAGTCATGGCTAAGGGGTTGAGGTTGAGATAGACGAAGACGGAGAGGGAGAGGGGTTATTTAAAGTTATTTTAAGACTCGATTTCGACCACCTGCAAATATTTATATTGTGTGTAAGGATAATCAAAACATGGTAAGGCTTACCAACTACCTTCTCCTTACAAAAAAATCTCATCTACCTAAAAAAACAGGCTGACCTACTTCTTAATGCCAAAGACCATGACATTGCAAACAATCAACAGCAAAACTTCTATTTACAATCAACTATCCGTTGTACAAAATAGTTATTATTATAGATTTTACTTCCAAGTACATTTTCCGTTAGTTTCTGGCTTTCTACGAAACAGAAAGCGTGCAAGCCAAAAGCCAAAAGTAAAACTAGGTAAAGTTCTTTCCCTCCGAAATGACAGGGGAGATATAAGGAACCAGCAACAATTATAAAGTAATTACGCACGCTTAGTGGGCCTTAAGAATGGTTCTCTTGAAATGCCATTTGACCATTGACAAACAAATTGTAGGCTCCACTTTAATAGTGCGGTGGGGCGAATGCTTTGTAATAGAAGAGTGACCACAACAAAACCACGACCCATTTGGAATACTTGTTACGCTTTTGGTTGACCATTTCCGGTAGGTTTATTTATAACCGTCTACCAAGCGACGCCAATGCAATGAAAATATAACCTGTTGCAGTTTTCTTTTATTTTTCTTGTCAATTGCACAAAATATTATTTCGAAAACTGTAGTTGAAGTTATGGCTTAAAGTTTCATAATAGTTTTTAACTGATTTTTAAGGTGAAAAATACTTTTAATGTGGCACAAAAGTTTGTGATTCCTTGCGCTGCACTTTTGTGACTTCGTCGGATTGCACGTCGGCGCTTAATTAGTTGTCCCTCTTTACAAGCTTATGTTCAACAATTCAACTAATAAATTCCTTAATTTATGTTTTAAAGGTCTAACGTTTTAGCAGAATGGCGCCCATGCCACGCATCCAATTGCCCAACAGTAATGCAGCCATTAAAGCGAGCACAAATAATTTTCTGTATGCCGAAACAATTTCCGGCGACAGCAGCCCAACGCCCAGCAGTCCGCCATCCAGCACTGGTAAGTCCCCCGTCTAACACATTTCGCAGATATTCGCTAAACTCTTCTTCTTTCTTTTGAAATTGAACAGCGGGCGTGGCCAAATCGCAATGCTCCTCGTTGTCTGATGGTGAATCGTATGAGGGATTCGGTGAGAATGAATACAGTTCACAGCTGCAGGAGACGAGCAGCTTACAGGTCAATAGCAACAACAATAACCACAACAACAACAGCAACAACAACAACAGCAACATCAACAACAGCAACAACATTTCCAACAATCTCAGTGTGAGCAATGGCAATGGCAGTGGCATCAGCTCCTCCCATGACCACAGTGTTCACTCAAATGATGGCAATAACAATTTGAGTGACAGCGCTGGAATTGAACTCGATCTGGCGCCACATGTAGTCTCATCCTCGCCCAAAGAGTATGTGTTTGTGTTATTTATGAACTAATTTGCTTAACTTATTTTTTATTAACCCATTGTCTATTGTTGTTATTTGCAGTGATGGGGAGCTCAACATTATGCCTCGCGACAACTGGGCCAGACGCAGTCTGAGACGCATGCCTACAAGGTAACAGAAACAGCAAAAAGTGGGAATGAAGTCGATTCAAACGATTCAAGTTTCAGCTACTACCATATAAGGCCAAGCAGACGATCAGCAATTAGATATGGAAAGCTCAAATGCAGTAGAAATTTATGTTGTCTATCGTTACGCCTTTGAAGTAATATGCATAAAATGACCAGTTTGTCCGTCCAAGTACTACAAGTATCAGTCGCATCTGTTCAACACGATCAACCAGTGATCATCAAACAGTGTAGTTTTGTAGTTTTTACAACAACATATTCGAATATTTAACCTTTTGCTTTGTATACCGCTGCTTGTACGTGTTTGTGCATACACACACGTGAGCTGAAAAACCAGTTTTTCTAAGCCCAGTGTTTTTGCCTGATGTTTTGAGCCGTGATTCATGCGTACTTTGTTTTTTTTTATTGAAATCGCAGTTGCGCCGTGTTAGTCATTGCGCGCTCAGAGAGCGCTCATTGTTTCCGCTATACACTATGCTCAACACACAATATTAAGAGCGCTAGTGAGAGAAAGCGAAGGGGTAAAAAACACCTGACTAAAGAGAGAATTTATGCTCTCTTAAATTATGTATACAGAAAACGGGCTTTGATTAAATTAATCAAGTTCTAGGGCTATACAAAAATTATATACTCTTGTTAGGAAACGTTTTTTATACTCGATACCGAAGATAAAGAGTATATTGGTTTTGTGCATGGTGTTTGTCCGTCCGTCCGTCTGTATGAACCCTATTTTTTTCGACACCCTTCAAATAATAAAAGCTTATATTTTATAAACGATTACAAATTAATGTTGTAGGAGGATAGTAGGGCGCTTAAATACAGACAATAAAGTTTAAATAAGTTCTGTATGCATTTAGCATTTAAAAAACTTAGCTGATTTGTATCCTTAACCTGTTAGCTGCGTAATTTTTTTTGTTTAAAACATTCTCACGTTGCTTTGGTAAAGTTTAGCGAAGACCAGCTATTATTTTTTTGAACCCGTTTATTAAAAATAATCGATTTAAATGATACCTGCATAAACATTTTTTAAAAATGTTTAGTCCTTATACCTCCTCGTAATTTTTTACTTTCCAAAGCGAGTTTTAGCTTGAACGAGTTAACTCGCCTTACTACTTACTAGCAGATTAAACCAGAAAAACTGTTATGTGTCAAATTATTAACATTTGTATTTAATTTTGAATTTGTTGAAAAAGCATAAAAAGTCAACTTTTTTATACATCTCCAAATTGTGTGTATAAATTCTTTGGCACATTTGAATTCATTTAATTGAATTGAAATTAAATAAGGGAAATTATTATTAAAAAATAATCAAGTACGTAAGATAAAGAATTATTTGAATATGTATTAACGTGAGATATTGATGCAAATAAGTAGCTGAAGCGTGCTTATGCATATTAAAAGAAAATAGCATTGAATAATATTTCATTTTGTATTCCTTGACAATATATGACTTAGTTTTAGACAAAGAACAGGTGGCCATTATTTATGGGTACAATTATTTTAATCCTTGAATCGATTCCATTCCTTTGTAGCCTTTTTTTGTTTCTTTCTTGTTATACTACTTTTTCCATATATTTTTTTAACCCATTTTAAATATTTATTTTGACAACTATAAAATGGTATAAAGTTTGAGAAACCTAACTTTTTTTTAAAACTTCTTTTTATATCATATCTCATATTCTTTACAGCAATCCCGATAGTTTATCCCAGCGTCGTTGGGGCTCCATGAGACAGTAAGCGACCTTAATTTATTCTCATGGTTCAGAGTTTGCTTTCCATTACGTTTGCTTTGCGGTTTCGATTTGTGCTTAATATGATCCTACCAACACCATTTTATTTGCTACTCATTGGTTATGGTTTTTTATTTTGCTTTTAATATATGCACTTTAAATCATTTAAATAAAATGAATCTTGCTAATTGTAAATATCAGCACCAAAACACATACGTTTTAAAAACATGCACAATTTGATTAATTATCTATATTTATTTATATATTTTCCTTTTTAAATCTTATTTAACTTGATATACATATTTGATCGTATTTGTATTTCTCCATTGAGACCAAATGTTTTCGAGCTTATCTAAATTTTTTTCGATATCATTCAATTGTGTTTCGCAGTTCTATATAGTTTTTCAAGTACATATGCTTACATTTGCAGAAACAAATTCATAAATTTCATAAATGTATTTATTTGTTTGTTTTTTTTTGGTTAATCCACGAATAATTTATATTTCTGTTTTGGCTGTCATCCGTTTTTACCAGCTAAGCGGAATAAAAATTTCTTATTTTTCTTTGGCTTTTAATAGTCTAGTTCATGCCAGCAAATTAACTGTGCAGATTAACTGCTTAAGATTAGAGATTAAAGACGAATAATTTTGTATGAATATCGCATGAATGGACTGAATTTTTCATGTTGGTACTTAGGCCCATTTCCTGTTTCTCATTCACTCTGTATTTCCAGTTAACTAACTATAAACTGTGGTAACCATTTTTGTCACTGGTTGTGGCACTCATATATGTAAGTACATAAATATATGTATGTACAATTTATTACATGTGTATGTGGCTAAAGTTGTTCATCTGCTTTTGGAGACGGCGTTTGCCTTGTTGTGCCAAGTGAAAAGGTTGAAGGTAGTGTTAGTAGTCGGCTTCGAGTCTTGACTCTTCTCTTCACTTCGGTTCGGCTTGACTTGGCTTACAAGTTTTGCTGACTTTTTGCATTATTGCTGGGGTTGTCATGCCATTGGAATGCGCGCAGAGAGCCACAACTGAATACTGCAACTCAACAAGAGAGCCAAAAAAACAGTGAGAGAGGGTACAAAAACGGGGTTTGCCTTGGGGCAACTCAGTTAACTCTTCATATTCATCTCCACAACAACAGAATTTAGGCCGCAATACATTTTGTCAAGCCACAATTGACCCAAAAGCTAACGAAAGAATTGTCGTCCACAGTTTGTCAGAGGCAAGATTTGAGTGAGAAATATTAGCTAATTACTAGATGCACAATGTGCAATCAGTTAAGGTTATAACCATGTAAATGGTTGGCTTCGTCTTAACTTTCCGGCCGTTGCATACACTTAAGTATTCCCACCAACTAAACAGACAAACCGTTTCTTACCCCAGCCTTAATTTGTCATGCAAATGTCTTTGTTTTTCTTCTGTGTCTGGGAAAAGTGTTGGCATTCATCAAAGTCAGTTACAAACAAACAAAAAACTAAATATGTAGATGTTGAACTTGCATTAGAGAACTGTTTTATTAAGGCGAAAGTACAATACATGATGTTTAAATGTGTATTTAAACAATCAATTTAACATTAAATTATTAAATTCTTTTATCTCACATTTAAATACGCCATTGCGCCTAGTCCATAGATTTTCTGTCTGTGTTGATGTGGAAGTGCGTGAGGAGTTTTGACTGGATGGTGCGTGGCACAAACAATTGTCACACAAACTGCCATGAAATTGGTCATTGGTCATCTTGCGTTGCCTCACTGACATCCTTGCCATCTGTCTCTTCGTGCGTGAGGAGTTTTGACTAGATGGTGCTTGGTTCGTCACAAGATTCGTCCGATCGATTAGTTGCAGTCTCTTGTGTTGCCTCACTGACATCCTTGCCATCTGTTTCTTCTTAGTGCGCTTCTTAGATAAAGTGACCATGCATAGTATTACACACGTGATTGGGATCATGAAAATGCCCAATACTTGCCAAAGTGATAGCTCTCCTTATTCAACAATTGCATTATATGCCTTCACGTAAAACCAACAGAATGTAGGCCATTGCTTGCATTGAGTTGACATTGTAATAGGCGTGTCTTTGGTAAAAACTAAAAAAAGCGGCATTTTGCAAAACTTTAGCAAAAAAATGTTTACCTTCTTTTTGTGAAATTTGCAAAATGTTTGAAAAAATTATAAATTATTTGTTTCTTATTTTTGTAAAATTTGCAAAATGTTTGCAAAAAATTGAGAAATATTTTTTCCTTCTTTTTGTGAAATGGAGAAAGATTAGAGATTGACTTGTTGTTACCACGACGAAGTGAAATCTAAGAGTGATTGTTTCCAATATGTTACACACATATGTTTTTTTATTTTGATTTGCTTTTAGTAATTTTTATCCGGGCTTTTCATTTTATGTCAAATATTTTTTAAAATTCTTAAGTACTTATTCGGAGACATTTGACAGAGTTTGTGATTTCTTAGTTCCGCCAATTTGGCTGTAGGTACATAGTTACTTAATTACAGCTAAAAGTCAACTGCATTCGATGCTAATTGGCAGCTTTAGCTGTTGTAATTGGCCCACATTTTACAGTTTTTGGCAACTTACTGTCTTAAGCGTTGGCAAAGTGTCAGCGACAAATTGGCAGACAAAAATGTCTTGGAATTATTAAACGAATGAACCTAAAGTTGCTCCATAGAAATGCTTGCTTGCAAACATGCTGCCTTTGAACATGTTGCGAGTGCAGGGCAACAGTTTGTTTAAATGTAAAGTGGAATGTTAGTTCTTCCTAGTGCAATTATAATGTTATATTAAATAATGTTGATTGACTATTCGTTCTTCTTATAATATTTTTTAGAATGCAATTATAATAATAATAATAGTGAATAAGCTGCTCAGAAGTACCAAACTGCAAGCCCTTTTCATACCGTTTTAACTGTGTGGCAACGCTCAGTTTTGCTTCATACCAAATAGTTTGCTGGTGCTGGTGTTCTCTTTTTCTCACTATTTCTCTTCTTGGCGTTTTGTTTGCAACTGCTTGTTTTGGTATTCGTCTCTCTATCTCTTTCTCCGTCTTTTTGTATCTGTTGTTGTTGTGTTTTTGTTTTTTTGGTTGCGTCGAACCTGTTTGTTAGCCGCCTTTAGATCAACTCTGCGGGCAATTTGCGATGATTTTTAGTTCGAAACCTGCTGCAAACGCGTGCGGTTCGTATTTATGTTGTATTCATTTTAGTGATTCGGCAATTTCTTCGATTTGCGGAACATAGTGTAGTGTGTATTGTTTAACATCCGAATCGCATCCGTCGTCACACTCGGTTCCGGTCCGGCATTATACAAAATCTGCACCAAATTCCGCAGCAGCATAAAAAAAAAGTATGTGAAAGTCGGCAGACAACGCGGCGTATGCGAAACATTATGGAAGTTTAATGGGTGCAAAAAAAATGGGGTGCAAAAATGATATTTTAAGATTTTGTTGGTCATAAATTTCGCTTTCCATGGGTATAAAAAACGCAGTACACTTAGTGGTTGTTTTTGTTTATTTGTTATTTTTTGGGGATTTTTTTTAAAAGTATTTTTCTGGCTTATTGTTTTTAAGTAGTTGTTTTTTTTTTGCTTGTTTCTGCTGTAGCTAACACTTTGATAATTTACGGCGTCACGCCTTAATGAGTGCAACAAGCGTCAACAACAACTGACGAACTGCTGACGATGATGAGTCTTTGTTGCACATGCCTATAGAGGCGCACACCAATACATATACACTATGTCTTGTCTCACACACACACGAACATACAAACGTGACCCGATGCATTGCCCACGCCCTTTTTGAACAGAATCAGAAGAGACAAAATGAAAATTGTACCTTTTTCTATATAGCCAAGTTCTGTTCAAACAAAACTCTTACAAGCCAAGTGAGTTTAAATGTTAAAAAAAAACAAAAAATAAATACTGTGCGATTCATCAATCAAAATCAAATCGTTTTATAGCCTTAATTACATTTAAGCAGCCATAAAAGTCGGTTAAGAGTTGGTGCACAATTTCATTGCAAGTAGTTTGTTGTTGTTGGTTGGTCAGCAGCGGCAGCGGCAGCAGACAGCCAGAGCAAGAGGGGGCGGCGGTATTTGGATTTTCATTTTGATTTCGATTTCGTTTTCGCTTTCTGAGACGCTATTTAACGACGTTATCAGAGCTAAGAAAAGCTCATAAGCAACAACAACAACAACAAAATAATGGAAAAGCGCGTGTTTGTGAAATATTAACCATAAAACACACTAGCTGCAATTGCACTTTGTTGTTGTTGTTGTTGTTGCTGTTATTGTTGTGTTCGACTTGCAACGAAAAGTGAAGTGTGGGTAGTCAGTCGGTGATTGCCCATTGCGAAAGCGTGTCTAAAATTAAATTAAGTTTGTAGCTGCCTCAACATTGGGTTAATAAAGTGAAGTTTTTTTTTTTTTTACAAAAATTGAATTGCGGTTCGATCGTAAATTGGTTTGCAAATTCCTTCATAACATAGTCAAGTGTAAATCAAGTTCCAATCAAGTTCGAAATATTAAACTTAACTCACATAATCTCTCTCTCTCTCTAGTGTAATCAGTGTTCTATAAATAAAGTGATACAATGAATTTTTAAGTTAAACCAGTTTACCTGTATAATCTTATCGCAGCTAGAACAAAGCAAACTGACGCTGTTTTCAATGGAACACAAGGCGGCCTATGGCCAAACGATAAGCTAATGTCTTGACTTAAACTTGATCGGCATAAACCTACTTTACTTACCAAACCAACAAACAACACAAACACAAACAAAAGCTACTAAATACAAACAACTACTTCATATGGATGATGAATACTATGAATATTTTCCTTATGACCGCCGTCATTTGAGAAAAATGTGCGTATAACCCACAGATATATTTTTTTGTTGCTGTTGCTGATTGTTTGTTATATGTTAATGTTGCACCTAATTGTCACGTAGAGCATTTTTAAATGTTTATTTCTTAAGAAAAACTACAATGGAACACGC
The DNA here is from genome assembly GCA_018901835.1 of Scaptomyza graminum. Taxonomy (NCBI): domain Eukaryota; kingdom Metazoa; phylum Arthropoda; class Insecta; order Diptera; family Drosophilidae; genus Scaptomyza; species Scaptomyza graminum. Next base: position 1,850,101 of record JAEIFL010000314.1, read on the forward strand.
CCGCAACACACGCCCACAACACACCACCCACATAACACTAAACACTTTCGCCTCTGCCAACTATCGGCAAACAATGTGACTCAGAAATATGTTAACGCCTGTCTAATTGTGTTTCTTTAGAAATCACAAAATCGCATTTTCTGTCGACTCTTATTGCCAAAAAGTAGTTTAAATTAAATTTTTACTCATTAAATTATATGTAGCATGACTAATTTTTGAAAGTCGTGCATAAAACTGTTACAAAACTCGGTCATTGATACAATATAAAATATATAAATAAAATACCAAATATGCACCAAGAATAATACTTTGGTGTTAGTCAAGTAGAAACATTCGAGTCATTTTTAATAATAACTTACAAAATGATTTTTTGTTTAAAAAAATATGTATAAATAAATTCTGAAGATATTAAATCACAATCGGAGTTTGACATTTATTTTGAAAAAAAAAATTTTTTTTTTTGTGTTTACAATGTTTATAAATAATCATACAATTATTCAAGGGCCATGAGTTTATTATAAAACATTTCTGTCATCTCAAAATTAGCTTGTAAATACTATTTATGTTTATCCAATATTTACCCCTCAAAATATTTATATTTGGTTTTTATAAATATTCTCCCTTTAGATAAAGGTTTGCAAGCACTTTTAAAATACTTCTTGAATTCCATCCCATTGTATTCTGTTGAAATAATCCTAAAACATTGTTTGGGACATTGTCAAATGCGTCATATGCGACATTTTAGCAGCCATCTGTTAATTTAAACCTAGTTAAAGTCACCTGACAAACTTCGCTGCCGCTGCCTATCCCCCTTTTGTATAAATTGTAACCTGTTTGCCGCACTTGTTAATGTACCTGTTGCCCAGCGCAAATAAAGTAAAAGTTCAGGCAGTCAAAATGTGCGACCAGCAGACGAAAGTTTTAACGATCATCCATTTAAATAACGAATACTTCTTTGGCTATAAAGCTAAGCCCAGTCCAACTGTTATGGGAATTGGGCAGCCAAGGAAGGCAAGAGTCAAGAGGCAGCCAAACAATATTAAATAATCAGCTAAAGTCGCGAGTTTCTTGAACTGCGCTGTGGTTGTCTGCTTTAAATTCAAAGCAGACAATAAAGTTTTAACAGACCTGCCCTTTTTTATTTTAGTAGCTGGTATTTCTTTTTGTCTTGTGTTGAGTGAATGAATAAGCTTATTTATTTTTCACATTTCCTACCTTGACGCTGTTTTGGCCATCCCCAAAGCCAATCAATCAAATCGCAAATTATGCAAAAACCAGAAACCTGCCTAACTGTCTAATGGGGGACTTATTGTCTCTCTCTCTCTCTCTAGCTCTATCTCTATTTTTGGTCTTAAGATTGACCCACTTTTACGCTGCTTATAACATATGCGAATGCCAAATCGGATGTTTTTTTTCTCTGAAAATGCTGCAAATACGATCATAATAAAACACTTCAGTGCTACAATTACTGTTACTTTTGTTTTTGTGTGCTGTAATCCGTGTTTTTATATTGTGTTGAAGTAATTTGGATTGCCTAAGGATGGGCAGTCTTAACACACCTTTCAAGTCTTGTTCATCATAAGTCCGAAGTACTTGAATATTAAATATGGCATTATGAAATCTTTAATAAAAGTGAGAATCGTTTTTATTTCTTATTTCGTGAAAATGTCGTTTAGGTAGAAAGTACATTTTGTTAAACTTATTGTAGTCATTTCTTTCAAAAAGTCGCTCTGATTTAAAAGCTTTCACATTTCCCTAAGCAAGAATCAACTAACGGATTGAACGGATGCCCTATGGCATGGCATACCCATAATGTATGGAAAAACTAGGAAATCAGATACAGATATTTAAAAAATATTAAATAGATTCTTTCGACTTATCTTCTGCATACTCTTCAATTCTACTAACGCCACATATTAATCTATGATTAAATCAGCCATTTTTACAAACTAATCTTACAACCGGGTCAATAAACTTCTTTCAAGTAAATTTCTCTATGCAAATTTAAATAAATAGTTATGTCATCCAACATAGATTCTATATTTATATAATAATTATTTCAAAAATGAAAAACAGCTTTTATTACAATTTACCTGTTGTATGAGCGTCCACTTCTGCCCCATTCCACCTCCGTTCTACCCATCAATTGCCTTTCATATACCCTTTGGTTAGCTAAATTAAATTCTCAACTGCAAGCCATGCGGAACGCAATGAGCAGAAGCTTCTCATTCAACAGGTGTTTGGCCTGTGTTTTACAATTTGACAGTTTGTCGTTTTTCCTCCACAACTAAAACAACCATTTGGAGTTTCATTTACCTTAAAACTGAGTGTACATAACATTATTATTGTTTTTTTTTATTAGTATATATTTGACAAACCCTAAATATTGTCGAATCAAGGTTACCTACTTATCCGTACAGCTGGCCAAATATAAGTGCGAATAGAAAATAATTTCGATTCATAGTACAACAAAATATTAAAATACACATTATATAAGTAATAATAAAAATAAAACACCAATTGCGACCTTAATCGTATTGTATTTAAGCAAATATTTACAGCTTTGTTGTATATTTTTTAATTTTTTTTTGATTACATATCATTACCTTGATCGTTTTTATAATTAACTGCCAGTTTTTTTGATTTGTTTGCTGTTTATATATATTTTTATGTTTTTTATTTTGTGTATTTTAAAACTTGTTTAACAGCGGATTTGATTAATTTTTTGGCGCGGCCGCAACGAGCAAACACTATCTAAGTTATAGACAAACTTTTTTGGAGTGTTGTTGTTGCGGCTGCTTCAAGTTGCATGTCTTTTAGTAGCCTCATGTCAACATGCAACATTCTAATGCCGCAAACACTTTGATTTACACCTGCCTGCCACATTTGGCTGCAATTATTGCAACGATTTAATGCCAATTTTAATTTGCATCAATAAAATGCCAACCACTGAACCAAAACTCAAAGCCAACCGCACAGCTCCAATATGTTTTTGTTTTTATTAGATGATTCACATTTGGTTTTATTACAAATGGCAAACAAAATGCATTGCCAATATAGTTGCTATCTAAGAAAATGAACGAAGTTATTGATGAAAATAATTGTGAAGAAGAATTTTGGGTACTAAACAAATTAAATATTATTGTTTTTTTAAATTTTAGCTATTATATTTTCTTAATCATATTTATATAATCACAAATATCTGTCTATCTGTACATTTTTAAGAGTATCAAGTTTGTAACATATATTCGAAATATGTTTTTCCCTACAGTTTTTCTCTGTTGAGTTTACTGAAAGTTTATGTACAAATTGCGCAACTTTGTAGCATTTTCCAAATTGTTGGTCTAGCCAACACTTTGAATATTTTTGCTTGCCAACATAGCTAACATAGACATATGTTTTTAATTTTTTCCATACTTTTATTGGCCGCGTCATTTGGACATTAATAAAACTGAATCAATGTTGAAAATTGTGGGACTAGGAAAAACTTTGCTAATTTGCATTGCTATTTTCGTTGAGTTTGCTGTATTTTATAGCCTCGCTTAAAATAACTCATAAACCAGATGAGACACTGTTTTTATTTCTAGCGCAACTATTAACTGGGTTAATGAGTTCAGTTTTTCCGTACACTGCCAGCAGTCGAGGCTGCGACCAAACCCCATAAAAAGACTTATATTTATTTTGTTTTGGTATGCGTTGTTTTATTTATTTAATTCTTACCTTTGTTTTAATTTTGGCAAATTATTTACCTTAAAGTTTTATACTTTTTGAATTTAAGAAGGCTCAAAATTTTAATTTCTCATATGCAAAAACGATTGTTGTTGAAATAATAGCTGGAGTAAATTTTCAAACATTTTTAAAGAAGAATGCATATATTTATTTAGCTGCACTCATTTCACACACACACCTGCAAATTCAAAATATATCCACATTTTCACTAAATGCATTTTACAAATTTTCACATTTTCAGGTTTTTTGGCTTTTTTACTTTTACAACTTAATTTTAGTTATTTTCGTCGCAATTATTTTGCCTTTGACGTGTGTTTGCATTTATCTCTGGTGTTTTGTTGGTGCTGCTGTCAGTTACAGTTTCTTCGCTGCATTTTCTTTTTATCCATTGTTTGTTGTTGTTTTTCTTACCTGTTTCTCTTTTTGACGTTGTATTTTGTTGGCGTCAATCTATTGCGTGGGTGGCCGGCTATTGTATTGCTCTTTCTATTGTTGTTTGGGTTTGTTTTTCTTCGTTTTTTTTTTTATATCACGTGCAAACGTTTCGTTTCTTTTTCTATTTATCCAATGCCAGGTAGTTTATTTGCATTTCCCCATTAATGCGCAATGAATTTGTAGGAATTTCCTTGGTGGGGCTTCAACCTAAAGGGAATTAGGTACATATTCCAATTAAGGAATCATTAGATTAAGACTTTGGTTTTGGTATTTATGTAAGACCTTGAACAATATGACTTTATATTAATTCATCACAACTTTCTTAAACTTATTTCAGTTCCGGCCGCAGGCAAATAAGTACCAATGCCTTAGCCAGGTAAGTTTTCATAATATTTTTTTAATAATCTATGTTTTACAATTATGGATAATTGTTGGACCCAGAAACTCACATAACATAGAACAAATATCTTTTAATTTCGGTACTAACGCATACAGTTTGACAGGAACAATGTTACCGTTACAGTTTGGCAGCCAGAGCATGAGAATTATTTGTCAGTGTCTTGGCTAAACTCAGTTTGGTACGCATTGCATTTTACTGTTTTAAAACCATTGTGATGAGGTTTTTGTCTGCGCTAAGCGTTGCCTTGTAAGCTCCATTTCAGTTGCTGACTAAAGCCACTTCTTAAGCACAGACACAAACCGCTGGTAAACTCCAAAGTATTCACAATAGCAATCAAACACAATTTAAATCTAGTTTACATAACTTGATTTTTGTAATATGTTACAAGCTCTAAAAGTAATTAGAAAACCAAAAATCAACTATTAAATAAAAAGTTTTTCCATTCGATTGCAGCCAACTCTACAGATCATCGAGTTTTAACTCATCCGGTCGTAGCTCCAACTGTGATACAACTGAAGATATGTATAGCGATATAAGCTTGGAAAATCGTCATGATTATGATTATCGGGTAAGTCAAATTCAATTTTGTAATAGAAAAAAATACTTTTTGAAATATAAAGAAAGTGTGTTGGGATGTTGACAAAATATTTTTGACTTAAAGACCCTTAAGTCTTATGTTGGCCTTATAAGTAATTGAAGATTGAACGTAACTTTCATTTCCTACGACAACCTTTTAATTCTTTTGCAATTTTTATTGCACATGCCGTTGTAAAAAAATAAAATTCGATCCACTCAATGTGCAACGTCACAAATCTGCCGCATGATGTGGCATAACTGTTGGGGGTCTTCGGTAGCTTTCAATGTCTCTTTGAAATCGAGCGTTGATCGTTTTTCATAACGAAACATTCGATGAATTTGCTGAATTTGCACTTGACCAGCAAATGACAAAAACCGTTGACAGATTGGCATCTATTCCATTCATTAACGCCGAATTCCAATTCAGTCGAACGTCGCGTCGCTTCGTGTCTTTTTGCCCAGTTAACATTTACCTGGAAAAGTGAATCTGTTTGCGACAGCGACTTTTCACTTGCAAAATTCGCCCGCTACAAAATGCGCAAACGTGTTTTCCCTCGCCTTTGATTGTTTTAGCCGCACAATTCGTGGTTTTAGCTGCCAGGCAGGTGAAACTTTATTTGGTTGTTGCTTAAAGCTTATGGCTTGTCTGCCTTTTGCTGCTGCGCTTGTGTTGTTAAATAAAAAGCAGCAACTAAATTGGCCTCAGATTGAGTGAGTGAGTGCAACGCTGCCTCAAGGTCATTGAAATTGACTTGAATTCGGATTTTGTCCATTTTGGGAAATGTTGTAGTTAAGACTCTGAATAACTTGCCAATTTGTTAGACCGCTGGCCAGTCGCGTTGGTCGGCCTTAGTGTCAAAGAGGTCGACAGTTCATAATGGACTTTACAAACCTTTTAACGTGCTTGCATTACTGCAAGACTGCATTAGTGATTGCAGCGGTTTGTTTTTTCTCTTCCGGTACTGAACATCTTATGGATTAGTTGCTTTATCATTAAACTGTTAATTTTCTGTATTCACTGATTTCACGTTTATTTCATTTGCGTGTAAGATGTTTATTTTATGCTCATTTAAGGATCTATCTATACACTTTAATTTGATGCCAGAAATATACATCTTTGACGTTTTCCTCAACACAGAAGTTTAATAAAAATTGTAGCGGAAAGTTTTGAGACAATTTCTTAAACTAACCAAATTACAAATTTAAGTCTGATATAATCATTTAAAGACACTATAAAAAATACAATTATTGTTGCAATCAATGCTACTAGACTACCGTTAATAAGTGTGCAATTTGTTAGACTAATTATTTTCTTGCTTTATCGTATATACGTAATGGTATATGTAAAGAAAAGTTCATAAAAAATGCACCTCAAAGATATCCGGCAGGGACGTTTTAATTGTTGAATGGGACAAAGATGTGAAAGAAATTCTGTTGTTATGCAAATCGTTGAGAGTTGGTTAAGCGGCGACAGGTGTAAATCGCAAATTGTTTTTACCTGTCGCTGGTTGCTGCTGGTCTGCTGGCGGTTATTGTTGTTGTTGTTGCTACTGTTGCGCGTAATTATTTGTAAATTTACCAAACGCAAATAAAAGGCATAAAGACAACAGCAACAAATGGTTAAAGAGCGTCGGTGAATGGAAAATGAAAGGTGTGCTGAACATGTAAAGATGGATGAAAATTCCAAACACGAGCTCTCAACACAGGAAAAAACAAAAGCGCACTCAAAAAAAAAAAAAAGATAACAAGAGAGAAAATGGCAAAAATTTTGCGCAAAAATATCACGTACAAATCATTTGAAGACCTTACGATTGTTCTTTTATGCAACAGGCCAAACGGGAAACGGAAATGCCGCAGCAGGCATTGAGCAGGAGCTTCACTACTTTGTTGCAAGAAGAGAGGGTGAAGAAAAGTGAAGAGTGCAGGGCGCACAGATCATTTGCAATTCGAAATGGACGCCATTGAAGGGCGCCGTTGATTGTTGTGTGAAACTCGGCGTTGCATACAAAATGAGTGAAATGTGTAAGCTGCTGGGTCGAAAAGGTATTAATTGATAAGGAAATGCGCTACAACAAAAACAATTGACAGCATGCTGCAGATGAAAGAAAACAGGTTGAAATTTAATTGCAAAGAAATGGGAGCAAAGTGGAAGTCGAGTTTCTCGTCACAAGACGAACTAGGTCGAGAGTTTAAATAGATTTAGAAATTATTTTTACATTTTGCATACACCATCTGGCACTGACCTACACAATGCTGCATAGCGAAGACACAAACCAAAACAACAATAGAATAACAGAAAGGTGACCCTTTTATTTTATTGCTATTAGTAATTATTGTTAGATTGCAATGTGAAAAATCGTTCATAATATGTCAAGAGAAATATTTGATATATACACTTGCAAAGGTTATTATCGATAATTTACAAAGCAGACAGCTGAAATATCTGTCAATAGATGAGAATAACTGACATACCCTTCAAAATATATTCCAGAAGTTTGCACATTACTAGTTCACTGTAAGAAATATGCAACATTCTCTTAAATTTTAAAAACGGGTGAACAAAATATCTAAATCTAAAAATAATCAATAAATTTCTTAGATAAATTTGTTCAAAAATACTTTTCCCTCGCTTACCTTATCGACTTGGCGTTATTTCAACATTAATTTTGAGTTTGAAAAATGTGAAATATTTAATAGCTGGAAATGGTACATATTTTGTTAGCTGTGGCAACTTGAAGCTAAGAAGTGTCGTCATCGGTTAAATGCCAAAAGATCTCTTGACAATCGAACAAATTGCAATTGCTATTGTTTTGTTTTCACGATTCTTCTTCTTGTTGCATGTATTTTACATACTCGAATGCCTACAACAGTTATAATTGCATAAGTGCGTCCCCACACACACACACACACACACACATACACACATATATAACAACGAGTGTGACACAGATTGTCATCTGATGACAGAGGCTTGTAAAGAGTTGTGGGAGCAGATTTTACAGTTACTTGAGACACAATTCAGTTGGGAGACAGCTGAAAATTTAATGTGTGTGGGGGCTTATGCAATTGGGCGGGAGTGTTATAAAAGTCACTTGTTTAGCTTCTTCCGCATTCAATTAAAAATAAACAATAACAGCCCCGAACATACACAAACATACAAAAACCAACTGACCTTAGCTAATTAAATGGTTGATACCTACACCTTTTTCAGGGGTTCTTTCTTTGCTTTTCTAATTTCGTTTCACTTTTCACTTGCTGCGACAGGCCAAACAGAGCATTGACAATTAGCCCGAAGAGGCGTTAAAGCCATGAAAAATGGGTCACGTTTGAAAAAGGGAATGAAAAAAAATCTGTTGCCCATTTCCATTAGACCCCTTTGACCAGACTTAAATCGGGTTCGCTGTTGTTTGGCTCTTAGGCCAAGGTGAAACGTGTGAAAACTCGTTGTTTTTCAGCTTCTCTTGGTGTTTTATGTTTTTAGGTGCGAGAAAGGAAGAATCATTATAAAAAAAAAATACACAATTAAATTTGAACAATGCAACTGGTATACACTTAACATAAAAGTTTTCTTAAGAAAAAGTTTGGGTTTAAAAAAACTCTTAATTTTTTCTTTTTTTTTTTTTCATGAGAGTCCTAATTAATTCCCTCCACCGATACATTAACTGTAAGTTTGTGCTACCTTAATAGAACAACAACAAATTGCTTGGTCTTCGATCATATCGATTAAACAATTTTATGGCACCTGCCCCCATACAACCCACAAAGCCGGCACAACATAAAGAGCATAAGGCAAATGCGAGAAAGACAAATGTGATGTGACGAGACAGAAAATGAAACAACAAAACCCTAAAAACCATAAACAAAAATCAATGTTTAACCCAATTTTGACGTTGACCCAGAAAGCTCAGGCACACTGAGAAAACCCACGCGACGTTGAACGCCACAAATTGAAGCTTAAAATGTTGCAATTATTTTAATTAATGCAAATGTGATAAACAATTATAATAAAGTACTTAAGTGAGATTTAAAAAAACGTTTACTTTAAATGCAGAAAATAATTGCAGTGTAAATTTCGGATAAAGGTAAACGAAGAGTTAAATAAGTTCAGTCAAGTTCTAAATCGTTGGCTTAATAGCATAGCACAACAGTGAATACAAGAAGAATGGAAATCTGAAGTTTTTACTTTCTTTTCGATAGCACATACTAGCATTAAATAATAACAATTATTATATTTGTTTCATTCAAGCATAAAGTAATATTTTTTTAGAAAATGAAAACTTTTTTAAGTGTCCAAAATATTTCCTTAATTCAAAAAGCTAAATTTTTAAAATTGGTAAAGCTTGTATAAGTATTTATTGTAAGTATGAGTATTTCGAGTTAAGGCCTATTTTAGGCTTATTAAAATAATTATAGTTTAATATTTTCCATATAAAGGGTCATTCATTTTTCGGTTTTAAAGTGAAGCTTAAGAAAATACAAAGAGTGACACTTTTTCGATGAAAAGATAAAAAGAATATCGTTCAAATGACCGGCTCGGGTTTTTTCGTACCATAATATGATATATCTGCCTCATCGCTGAAGAAAATGTTATATGAAAAGTCTTTGTTAATTGTCTGCTGTTTTAACTTAGACATTTTTTCGAAATTATTTTATTTTCCTTCATATTATTTGAATTTAATTTTTTTTCTATAAATTGCCATAGTTTTACAAGTTCTTAGTTTAATGTTTAATTTTGACATTTTGTATCGATGTATAAAATGCCAATTTAAAATTGTTGTCTTCTCTTTCACTTTCAAATAAAGCAATAGATACATACTTATATCTCACACAAGTTTAGTATCTAACTTTCCTACTTGGTAAGTGTCAAACAATGAGTTCAACACCTGCGAACTCCCAAGCCCAAAGAACTGTTTGCCTATCAGAGCCAAAACATCGCAAAAAGAATTGGCCATAAAATGTTGTTGTTGCTTATGATTTTCCACACGAGGCGTGGCACTCGACTCGTTGTTCAACAATAGCAACAAAGCAACGAAGCAACAAAACAACAAAACTACAAATCCTACGCCTTATGTTAGTTTGTCTGTCGGTCCGTTTTGTTGGCTTCTTACGTCATATTTGGACTGTGACTTGTGCCTTGTTTTTGCTCTTTTCGTAGTTGATTTTTGTTGCTCTGTTGTTTTTGGTGTTTGTTGTTGTTGTTTTTTGCAAGGTTGTACAAGGCAAACGGGCGTTACATTAATAGTCAACTAGTCCGCGCACTTGCCGCACCAAAAATCGGCAACTATGGCTGTTGTAGTTGTTGTACAATTATTTATAATAAATAATGAGACATTTACTAGCAAGCAGGGAGAGCCAACAATTACGGCCTACGTGCGAATGAAATCACGTTGAACTCTTAACATTTACAATTAAAGGAAGCGATTTACTGATCACAATTTGATGGAATCTGAGTTGGTTATCGTGGGCTAACTTGTCTTTCTCTTTTAGGGCTTGCAGCAGAATGTGGCTAATGGAAAATATTTCGTTAAACAATTTTGTCAATCTTTTTTTTAACATTATAATTTAAAGATATTTAAAAAACTTCCCAGTTTAAATATGCAACATATTCTGTGAATTTTAAAATAAAAAAATTAACAAATTTGGAAAATCTCCAGCGTTACATCGTTAGCTATGTGAAGGATAGTGTTAAAAATTTCAATTAGGTAGAATTAGATCGACTAGAAATTTGTGATCTTCAGATAATAAGCATTCAGATAAAACAAAATTTAAAAATTAGTGCTCATAAATATTTGATAAACATTTGCTTAAATTTCTTATAGCGAACAAGTTCGCAATTGCTTTTCTGTTGATATAAAGAACCAGCTCCAAAACACCTGGCAACTCTTATCAGTTGGCAGATAAGCAATAGTATATACACACACATGAATAGGTATTTCTGCAAATCTATTCTACAAATAAAATATTTAGCGATATAATATTATGAAATCTTTGCCAGTGTCAGTATTATTTTCAAGCAAGATTTCAATTGTTTGCATAGATTAGACAAACAAATGATTTGTTTAATAAACAGCAAACAAGTATCGCTGCCTGAACCTAAAGATTTCTAACTATCTATCTTGTCGCTATACATATATGCATGTACGTATGTACATACATAAATAGCCAATAACAAGCAGCCGCAATTTGCAATTGCATGTGGTCAATTATTTGCATTCGCATTAACATTGAATTTATTTTTGTTTCTTGTTTGTATACAAATTTAGTTTGTTTGGTATTCGTTGCTGTGACGACGCTTATAGACCCTTTGATAAGTACAAACCAATATAGACTTGCCGAGTACTGATTGCTGCTAGGCAAGCGAGAAGTTAAAAGCACGCAAAGCTGTTTAGTAACCGGTTCTTAAGAAAGAGTAGATAAAAGCAATGTTAATTCATAATTAACACACAAACATGATATTTTTAATACGTAATATGAGTATTTTAGATCAATGTAAGTAGTTCTTCTGTGCTAAGACCGTAACATGCACAACATCAAAAACATTCTGCCTCTGGTTCCCTTAGCTTTTTATATTCTCATTCCTTTTGCCTGTACTTTGCAACACTTTCTCACTACAAATTTCTATTGCTAAGTCGCATTAGTAGCATTTTCGTATATTTTTTTTTGTACTTGCATAGTACAGCAGCAAAGCGATAGCGACGTCACCGTCACCCCAAAAAGTTAGCTGAGTTGTAAGCGCCAACGCCGCAGCTGGCGTCGACGCCAATGTCTTCTATGATATGCTTCGCCCGCTCAACAAACGTGTACGCTATGCGCTCGTTCAGATTGCATTTAACTCTTGCCGCGTGCACAACGAGCGGACACAGCGATAACAAACGGAAAACGGCCGCCTCGCGTTGGCTGGGGAGTTCCGCTCTCTTGCTCTCACTCTTTTTTCGCGCTCGCTCTCTAGTGCTGATATTTTTTTTTTTTTGACTGAGTCTCTCGCGTGCTTAACATTTTGTTTCGTGTTGTTTTGTTTCGGTTGGAAAATGCAAAAGACGCCAACAGCAGCTGCATCGGCGTACAACATTGCAGTTGCGGCTTTTTCGACGTCGTCTTTTTCTTCTCCATCGTTGTGGTGGGTGCTAAATTATTTGCCATAAGTTTTTCGTGTAAAATGAAAATGTGCCAAGTGTAAATTGAATATGTTTCAACTAAAATAAAAAGCTGCCAACCTTATATCGATTACCGAAATCGTTTATCAGTTACCTTACGTTTGTAAGGTGCCTTAGTTTTTATGTACGTGTGTGTTTCTTTGGCTCATTAAACGATTACTCAATATGAAAATTGAGACGGCCATAAAACGACGTTAATTGCGGCGTTTATTTTAAAAACCTTATTCACTCAACCGGTTAATCGAAAACTACGCTGGAATATTGCTTGGTTGATCTTTAATTGAAGTTTGCGGCTGAATAAGTGGACTGTTAAAGCTGTTGAAAGAAATTCAAAAACAGCTGTGATGAAAAGAATATATGTACTTCTATTTATGACAAACCATATTAAGCAAGTGAAAAGTTTTAAAAAAAATGTTCAATGCTAATTTTTGGGGGATTCCACCAGCTATCCTCTCACCAAATTTTGTAACTTTTGCTTAAAAGCTGTGGAAGAGGGGGGATTGGAGAGTGCAGATATATGAAGATTTCATTATCAATTTACCTAGAAAATTTTTGAATTTTGTTGAAAAACTGTCAATGATAGGGATATGGAATCAATGCAGATCTTATGAAATGTTCTCATCTACCTTCTACATGATATCCATTTCGCAGCCCCCCATTGGGCGTAGCGCTCCTATGTTGACACTTTGTCCGACGCACACTTGTAACAATTTATTTAGCTTTAAAGGCGAAAGGCGATAGTGTATACTCATTAGGTAAACATCAACTGACAGCGGAAGTTTGTGGCTATAACAAGCCCCCTTTTTCTTCATATTAAGTTTAAGTCGTTCATAAAAAACATAGAAAATTTGAGAAGAACCTTAACACAAATCACGAACCATTTCAAGATCACCGAAAATAGATTTTCTTTTGCTTTTTTTCGGTCTCTGTTTTTATTTTTTGTTATTCTCTGCAGCAGTTTCCTTACCGTTAATTTTTTTTTTAGAAATTTTCATTAGGCAGTCAATTAGCAGTCTGCTCTATAGCGGCACATGACCGACCGGCACACACAGAATCGGAATCGGAACCAGAAGCAAAAACATAAAACCAAATAAGCACAGGTCTCGCCGCCACGCTTGCAAGATTAATTCAACATGAGGGAAATCTCTATCTTCTGTTGATGACATCAACAAGGTTCGTGTCCGCGCTTATTCAGTTGCGTTTTTGTTAGAGGGTGACAGAAACCCTGCCTCTGAAATTCCTCATAATTATGCGTTGTCGTTGGTGCGAGAGTCAGTACAGCGAGGGAGGTTCAAAAACTGCTAGAGGGAAACATCTACAGAGATCTAATATATTCTTTCACGTATTCGCTCTGTATGAAATATTTTTCTGTTAGAATCATATTAATATTCAATAAGCTCACCTCGCAAAAATTGTACCAGATGTGGAGAGAATTTTTATAAGCACCCCTACCTCGATATAATGGGGCACATATGGCAAATTGTTCATTGAAAAGACAGCTCTCACCCCAGAGGTCCGAAAGCGGGTGGCAGATCGGCGCGACGTTGATTTCTTTGTTGTTCTGTTTCGTTTGACTATTTTTAAGATCTGCCGGGGGATGAGAATCACTCTCTCGATGAGAGCAGTCTGTCTATATCTCTCAGATCTCTCAGTCTGTGTTTGCTATAATTTTCGTAATAAAAATGCCCGTGAATTTTTTGGCATTTAGTTTGCCTTTCGAGCTTCGCGTGTTGTAGTCGAATATTTTTGATATTTCGGGATTTGTTTATTTACGTTTGTTGGCGTGTATTCGTAATCCAATAATCAAACGTAAATCTCTTGTACAAATATTTATTCGTTATAAGTTAAGCAATTTTAAATGAAATTTAATTTAATGGCGAGAGAACCAAATTTTCACATAATTAATAAAGTCAAATCAAAGCGTATGCTCGACAGAAGTCTGAATATTTGTGATTTTCATGAAAATTTCAAGTTTTATCCACTTAAAATTCCATAGAAATGAAAACGCAATAAAAAGAAAACAAATTGATTTAAAAGTATTTGATGCTCTTTTGTTCAAATCTGACTGTTGCTGTTGTGGTATATAAAAAATTTGCATGTTATGAGCTAGCTGGCTTGCTGCTTTTTATGTAGCCACAATCCTCCTCCGATATAGAGGCCAGTTCTCCTACACAACGAGATTGTATGGGGCAATTGTATGTAAATGTGCTGTAAAAATCATTTGTTATTTTTCATCTGTTTTTTTGCCGCTACTGTTTGCTTTTATTCACCGCAAGATGGGAAGTAATTTGTTGAAAAAAATCGTTAATGTTCAAACTAAAGAAAGTTTGGTTGGCAAGTTAATTAAGATGTGGTTTAATTATTTAGTTTCTATTGATTTAGGGTGTGTGATAATTTAAAGTTTGAGTACATTTTCTTTAGATATTTGTTTTATTAAAGGACAATATTTTCTATACTAATAAACCTTCTACTTATTTTGAGATATGTGTGTTTACTTACCTAGTAATCTATCATCTACCTTTTGAAAGCCAAGCGATTTTCCACCACCATAGTAGATTGCAACAAACTGAAAAAATTCTAAATTTCATCCATTATCAATCATTCACCCTGCTGCGTAAGACCCTTGACACTCAAGTCGACCTTAAGATGTGACAAAGGCGAGTTTAGCTATAAAGTCGTGCACTGATAAGCTACTGAAATTTCTGTGAGTGTTGTTTGCTTTTGCAGTTGTTGTTGTTTTCTTTTGATTTCTAGCTAAGTAGACTAAACCGAATGTTGTTTCCATGGTTAGCGAGCTATGGAGCATTGCATTTGGCGTAATTAGAAACTGGTTGGGGATGTGCCAAGGCACGAATGCAAAAAAACCCTGATGGACATGCAAAATAATAATGCAAACTGCTTTCATTACAATCAGAAAAACAAAAAAAATAGGAAAAGTTTTTGAGAAGTTGCTGCTTATATTCTAATTTTCTTTGAAAGACTGGCACGAAAATCATTTCACGCTCTGCTGGCTCTTCAAAACTTGTAGCTTATGTAATGAAAATGAAAGAGGCACAAACATCAGGTAAAGTCACGCAGTTGCTGCCACTTCTAAGCTTGTTAATACACTACAGTTTAAAATTGTTGTTGTAGCTATTTTTTTATCGCCCAGCAATTGCATTGAGAAATTATGCAGAAGACAAGGTGAGAGATCAGTGTGACAGCAAACAGCTGTTTTCTGTCTCTCTGACAGCCCTCACATTTAGAAACGAGGTTAGCAAAGTTGTTGCTTTGTGTTTCATTACCTCTCTCCCTCTGTCTTGTGTTGCCATGTTCTGAAAGGGCTCGTCGTGTGGGCGTCGAAAAGGCTTTTGTAATGGACATGGCAAAAGTGTGTTCTGCAGTCAGACAATGAGGTTAAAAACTGGCTCAATCTGCTCAACAAAATTGCATATGGTGTTTGTAATAGTACTCTATACATGGGTACAAATGGATGAACAGTTGGGTCTTAATACTGTTAAATTGCTTTCCTGGAAGAGTTGGCGAGTTTGAAAGTAGCACAGCTTTGGATTATGACAGTGCCTTCAAATTGTTACAATTGCTAGCCATCCATTTTGTGAAAGGTCTTCCTAGCGATTTAAATGGTTCAACAATGATGAGTTTCATATTGGACTAATAACAAGGACTATATGATATATTATAATGTCTAAAATAGTTACGAAAAACAATGTAAAAACATTAAGAAAAAATGCCTTTTTTTTTTTTTACTATTTATGTTCAATCTCTCAAATTAAATCAATTTAATATACTTAAAAACAAACAAAATTTGACGGTTAGTTTTGCCCAAAAGTCGATGCCTTCTAATACTTGCGTGGGCAGCAAAATTTAAAAACAATAAAACTCGGAGTCGCATCACATTATTATGATAATATTCGATAATACCATTTTCATTTTAAGTTCGTGCCGTTGCACGTTCTGTAGGTGCGTCATTAACTTAATTTCCATTGTCTTAAATCGTGAGCGCCCGCAACTGCAACACAACAACAACAACAACAACTGCATCTGCAACGCGTCAAGTGGCAGCCACAAATCAATATGCATGAAAGAGGATCATAAAAGTGTCTGCACTTCAGCTCGACGAGGCGTTTAAAAATCACGGATACGCCACCGATTTATCGATTAACCCATGTTTATAAATGGCTGGCTATAAAAGCAGCCGATGAAAAACAAAAATCCCAACCGCATCTTTTTGTTTTTTGCTTTAAGGCAATTGAATGCGCTTTTCTGGAGAAAAATTTAGAAAACCATTGAAATAACTTGGCTAACCAAAAGTGCGACAAACTTTGAATTGTTGTTATTGCTGTTGAGACTGGTCAAGACAGGTGAAAGTTGTTGTTGCTGCTGTTTACTGTTGCTGTTGTAGTGGATCATTGACAAAAGTACATAAATCAATGAAATTTGTGGTAAAGTTTTAATTGTTTTGCGGTTGTCAAGTGGGGGCAAAGCACTTGACTCAGTGTTGAATAGATAATTGGTTTCCAAGAAGCTGCAGACAAACGATCAAATTGTGACGAATTCGTTGTGAGTTGCTATTTTTCCAATATCCTTTGAGAAGGTTAATTAATGTTATAAATAAAGTTTTTCTTGTCTTTGCTCTTGTCAAAAGATCTCTGAATAAAATTCATTTTTTAAAAATGCTTTCTGATTTTCTAAATTGTGTTTTCATCAAAAAACACTAAATTCTATGTACTATGTACTTGGCACAATTCTGCAGACACATCCCGAAGTCATCTCGAAATAAATTAAGATTTATTATGGCAGCCACTTTAAACCATTTGTGTGCGATTCTCTAGCCGAAAGGCTGCAGAGCGCTCTTCATTTTTGCTCTTGTGAATCATGCGAATTTATTATAAACAATTTAAGTCGGCAGCATCAGAAAATTTAAGACTCATCTGCATGACACATTTTCCCATTTCTTGGATTGAATCACCATCATCATTATATAAAAACAACTAAGAAGGCTCTAGTCGAGGAAGCTCGACTAGGAGATACCCTAAACTCTAGACTCTAGAGCTCCGCCCGCCTTTTTAAATCGGAAATCCCGATATCAACAACAGTTTTTCTGCGAATGTCACCAAAACTGTATTCAATATAGCTAATGATTTCTCCCAAAATAGTGTATCATCCTGCCTTCTTACTAACCGTTTACGTACAGGTATCAGAGTATAATGCAGTCGGTTGCTTTGAACTGCAACTTGCTTAGTTGCTATTTATTTAAATTTTTGAAACAAGTTTTAGAATTCTAAAATTACAAATTCCAATTTTTGTTACCGATAGCTCGTTTATATTGAAGTAAGGAAGAGTTATCGATAGTTCAAAACAAACTTGGTATACACGATCTTTAATCCCTTATTTTATGTCTAGCTGACAGACAAACATGTCCAAATCGACTGTTCGATTCATGCTGATCCCATTTCGTGAGCTTAGGGTATACAAATATTGGGATGTTGGAAAAACAGCTGCAAGACAACGCAGAACAACGCTAACTAAAAACTCAGAAAGACCAGACCCCCAGCAGGCATAGAGGAATATTATGCAAGAAGAATTGCAACATTGCATGCTCCACTAAACAGCATAGAAGAAGAAGAAGAGTCGGCAAAGAGTGCGCTGCGCTTCTTTATCTGCACGAAGTTCATCAATTCAAGTCGGAAATTAAACACAAAAGGCTCTCCAAACAGAGCGCAGACCAAAACTCAGTCGTGTAGAAAGAGGCGTGACTGAGGAAAGCGGGAGAGGGGCAGAGCCAAAAGAAGTACTTGGGATCTTATGACTTTTGTTTTGTCTGCGCGCTTGCGCATTTCCTGCATTTAAACAAAAAAATAGAAAAAAAGAAAACAGACTGCAGTAAAATTCTTGAATGCCATTCGCCTTTCCTTTGTTTGATTATTGTGCTTTTTTCATCATTTTCTTATTCTTAGTGTGCTCTGCTGTTGTGGGACGCCAAAGGCAACTTATTTTCTGCATGGAATTCAGAATAGTTTTACCTTTCAATTTGTTTAGCCCTGAGCTTCTTGATTTTCATCTCTGACAAACCTTTTCATTGCTTCTAGAATCGTTTATATTACATTTGTAGAACAAATTAAGAATTCCTATGGCAATTGTTGTTCGCACTTTGTTTTGATTGTTCTGCTGGGTTGAAAAAACTCATTAGTATATAATATTTTATAGCTCTGAGCCAAAGAATGCTCAGCAAAGTCTAATTTGTGTGAGAATTGTTGTTTATTAAAAGAAAAGAATATAATAAAATTATGTGGTTAATTATTCAAAAGTAAACTTTTATTCAGACTTCAGAAAATAAAATAGTAGCTAAAAATTTTCCAAATTAAATGAGTAATAATATTAAAATAAGATAAAATATTGATCTTCAATTGGTACAGTTCCAAAGAGTGCCAACAATGAATAGAAAAGTGCCTAACAAATTGTGAAAATGTAAACGACAAACACAAAATACATTCATATAAGAAAAACACAATGTGCCTTAAATGTGAAATAAAATAAACAAAACAGTGTCTTTCCGTGGCAACAACAACGTCAACACATGTAAATTCAACGCCCAGTGCCACGCCATCGAAAAATAAAAAGAAAAACAAAACACAAAACTGTAACAGAAAAGAAAAGCAAAACACAAATCATGAGTAGTCAACCTGCCAGCCAGCCCGATAGTATTGACTTAGCCTATGATATGTGGGCGGGTCAATTCGAATTTGTCGGACCAACAGCAACGAATGCAGAAACAACAACCACCTTGCCACTTAATCACAAAAACAACGCGCTCAACAACAACAAAAGCAATCACAACAATAACTGTGTAAAATTTGGGAGTGATCGGAACGCTAGTCAACAACTTTCGTCAGCGGATAGTTTGGAGGATTTGAATTTGAGTTTCAATACCAGCTCCACACAAAATCCCCTGACCAACGCCTACAGTCTGGGCGTGGGCGTGACCGGGCAATATTCGGGATTTGGCAAGCAGGCCATTTTGGTTGATCAGGAAACATTTTTGAGTCTCAATCCGGCTGATTTTGAGAATATTGTGCCATCTGATTCGGAGCCCGGTTCACTTGTCTTTATCGAGAACAAACTTGATGAGACGAACAACAACAACAACAGTCTGGAATCGAATAATAACAAAGTATACAATTTTGAAACGCTGACAAGTAAATGCAACAATAAAACAAACAATACAAACACAAACGGTTTCAAATTGGAGAACCTCAAAAACTTTAAGAACAAACTGCTTTGTGATTTTGCGGAAAACGGTGCTACAGCTAACGGTACAAACGGCAAAATGAACGGAGCTCTCAGTGCCGAGATATGCGATAATTTCAACGAGCAAGTAAGCACGTCACAAACTGAACTGATTTTTCTATTCAATATTACATGATATGGTCAATGCCATTGTATTAAACGCCCCGCCCCCACCCAACCATTTAACAAAATTAGTTGAATTTTTTTTTTTATTTGAAAAGTTCATGGTTACCTCCCAGCGGACTTGCATGTTTGCTGGCGTTTCCCACTATCCCCATTTTATTTTTGTTTACGTTTTTCATATGTGCGATTCTCTAGTTAAGCATGCCAATAATGTCAATTCTCTAAATAAAAGCGCTGTTTGCAAGTCAGGTGGTTTTAGTCCAACTGTGAATTAGTTCTGGGAACAACAGAACTGTGGATATAGTATTTGTCAACTAGTTCAAATAAAATAATATTGCTAACTAAATGCTAGAAACAAATGATGTAAGTGTTGATTACCAGCCGTTTAATAATTGTATTAGTTGGTTAGTTGCTAATATAATAATTGTGCAAAGTTTGAGAAATTGTGTTGCTCTGTGCTTAACGGTGGTGAGTTTCTTGGGAGACGTCAGTGGCTAACATCTCATCAAATTTGGTAACTCTAGCTGTGAGGATGTAGAAAATATATGGCAGACCATTGATATCAGAGTATAAATAAACATATATATCAGCTCTTAAAACGCTTATATTCTTCTGTACTGCTTTTCCAAATACTTATGAATTTCCTTGACATATTTGCATTAAAAAAAAAAAATAAAAATAAGTAAAATAGTTTAAAATCTATATTTGTAGAGTATTCTTAATGTAAACTGCAAACATCTGCCGAAAATAGACAAACAACACATCAATTATTTCTCAAATGCGTCAAAAAAGATCAAATGCCGAAAAAAGAGAAATACTAAAAATAAAGCTCAAATGAGAAATGAGTGTTTACTAAAAAAAAAACTAATAAAACTGGATGAATGAACGCTGAAATGAATGAATGATCTGAAACCTAACCAAACGTATGATGAGTGTGTGTGAATATGTGTCATCGAAAGTAACTGGGAAATGTGAAATTAGAACAGAAGCGTTTGCTGGGGTCTTAAGTTTCTAAAAGATTAATTTGTCCCAGTGCGAGTGAACTAATGCGATTGCAACAGTTGGCAATCGGAATCGGATATAATGAGATAGTATGTTTGTATGGCTTTGGCTAGATGGAACAGCTTCTTTTTCCCAGTCGTTCAGTAAGCGTACGCTGTGCACCATGGGGCACACAGCTAGCTTGAAAATTCGACATGCAACTAATTGCATGATGCAATTTCCCAGTTATATGCATGGGTACTAGCTCACTCCATAGTTTGCTGCCGATTGGGGTCTGGTAATTGGGCGTACAACTGTTGTGAATGCTACGAGCATGTGATTAATAGAGAGCAACACGTTTGGTATTTATTCAAATCTCTTCAACACTCAATCCACTGAAAGTCACTGGAAGTCCGATTAGGCAGCAAACAAACGGATGCTTCAATGCCTTCACTTGTTTAGCTACTATTGTGTATTTGCTTAAGATAAGGCGTCGTCGTATGGTAATGGGAACGGACTCTAGTTTGATAAATTAAACAAATGGGATCATTGTATTGCCAGCGAAAAGTGTTGCAAGTGTAATTTTGTTACTGTTTGGAATCTATGGCTGTTGTCTAAAGTCTTTCAATTGCCAATTAAATTTGTGATCTACTAATTGGCCTATAATGTGACTCAAATTAATCTAAACGCTAATTGGATTGAGTTTAAATTGTTGGCTTTTGAGATAAATCCTTAAGAACATAATTAACATTAAATGTTGATATTTAACCAGAGATGGAATCAAGTTCTATTTGAAGCCGCCTCTTGTCAAAAACTTTTTCGCTTTTCTGCCTAATGCATTTTTGTAACCTTTGATAGCTGATTTTGTTTTGTGTTTCTGCACGAATTTGTCATTATTAAGGTGGTGTTTCCTCATTATGTCACCTGTCACACAGTTCAAAAATTGTTCAGTTCCCATTTCCCATGTTTAAATACATAACCAAATTGCACGAAGTGCTTTTCGATGTTTACACACGCATTTTAATGGAAGCGAAGTAGACCATAATGACCCTGGAACTAATCCAGCTGACATTTTGATGGGCTTCAACAAAAGTGACAAGAAAAAGTGAAGCATTAAGAAACTGCTCTCTGAACTTCCCCAACCTCTCTCTCTCTCTCTCTTTTCCGATTTGTTGTATTTCCCTATTTCATATTCAACTTTCCTGTTTATCAACGGCACTTGTTACTCAATTTCTTGACTTTTTAAATTTTCTTTTAATGTACGGCTTTTATAGCTTGTAGGTTTTTGTTTATTTTGGCCAACGGCTTTTTGTTTATGTTTATATGTTTGTTTTTTCTCTAGAATTTTGTGCCGTTTTATATATATTTATATAGGCATGTGCTAAAATTTTGTAGTTGTTAGTTTTGGCATGGTTCATTGTACACGTACGACAGGGGCCCATATGGCACTTTACTCCTCTCTATTCTCTCTCTTTCTCTCTCTATATCTCTCGGCCATATTTATATGTACAATAGTTTACATGTCATTTTTTTGGGGCCCCATTCCTAAGTCTTTTCAGTTGCTGCCGTTGTGCGCGTCGCGTTGTTTGTCTACGTTTCTCAGTGTGTTTTCGATAGTATATATAGAGAAATTAATGAATATATTGTATAGTCGCTATATAGTATCTCTCTGTTGCTTTGACGTCAAATTGTTTTGTGCTCAGCTGCTGCTGCTGCTGATTTCATTTGTTGCTATTTACATTGCGTTTTTTGTGCCCCCCCTTCGCTCGCAAATTGCAGTTAATTAAGCTCAATTGAAGCCGCCTTTGCCTACAGTTTGAGAGTCACTCCACCGCTTAAGCCACCCACAATTTGTATGACGAATGCTGCGCATTTTTACTCAATTGAACTTTTCACTTGACTTTTGCAAGCAAACAAATGAAAAGTGAGCTAATGAAAATATATTTTAGAGCAGAATGGAAAACAAACGAGTTTCTTAGAAATCTATTTTTCGATTTGGAATTTGTAATTGTGTTTGATTTGTTATAATTCTTGTTACAACCCTAACGAAAATGCTTACAACTGCAATCATCATCGGACTATCAGTTACCCCGTACCGCGCTCCACTCTTGCAACGCAAGGCTACATCCGCCTGAGAAAAATCTCTTATCGGCAGCTTAACAGCAGCTGAGCACACAATTGATGAGTGACTTTATTTGTATATATTATTTTATAATTACACTGAACAACAGTAAATCGCTGTAGTCAACAGTTTAGTTTTTACATGTTCGAGCCAAAGTAGTTAATAAATGCGCGACGCAAACATTTGTGGGGGCAAATTGCACAGTTGTCTATGTTACAGTCATACACATTGGGCGTATAATTTATAATTTATGAAATTTCAAAGGGTTGGGCCTTGCCCAATATAACACTATGCAGCAAACAGACCATTTTTAATCAAATCGTTTTTTACTTAGTTATTATATTTAAACTAATGCCCTTTTAGCAGTAAATTAGCTTACTTTGTTGTTCAAAAATACTAACTCCTCACAAATTTGTGGCACAGTGTAATTAAGTGTAGCCAGGCCACAATACGACGTCTTCTTTGAACAAAAAACAAATTACACAGACTCCGGCAACATTTGCAGTCGGTTGAGGCAAGCAAATGAGCAAAGACGACGCCGAACGCGCAAAGTCAAACAGAAATATTTTTTGTTGAATTTTTGATGAGGAGAATGCAACAGAGAGCGCATATAGGCATATATACTTATATAGAGAGCCAGATAATGTATAAAGCAGATATATGCAAATGTATTTAAAAAATCACATGGCTGATGTTCGGTTGGTGAATGAGCTGCTTCACGATTTGTGGCACATGAAAAGTGATTGTGTTAGTAGCAAAAATACAAAAAACTAAAAATATACAAATTATCAATAAAATACAAAACAATTAAACCCTCATTTTTCACTTGCTTTTACTTTCAGTTGGAGCTGCTGCAGCGTAAGGTGGACGATCTGTCAGATACGCAAAACATAGCCGAGGATCGCACGACGCGCACCAAGACTGAATATGCGGTGCTTCAGGCCCGCTATCACATGCTCGAGGAGCAGTACAGAGAGGTAAGTAAATCAAACAGTTTCAACAGTTCAGTCAATATAATTAATATCTCGTTTACCCAATTACTTAGTCGGAGCTGCGCGCCGAGGAGCGTTTGGCCGAGGAGCAAAAGCGTCATCGCGAAATTTTGGCCCGTGTAGAACGCGAAGCCTCGCTGCAGAATGAGAACTGCCAGATGAAGATCAAAGCCACCGAAATCGAGGCAAATGCACTGCGCGATGAGGCACAACGATTGCGTGTCTTGTGCGATAAACAGGCCAACGATTTGCATCGCACCGAGGAGCAGCTGGAGCTGGCACGCGATCAGATTGCCGCCCTGCAGCAGGAGTTTGATGAGCAGCTGCAAACTGTGCGCCGTCACGAGCTTGAAAAGAAATCCACCGAGGAGCTAATGCTCGAGCTGAGTCGCGAATTGCAGCGTGCCCGCGAGGAGAATGGAGCGCGTGCCATGCCCAGCACATCGCCGGAGAGCATAAGACTAGAGGAGCTGCACCAGGAGCTCGAGGAGATGCGCCAAAAGAATCGCTGTAAGTATAGAAATGGATTAAACTGTATATAATCGAGACTCAATATATTGCTGTATATTTTTTAGCACTCGAGGAGCAAAACGAAGAGCTACAGGCAACAATGTTGACCAACCAGGCAACCATGTTGACCAATGGCGTGGAACAGGGTCGTCATCTGCTAAATGGCACCCTGAATAATCTGGCCCAGGAGCTGGAGGAGATGTCACAAGCTCAGGTGTGTGTTCAAATTGTTCAATTTTTGTTATTTTACAATTATCCTTGTGCTATGCTAGTAGTTTGCTATGCTCATATTTTTTTTTCTGACGCTGCCACGCCTTCAAACATTTGTCAAACACGTCGCCCACGCACAGTCACGCTTTGTAATAGTCACAGTCACAGTTTGAGAGTCTTGCTGCATACATTTTGTGCCCCGTTACGCATTTCGTCGTTATTTTATATCACATACATATATGTATACATAAATTTATATTGTATCTATTGTATTACAGGATTCTGTGGATTCAGCCACATTAGCATCCTTAAGTCAGGTAATGCTTATCCACCAACTACAAAAATATCACAATTCACGGTTTTGGAGACACTGTGCATGAGCTGCAGTTTGATGACCACTATTACATGGTTGTGGTTCACGTTCTCTTAACATTTTCTTTTGGCACTTCGTTTTTTGCTCAAAATTATGTGTTTGGTTAAATTGGTTATTAACAAAAAATTTATAGATCATACGATTTCATAACTACCATTTTGT
The DNA here is from genome assembly GCA_018901835.1 of Scaptomyza graminum. NCBI lineage: Eukaryota > Metazoa > Arthropoda > Insecta > Diptera > Drosophilidae > Scaptomyza > Scaptomyza graminum. Next base: position 1,875,155 of record JAEIFL010000314.1, read on the forward strand.
AAATAAGTTTCGAAATAAAATTTACATTCATGCCTGTCTTTGTGTTGTACTATTTTTAATTATTAAAGACTATGACACTAATCGGTTTCTATACATTTACAGCTGCAGCAGGCCTTCCAGGAAAAAGAAGATGAAAATGTGCGCCTTAAGCATTATATTGATACAATTTTACTGAACATCGTGGAGAATTATCCCCAGCTGCTCGAAGTCAAGCCCATGGAGCGTAAATGAAACAACAACCCAGGAACTTTATACAGTTTCTGGACCACCTAACATCAACTCAAAACGGAAACTAACTAATTAACTACTTTAAAGTACATTTTAAGCCATCCCATATATTTATGTATACAATTTAAGTAATAATTTATTTTATAACAATTTATTGTAGTTTTTAAACCGAACAACACAAGAGAAAAAGAACTACAAATTTATGCGAAGTTAGTTGATATTGTTAATGATATTTTGTTTCGTCAAACCATTTATTTTAACTTATCGTTTTGTAAAAAATTAAATGTTTGTAAAATAGAAAAAAAAATATTTTGTAAAAACAAATGAAAAAAAGTTTAAGCCAATAAATTGTTTGTAGTTTTTGTAGTGTTTTTGAGCCCTAAAGATATTATATATAAAAATTAGATTTTAAAATTATACACCTTTTAAAACATACAATATTTATTAATATATGTCCAAGCATTGATAAAAACTATGTACAGACACGATGTGTAGGTAACGGTTCAAAATACCGTTTAAATGTTTAACAATATTTAATATCTGAGTTTAAATAAAGTACAGTGATTAGAATTTTTGTACGAGCATTTGTTAACTTCCTATGCAAGTCCTGTTTTGAACAAAAACCTTAACAAAACGCCAGCTAGCTTTCTATCTTATGTTTATCATTTATAAGATGCACTTAAAAACTTCTCTTCTTACGTTTTCAAAACTTCTTTGCTCGTAACAAATGCCCTAACTGCTCATATACTATATTTCAAAAACCTATCAAAAATTTGCGTTTATGATATGGACAATCCCGAGGATATAGAGTTTTATTTAGCTTGTAATAAAAGAGAGAGGTAGAGAAAGCGAACACAAAAATCTAAATACTAAACAAAATATGTATCCAAACGAATGTAAAATAATCTTAAACTACTCAGAACTACGTACTACTTATGCATAGTACAGTATGTAAAATCTAATGATGGACGCAATGTGCAAAGATTTAGGAATCGATATAGCGGAATTGCTGTTTGATTGAAAGCGCCTACAAGCGAGCCCTAATATTATAGACTTAAACGTAAAGAAAACTTAAAACAAAACCCAAAGTGGTCAATTCTTTTAAATGTATTCAACCACAACTTACTAAATCAAAATGAAATTTACATTGTTTTATCAAAATGTTTAATGCCTTATGATGATTTTTTAAAATCTCAAGAAGTTATTTTTAATGATAAAAATGTGTTTTTAAATTCAACTAGTTATGAGTTCTGAGCTTGTAGATAACACTAAAAAATGCGTAATATTTTAACTAAATGTACATCCATGCCTAATAAAAAAGAATTTTAATGTAAATTTACACGAAGGAAGTGTAGGAAATATTACTAAAAATAATAAAGAGAGTTTTATAAAAAGAACGAATTACCTGTTTAATGAAGTGCTAAAAACCCACCCAAAAACAATATCCATAATTATTGGATTTATTAAGGAAAGCATTGGCTCAACCGGTTCTGGGATATTACGTAGTCATCAAATCTGTTCTTTCGAACTTGTAACCGGTTGGTAATGCAGTGTCATTCATTTGAAAGCATATAAAAGCCAATGCCAAGACCCAGTTCAGGACACAGAAGACCAAGAACTTAAAGTCACAAGATGGGCAAGCTCCTTTTAGTATTGGTCACAGGTGAGAACTCTGATCTTTGTGTATTATTTGCTGATAATTTTGACTTATTTTTGTAAATTGTTTTGTAGTGTTGCTGTGTTCATGTTGCAACGCAGAGCAGGTGATGCCAAACGCAGAAATCGGCCGACTTACTGTCCAAGTGCCGTTGCTGTCCAATGGAAAACCTGTTATGACCAAGGATAAGGATCAGGTGGAGGTAGCTCGCGTAGTGGAGATGAAGCCGGGCAAGGTGATGCCAGAGGAGGTAGTAGTGCCGCTGGTCAAGGTGCGAAATCTGAGAGCTATTTTGGAAACAGTTACTACTCCCGGCATACCGAATACAGGAATGCCGAATCCTGGTATACCAAATCCTGGTATGCCCACTCCTGGTATTTCTAATCCTGGTATGCCCAATCCTGGAATCGAAAATCTTGGCACGCCTAAGCCTGGTATTCCAAATCTTGGCATGCCCAATCCTGGTATTCCTAATCCTGGAATCGAACATCTTGGCATGCCCAATTCTGGTATTCCTAATCCTGGCATGCCCAATCCTGGAATCGAAAATCGGGGCATGCCTAATTTTGGTATTCCAAATACTGGTATGCCCATTCCTGGTATTCCTAATCCTGGCATGCCCAATCCTGGGATTGAAAATCATGGCATGCCTATTCCTGGAATTCCAAATCTTGGCATGCCCAATCTTGGTATTCCTAATCCTGGTCTGCCAAATCCTGATCGTCCAAGTGCCACCTCAGAGGGTCAAACTTTAGTTATTCCACTACGCAGCACAACAAGCTCACCCACACGCCTATCCACCAAGAACTGTTATCAGCTGCTATTGGGCAGTAAAACTACAGATTCACCTACACCGATGCCAACTCCGCCCGCTCCGGTTGAACAATGCGATCAGCTGTGCACCAAGTTTGAACTGAATCCGATCTGTTCATACAATGGCATCTGTGTGCATGAGTTTCCCAATCAGTGCATCATGGACACCTTTAACTGCAAGCATCGCGATTTGTCCTTCCGTGCAGTGGACGAGGAAGTTTGTCAAAGGTTATGTGCTCGTCGTTGCCGAGCTGAGGACCTTAATATGTAAAATAACAAAAGTGCGATCAATATTTGTTCGTAAATGTTTGAACTGTATACAATCGATGCATATTTTTCATCATGCATAAAGCAAATAGAAAATGTATTTTTAATAAAATGTTTCATAAACATAATGTTTTGAAAAGGAACAAATTGTAATCACGAATGTTTCCAAAAACGGTCCACTGACATCTTATGTAGATTCAATTGATATTTAGCAAGTGTATTTTCAATTATTCGAAATGATACCAGACAGACTGAGCAGACTGAACAATAACTTCAATGATAGATGTAGATACTCAACCCATAACCACATAAACGAGATTATTATGTAAATATAGTTATAAGTAGTCAAAGTTTTCCAATTTTTCCCCTAACAGACAATGTTAATAACGTATGCTATGCTATGTATGCTAACTGCTATACATAGAGCATAGCAGAAAAGGTCAATAGATCTGAACTTTAAAGAGATTGTATAAATGAATGATTATTTGCTTATGTAAAGTTCATAACTAGTAAAAACGACGCTTTGTTGGTGACATGGTTACTCTTCAGAAAAAATAAAATAACCTTAATCAGAAACATGTTTAAAAAAAACTTTCTTCGAACAAAATAATTCGCTATTGCACTTTAAGCGTACAAAACAAAAACAACCTCGACTGTTTCCACATTGGAACCATAAAAAGAAAGTCTTATTGATTACTTTGTTGCAAATTTAAGTTTTTCATATTTACGGACATGAATCTGCTCACAGGTTTTTTTGATTTCATACAGACCAATATACTCTTTACCTTTGGTATTGAGTATAAATATAATAAAAGTAACAAGACTCAAATATTTTTTACTTGTACGGATAATTCTTTTATTTGCATATTTCGAATACAGTATAATGTTAAGCAATAAACACAAGCACTGAAGAAATATTTGTTCGACAACAATATTTTATTTAAAACTCTTTTTTGGATGACTTAAAGAAATGTAAAACTTTGCTTAAAAATAAAAGCATCTTCCGTTAATACGAAATTATAAACTACAGAATTTTAGAGCAATCAATGCAGATTTTATTTATTATTTATAATTTGACATTTCAATTACATCCAACTTCTAAGTAGTCAAGCCCAATTCTTTGCGCTCACCTTTACTACAAAGCGGCTCATAACCCTTTGTACAGCGATAGTTCTCAATAATGTTAAATCGCTTCTGGGGATTGCGACAATTGAAGGCAGCCATAGTACACCGACTGGTAAACATCTGCAGGCATTGTCCATTGGTGGCACAGACCTCTATATCGCGATCCGTGCACGCAAAATCGCACTTGTCGGGCACCGCATTGATCATCTCGTCCAGATAGACAACTTCACCATGTTGATTCACTGCCGGCAAGTGGCTTCGCTTAACAGGAACCACGCTGGCGCTGGCAGCGACAAACGCAAGGCAAACTGAATGACAAATACAATTAGTTTTTAAAAGTAATAATAATAATAAAATTTTTATCTGCTTTGTTTGTAAGTGTATAATTCCTTTAGTTAAAATAATAATTGCTTAATGGATTTGAATTTAATATTATTTTTCAGCAAAACTTACACATCATCGAAACGTTTAACATTTTACCAGCCTTTTTAGACTTGGATGTCGTTGTTATTGTTATAATTGTGATTTCAGTAACCTTGCTGTGTGTACAGCAACTGTTGAACTGTTGATTCTGTGGTCAGCCACAAATGTTTTTATAACAGACTAAATTTTTTGTTTGTTACATTGGCATTGACAAATTTTTTGCTGCCGTTTCTGATAATCCTTTATTATAACACCTGACAAAAAAAAATATGCAAAACTGGAATATCATCATTATCATCTTTGGTCCAGTCAGTTATTGTTAGAATGCCAAAAATAAAACCTTTTGTTTGGTCGGCACTGAAGCAGGCGGGGTCCAGTGACAAATTTGCATATTTTGTATCTTTTGTGTACGTTGCTTTAATTCAGTCAGATGTTGTATACAAAATTAAAAAAATCATTCTTATGTACGTATTAATTTTTTAAATAATGCGCAACTTTGAGGATGTGCTTAATTCGCATACAATTTCCGGACTATAAAGCATACTTTTAGGCAAAGTCGAAAAATAATTTCTTTTACATCTCAAAATAAGCGCCTGATTGTCTGTTAGCTTATTTATATAATCAATTATATTTATCAAATTTAAATTTACAACTTGGCACACCCCAAACGACTGCAGCAAATACTAAGTAAAAATATAATCCATATTATTGAATAAGGAAGCGTTTAATGCGAATCAGATACATTTTACAAATCAAGTCAAAATACTCGCTGAGGCAAATCGAAACCAGTAACTTTAGAGAGCAAACAGATTCTGAGTACAGAATTTACATTTGATTACCATAAAAACTGCTATAAGGAAAGTAAAAATTCATATGACAAATCTTTTGGTTTTATTCAAACACAAGTGAAATTTGATCAGTTATGAAATCGTATAAAAACTGAGTGTTAAGACAGAAAGCGTTACAGAACGCTGCTAAGCGTCTCCGAGTAAAAGTAAACGAAGTGTGATTTTTGTTTGAATTAAGAGACAAAATGAGAGCTTTGTTGATATTTGGTTAGTTATGGAAACTTAAGAAACTTAAATATTTAATTTTAAAATGTTTAAAAATGTTATAGAAAGTTATTACAATATTATTGATACTCTTAATAGTATCTCAAAAACATATTTTCGAATTGGATATAACCCCAAACCATTATTGCAGCATTCCTGACGCTGTCTCAGGCCGTGGAGCTGGAAAAGCCAGAGCAACAGTTGCCGGAACCCATCGAGCTGCCGGCGCACGTGGCAACCCTGATAACCAATCACATCAATCATGTGCTGGGACAAAAACCACACGGTCAGCCCACAGCACTAACTGGCCACGTGCCACAAGTTGCAGTTGCCAAAGGAAATGAAAACGGGAATTCGAATTCGAATGAAAATGGAGGAGCAGCAGTGGCTGTGCCTCACTTGGACTTGCTGCCACCACACGTGGAGCAACCGAAGGTACCACAGGTAATAAATCATCAAGCCACAGCCACATGGCAGCATACAGCTCCTGCTGCTGGCCACAATAAAGTGGTGATGCCGCCAGTCTCGCAAATTGTGGTCTCAGTGCCTGGCCAGGTGCCGCTGGAAATTGGCGACAAGGTCAATAAGATACAGCAGCACCTCAGCCATGTGATGCAACAGGCGCAGACGCAAATACCCAAAGCCATCAATCAAGCAATCAAAGAGCGCGAAAAGCAAAAGCAACAACAACATAGCAGCACCACAACAACAACAACCACCGGTCACCCAGACCACAAAACCGCCCGCCTGCTGGCATCCAATGATGAGCCAGTGCCCCAGCTGATCGAGCGTCATCGCGAGCTCCAGAAGTTGGGCAAGTGCAACTTTCAGTGCCCACATCATGCCCTGCCCGTTTGTGCCTCGAATGGCAAATGTGTGGTCGAGTTTGCTGGACAGTGTGAGCTGAGTCAGTGGAATTGCTTTAACACCATGAATGGTAAGCTGATAGATCCAATTGAATCCATCTTATTAATTGTATTTAATATTCAATTTTCCAGTATTCCGTCAAGTGCATGATGATGAGTGCAATAATGCTATCAAGTGCTACGATCGTGATATGATCTAAGGAGTAATTAGAAATCAGAGCAAAAGGACGAGAGAGCAAAGATTGAAAAGCTGTTAAACAAATTTATTTGATCACTTTTGTAACATGGATAAATAAATACGATATTTTATAAGCTAATAACAATAATTTACGGCCTCTTCTTTATTTTGAATGTGTTGTACCAGTGATACGATCAATCTTTGAGGATTCACTTATTAAATTCTTACGCAAAAATTATGTTTTACCCTTACTTATTATTTTTCTTATAATCTGCATTTTTACATGCATTGGAGATAAAAATTATATTTTTATCTCGTCACAATGCTAAAGAAAAGTTGAAAGTGAGTTTTATAACATTAAGTTAATAAGAATGTAAATTTAGCTTGATATATTTAAAAAACCCTAAATAAACATTATGTGTTCTATACACAAAGGTTCAAGAATTTGGTAAAAGCCTTTTATAAAACTGCTTAAACTGTAAATTTATATCAAGTTCTGCTTGAATTACAAGTTTGACGAGGACTTAATGTGCATCTTAACGATACATTACATCTTATGCTAAGTAAATATGGTTTTTTATCTCAGGCAAAGCAATTGATGACTTAAATGCTGCTCATTACTCTTCAGATCAATTGGCAATCGGCAATATTATCGTTGTTGCCTGGCATCACACTTTCCACACATTGCTCGCATTTCCACACAGACGGCAATCATCCAATTTGTCAAAATGGCTTATTAACCGATTTGGCTAAAGCCCAGAACGCACAACAGCAAAGCCTAGCCAAGTAAATGCCAATGCCAATGCCAATCTGACTTGGCGAAGGAATGAGCAATCGACTGCTCCAGCTGTGTTAACTCTCTACCTCTACACGAATGTGACTCCACCTTTTATATTTCGTTTGCTGCTCGCTTATCATATGAAGCCCCACATGCAAAGACTTCGATAAATAACAGACGCCTCCTGGTTGGCCGTCTGTCAGCATTCATTCTCAATGCGATAGACACCGCAACTAGGATATTGATTTGGCCACAGACCAAAGCCGACATTAAGACTGAGGCTGAGGCTGAAGACTTGGTCTGAGACCTCTTGGTCCCATTGAAAATCACTTTATGAATATGCGGCAGGCCAAAAGAAAGCACTTCTTTTCGTTCGCGTTTGTAGTTGAGTTACAAATTTGCATAGCTTGTAAGTGGGTACCACAGCTAAGATGTCGATTTCATGACAAGCATTTTACTAGTTGTAAATATTTATTATCTATCTACCATAAAATTGTAGTCTTAGCTCAGTTAGTTGTGGGTAGCTTTTTCTTCCGAAAAATAAAGTGCAATCATATTTTTAAAATATTATATTATATTAATGTATTAATATTCATTATTAGTTAGGGTATTTTATGTGCCAATATTAAAAAGTGTTGCCTTGTTTTTTATGCAACGTCCGCACGCCTTGTGGGACCCATAAATTTCACGTTTGCAGTTAGCCTGTGGAGCTGGGCTGTCTGCTGCTGCTCTGTTCTACAAATATTTGACTTAGTTTCGCTTCATTTTGCTGCCCGCTAAGAGACGCTCCTGATGCAACTTCAACTGCAACTGCTGCGTGTCTGCCACGCATGCGCCATCTTTAACAACGTCTCCCGGGGAGGCAGCATAAGAGTTTCTGTAACGGCAGCAGTTGTGGCAGCAAAAAGCTCCGTTAACTCTGCACGTTGCTTATCTCTAAATGTGTTAGCCTTGGTTGGCTGCTTTAACTTCTGCAGCAGCAACAGCATCATCTTAGCCCAAAACTGACCGCCAACTGCTTGCGCTTAATGCCAAATGCGTGAGCTGTGGGCCGTTCTGCGCTGTAGTTTGATAGCTGGGGCTTTGGCAGCAACGGAAATGCAATTAACACTTTGGGCTATAATTGCGTGCCAAATGCATTTGGTTTGGCACTGAACGGGTTTTCAGCTTCGTAACCTGTACCTCTTTTGCCTTTCTCCTCTCTGCCAGGGAACGGCCAATGTTTTGATGTTTTGATTTGCTTGGCTCATTTGCAAGCGACGCGTCTTGACCATTAATCAGTGAGCGAATACCTCTTTTTGCAGCAGTATTTCACTTTAAAAGTTTTAAATTCCTGTGCAAATGCTCTTCTTACTATATTTGCAACTAGAATAACTTGGTAAACGAAAAATCTCAACTGATTGATGGAAAATGTTATTTTAATCTCACTCATTAGTAAATTAGAATTTGAGCTTTCACATCTTTTGTCAAACTAAGCCAGTTTTGATTGTTGCTATTAATATGTATATTAAATAATCATTTTTTTCACCTAAAAAATTTTCACTCTGATTTGATGTTGCCGACTTTATAGCGATTATCCTATAAACCATTTTTATTCAACTTTTAACTCTTGATTCTTGTACAAAATTGATAAAATTTCATTTAAATAATTTATCATTAAATATATGGATAAGTAGTACATAGTATTCTTCTTTTAATTAAGATATGTCTTAATTTGTTTGTAAAAGACAAGACGTTGTCGTTGGCTCACTTGCTTTGTCACAATTAAAGCTAAATTGCCATTGTCCAACATTTATATGCAAATGCCAAATTAACGACTATTTGCTAGATCAAGTAATCACCCAGTACCTTTGTCTGTCTTCTTCACTCTGTTTCAATCCTAGCAAATGTTTCCTGTTTTTGCTCTTTAAGCTCGAACTACACTTTATAATTTGCCGACATCTTTAACATCAACAACAACAATTTTATTTTCTTGTCTGCGGTGTGTTTTTAATTTAAGTGAAATTAATTGAGTAATTTGATAAGAAACGCAGCAAACGCATACCAAACAATTCTACGTTGCGACAAATGAGCCGGGCTCTTAGAGGGTGGGGTGAAGTAGAAGGCAGAGTAAAGCGTGGAAATTGTGGCAGATGCAGATTGTATGGCAATTGCTGCCAGGCAACCAAGACAACAACAACAACAACAATACCAACAACAAAAGTGAGGCCAGACTACAAATTTAATATAAAGCATATTAACTTTGATGGTTAATAGCCGCGGGGCGAGGGCGCAAGCCGTGGTCCAACGGAGATTTTGTAGTCATCTGTCAGGCGTTGGCGTAACACGGCCAGACAGACAGCGGGACTTTAAGGAGGAGAGGCGAGTACAGAGAGACTGAGACGAAGGGAAATGAAACAGCAGCAACATATGTTTGATGATGTGCGCGCTTTGAAGTCAGATTCTGAGAGGCAACTCATCATACATACATTTAGCCAATACCAGTTTAACTAACTAACAGTGCCCAGTAGTCATGCACGGAAAAAATGAAATGGAAAATCAAATGATTCTAAAAAAAATATATCAAACATTGAAACTTTCCTGGAATTTTCTCTGTGTCACCAAGGTTGTGTCAAATAGTTTCCCCAAGCGTGAAAGTTCGGAAAAAATGTTCATTTGGTGTTTTGGAAAAAGCTTACTACTAAATTCAAGAAATATGAACAAGCAATTGCTGCAGAAAATTAAAATACATTTTTGAAAAGGTTAGAAAAATCCTGCCATTTAGGATAAGCACCTTATATTCGGTAAATATGAATAATAATTCGCAAAAAAGTTTCAATTCAGATACAAACATCAAAATATCATATTCTAGTTATAAATATTTATAATTTAATGTTAAATTTTATATTTAATTAAATTAATTTTTTAATTCTTTATTTATAGCCGTGGCACAATGAAACCAATTTCTTAGTTTCAGTTCTCCATTTTGGAAATTTAAAATTATACTTTTTTGAACATAAAAAATGTTGATGTCTTAGCAAAACTTATAAGACCCGGTATGCAAACGTTGTGTAATAAATGTGCTAGATTGGTTTGTTTTGTTTGCAGTGTAAGTTCTTTAAGATGGGACGGACGCATGACAAGCGTTTAAAAAGGTTTTATTTACACCGAAGACAGTGGTAGGAAGCCGGATTGGGCAACTGGAGGCTATGGTAGCGCTAGCGCTAGTCAGATGCAAGGCAGCTGCCAGCATTGGTTGCGTTGTGCGCAATTAAGTTGCCAACAACTTTGAAATTATGCAATTATGGGTATGAGAAATTGCCTGGAAATTACATGAGGGACTTGACGAACCACAGCCAGAACAACAGACAACGAAGAAAACGAAGACGAAGACAGCAGCAAAAACGGTGAAGATACTAAAGCCCAAGTCCAAGTGCAAAACGATAGTCAGTCTGCTTGATTATTTATTAAAATGAAAGTTAAACAGCGAAAGGAAGCAATTTTTTCATATAAGTAGTAAATGCCAGGAAAGGCCTCAGAGCCACAGAAATGCTGCTGAGGTAGCATGCACGAGTAGTAGATACTACTACGAAGAGATGCATATAATGTATCACAATTCAACTGCTATACAGCTCAAGACCCAGCTTGAGAGCCTGTCGCGGGGCACGAAGCGTAATTGCCATGTTTAAAGTGTGATTAATTTGTAATCATCAAAAGGCAAAGCAGCAGCCAACAGCCAACAGTCAGCAGAGGCAATAGGCAACAGGCAACAGGCCAAACAGGCAACGGAGCTAACTGAGAACCAACATCTTTTCCAGCATCTTCAGCAATGTTTGCATTTTGAGTAGCTGCAAATCTTGGCGGAATGGCTTTGGGACACTTGAGGGGTTTTATCCGGAACAGTAAATGTGTACTCTCTAAGTAATTGAGTTTGTTCTAACAGTCAGGCACAGCTGGATGAGCTGAGAGTGTGGATTTTTGCGAATATAAATATGAATAATTAGACATCGTTATGACTGGTAATGTTCTAATTAGTTTACGCAAGGAAACGTTATCAAGTTTTAAAACATCTACAAGCGCTAAGTCACAATATTTTTGACAATTCTGGCACGTCATGATTGTATTGTTATCGATGCTTAACACGTGTGCAAATTTTCAAGTCGGTCGTACATATGTTTTGAAGTTGGTGAAAACTAAGTTGTAAAAATAAATGTTTATTCAATGAAAATAATAAAAGCATACTATAAATATGCACAATACTAAAATTTTATGTATTTTGCATTGTATGTTCCAACTATTTAAGTCTCAATACCTTAACACACATTTAACGGGAATATGGCTATTGTTGAAGCAAAACAAAGGATTAATTATAACTTTTATAGCTAGTAAAAACGCAAAAGCAATAAGTAGTAAAAGTTTGGAAAACATGTTTTCTAGTAATGCAAGAGTTTTACTGTTTTTGAATTCTTTTTAGAATATTTTAAAGATATTAACTTTGAGATTGCTTTGAAATACACCGTTGTACATGGCTATGGCATTTTTAAGTATCATTTAATATCCTCTTTTTGCAATTTAATTAGCAAGCAACATTATTATTTGCACTTAACACAAAAAACACTGCCTACCCAATAAACACAACGGCTCTTAGCTGTGGCTGATTGCACATAAGATAGAAAGACAGGCAGACAAATAGTTAACTGGCCAATAGTACGTGCAGCAACTATAAAGCCATCTAAGCCAATCAGAATGTCCAAAACATCGCTATTAATTACACCAAAAGTATAAATCTAGCATTGGTCATTGCGAAACCTAAAGGCAAACTAAAGATAGACTTCCTTCAGCCAGCTGCGGCAGGATGGCCAATTCTAAAATCGAAGTCGAAGTCGAAGTTAAAGTCAAAGTCAAAGACGAAGACAAGTCGACCGCCTGGCGCGCATGTGCAGTGCTGTCCCAAATTACAAGCTATAAAAATTTATGAGCTCCAAAGACAGCAATAGGCGAACAAAGCAAAAAGTATCTTTTAGATACTAGAACGCGCTTCTCAGTATCACAGTAGCTGGCACGGCTCAGTGGCATTGTTGTTGCCACATTGGCTACCGGTTTACAGCTAACAGCACTTGCTTGCGTCTCTTCTTCTTGTATCTATTGGGAAATTAAGTTGTGGTACGAGCACAGTAAACTGGGTGGTGGTTGCTATGATGTCTTATCTATAAGAAGCGTGTTAAAATTCAATTTGAAATAAATAACTAAAGCTATTAAAAGTTAAAATCGGAAAATAAGTTAGCGGAATCAGTAAACAAAACAAAACAAAACAAAAAATTTACATTGTGTTAAGACTTAATAGAAAATAGGTTTAATGACATTTGATACAAAAGGTCACATTGTGAATTATTTTTAATTAAAAATATAGTTTGTAGGGAATATTATTATAAAAGGTGAAGCATAAAAACAACACAATTTTATATATTGTTAAATTAATCAATAAGTCATGTCAAAAGAATTTTATTATTATTCGAAACCATCTAAGCTATTTTTTGCTCATCTGTAATTTTTTTCAGGCACTCGCTGAGCTTTAATATCTTAACTCAATCGCATTTCTCACGCAATTATCGTTTAACTTCACTGTTGACCTTCTTCTTTGGCTCGCTTGCCACTCTTTTGACCTTCTTTAGCAAGAATTCGCATTTCCCTGATTGACCAGCAGCACACACAAATACACATATACACATGCAATATGTATATGCACATGAACTGGAAGCAACTTGCAACTACTCATACCTGTGTGTGCCTGATGGCTACATCATGCTCTTCCACATGATTTACGTCTAACTGTAATCGAATAATATATCAGGCAGAAGGCCCATGTCCAGGACCAGGTCCAGCTAGACAGCAAGGTAGCCAACAGCCAACTAAGCAATCGCACCTATCCGCCGAACCGCCAATGACCAAGCGACTGAGATAGCGACAACCTTAGTCAAAAGCTCAGGCATAAAATCAATTACATTGACAAATGAGCAGCTGACAAGACACGCAGCGAAGCGGGGCGTGAGGGGACATCTGCGATGTGGACAGGTGACTGCCGGGGGGGAACATGTGTCAAAACGACCCCAAAAAATGTTGCCCTGCAGCAACGAACGCGATGGCGATGGCAATGGAGATGGCGCTGCAATCTTCTTTATGGCATTAAATCGGCGGTCACATTGTCATCTACAGGCAGTAGCTTTGGCTCGTCCACATCGACATTGCCAGGCACATGAATTATGTGACTTATTAAAACGTCATTCGAGCTGACAAGTTGCCGTTGCCACCGTCTACAGTTTGTAGTCTGTAGTCCACTGTTCACGTACAAGCACATGCATATATAGTAGATTCATCTCCAGTAGCTGCCTGGGCGCCTCTTGCACGTAACTGTTTTGCTGCTGGGCTTGATTCTGCTGGGCAGGAAACATCTAATTGTTGTGTTCTGTGGCACTTGCTTTATATCTATGCTTTATCAATTGGTGGCCAGCCAGTGTTTCTGCTTTGGCATACAAGCAATCAATGAGCTGTCCTGATTGCTTGTACTTCATCAATTTGCATAGATAATTTTTAAATTGATTATTCTCTTCGCTTTATGAGGTTAATTATGGTTGTTGAAATGTTTATAGTGCTATCAATTGCAGTAAATTAAAACCCGATTTTAGAAGTATAAGTTACAAAGATTGAATTGCCGAGTTACTTAGAGTCAAAAGATCAAAATCAGGCCTCTTGTTAGCCGTTTTTGAACAGGTATCGAGTATACCGCTTGTTGTCCCTTATTTTATGTAATATTTATCAAACTTATTCAAATACTTTTTACTGGATCATATTCTCTGTTCTTAAAAAAGTTAATTTAAATAAGTATGAAGTTCGCGTTAAATTTAATTAATAAATTATATTCTCAAGGAGCCATTTCCCTTTTAAAGTTCTTTGATTTCGTTCTCTTTAAGTTGTCCCACATTCAACAGCCCCTTTTCGGATTCACAAATTTAATTTATATTCACCACAAGGCCAAACACATTTTTACACATGTTCCAATTAGAATATACATCTGCCTAATCTTTACGCTGAAAAATTACTGACATCATAAAAAGCTTTGGCTTTTCAATTCAGCTGTCTGCCCATCTAATCCAGCCGACATGTTAGCCAATTTGCTTTTAATATTGTTGACGAACGCACTAATTAAATTTAATTAAAACGTGTCAACTGAGCTTTTCAAAACAAATTCGCTACACATGAGAAATGTGCCACCAACGAAGCCAACGAGCGAGGATACAAAGTAGGTGTAGGATGTGAACACACGTATTTGGATGTATGTAGTACTTTATAGGGGAAAGTCGACGACAAAGACAGCAAAATGGCTCATTAAAAACTTTTATGTTGATGAGATGGCGAAGCTGCAGAGCTTGGCCAAGATGTGGCTAAGAAAATATATGCGTTTAGTTAATTAGAGGCGTAATAATGCTCGCACACTTGCACACCTGCGACCTACTAACACACCCAAGCGCAGATTTAATGTGACTCTTTTGCTGCTTCTACACTTGATCATCCTTATTTTCCTACACATTGTCGTTACTCTGGCAACATTGCCTGACTTTTATTTTTTTTTATGTACAGCATGAACAGCAGCTCCTTTTTATGCCTTACCCGTGCCTAGTCAGAGACAGAAAATACAGTGGTGAGTGAAACTGTGATTTTAAATTTAACTTAAATTTATATTTCGTCAAATCGACCAAATAAATTGTAGGGTATATAATATGCTCCTTCCTGATCACTCAAAGATTCTTATTTTGTTGTTATATTTTGAGGCATAATTTTTTTTAATTTGAAGGTCCTAATCGTATGAATTTTTCATTTAGTCTGATTTTTTGTATACATTTATGAGTTTTATAACTTGGAATTTTATGATTTTAAATTATTTGAATTGCGGTATTGGTACACTTTTTTGGTACCGATAGCTTTTTTTGAACTCCAAAAAGTATGCCATACTAGTTGTATAAAATAACCGGCGCAGGTTAAAATTATGATATGTATTTTCTCTTTTTACCTGAAGCTCATGAAATTTGGTTTTGAATTATTTTGGTTCTTATAAAAAATGAGAAATTAATCAAAGATATAAGAAAACAATACAATTAAGTTCAATTTAATATGTATTTACAACATATCTGAAACTCGAAACCTGTGACTATAGTTCTGTTAAGTTTATTTAACATCAATAATTTTTAAAGTTAAAGTTTTCTCATTACCAATTTCATAGTGTTTTTTTATAATAGTATGTTTTATCTTGTTAGGCACATTATTACCTGAAAAATGTCATTTGCTATTTCGCTACTCATATAACCGGATGCACACAAGCATCTCTTCTGCTACTGCACCAGCCGCTTTCCACCTTATTCCCCATTTATCCTGTATGCTCATTCCTCCTTTCTCTCATTCTATCTGCAAACACACCCGCGGGTGTCGTTAATTGAAATTATTATACTTGTCTGTGGTATCATAAATGCGACTCGTTAAATTTGTATGTATGCGCTTGTAAGGCGTCACACTCGCATTTATGCATGCACACACATATAAATATTTGTATACTATACATATATATATACGTATACATACATATATGCCAGCTCATATCCTGCCCCTTCTGGCTACTGTGCTCGTTGAGTGTCACTTATTTGCATGAGGCGTGCCCCCAAACGACAAAATGGAAATTTGTAGCCACATTGCTCACGGTGTCGCCATTGGTGTGTACCCTATTCTTTCCCTCTCTCTCTACCTCTCTCTGCCTCTCTCTATCTCCTGCCATCTGTTTTATTCTGTGTCTGGTCCTTCTCATGTGAGTTCTTGTTGGCGTTTTAATGTGTCAAGTGTTTTATTTGCGCGTGCTACCTACTTTGATTTTATTTGCCCACTTACCAGGCAACAGTGACAAACAGACCAGTGTTGGCATTCTCCTTTTGGATTTCAAACAAGGCAGCGGGACAAATGGAATGAGGCTGGGTGGGTGGGTGTTGTGCGTTACCTTGCCGACTTGCTTTTATGTTTAATTCAAGCGCAAATTGTCGCGGAAATCTGGCGTCAAACGTATTAAACACCGTGCGCTGCTTTTGATTTATTACACAGTTGCTGCCATTGCCAGAATGGTTCCCTCTAGCCACGGCTACCTACCGCCATGGATCTCCATTGGGGCTTGGCCGTCAATTTAAATAGCAAAATGAAATTGTTACCGTCTACTAATTTATGGCATTGAAATCTAATTTACGCTTAATAAGCTGTTACAATTGCAAAACCGAAATCGAAATTCAAGATAGAAGCCAATAATAAAACCAAGCTCAATGCGATAGGGCTAACAATAAACTAAGGATATGTTATATATCCTATTGTAATTTTGAAGTTTAAACTAAGCAGAGCTTAGTTGAAGTTAGAGTAAAATTAAAAGAAAAATGAGATCAATTTAATTTTAAAATATATAGAGATTGATTAAACTTAAATATCAAGGGAAATGCATTACTGTTATTATAAAATGTTTCTTCTAAGAATATCATAGAGTTACATTAGCTAAAAACAAATTCGAAAACAGTTTTCATAGAACTGTTCCAAATTCAAAAGGTTCAAGCTTATTAATCTCAACATTTTTGAAGCGGGTTTTTCTGTCGCTTAGAAAGCCAATCTAATCTTGTGCAGTCATTCAACCCAATCAAACTGCTACTGAACGGCGGCATTTAGCTAATAAACTGCTCGCCGCCCGTTGCATCCAAGGAGCCATTAGCCGCAGCGAGTGAAAATAGTTAGTAAAAAAAACTTTAGAAATGTCTTAAAGATACATACTTAAAAAAAAAAGAAAATAACAGCAACCTTTGATGCGAGCTGAGCTGAGCTGAGCATAGGCACTCAATAATTTTCATAACTGCCGCTAATTGAGACATTAACTATAATTGGCCATAAGTGAGTGTAATGCAAGCGACAAGAAACAAGGTTTTTCTAGCGTTTAAGTCCAGTCAACCGGCAGCAGTAGCAGCTCAGCTCAGCCAGTTTGGATAATAAAGCGCGAAAAGAGCCAGGTTTTTGTTTTAGCCCAAAGGGAAAACAGGCAAACCAGAGGAAAAGGTGGAAATGTGGAAAGCTCACATATGGCGCCTATTGTCTGCGGGGTGATTGAACGCAAAATGAAAAAAAACAGCTCCCTGTTCACTTGAGCGTGAAATGGATCAATGCGAAATCAATAGAAGGCAAGTCAAAGTGGACAAAAATGTCAATCAATTACTAGATGCAAGTTAGGGGTGTCTCAGGTGTCTCAATTGTCTCTCTACTCAAGGGGCTGGCCAACAAGGGGTTAAAGCTGCTAGACAGATTTGTCAGCGCACGTGTTGCTTATGTCAACTGCGTAAATAAGCGCGAAATTGGCCAAGTACCGAAATAAAGGAGGTGAATTCTTGAGTAAAGGGAGAGCGACGAACCATGAAACGTGCTGCGACAGCTGTGGGCGTTTTCCAATACTTACACACACACAAACTGTTCTGCTTATTATTTTGAGTTTCAATTCTTGCTTACGGCACACTTGGCGTATGAGTGATTTATCGCCACCGACTTTTGGCCATTGGTCATCGCTCCAAATTTAAGTTGAAATTAGTTGCGGTCACAAATGGAAATTGCAATTTGGCAGAGTTTTTATTCTGCTTCTTTTTTTTGGAGTTCTTTCTGGGGTAAACAATAATATTGATGAATTTGCCAAGCGAACAAGCTCTGAAGTTATTTGTGGTTTTTTGGCAAAGGTTTGTCGATAAAAGTTTAGTTTAGAAATGAAATTTTATCAGGGAGCAACGAGAGTTTGAAAAATATTCAGCTCAACGTGGAATATAATTGGGAATAGTTAAAGAGTCGAAAGACTATTATTTTATTATTGTACAAGCAAGGTTTGACTTTTTAAATTTTAAGTTAAAATGTTAAAACTGTTTACTGTCTAGGGAATCTAGATGATATTTTGTGTTTTGAAAAAATATCAATATGATGTAATATTTATCACTTTAAAATATCGATATATTTTCTAGTTTCTGTTTATTATACAGATTTCAAATGATCAAAATTCTTAATTTAAATAAATTTAATTTTTAAAAGAAATATTTGATAAAAAACGCGGTGCGTTATATCTAAATCCGTCATACGGCTACGTGAGTCACAAACGACACATTTTATGGCGGAAGCAAGTCGCTCCGAAGGCACTGAACTACCAGGGGTAATAAGATACCTTAAGGCAAGTTAATATATGCGAAGTCCATTTAATTGTCTGAGCTTTCGTCACCTGAAACTTGGCTGTGCCATTTTGATCTTGTTCTGTTCACATTACAAGAGTGCCAAACGCAAAAATATCTTAAAATATCACAAAACTATATCGATATTCGATATTTAAGCAAAAACAATTTTCCTGATATAAATACATATATCGTTTCTCACAAAGAATATCGGTACATTGATATTTTAAAATATTATCAACAGCCCTACTTTATTTGGTAGCAGTTTAGAATAATGATGTCTCTGAAGATGTGCTCTGAGCGTACCCATTTTTATAAAAGTATCAGAGAATACCGCAGTTTTTTTTTCATGTTTTCTTAACTCTATCAGAAATTTTGCCAAAAGTTGTTCTAGCATACTATTGAGTAATTTGTTATGAAAAAGCACTTCCGTTGCTTTTTTTATGACAACTTTCAGTTGATTGAAGCCATCTATCAGAGCTGGCTCATAATATTTTATCACCCAAGTGAACAGCCCCCTAAATATCAGCCGAAAGGCTCAGCCTGTTGCTTGTCATCCCAGTAAACCAGCCTACAAGCAATTCCAAAGTTTACACAATTTCCCAGCCTCAACCCGGTGCCACTTAAGAGCCACTTGACAACACTCTCTCCAGCTTCTGCACTCCGCACACTATTCACTGCGCTGAGTGATAAAGAACATGTTAATGGGTTTTAATCAATTTGCAATTTTTTTAATGCTTTTTTGTTGCTTAACTGGGCTATCGGAGAATGTGTAATATGCAATATGTATGTACGTACGTATGTAGAAGGTTGCAGATGCACTGTAGTACCATGAAATTGATATCGCTGCTGGTAAGACTACATATTTTAATGATACTTTAATTTGTGGCAATTAAAACGGTAGAACATGCAGCTGCGATGTATGCTCCAAAGAGCCACTGTCCACACCATCTTACAGTCCCGGCTCAGTGATTACGCAATCAGCATAAAGACAACAGCAACAACAACAAACATTGACTCCACTTCTTGGTGGCATGCATAATGATAAAGTCCCAAGACCGATTTCCGTTGTTGTCTTCCCGATTGGACTTCAATTGTGTGGGGCCACCTGTGCTTATTTGTGTTGTTGTTATTTTTATAAATGCCCAGCCAACCAGCTATGGCCAGACCAGGCAGAGACAAGCCTGTTATCGAAGCAGCATCTGCAACTTGATTTACCTGTCGTCGATTTGCAGACGAATCTCTTTCCAGTCTGATTCCAAGGATCATTAATTATTGCACAAAACTACAGGGCTGGGTAATGTGTTACAGCTTGAACTGACAATTCAAAGCCCTAATAGTATATTTTTATTTTGTAATCTGACCAGATGCTTTTTCGCGGCATTGAGCATTTGACGTTGTATTTTAATATTTTATAATTGTTTGAAAATTTATAGTATTTAAATAGGTCAGAATAATACATAAATATGTTACAAAAAAACGTAAATCTCTTATCTCTTTACTGCAGTTTTGTATGTTTATTGTGTTGTGATAAGTTTTTTGTTATATTTTAGTACTTGTATACTTGACATCATTCAAAAAACTTTTTGTTTTAACTGCAAAGTAATTATTATAATTTTAAGCTAGTCTTTTTTATGGTATATAATGGATGTTTAAGTGAATTATTTAAATAGTTCTTGTTTTTAAAGTTAGAAAATAAGATTAAACTTGGTTGAAAAGAGTCATATAAGCAGGAATAGATTTTATTGAATTTATTAAAAAATACTAAACTGCTTTATAAACTGTTGTGAACACCTCCTTAGCCCTAATAGTAGCTTGCATGACATGTTGATTGGCTAATCAGCTAAAACTATTTTATGCAAACGGATATTTAGTTATCTGCTTTATCTTTTTACTCTGTCAGCTTGATTGATATATTTTTAATTGCAACATTATCAAACCCGTCAATAACATGTTGCCTTCAAGCACTTGCCACACTTTCTTGTTATCTACTTGTAGAGATTCTTGTGGTTCCTCTCTCCTTGTTCTACAACATGTTATTCATAATTAATGTTTATTCTGCTCATGTAGGTGACGTCTTGGGGAGTGTGCCGTGCAAATTGATTTTAAATTGCTAAAGCCAGTATTTTAGCTTAAAATAATGCACTAAAGAGGGCAACTGGACAACAATGTATGTCTGCTAATAAGCAGTTTGTACTAACAAGCCCTTTTTTCTTATGATTGATGGGCAAGTCCAACTAGTCTTCTTGGGTGGTTAGCTTAAACTGAGTATAAAAATGTTAATATATTTATAAGGTTCAATTAATAATATTATACAGATGCGGCAACAGAAGATCTGGGTAATTTTAGCCTTTGTTGATCTAGTTATAAAAAATCTATTCCTTTCTGCTTTTTATGAATGGATAGTGAGTAGTTAATTTTAATTTGCTCTTTTATTATCTGTTTATAGTCTGCATTCCACATTTAATTACATTTCCGTTTTATTCGTTGATTGAATTCTGTCTCTAATCACCACTTAATAAAATCTAAGTACTTTCTTAGTTTATTTATTTTATTGCTATTACTCTCGAGGTGAATTTCGAAAAGAACAACTTCATTAAACCAGCACTCAATTCATGTTAATTCATCGTCCAGATGTTCTTAAACAACTGCACAACGAGCCTCACGAGTCGCAACTTAGAATGCCAGAAACAAACAGAAAACATTACTAACAACATTTTACAGGTTTGCTGCATCATGTTTAGCGCATGCTTTCTTTCACTATTCCCCCTACCACCATTTTCCGACTTCTCTTTCACAACTAACGCAACAGTCGCGGTGATCTATTCAAATTTCATAACATGTGTCAAAGTCAAAGCAAAAGTCTGTTAAGACTGGTTGGTTGCCGACCACGTTATATCCCCTTCCCGCTTGCTCCTAGTATCAGTGGTTGTCGGTTGGTTTGTAATCTCTGCAGTGGTAATAAGATATGCTCATTGCCTTCGCACATGGCCCCATAACTGGAGAACAGTTTGAGGTGCTCGTGGCCATTGGGATGCCTGCAGTGCAGTGCCGGCTACTGTCGTTGCTTTTGGCCAGCTTTACGCCACTTGACACTTGTCCGAAAATTGTGTGCCTTTAATTTTGGTAGGCACCTATTGGGGTCGGGACTATCTCGATGCTCCGTTACTCAAGCTGCCGCAAAAACCAGTTGGCCCACTCTTGGTCTTTAAATCTTGGGCTTAAGGAGCAATGCGATGCCGGCAACGGGGATTACTTAATTATGAAACAGCCATGGCAGAAATGCCAGACAGGGGGTATGGGGGCCAGGGAATGAGACAGCAACTACAACCAACTGCAGCGATGAATTCAGTTGCTGTACGCGTTAAAAAAAGTTTATCAAATGCTTGAAAACCCTTTTTATACTCGATACCGAAGGTAAAGAGTATATTGAGCTTGTGCAATGTCCGTCCGTCTGTATGAACGCAATCAAGCTAGAGACTTGAAACTTTGCAAATGTCTTTATGGATGGCCGGGACAGATAAAGTGTCAAGATTGGGGTTCTACGATTACTGGAGGTCTAGAAAATCGATAAATTCAATAGCTCAATACCGATAAATGGTTATATTTCCCACATACTTACAGTTAGAGTTTGGTAAGAAGAAAGAAGAGCTGCCCAAAGCCGTTATCCAACCTATCAACGCAGCGCACACCCCGCATCCGTATCGCTTTGTAATCGGGCCTCTTAATACCCGCTTTAAAACAGCTATCGAGTATACCGCAGTCGGTTGCGTCCGACTGCAACGTTGCAACAAGTTAATTTTACATTTTGCACACCCTTTAATTACGAAGGCTATGGTAACTTTTCTGTGGAGTAAGATTATTAAGCAGTTCATCTATATCAAATTGAATAGTAAGATTTTCATTTTATATTTAAGGGTTTTGAACATTTTACTATGAGTTATTTTAAACCTTGAAAACATAAATAATTTCATTTGATATTACAATTATTATGCATATAATGCAAGCAATATATATAAAAGAAACTTTACTTGCTCCCAGCCTCTCATAGAAAAGAATCATTTCCTGAAAGAGAATAAAATGTCTATATCATTGCTCTGCTTCGACTTTGTGCATTTGTTCAACTCTTATCGCAACTGCAAGTGCAGGATAAAACTGTTGTAAGCTTTTTAAAAATATGTCATTGACAGACACTTTAAGCTGCTTTGTGGTACATATTTTCGTATAGCATATAGAAAGTTTGTCCTTACATTCTACAAAATTATTATTATGCTTTTTTTTTTACATTTTATTAAGATTTTGCAAACTTTTAGTTTCCTTCTTTTTTCTGCATTCTCTCTTGTCTTATTTGCATATATTGCTTAGAGCTCGTGTAATCCCCAACTGACGTTTGAGACTCTTTCGCTTTAATTAGATAATTTGCTTGCAGCTGTGAGACACCTCAAGGTGCCCGTTGCCATCGTTACCGGTTGGCAGATGGGTCCTTCTAGATAGCTACTGCACCTGAGCGTCACTTGCATTTGCATTTGCAATGCTAAGCATTTGCAAACATTTAATTTTGCAGCTTCCAAATATTGCCTTGACACGCCCCATCAGTGGCGCCACCCAAAAAACAAAAAGATAAATTTAACAGCATAAAAAATATATATTTTTTTAAATAAAACTTAGCAAAAAGAAAAGCAACGAAGCACTTTACAGAAGCGCTTTTCAAGCTGCAATTTATGGGAAGCGCTTTATAAATTTATGCCAAGGGAATTCCTCGTTGCACGTGCGGCCCAAATTTCTGCAGTAGTTGGTAACAATTCAGTTGGGAAAAAGGAAACGTTTAACTTATAAAAATACTTAAAACAGTTATAAAATTTACTAATTGGGGAACGTCAGATTAAAAAAATATTGTGAAATTAACAAAATTCGAAAACATTTAAAATATCAAATATTTGTGAAGTGATAATATTGATTATTATTAATAATAAAATGTTAAGTTAAAACAAAAAAAGAAAAATTAAATATTTGCACTTATTTTATATTGGATAATTTGAAATACATACTCCAATTTAGCTAATTTTTTCATTGCAATATCGTAAATCTTAATAAAAACCCATAGAAGATAATTTCTAATTTATTACATAGCTATTTTCCCCTCTGGAATCACTATCAGATATAAATTTGCAGTTTAGCTTGAAGATGATTGCGTCAAAAAAAATAAAGCAAAACATTTTCAATTTGGCAAAAATTCACAAAATGACGTGCAATGCATTTTAGTGCTTTTCCTCTACGGTGCACTTCTTATCTTCATTTGATTATACGCTATTTTTGCACCACTTGCTTTATTCAATTTTTTTTCTGTCCACCCTGACACTTTTCTTATTCTTGTTTTCTTTCACTCTTATTGTTTCGTTTTCCTTTCTAGAATTTTTATTTAAGTTGGCCTTAAAACAATTTTATGACACCATAAGTACAAAACAAATAAATTCCCTGGTAACTACGCTGTCCCCAGCTGCCTGCAGCGCCGAACCCAACCGACATCGCCAGCAGCCAAGCGTTTTCTCTAATGCGCACTGCATTTATCATACGCCCCGTTGCCCATCGCCGGCAACCGAAACAAAAGCAGTAAGAATATGATAAATAAATGCAACACGATAAACAAAAATAAATGAAAATAACAGCAAAAAAATAACATAAAACAGTTTGCTACAATTCGAAGGATGCGAACAGAATGCAACAGCAGTCGCTCCCACGCTTTTGAAACAGTGCAACAAGAAGCGGCATTCAACTTTCGAACACAGGAACTATAATACCCTTAAATTTTCTAAGATTTAATGCTTGTAGTTCTTAGTTAGTCTCAAGTGCAAATAAAATAAATTGATTGAAATATATCGAAGTTTAAAGGTCGCAAGAAAGGTTCTTAAAGTTAAACTTATCTTACATAGTTTTATTTTTATTTTATTATTTTTCTAATTTACAAATTTACAGTATAAAATTAAAATAATTATTATACAGATCATATTATCCTTCTTAAGTAAACAAAAATTAAAATGTACAAATACTGATTTTGGAAAAGGTAAAATCTAATCAAAATAGTATACTCGTCTATTTACAAATAGGTAGATTACTTAGTGGGAAGCATGCCTTAATTAAAAGAATATCAAAAATACTTGGAAAACGCAACTTCATAGCAAAAATAGTGTATATGTTTTCGCTTAGGTTGATTTATATGGTGTATACGAGTAGTCTGTACAGTATGTGAGCTTACATATAGTCCAGTCACATATATATATATATATTTATAAAGCGATGTGCAGCGCTCTGTGGCATATTGGACGCCATACAGATTTCGGTTGCTGTTGTGGCTGCCTTTCGGGTGTATTTTCATTTTCATTTTCTTGTCGTTTCTTCCATTTCTTTTTTTTTTGGCATTTGGCGTAAAAACTTTTATTATTACAATGCCAAAGCTCTGCGAAAATGCGTTCAGCGATTTTGCTCAGCTTTTGCTCTTGCATTTTGCATTTATTCTCCATCCTTTTTTGGTCATTTCTTTTTTTAATAAAACACGCAGCAATAAAATTCCAGCTGTGTTTACGTGATTGGAAAACGATTTTCCATTGCGGCGAGCATGAAAAATTGCTGGCCCCGAAACTTTTACATACATACATTTTTTGTTGTTCTTCCTTAAGTTTCGGGTTCAGAATGGTGTGAAAAAACGTTGCGCATACAAAAATGATTATTTTTATTGCCCGCGCTATAGATTAAAAAATATATATATTTTTTTGAGAGTAATTGTCAACGTGTGGGTTGCTCCTTTAATTCGTAATGATCCTTTTACTTTTATGAGCACTCTGAGCAGTCAATAAATTTTCATTACTTTAATGCATGCACAGATTCCACTCCACGTGAGACCTGCAGCTCAAGTTTTCGGTTTTTCCGTATATTTTTTTTTTTGCGCAGGAGCATAGAAAACATATTTTGAGCACTTGAGCTGCCGGCAGTGATGGTCAATGGTGACTCCCTCTTGCTCTCCAGCTCACACGCTAAATCCCCAAATTTATGATGCTGTGGTCAATTTTCAACATATGGCAACTGCCACTCGTTGGGCTCTTCTGCTGCTCGATTCGGTTCCCTTTGGGGGTCTTATGCCATAAATTGCTTTCGTTAAAATAATGAAAAAAAGGGTTGTGCATTGGCTTTTTCTTTTTTGTGCGGAATAGGCCACTGAGTTTTATACTATCGCAGCTGCTCTTCAACAGCTTTTATTTGAAATTATTCAAAACATTGTTTCTTTAATTTATAGATACCGAAGCTAAAAGTTAAACAGGCTACCTAAATTATCTGTAGAAAAAAATCACAAGCGCTTTATGATACAGGTCTTTAGCTTTTTTATAGCTTAACAAATTCGAAAGACATTTTGTTCCTTGTGGCTATAATATTGTATTGCAGTGCATTTAACAAACCGAAACGCAGAAATTTAGTTGTCTATACGATTGAGACTTGAGTGTCGTCGCTGGTAGACATTAATTTATGACCATGGGCTGTTCGGGGAGCCCGAAAAACGGATCCGGTTGGGATGTGTTCACTTGATACAAGCTGTGACGGTGGATGTGTAGTATGTGTCATTTATCATATTTAATACTTTTGAGTGATTATATATAAAAAGCAGGCTCAACTAATAACTATGCATCAGGCTCTAGCAGCTCAATAAATCAGACTTTATACATAATTTACAACAAGACACTTTCTTATGTGGAATTTTAAGCTATTCCGGGCATATTGATAAAAAGGTACTAAGGCTTCATAATTTATGATCAAAGTTGAAATTCAAACTGTTGCCAGGTAAATGTAGAGAAACAATAAGACCTGTTATAAAAGAGCATCAATTCCGTACCTACTATATATATATTTATACTTTTTCTTGTAAAATTCTAAAACCACAGTTACATCTGCAGACACATCCTTTGCACATTTAGACACATTGCACATCATTTCCCTAACAAAATGTGCACAAATCTCGATAGCATTTGCCCAAAAACATCAACAACAAGAGCCAGACAACTGTAAGCTCATTGAATTATCCGATTTGCGAATCAATTGGCATACTAATGCGAAAATAGATACAACTAGTAGAAAACTGCATGCAAATGCGAAAAAGATTCAACTAAAACTTACCTGAATGCCGTGCGCAAAACACAGACTCAAACTCAAACTTTACGGCAAAAACTTGGCAACGTTCTTAAATAAATCGATAAATGAAATGTAATCCCTTAGCAGACCCCAAACTGCAATGCCAACTGAAAACTGCAACTATGCGTGTTTACGTATTTACGGACTGCATTGAACTTAGTAGAAATTTTACTGCGACGCCTTACCAAACAAACTTCTGCACCTCCTTGCCAGCTTCTTTTAAACTTGTGGCCATCACATCGCTAGGGAAAATAATTTCTACATGACAAAAGTTTTGCGTCAGCACGTAAAACCTACAAGCCCAGAAGAATGCAAAGAATTTTTTTGGAAGTGATGATGAAGAATACTACAAATACATCAAAGAGCTAAACATAAGTGCAATGCTTAAAATATATTTAGAATTGTGTAATTCTAATATGTAAATCAAAACAGTAATTTATTAATATATTAAATTACTCAATTGCAAACTCGATTAGCTTGTCCTGTTATTAACAGAACCAAAAACAAGATGAAGTCAGCCAAGGCAGTCAATCGAAAATATTTAGTTGGCAACTGCGGAAAGTGTAAGCGGTAACTGCACCTGTAAAAGTTATCTCGCAACACGCATACGACATGTGTGTTGGAGTTGGCTGCAAGGCAAAAGTAGAGAGGGTGTATAGAGAAAATAAGAGACAAACATTTCCTTTTCGCAGTTGTTTGTCGTCTATTGAGCAATATGTTCTATTTTATCGCATATTGGTTGACTTGCTGGCCCACTAGGAGCATGGGTTGTACAGGGACTGTGTTTTGCGGGGAACTGATGGTGTTTTTTTCGTGATGTGCTTGAGTCTCAAAAGCATCAATATTTTGTATTTGATGTTTATGTTTTATTTATACGTGGGACTATTGACACGCAATAAATTATTAAATAGGCTTTCGGGGGTTAAATACAGGACAATACTGGGGATTAAAGGATACACAAACATGCCTATTAATAAAAAAGGGGGTGACTTACTTGTTACAAAATAGTAGATAAGATATGATTTTGCTAATTGACCCAAATTATAAATATTTTTGAGGTACAAATTTTTATTTTAGGTAAGCTACCGATTGAGCTTTAAGCTTATGAATCAAGAAACTGATTTTCATCATAAACATTTATACACATTTATTCTCCTTCTTCTTAGTCGTAGCTATTTTCTCGTTATCCATAATTGTTGTGTCAAAGTCCATGTTACCCATATCAGTCTGATCTAATCTGTATTACCTTAATCAGCATTCGTGCATCGATATCGTTAGCATTTAGTGTCATTTACAGCTAGTATGTTCCGCATTTACACCTACATTCATTTAAACATTTATATATAAAGTATCTGACACAACACGCAACATTCATGATTGCCTGAGCCTCACTTCGAAACTGTCTTTCGAACTGACATCGTTTGGTTGCTTGTCCTTGACAGGACTCACATCGCATTCGTTGCCTTAGGGCGACCACCTCCTGTTAGCCTATATATAGTTCGCGCATTTTACAACACTGGAGGCAATGTCAATGCTTGTTACAGCAATTGCTATCTGTGAGACTGTGTGAGTGTGCCTCTGTTTATGTGCTTGTTTTTTTCCAATTTGGTGATGGCATTTTAGGTGACACAGACACAACAAGAAGGAAGAAGGGAATGGATACGTGAAGGACGACTGACTCCTTGAACCTTTGCCAGTTTCTTAGCCTGCTTTTATTTACAACTTTCTTGCGTCAGCCGTAGAGGCGGCAAAAATTGATGGTACATTAAATTGGTATTCGCCTGCCTTCTCTCCAGCCCGTGCCCGGACGTGCAATGGGTTAGTCTATCAATACACATAGAGCAGCAGATCGAGTTGCTCCTTTGGCTGACTATGGTTCAATGGCTCAATATGTGCGTTTTGCTAGGCACTGGATAGGCTTTTTATTGTCATGCAATAAAACGATGTCTGTCCAACTGGCCAAGTGTCAAGTAATAGTTCCTCATTCTTCTACTTTTGATTCCACTGCCACTCGGCATGTTAAACTCAATTTTCTGGCTCATAA
Organism: Scaptomyza graminum; assembly: GCA_018901835.1. Taxonomy (NCBI): domain Eukaryota; kingdom Metazoa; phylum Arthropoda; class Insecta; order Diptera; family Drosophilidae; genus Scaptomyza; species Scaptomyza graminum. Next base: position 1,904,004 of record JAEIFL010000314.1, read on the forward strand.
ATATTTGTTCAAATCCAATGACAACAAACCTTGATTCAATTTTTTTTTCCGCATATTTGTTGTATATCATAAAATATATTTTATTTTTTTCGGTTAGTAAACACATTTGAAATCTTTTTGATGGATGAAATTTCGCGTTATTTTCCCTTAAACGTTTAAATACACAAATATATATATATTTTTTTATTGATTTAAGAGGTTGGCTAAGAGCTGTTGTAAAAAATATATGGAATATTTGCATACTATATAGAACGATACATAACTGTGCATACATTTTTACAGTTCCCTTTGAGCTGCAGTTGAATGTCAATAAAATTCATTTGATTGACAGCCTGTGCGTTTATATTTCCACCGTTTTCCACTACATCCTAATAGAATTTTTTGCTCATAATGTTATTAAGTTGAAATGTTATTGCGAAGTGAAGCGATTTATGGCAAAATAAATAACACTATTTTGCCATAAATCGGCTATAAATATTTTAAATTAACAGTTAATATTACATGGCATTAACGCTTAACATCTGTAGAGCTTAAAGCTATTAACTAAAGATTAGCACAATATAAACAACATAATGATTGCGTTTTTTGCATAACTTAAAATATAAATTATTGATTGCGAGGTACTAAAAGTTTATTTATCCAATAATGTGGGTTAAATAAAAAATATCCGTTCTGAAAATGCGACTATGAAAATGTAATTGTAAACACCAAATTTTATTTTTAAATTATTTCAAAGATAAAACTGTTTTTTTTTAAGTTTATATTCAATGACTGGACTTGTAACAGATTAACAAATCTTATGCATTAAAATGCAAAATTTATTATATTTTTTCGATATTTTGTTAAGAACTTTTCCAAACGAATTTAGGTGAAAATACTTCCAACCCAATTGAACAAATTCGTTTTGTACAATATGTTTTATATTCTTATCTTTTTTTTTCATTGGACAGTTTCTTTGCAATAACGCTTTTCCTTGTTGCTATATGTATATGTATGACAAACTCTTCAGATGTAACAAAAAAAAAATACTGACAATTATCTTAGTCATCAAGAGATGAAAGCGAAAATACTTTGATTATGAGAATATGATAATCTTTTGGGTGCAAATATAGGTTTAGCTATCCAATGCTTAACGCAACATATTTTGTACAACTATTTCTATTTCCATTTCTATTTGATGCGTACTTTTGGAGGGCACTGTGATTAACTTTTCGCAATGGCATCAACTTTTTGTATAGTTGCTATTTCTTAAAGAAAGCCACACAAACGCTAAAATACCCCTTCTCCCACACTCTCTCTCTCTCTCTCTCTTTCACTCATTGACTCATTCATTTCGTTTTGGCCAATTAATGACCACTTTTAGACAATTTTCCCTGCACTTTTGAATAGTTTTTTGCCAGGCTTCGGCTTCTCCCTCAGCTCAGCTCTGGCCAAAAACCAAGTAAATTAGTTTGGAGTAAAATTGCATTGTTTGGCTATGGATTTGCTTACAAATCCCCAACTCTCAGCCACCAGCTTAGCCCCAGTTGCAATCGCATTGGTGTGGCAATACGATTCCCTGCAGGCCGAAAAACATTTCTTTAGAATTTGTTTCGGTCGACAGCAAAAACAACAATGTTGTACTCTGCATTTGTTGTTGGTTTTGGCCACTGGCAACTGTAAATTCGCAAAACAAGCCAAAATCATTAGCAACAAAATGGCTGACACGCCTTTTCCCCCCTCATTCCTTGGCTTAACATTTTAATTTAATTTGCTGGCTGTTGTTGTTTTGCTTTTGTTTGTTGTTTTTGGCTTTATGTTTTATATATTTTTTGTGTTTTGGCGTCCAAGACCTCAGAGACTGAAATTTGCGCATTTCATTTTTTCTTTCCCTGTTGTTTAAGTATTTTTACAAATTTTTTTATTCAGTGTGTGTGTTTTTTTTTTTGGATGTTTACCGTCTGGTTTCTTTTCACTATGTGACTGTCAACTTCTTTGTCCTGCCAAATTCTTTCGCCTGTTGTCGCAATCAGCAAGCAGCTAAAAAGAGTAAACAAGACTGCGTTGCTTTTTTAAAGCGTATTCACATGCAAATTTTTTTAATTTTTTGCTTGAAGCTTCGTATAGACCGCATAACTCTGTCCGCCTCTGTTGCGCTTTTTGTTTGCTTTAATTTTTTTTAATTGCATAACAGCAACAGAAAAGAAATCGTTCGCCTGGCTGCCAATTTATGGCGCAACATTCCTAGATAGCCGTTTTGGTGTGCGCGCTTTAACATGTCCTTTGAGGCATGCACCATGAAATTATGCCACCATCCCCTCAACAACCCCCGACTGCTTGCTACTTCAGTGTTGCTGTTAAAGCTGCTCGCGAGCCAACTTTAAGCAAAAATCAATAAGTATTACGACTCAACAACAAAGTCAAAAGGTAATACATATACATATGCGATCCACCCTTAGCTGTTCTTAGCCTTCTGTTTAGGTATTTACCTTACATTCATTCCCGCACACACCGGATGCGGAAATACGAGTATTTGTTGTTGCTTGTGTTTTTGTGTTTGTTTTTTTTGGGTGCGGCGACGTCATATTCGGTGGTTTGGCTACGCTGCAAAGTTGCCAGACGCCGCTGCCAGACATGAACAATTTTCCAATCTGGAAACGGTTTTTTTCAATGCTCTTCCACAAACTAAGGGAAGATGTAGAAGATGGCGTCAATGGATGTAGATACTTACTTGATTACCGTAACTGAAGAGTGCTTAAAATCTGTTTTTCTTTTTACACTGAAATTATTCAACCTTTTGTAAAGTGTAAAGTACAAATAAGTGTGAAATTTTATTTTTAAATTAAATTTCAATGTGTGTAAATAAATAAAATTTTTACAATAAATGCTAAATGCGTTTAAATTTGTTTTTAATCCCAATAGCACGATAACTGGTTAACAAATCTGGTTTCATTCGGTTATATCAATGTTAATGCAGTTTTTATTTTTACTCAAAATATTTTTATTCGGTTCTATTATGATTCGATTATCAATTTTTTTTTATAAATAAGTTTATTAATTATAGTTAAGTGTAATTAATGGGAGTATAGTATAAATAAATATTTTTAAAAATAATACCCAGCGAAGATTCAAACATATTTAAATTATAATTCTAGTAAACAAATTGATTTTGCATTGTTATTACTTGTGCGGTATGACTTAAAACAATAAGACGTACATTATATTATTATTATTTAAATTTTAAATTTTTGAGTTTAATTTGGATCTAAAAGTTTAAGGATAAGACTGAATATCGAACACAATTTTTTTAAATATATTCCTTTGTGTATGCTTTTTAAAGAGCATCTGGCAAAAGGATATACTATACTTAATGTTTTGCTTATCGCTTTGTTTACATTTGTATAAGCGGGTTGTTGGCTATTTAATTTTTTGTTTGGTCAGCCTCCTGTCTGATTATGTAGCCGCCGCAGCTGTCGAGTCTCGAGTTGTATGAGTCTCACTGGCTAACGTGGCGTATGAGCAACTTATAGAATGGTAGGCAGCGTGTGGCAACCCTTTTTGCAGCCTTTTTTTGTAGCCTAAGCACACACCCTTTTGTTTGATTTTTTGTACACGTTTTGGTCATCAGGGCAAGCGCCGCAAAGGTGGCGTTAATTTTACAGTCTGAGCACGTTTTGACCCTTTGCTAAAAGTTTTTGTTTGATATTTTTTGTTGCCACTGTTTTGTGATGTTGTTGTTGTGCAGTTTGTTTTGGTCTGCCATTTTTCCAGACGAAATGTTGCCGCCATATTTAATTTGTTGCAAGCTTATGTTTGTTTGTGTGTGTGTGTGCACATCGGGCGGTCGTCGTTTCCGCATCCGCTTAACAAATTTCTTTTTTTTTATCTACCCCGTTGCGGTTTCTCCCCACTTTCTGACGCCTCGCCAGCCGTGGCAGTTCCAAAAGTTGCTCCTAGACACCTTTTTTCGTAAAATGCATTCATCAAAAACTAAAATCTGGGCTATAAATTAGTTGGGCTTTGCCTGGCGAATTTTCAGCAGAGTACTGTAAAAAAAACACACAACACTCTGGCTGCTATAGCAATAGAAAGAAAGGAAAGTGAGCGACTACAAGATATCCTAACTTCAAAAGTAGGATTTAAAATATACGAAAATATTATAGAAAAAAGTGATTAAATTTTATGAATGAATTAATATCGGGTACAGAAATAGAAAAGGCTACAATCATTTTAATCTTTACTTATACCTATTTTAGGCTTTCCTCTTGTTTTCGATAACGATCGATAAACTGTATACACTAATTCTGTGCTCCAAAATATATTTTAAATAAAAGAATACAAGTAAGTAAATTTGGAATACCCCTATGAGCATTTTTTGTGTAGGGTATAAGAAGTTACAGCAATAAAAAAAGGCAAATGTGTTTAATATAATTGAAGAGGCACACAAGGGTTAAGCTGAGTGCTAGCCTAATGAGAGCCGGGGTAACTGGACTGCTAATTGGGTTGGCTCAGCCTTTTTACAAGGATTGCGTCTGATAATTGGTCAGATTTGAGTAGAGAGTTAAAATAGTATCTAGGAACTTTCTCGCTGCTGAACTCGAAACCGATATGATGTAAATATTAGTTTTCCTTATAATTGTAAAAAAGTACATTAAGACCCCGCTTAACGCTGTTTTGGTCTAGCGCTCTTTTATTTCATATAGTGGAATTAGCGAAACAAATTGCTTTAGAGGTAAATGTGGAAGACGTCGAAAAATAGTTCCAGAAGCAGCAGTTAGTCTTTCTAATGATGAGCTCAAGGAATTAACTGAGCAAGAAGAAAGCACAAATATTGATAGTACAGATTCCGAAGAAGAGCAAAAAAAACTCGACGGCGTTTGAAAAAGCAGTTTGACCAATATAGCTGATATTTTTGACTAATTTGTTAATAATTATCCAAACTTTGACAGGAATTCAAAAGCAAACTACATTAGATTCCTTCTTGACAAACAGGCAGAAAATTGGAAACACTGAATAGACTTAGTGATCCGACTGACTTAGAATTTTATTTGTTTGTATGAGTCTGTATTTTTTATTAAAAAAAAAAATATAATTATTGAATATAATACCTAACCAATTTTCTATCAATCTTACCCTAACCCCATTATTTACATTTTAAGATAGCCTTGTTAAGCGTATCCCCTGCGTTAAACGGGGTCTTACTGTATGGTTCCTTGAACGACGCTGTTTACATTTGGTCTACAGCATTTTTAATGAGCATGTAGGAAAAATATCTATTTTTACCATATCTGTAGAAATTAAAAGGGATAGACGTTTCTACGACTTACAGAATCTCAAAGCCGTCTGAACTAATTTGTCTTCTTTTGGTTTTGTACAAATTTTAAAAGTCCAAGAAAGGACAATGAAGGTGAATAAAGAATCAAAAATGCAATCAAAAATGCTATTTCCCCATAAAAAACAGTTAAGAAAATTAAATAATTACAAATAAAACATTTCATTATTGCTATAGACAATATTATATACAAAACTGAATCTACTTTCTTATGCTTTAATAAACGAATTCAAAACATAGCTTAATAATAAGGTTTGCTGATGTTCATGTATTTTTATACAGAAGTGCTATAAAATATATACATACATTCATTTTAGAATATTTGTGGGAGTTAGATTAAGACAAGTTGAATGGTTACGTTTTATTTTAATCGATTATCATTTATCATTTTTTATTATTATTATCATTTGAATGCTTAAACTGAATAATGCAACTCTGAGTTACTATTTCCATTAAAAGTGGCCGTATAGCCGGTAAGAAAACCGATGATTACAGTTCTACTTCAAGTAAAGTTCAATTATTGGCTTTAAAGACCAAAAAACATAAGAAATATCTTTTGGTTGACAATGCCAAAAACATATTAATAGCATAAGCACTACTTATAATTTGCAAACATAACTCATATCTGACCCTATTCTGTGTTCCGCCCACTTCTTGTCCCCCCTTAAAAAAGAAGCATTCAATTAAATGCAGAAACTCTTTTTGCAGAGCCAACAAGTTGAACTCTCTTTTTGTCTGTAACGTCCAATTAACCAACGTGTCGACAACTTCCTGCTGCACTCGTCCCTCTCGACCCTCTTTGAAACCTGGCAACCCTCCTGACTCCTTCAGCAGTTGGCAATTGTGTCGCCTCGCATGTGTATGTAAATCACAACGCGGTTCAAAGTTGAAAATGGGCCGCAACGAGCCAAACAAAAATCATTTTGGCTCCCACAAAAGTTGATCAAATCTTTTGCCGTGGGGCACAACAGCAACAACAACAACAACGGACAATGCTTGTCTTCCCCTCTTACCCCTTACTCTATCCCCGATACTTCAGCTTCATATTGCGAGCCAAAAGTCGTAAACCAAATAGCATAAATAACGCTCGAGGCTGGAGGGATCGGTTTAGGGGCGGAAGAACCGCACACATTTCCCGTCCAAGTAGGGGGAATACGTGGGCGTAGGTTAAGCACATATATCACGCATACGCAGCGTATGTAGCGAGAGAGAGAGAGAGAGAGAGGGGAGAGAGAGTGCATTCCCTGGCCAAGCAGCGAATTGCAAATTTCCGCAACTCGACGCGATTCCAAATGCGAATGCCATCGAGTATACTCGTACAGCCAAGGCCTAGTCAGAATGTTACCAACAGCCCCTCCTCGTTGCTTTCCCCACCGAGCGCTCACAACTTCACCTGCATGCAAATTTCAAATGCAATTATTTATAGTCAGTCCAGCAGGTGGCGGTATAACTTCGTTATGCACTGTATAACTCTTGAGCAGCAGCATGAGGTGCAAGCATTAAGAATTCTTTGAGTACTTACAAAACTGAATCTTAATCTGGTTGCATTTAAATAAAACCAATTTAAAATTATTTTACTTAGAATAAATAAGAAACAAGTTTACCGCCAGAATCATAGTCTATTATAACAGTGTATTATAACAGTTTATTAAAAATTAACTTAACTGTAGACCTCAAATACTTTACAACTGTTTGTTTTTATATTTGGCTAAATATATATAGCAAGAGTTTTTTTAAATATTTTTTACAGCGACTTAAACTTTATTTTCTTATTTTTACTATAGTTCAAGTCGTTGACATTTTTTTTGGAAATTTTCTTTTCTAATTTAAAATATTTTTATTGGATTTAGCTTGATTTTACTGATTGTTCTGTATATGTTTATATGTATATTTTTTAAATTTATCTAAAATGTTTTTTATATTTTTTTCTTTTACCAAAATATTCCTTCATAATACCTCATAATTAAGTTTAAGATTAAAGGTGACAATTATTAGAAAATATGATATATGGACTTCCAGTTATCGATTTTATTGATTTCCCAGCCGCCCCAGAAGTCGAATATATTTGCAAAGTTTAAAGCCTTTGGAGAATATATTTTTTTCGTATGTATCATAAAGTTTTCTTGGACATAATTGATTTATGGAATAATTATCTTAGCATCTAAACACTGATGTTTTCCTCTTGTGAGATACGAATCCAACGTTTAAAGGTTTTCTAAACTTAACTATCGGCACTTGCACGAGTTTATCCAACTTGTTTGAGAGGCATTCAACCCGATTGGACTGCTTGTAACGAGCCTAGTTTAACGGATATTTTGTGCCTAAAACATATTTATCGCTGTGCAAGGGATTAAATCTGGTTCAAAAGTCATTTGTAGTTTTTCCAAATATTTAATTGGGTATTTTTCCGTTAGCTGTTTTTTAGGTAAATAATGCATTATTTATGATTGGCTTCCGCTTGGATAAAGTTTTTTGTGCTCTGTGTATTGTGGGTGATAAAAGAAGGGGGGAGGGGTGGGGTGGATGATTTTGTGATTGCGCAAATAGTAGCAACAAATGAGCTGTAAAAATGGCTCAGGCACATACACAAAGACCGAAAAGTAAACTTTTAATCAAGAGATTTCGCTCGAGGGCTCTCAACAACAAGCAACTCAACCACTCTCAACTAACCCCCTCTTCCTTCCCCTTCGGTCATCACCGTTAAGCCGAGTGAGAGAGCATTAGACAAAAGCCCCGCGGTGTGTGACAATAAGAGAAACAAGCTGAGCTTTTACAGCTAATTAGTTTGTTATGGCTGTGGCTGCGGCTGCGGCTGAGGCTAAAGTTGAGCCTTTTTACCGTTGACATTTCAAATTGGTTAAGTTTTCGTTTGTGTGTGTGTGTGAGAGAAAACAAACAGTTACAATATGCCACGTGACTATTTCGCAAAAAGGGTCATCCAATGTGTGACCTAAGACGCAAAAGCCAGACATGGCTAGGGGGGCGAGGGTTGGGGAGCGAAGCAGTTGCTAAGAAATGGATTTACTTTCGAGATGGCTTCTTCTTCTTCTTGATGAGGGTCAGACTTAAATGTAAATTCTTGAGTCCTTTTTGCACTAAGTCTCTCTCTCTCTCTCTCGCTCTCTCTTGTTTTGAGTCATGTTAAACCCTTCCTAATTTGGACGCCATGTTTTGAAGCTTGTTTAAGGGGAGAGGACGAACATGAAAAACAAGCAAAAACATGTCCAAAGTTATGTGGATTGATTTCCGTATTTTGTATTTAAAAATTAGGTTGTTGCTCATTTTTTGCCCTATTAAATATTATTTATACTCCTGCTTATTAGGCATCATTATAAAGAGGAATATTCAATTTGACTTTCGCTATCTGCGCGCTCATCTTTAGTTTCCACGAGCTTTATAAACTCGCACTTTTTTTCGAAGCAATCTCATTTTAATTACATTAAATTACATACGAAACGGAACACATTCTAAAAGACTCACACACAGAGAGAACACAACAACAAACACTTTCTAACAATTCACGGCGTGTGTGTGTGTGGGGAGAGCGAGAGTGGGCAGCGGCGTCAAAGTTCGTTCACTTGTAAACATAAAATGAGCGCCAACAGAACGGCAAAGCGGCAGCAAAGCTGCGCTGTCGACGTCGAGCAACAACAAAGTCTTTTTATGCTGCTCAACTTTGGCGCTTTTTATTAAACAAGCCGACGACGGCAACGACGACGACGACGACGATGGCGATGGCGAAACAAACTGCAAAGAAGAGAAGCCACAGCGGCTCAGAAGGAACGCCGGCTAAACCGGTAACACTTGTTTACAACCCACAAGAGACAGAGAGAGAGAGTGAGCACAGGAGAGATGGTGTAAGAGAAAAAGAGAGGGAAATACGTTATACACATGAGACAGAGGGAGCCAAAGGAACAAAAGCATACTTTCAAAGCTAACATAACTATGAGCTTATGTGTGTGTGTGTGTGTGAGATTGCAAGAGCATGAAAAATATGTTAAACTTTGAGCGGCTGCATTCTGAACGAAGCGAAGCTGTGATCAGCTGGGCAGGGTAATGGAGGGGGGGACTACACAGGTGACAAAGACAAAGCTTCCTCTAATGTCATCATTATTGTCAATATAACAAGTTTATTGGCTGCTGCGTACCGCTTCCCCGGGGTCATTAGAGAAATGCCTTGGATATGCGAAGTTGGTTTAAGTTCTGCTACTTTTTTTTAGCTCCATGCTAAGCGTTGATTAAACTCAAGCTAATGACTTAATTAAGTTCAAGTGTAGGCAAAAGAAAGGAAAAACGGCAAAAACAGAACGAGCTGAATGGAAAGAGATGCGAAAATATAAACATAGAAACACAAACACACACGCACACACACACAGAAAGTGTCGTTCAATTTAACGCGCTTAACTGTACAATTAAGAAAGCACATTAATTTAAGGTCACTGAGCTTTGTTTCTAAAACGTTTATTTATTCAAATTTAAAATTGTTTTTATTAAAATGTCTCAATAACTGATTAAGATATTTATAAGCATCTTAGCCAATGCACACCTTCTTATCTGCATCGGCATTTGAATTTTTAATTAATACGATAAGCGCTGCGCTTAACCATTTGTTGATACGTTTTTAAGACTTAACTCAATCAACAGGAGCTCAAGCTGCCGCCGACGCGTCGGCCGCAACAGCATCCAAAACAATACGCATAACAGCCCTGTCTTTGTTGGCGCTCTCTCTGGCGCGCTCTCGCTCAACCAACTGCATTGAGCGCCAAATTCAAGGTCGCCCCATGCAACATATATTGCTGAAGAGAGTTAAGGCAACTGAGAGCACATATTCAGCAAACTGAGAGCGCAAGCCGCCATGCAAACAAGTGACGACGCGACGGCTGCTGCTGCTGCTGATGGCTGGCCGCTGGCCTGGCCTGTTGAGCCGACGAACATCATCAAGAGCAGCGCTCTCGCCCACCACCGACTACTGAACCTGCTCTCTCTCTCTCCCACCTTATGCCCACACGGGCATGGTCATGGATATGTCTCGTGCAATGGTTAGTTTGTCAGCGTCTGCTTTGCCGTTCGGTTGTGCTCTCGGTTGGATATTCGATTCGAAATACAAATACGTTATTTCGCGCGTGTTTTACGTAGTTTTGCTTTATACGGTACTTTTGCTGTCCGTCGGTCAGCGGTCAGCCGGCAAAACAAAAGCACCCAAAAAAGTGCTACTAAAACCAGTGATAAGTACAGAGTAATTCGAAATTGAAATTAAATAAAAGGCTCTGTAAAATAAATATAAATAAATTCCCGAAATAACAAATATTATATTTATTTGTATTGTCCATGTGTCTGTGCCAGTGTTTGTGTGCCAGTGTGTGTGTGTGAGTGCGTAAGTGTCAAAATGCGTGAGCTTTAAAGAACCGTAAAAGCTCAAAATTTTGTTACTCAAACCAATTTGGGAGTCTTGAAACAAAAAGTTAATAATCCAGCGAAAATGCATTTGAATCGTAATCGAAAAATGTTACTGCTGCTGCTTGTTGCCACAACAATACTTCCGGCTTTGTTGGAGGCAGCTGGTGGTCAACGCTATGATCAGACGCCACTCGATGCCAGTTCATATTATCGAAGCGAACTCATAAGCAGTTCGGGTTCAGCTCAGAGCTCATTGGACGGCTTTCCGCATCACAATCGTTGCGAACCCATCACCATATCCATATGCAAAAATATACCCTATAACATGACTATAATGCCCAATCTGATTGGCCACACCAAGCAGGAGGAGGCTGGATTGGAAGTGCATCAGTTTGCTCCCCTTGTGAAAATCGGATGCAGTGCGGATCTGCAGCTGTTTCTTTGCTCGCTCTATGTGCCCGTCTGCACCATTCTCGAGCGTCCCATTCCCCCCTGCCGTTCACTCTGCGAATCGGCTCGTGTTTGTGAGACTCTAATGAAAACCTACAATTTTAACTGGCCCGAGAACCTCGAGTGCTCCAAGTTTCCCATTCATGGCGGCGAGGATCTGTGCGTCGCCGAGAACACCACCTCCTCTTCATCCTCCTCCTCGACTCCGGCGCCAACGCGCACTGCCCCCAAGGTGACAACGCGCAAGCATCAGATCAGCGTCGATAGCCCCCATCGAAATATCGGATTCGTTTGTCCCGTCCAGCTAAAGACGCCTCTCGGCATGGGCTACGAACTCAAAGTTGGCGGCAAGGTAAGATTTAACACTTATTGATGATAAGAAACTCAACTGTTGAAACAGAAATCTTAAAAAGATTGGTTGATGTCTCCTTAAAAAAAAACAAATCCCGTCGCTGATACAAAACTTGTCAGATTTAAATTTTATAACATTAATTTTCTGGCAATTCATTGGATCTCCTTAAAATTGTTTGAATTCAGATCAGATACAGTTATGTTTGTGTTTTTGAAGTTAAAACTGTGTTTAATAGAACGTATTTATTGTATTTATTTGTGATTTTTTAATTTCAAAATTGTTTTAATAGAAGTTTGGGGAGAACTTAAAAATATTATTTGGAAATAAAGTATTTATTTTTTTTTTAAAGTTTAATTTTATTAAACGTGTTTTTAAAAATCGTTTTTACTATTGTTAAAAATAAAGTAAAATTTATGAAATTTTTTATATCCTATAACAATTATTTAAATACAACTTTTGTAAAACTTGTTATTTTTAAGCTTTTTAGCTCGATCCGAGCGATATAAATGTTAGTAAAGAAAATGTGTTGAAATTAAGTCAAATTTAAGCCTTAATATTTTTGAAATCAATTTAAAATGATATGCGCGTCTTAAGTGAATAGTTCTGTATAAATCATATAATAAATGATGCGGTTCTATAAAGTTGGGATAAGCTACAATCTTTAGATGGTGTTTGAGAAGCTAACATAATTTCATGTGGGTCAACTGCTGTTGTTTTATGTCTTCATTTGAGCCCTATATAGAAGGAAAAAAAACTAAACACAACACACACAAATTGCATATCCTGTTGCGCAGTGGAATTAATTTCAACCACCATTTCCAAGCAGCAGGGAGTCTCCTTGTGTGTTGGAGTCACCCTGTGTTTGCAGGTAGTACGTTGTTGTTGTTGTTGTTGCTGTAGAGCAGGTAAAATTGGCCATAGAATAGAAATACAACAACAATTCTCTGACTCTTTTCTCTCTTCGTCTTATTTTTGTTTGCTTTCTTGCTGTTCGTTCTTTGTCTTTAGTTGATTTTCAGTTTTTAGGAAAAACCAGTTTTCCAGTTTGATGCAATTCGTAATGCCTGCTTATGCTGCTTATGATTCCAATAGCCGAAAACGGGGAACCGCTTAATAGTTAAACCCTCATTCCCTCCCACCCTGCCCCCCACTCCTTTTTAATATGTATTTCAGCGCATTTTCACGTTGTGTAATTAATTTTCTTGCCCCAGCAAAGTTGGGGCAACACCAACATCATCATCATCATCATATTTAACATCATCGTCTTAATTTTCTCAACTATTTATTCTTCTTTCCCCCGTTCCAAAGAAACATGCGGTGTTTATTTTTATGAGTAATGATCCACTGCCTTCAATGTTATTGTTGCTGTTATTCCTTTTCATTTTAGTATCTTTGTTGTAGATGTTTTTTGTTGTTGTTGTTGCTTGTTTTCTATTTTTAACATTATCTGCCATTTCAATTGGTCTTGCTCATTGTTTATTTGTTTGTTCACGTTTGCTATTTCTTTGCTCCTTTGTCGGCTCTGCCCTTTCCTTGTCCTTGTCGCCATGTGTAAAGCGCATTAAATACTTTGAGGCAGGATAATTCACACTTTTGCCAACAAGAGGGTATCTTACGGATAGACGTACATACATACATATATCTAGCTTTGTTTGCTTTGCTTTTGCCCACCTTGTTACTCGTTTTTTTATACACTCTGTGCTTTGTGCGAAATTCCTCATCATCGTTGAGGAGAACATCTCGAAAACTCGGTGTCTTAAATACCTTTCTAGAGCAGCGTGCGAAATTTAGCAGCTTGTTGGTTGAAGATGCGGCAACAGTGAAGATGTTTGAGGCAAAAATGAGTTAGTACGGTTTACGATTGCTGCTTTCTGTGCGGTAGATTAGCTAGTTTTCCTAATGACAGCGCAAACGTCACAAGAAATGTGTAACAAATGACTCAATATACAGTACAACCTAAGAGTATAGAATCTAATGTCTTTGGTACAACACAATGTACAGTATGCAATGCCGAACACAATTTACTTCTTAAAAAAAGGGAATAATTGCAGATGCATTTTATTTTACTCAAATAACTTTGCAGCTTAAACAAACTCAACAACAAGTTAATACATTAAGAAATGGTACATTAACATTGGCAGAATTACTTTAAAAACAACTTGAATAAATAAGAAGCGCTGGCCAAAAATGAACATTGTTCAAATGGCAGCCTTAAATATATATAAATTAAATAAATAAATTATAATAACATTTTAAAACAAATAAGATGGCTCCTGTCGGGAGAGCCCGACTAGAAGATACCCTGAACCCAGTTGCAATAAATATATTAAATTTATAAAAGACTTTGAATAAACTGACTTAACTTCAATCGATTCAATTCGATATCTCCGGTGTTTCTTAACCGATTTGAACGAAATTTTCAGAGAAGTTCTATCGTTAGCCATTATTTCAACCCCCATTTTTACATTTTCCAAATTCGATACCATGAAGCCAGAATAGTTATCGATAATTTGAAACAAACTTGTTCTGCTCATGGTTTAGGAGAACTCTAACTCTCTCTAACTCTTGTAGTCTCTGAGATCGACGCGTTCATACAGACGGACGGACAGACGGACATGGCTATATCGACTCGGCTGTTGATGCTGATCAAGAGTTTATATACTTTTTGGGATCGGAGATGCTTCCTTCTGCCTGTTACATACTTTTGCACAAAACCATTATACCCTTTTTACCCATTTTATGGGTTCAGGATATAAATACAGAAATGGATTTATTTGAATATTTTCCTCAAATGCATTACAACATTTACTTTTGCCAATGTATTTTTAGCCTTAAATAAACTTAACACAAACTCGCATAGCACTCAATCGATTGGAACAACAATTTCTTAGCCAATACCACAACAATTCTCAGTGAATTAGGAATAAAAAAAGTATTCGCTCAATACCTTAAATAGCATAGCAATTCAACAATACAACAAGTATTATTTAGCTGTTTCGTTAACCATTAGAGCGCATCCCGCTCGTCATTTCGGCAATTTGTTGGCGGTCCTGGCTAGGGTTAAAGCGGAGGGAAAAGAGAATCGGCGTCTACATATTTGCATTTAAAAATGAGCGGATTAAGTTTACTCACTGACAGCAATGCACAGAGAGAAAACGTAGCTAAGATACAGAAAAGTCAACTTTAAATGTAAATCGATTGTAAATTGAAATACTTGAAATATTTTTGGGAATAGCTTTTAATCAACATTGTCATAAGAATATGTCTTATTTTTAGAAATACCTTAAAAATGAGATTTAATACAAACTGTTTTTCAGATAATTATAAATTTGAGCTAATTTTTTTAAAAATATTTGTTATTTTATTTTGAAATTATTTAAAAATCGATTTTAAAGTTCAACAAAAGACGAATGCTAAATATACTATTTACTTGTTTTCTATCATTTAGTCGAAGTTTCATTTCCAACGAAAGTCTAGACATTTTTTAGTATATGTTTAGCTTAGTTTCTCCGCGTGTCCCCATTGATGACGTATTAGTATGTGTGTGTGTGTGTGTGTGTGTGTGTGTGAACAGGCAATCACGCCCCCTATTGTCAATGGCAACAGAAATAACCAAATCAAATCCGGATCTAGGCTGCCAAAAATAAATTAATCAAAGAGCGCGAAAGGACAACTGGCTATTTTGGGACAAAGTTAGGAACTCTCTCCCCCCGCGGCTGGTCTCCCCCTCCCCCCTTTGTTGTGTCGTAAAATCGTAAACCTATTTAAAGCCTCATTTAAAGCGCTTTTAACGCACTTAGGCCGATGGGGCGTGGTGCGGGCGGACGGGAGGTAGGTGCAAGCGTATACCATTCGATTTATTGGCGCCCGCAGGATAATAGAGTTTAGCTGAGTCGACTATATGCTATGAACCCTTTTTGTGGCCGGTCTTTTAATTGATGAATCATTGGCGAATTTGTAATTGATTGTGTACCGTTTTCTGGAACATTTCAACTGCTCCTAATCCCTGCAATCCTTTTTGGGGAAAGGGATATAAAATAATCCTTTTGTGGCAATGCGGATGACGCCCCGTTGCCTTTGCGTAATAAAGTTTGTTGTGCTACGCGGCAGCCGAATGAACAAGTCACAAGGATCGTGATTATTTTCGAAGCTGAACCCAAACTAATTTAATAGAAGTTCTTTTTCTTTACTCAATTGACGATTTGTTCCGCTTTTGTTTCGGTTTGTTGGATTTGAGTAATTTGATTTTATAATTTTGCAATTTTAAAGTCATTTATTTAAAAGAATTTCGAATAAGTCAAAGCCAAAATAAGAACTTATTGGAGTGTGCTTTCAGTAATAAAAACATTTACTTAAATTAAAAAGTCAAATCTTTTCTGTCTGTCGGTTAATAATATCGAAATAATAATCAATTGTGCAAAGTTCATCAAAATTGGTAAGGAAACACACGAAATATCGAAGATTGAAGTTAAGTCAGTAAATCTTCTTGTCGAGCTTTCTCGATTAGGGCCTTCTTACGTGTTTCTGTATTGCACTGAACAAGAACAAGAACTGTCCGTCACTTTGGAAAAATCATTAAGATCTCCGAACATTCCAGACATGAGGGCACAACTTCTGTGAACTAGTCCCCCATTTATCATTATCAGCATCAGCAAGCTAGACTAATCTCTCTACGCCATACGAAGTTGTCTAATAATTATATAGTGGGCAATGCAACTTAAGCTCTTAACTCGATGATAAAAGGTCAACTATGTGGCAAAGCCGCATCGATTTTCACTTTCCCTTTGCTCGCCTCATTTTCTTAATGTATCTTCTGGCTTTGTTCGCAATCTGTGCAATTTATTTTATGCAATGTCCTTTAACAAATAGCCACAGGCATTGAAACTATAAGCCACTTAATATTTTCCGCTCCAACTGATCAATTTATAACCAATGAACGCTCTGAGCTGATGATGATTATTTATTTGTTTTTATCGGACAACAGCATGATGCAGAAAAACAATTTTCAAACCAGTGGAAACGTTGCAGTCTCAACTGAACTGCGGCATACTCGATACCTGATGCAGTTTTTTGGGGGAGGTCACCAAAGGTGGTGGCTTTAGTTCTAAAACTGTGGGGGATATAGGCACCACCGGACAAACACAGGCACAAAACCTATAAACTCTTTACCTTCGGTACTGAGTATACAAAATACATAGACAAGAATAGGCAGAGCAAAAGTTATCCGGCTTCTTAAGTATATCCTACCACATGTATGAGAATGTGTGTTGCTGTCCTTGTAAATCCCTGTTAATCCATAAAAATTACAAGAAAACTCCAAAGGCAAACAATTTGCTTTTATTTTGCTTCGTTGTTTTGTACTGTTTTTTCTTCTCTTCGCTTCTCGCCAGCTTTGAGCAACTGGACAGGACGATAACAGCAACAGCGACAGCGACAACAACAATAACAGCGAAAGCTAAGTGGCAGCATCAACAACTATAACAAAACCGAAAACCATATTTAACAGAACATGTTGCCTTTCACTTTTTGTCATCGACTTTCCTTTTGTTCCGGGGCAAAAATACATATAAAAAAGTGCAACAGTAAACAATACTTGTAACAGTCTATACATTTGAGTTAATCTCGTAACTTCCATGTACTAAGACTCATCATCCCACGCTCTTGACCAACTATTGATCGATTGCCCAACTAACTGACAACTTTGTGACTGTGCTGCATTTCCATTTCACAAGTTGTCGCCTGGCAATATGTGTGGGCTGTTGTTACCAAATTCCAAATCAAAAGACTGACAAGAAACTTTGATATACTTATGTTTGGCTTATATAAATGTACGTAGTTGTATATTCACGGGCCGTCAGAGTCTCCTTAATGACATTCGCCTGTTAAAATATTTAATTACAATCATTTAATGACAGTCCACGCGCCAAATTCAATTCGTTTCGTAGATTTCGCTTTAATAACTGGCCAGCAAAATGACCAACAAACCAACCGCACCCAACAATAAAGTCGGCACTCGGTTGACACCTTTTTATTTCTGTCCGATTTTGCAGTAAATAATCTCAAATTAAAGCTAAAAAAAAGCCATAAATGGTGTGCCAAATGATCAGTGAGTTTTCCAAAATCTTTAAATCAAAAGCTGGCTGGAAGCATTACTTTTAAATAATAAATCAAGGCGCAATATGGCAACCTGGTTTCGACTTTAAAAGTACATTTCTATGAAAGGGAGCTACTAACCTCAAAAGCCGGATCCCCTTTGTAAAGTTTGTTTAGGCCAAAGGCTCATTTGGGTTTGTTTTGTAACGACGAGTAAAAAAAGGAACATATTCATTTTACATACTACACACCGCTGCATGTTTAATCATCGTTCCAATTGCACCCCGCTCCATCCCGTCCCGCTCATCCATGCCCCTATTGAGATCACAAAACAATGTGACAGTCCTTTTTTTATGTGTATGGGCTTTGGAAACATTTTGTGAAGTGGCTTTTGATTTTGCACCTACTACCGCAGTGCTCCACTTTAGGTAAGTGGAGATGATGTGCAAACCCACAGCCCTAAAACAAACCCGCTTCCCGCCGCCACCGCCGCCGCCGCCCACAAAATTTGACACAATTAAAAACAAAAGTAACAAGCCGACACAAATAACAGCGGCAAAAACATCTACAATGCAAACAACAAACAAAACAAATGTCAACCACAAAGCAGACATCCTTTTTAAATACCCTGTACCCAAAACATATTTTCAAGCGTGTGTTTTAAGTTATTTAAACATTTTTTTTCGAAAACTCTTCTTTCTCAAATTTGCATACAATCATCTATTATAAAATAAAATAATAATAATACAGAAATTATCGTCCCACATTAAAACAGTTGACTTATAAATTAATGAAATACTTTCAATTACATATTTTAACAAATATATTCGCTGTATTTAAAGGCTCAAGCAAGAAAATGATTGCAGGGTATATGCTGATTGGATAGCCGCTCTTCTCTTTGAGGGGGCATTTCAACTTGCTTATTGTTTGCATTGTTCGCTAAGCGCTGCGCCATGTTGTGACCAAAGGCTGCTCCTCGCTGATACTTAGATGCTCAGATACACAGATAGTCAGATACACAGATACATTATGCAGGCAGACTATCGTACATACAGACAAGCATAGATGTCGCCGGTGTGTTGTAGTTTGCGTTTTTGTTGTATTTCAGAGTCCGACAGTCTGATGAATTTATAATGCCCATTGTCTCTGCTGCCCGGCGAGACAATTGCAAACATTGGTATCAAAAAAGTATAAGAACTTGCCCCATAAATAGGTATGTGCCGAGATCATTTGCAAGAAGAAGGGTCGAATCAAAATGGCCGCACAGAGTCCCAAATCGAGCACAAGTACAAAAAAATAGCGACCGCATCTAAAACTCACCGACTGACATATTAACTAGGCCTTGGGCCAATAAACATGGAGTCTTCGTGTGACCCGCTGCATAAATAATCGCAGTACAGACAGAATTGAAAATTTGGTGTATGAGGAGCACCTTTGGGAACCTTTGGATGAATGTAATACCTATTTTTGGGCATCAAACAAATTGGAATCGACAGTTGGGTCGAGTTAACACCTCGCCTGAAGGAGCAGAGATGCCATTTTGCAGTTTGATTCAAAATTGGATGCAGCTTAATTAAAAAGCAGGGCGCACGACTCGAATCGAAGATCAAGTTTAGTTCGTGGTGCTGCCGACTCCAGCTCCAACTCCAACTCCAACTCCAAAGTCCACAAATGGTTAAGATAGAAACTCGTTTCGGTGTGTCCCATGTCGAATGTATAACGCGAATCGATGTCGCCCCAGTCCAAGTCCAAGTTGCAGTTGCTGTCACAAAAGGCAGCCAGAAGGCAAATCATAAATTTTATGCTTAGCCTCTTGGCTTGCCGATATTCCCAAGAGAAGCCAAATACTCCGAACCTATGTGTATCGAAATATGTGTGTGTGTGTGTGTGTATGTGTGTGGGATGTGAGAGCAGGTTTATAAAAAAGTTGTTTAGTTTATGAGCAGAGCAAAAGCTGGAAAAAAGTGGCGGTCGTCGAATATTATCTTTAGCCAACAGAAATGATAATGGCAAACAGCTGCTAAAAAGCCTATACGAGGCAGCATCTCTCGCTTCATTAGCGCACAATTGGAGATTAAAGTTTAACAATGGCTAAAAATAAGCACCGCAATACATTACAAAATATCATCATAGCCTTAAGCTGCATATTGAAAACTTAAATAATCATATGCAAATTTATTTTACCCATTTTGTGCGATGCTGCAAAAAGTATTGAGTTTATTATGAAAAGTGATCTTTTTGGGGTAATGAGATGTTAAAGGAATCTTAATTTTGTAACCAATAATATTTCCTTTATTTTTTAAAACCAAATTAAGGCGCTTGGGCATAGAGTTAATAAGGACCTGTCAAGTATTTTTATCACTTTTATGGTGCAGCTAAAGGTGTTCCACTAGTGGAATGTGTACAACATTCTAGGGCTCACATGCTAGTATTCCATTAAAGCTAAGCCATAAATAAATATTTACAGAACCATTAGGCAGCGCTTGTTTAGCTCTTTGGTTGTTGGATGCTCTGCTCAAAAATGCTGACAGATGCTATTAATTAAGCATGGACATAAACCATGATGAATACCACGACGAATGCAACTACAAATAGTTGGGTTGGGAAATATGCAACACTACAACTAAAATAGCAACAACTAACAACAGTCAGCTGCCATAAGAAGACATTTGTAATCATGTTCAATCATAACATAGACATTGAGACACGCACACACCTAACAATACACTATATACAAAGAGTGAAAGAAGGGGGAGTTTAAGTGGGTTTTTCTTTTTTTAAGAAGTTGTTGCAACGTTAACTCTATTTGTAGCTGTAAGTAAGTGCATTTTAGTCAACATCAACTATGTCTGTCTGTCTTTAATGAACCAACTTAAAATTGCCAACTGTAAATCATGACAGCCTATGGAGCGATACAGATACAAAGTCTGGTCACAGGCGGAGATGTGGGTAGAATGTTAAACAAAAGCTACAAATGCAATGTGAGATAAAAACGCAACGAATTTGACATACTCTATTTTCAACATGAATTTTATGATTTGTACTGAAATTACTACCTTTTTCAGAGAATTGCTACTTAAAAATAAAACTTAAGGTAATTGTTTTTTTTCGTCAATTGTTTTTTACTAAATAAGAGTATACAAGTCAACATTCACGGCAACGTTTAGAATCAATGTGAAAACTATCTTGAAAGCGAAGAAGCTAATTGTATGTAGAATCGCAAGTTCCACAATCTGATTTGTTACCTAAAGGGAAAACCAGTTTTGCGCCTGACAAAACCACACTGAAAACTCAGAGACAACTGCAAGAAACTAACCAGCGCCAACTGATAGGAAAACTGGAGCTTGATGATGGATCGGCATCGGCAACGTTTTAGATGCTGAGATGTGCATGTCTGGCCCAATTGAAACTGAAGCATCCAAAGCTGTTTGAGACTAGCAAAAGGCAGACAAGGCAGAAGGCCAAACTGTGGGCTGAGTCAGTTGTTGAAGCTGATGCTGATCTGTCATGAGGGCCATTTGACATGGGGCTCCAATTTGATTACAGTGTTAATTACAATGATATGAATGTAGTAGGGACAGTGTGAGTACAGCTGGTTAGGCAGCATAGGGTGTTCAGTGGTGGGGAAATACTAGGCGCAAATGACAAATCACAGCGATAACATGATTCGTGATTTCTGATTTGTGATTTGTGACTTTTGATTTGTGGCTTTATGTTGACTGCAAAGTCTAATTGTGGATGACAACCAAATGCAAATGAGAGAGACACAAATCGAGCGCAACATAGCGTGTAATTTTTCATCCTGCTGTGCCGTTTGTGGGCCTTCTACTACTATTACGTCAATGTAAAAGTTTTCGAAAATTGTTCCACAAAAAATGTTCCATATCGACAAGTGCAAATTGCACCCAGGCCTTTATTGTTGTTGTTTACTATCTAGATTTGCGTGACATGGCTATGAAATTTTCCGGCAGAGTGCAAAGTTCAATTCAATATTGACGAAGTAACAGTAACATGCAACCTTTTGTGGTTGTTATTGTGTTCCCTGTTGATTTATTATGCCAGCAAACTCTTCACATTACATTGAAAAATTTGCTGTAATTTGGCGTATGTTTTCATACTCTGATACCGAATGTAAAGAGTATATTGGATAAGTTATATATATGGCATCGTCTCCCAAAGATCTGAATCAAAGCTTAGAAAGAAAGCTGATTCCATTCTACCCCCAAGCCCATACCCCTTACCAACAGTTTTTACAATGGTATCAGAGTATTCCGCAGTCGGTTGCGTCCGACTGCAAGGTTTTCAGTTGTTTTCTTTTTGTTTGCTAAATGCTTCTTATCAGGCAAATTGGAGAAATTCGACGCCAAATATTTTCCTGGCTGGATGTTGGGGACCTTTACATGTTGATGAATTTGTGGCGTGTGTGCGCTGCTTAAATCGTGACCAAATTGTGTTAGCTGTTGTGGGTTGGGGCAACAACAACAGGAGTACAAACAACAACGACAACATGTCAGCCAAAAGGGCCAACAGGCACGATAAGTTTTTGTGTGCGAGTTCATGTGAATGTGAGTTAAGTCAAAAGTTGGAAAGGTTTTTATAGGTCAAACATTTCCGTCCTTTAATAGAGAATTTGATGTGTTAATAGATGTAGATGGAGACACATGAGTGAATGTCTGAATTAATTTAAAAAGGAATTAAATTTGCTTGGTAGAAAAATGTACATAAAATTATAAAAATGTTTCCAATTGTTGCATTGTACACACTGGCTGTTTGCAACAAATTTGTTGCAACCAACTCTCTTTGAGAAAATTCTAAAAAAGTACAGGTGTTTTGACAATCATGGCCAATCAATTAGGCAAAACTCAGAGAGTCTTGAGGCTTGAAAACCATTTTTCATGCAATTAAAACACAGACAAGGCGAAAACTTAATTGAATAACAAGATGCAACCACAACAACAATAAAAGCAAAAGCAAAAACAAATGGCTAAAGAGTAAAAACTGTCGTAAAATTCCGTAGGCAGAACCAATGTCGATGTCGATGCTGATGTGCATGTGGATGTGGAAGATGAGGATGCGGATGCGAATGCCAAACCAACACATACCAGAAACGAAAGGTGTATATATGTAATACATGTCCGACACGTGTCTGAAAATAAAGTTTAATTTAATTAAAATTTCTGCAGTCGCCGCTGCAGTGGCTGAGAAACAGAGAGGCCAGTTGCCCAGTTCGTTCGCTACCAGCAGTATATAAATATTCTTCAGTACTGCATGATGATCTATCGCACGCATGCCGAACAAGCAAACACAATCAGAGCAAGGGGCCTAGGCCCCTGTGAGATGGACACGCAAAAGAGAGAGAGAGAGAGATGAAATGCACTGACTGTTTGCCAGTCTGACAGTCCAAGCTCCAAGCTGGGGCTTCTCTTCAGCTCAAAGAATAAAAGTGCGGTGTGATAAAATGCCCGCATGGCAAATTTCTTAAGTGCCCAGCTCGATGCATAACAATTTTACGATCACGCTAGTTTTTGCACTCCAAGCTGAATGCTCTTTTTCATTTTAATATAGAATTAACAGTAAGTATATAAAAAGGGTTAAGTGATTTATTATTTTTTTTATTTATAATTAATTTTAAGTGACATTAAATCAATTTATTTTGCTTAACCTAAAATTCACAAGTGCATAAAGTCAACTTTGATTATTAATATAAAATTGAGAGGGAATTTAGGTTGCGGCGTTTTTACATTTTGTACTGTATTTAATGTGTTACCTTTTACTCGACAGGTAGGAAAACAATCAAGTGCCTCAGCAAAAAGATAGTTCATTTTCTGGATAGACGGAGACATTAAAAGAGAGGAGAGAGAGAAGTTGAGGTGCAGTGGTTAGGTGCGGAGGGTGGGGGGAATGCAAGAAAGAAGGGTTAAGATAAAATATTTGCTTACATCCGCTTTTCTTAATTTTTTTTCTTCTTATATCAAAGTATCGACGTTTTTTGTGGTCAGATTGGGTTACTTGGTGTGCAAACTCGTTGCCGTAAGGAGCTGCCGGCTACCCTATTTAAATTGCATGTTGGTCAAAGCTGTCAATGCATCAAGTGAAAATTGCTGGCCATGTTGCAAGTCGCAACAACGACCTTAAATGGCAACTGGTTGACGTTGCAACGCCTATGGATATCGTCCATTACACCATTTTAAAGCCATTATTATAATGCTGAGCCATTAATAGTAGTCTCAATTTTTTTCGTGTTGAGTTTTGTTTTAGTTTTGTTTATTTTTTTATTGCTTGTGCCGGTTTGCGCACAGTAAATTTACAATTAAAGTTGGCGATTAAATTGCGGCGATAGCCTTGCATTGATTACAAATATGCTTTGATTACATTATTTATATATGTATATAGTGAAAGCCTTGAAAGCTTTACAGTCGACTAGATGCTGGCTTGCGGCTGTGATAGATTTTTATCTGGAATGCAATGCTGTGTGCGTTTATCTTGAACGATAAACATCAATGCGATTTTTAGTCAAAGACTTTGCGGGCTGTGCGTAATTTATGGCCATTTGTGTCTATGACTTTATCTTGAAAGGAAATTAGCAATGCAAAGGCGCAAAAGCCGATAAAAAATAAAAAACAACGTCAACGATAAATGGTCCTCGGAGTGCCGCAAACGGCCGTTGGCCATTCAAGAGTTTGTTCAAATCACTTTGATAATACTAATATGGGTTAAATGCAATGCATTTGCCAATGTATAAATTGCAAGTTAGCAATCTTTAGAGCTTACTAAAATGCCGTTATAGCAATTGATACAAATACCTAGCGATTGTACAGGAAATTGACCTCGTTTTTTAAATGATATACTTATTTTTTTTCAAGCAAGGTTGTTTTACACTAGAAAAGGTGTTGAGATATTTGTTTAACTTTCGTATGCTCTAAAAATATCTAATATAAAAACATTTCCAAACAATCTATTTTCAATATTCATCAAGTTTGATTGCATTTTTATGGAATCGTTTATTATTTGCACACATTTCCCATTAGCCACATAATTCATTTAAACCATTTTCATATTATTGCCAACATAGCTAAATATTTTTTGAAATTCCAAAGAACAAAAAACCAAATTATTCGAAAATAATCTGGCATACACACGAAAAGTGCCGCAGGACGAAAACAGTTTTTGATTCAGGCACAACAAATAAAATAAAAACTTGTTTGCTGACAAACTACGCACCAATACACACACACACACACCAGTTTTGTCTGCATATTTCATAAATGTCCTTAGGCAAAAAAAAAAAAAAAAAAAAAAAACCTATGCAAAAAGCTGCGAAAAAGAATTGCAAAACTGCAACAAAGTTAAAACTTTCCAAACGTTTGCTAAATTTTTGTAAAAAAAAAACATAAAATATGTAAATAAAAATAATAAATAAACAAATTGATGCAGACAATTTTTTGAACACGAACTTGTAATTCTGGCCAACCACATTTGAGTAGACTTAAATGCAAATGTGTAAATTGCTAACTTGTTGCTGCAACATGTTGCAACAATCTTGAGCCAATTGCAATGCCAATGATTCCAATGATTAGCCAAGGGAACCGCCTGTTGCATTTCTCTGCTATCTTTTGGCTTTGGCCAACTGCCTGACGGCAATTTTCACAGTTTTCACAGTTGGCAAACAATCGAGAACAGAAATTCAAGAAAAGAAAACTGCAACTAAATTCGTTTCCGCTGTTGATACAACTTGGCATCAGTCAAACAAATGTTTGTGCAACTGTGGGTGCCATTTTCCCTGTTTGACTCGTTTTTCTCTTTAGCCATTTTCTTTTACCTCTTTTGCTTTTCTTCTTGGCAATTTTGTTGGCATAGAAATGCCCGTCTATTGACAATGGCCATAATTTGTTTGTCTAGCTGCAGTGGCAGACCGAATCTTTAGACGTGGTGGAGGTGGGGAAGGGGGAGGTTGAAGAGCTGATGGTGGAGTGGCAATTGGCTGGGAGGCAGAAGCCGTCATTGCAGTCGCTGCCTCTCTCGTCACTGCGGATGGCTTAAATATTAGATTTTGCGAATTTCTTGTGTTTTGTGGCGTGTTCCGGCCACAAAACTGTTGACAGTTATAAATGATGGGGGCTGTGGCAGCAGTTAGCGGACACATTGAGTATAGTAAGAGCAAAAAGAGCGTTTAAGATCAACTTCAGTAGTTGCTTAAAGTGCCAAACTGGCCAGGGAATCAACCTCCACAACACATAGACAATACCAATTTGTTGAGTTTGCAATTAGAGAACTGTCGAGAATAGTGATTAGAGGAATTGGAAGATTGCTGCGTGCAACAGCCATTCATTTTGGCAGATTAAAGCCTGTCAAGTATGTACTTAATCAATCGCAGCAACGAATCTATTCATTTATTCATTTTAACTTTAATTTAAAACAGAAATATTATTAAATATAAATAGATATAAAGTTATTAATAAAAGTGAAATAGATTTCTGGTAGAATCTATTCTCACTTACGGACAGCCGCATCTAGAGGCATTTGGTATGGGTGTTCATGTTGTTGCTTGCTTCACTTGCCCACACACACACACACACACACACACATCATATCATGTTTCGCAATCCACAGACTTAATCACAATGTGTGGAATGAACCGAGGCATGATATGATATAACATAAAGGTTTCCGCTGTCCGACCTCATCTTTATTCGCCGTCGCCTTATATGCCGCCCATCTTGCCACTCTTTGGTGCATTGATAGTGCGGGTGCTATTGTTGTCACCGTTGTTGCCACGACAAGAACGAGCCGCCCCAGCCAATATTATCAACTTGCACTAAACTACTCAGCCACGCCTGGCTGCATCTTCATAACGCAACGTGTCAATTTACATGAGAATGGCATGAAATTGATAATTCTTCCAGCTGCGGTTCTCTGTCCCGTCTGTCGGCTTATTAAGATGCTGCTTGAGTGTTTTTTATGGCTTCTGCATCCTGTCCTGCGAGTAGTTGCATCCATCGCCCGATTTTTTGGTGCTGCTTTATTATTTAATGGATATAATCAAAGTGCTTTGCATTTCATGAAAGGACTTTTATGTTGTTCATCATAAAAAATAATAATCTGCCGCTGATGACTGCCAAGGCGATAAAAGTAAATATATGTATGCATGCATATAGAGCAAGTGATCAAAAAAACAAAGCATGATGTGCCTTTTATGTACACCTTTGGCTACTAATTTTTAAGCTGATTAAAAGCCATCAAAATGCAATCAAAAATATCTGACAACCAACGAAAGAAACCCTTTTATTGTTTTAGTACTAAAATGCATTTGCCAGACGTCTGAGCCCTTGTTAAGCAGTTGATTGACGAATGCCATTGCACCTTCAGAACACAGAGTAAAGAAAAATCTTGACTATAAAAGTTGAAATTTTAGTGCAAATTGTAATAAATATTTGTATGCGAATGGTTCGAGCAGTGTTACATCTTTTTGTTTGGCTTGTGTAATCAAATTAAACATTGAGTTTAAAAATCAAATATATTTGCAGCTATTTTGTAAGTACGTAGAGTGAACTTTGCCTCTTGATGCGTAACTCCTAAGGACGCCCCTAGGTGCTCCCAATCTCAAAAATGCCACTATATGTATCTCGGGAACAAGGGAACATAATTAAAAACGTGCTTAGCGTTTTAACAATACCCGTTAAAAGTTTGGAGCTATGTGGCCATGACGTCCACTCGTCCACTACGATGATATGCGATTTTGAAGTGCTATGAGAGGGCGGAGTGGGGAATGAGGCGGGACATGTTCAAGGGTGGTGAAGAAGCCAAACTTTTCGATGTTCAATTCTCTTTGGATTTTTTGTTTATTTGACATCATACTTTTTTTTCTTCTTATTGTTGGTTGCCAGTTCTCCATTGCTCGGATTCGGATTCAAAAATATCTGAATATCCAGTTTTATTTTTGTTTTTATTTGTGCACTCAAGTGTTTTAGCTACTGTGACGAGTGGGGCCAAAAGAGATATGCACGTATGTTTGTTTGTGACTGTGCATGCTCTAATGAGATGAGACTCGTTTTATGTTGTGTCCAGAGCCAACCCCAGCAGACCCAAGGCTGCTTCTTCTACTTCTCTTTCTGCTGCTGCTGCTGCGCGGCTTTTATTTTTTTAATTACGAAAATTGGATTTTTATGTACGACGATGGCAACCGGAGCTCGCGACGAAGACACTTGACATGCATGTGGGGATGGCGATGAGAATGTGTTTTTTTCTGTCTCCCTCCCCCCTCCCCGACCATTTCTTATCTTCAAGAGGCAGAAGGCGAGAAGGAGAGAGTGAGTTTGGACATAGACTGGTCTGTATCTGGTGGGGCCTGGTTTATTTTTACATTTGATTTTAATCTCTTTCCATGTCTTGGGGTCGTTGCTTAATTGAGATAACAACTGCAGGTAAAAGTGGCAACTGCCTTGTCCACCTCCTCCCCTGCAATACTCCCCCTTGCACTATTGCTAATGAAATTAGGTTAAAGTGGCAGTAAATGGGCTACAAAACAGATGCCAGTTCCAGCTTCATGGCTAGCAGCCAACTGCAGTAGTCTTTGCCCGGTCGAATCACTTTTGCGCTTCGCTGCCAACAAATTGAGCGATTTTATGCAGCTACTTTCCAAATGCATTAACAGCGGAATTATATGTATGTAAAAGTAGTAAGTAGCCGTGCATCGGGAGAAGCATGTGGCAAGTTGGCAACGTGGCACTGCGGCAATGCCTGCTTGTTCATCTCCGTAAAAGCAGTTTGCACAGACCGTAAGTACATTCCAAGGGTGCTTTTTTTTCTAAGGCAATGAGCTGTAGAAATGCCACGTTTTCTACAGAAAAATGGATATTATCAAAAAGGCAGTCTTGGCAGTCTTGTTACTTAAATGTATGTGCTTATTTATTATAATAATCATTTGTCAAACACTTCAAAAAAAATATGGAATTTAGATTGTACCGAAAAAAAAATTAATTATAATAACTAACGAAAATGTAAAGTAATGTTAAGTGAAGAATTTATTAACTGTTATAAGCTTATTTACTTCCGACTTAAATAATTATAAAAAATAAATACAGTTGTAGATAACATAAACTTATTAAATTAAAGATAATTATTAACATTATTTATTATCGCATTTATGACTGACCGAAAATTAATTTTCAATATTATTGTTTTGTTACTAAGTTACAAACAAATCAAGCTTAAAGGTTTATATTTACAGTATTTAATGTTACTGCCAATTTTATTGCAGAACTTTGAACAACACGTGCAAAGCTCTAGCGAAAATGTCCTATCTTTTGCTTACGCTGTACTCTTGACTAAAGTAATAATATTCATCTATCAGCCGTAAGTCTAGTTAAATAAGGTTCTAAGTCTCTGTCAGAAGCTGCCAAAGCTGGTGGACTGACTTATCTGGCTGGATTCGAAACTTTTGCAGCTTTCACACGCAAAGCCAATTGTCAAAGTTTTCAATCCTTTGGGAACACATACGCACCTTTGCGTCGTCTCCCCAGTTGGAAAGTTGGAGCAAAGGGTCAATATGGCTACCATAAGTACGCAAATAATTCGGCGAATGTCGCACTTTCAGTTGTGTTTCTTAATAAAAAGTTTTGCTCACCTGCTGTGGGATTCTATCCTGCAAAAAACCCTCGCTCTCTGTCAAAGCGCCGACAATTTCAAGTAGCATTAACTCGGCACCGAAAGTTTCCCATTATCTGCAACGCGGCAGTCGCACAAATTTTGCAATTACCGAACCAAATTTTCAAGGGGACTGGGAACCTGTCAAAGTTTCCAACTTTCCCGTTGCGCTCATCTAAACCCTTAAATATGGCTACACACAGCGGGTTGTGGTAATAGGGATGGCGGAGGAAAGGCTTCAAAAGAGGTTACCAAAACTTTGCGTTCACATCGCAAATTTGACTCAGTTGCACACAGTTGGCCCATACAGCAAACTGCGCTCGAACAAATTTCGAACAAACATTTTGTTAAATCTAGTTTTTTTGCACAGAGGTGGGCGTGGCATTGTTGCAGGTGCAGCGAAAGTCAGTTAGCTTTTTTCTATGTATTTTTGGCTAACAAACATTTTTTCTATTCTTCAGTTTTGGTCGAAGGCTTAATTTTCTTTTTATGGGTTCTCTGCCATCAATATAGGTGGTAGAAAGTAAAGACTAAAGTAAAGACTTAAACTTTGAACTAGGATATTATTTTTAAAGTCCTTGTAGATTCGAAACTCCCGCGGCTACAACTGATCTCTGTACAGGCTACAAAAACCAACTTTTTGGTTATTTTAGCCATGCGAACCATTGAATTTTATTTCAAATTTCAGCATGCGTCGCATTCGGTGCCCCATACAAAAAACTGTCGCTTGTGTAAATGTAGCTTCCACTTCTTGTTGTTTATTGGTATTTGTTGTCGCTGTATTAGTATTTTTGGCGGGCACTGTTCACGCTCAAGTGAAGCAGCGGTGGGTTTTAGTCGTTGCCTATAAATTTTGACGGCGCTGGTTGGAGTGTGCCAGAAATTCGGTTAGTTTCGACAATTTTTTTTTGCTGCTTTCTAGTTGTGGGTGCGCATGGCAACGCATTTTAGCATGGCTATCTTAGTCACCTCAATGGCCCATGGCGCGCGTGTTGACAAATGGCTTAAAGTTGATATGTAGAGTGGGATTGAGCCCTCGACCAATAGGCCGAGTATATATTTATATAATTATCATTTTAACACTCAAATTTAAGGTAAAGACAAATTAATAGACAAAGGAATCCTATTAAATATTTTCTTGATTAAATGTAATTATTCCTTTTGATGTTTTTTGAAATGTTTTAATAAATTAAAAAAAATCTATTTCTTTTTAAAGCAATTATAAATCATTTAAATAAACAACTTTTTAAAATATAAGCCGATAAGTCGTTATATTAATTTAAAATGATTTTCTATAGAAATTCGCTCAGCTTTTGAGCTACAATCACTCAACGTAATAGGCTTTATACTAAAAAAAAAACTGCTGATAAATGTTGCCTCTAAGCCGCATATTTACAATCAATTCAATGTCGAATGCTGAATCACCCACCATTCACAAGCAGGCCCTGGACTGACCTTAGTCCAAACTGACCAGAACAGAACCGAGCACAGCCATCATCTCACTCTCTCACTTCCTGGCGCAGTGGCTTTGAGGGAAGCGGCGGTTGGGATGCGGTGCTTTATTGAAAGATAGTTTTTTTGCCATTGACAGCGGCATTTTCCACCAATTGAATATCAGCTGAAGCAGGCGGACAAAGCATTTGAATGCGTATTAAAATGTTTTTCTCTTCGTTGTCGTCGTCGTCTCGTGGAAATTAATGAGTCTGACAGGCTTTTGACGCAATTTGATGCCCCGCAGCTTTGGCGCTTTTACAAAAAATTGAAATCATTTATCAGCTGGCACAAAAGAAACAATGAGCTCAACTGAACCGGACTGAACTGAATTGAACCGAGCGAAGCTGCTGAAACCAAAGGCCCCATCCAGTTTGGGAACTCAATGAACGCTTGTCGAATCCAACCAGACCTTAGCGAGCCTCTCGCTTATCGACAGCTACAACGACGACAACAACTATAAGCAAATAATAATAAAAGAAATTCGCTGCAAATGTTTTAAATGCATGGCGCACAAGTTGTGCCATTATCAGAGTTTTTAGCTTTACCAGTTGTCAGTTTATTTTGGCTCATTTTCTCAATTGTTTGTATAAAAAACATTCGCTAGCGAAAACTGTGCTCCATTAAGCTCCCATCTTTTACAAGCGACGTTTATGGACAGCGTAATAATATATAGTATAAGAGCTATAGATTTGCATACAAAATAAATTGCATACATATTGAGTATTAAGCATTGCGGCTGGCCCATTGAATCATTGCGTTAAGCTTTATATTGTGTTGTGGATATATTGATTAAGCTGTTAATTGGATCAAATTGGCATTCAAAAAAATATGTTTATGTTAAGTCTTCACTTTGAAAAATTATATAACCTTTCTAAAACACCCTTCCAATTACTTAAGTTAATTATTATATAATAATTATATTATTGCAGCAATAAAAATGTAAAATCGCAATCTTAAGGAAATTTCAAATTTCAATTTTGATTTCGAAAATCAGAACCTAATAAAAAAAGGGCATTAAAATAAAGTTACGTGCACTACACGCTTTTTACTCTGAGTTGAGTTATTTAGTTAGTAAAAATTATTTTAAAATTTGTATTTCAGCTCACTAAAAAGCTCACTTCTTTTATAGTAGTATTTTTAAACTATTATGTGATTTTCACTTACTTTGTAGTCTGAAACAAAATATAATCAAGAGAGTCTTCTATTTGATTATTCAAACTAATATTTAATTTTCGTTCGCAACCGACTGCGAAATACTCTGATTTTGGTTTTTTAATATTATAGTTTGTTTGCAATAAGGGGATATGGGGGCGGGATGAATGGGTGTGGGGTCGAAAATTGTTTGATGTTAATCTATAGGGAAATCGCCGGCTACATAACGTCCTACCAAGTCTGGCGACACTAGCCTAAAAACTGTGGATGCAGATCTTTTGGGGACGTCACCAGTTGTTTTCTTACCAAATGGTGATACAGCTAGAGGTGTATCGTCTTGCTATCGATTTCACAGCCAATCGTAGCGCTTCTATATTGACGCTTTCTCTGACGAAAACGTGGACCAAGATTATTGCAAAGATCCTAGTCTCTGCGTTTCGGGACACAAAAACAGACATTGCACAAAACCAATATACTCTTCACCTTCGGTATCAGGGTATAATAAAGCAGGCAGCTAGTTATTTCCTTTTATTATTTCCGTTGCTGTTGTTGTTGTTGCTCTGGTGCTTCTGTTGCTCATGTTGTACTAACTTTTGTTGCTGTTGACTTCGCTACTGTTCAACTGCTGTTGACCATTATATTTAAAAGTAGCACGAAAATCTTAGAATTCCATAAATTTCTGCCGAATAGCAGCAACAACAACAAACGCAGCAGTAGCTACTCCTGTGTACCGTTGAACTGATTTCGACTGAAATATTTAAAAGGTTCGAATGATATATATTTATGTTATGATATAGTCTGCATATATTCACAGAATGCATATTAAAATTAAACAAGGCCCGCATTGAAATTGCCTTCAAGCCTCGCTGAAATTTGAACTTAATTACATGGGCAAGCTCAAGAGCACACAGCTAGGAAAGAAACAGCAACTAGTTTTGGACAGAACATCAAGAGGAAGCGGGACAAAGTTACTGTCATCGTTAGGCCCAGGGATGTACTGTGGATCAGGCTATGGCTGTGTGTGCTGGGGGGGTACTTGGAACTTGGCTGAAATAAATACGAAATCATTTGTATATTTCAGAGTTTTGTAGTTTGTGTTTGAAATGCTAAAACATTTATCGCTGTCGCCGCTAGAGCAAAGGTGATGAGGGAACGGGGAATGTGGAGAGTGTGGAGGAAAAAACGATGCAACGAATGCGGATGTGGACGCGGACGCGGACATGGCAAATGGGTTGGCAGGAGATGAGCCGATGAGCCGCTGCTGAGCAGCAAAACTTCCCTATGGCTAGGGCAGACAAACAACAGCGAACGGGGCCGGCAGTCATTTTTGTTTAGACTGCAAACTGTGAGATAAATTGTGGTGTATCCGTATCTGTGCTGCATCGCATCTGCTGGATGCTGTGCAGTCAGACTCACTCGAGAGCCCGACTCTGTTGATTACAAAGCGCTTGCCAGTGTTGCGAAAAATGGAAATGAAATTGCAGCCAGGCTTTCGCGATACAACTGCTCCCTCGGCCCCTTCTTTGTCCTAAACACACTCCTTTCATCTCTAAACGTCCGCGTTTAAAGTGTTGAAATAAAATAAAAAAACGCAAAAGATTCTGTTCAAAAAAAAAGCAAGAGAAACAAAATAAAAATAAATAAAAAATTGAGCTTTAGATCTCTGGACCTGCATTTGTTGGGCTGTGTGAAAAATTATGGCAGCCGACTGTGAAAAATTGTTGCAAATAGTTTTCAGTAAATGTTTTTTTTTTTTCCCAATGCCACAGTACGATATCAAGAGTGGATGCTTTTAGTTAATGGCCTCTCATCTCGACCAAGAGCCTTTTTGCTATCAATTGTATAAGTACCCATACTATTTGTAGGAATATGTTCGTGTATCCTATACATACCCAAAGGAGTGGAATTCATATCGCGCTATGAGTGCGTTTCCCAACTGATTCGATTCAATGGTATCGGTGTCGGCCAATGAAGTGGCAAGTATTTCACATGTGCTGCATATAAAGTGCAACTGAAAATGCATTTCAAATGTTCACTTTTTCCCAGTCCCAACGATAAATGAAAGCTAAACAGCATATACAATTGCAGTACTTACGTGACCTGTTGAGCTAAAATCTTTTAATCTTAGTATTTTTGAATTTAGACACTAAAAAAAAAAAAATAATTAAGTTTTTGTCAAAAAAAAAGTATATTGTCTTCAATTACTCAACATCCTTATAATAAAATATTAGCCCACACACTTTTTGGAACGCTCCTTAGCACAGAACAAATTTATTTTTAATACAAGTGAGATACCCTAAAGAAGACTCTTTATGTATTAGCAAATACTTCTTTCTCCCTTACATGTCATTGTACTTTCTTGCACATAGACGCATAAGCACTTCAAGCATCTATCTATCTATGGAAAGCGTTTCTTCATCCATAAAAGTTGCGCTGTCGATCATCTTTCATTTTCTTTGTTCAACTTCTTTAGCATTTTGTTTGTCTGTCATATCGATTGCATGGCATTTTAACGTAATTTGATGCGTTATTATTCAAATTATATATAATTTTTAACATTGTATCACAACGTCGAATGCGCATTCACAATAGAAAATAATACACTTAGACAAAATGTGTCCTTGATACTAGAAAAGCACATCTGTCAGAAAAGAGCCAAAATTGCGACATTTAAGGCAACAATTTTAATATATTTCTTAAATATAACTTTGCTCTTTAAAAGTATTATTTAACACACTTTGAAGACATTTTAAGACATTTTTATTTTTTTGTATTTACTTTTTTGTGCGGTTTCCATACTCAAAGCCGTTTGTTTCCATGTGTAGCATCGTACAACTTTATTCACTTTTTCCATGGCACTTCGAAGCAGCCTGCAGTCTGCGTGCCTTCATCTTCAGCCTTTAGTTTAGTTTCTTCGTCGCTGCCACCTGCCATAACTTGTTGTTCTTGTAATTATTATTGGAACCGGCTCAAAGCAGCGCCACGCAACGCAGCGCAACGCCTGTCAGCCTGCAGCCTAACTGTATGCCATGGCAGAACATTGCAACATCGCTGGCATCGCTAGCAACCCGCATCAGCTTCGCAGCATCATTGATGTATCTTAGTGTGCCGCACACTTTTTGCCGTTAGTCCTCTTAGAACAGCTCTTGTGGCGTATCTGCATCTTTGCATTCTCCATCTCTTACGGCGGCGGCGTCTGCCTACAAAATCGTAACAGTAACCATAACCCGTAACAGGCTTTAGCTCTATGCAAATGGTTGTAATATTTTCTAGTTCTTGTTCTTGTTGTCTCATCGCATTGACGGGGGGTCACTTAAAAGTGGACCGTTGGCCGTTGGCTCGTTTTCTGCCGATACGACGACACTGCCAGGCGAAATTAACGTTTCAGCAATGCAGCCTTTTGACAATCTTTAATGAGTGGAGCGTGACGTATGCTTAATGACGGAAATTATGTATTTGACTTTGAAGTTGAATTATAAGACGCTCCATAAAGCTGTTGTTGTTGATACAAGATTAGAAGCAAAACGGTAGCAAAACAGGTGGAAAGTTTGAGCTAGTGTGGTAAACATTTCTGAATTGGATGTTAATCGGCTGTTGTGACGCATGCTCAACTAGATTATGAATAGCTTATCGCATTGAATAACTTGTGCATCGATGTTGATTTTATTATGTGCTAATTTTAGATAACATAAATATAAGACATCGAGTTAATAAGGTAAACGTTAAGCGGTTAGCCCACGATTTAAATGTGGTTGGTAATTGATTGCACATTAATGTGAACTCATTTTTTATTTTAGGGCAATAATTGAATAAAATAAATATATATACATACATTTTTAGTTCTTAAATGGTTCAGCAATTTCAGAAATCTGAGGTTGATGTCAGATCAAGCAGTTTTCTTATATCTTGGTTATATTTATTTGTTAGAAAACACTAAGAAAATATAGAAACAATTATAGGAATATACTTTCGTTAGCAAAACTTGGCCTTGTCACAAATAGCTATATTTCTCTATTGACGGCTTGAGTATAATAATTTTCATGCTCCAACAAACTATAAAAAAATGAACAACAACAAGAACAGCAACTCAATACCACGCCCACTCAGCTGTCCCGCCTGTGGTTTTAACGCCACTTGCAGCTCCAGCTCCAGCCTTAGCATCAGCTTCAGTTCTTTAAACTGCTGGCATATAAATTTCAAGACCCACCACAAATTTGTGGCCACCGAACACGTTCCTGTCTATTAAATATCATAAATTTATTAAATTATGCGCCTCTGAGTCGCAACCAGAATCAAGCGGAGAAATGAAGTGGAAGCGAACACAAAACGCAAAGCGAATGAAAATGAAAGAAAAGTTGAGCAAGAGCATCAAAATAGAACCAAGACTAGAGACTGGTACTAGAACAAAGAAAAAAAAAAATGCTGAAAATTGAAAGAAAGTGCCAACATGTGCGAATGCATTGACGAGACAGCGCGCTACATGTGGCAACAGGAAGAGTTTAGAAGCAGCATGGCTATAAATCTGGTGTTGGAGTGAGAGGAGTGGGTGAAAGCTTAAAAGTTATTCTTGTTGCTAGAGGCATTCTACTTTGGCAATTTGGCCATGACAGCCAACTTCAAATTAATATGTCAAATTATGCAAAAAACGCTGCTAAGCGAAGCGTGTCCAGAACCGACCCCAAAACGACGACGACGACACAACCTCGATCACGTCTATCGCCCCTTGCCCCTTCCTTCTGCGCTATGCAATTAGAAAAGTAGACAGAGAACTGCCAAAATGTCAAATCGAAAATTGCTTCGCTTGCATTTGCTGCCTTCGTCTTCGTATCCGACTCTGTCTCCTTGTTCTGCAGCAGCCAGCTAGCGTCAATGTCAGCCGAGCAGACATGGAAACGTGCCAGCCAGCAGCCCGAGTTCAGGTTTGAGAAGCTACATATAACCGCAGAAGAAGCCTCTGCACCTGCACAACTTAAAACATTGAGCAGAAATCAATTGCCAGCCAGGCAAAGCCTGGCAGCGACTTTGGCAACATTGCGTCAGCAGCATGTTGCACTTGTGCATGTTGCCAGGCCTTTACAGTTACTGTCTTCTTTTTTATATACACTTGCTGAGGACGTCTTAATTTTTTATAAAAAAAACGTTAAAGTTATCTTAGCCAGACATTTCAGTTACAAATTTCTATGCGGTAAATTTATTTATTTTCATGTGAAATATACAACAAAATAAAAACAATTTAGAGTAAAATAACATCTGACATAGGGCATTACATTTTCGTTAATTCCAAATTAATGCCAAAAGATCTTTCCCTTTTTTTTTATGAGCCTCAAATTGTTCAATTATTTTTGTTCACGTTGAAGCCCGTTTCTGGACGATTGTTTTGGGCTTATTTATGTGGGTTATCATGTTGCGGCGATTGTTGGTGTTGTTGCTGTTGGTGATGTTGCTGTGCGTCAGCTGCGTGACTATGACCGCTGGTAAATGGCAACTGGCAACTGGAAAGTGGCCATGAGTAGTATGAGTGTCAACGTCACGTTGTCCTCTCTCTCTATGGTGTAGCGTGTATCTCCCCTCCCGCTGCGTACGTGCGTCGAATGTAAATCGATCTGATAAATATTTGCCCGAGTCTTTAGGACAAGCAGCATTGTTAGACATGGTATATGATGGTATACTACATAGTAAAGAGTATATGGCATGTTAGTGTGGGTCTTTAAGTCGGTTTTAAGTTGGTTTTAAGTTGTTTGCGTTTAGTTGGGCATTACCCGAGATTTGTGCTACAAGCGCTAAGACTGTGCGTGAATATATATTATGAAAGTCAAATACACAGAAATGTATAAAAAAACATTTGTAGGTATTCGTTTGCGCTTTAACATATAATTTATAAAGTGGTAAAGCTTGTTTGTTTGATTATCTTATAACGGATTATCATTGGTCATTTCAAAATAATAAAAAACATATTTTATCCACAAAAAATATGATGAAGCATTTAAGCTTGTGCCGAAATATGAATAAATTCCATGCGCTTTTTAACAACACCTTGCGTTAATGCTGTTTTTGTTTTTTATTTTATCAACGGCAACGACTCGACAACATTCACACAGCCGCAAGGCGCTTTCAGTCGTCCTACTCAACCCAACCCTTCGAATCTACCCATCAACCTTAATTTGCGTGCTGTGTCACCTTTGGCTACATAAATTTTGAACCGACTCTCATTATAAATTTCCATTAAAATAACAAGTTATGTGGCAGAGTGGCACCTCTTTCAGTCCGATCCCCCCAACCCCGTTCACCGATCCAGAACATATTCCTGCTGCTTCCCTCATAACCCCAAGCAACATTTACATTTACATGACCCAACACAGGCTGAGAGATACCCAGAGCAAACGGCTCTGCCTCGTTTTTATTATAAATCAGCCAGTTTTCTGCGCACTCCTCTTGCAATTTTTTGTGCTCCTCAACGCTCTGGGCATAGTTTGTATCATGCCTTAACAATTTGGCCATGAAAGGGTTAAGCAACAGCAACAGCAGCGCAGCGCAAAGTGGATGGGCTGCTGCCAACTTCTGAAAGAGAGAAAATAAAAACAGAAAATCACAAAATTGCGCGCCAAAGAGTTTTGCCTTTTTCCCCGTAGCAGGCAACTCCTACTTGAAGTTGGGTTTTGTTTTCAGCCGAAAACATATGAACGGGTCAACATTTTATAGCCGGCGGTGACGGCGGCAGTGGTTTGCCATTTTTGGGATCAGCTCGTTTTGCGGGACCGCAAAAAGCAAATGTTTTTTAATATGCCATCCAATCGAATACTCAACCACACAGTTCAGAGTGTCCCTAATAAAGTGTCGACATGCGTAATTTGTGCGGCTCCTGACTTTGTCTTTTTGAGGATTTTTGCTGTAGGTTTTCGAATTTGCTCAGAGGTTAGCGACCAATCGGATAATATTAATAAATTATGAGCATTTCTGAAATGTTTATTATGGTTTTTTGTTTATGTTTGCTACGTTGGTCAACTGCATTGAGACCTTTGAGTTTGAACTCTTGGCAATGGCTGTGCTCCAGTCCTGCATTTCCTGTTTTTTGACACTTCTTGCTAAAAATTTACTGTTAAGAAATGTTGAACGCGCCTTGGCCATTTTTGTGTCCTGTTCCCGTTCCGGTTTTGGTTATTAAATTTCCATTTTTTCGTAAATTTATTCCATGCTTGAATGCATGTTTTGTTTTCAGCATGGCCCTGTTTCCTGCTATCCTTGCCAGTTTTGTTTCAAGTGCGACACAGCGGCGGCCCCAAGGACATGTCAGACAACAGGCACGGCAAAAAATACATAACAACTACTGTCGAGACGACAGGCCTATCCTTTGCAGCAGTCACATCCTGCAAACTAAACGAAACAACCCTTAGGACAATCGAATTGCACATTGGTCTGCGTCCGTTCGATGCTTTAGATATTTTGCCTG
The DNA here is from genome assembly GCA_018901835.1 of Scaptomyza graminum. Classification (NCBI taxonomy): domain Eukaryota; kingdom Metazoa; phylum Arthropoda; class Insecta; order Diptera; family Drosophilidae; genus Scaptomyza; species Scaptomyza graminum. The sequence goes on from JAEIFL010000314.1 coordinate 1,943,343, forward strand.
TTGCCTGTGTGTTTGTCTGTATCTGTCTATTTTGGCTATAACAACATCACCAGCACCCCCAGAAAACACACCCACACATCTCATCCACATAGTCAAAGTTATCATTAACACTGTCAAGGGTTGTCTATGGCTATGGCTCTGACCCAGTCCGTGGTGGATGATGAATCTCTCTCCTCGGCAACTAAGTTCTCGACGGATACACTGGGCTGCAAACAACCATCGAATCTTGTTGTGTAGCATATATATATTTTTTTTTTAAATTTTTTTTTGTTTTGTGTTGAGAGATTTCGTAGAATTAAGTTTTATGACCACATTGTCTAAAATGAAGATAGTATTTTATCTTAACTGCTTTGAGAAATGTTCGTGTGGGTAATAAAACTGTCAGGGCTTGTCCCATTAACACTTTCGGTTAACTTTCGCACGTTTCTGTAATGTATCTCTAATGCTTCTGTTATAAATGAGACTTTAAATAGTAAATTATTTTGGTATAAGAGCTAACGCAGCGTTTTTAGCTAGTTTTTGTACATCAAAACATTTATGTTCAATATTCAATTATGGCATACTAATTTAATTTTAAATTCTAATTTTCAAAAATATCTGCATTAAATGTAGTTTAGTTAATTCATTGACCTTTCTATATATTGAATGTTTATTTATGTGACTGTCATATAATTTTGTTCATCTCTCGTCCCACTGTGCGATTGCCTTTACTTTGGCTTTCATCCCCAGCAACTGACTTTCGACTTTAGTCATAATAATGTGCAGGCGGCTGCCCCATCATCAACACGCCCCCAAATACTCCAACTAGAAGCGAGTTCTTAACCCGACTGCCTTCTTCCCTTCTCCTCCAGTTTACCTGGCATGAAATTTATTTATAATAAATTAAATTCTCCTTAAATGCTGTTCATACCTTGCAGCTTGCTGCCATTTTATGTTGTTGTTCTTTATATTATTTGTAGCTGGCAACAAAAAAATGAAGAAGAAGAAGAAGAAGAAAAACAGACAATGTTTTGTTGCAGTGGCTGGCGACGCCAAGCCCTTGTCAGGGCGCAAGGGAATGGGCGTGGCAAACGGGCAGCAGGCATCAGTTTAGACGCTTGGCGTCTTTGTTGCTGCTGCTGTTGTTGTTGTTGTTGTTCGTCCACGCGGACGGCATGAAAACTTATGTCGGCGGCCTTTGGGCGCAATTATTTATACATGCCTCATAAAAATCGAAAACAATGGCCCGACTAGAGTGGACAGAACGAGAGATAGAGAAAAAGAGAGTTGGGTGGGGTGGCAGTCAGAGGTATGCGGGCTTGCATTAAGAGCCCATTGAGTCAGACAGGGACAGAGGCAGAGGCCTAACAATGCAATGTACCAAAGTCCCAGGACTTTTGTTGTGGTCAGTTGTGTTAGTTGTAGTTGCTGTTGTTGTAACTGCTTTGGGCCACGTCTTTCTTCTTTTGAGGCTTTGGTTCTAGCTGTTGCCGCACAAAGTTGTGCCACAAGCTCTAATGCTTTAATTGGCCATAGAAAAAGCGAATGTTTGTCTTACGAAGTTTATTAAAGATTCAAAAACATGAAAAACTCATCGGAACTGAAAAAAGTAAAAGGCTATAACAACTTTCATACAATATATGTAGATAAAGTTGTTAGCTTTACTTCTAGTAAAAAACACATTTGTGAAGCAACCCTCACTCAATTCATCACACTGACGGCTCCCTGTCTAAGCAATGAATGCAATTTAATGTTATTACGATTCACATTATTTTGGATGTCAGCCTCGGGGCCGCAACCTTGAATCTCACAGACCGAACACAGCACAAGCCCTCTAAAAACAACCCTGCAAATTGCATTGTGAAGTGCGGCAACAACGCATGTAAACCACAAGAGATTTGAATTTTAGATAGAGCCACACACACACGCACGCACTCACACAAAGAGAAAGAGACAAAGACGGACAGAGAGAAAGGCAAAAACAAACAAACATTGCGGAAAAATTCTTGACTGGCTGGCAACTGCGAATACGAAATGTATCTGCATTTGATGCAGATCTCTCGACACATCTGCAAATATGTTTGCCTCACGCATCTCCGCAACTCCATTCAAACTCATTTCACATGCAGCTTAAGCCCCAAAGAGTGACTTTGGCGCAGCGAGGGTAGCAGACTCGACTCTGTCTGACTGTCTGTTGATGCCAAAAACAATACACAAAAACTTGGCAGTTAATGGGGAGGAGAGGCGGCAGCAGCAGCAGCAGCAGCAGCGGCGCTGTCAAAAAGCAAACCCAAAAACATTTTACGGGCTCGGCCTGCACATTATTTGAAGTTGCTATTAAAAATTTAAAAGGCGCTTCCCGCTGATCCTCTTGGCACTGTTCCTGCTCAGGCTTTCCTTGGGGCAATCATCGTTAGGTTAGCGGCGTAAATTGGGTTTTTATTTTTTTTCGGCGGCGGGGAGAACGTCGTCGAAGTATCGTCGCCTTAAACACGTTTTACTTGGCGCGAGTTGAGATCCCAAATAAGAGAATTCAACAACAACATCAGCACTAGCACCAGCAACAATGGCAACGGCAAATAATTTTATATAATGATGTTAATGATAAGCAGGCAGCCAGCCAGTCATTCAGCCAGTTGGCAGTTGATGCAAAGAGGGATAGCGAATGGCAAAGGGAGACTTGGCAATATTTACGCATATTTGCGGCACATGCAATAACATAAAAATGAGAAGATGGAAAACTTGTCAGTCTTATGGCAGCTGGGGTAAAAGGAACGGCGGAAGCGCCATTAAATTGCTTGCAGTTTCAAGCCAAGTAGCTATAAGAAAAATTCAACTCCAGGACGAAATGCAAATTTGAATATAAGTGAAGTAAGGGCGCATAAAATGTTACACTGATTTCATTCGGAAGCAGACTTTAAATGTTGATATTTATTAGGATTTGCATTAGCCAAAGACAGAAATACGAAAAGAAAACTGAAAGGAATTCAAATTAAGTAAAATTAAATAAGCTAAGATAACTATTCTGTAAAAATAAAAATTTAATTGTGCTAAAATTGCTGATTGTTTAATATCTTACTTAAGCCCAAAATATGTTTCCATGAAATTTAATTAAAAACTGTGATCATAATAATAATTAAATAAACAAACAAAAAAACGTTAAAAAAGGTGTTACATATTTACTTTTTAAACATAAAATAAATAGTTTTGATTAATAAGGAAATACCCTGTGCCTATTAGGCTTCTATAAAGAGTCATAAACAAACAAATGTTGAATGTAAAGAAAAAGGAAAGAAATGAGAATTTCACTTAACAAATTATCTATACTATATTTCTATCTGGTGCTTTTAATCATATCAAGATGGTAAACACAGAGTATATACTCTGTCGTAATGTATTTGAACTTAAGAAAAAATTACTCAATAAAAAAATTTTAATTACCTATTATAACAATTGCTTTTGCAGCTTAAAATGATTTAATAATCATAAAGTGCTGCTCTGTGGCTTTTAAACTCCCCAACTCTCTCTATCTCTCCCTGTTCTATTGCTCCCGCTGTTTATTTATTTGTGTCATCCATTAATATAAGCCAAATTAATTACGCACCAAAGAAAATTAATTTCCGTTTTGTGCAAACTTTAGTTAAACATTTTCAATCATTTTTTCGTTTACAGGATCTGCATGATTGTGGCGCCCCGTGTCACGCCATGTTCTTCCCGGAGCGTGAACGAACGGTGCTCAGGTATTGGGTCGGATCCTGGGCAGCTGTCTGTGTGGCCAGTTGTCTCTTTACGGTAAGTGGAAATCCATAATTTGTTAATATTAATGCAAGCTCGTCTCTGCCTCAATGTCAGGCACTCAATTTTCAATTTGATGGTGATAAATCATGAGCGACAGAACTGCAGTCTTCTTTCTCCACTCGCCACTTCATCTTTATGCCTGTCCCCATCTTTATCTCAAACCTTATCCTGGCAGCCTTTTGCCAGAGTTTTCATCTGAGTGCTGGCATATTTTTTTTCTGTGGCTTAAGAACATGGCTCGCAGGCGAGAGCAAACAACTTTATGCCAGCGTTTGCATATCCTAACCCAAAGCAATGATTTCGTGCCGCTTCCTCGCCTGCTGCTAATGCTGATCCCCTCTGCCACCCCTGCAGCGAGTTTATTATGATGATGTTGTGGAGGCAACGCAACGCAACGACGCCACTTTGGCAAATCCCACGCATTGACATATTACCTGTCAGCGCATATTTTTCAATAAACTTGGTAAAACATATGCGAAATATATAGCCCCCCTTTGCCTTTGAGTAATGCTGAATAAATTCTGTTTCACATCCACCACCGTCCCGCTACTTCACTTTGCTTTTGGGGGGATTCCAGGTGCTGGAATTTTCGCTTCTGCCAACTGCCCAGCCAGGTGGGCGTGTAGTTTACGTTTTGGTTGGATTGCGTGTCGTTTGCATAAGAGCTGATTGCGAGTGTTTGGCATTGAAAACTCACAGACAGAAAAAGAAAGAGAGATAGGAATAGTTAGAAATGCTTTTGATTATTGTACAATTCTCACATGAAAGTTTGGCATTTTATTAGCATGAGTTAGGAAGCTAAACGAATATGTTTTATAATATGTTTAAATGACTGAATATTATGGCATAAATCAAAATACAAATATTTTAAAAAAGCATTTAAACATACTTATGTATTAAAATCTTAAAAGAGTTCATAACATAATATTTGATGCATTTTATAATATACATACATATATGTATATTTATCGACCTTTTTTCTCCTCAATTATTTATTCTTAATATAGCATGCAAATTATCGCCTTATTTTGACAGTTTCGTTTATTTTTTTTCAACCTTAACATACGAAAAATGCTAAAAATGTTTCATCCTTATCCTTTCTTGACGTAAGCATAGCCAAGAAATTCATCAGCAGCCAGTAAAAAAAAAGAATTCAGCCCAGAAATTTACAAAAATTTAAATAAAAAATCAATTTAGCCAAGAAAAAAGCATCAACTGGCCAAAATAACAACGAAAAACAAATAACCATTTTCACAGGCGGTCTTATGACGCACTTGTGCAATTATCGGTTACTGGAGGGGGCAACAACGAACACATCTATCAAATATGTATTTCAGCCAGCAACAAACAAATTTGTCTGATATGTGCTCTTGTGGTAAGGAGTCGGTCGATTTACAGCTGAAACTGTTATTCTGTGGGGTAGATGTCATAAAGTTGAGCCACATCCATCACACACATGCCTTGACACAGTAGATGGAAGGTTGGGGTGGAAGTGAGAGAACATTGTCACTTTCAGTGCGACGATTTTAGCATAGCTTTGCTTTCGGTTTTTTTTTCGCTTATGTTTTTATTTTGCCTCTTTTGTAATATATTTGCCTTGCATGTAATTTGTCGCCCATTGTCAGAGGCAGGCAGTGGCTGTTTTGTGGGCGTTGCACCGCCTAAATCACCGCACGCAAAATGTGCGCAAATTATTATTTTGTTGCCTAGTTGCCATGTTGCCTCGACTTCATTTTGGCAGACTCTTTTCATATTATTATACCTTTAACCACTGTAAAAAGGGGTGTAATGGTTTTGTGTAGAAGTTTGCAAAAGACAGAAGGATCCGATCCAACAGCTGTCGATATAGGTACATATATACACACAATGACTCTACGCGTTATAAATAGGGTTCAGGGTATCTTCTAGTCAAGCTCTATTGACTTAAGCCTTCGTTCTTACTTGATTTTTTTATGATTATGATTATTTTTTGAGTGCTCATTTTACATTTTGCATTTGGGTTGAATTCATCTGATGGCTGGCTGCTTTCACTTTATTTCCACTCAAATTTTGCTGCTATGGCAAGTGCAAACTTTACATTTTTATTCTCTTCACATTGACGATAAGAGTAATGTTTTGTTGTGTATACTTTTTTTACGTCCACCATTGTAGAAGTGCATAAAACTTTTACGCATTTGGTAATTCATAAAATTTATATGTTATCCGATAGTTTATGGAACGGATTTGTTGTAATGTAACTAACAAGAGTTAATGGAAGCTTATAAAAAATACGCAAAAGCTCAAAAACTCATTTAGCTTAACTTGCTTTCAATATATGCATTTTATTCATGAATTTTAAAACATTTCATAGAAAAAACTTTGCACAGAGAGAAATAAATGTTTACTGCAATTGTTATGTGCAACTAATTTTTAAATCTAGACAAAATGAGTTCGGTTGGTTCTTGAAATCCTTTAATTTAATTATCTTTTTGTCTTTATTCTTTCAGCATACAAAATATATATTCATAACGTGTGCATGTGCAATAATTTTACACAAAATATTGTCTATCGAGTTCATTAGAAAAGTGCACTTAAAGCTTTAAAATAAATATTTATTGTGTTTAGTTGGAAATGTGCGCATATATAAAATATATTGCAATAAATAAAATAAATCCTCATGTATGTGCATCAGATATCTATAGATATATTGTTGAGTTCGAAATTAATTAGTTTATTGGTTTTGAGCTATAAAATTGTCGTTTAATCTTAAAAACGTTACAACCAAATTCGCTTTGTTTTGGTTTTAACAACTTTATTGTAATTAAATTCTGCTCTTTATAACGGTTTAATTGTCTAAGGTTCAGTTAACTGTTTCTTAGGCAGAAAGTATCAACTAGAATATAAACACGTGTATTTCAACTTCGCGAGTCAAACTAAAACCAAACAAATATTTTTCACCAGCATCTATTTCGGTGGGAACTTTGTCGTTGACTTGTGCCATCCGACAGGTAAAACGCCGTGGAATCAGAGCTCAAGTTATCGCCGGGAGGCAGCCAAAGCTGCTGCTAGAGAGACTATAAGAGACAGCTGTCAACAATCAACACCTTTTTCATTAAACGCATTAGATGGGAATGAGAATGAGATGGGAACGAGATGCGATGAGATGAGATTTGTTTTACAATGAAAGCGAAAAGGAAATGACTTGGGCTGTAATGGGCTCTCAATGGGTTGCCAATGGGAATGTGTATGCAGCCTTGTGGGATAGTGTGACATACACGTAAAAGTTGCTAGATACACAACGTGAGAGGGAGTGTCATGATAATGTTGACAACAAATAAGCGAATGCAAAGAGTGAGAATGAGAGAGAGAGAACAGTCAGTCAGTCAGTCAGTTGGCATGTTGTTGACTTTGATGACTTTTCTTAATTACACAACCCTGAAACAGAAAGCTCATTGAGGCGCATGCTGACTCAATGACAGACACTCGGGCAGACAGGCAGACTGATGGACGGACTGACAGGATGTGTGCAAATATGCCGTGTCATGGTGATGAAAGTAACTGCATCCATGATCTCAAACGATAGTTGAACAAAAGTCGTGCAAAATTGTTTAACTTTTGGCTTAACGGGTTAACATTGTTGGACTAACGATTGAAAATTTGCATAAATATGAACGACTAATAAATATTTGTTAAATATGCACATTTAAATGACAGCATAAACAAAATTTGTTTTGTTAGAACATTCAAAGGCTATACAACCAAAATAGTTATTTATCAAAATATTCACAACAACAAAAATCAAAATTGTTAAAAGACATATCACAATTTATGCCACAATTATTTTTTTAACAAATTCACGAATAATAAAAACCTGCGCAAAGTTTTATGTTAATCATAAGCGATGAAATATATGACGACGATTCGTTACACCTCCAAGCTTAACCCAGAGCCCCTTCTCCCATCCTTTGTAAGTCGATTCGTTTTTTGTTGTCTTTTAGACTGTATGCAAATTACCCCCCGTCATTTAGTTTGAATTTGAAATAAAAACCCAAAAATAAACGGTTTGACTATGTAAAAATTTTAATTTAATTTATGCAAAACTCTTAAATGGACACACGCTTAACAAGTCTGAGCTAGCCTAAAGAAGAAAAAGAGGCTGGGTGCAATCGCTTCAGTTTTTATCTTTTTAATGACTAGTTTTAGAAATTTATGAGCCACATAAGCTTTAAATGAAAATTAAACATAAGACATGATATTGTGAGGTGTTGTCGAAAAATTTGTGTAGATTGTAAGGGCAGATGGTGTTTAAAAAAATACCCAAACTGAATGTTAAGATTAATTGCCAATTATAGTTAAAGAAGAATAGCATCAGCTGAAATAAATCAAAGCTTTTAATTTTTTTTATCATAAACGTGGTGATTCGATATGAATACATTTTGTGTATATAATAGGTAAAGCCTTATGATAAGGTTAAATTGATTGAAATATTATGAGAGTGCCATAAAAATCTTTTTACAATACGCATTGTAACTTCCATCAACTTTAACTACCGCAATTGAGAAACTAGAGAAACTGCAGCATTCATTGTCATTTTGCTTCTCAGCTAACATTACCTAAAGTACCGCCAGGTACTATTTTGCATGATATCATGTGTAGGTTTTTCTTAGACCTAAATGTCTACCGGAAACTGGCTAACTACACCCCGTGTTTATCAAAGAGTTGCCCACGCCACATCACGACAACGATGAGATGACAACAAGAGTCAAGCTGTAACTCGAATGAGGCATAATTTTTAGCTCAGTTGGGGGCAGAGTCACAGTCAGAGGTAGATTCATGGTTGGAGTTGTGGCTGTGAAGACTATTTCCGACTTTTGTTGCTGCTGTTGTTGTTGTTGGTTGCTTTTGCTCATTTCACTTCATTTGTAGCTACAATTTCAACAGTCACACCTACAAGCCTTGCCACGCCCAACGCCCCTGACTACAAATGAAATGAGCAGCATGCGTGCCACAACAAATTGCTGCCAAAGCGTCTGTGTGTGTGTGTATTTAGGGGGGTGGTGGTGGTATGTGAGAGGTAACTTATTTGTCAGTGTGGGAGGTGAAGCATCAAATGGGAGGGCGACCATCTACTAAAATATATACGCATTTTATTCAACCCTTGCTACACCCAGAACCTGTCTCAAATCCGTTCCCCAAATTGTTTGGCATACAAAAACAATTCAATTTGGATTCTTTTCTTTATTTTATATGTCTGTGTTTGTATGTGTGTACCTCGTCGTTGTATGTCAACAATTGCGTTATAAAAAACTCCTTCACACACCCAAAAAAAAAATCTCAGGCATAAATTTCGCATGTAAATGAGCAAGACGATAAAGCGTAGGCGGGAATTAGACGTAGGCATCGGTAACCTATAATTTATCAACTAAGTAATATAAGACTAGAAAATACCCTGTAGGTTATTAACAAATGAGTTAATTACTGCTGATGATATGTTTGCATAGTTACTTTATATTTATTTTATTTTTTATTTTCTACTCATGAAATTTAAGTTAACAAAAGGTTCAATTGGCAGTTAATAAAAGCAACAAGTTTTGAATATTATCACACAATTTCTCTCATAATTCTTAAATAAGCGCCACTTCAATAAGTCGCAAAGACATTCATTCCCTATAATTTTAGCATAGTTGCGCCTTGCGACAATTGGGTCGTGTGTGTTACATCTATGAATAATTCAAATGTATTTTGTTCGTAGTAAGAATAGCAGCACATAATGGAGCACAGAACAAGACTATCCCACTCCATCCCCAAGAGCTCCACACTGATAGTTTTGTAATGATCAATTTAAATGGCATTGCTTTGTAGGCTGAGTCTTAGACAAGAAGGACAGGAGGGACAAAAGACAAAAGACTCAAGACTCAGCCAAGGCTTAGCCCAAATGGTAATGAATTCATTTAAATTGTGCGTAATTAGCAGTCAAAGTCTTGAGTTTGGTTTGTGGGGAATTGGAAATTGCAGTTTCACTTTATGTAGGCTTAAGTGCCGAATTGGTTTTGGTTTTGTCTGGCTGAGTGGGTGGTTAGGCTTTCCCACTTTGTGGCTCGTCAAAATGGTTGTCTGTGGAGCCTATACATATATATTGGTGTGGCTCAGAAGCCATTTTAATTGAAATTGCCTTTAAAGCCTTTGGAACTGTCGGGCAATTTGTGTGCATGATAATACACTTGAAATAGCTACAAAAGAGCAGATGAATGGGAAATTAAGCCTTATAGCAATATAAAATATATGCATGTATGTATTATGTAAAAGGCTAGCAGCTCCCTTTACAGCCAAGGACTTTCTGTGTGCGTGCGGCTAAGAGTACTCTCATTAAGGCCAACTTGCCTTTAACCAAAGAGAGAAACACGCCACAAATGAGGCGCAGATCAAATAAACTGCACAACAATCAGCTAATGTGTAATGCCTAATGACCAAGAGATCCCTAAGTATTATTCGCAACTTCTTGCCCCCCCCAATCACTAATGAATTTTTAAGCCAAGTCGGCAAAATAATTACAGAGTTAATTAAATGTGTATATTCATATTAAATATGTATTTTTAATATATGGTTCGCCCCTCTTCTTTCTTTCTCATATTTATGACAGGTACTCACGTTTCTGATAGACTCGTCGCGTTTTCGTTATCCGGAGCGTGCGATTGTCTTTCTGGCCGTTTGCTATCTGGTTGTGGGCTGTGCCTATGTGGCCGGACTCGGTGCGGGCGACTCAGTGTCGTGCCGCGAGCCATTTCCGCCGCCAGTGAAGTTGGGACGCCTGCAGATGATGTCCACCATAACGCAGGTAAGTTCATGTACATAAAGCATGAATGTGTTCATATTTTTATTGACCAACTTTTCTTTCTCCTTCGGTTACTTGGTGCGTAGGGTCATCGGCAGACGACCGCCTGTACGGTATTATTCATGGCATTGTATTTCTGTTGCATGGCCGCGTTTGCGTGGTGGTCATGCTTGGCTTTTGCCTGGTTCCTGGCCGCCGGACTTAAATGGGGCCACGAGGCAATTGAAAATAAATCTCATTTATTCCATTTGGTTGCCTGGGCGGTGCCCGCACTCCAAACCATATCCGTTCTGGCCCTGGCCAAAGTTGAAGGTAAGTTCCCAATCCATTGGCTTATTAATATTTAATATTATGTGCGCAAGAGAGAGTAAGCTACTATTTACCGGAAGTGCGAGCGAAAGAGAGTGCACGACATTGAATTTGTTAAAGCTGAGAACCCACTTGGGGCACATTATAAATTACAAGCACTTAATACCATATACACAAGCCACCGGTCTAAAAGGCCTCAGGTCTCCACCTAAGTATTAGCCACACAGTCTTAGCCACAGCCGCCACGCCGTCAGTTTTGGTCGTCATGTAAGACGAAACCGTCATTAGATATCATTTTGTGGCATTAACTGTATCTATTTCACTGCTGCGAAACTCAAAACAAACCCTATGAACCCAACCAGCATTGGTACAGTGGTTGTGATATGCCAGTTTCTGGATAAAAAATATGACTTTCCGAATTTTTTTTTAATGTACATAGTTACAAACATTAGATTGTATGACTTATTAGTTCTTAAGACAAAAATGTTTTTTTATAATTGCATCTATATATATTTAGAAAATTTTATTTTCTTAACTGATAAATTTATTTTTTAATTAGTAATGGATATCAAAATAATTGCGGTTCTTATTATAAACGAAATAACGAATAATAACCAAATTTATATATTTACATGCACAGTCAAACATTAATATAACGAACTTTCGAGAACACTGCAATTCGGTTCAATCAAAAGCCCAATCAATAAAACGAAATTTCTTTAAAACAAGGTATTAACTTGTCCCATTAAGATTCGTTATAAGGAAATTCGACTGTTAACATTTTCCTTTAATATTTGATTTTTTATTTAAGATGTCCATTTAAATAACAAGCTTAGTTCCTAACTAGGAATCAAAATTTATCTTGGTGTAATTCACAATAACATACATTTTATCCACTGTAGTCGCTTAGCAGCCAGTGCGTGCCGCCCGTTTCACAGTCATTTTGTGGTTCATTTAAAACCGGGGCTGGGCCGTGCTGTGCTGTGCTGTGTGCTTGCCATGTTTTTGGCCGCGTTGAGCCGCAGATTTGATGTCCGCGATTTCTAAGCGATTTAATGACCTACGTGGTCGAAAGCCGACACGAAATAAATCTTAGACAAGAAATGTAAAACAAAATGGATGCTAAAATGGTCACGTTAAAGTGCCGTAAAAAAGACGAAAAAAATGAGCGCGAACGTATATCGTAGAGACCTTTTGTAAGTACACACACATACATAGATTTAGACTTTTTATACTTTTTTACTTGAGCTCCATTTGTGGGTCAAAGAACAAGCAGCAAGAACAGAAATCACAAACAGCCACCGAAGCAAATTCACTTAGTTGCTTAGCTCGGGAGTATATTTTTAGCTTGGTCTTTATTTAACTTCTCTTTTTTTTGCCTGGATAGCCGTTCACATTTTTGGGCTTAATTAGATTGCGGCTTAATGAGTCAATTGTGTTTGGCATTATGGCGCATTAGAATTTTGTTAGCTGAGAAGGAGATGCGGTTACAGATGCTGCGTCTAATGTTGCTGTTGCTGACATCCTCTCCCGCAGCAATTTGCAATGCGATTTCGAATACGTATCAGGCAGTAATTAAAAACAGCACCACATGATAATGGCTTGTTGTGCAAATCCAATGAAAGTGCTTCGGGATGGCCACTTACAATATATACTACGACTACAGACATGCATATATCGAACATTAACTGCCTGTTGTAAATGTCGAATGCAAAGTGAGAGGTTTGGCACAAGCTTAGCATCGGATAATAGCGGTCGAAACTGATGGAACTAGCAAGTGAACTAATTACTCGTTGATCTAAATTACGAGTGGCTGGCCACATTTGTTAAAGACAAAATTTCCAAATGCCTCTTGCCACAACTGCCAATTAATTTATGTTTATTGCATTGAATGGAAGTTATCAAATTAGCAATAAACATTTTAAATGTATTTAAAGTCAAATTGAATTTGAATAGATGAATAAGCATTTGAGTAAGATTAATGTCATATATCAAAATATTGTTATTAGCTACTACTACTATGGTAACTTTAAGTGTTATATATTCTTTAAACTATTGTTTTTGCTTATATGTTATTTATTTTTATATAACTTTCACTCACTCCGATTATAACTGGAAATGAGCTTATTGCAATTTCGTGAGTGCTGTGCAAACACAATCAAATATTTTTGCTTCAACAGGAGTTTGCTTTGGTGAAGATTCCTCTACCTTGCTGCTTGCCTCTCCTTTGCGTTAAAGCGTTAAAGACATTCGCTAATGCATGCACAATGGCAAAGCCATAAAAAACATATTTCCCCCATCGCACAACGAGCCAAACGATTTATGAAAATCTCTGTTTCTGCCTCCACCTTTTCCCATTCCCATTCCACACAAAAAATGATGGCTTAATGCACAGTGTAGAGACGAAAAATCTTGGGCACTGCTTAACAGACAGAGAAATACTAGAGGAGAGCATAAGGAAGATTCACGCAACGGTAAAAGGCAGACAGGCAGCCCATTCAGAAACCATTCAGCGACAATTAATGTTAAATTTAAAAATACATTATTTTAATGTGTCGTCAGCTGGTTGAGAGCTGTTGTTGCTACGATTGTTGTTGCTCTTAAACTTGGGCTCCGAGGCAACGATGATGGCAGCGACGTTTCGTAAACATACATATGTATGGGTGCTACCAGCTACCATCTTTGAGCTACCAACTTAGTCGAAAGCCTCGCCGCCGTTGGCTACGTGCATTGAATTTGTAATTTGTTCACGTTCGGAGCCAAACATTGAATAATGCTTACAGTGGAGATACGAATAGTCTGCCCAGCAACTGTACCCGCTTTCCCCTCTTTCATGCCCCTTTCAAGCAAGCACTATTCGTTAAGTAAATAAACGTTAGCGACACAACAAGGGGGCTTGAGGGGTCTGGGGGACCGGGTGTCCTGTGGAAACACCAATTTGTATTGAATGTGCGACGCGTTGGCAGCTCATTTGATGGATTTGCCTTTTTGGGACTCCGAAGAAGCCTATGAATCACCTGCATAAATGTGTTCATTCATTCTGTCTCTCTCTTCGACAGCGATTTCAAATGCAAAAGGCAAATATTTAATTTATGCTAAATGCCTGGGCATCAAACGGATTGGGTGTGTGAGTGTCTGTATGTGTCTGTCCAAGAGAGAGTGTTTGTATGTGTGTGGCATATAAAACAGAGTTTGATTAAGCCGTGGGCGTATCTGCACCAATTGCCAAATGTAAGCTCAAAATCAAAAAAGATACTGTTAAAAACGACAAAAACCATGGAGAAAAAGCAATAAAATGTCTAAAATAAATACATTTATATTATAATAGGTTATGGATTGTTCAAAGTTCTTTGAGCTCAATGTAACTGTAATAATATTTAAAAATATGCTAAAAGAAATATTAAATTGACATAAGCCTGGCTAACAGCAAACAGTTTGCTTTATTAGCCAAGAATTTATTATGATTCTATTTATTTTTTAACTTTTTCTTTTTCGCTTAAATGCTTAAGAAAATAATATAAGAACTTGCACAAAATTATGTAAATTAAGAAACAGACGCGAAAGGACTGCAAAACGTAATACAAATGACGGCAAACTGACGGCAGGAAGAAAAAGTTGAAAGAGAAGAAAATTAACAATTTGTTGCGCTTTTAGCAATTTATATGGCGCAAGTTGTAAGTCACAAGACGAAGCCGTGTTCCAGTTTGAGTTGTCTGCTTAGCAGCGCTTTTAATACCCTGTACGTCAAACCAAAAGGGGTGTATATTCTATGAGTGAATCTTTCGAATAACAAAACAAAATGCTCGAAACTTAAGCTTTGCTTGAGCGCTCAAGTAAAAGCTTACAAAATGTTCATACGCTTTTGCAGGAACTGTTATAGGCTCATCAACTTTAAGGGCATCTTGTACTCCGACTTATAAGATGAACTTCATAACATAAATGAGAAAGAAAGAGAAACGCAGAAATAGTAGTAGATAGAGAGTAAGAGACACAGACAGTAACCGACTGCCAGCTATAATATTAACATAATTTATCCAAGGCCTGGCCAGTTGCAAGACTTGTGGGACTTAGTTGCCTGCCTTAGTTGCATTAGCAGTTGGCAGTTGGAATCGAGCACAAATAGCCAAGCAGCTCAGCGACTTATTGAGTGGCATAAAAAGAATTGCGTATGAATGATTTATGATATGGACAGCAAACAGAGAAAATGGACACATGGCGAAGCGTCCTAAAACCCGGTTGCATTAATGCATTTCAGCTGGTCAGCAAAATCTGCTTTGGGCTCCAATTTGTAAATGGCAAATGCCTTCACAAATAACGCAAGAACTATCAACCGGCTGCCATTTTTGAGCTTTAAAGCACGACTAAATAGTATTTAATCTTAAAGTACACGCAGAAAAAACGTTGTACAAATAAGAAAATATTCAATCGCATTATTGATTATAAGCTATTAAGATTTCTAGGAATACAATGAAATATTATTAGGTCAAACTAACACGAACACGAAATATTATGGTCTGCGACGGGATTCGAACTTGAGGATGCCTAGTTTTGAACTTAAACGGATAGTTTCGGGACGGAACTAAGATGTCTGCTCTTAAATTGAAAACGGATCATTCTTATACTTTCAAGAATGTTAGAATCTAATTTTATTGTAAATATTAATTTTTGTATTATGCTTGTATAGTTAAATTTAATGTTGTTCAACATTAAATTGAACATGGCATGTCATTGAAAAGTGCACGCATTTTGTTTAAAAAGGCAAAGAAAACAGATAAAGAAAATGCCAGTCATATTTCACAGGATGAGCGTGCGAAACATGACATGCAGGTTAGGAGACATAGGTTCCAAGGGATTCCTGAACACAACCAGAAAGCAGTTGAAAATTTGAAAATATGTGTCCTGAATTTGCTGGCATATATACTAAAGAGTTAAAATGTATACAAAAGAAAGTCAAACTGTTTAGATAAATTAATCGGGAGGGTTCGAAAAATTTACTCAATATTTAATTTTCATGGATCTAAATAATAAATCAAACCAAAAATTCTCAAATAAGTTTTTGATGTATATCTTTTCCTACCAATTTTAAGTAGTTTTTGATTTCTAAATCATCTTTAACTGTTTTCAAAGATTGACTTAGGCGAACTGAAAATACCGGTCCTCGTGAAACTTGAAGAGCTGATTCACCAGTGCGAAAAAAAGCGAAAATGAAACTCAAACAAAAGGGCCAAAGTAACGAAGTTGCCAGTTAGCCAACAACTGTTGGCCAGCTTGCAGGACAACAACAGCAACTGCAAAAGCAAAAGCATCATCAGCTAAAAGCAGCAAGCGGCAACAGTGTGCGTTGTGGCATGCGGCAAGAGTTACGCGCACTTTGACGCGTAAAACCGGTAGCAAAAATTGCTGCCAAATGATTGCGACAAAAAAAAAAATGTGAAGCGTGCGTGAGTCTTCAAGCAGCGACGCCAACAACAGAAGGCAGCAGCAACAACGGCAACCAAAAGATACACAGTCAGAGATACTGCAATGTTGTAGCTACACTTGACTACATGGGGTAGACATGGCTGTATGGCTTACAGTGCAACTTGTTGACAATTTTTTTGTTTTTGCTTTCATCATGAGTGCTACTGCTACTGCCTCCTATAATGTCAAGTCGATGACTTTTTTCTGGCCATATCTTTTATAACATTTACAATTTGGCTTTTGTCCAAGCTTTGATGTGGCCAAGAGTGGTTATTGTAACAAGGCAATAATCACACAAGCCAAAAGGAAATGGCAGTCGTAAGTGATATTCAATTTTCATACCATCTATATTTTATGCCCGACAGAAAATGTATATCTTCATATATAAGTTTTAATACTAAATCTTTATCTTCTTTGAATTATTGTTTGTGTAATTTTATGTTGCTCTTGAATAATTGCGGTATGCAAAAGTTGTGCTAGCAAAAGTGAGAGCTTAACCCTTGATTGGGCAATCCGCAGTCCGAGTTGAAGCGTTATTCATAATTATACATATGGAACACATGTAGATTTTGAATAGCGGTTAAGATCATTAGGGTCTGAAGATGTCGGCACAGCCGGGCCACTAATTTGTAGCAATTAAATTCATTAATTCAAATTAATATAATTTAAAAAAACATCAGACTTAACAAAATGACAGAAAGGTTTTGGAGTAACGCTTTTTACGCGCCCCAAAGCAAAAAACCCAATTTGTAAACTCTGAACCGCGCGGGCCAATGACCAGAGAAAAAGAACAATGGCACAAAGTGTGAAAAGCGATGTTAATGATGCTAAAGAACCAAGGGCACAGAAAGAGACTAATGAATGTGCTGCAGGTCTGTGAAAGAAGCTGTTATTCTTCCAAAAAACATAGACAGAATAAACAAATTTAAGGTTAAATAGTCCTAACTAATTAATTTTTTTCATGTCGCTACCAAATTTCTTTCTAATTTTGATAAAGGTTTGTTTTTTTATAGATTGAAAAATGTCTGAATGGGTTGTTGTCACTGGCGAGTCGATTCAAAATATACATTAAAGCCACATAAATGCTAAGTAACATTTTTCTAATTTTTTGCCACATTTTGGAAGAAGCTTATCTTGACACTTGGCTTTTGGTGCTTGGTTTGGTGCCTCCTGCTGTTCTGTTTATTTCTAATATCCTGCCGCCGTTGGCAGCAATAAACACGCCCCCATTGAATGGTTTTCAGAGCACACACAAAACCCATAAAGCGCAGCGGTTGTTGCTGTCATTAAAATCTCTTTTTGCTGGCAACTTTCACTGGCTGGCAGGTTTATACTCGTGAATCGAGGCCTATCCTTCGATATGGCCCATGTCAAGGGCAATTCCAGCGCTTCCTGTGGCGCAGCATCAGCACCTTTAACCCCTGACGCCCCACCAACCCGCTTTTGTCAGACATTGAAAAGGCTTTTGGCCGATAAAACTTCTCCCCTTTGTCTAATTCGATAAAAGCACCAGAGGCAGATGAGAACACGAGCATGATTCCAAATCCTCAACATTTTTTGCGTTTTTGATTTTCTTTCAGGGAGTGTAAAGTGGCTTTTTTGCTTGCGAATTGAGGGGCGTGGCACAGCTGTTTTGTAAAGTGCTCAAATCGCTGGCGGTATCCAAGATTTCAGTTGGCCCAGAAGAACAAAAGAAAAATCCACTCTATTTCAATTGTGCAAGTAAAAAAGAAAACTTTTCTTAATTACGTCGATCATAACATTCTTTTTTCTTTGTGGATTTTTGCTAGCAATTTATGATGTCGATTGCAGTCGTTGCGTAGATTTCATTATTAGTTTTAGCCTGAGTTTGAGACTCGAGAAATTTGCTAACGCTTTTGTTTAACCCCACTGAGTTCAAATTTATTGGCTCAAGTTCAAAAACGAGCAAAGTTTTACACACCAACACCAACAGGAACACCTTTCACATGTTTTTGGCATGAAAAAAAGTGGAATGTTTTTGCCTGGCATTTTTGCATGACGCGTTGAATAGTTGTTCTTGTTGCCTGTTTTAGTTACTTCCTCTCTGCATTTTCGCTTTTTGTTTTCATTTCCCCAGCACAAAAGGTAATGGGTTAATTAAGGTTTTGCTGGCTGCGCTCAGCACAGACTGCACTGTGGGTTAATTAAGTGGCATAAAATTTACAAATAAAAAAATGGTAGTAAATTGAATATGAATTGCAAACCAAAGCCAAGCAAAAGGAATATGACTTGGCCCTTTTTGAAAATCAAAGTGGGTTTAAGTTGAAGTTTAAATTATGTTAAGGTGAAGAAGTGAGATTGCCAGCTAATAAAAGTGAGTTTACAAACATGTCAGAAGACTTGTTTTTCAAGCACTTTAATTAAATAACCTAAAATATTTTTATTTAATTAAATCTAAGTCTTTGAACAATCCAGATAAAAATAATCTTTGTCTTGTTTATGTTAAGTTTTTAGAAAATTATAGTTAAATATTGTGGACATTCTTTGTTTGCTTTTGCTGACCGGCGCCAAATTATGAACAACATCCGACAATTGTGGATAAAGCCGATAGCATATCATGCCCATACCTCATCCTTATGAGCGTATCAAAAACATGTCAGAAAGCGAAGAAAAATCATAGCTTATTGTTAATTTATTTCCTTTTTGGCTTTAGAATTTTTTATTGACTTGCCTTTGCCCAGCTCGACTGTACGGACTTTACGGATGTGGCACTTCCGGTGCCATGTGCCGTACACACGACAACCCTGTCACCCGCAACCCGCAACGCGTGGGGGCATTGACCATAAAAGGCAACAAGAGAAAGAAATACATACTTCTGAAATGGGACAGGACAGGACAGGACTGGCAATAACAATGCCTCGACACATTAAGGGGAACTTTTAAGCGCCTTGGCCGGGGCTTGTAATGAACTTTTATTTGCATTGTGCAAAGGGTGCACGGTGGAAAGCGGAAAGTGGAAAGTGGGTTGAGCTTATACAGCTGTAGACAAGTGTGTGTGCCACATTCTCTTGTTCAACTCAACCATAAGTCGATACACTTGCCGCCGCCCATTTCAATTCATTGATGTATCCCATAAGCCGACCGCCGCATGTGTCGTCAACTAAGAAGAAGTCCTCGACTTAGTAGAGGGGGTTTTTGCAAGGGGGCCAAACACCCCCAAATCGATTTATGGGCATTTCCGGGTTGAAATCACTTAAAGCCGCTGAAACTGGGGTTGGCCGCTTTCTTGTTAGCTTCTCAGACAGCGTGGCCTTTTGTCCTCGGGCTTTATTTATATTTGGTCCCCCTTGATCGCATTTCTAACTTCTTTCTCTAACTCGTGTATGTGTGTACAAATTTTGCGCAAATTTATAAGATTTATAAAATAAATATTGCTTGGATGAATTTTAAGTTTGGGGTATGGTTGCCTGCTTGTCTTTGGGGTTTGTTTTTGGACGCTTTGAATCGCAATCTACTTAGAGCACAATGATTTCAGATGCCTTTCAGAAGGGTCTTTGTCGCTGTGGTTTGTTTTTTGGTTGAGTCATCTATGTTGTTCTGTTGATGTTCTATTTATGCGCTTTGATTGAGTTATTGTTATCAAGCTAATGGAGATTGCACTTATGGCATAGGCAGAATAGATAATTATTACAGACAAACTTACCCTTATGATGAATGATGATTCAGCTGAAAGTTATTTTAATAATAGGAATAACGGGAGCTTTCCTTTCCTTCCCATTCTTATAGGGTAACTTTAAGTCAAATCATTAAATTCTCTTGTTTGTTACTAAGTAATTAAGCACCCTGAAGTGCGCTTGTCTACTAAAACACATTTATTATTTGTTTTTTTTACAAGAGTGCTACACAAATATGGACACTAAATTTGTTTTTAATTCTCGCACAGACGATGTTGCTCTTCTGCCCGACCCCGACGAACCGACTTATCCGAAGGTTTTGGCTTTATAATTTTGATGACTATGGTCGGTTATCATGTTTACACTTTCAATAAAAGCTACTCTAGTTTAATGCCTCAGACGTAAATGGCAATTGGAAGGAGATTGGCTGCCCATGCCATATCAAATTCCCAACCAGAAATGTCTGAAACTCTTGCCACAATTACGGCCTTTACCCCTTTGTCAACAACTTGAGTTTATTTGGCCTTTACGTATATGCACATGGCAAGGTTGTCGCCGTTGCTGGGTATTGCTGATGCCAGCCAAAAAATGCTATTTGAGCATTGTCATAAGCGGGTTTCCAGACCTTCTCCACCACAGCATCCTCGTTCCGCCCACATAATAATTTTATATGCTTTTTGGCTGCAATTTTTGCATAGTAAGGATGGGAAGTTGCGACAAAGGGGCAGCCAGCTTTGAAATTTGTATGGTCTGCTGCATAATCAACATCAGCAAGAGTTAAGTCTGTTTGCGATTTTTTGCATACAAAATTTTCAATGATTTTTGTGTTTTTGTTCATGAGTCATGAAAAAATCGTTCTAAGCTTCTTCTTTGTATGGCTTTAAATAATTTAATCAATTAAAAGCTGTTGTTTTAAATATTTTATTTTGTTTGCATATCTATCTGCTTACATATCATTATGCGATAAAATGTATTCACCCTGTCGACAAGTTCATCCATAAGGGGTGGCAATTTTTCATATTTTGCCAGCTCACGTAATCAGAGTAATAATAATAATAATAATAATAATATTTTGATTTGATTTTGCCTATCAAATTGACAAACTCTCAGCAACCCCCGAAAAACCCTTGACGCGTGTTTATAATTTACGATAATTGCACTGACTTGTGACATTTTCAATTAATTTGAATCTGGTGGCTCTGAGGAGTCGATGTTCCACACCCACATAACAACAACGACACTTTCAACAGTTGTCGATGGATTTATTAATTAGCAGTATTTATGTTAGGAGAGGAGGGAGAAGTATCCGCAATTAGGACTGAGGTTTGTGATATGATTTGGTTTTGCTCGGCTCAGTCCGAAAGGAAATGGGCAATGGGGGTGTTTTTGGAATGTTTGACTGTGGAAATTTATTGGATTTATGGAATTTGTTTCTCTTCCTATTGGATGGTAGGCGAAGGGTTCTTGACCATAAACGGGTGGCTAATTGGCAGCTGTCAAAAGCTCTTTAGGTGCTTGGCTTAATTTATTAAACAAATGAACAAAGTGAAACATTAAGAGGCCTTAAAGCAATTAGTTAAATAAGTTAAAATTTTTTATTTTTAAATCTAATGTTAAACATTAACACTTTCATAATTATGTATATCTTTGATTGTATTCACTTTGATTTTCCTTTTTTTAATAAAACTCAATTGAAATTCGATTTACTTAACTTTTTGACTAATAAAAATCCAGAACATTGTCAAAGACACAACTTTTTCGCAGTAACATAAAATCTAGTTTATGCATTTTCCCCATGCTGCGTGCCACCTTTCCACCCTTGCTTTGATATTATCGCCCCTGGGGAGCGTGTACTTTAAATAGGCATTAAATTAATACAGCAACTTTTACCGGATTTTATTCATCGTCGTTGCAGCCCTCGCTGTAAAGAGTTGCCAGCCCGCCACACAAAAATTCTAATCGCTTGATAACTTTTAACGCAGTTTATCAGCGCCACGCTCCTAAGTGCTCAGCTGAAAAAAGTTATTGTTAAGTCTACGAAAAAGTCCTCAATCCATTTCCTCCCCTATTAACCACCCACACAACTAAGCAACACGAATACTGCAGCAAGAAAATCTCCATACAAAGTACTCACTTTTTTTACAATCTTTGTATCTCGTGTCTATCGCGTGCTTTGCTTTTTCGCACTTTATTCGCCAGCGCCAGTCTTTGAGAATTTTTTTGGTATTTCCAGTAGTATATCTGTGAGTCTGTCTGACAATCGTTTTGCCCAGACACTGGCATGCTGGCGGAAATTATAGTCGGCGACTTCATGCATTTACTTTATGTTTTTTTTCTGTTCCTTTTTTTATTCTATTTTTGAGATGCCAAAGTTTTCGACGCCGCCACACAAAAAGTTGCTACACTTTGCGGCATGTTTTCCATTTATTTTTCTTTTTCTTTTCTCCTCCTGCAATTTCCTCAAGTTTTGTCTGGACCTTTATTCGTTTTTCTTGTGGCCGTCTTGCGGAAAAAAGAGTAAACAAATTTATTTATTTATTTACCGCGATTAGTTGTCGACGCTTTTTCTTTGTCGAGTTCATTGTGAATGGATATTTTTTGTAGGGATTCGCCCAAAGCTAAACGAAGTTACTCACCTCAAACAGAGATTAGCCCCCAAATCATAACAAGATAACAAATACACTGCAATCTTTACAATTCAACAAATAAAATGACTCATAATATAAGAACTTCACAACTACTATAAAGATAAGATAACAATCAGTCCTGACATTGTTATCTGATAAGCAAAATGGCCAACTAAAAGTATAAATTGCCAATTTGATTTAAGCAGTGCACAGTACACTTTTTCCAGTTGAGGAATTGGGATCGAACACAGTAAAGGAATATCAACGAATTAAAAGTTATTGAAAATGCCGCCACCAAATCACGAGAACCGTCTTTTTGGCATCCATTTGGGATTGAACTTGGGACACCATAATGATCACCATGGACACCATGGACCGCCGCACCACCACCACCATCATCACGGACCACCACCGCCACCACCGCACTACGATCATCATCATCACCACCATCATCATGGCCCACCGCCGCACCACTACGATCACCACCACCACGACGGTCATGTACACCATCATGATCATCACCATGGCCACTATGACCATCACCATCACCACGGGCCACCACATCATCACTGCTAAGTAGTGTTGGAGTTGGAGCAGTTAGATGAAAAGGTCTAAAGTCGAACTCGACATGGCATAATTAATATACCAAAATCAGCAACGAATTTTATTTATTTTAAAAATATATATATATAATATATATAAATATCAAAAATATAATCAATATTATAAACTCAAACAGTGCGTATCTCTGCATTAGGAGATCTTAAAACTTAAGAAAATATTTAACAAAAATATGTAAGAATTATACAAATTGAACAATAAACAAATATGTAATAGAATTTATATTCCTAGACAATTGTTAAATTGTCAAACTTAAAACTAAAAATGAAAATTAACTTTTTAAATGACGCATTGAAATTGATAGGAAACACAAATAAAAACAATTTGATATCTTATCATCATACAAATAACTTGTCAGACATAAGAGTTGGAACTTCAATTTCAAATACGAAAGACTGTTAAATTAGATAAATATTTAATCTGCATAACATGGTTGACAATAAGCGGCTTATGCAGACCACGTACGAGTGCAAATTAGCCACAGCGACAATTTAATTAGATGGCATGTTGCATAAAGTGTATTGTGAATTTGTGTGTAATCGCAATAAGCGCATATAATTATAAATGAAATTAACTATCAATGGCCCAATACAAATATTGACCAATTACAAGCCATTAGAACTGTTTGTCAAAATACCCTAATGAGCTGCAGCTACAAATGTGTAATTAAATTTTTTGTTATCAAAAAGAAGCTGGGCAGGACGGAGAAGGGGCGGCAGGTACTGTCATAAAATGCAAAATGTTGCCAACAGCGTGGGACGTTGATTCGACACCTGAAAATATTGGTAATTAAAAGTGGCCAGTTGGCCAGCTCCGCTTTTTTTGGCCGTCTCGTGATTTTGTCTAATAATGTTGTAAAACATGTTGCCATTAAATAAATTGGCAGACAGGCTGACTGCAAAAAAAAAAAAACGCCCCGAAGTCAGGCAAAGCCGCACCAGGCGTTAAATTTTGTAGGCTTTATTGACAGCTAAAAGAAACAAAATAATATGAAAAACAATAAAGTATACCCCAATGTCTGTACATATATGGGCTTTAATCAAAAGTCTCGACGACAGGCCGCACTAATGGAATCGGTAGCATTTCTCAATATGTCTACTTGTCAATTAAATATGAATATTATTTTCGACCAACCCACCAAACAACAAATGCTGCAACTTTTCGTATCGATGCATTTTTCGACAATTTCATGCGACATGCCTCAAATTGACGGCTATGATAGAGCAAACCCGTTAAACACACACACACGCTCCTGTCTAAAGTCCATAAACGATTTAAGTCTCAATTAAAAATTGTCATCCATATATTGAAGTCTACATTAGTCGTCTTAATTAAATATCTGAAAATATTGAACATGCCCATTAATGGAGCTTGAGTGGCCCGAGCCAAAGTCAATATACTACTCTCCGCCTATCTTTATTGTTGTGTAATTTTATTTAATTACACGGCAAATTTTAAAACAGCAAAAAAAAAGTTCCCCCATATGAACATGCAATGGATTGTTTACTTATCCTAGCATTGAATGTTAAGTACTCACGTAAGAGTGAGAAAAATAATAAATAAATATAAGTTCCAAAGATATGTAGTTTGATTTTCATATTGCGAACTACTATTATTATTATTATTATTTAGTTTGAGGATGAATGCACTGCGACCTAAGAGTTCTATTGTGCGCCCATATTGACTTATCTTATCTTATCTACTTCCATCATAAAAGCAAGTTTTTTTGTTGGCTCGATGATTTCTAAATAACTAATTTTTCCCAGAAAAATAACTTCCGTTCATTGCGTAGGCTACGCATTCTGCTATAACGAGCAAGGAAGATTCTCGTTTCATGTCGCAAAACCTGCAGATTAAGCTTATTATTTATGCAAAAGTTGACAGGCTAAAATCAATTGAATAATAAGCAGCAGTAAACTGCGCAGTTTGACATAGCTTAGTAATAATAGATTTTTGTACATTGTTCTTATCGCTTGTTTACATTTTATTTTTGTAACTAATGCTATTTTTTTTCATTTCAGGTATGTAATAAGTGATAATAATGGCACGAGGCATTGTCATCGATACATCAGCTATATATAAACAAATGCCCTTATAATGAGCTGCCTAAGAGATTGAGTATTGCATTGTCTAATAATAATAACAGTAACTTTATCTATTATCGAACACAAAAGTTCGCCTGTATGTCAACAATGGCATCATTAATTAGGTTTAAATTACTGCCACCGCCGCCGCATTACTATCAAACTCAAGAGTAATTTCAAGAATTACACTCACAAAAGCCATTATGACATTTGACCATCTGTGATTACATAAAACAATTTAATAAACCCATGAAAAATCAAAAATGCGATATGTACGCTCCCAACATAAGAACCACGAGCTCAAACTCAAGCTCAACACACATACATGTGGCAATAAAAATTCCTTTAATAAACCAACAAGACCTGTGAGCTTGTGTAGGAGGGGGGAGGACAGATAGGAGGTACTAGAGACTGAGACAAAGCCACATCAAAAAAGCGTGCTCGCAACTAGTATCTGGCCAATGTAATCAGCCAAGAGCTGCGGCCAAACAAACGATCCCTGAGACTGGAGAAGAGAGGAACCCGCAGCAGCAGCAGCCACAGCGGCATAATGTTGCTTGTTAGTACTAATGATGGGTAACTTTTAGACATCTTCTCTCTCTTTTTGTGCCACACAACACAAGCCAAGCAATTTAATACTTTACAAACAATTTATATTTATTTGTATATAATCTAGAAACAGGGATGTACATATGTGTATTGAGCCTATAATTATTTCCCTTTTTATACAAACTCAATTGCCAAGTGATAACACTTTTGCGTGCGTAGTGTATGTAAACATAAAATAAATTTGTACAGTTGCGATAGAAGAGACGCGATATGACTCCAAAAGTGCCAGGAACCCGCTATTAGAAGGCAATAGTGTTGGCTATTCCATTTGAACATACTACATTCAAACATATGTATGTCATAAATTGCGATAGAAGCGCAACATCCAAAAGCAACAACCACAAGTTTTTGGAACTCTCTTTAGGCTGACCGAGGACAGGTCTGGGTTCCCGGGGCGAGTGCGAGTGCACGTCCAGGCCATTGCGTTAAGGCAGTAAAAATTAATAGCTAGCATAATAAGCGGCATTTTATGACAAGCGTGCACCTTAACACAGCAGTTGGCCACGCCTCAACAAGCCACTCTGGCGCCCATTCGCTGAATAAGGAAGAAGGAATCTCCTCGATTTCTCATAGCATCGCACAACAACTACAACAACAGTCATTAGGCTCAGGTGAGGGATCAGTTTGGATGCACAACTTTGGTGTAGTCACTTGAAAATTACGCAAATTGAAAGTTACATCGTTTGGGCGGGTGACGCGAATGACCAAAACGGGCATAAGGCCAGCTATGCCAGAGCCAGGCAAAAGTCAACATGAGGTGATCAGATGCCGGGACCTCCAATCTCCACTCTCTGTCTTAGCGCAAAAGCTATGAGCTTCATATTGGCGCTTCACGATTCCGCCTTATGATAATTACACGCATACTCCACAGAGTATTTATAGTCATTTTGCTATGTGTGCGGCAGACAGAAACAAGCAGAAGCTTTGGAAAATTGAAAAAAACTTTGCTGTGTGTGTGGTTGACGAAAATATATTGCTGATTATGTAAGAGCTTGTGGCAGTGTATATATTGTTACTGGGTGATTTGTTTGCATTTTCAGCTTATGAAGTCGAACTAATGACTTTGAGTTTAATTGAAACTACCAAAGGGATAAGCAGACATCAACAAGCAGTCAATAATTAACCAGACAATAAAATAAAAAACTATAATAAACGACTAGCTTAAATGTTGGCAGAGGCAAAATCAAAGAATACAAATTGTGATCACTTTTTAAACATTTCAATGAAAATCTTTCTGATATTTTTCAAAAGGGACTATCCTTTTTCGATCACGTTGTACTTTTCGAGTGGAACTGAATAGCTTTAATAAATTAGAGCTTAAACTTAAGCTCCTTAAATTTTTCATTATTACCCTCAAAGAAATAGCGCAATAAATAATGTAAGAGCCTAACGGTCAATAGCTGTAAATCTGTGGGAACGTTTTATATACCTTTTGCAGTTTAAAAATGTATAGCCTCAGGTATTAAAGAGCTTACAACAATACTAAAAACGGCCAAAAGTATATCAATTTAAAAACTTTTATGATAGACTATAAAGCCAAACGAGCACAGAATATACTTAATATAGC
Organism: Scaptomyza graminum; assembly: GCA_018901835.1. Taxonomy (NCBI): domain Eukaryota; kingdom Metazoa; phylum Arthropoda; class Insecta; order Diptera; family Drosophilidae; genus Scaptomyza; species Scaptomyza graminum. Next base: position 1,970,843 of record JAEIFL010000314.1, read on the forward strand.
AATAAACGCTGAGTTTCGATTTGAAACCTAAAAGAGAGCAATCATAAAAATGATTAAATGATAACTTCATTTGGTAATATATGGCATGTACTCGGGCAATTGGTCAATAACATTGGGGGCAACAAATCGATGGATGCTTAACTTGTTTGGGAAGCGGCCAATGAACTCGTTGTTTATTATGGCAATTAGTTTTAGACAATGCAACCAAGCCAAAAAATCTATTTGTAAACTTCAAACGATGTGATATGTAAACGAGAGAGATTCAAAAGCTGCCATAAATCATACACTTAACTGAGTATATCGGTTTCGTTATCTCCATTGGCATTATATGGATGGATCGTCCATATGTAGAGACACTTGTCAAACCATTTTTGACTCGACGCCCATAAAAGACAAGTTTCGGATTTGATATGCAAATAAGCTACAAATCGAAATAGCCACCAACTGCCTGTCTGTCATCCTAACTTTCCTCGCTCTCTCTGTCTCTCGCCTACTTTTTTCACATTCTGTGGCTTTGGCCCTTATAGCCCTATGCAAATGGAATGCATTTGCAGCTTTGCATTTTAGCTCACTGGCCTGCATTTTTATTAAATGTCAAATACGACAAAATTTATGGCAGCTTGGCAATATTTTTAACGCCAAAAACAGCGCAAAAAATAAATATAACCGACAAAAATAAAGAAGAATATAAGAGAAAAATTCAAAGAAAAATTCAGACGCCCATAAATCAAACCAAGTGAAGTCAACTCTCCGACTCCAACTTCGACTGGACTCTGAATCTAAATCTGTTTCTGAATCTGAATCTGGGCAAAAGACAAAAGTAAAAGCATAAAAAATGAACGCAAATGCGGCGCATAAAAGTCATAAAAATGAAATTAGCCATATAGCAGACGGTCGAGGACACCGAGGAACCGAATCTGTTTGTGTCGACAATGGTTGGATGGGGATGAATCTGTGTAGGACCCAACCAAAACTTGTGCACTTTTTATATGGACGGTGACATTAAATTTAAAATAAATTTAAACTGAGGCACTTATTAGCATATGGGATTGCTTTACGGTTCAGACACTAACAAGAAAACTTTTGCCACAAAAAAAAAAAGCCCTTGTTTTTATTGCTTAACTCGTATTGTTATAAACGTACTAGCGATTTTCGAATGTTAACATTTATCTAACACAGAGATCGTTAATGCAAATTAAATCGTATACAAAATAGATTCATTGCACTGATTTAATTAATTACCTAGTTATTTTATGATTATCACCCAACTATCTTCAACTCGAAATTAAGTGCAAGTTTTCGGTAATATCTTCCAGCATTGCCATTAAACTTGGTCCACAACTTTGGCCCAAAATAAAAAACGAAAAACCACGACTCGCACAAGAAACTTCAAAAGAATTTGGCTAACCGCTCGACAAAAAGTTTATTCCTGACGTAATCTCTCTCACAGACATAATTAAGAGTTTTTGGCCCCGCAACTGAATTAGCTAATGAACAAAAGTTGCACAGAGCAGCACACTACTTGAAAGCCTGAACACCAAAAAACCCATGGATATTTACACATCTACATCTGCCATTCATCTTCATTTTGTGTAGCGCTGATCATTTTGAATGTGTCTATTCCTATGGGGTCTGTCTGCCTTTTGGTTTCTGTTCTGTTCGTTTCCTCATTGCTTCAAGTGGTTGGGGGCATCCCAGAACATATTCTAAGAAAATTCATTTCGTCGGCAAAATCAAAAGGGCGACTTTTTGACGCACCCCATAAAGCAAGACAAGCAATTTTGCTCTTATTTGAAAATGGCATAAAACTATTTTGCATGAAAAAGACAGACGGTAATATTTGAATGCTACTCTCATCTCACATGAGTCTCGTGTACAGTGAAAACACTGTTGAGCTGACATGATTAAGCAAACACAAATAACTTAACAAAATGGTTTTATACTGAAAGCTGTTTAAGTTACATATGTTAAAGACAATTGATCTAATGGGGTGAGCTCCTTTCAATATATTTGTTTTGGTAAGCTGTGTGTTTTTTCAATATCTAACATCTGTTATTTTCACTTGACTGTGGATTCACTTTATCAACGCGTCACAGTTTGATTGACTGACTGATGAACTGTTGTTGTGCTGTGGGCTGTACTCTGTCTGGCTCTGCTCTGTTGCCAATTGCTTTGATCTTTTTAAAAGGGAAGCGCCCCGGTTGTTTGGGTGAAATTTATGAGCTCTGAAAAGTGCAAGTGATTTAGAGCAAAAGATTGCCACTCATAATTCACAACCAAAACGAAAAAAAAAATACACAAAAACTGAATTAAAACATTCGGACAACGGCTGCCTTTGAGCTACACAACTCACACGTAATCGAAAATCATTAACACACAACAAGCCAATTAATTGAAAACAAATTGCCCATTAACTAGCCGAAAACGTTAAATCGATCGTCAAAGATTTACACAAGTGATCATCAACACCAAAAAAAAAAAAATACAAAACAACAAAAAAACAAAGCGGAAAGCGTAAACAGCAGCTCGGCGGCCGATTGATGAAACGATCAATGGAACGAGCTTTTATGTATCTCAGTATCTCGGCTCGGGTTCGGTCGGTCGATCGATCTATTGGATAAATTGAAAGCAAAACGACTGTTAAATATTGCAGAGTGCTCTCAAGAGAGCGAGAGTGGTGGAGAGATATGAGCGCACTATGGCACCAGACAGATCGCTTGATCAACATCAAACAAAGCGTACCGCTCAATGGCTTGATTAATGTGCGCCACATCAATCAGAGACCATAGAGAGACTGCAGGCAATGCAGAGTGGTGGGGGTAGGGGTGATCAGCGATCGTTTGAAGTTGCTTATATAGAGCTATAGTTATCGAGAGACTATGGTAGCACCCACACACACAATTTAAGATTCGAATTGAAAAACGCGAATGTGGTTTAAGGCGCTGCGCTTGTCAAAACAAATGAGCCAACATAAATCGAGCATTGGCCAGATCAAAATAAATATACTTATCGCTGCTGTTGTTGGAGTCAATGTTGGCTCCGAAGTGACGACTGATCGAATCAGCATGGCCGAACATACAAATAGCAAATGCATTGCCCACAAATAAATAACAAACAGAGTTTGTTCGGTTTAAAGATCACGATCTTTTTGCAGCCATGAAGCCATGAAGCGTTTGCCAAAAACGAGCAACAAACAAAGCAACAACAACAACAAGAAATCACGTTTGTGATCTTGACTTTAGGAAACCGAATTGCAGAAAAAACTGAAAAAAACCAAAAACTCTGCGATACCGAAACGGCAATAAAGCGAAAGAAAAGTCATTTAAATAGCCGGCTTTTCGAGTCGAATTGTAAGGGGAAACATTTGTTTGAGTGGTTCGCGCGGCAAATAACCAGGGGCGCCGACTAAAAAGGAATTCACTAGAGAGTAAAGCACATACACAATTACATGAAACGTGTGAAAAAGGTCCATAAAATCGCAAATTCTTTTAATTACATTAAAACTCATACAAAAATAAAAAAATTATTAGCCATCTTTTGTATATTAAAAATCTCATAAAAATATGTTGCAAACAGAAATACAATTTTGAACTCCATATATACTGACATTTACCTTACCCTTGTGCATTATGAAACAATATTAGCTACAAAATGAAATTTTTGTTTCATAGATCTTTACGTAAGTCAAATAATGCCCATTGCTCAGTGGTACTTTTTGAACTAGGTACCCCTTTTTTTTTTCAAAAACAGAGCCTCTTTTGTTGTTGTTAGGCCTAGACAAGTTCTACTTGTTTGGCTCTTTTGTGCTCCCGAGCTATTTGTGTTGTTCTTGTTGTTACTATTTGTGTATGTATGTATGCCTTGTTGTTCTTTGTTTGTTGTGCCTCGGCTACACATGCAAAGTGTGGTTTTTGTTGTACATTTGTGTAGTTGCTGCTGTTGTTGCTGTTGTTTGTTGTTGGTCTGATTTGAGTTACATGACAATGAGGAGATATTGGGGTCTTTTCTTGCACAATGGCAGTGAGTTCATCGGTTTTTGTATTTTCTTTCATTTTGTTTACCTTAAAATTTCTGATTGGAGTTTTGTTGTTTGTTTCCCTTCGTTGTTTAAGAGCTGTTCATGTGGAAGTATTTTGTGTGATTTGGTGTTTCGCTTGAGAAAAAGCTAACGTAAAATCGTTTGCTTCCCGCTTGAAAAGTCACTAATTCTTCAATTGTTGTGCAACTCTCGAATTGAGTTTTCATTGATTACAGTTCATTCAGTTTCTCAGTTACTTAATTCCGCAGTTACCTGAGACGACCTCACGAAGAATTAATAAATAATGTGAATATCTATTTGAAATTCAAGGCACTTCAGTTGCCTCTTTTCCGCTCTCTCTCTCTCTCTCCCTCACCTAATTAAGGTATCCATTGTTAATTCCTTGGGGAGCTGCATCAATTTTCTTGGGTCTCATCCCCTTCCTGCTGGCTGCAATACATCATTTTCATAATTTACGTGTAATGCATAACAAAAGCCAAGAAAACAATAACTGTAACCAAAAAAGTGTAGCCACAAAAAGCCAACGCAGACGGCACGGCAGCTCATCAATTTTCCACGTGTGATTTATTAACTAATTTTCCTACACATTTAAATGCGCATTTCATGTGGCACGTACTACCACAGCGAATAAGGAGCCCTCTCGAAAAATTCATTAGCAAAAATGTTGCTTTCATTTTCTTATGGTTCACATTATTGTTTCAGAGTGGGGGACAGCCCTTGAGAAATATGCGCAAAAAATGAGCCATGTCAAGCGTTAAGTGTGTGGGCATTAATTATTTTTCAATGTAAGTATGAATGGGCTCCCAGGCTGTTTTCTGTTTTCTTGAGTACTGCGTGGAGCCATTTATTGAAAGAAAGAAAACCTGTGCTTGACGCCGCTTTCCTTGAGAAAATTGTTGCTTCCGTCACGAATCGGCATTGAGCAATGCATCCACTGTTAGTCTGGAAACTTATCGCCTCGATATGAACTCATTTAAATGCCAAACTGCCAGCAATGCAATTGCAACTATCTTCTCGTTTACCTGCTATACAACAATGTTTTTCGGCTGGCGACATCTACATGGCCATAACTTGCCCGTGGAGCAGAAGAAGAACAGAACAACTGCAGCAGCAACAGCAGCAGCAACAACAGCAACAGCATTAAAAAATGCAACGAACCAAATTTGCTTGACATTTACAATGGCCAAACTGGCCAACTACTAGTTACTGCCAACTTGCAACTGGCTTGTGCACGGCATTCACTAGTTCGGAGAGGCAAATTCTGTGTATGATGTTGGCAGAGTTAGTGACTGGGGGAGTAGAGTGGAGAGAGAGAAGAGTTTAACTTGTGATATTTTAAGTGTTTATAGGTATTTATTTTTATTGTTTTTTTTTTATGCTTAACGATTTTTTAAGTGAAGTGTGTGCAGCTGGAATAGCAGCAAGAAGTGTGATCAACAATGAACAGGGCTCGACTTGAACATATTCTATAGAGAAGTGTGTTACTAGCAAAACAAGAACAATAATTAAAATAAATGTGATTAAACTCGAATGTAAGATAGAAAAACTAATAATCTATTTAAGTACATTCTCACATTTATTGAGTCTGGATTTTCTATGATTTTTTCAATCCTTGCAAGATATGACAAAACCTTTTTGAATTAAATATTATATAATAATCACGATATTTAAATTAACCAAAGAAAATATGTTTCAAATGTATTTTGGTATGTTAACATAAATTTTTAGCGAAGCATGTATACCCGTTTTATCTTTTGGAAAGAGGGGTATTTAAACGTCAACCCCACTCGACTTGAACTCGTATGCAAAATGCTAACGATACTTGCGGGTTTCGCTTGATTTTTTGTTTTGTTTTGTATGTTGCTGTTGTTGTTGTTGTGAGTTTGTTTTTTTTTCACTTTTGTCGGTTTTCAGTTGGTTAACAAGCGAAACAAGCAGGCGGCATAGTTTAGCAAGTTACGTAGTATTTGCATTGTGTTCTCAAAGGTCGACGCAAGTCAGCGGCAATTTAAATGCCAAGTCGAGCACGAGAATACCCCAAGATGTACTAAGAGAAACAGAGCAAGTAACAGAGGGGGGCTACTGTACCTGACTTTAGTGCCCCGAGAGTGCGCAGAATGCGCGGATTCACATTCGGAGCTTGAAGCTTTAAGATTTATGTGGCCTTTGTTTGAGAGTTGCCCGAAGGACAACAATGCACACAGCACTGGACCGCAACATTTTCGCTTTCAATATTCTTTAACTGGCAGCAATATTTCAATTAATTCTGCGAAATACAAAAAAACGATATTAAACAACACAATGCAGCGTCATTAATGGCCATCATATACTTACATATGTATGTACGTACATTTACACACAGTATACTCCTTTGTACATACAACATACACAAGTTTGCATTGTCATGTCCATGTCTGGGCAATTTTTCCCTTTCATTAATCGCACTCTTGTTGCTTTTCAATTTTCCATCGGCTTTATTTCTTTCATTGTCGCTTTGTCTTCTCTCTCTCTCCCTCTTCCCCTGTTTGTCATTTAATTACTCTTAGCATTTTTAAATTTTTGGCAACACTTATTATTTATCAGAATTTATGAGCATATTGTAATTTATTCAGGTGAAAGTGTCGCGGCTCCTTTACATCCGCTGTTCAACTTTTTTGCCATCTCGCACAAAAGGAGGCTGTTGTTGTTTGGGGAACGCGGGCTGCGGGGCGTGACAGCAGCAGTTAAAGTCACTTTTATTAATTATTTAATTATGTGATAAAGTTTTACTTGTCATAGAGTACGAAAACAAAGTTTGCAATTTGACAACAAAAATTAAATACGACCCCAAAGTAATTTTATACATTTCATGTTTTTATTTTTGATGTTTTTGCTCGTTAGCCGCTTAAAGAGAGATTAACAAAAGTTTTGTTTTAGCATTGGCACAGCTGCTAATTTACTTGCATTAAATTTTCAAGCAATATCTAAACAAAATGCCAGACTTATCTTTGGCCAGAGACAAGGGTAGACATTTCTCTGGGCATCACTTAATCCATTTGTTGTCCCCATGCTCCCAGTGATGACCCATTGTTAACTCACTAATCTAAGATTTTTTTCATATCAGACCGAGCTCTAGTGACTGCCAGGGATAAAGAATATCCTATGTCAACATTAATTAGGGTCCAGCATAATTCCGATCTAATTCGCAGCGTTATATCAGACTCCGCTTTTTGTCTGTATTCTGTCCTAAAACAGCATTAACATATGGGATGCGTGGAATCTGTTAATAGACCCCTGTGCAGTTTGACATTTTTATTTCTTGTGGCTTTTATTTCAAAAATTTGAGCACGTTTACAATTTAAATGTCATTTTTCACAAGTAGATAACAGAAAAGGTAGAACTTAATATTTATAAAATGGATTACCTTATGCATTAAATTATAATGAGATTTAAAGCGATAAGACTATAATTTACTCATTAAAAAAACTTGCTATTCAGTTTGTAGTTTTATGTAGTTTTTTGTGGGCTTTGTTGCATTAACTATTAATTATGAACATCAACAAATTTTATATATTTCATCACTCCTATGTTAATTTGAACTTATATTTTTCTTCTATGATGTGCGCTTAAAAATATTATTAAAAATGTCTCAGTTTGTATGTGTGACATGTTTCTTTTTAACGATTTTCAAATTATGTCATTCTTCTCTTTGGGGAATTATTTCTAGTTGGCCGGCTTCTTGTTTGCCTCTCCCTCAGTATCTGGGCTGGGGCTGAAATGCAAACAACTTAATAATAATAATAAACGCAAAAATGGCACATTCTGCTTAAATTTTAAGCCGATTTAAAAAACTGGCGCCAACGAAAACGAAGAGTTTGTGTGTGTGGGTGGCCTGTGGATTGTCTGTTTGTTACGACCATTATTTCGACTGAACAACAATGGGCTATGAGCGGATGGAGCGACAGCTATCAAGCTGGACAGTTGGCTGGCTCCTTGTCAAAAGTTGCCCCAACTTATCCGCTTATTCTCAATTGAGTGATTTTTGACTTGGCAGCCAAAATATCAAATATCTGTCGCGATTCTCTGACGAACGAAATAAGCAAATTCGATTAGACGATAACAAAGAAAGAGAGGCAGGGAAGTAAAGTGACAAGAGCGACTCATATGCGTATTGTTGGCATCTTCCATTCTGTAAATTTGGCCAAATCATTGCCAAACTGTTTGTCAAAAGGCAGCCGGCGGCGACTAAGTGGGGCGTTTGTCGATGATGCTGCAGCTGCCACCGTTCCCAGACACTTTTCACACATTAGCAAAGTGAAGTTGGAGGCAGGCTTTTAACTCCAACTCCAACTTCGTTTTCAACACCAAATCGAAGCCCAATGCGATTGCGATTGCGACATGCCAAGTGTGCATTAGTTCGAATGTGAGAACGGTGGCGTCGCGGAAATAAAAGAGAGGTAGCGGAGTGGGCAATGGCCAAACATAAATAATGCCCCACTCGGTGTGAGCAGCTGGGGCCAGACAATAGAGCATGGCCATTACCGTTTGTTGTCCCAACATCCTTAGTCTTAGTTTGCTTGCCTTTAGCATTAACAGAATTTGATATATGGCCAGGCATTGATTTTGCCTGCCCAGCCGAAGCAGCTCATAGCCAGCTCCTCACAATATGCGAATATGCGATATAATGTCCAATTAAATTCAAAAAAGAAAAAAGAAAAATACACACACTCAACGACAGCTAAAGTGCAGGAAGCAGCAGAAGATACTATAAGAGGAACTGCCTGCAAACTGTTCTTGGCTACCAGGCAATAACAACAACCAACTCTGACTCTGAACTAACCTAACCGGGCAACGATGCGCAATGCCCACCCCCATAAATTTATACGATTTCTTATTTATTTTATTGTAGCATACTATTCTTTACACAAGGCTCGAGAATGAGAATTGTGCATAAAGCTTTTCACCAGCTTTTATGGCTTATCGGCTACGGTCCAGCTCTCCTCCTCTTCTCCGCTCTTCTCTCTCGTTTGCATGTCTTTCTTGCATATTATTCCAATCTGAGCGGTTGAAAGCATAAATCTTGACTACCGGCGCCATAGATCATCACACAGAGACGACTAAATTGTGTGCCTTGCAGGGCTTCTTCAGCTACTTCACGATCCTTGTGCACTGAGTCGGATTATTAAAAATTAGAACATAATGTTCGAGGCTAGGGGTGTTAGCAACTGAAAAAAGTTGAAATTTCAAATGATTCTGATATGAAAATTTAAGAAGTGTCGTGAATGAGATAATAACTGGCTGGGAAAAAGAAGATAAGTCCTAGCATAAAGTTAAAAATTTGCGAGCATCTGGCTTATTAAAAATACTTCGTATTATGTAATACATAAAGTAATTTTATTATTTAAAATTAATGATTTCAAATCACCACATTTCTTGATGGTTTCCTGCACTTTTGTTAGAATTCTTTTGCAACTGTTAAAATTGGGGTCAAAATCATAAGCTCAAGTTCAACAAAACATGTCATTTTGAGTTTTTTTTTTACAAATCTTATTTTCACATTCCGAATCAGCATTTAAGTTTGCAAAAAGGCAGCAGCAGGTAGTACATACTGAACATACATATGTAAAACCAGGCAATTAAAAAGTTTTAATCAACAACTTTCCCACACACACACACACACAAACACACATATACACAAACGTACATACACGCACTGCAAAAAGACTAACTCAGATACAGCTCTGGGCTATGGTCTTCACCTAAAGTCTGGATACCGTTTGAGGTCTCTTTAGAAAAATGTGCGTGCGTGGCCCAAAATGTGTCTGTTTTTGCAGACCTCTAGCACTATCTATCTATGTACTATGTATACTCACTTTCAAGTGTTGTCCTCATCGTTTGTGCATTTCATTTCACACATGAGCAACTGCTACTGGCTGGCAGAACTACAACATGCAAAAGTTGTTTATACGAATGCAAACCGGCATGGGTGAAGGGAAGAAGTGAAACCAAGGCTTGGGCAAATTTTTAACTATGCAGCAATATTTCATTCAGTCAACGGCAGCATTGAGATCTTCATTTAACCATTGGTTACTCTGTCTAACTACAGTGAAAAAAAAATCATTTCAATATAAAGAACATTTTAGATTTTTTTTTTAACAAACAAGAAAACTTTGTTTTATTTAATTCTAAGCATATTTTTTTATTATCACTCGATGCATTGTAAACAATGAATATTTTTAAATATTCCTAACACACTAATTATCAATTTAATTTTTAGGTGTTTAATTATTAGAATAACACATATTTTTCAATCAAAAATCATGATTTATAATTTTGTTTACAAAGCACATTTATCCCTCTGTAGAGCTGCTTTTATTTAAGTAACAAAGAACATTGCGAATCAACATTTGGAGTCAACTGGGAAATTAATTTGAATTGCGCTGCTACCCGTCTGCTTCCAGTTTTAGCATAATTCTTGCAACATGTTAACAAAAAAAATACAAAAAAAAAAAACGAGAGAAAAATGGGAAAATTAATTTGCGTCAGGCGCAAGCGCGACTTGACTTAAAAGTTGAATCTTATGCCTGCACCTTGAATGTGTGTCTGCCTTGTTGCAAGTTGCAAGCTGCTCGTGTTCCATGTTGTGCCACACTCCGAGGCGGCAGTAACAACAACAGCAGCAGCAGCAACAACTTCCTCATTTGCCGTAACATTTTAATTATGCGCCCCGTTAGAGGTATATTCTTGTTGCTGCTGTTGTTGTCGTAGTTAAATGAAAGCTCGTAAATTGCAGGCGCAAATAAATTTGTTTGAAATATGTTCAGGCAGTGTTCGCTTTTCTCTTGATCTAAATAAAAAGCTTAAAAGCATGTTGCTTTCACACAACATCTAATAAAAACGCTTAGGGATTTAACATTATGTAATAAATAAAAAATCAAGGAACAAGGCTCAGTTGTTTTGACTCTCATGGATGATTTTCTATAGAACTTTTTATTGAATATAAACTGATTATATCACTTTTAAGAATTCCAAACGTTTTAATTTTGTAATCTGATTGTCGCGGCATCATTTCGTAATTGAGTAGACATTGACACCTGCGTGTATCTTTTGATTTGATTTGTAATAGCTGATTATTTCGGAATCGACTTCAACCATAATCATCGCCCATCCCTGAAAGTGCCATAAAAAAATGCACAGATGCCTGCACCCGCAACACAGTGGTCAGTACCAGTCCCAGTCTGAGTCCCAGTCTCAGGACATGTAGCCTGTAGGCAACGACTTGTCTAGCTGTCTGGCAACTTTGCCAAAGGTAAACTCAGCTCCAGGTATTGCTGCCACTCAAAAAACACAGAAGGCAAAGCCAGATCCAGGGCCACAGCCAGGCAAGCTGGAAAGCTGGCGAAAAACCGCTTGTCAATCGCTTCGCCAAGTTGGTCGTGGCACGTTTTTCCTCAACTCCTCGTACAAACACACACAATCAGCGATACGAGTATTTCTTTATTTTCTTTCTTTAGTTGTATATATTCTTATATATATTTGCTTTGCCTTTGCCATTTTCCTGTTGTTGAGATCGAAGGCTGTCGATAATGTCGCCAGTTCTTCGTAGTTCTGCTAGCTTTCGCATCGTCGCTTGTTTCATTAAAAATGATTGATTGCCAATTAATTGAAGTTTGCCGATATGTTAATAATCAACTGGCAATTATACGCATTTATGTTATGTATCTAGCGGTTCCTCAAAGACCCAATCAATGCAACAACTAAAACCGCTTCTGACCCTCGTTGAAATACAATTTTGCAATTTGAATTATGGTGCTTATTTGTTCAATATGGCGCATAATATTTGTTAATTTATTTGGTTTGTTTGCATTTGGCTTTTTAATAAAGACAACATTGTCTTTTATTAAATATATTTGCATAATTATTGTGCGGGTTCAAACTGTCAACTGATTTAAATTTGGTTGGCGAATAAAATTGATAGCTGTTTGAGGAACTGTTAAGCTGATGCATAAAAAATAACATCAATTGAATCGTTTTGCCAATTTAACGATATTTTTCAACAACTTTGTTATGGCCTCAACACCTGAGCAAATTGGCAGCAAATTTAAGTGCGTCTTCTTCGAGAGGTCTGCTCTTATTTCTAGCAAAGAACAACATAAAACTTAAACATTTTATGTGTTGAAAAGTTTCGGCAACTAAAAGCGCAAAAATATTTTCACACGCGCTGACAAAGTGGCCCAAAGCGCCAAAGTCTTTGTCTAGATTCTAGCTAAGGCCCAAGTCGGAACCCAGGCCCAGGTATTACAAATGCAGAGACAGAGTTCGGAGTTGGAGGTGCAGGCCGGCTAGCAGACTAGGCAACTCAGCCAAGCCACAGACAAACATGTCGAAGCGACAACAACAACAGCAACAAACAACAACGAACAACGACAGCAACAGCAACAAACTTGCTTGCAAATTGTGTCGTGTCATGTAAAAGAGGTTTTTTTTGTTAAGTTTTCGTAGCCAAAACAAAAAAGTTTCTTCTTATTTTTCAAGCGCGGCCTTTTCATGTTGTTCACACTTTTCATGAAGCTTTCGAAAAAGAAGGTGCGGGGTGTAAGCTAGTATATACAGAATAGGGCACTTAGAATGCAGAGCAGAAAAAAACAAAAAACCAAAAATCAAAAACATGTAAACGAACACCCAAAGTGCTTAGCTCTCTATGAGTTACTTAGACTTATGTCTTGGACGGATCCGTAAAGATGCGGCAAAAATTTGCAAAACACTCCGGCAAATTATATGTATGTAGTATGTACTAAATGTGGGGCTTCTTTGTGCGACACAAAATCGGTTGAGTACGGAATGTAAAAGGTAGGGCAAATGACGATGAAGAGCTGAGCACTTGTGTGGTTATTTGCAGGTCATGGAGTTAAGTTGGGAATATAAAGTAGTTTGTAGAATGTAAAGTAGTTAAAACAACGTTTAAGCGTGTATGTGCATAGAATAAAAAAAATAAAATACGAGTAATCTGTTTTGAAAATGAAATTATTAAATTTATATTTAAATGATTAATTTTTCGAGAATATATTTTTTTCTGTTTAAAATTTGAGAGTAAAATATTAATTTATAATAAGTTAATAACCTTATAATTAATTTAACCTTATTACAGCAATTCACTTTAATTTGAAACTGTCTTTTTTATCATTTCAGGTATGTTAACATATGTTACTTTTCGTTTGGGGCATCAACCTAGTATTGTCAGTTAAGTATATTTACATCTCAGCTAATTTGCAACAATTAAGCAGGTTTATTGCTCCAATATATGTTTAGATTAATTATCCGTACATCGGCCATCAATTTAACATCAATATGCACTTTGAGCCACTTAAAGCAACACAAACAGACACTCACATTACAGAGAGTTGAACCTCTTAAACTGATAGTAATTATGTAGAGCCAATTATTTCTATACGATTGCTGCTACTGCCGCTGATTACCGCAAAACAACTTTGCTGGCTTATGGAAATGTCATTAAATTGCATGTGCGGAAAATGGAGAACGCTTTACAACCGCCAAACCATTGCCATTTGCACTCTTGCCAGTTGCCTCGGCACTTAGTTGTTAAACTGAGCTCCATAATTATGCCATAAAATGGATTTATTTCATTTTATTGTTTGCCCGCCGGGAAGGCGTTTTAAGGCTGCCTGCTTCTCAAATAAATAATTTTATACTCTTGCACAGGTCATTCGATCTAGTTGTGATATCAAATTTTGTTGAAGGTGCACAAAAGTATCCGATTGACAAACGATTTTCAAGAAAATTTAGGTAATGTAGATTTCGGCTAAAACTAAATACATACGTGTGAATATCTTTCAAGCTTAAAATATTTACGAATTCTTCGACAGTTGGGTTAAATCAGTTCCTTATTGTTTATGGTACGTGCCCCAGTACAATTTTAATGTATTTAATTATGGTTATTTGAACGAAAAACGGTCCGTGTGCCCATAGGCAAGCGCAGCTAACGAGATATTGTTAATGAAACCGGTTTAAACTTGTAGCAGCAACCGAAATCCGAGTCAGTGTAAATATTTTCTTTTGCCACACATTTTGGCCTGAATGCTGGGGCTCGAGTTGAGAATCGAATGGACGACTCTGGTCTCTCTCTCTCATCTTCTGTTAACATGTGAAGCACGGCGCTTGAAATGCCATCGAGTCTGTGTAGTATTGTGTATGCTGGCTGGCTGGCTTTACGCACAAGTTTTCAATTTTTCAAGCTCCCTCAAACCTAACCGAACTGAACCGCAGCTTTTCACTTCAGATCATTCTGTGGCACTTGAGACTGGTTCCACCAAATGCCACTTGAGGCTGCCTGTCAAGTGCCCTGGCTATGGCGCGTCAATACACATCGCCATGACTTGTGCAATACAAAATAACAACAAAATAGAAAGACAGAACCAGATAAAAATAAAGGAGTTCAAACTGAAATAGGTATTGTTGTCGAAAGAAAAAATATCATTGACAGAAATACTTGAATGCCACACCAAGAAGTCATAATTATTGCCAGTCAACTATTCGACTAGACTTTGAGTGTCATAAATTTACATACAGACAAATCCAAATATGTATATAAAATGGCATTCACACATTTTCAAGCTCGGGATCTGTGGCTGTGTATCCGTAAGTGTAGTGGACTGGGTTGAGGATTGTCACCTGGCCATTAAGAGACTTTAAATGTGTTTTTATAAAGTCAATTGATTATATGTGTTTTTTTATAGCTCATGAAAGTGAGTTTAGATTGCGACACAATGAGGTTTGTGCACGCATTAAATGACATAAAGTGTAGAACATAATTTTGACCTTAAACACAACTTTAAATACGTAGAAACTACAATAAAAAAGAATTCTTATTATTTTTTGTGTGGTCAACATAAGGCCAATCTTTTATTTGAATTACTTTGGTACTAACCACAAAATACCCACAATACCCACCATTACAAGCCCAATAAATCAAAAAATTTTTGCATTTTGAAAGTGCGTTTTATATTACTGCAAATCGAGACTGCGGCAGACACATGAGGCATGTGGCAATTCGAGGCGGGGCCAATTAAGCCATGTCTACTCCTATATGAAGTACCAGCTCGGCTTGCTGTAAATCAACTTATAGCGCTTGTGTGTGGCTGTTGTGTGAAAACATATCGGCTAAGATACAAAGATACAGATACTTACATGCGTGGCTAGAGTGGCAAGTTAAGCATACATAAATTAACATTAATAAAGCGGCATAAATAAACTATAAAAACTTATAAATAATTTTCAAAATTGACAACGCACATAAATCATTTTTAATGAATGCCCCCTAGTATCAGTACTTTGAAAAGGCAGCTGCAAAGGTGTGTGTGTGTCACCCTTTATTTTCCTCCTTTTCATATGGTATAAACAAGAAAAAAAGCTCGAGATGAATTTGTCTCGACGCAGAAATAGCCTACACAAATCTTCGGCTAAATAACTTATTGCGCTTAAACTTCGAAATAAATATGGATTAACTAGAATTTTTTATCTTTGCTTTGTACAACTTTATTTCCTCAATTAGGGTATAAAAAAAAGAAACATCCAATAAAGCCCATCTGGCAACTTGTTTGTGCGTGTCATACTACAAGCTGCTACAGGAGACTCTACAAACCAGTACAAGTTTGAGTACGAGTTTGAGTTCGAGCTTGAGTTTGAGTTTGAGTATATGCAGATGCATCCTACTTAAAAGTTGTCATAAGTTTTTGGTTTGCCATCATTCGCTTGTTGCTGATTTTCAATTGAGATACACATTTTGTTGCCACGCAGATGCTGATGCCGAGCCGTAAATTATATAAAGTTTTTGGCAAAGTGTTGACTGCACTATGTTTTGGCAACACTTGCACAACAAGAACGACAGCAACAACAACTACTCATACACAGACAACACAGTGCGTGCCCCGGCATGTTGCAGTTGTTGTTGTGAGAGTCTATGTGTATTGCTGTGTGCCGTTAAATGCAACGTTTAGGTACAAATGCACAGATAACAAATTGCTGTACAGCTCACGCAGCCAGCCGTTAAAACGCGAAAAAAGACAAAAACAAAACCACACTGAGAACTCGCTTTTCTATTTGGCTGGCTGGCGTGAAAAATGGGCCAAGCCTTCCACTTGGCTTTGGCTTTTGGCGATGGTTTTGGCTTGTCTTTTCGGGTTACTCCAGCCATGCCCCGTTCCATGCCTCGTCCTTTGTCTTGGCCCATTCCAGACGCAATATCTGCACTTGTCCATCACCCTCGACTTGTGTGTAGTTTCTCATTCTCTGTTGCTGCGCGGCGCGGAAGTTTGTTGCAACTTGAAGCAATCTCGAGTCTCAATTTTTTGTTATTTTGGCTTCTTGTTTTGAGCGACATTTTGACGCTGCCTTTTCAAGTGCAGTTCGATGTTGGTATCATTAGTAGCTGACTTCTGACGCTAGATGGAATTGATTTAGAGTGTTAGATGCTTGCAAGTTGCAACTCTTATATGCATACTGATTGCGCGACTCCTTTTAATGGAGACCATTTGATTGGAAATTCAACGGATCAACGTCATTTTGTCGGCTTATTGATTTTAGCATATTCAGCGACATTTTGCAGTGCTCTGCAGATTTTCAAACTATAAGATATCAAAGAAAATTTATAACACTCAAAGTATTCAAATTCATTCAATAACTGATAAAAACATTCAAGCAGATTAACAAATACACAAATGTAAGATTTCAAAGACATTTCCCACACTTACTTAACTGACAAAGTATACATAACATCTCTCTCCGTCTGTCTTCCACTTTCAAAAATTCAACGACAATAACAACGTGCAACTGCGTAATCTATTCATAAGTCTACAATCCAATCGAAGTGCAGTGACGATGACTTATAACCCAGGACATGCATTTTTTAAAACCATGCCTCACTGGCCAATCATGCAAATTTCGTCAAAAGCCCAAATGTCTAAATGCCCTTGTATGGCAAACTTATTGTCCTTCTCTACCTGGCAGCAGCAGTTAAAGCATGGTCAGATCAGCCACCGTCGAACACCCCCTCATAGTCACCCCCCTTTTGAACGAGCAAAATTTTGACCAAAATGTAACCGTTTGGCAGGCGGAAACGTTGCTTGCTGGAATCCCAGCTGTGACAATACTGTGACAAGGAGGTGAAAGACGAAAAGGAAAAGGACACACATGTAAAATACAAGCTGCGACAACATCGAGTAAGGGACACACACACACACACATACAAACATGCATATGTATTTATGGTAAAACCCAATAGCCATGGCAACAATAGATGAAAGAGCACAAAAACAACAGCAACAACAAAGACGACAACGACGACGACGACGACGATGTCTCTGTGAACAGCCGTTGACCATTGCCTGACATTTGAGCCATGTTGTCAACGTTTCGTTTTTGTTGCTGCTGTTGCAAGTTGTAGTTGTAGTTGTAGCTGTTGCCTTGTTGTATATGCATCCATTATGGCTGTTTGTTACACTCGTGCCGTGACTCAAAGCTCACTTTGCCCAAACCAGGCTCAAGCTTCACAGTTACTCATCCCTCTACAATATTCACTTTCTTGCAATGGGTATTTTAATTTGGTTGCAAGATTTGTAACGCATCAAAGTAAACTCTTTCCCAGCCCCGTCTGTTGGTCCAACAGTCTGTCTACATATTTCTTGACGAACTTTCTTTATAGTGCAGCTGTTTATAAAAGTATTTTATAATTATGCAAAATTTAGCTTAGCAAATAATTATAAACATTTGAATACAATATTATTTTCAATATTTTGAATTAAGTACTATATTTTTGGTTAGGGTATGTATTTATCGCTAAGCCATAGATGTTTGTCAATTCTTGTTTACTGCGTTTTTTGTTGTGATGCCCAAACATGTAGAAGCTCCTTTATGTAACTTCACTACCCTTTCTCCTCTTCTCCTTTTCTATTTCAATGGAATTTGTTTCTGGCATAATTCTAGAGTTTCTATTTTTGTTTTTTGCTTTTCGTTTTTTGTCTATCCACCTTTGCAATCTTTCATCGGTTTTTGCATATGGTTACATCACTTGAACGCTAGTCGGGTAATGAGCCGCTCATAACTCGGCAAAATTTCCATGGAGCTATCCAAAGCTGTTGGCTCCCACAGTAGTAGTTCTACAACTACATAAATCTGTCGTAAATGTTTGAGTGTGCGCCTTTTGCGCTCCGTTGGCCATGTTTTGTTTTTATCTTGCTACGAAATTAGTTACAACAACGAAAACGACAACAACAACAATGTCTCCAATGTTGGGCACTCGAAATGTCATCTGTCATTTGGCGGCAGCAGCTGCTTCTCAGAGGATGTTTCTGTCCTTCCCATCCAACAATTGTGGCTTGTGGGGTTTTTTTATGATCGATAGATGACTGTCTGAGCATACATGGTTATGGTCTAATAGCCGCCTAATGGCAACACCAACTACAACAACAACAGCAACAACTGGTCAACTGGTTAACTGGCAAAAATAGCGTTTTTGGCCTTATTCCCATGTGCATCATTGGCCAATTATTATTATTGGCAACGCTAGTTTTATGGCCACACAAATTTTGTGGCCAGCAGTTGTTGGCTGTCATAAAGCATCAATGAACATGAGCATTATAGGATTGAGCTCGGGAATCTGTTTTAGGGGCTAAACCTAAACGACGAGTTGTCGGTAGGTTTTTTTTCTAACCATTTTCTCTGCAGCCTGCCAATCAAATGCTTTTAGCTAACACCCTCCGCTCCCCTGCACTAAGCTGTTTTAACTTTAATTTTTTAATTAATTGCTTGTCACGTACCGCCGCCAAGTTGAAGAGCCGCATTGGCCAGCGAAAACGAAATGGAACTCAGACAGGGTAGTGAACGAAGTGTGGTTGGGAGGAGGTACAAAGAAAACGAAGAAGACTTACCACAAAGTCACTCCACAATCCAGAGTCCAAAGAATAATTGTCGCGCCATTGTTGCACGTTGCTTAAAATAATAATAATAGTTTTGTTGCTCTTGGTGGTTGTTATAAGTGGCAGTCGGTCTGCGGTTGCCTGTCATCGTCGTCGTCGTCTTTGTCGTCCTCTCCGTGTACAAATAAAAACTCATAAAAACTTCCAGACAGTCCAAGAAGAAGAAGAAGAAGAAAAGTGACTTCAGACACACAAGTAAAAGCCTACCCGATAACAATACGAAATAAAGCAGAAGCAAAAGCAGAGACTAAAGCAGAAGCCTTCAGTGAATTGCAATACATAGAGAGGGTTGTGGGGTTGGGCGATTGGATTGGATACTGAAGAAGGCAAGGGCAGGTTGCAAGCAGTTGCAATAATTGTCATCATCATCGTCATCTTGTGGTCAGCAGGAGAGGCGCTGTTGCTGCAACTGGTGTAACCCCAGTGGGCGGCTGTCCAAGTGGACAATCAAAGCCAAAGCAAACTATACTTAAAGCAAGTTAACCAGCGACATTTTTCAGATGCCAAGGCGACTGCGAACAGAACAAAAGCTATGGCCAAGACAGCAGTGGCCAAGACAGTGAAACAAAGACTCAGACTGAACAAGCAACTAAACGGGCGGGCAATGGCTTGGGCAAAAGCAAAGAGCGGAGAACGGCGCAAAAAGGCTGACCAAACATGGCTAAAAGTGGTTGATAGCGACAGTGGAGTAGTTACAGAAGAGGACTTACAATTTCAACAATTGGTAAAAATAAATAAACGTTTATAAAGAAAACAGTGCAAACTCAAAGTAAATTCTTTACAATAACTTGATCAGAGCAAATATGTTTTGTGCAATTGGGAACGACAAAATATGGGATCGACTTGCAGACGTTTAAATTGCACTACAATTATAGTATTTACATGTATTGAATTGGCTTAAAATCAAATATTTTTGTGGGACCCTTAATTCATTAGGTTTTTACTAATATGTTTATTTAATTTTTGGGCAACTTGCCAGCTTGGGACGCCACTGTCACTGGTCTCTTCACATTCCCAACTTCTGCTTCTCCTGTTCATACAAAAGTACGCCCACCGTTTTTGCTGCTGTAACTACTGTCCAGGTTTTGGCGGCGTGTTGTGGGCAATCAAAGCAATTGCAGGTCCCCGGGCTGCAAGTGTTGGGTATTTGTATGTATGTATGTGTATGTAAGGGAGAGCAAGAAGAGCAGCTGTGTTAAACGAAAGAAACCCTGCAAAAATAATGAGCTGTTACCCTTTGAGGACCTGAAACTAGCAGCCGGGCTCTGTCTCCCAGTCTACAACTAGGAAATTAATTAAGGGACAAGAACTGAAAAAAGTAGACAGACGGCAATTGCTTCAAGAAAAGTGTCGTCGGGTAAGTTGCTTGATTTTTGCACGATATATGTTAATATGCATGTGCAGGTACTTATCTGTTTCTGTCTTTCTCTCTATCGTTGTGCAATAAATCTCAGGTGAATCTCAGTCACGCCTCTCAGCTGCTACTCTAATTTTTATGCATGACAACGCCGATAAAAAAAAAGAAGCGTTGGCCAAAAAGTTTCTTCTTCTTTATGGGAAAGAACAATAACTTTTTTTGTCCGCTTGTTTAATTTCTTATGCGTTCGCTCGCGTTGCGCTGGGCGGCCAAGCTTTCATTAAACTTTGATTAAAAATAAATTATTGGTTATTAAAAATGATTAGTTTTGCCAGAGTGAAGCGCGCACTCAACTGAAGTAGCCAAAGAAACGCCCCAAAGCATTTTTATAAAGAAAACAGCGAATAATGAAATTGTTAATAGCCTTGTGGCGGCCGAGGAGATTCCACTAGGATGGAAACGAAGAGGTGGATTGGGGATATAAGGTCGTTTGATGTGACAAAGCAGAGGGCAAAATAAAAACGATGATGGTCATTTGAAAGTCAATGGCGATGGTAACAGCACTTGGAATATGTTCAAGCTGCTTCAAATGTGATTATTATACAGGAAATATTAAATTTTATATTTTTTCAATACAATCCTTCTAAGTGGCTTTCACAAGTTGTAGGATATTAAAAATTCAAATAAAACAAAAACAAGTCGAATCCACTCGTAAGGTTATTAATAAACTGAGTCAGTCTGTGGGGTTTGCTTAGGCCTTGACTATCATTTACTTAGTCATAATTGGTACTTAATCCAAAGTAAGTAAATTATACTAAAATTCATAAAAACTGGATTTCTAAAAATTAAAATAAAAGCTATATATATATATAACATATATCTTTAAACTAAAATTCCTTGGCATTTAAAATAACTGAATCGCTAAAATACCACAACAGATTTCCGATACACATTTTTATGTGGCGAAAACTTTACTCAACTACATACATATAAAGTAGATAGCATATAGGCTTACCTGCACAAATGCCGCCCATTTATCAGGTCGCACCAGATGGCTGTCAGTAGCTGATAGTCCCCACACACCCTAGCCCCCAACTCCTGGTCATATAAAGCCCTCGTATATGTGTCTTTAAAACGTTCAAAGCATAAGTCCGTTGCCAGTTGAGGCAACGTGTATATAGTTGGCTTTATGTCTTGGCGTTTTTATGCCTAACACTTGGCCCCTTGCACATACAAATGTGTACTGTTTATTAGCAGTTTGCTCACAGTCACTTCCCACTCCATGGCTGGCTTGCGGAACCCCCAAAGCGCCCACACATTTCCCCTTGCCACACTATTCCTATTGTGGTCTCTGCCAATTTTTTCTTGAGCGTTTTATTATTATTGTTATTTTTTCTGCCGCCTGTCATAATTTTTGTTTATTTTGCTTGTTGTGTTTGTGCTTCTTGAGAAAATACAGCTACAGGGTGGGCTGGCAGTTAGTACTTGTACATGGGAGCATATGACATTTCTCAGAGCTTGTTTTCATTTCCATAGCTGTTGGAACTAAACACAGCTGTCGCACAATCTTATTATGCAATAGTGGGCTACGTATTGTTCTCTTCCAAGTAGGCTTAAATTCGAGCTTCTATGGATATAAGATGTATCCAGCAACTGCAACTGATCAGAAACGAAAAGAGCAATGTAAACTTTTGCTTAATACTCGAGTTTATTTGCCACAATCGAAGCCCGCACGCAAATTTCATTGACGTTTGACACTTAAGAGGCCCACCACACACATACATACACAAGCACAACTAACACACACAGACAAATTGATTAAACTGTCAAGTGACTTTATAACTGGCAGCGCTGACATTTTGATTATTAATCATTGCCAATTGCCAATTGGCTGAGCGCAGTCAATGACAGAGACATAATTGTTCAGAGGGTTACTCAAAACGTTTGACGCATAAACTTCAATTATGGTAGTACCTTTGGCAAAACATTTGTAAATAAACGCTTGAAAACAACGTTTGTTCTTCTGACGTTAATCATTATTTCAAAATACATATATTAAATAGAAAACGTTCTCAATTTCATTTAAATGTTTAATGCAAATTTTCGGAAACTTGTAAGGAAGCTTTTTGTTGATTCTAAAGAATTTCATAAATATTTATTAAGGCTATTATACCGTTTACAAATACCGAAGTCCATAACCTGAAACATATTCTTTGAACAAAATAACTTTGCTTCTTTAATTCTTGTATCTTATGTTTATAATAATATTTCAAATATTCTCTCATGTTTTCAATCGAACCTCAGCTGCAAGTATCGCAAGTATATGTGGCACTTATCAATGCGGATAGACAGAAGACAGTTACGTAGCTGACTTAGCCCATTGACTGCAATGCGGCCCAGACAAACTGCATTATAAATTTGAGTGCGAATGGCTTGAGGCTTGGGTGCAATAATATTTTTGAAGCAATTCGAATGAACAGAGCAACACTCAGTCAACACTGCCTTCACCTGCCCGCTGTCAGTTTCTTGTCATTAGATAATTTTGTATTAAAATGTTCACTAATTGCGACAGAAAACTTTTCAACCCCAATTTCTATAACTGACTGTATTTACTTTATTGTCGTCCCATCGGCGACCCTTCTGTCTTTTCCATTAACTTTCACGCAAATGAGCCAAAAAGTTGTTAGACAAAACTATCGACAGCAAGGAGCAAAGAGCACCTGTTGCTTGCAAAGTTAGAGAGAAAGAAGGTGAGTTGAGAGTTCTTAACTTACTTTTATGGCAGTTATGCGCTCCGAACTTTTGGCATGCAATTGTGTTAAGTGCGTTTTGATAGTCAATGAATAGGTGGATGGCCAAGTTAGAGCTTGTAATGAGAGAGGTTCAAGTTGAAATAGTTCGAATAACAGTTCCAAAGACAACGAAGTTCAAGACGCAAGCTTAATAAAAAGAATGATTTGAGTAGGGAGAAGGCTAGGATTACAGTCAATGAAGATATTATTATATTATTACCAAAGCGTATATTTTGGATAATCATAAGAACCTAGATCTGTTGCTTGAGGTTAAAGAAGCAAGAATAGCTTTAAGAAACAATGAAGAAGTGAAGGCAACAAAGTACTTACAATAAATGTTTGTTTGCTCAGTCGCACTGGCAACTAGACAATGCCAACAACAACAACAGAAACGAATGCTAATTTAATGGCACAAGAAGTGTAAAGGCTAAAAAGAAAATCCTGGCGAAAGCGGCGCCATTGCAATTCAAAAAAACCTAGTCTCTTAATGAGATTGCAACTGCTTTCGAGGAGGATACCTTCTCACACTTAGCTAAAGGGTAAAAAAAAAAACTCATCTAGTAAGTGAAAGAGAAAGAAAGAGCTTGTAATAGGGCAAAGCATTTAATGATGCACAAAAAACCAAAGAAACCTCAAAACCAAAACCGAAAACAGAAACCCGAAACTGAATCCAAGCTGCATCCATGTTAACTTTTGCATCCCGTTAGTGTAGCCGATGGCAAAGTTTTGGACTTTCTGCACGTCAGAACAAAAGCTGCTTAAAAAAGTGGTGGACTGATTGACTAGGAGTAAAAGAGACAGACAGGCAGAAATAAAAAGAGAGAGAAAACAATATGGGGCAGCCATCATTGGCATTGTTTTGCTTGTTGCGTTGCTGTTGTTTTGTACTAACTCGTTAGCTGCACATTTTGAGTTTTTTGTTTTTTTCGCTTCATTGTCTTTTTTTGCTTTGTGTGTAAGCAGTATTGCTTTTGCCAAAAAGCGCCACCTGGCGGCCCAACGCGCAGTAAAGTCATCAATATTGCTTATTTGCAACAGTGCTTTTTGCTGCTGCTCCCCTCGCTCTCAACACATTTCTTGTTATTGTTGTTTGGCAGTTATTGAAGCTACTTTTCTTCCTCTTCGTTCGCTTTCGCCTTTGAAAAAATTGCACACATGCAAGGAAGACTGTGTCTGCACAAATTGCGTTTTGTTCTGCTGCCGCTGCTTCCGTTGTTGTCCCGTTTTTATTGTTGCTTTTGTTGTGCGTTGATTTATGTGCACTGCATGTGAATTTGTCTTTGCGTGTGTGTGTGTGGGCGTGACTGCAGCTGAAGTCACTGTCGTCACCCAGTTGCGCACATGCCTATTACAAAATCCATTACGTGTTGAACACATCGTGGGTAGTGTGTCGGATAGACCTTCATCGCTTCCATTCGGCTACCAATTACAGCTGCATATACTTTTACTGAAATTGTAATGCAGTTTGTGTGCGGTCTATCCACAACTCAATATACATGTTAAAAATCGTTATATTTTGGGCTGAAATGCACTATTATTCGACTCAAAATACTTTGGATAGAAAAGTGCATTGGCCGAACATGAAATAACGCATGCCAAAAAAAAGAACACATGTTCGCTTCCATATGTACAAGGCTTAATCAATGCGACGTTTCGAAGAAATCAAATAAATTAAGTCGTCAACTTTTTCCGCTTACAACTCTGTAAACAAATGAGGCTAATGTAATCGATTACTTTTGATGCAAGCTGTAATGCATGTTGTGGTCGGGCCTTATTCTGCTCTGTGCCACTGGGCATCGTCGCGTCGTCGCCGACTTCCCTAGAGGAGACATTGAGTGCAGTGCAGTGCCATCGGCTGTATTCCTAGCTATACAGCTATACTAGTTGTGACTTGGTTATGTGTGTAGTCAGCTTTGGCTTCGAGTTCGGCTTGGTGCGTCTTGTTGCGCATACAAATTGGTTTTAGTTATTAATGGTGTGTATAATTAAGCGGGTGCCTTTTGTTGCCAACTTTGTCTGCAGTTTTGTTAGAATGCTTTCTTAATAATTTGTGTGCGCATTGCACAAGACAAATAGTGTGAAATCAAGTAGAGGAGCTAGGCAAAGACAAAACTTGTGGATGGCTTAAGGAAAGAAAGTGCCCAGACAATGCCACGAAAGGAACTTTTAATTGATGTCAAGCTCACCTACAAATTATAAGTACAGTGGCTAGATATATTCGAGAAAATAGATGTTCTAAGACAAAAAAAAATATTTCACTACAAACAAAAGAAAAAGTTATTTTGCTAGAACGCATTCGACTTAAGACTTTTTTGCACGCTTCATTTAAGAGTTAACTTATTTTGTGGGTTTGGTTAGGTTGGTTGACTTTAGTCAATGCACCAACCAAACCGAGTTGAGATCTTAAACAGCCCCAAGGGTGTCCCAAGCATACAAATCAAGTCAAGTCAGGTCGAGTCAAGTCAATAACTGTCCGTTATTCCGTCCATTTCAATTAAAAAAGTGCCAAAAACAAGCCTAAGCTGAAACGCAAACCCTTACTTAAATTGTGTTTGTCTATCAATCAGTCAAACAAATAACCGAACAAAGCACTTGGTCCACTGACTTAACAAATTTGTACTTCAATTGGAAAATAAACCTTTTTTCCTACCTCAATTCTATAGAAAAATGCTCATTACGAATGCAGGATGCGAAAAACTCAGGCTACAGTGAATGATAAATGGGTGAAAAACAAGATTTTTAGCGATATTTGTTTGAATGTTTTTATTTTTTAATTTTGTCAGATATTTCTTTTAGTCTCGCACTCGAAGTTAGCATGGAGAAAATAAAAATATCGTAAATTGGTGCTAAGTGCAAAGCAAATGTTGCTCTTGTAACTTTTAATTGAATGTATACAATTGACGAGCGAGTGAGAAAGATTCATAAATTTTCTATAAATATTTGGAGTTTGTTGAAGAAGTTTGTCAGCACTTGCGGCAACTCCTTGCTTCTTAGTACTTCTTCCTGCTGCCTGCAAAAAGTAAGCCGCAACTTTTATAATTTATTTTCCATACATCTCGGGCATGTTATCGCATATTTTGCGTTAATACATATTTAACAATACTTACTTTGTATTTTTCTTTGCCCTCATGCGACCCCCAACCAACATTTATTAGAAACTAAGCTTTGAAACACCAAAGCTGATCCTTTTGTTCTTAGCAACTCCAGCAGTTCGGGACAATGGGACGACAAGCCGGCTAAAATGTAAGCAAAACTCTGGCCAGTCAAACTCAAAGAAAAGTTTTTCCCCCCACAACAAAACACAGAGGAAGAGAAATCTAAAAGTTTCCTTCATTTTTGCAGTTCCCCAGTTGCCCAGTTCTCTTGTCTCTCTTGGGTCTTGACGCCGCCGGTGTTGACTGTTGTGGGCTGAGCAACTTTCCACTTGAAACTCTCAGTTCTTATTTGATGTTGTTTACGTTGCATAGTTTGTAGTGCACCAAGATTGCATTCGATCAGACTTAAGTTTTTGGTGAAAAAAAAAAACACTTGTAGTTAATCAGCTTTCGTGTTGATCTAACACTTTTTCAACTTTAATCGTTCTTTTTTTAATCTTAGTCTATTGCTCTGAATTACATTACACATTTCTCTTGACATTTGACAACATTTGCCTAGGCATATTTATCAGTTTAACTTGACCAACCTTCAATGCACCGCGCTCACGCCAAAACCACTCCATTATATTAAATTTCCTGTAATAAACATTATTGTAATTTTACAAGGCAGCTTTCCGGCTCGCTTCTGAGCCGTTGAACTTTCACGTTCTCGTGTCGCTGGATAATTGAGCTTAGGCCATGCCATAGAACACTCGGACAGGTGCGGGAAGGGGACACGTAAGGAACCGCAGAAATGCGTGTTAAAAGACGTTTAAAAAAGGATTTATTGTTTTATTGTTATTTGCCTAGCTGAACCTTATAGTTAAGACAAAAAGACAATCAAGAAATGGGAAATTGAAGCAAGCGATGTTTCCTTGTATTATCCTTTATTGTTTTTATATAATTTAAGCTCTCAAATGAAACTTTTCATTTAAATTTATTTATTAGCAGCTTTCACATAGCCTATGATTTATGTCGTTATCCTTTTTCGGTGGGGTTAAATCTCTCAATTTCCCTCGGGTGCTTCCAGTCACAAAAAATTTCGTTATTTATTGCACAAACACATGCCAAAACATCCTTAACCTTAACCACGAGCACGTATTATTCCAGAAAAAAATGGAAGACAAGACCGGATTCTATTCCATTTGCTATTTTAAAACAAGAACGCCAAAACGCAAGTTGCGCAATTTCATAAATTTTAATCCTTTTTTATTGCGGGGGAGGTAGCTCGGAAAACCGTTGCGACAACAACAACGAAAGGTGAGCAGTTGGAAATGGAAAGTGAAACACACGAAACTCATTTCCGTCGCGCTCTTGGCTTGTGTTTTAACCCGCAGTCCACAAGAGGCAAGGCAAGTGGCATGGTCTTGCCTAGAAAATGCTTCAAAAATATTCACTACACATGTTGCACTTGATTGAAGAACTCAAAAATACCTGTTAAAAATTATTTATTTTAGATATAAATATATTTGATATTTATTTATATACAGATAGACCAGATATCATAAATGAATATACAATTTAATATTAAATTACTAAATAACTATTTCGAAAGGAACATTTTTTTAATATAAATTGAATTAATTTATCAATAAAATATATCGAAATATTTGATTACATTTTGTAAAATGTTCAACAACATTTTTATTAATATAGTTCTCTGTGTCTTTGTCTCCTTTTCCACAACATTCCATATTCAGTTATATTATACCCTCTTCAAAACTTAGGTTGAGTGTAACATGTTGCGCCTAACCCTCAGTAAACAACATAAAACTAACCGACTCGTCGGATAGTGGTAGGCATGTGAAAGGAGGCGAGGAAGCAGGAGGAGAGTTAAACGTGGTTGGAGTAGACAATTGTATAAGCGCAAGGTACAATATGAAAATGTAAGAGTGCTCAGTGCAGCACTAATTACTTTGGCACCTCACATTATGTGTGTGTGGGAGCCAGAGGTCATAAGGCAACGGGCATAGAAACTGGTAAAGAGGACATAAAGGACGGCACACTTAATGTCAAGCATACGCTTGCGGTTAGCTTAAAAGCCTCCACACACCTTTCATTCCCTTCTATCTATGCCTCTCTCACTCTCTTTCTTTAAACCTCTTTCTAAGTTGGGTGTCGCGTTATTCAAATGGCAAGTTTGAAATGGTTCCAAAAAGGAAAATAAAAATAAAAATTGCGAGAAAAAAGGAATGCGTGCGTGTGTGTATGTGTGTGTTTGTGTGTCTTTTGTTGAAATGTACCACCAGGACACACCATTGCAGGACAGGATGTGAGCAGGAGTCGTGTCCTGGTGTCCTGTCGCGCGTAATTTATGCATGTCTAAGCAGCCTTTAGCTATTGTGAATGCATTCGCTGTTTGTGTGTGTGCTCTTATGTGTATGTGTGTGCCTTTTAAAATGACATATACAGAAATCAAATGCTTTGATTTCTTCACTGAAGTGGGAATTGGAGTGCAGAATGACAGATGGGATATCAATTGAATGCTTGAAAAGCACTCGTTGAAACCCATAACGATGACACTGAGAGAGAGAGAGAGAGAGGGAGAAAAAGACATAAAATATTTTTTAAATTTGCTTGTTCAGAGTCGACAAAAATGCCGGATGACAAACTAACAAAGGAACAGTTTTTTAGTAATTTATGGATTGAAAAAAACACGCTAAGTTATTATAATATGTATGTAAAATTAACTATGGATGGGAAAACTATAAAATAAATAGAACTTAAACACATTTATCGCTTATAATAAAGAATACAAAAAATAAACTAAGAAAAAGTAAAAACAACATTTTCATAAATTGCCATAACTTAGTTGTAAAACTCAAACAAATAAAATAATATAAATACCTAGAAATATTTTTCAAACAAGCGACAGCTGTAACGTATTTATTGTTAATTTTTTTTTTTCAAGAATATATATATTTTGGCAGTAACCTTGTTTATGCCCGCATAAACAGATATTCTGATAAGGATCATGGCACATATTGTCGTTTGTTCAAATATCATCAGGTTGACGAGCAAACTCAAACCTGATAAGGTTCTGTGACAGTTTTGCGATTCGAGTTGTGTTGTCAATTCTAAAAAGCACTTGGCCCAATCAAAAGTTCAACAAACTGTTGCACAAGTGCCAAATAATTAAAACAGCAACAATGTTAAATGCAAAAAAAAAAGCAAAAACGAAAAATTGCGACACGCGACATTAAAAACGTGGCAGGCAATAAAAATTGAGGTCAACAGCAGCAGCAACAACACTACAAAAAAAATGAAAATAACAACTGCTAATGAATAACAAAGGCATAAAAACAACAACTACAACCACTATTGTGGGGCGTTATGAAAGGGGGGCACGCAAAGAGTGAGACGACAAGCTTTTTATCAAGATGCGCAATTAAATATGGTAATGTACAGAAATGGAAAATGGAGGCAACAACAACATGATATGAAATCTGCACACGCGACAAGTGTCATTAGCATTGACTTGCCTCAAACCCCTTTGGCCCGCACATGAAGCCACTAAAAAAAATATATATAAATGAAAAAACTTTAAAACAATTAAATGTCATTTTGTGGCACATTTTATTTAGTAAAAGTTGGCAATGCGGCCTGAGGGCGTGTCAGTTATTCTGTGTGTGTGTGTGTTTGAGTGTGGGTGAGAAGAAAAATGGAGAAGGGGTGGCTTTTGTGGCATTGCTGCTGACGTTTTGTTAAGTGTTGTTGTCAACGCATTTGCGATTATTTGCAGCAAATATTTGAAAATTAAACGCAAGCCCATGAGACGTGAATGGGGCGAGGTGGTGGGTTGGTGGGTTGCGGCATCGACATGCCCAAAATTTGTTGAGAATTTATATTACGTGTCGACAGCAACAAGAAGAACAACAACAATGATGCGCGTAGCAGCTGTTGGCGAGGCGAGGTTAGAAACTGGGGGCAGGCACAGACAATGCAAACAATTTCAATTTGCATGTAAAAACAAGGACACGAGCATTGTGACAAACACACACACACACACACGCACGTACGTTTAGAACAGGGAAATAGAGGGCGAGTGACTGAGGCACACTTCTAAAATGGCTGCCAAAGTTCAAAATGCAACTATGCGGGGTCGTTCTTGTCAACTGAGAATTGCGCATAAACATTCGGGGGGACGATCGAAAGCATTAAGTGGCGGTTAGGAACATTTGTGGTATTAGGGAACATCTAGAACTGTGGCATGAAACGTGTCCTCAAATAGTAGTGTCGAGAAAGGCAAATGTCAACAAAAGGTGACTAGTTGATTACAGGCATGAACATCGCTTAAAGTCCTACAAAACACAATTACAAAAATGCTTCGACATTAAATGTAGATATATGTATGTAAGCATGTTTGAATTTGTGTAGTTAAGTTGAATGTGTTAGCAAAGAGTCTTCTTGGGTAAATAACAGGTTAAAGTCATTCAACTACTAATGTCAAAGTAAAGTTGCCAAAGCGCCACTATGAACACGATGCGAACTCAACTTTATAGAAAGCTTTTATTGTTGTACATCTTTTGAATGAAACGCAAAAGACCCTTTTCATCTATGGCATTTGGTTCCCATAGCGAAATGTTTACCCCTCCCCTGGTCCAGTGTCAAGGTTTATTAACAATTTACCCTCGCAGCACAGGCATCCTGCATCACCCACGTTCCATCCCTATTTACTAGCTTCCCAGCCCCATCGACAATATTCAGCAGCTGCTCGTTTCATTCGCTATGTTGCCAAAAGGCAATCCCCAGACATGTCAATTCACCTGCTGCTTCTGCTGTTGCTGCTCACCTCACAAATATCCTGCTTTAGCTATATCTACATGCACAAACATACATAAATATCTATATGTATGTTCAGGTTAAGTCTGGTGCTCATGCCTGATGAAACTGTCAACTGTCATTGAAATTTAATCGCATGTTGTTTCACTCGCTTTGCTGTTGTCGCCGCGATTATTGTCGCCAGTTGTAGCTGCCTTGCCTCATGCCCCCTCCCCAATTTTTGTGACCCAAAGATTTTAATTACTGCGCCACAAAACAACAAAAGTCAACTCGGTTCCCCTACACTCAGCCCCCCATTACCCTCCATTACTCCCTCTACTCCCTCTGTGCTGCTGTCAGTCGCTTATCGTTTTGGCTTTAGAAAAAATTAAATATAAAGAGACAGTCATTGGGTTGGTTTCTCTGTTTCAAGTTTCTGTTTGCTTGGCAGCTCTCTGCTCCATTTAGATAAGTGACACATAAATTAAGCAATTTCCCTTTTTATTTTACTTGCTATTTCACTCACTTAGTACTTACTCACACTTTTTCTCTATCGCACTGCTCGCTTTGCCAGCATAAAAGAATAATTATAAAGCATGTGCTTATGCCGCCGGTTCTAACTCTCTTTGCTGTACTTACTTACAGCTTTTGCTCTTTTCTTCATTTTGGAGTTGAAAAACTGTTGAAAATTGAAGTAGTTGTGATCTTCGGTTCTTAACCCTTCACATGTTTGTTTTCATAACAAAAAGTTTGTTTCCTTTTATCATCAAAGGTACGCAGCTCTCGAGTGTTAGATAAATATTTTGACAGCACAGTCGTTAATTGTCACTTGGATACCCTTGTGGCAGCGAAGCGGGAGAAAGTTAAAGAAGTGTAGACTTACTAGTTGGACTTAGAAATAGCAATAATAAAAGCTTATCGTGCTCTAATTGTAAATCATTTAAGATTAAAGGTTATCTCAATGATAAATAATAATTAGGTAAATCTGAAAATTCGTAATTTGAGAAGGGAAGAAAAAGAAAATACATTCTTTATTCTTTTTCAAGAATATTAAAGGAGTAGTTATAAATAAATAGTTAATTATTTACATCGATGAAAAGCCTTTTTTGAATAGATTTTTGATAACAACGTCTTGTTTTTTAATTGTCTTTCCTTTCGTTTCTATTTACTTATATTTATTCCACTACCGTCTCTAAAAAAAAAAAAGTCTAAACGAAAAATCAATCTAAAAATTGCACCATGATCCAATATTGTTTGAGATTTACCAACTGGTAAATGGTATACAGACAAAAGGCAGCATTGTCAATTGTTGATTGCCAAACTGACACCTCATTTCGAGTTGAACGTCAAAGTCAGCCTCATCATGTGGTGTCTATTCCCATCATCAGTGTAGAAGGCATTGCTTTGTTCATTTCTGTCGCCCTTAGTTCACTTACTATAAAGCATCTCTCACCTGTCTCAAGTGCCGAGAGCAGCAGCATCAGCAGCATTCGTCGTTGTTATTTGGCCAACAGATTAACACCTTTTGAGTGGATGTTTCAACACGAAACTTGTTCCCACTGGCGCACACACACACACACACATTTACAATCACATTGAATGAAGCAACTAAAGAGCAACTGGCAGCTGCTGGCTGCAGCAACAGCTTCTTCTTCTTTAATTTGTGCTGGCAAAAATATAACTTTTTCTTTCCTTCTTGGTTTTTTGCTGCTGCTGCTGGTTTGGTTTGGTTTGGCTTATAATCAAATGCAATGGCATGACTAAAAATGGAATTTTTCTGTCTGCACTTCATCAACATGCGGAGCCCCAAATGACTCAAAGACCGACCGACCGACATGCTGACAGACCTGAAAGTCAACGCAACATCCCAAACCCACAAGCCCAGATGCCCCGATGCCCAGAAGCTGGCGCAGAAACTCAACCCGTTCTCAACATGCATTCCTCATGCCATACAAAACAATTGACATGCATTGTTGTTGTTGTTGTCGTTGTTGTTGTTGTTCTTGCTGCAATGACAGCAACTGAATTGTCACAGCAACTGCAGCAGCAAGAGATGCTCCTCTCATCCTCCTCCTGTCAACTTGCTCGACTCTTGTTAAATGCAATTTTCCAAAATGGCCAACAAAAGGTTGGCACTCCAGAAGAACGGGTTTACTTTGAAAGGACACGCCAAATGAGAACTGGTTCCTTCCTCAGCAAAATTGCTTGCCTCATTTTTTTCTTTATCAATAAGTGTGATCCCCAGACCCCTGATTCTCGATTCTCGATTCTCGATTCCTCGATTCCCAATCTGTGTGATCCGCGAGCACTTGAGCCGGTTTCCTTTAAGACTCGCTAACTGGCCGTCGCTTTGACTTTTAGTCCGACTGTCACATATCATTGCTGGCTTTTGCTTTTCTGCCGCAAATTAAGATCAATATCGAACCTTGAAGCCGGGCGGTGGCTCTTTCTCTCTGTATCTGTATCGGCAGGTGGCATTCGTATTCCGTTTGTGGCTACCATTCTCTTTCACTCTCTGTCTCTGTCTCTCCCACTCCGCTCCGCTTTTGAATCTGTGATTTATTTTCAGTTTCCAGTGGCGGAAATCGCTTAATACGTGGGACGTGAAACTTGGATCGCATTCGGTTAAAAGTTTTCAATTCAATTGGCGCGCTTTGATGTTCAACTAGCTCCATCTTCTCTCCTCTGCGTTAAGCCTTGCCACTTGCCACCCATTCAAACGGCATTCCTACAGCTGACTCCCCGCTATGGCATTGCCCCTCCCCACCCCACACCCTTCTTACCACACTTCCTGCGGTAATTTATTGTATTCGTTTATCTGCATTTTCCAGGCGCTTATAAATTTCGTTGCGCTTAATTTGCTAAAAGAACTGCAACGCTCATGACTTTTATGGCTTGGAATTACATTTTTAGCTCCCCTATTAACAGAAGTGAAGCCATCTTGCAACTATGAGATTTTCCCATTTCAATAGACTTGCTTCATTAAGCTTGAACAAAACTAAATAGCTTTGTTAAGCATAGTTAATTATATAAGAAAATAGTAGAAGACACCTTCAAGTGGGTAAACAGGCCATGGAAATTAATTGAAAGTATCTGCGGGTCAATCGGGCGTAACAAATTTGTGGCAAACAAACCAAAGTGAAAACTGAATTAGCATGTCAAATAAAAAAAAGAAGAAGAGGAGGGTGCCGATACTTGCAACAGCTAATCGATAATTTATGAGCGGAAATATTGATAGAGAGGGAAGTGGCCGGAGGGAGGTAGTTAACATGCAACATGTTTATAAATAGCGCTAATGAGGAGGGCAAGCAGACATATCCCAACTGTCTGTCACTCACTCACTCACAAGCGATTCATTGCGGTGTCAATGGATGGCCACAACAACAACAACAAAAACAGCGGGTAAGCAGTGGCTGGGATGGAGAGGAAGGGAACAGAGACTGTAAATTGTTTATACAAGCGTCGGCACATTGACTTTGAACTAATGTATAATGTACGATAGCGTCGAACGACGACGACGATTCGGAGTTGGTTGCTGTTTGAGTAATCATTGTGTAAATATTTACCCTTTAAGGTAAAAGTAAAATTAAGCACTAAGCAGAGATAACTCAACCTTCCGCTTTCCCCTCGGGTTGTATAACCTCCCTCCTAACCTCTCCCACTCTCTCGTCCATTGGCATTAAGCGAGTCGTATTTACCTTAAATATTTGTGCTGCATATCTGCCTGATATAGACATTAAATGTCACAATTTGCAAGTCAGAAGCGAAGACATAACTTAAACAACATGCAACTACAAAAGTGTTCAATGCGACAAGCCACTGTCCTTGGCAAACATAAGCTTCTGCCACATCGAGTCGAGTGACAAAAAGTCATTCAATTAACTATGACGTATCTCTCAATATTAAAAACTTACTAAATGTTTCTTTCTTTTCTTTTATTTTACAGGTGACATTCTGTCTGGTGTTTGCTTTGTGGGGCAGCTGGACACGCATTCTTTGGGCGGTTTTCTTATATTGCCGCTGTGCATTTATCTCTCGATTGGCGCTCTCTTTTTGCTGGCTGGCTTCATTTCGCTTTTCCGCATACGCACCGTAATGAAGACGGATGGAAAGCGAACGGATAAGTTGGAGCGCCTCATGTTGCGCATCGGTTTCTTTTCGGGCCTGTTCATACTGCCGGCGTTGGGCCTGCTTGGATGCCTCTTCTATGAGTATTACAACTTTGATGAGTGGATGATTCAGTGGCATCGCGACATTTGCAAGCCATTCTCTATACCCTGTCCGGCTG
The DNA here is from genome assembly GCA_018901835.1 of Scaptomyza graminum. Lineage (NCBI taxonomy): Eukaryota > Metazoa > Arthropoda > Insecta > Diptera > Drosophilidae > Scaptomyza > Scaptomyza graminum. The sequence goes on from JAEIFL010000314.1 coordinate 2,006,183, forward strand.
CCCGAGCACCAGGTACTCCGGAGGCTCGTCCTATATTCCAGATATACATGGTGAAATATCTGTGTTCCATGCTGGTTGGAGTGACGTCAAGTGTGTGGCTCTACTCCAGCAAGACAATGGTCAGCTGGCGCAACTTTGTGGAGCGACTGCAGGGCAAGGAGCCCCGCACCCGTGCCCAGGCGTATGTCTAGTATGAGACGGCGGCGGCGGCGGCTGAGGTGGCGGCTAACGAAAGTTACTTGGCGTTTAGCACGTAGAATCCTAGAGTCACCACCACCCAACCCCTCACCGCCACCAGCCCGCCACACACATAAACTTGAATATATACATATATACATATATATATAACATATATAAGATAACTACTTCAAACCGCAGTCGTAGTTGTAGCTTACCCTCATACAAGCTTTGTATAAAGTTCATCTCTCTCCAGTCACAGTCTGTCTCTAATCCCCCAACTATGAAACAAAATCAAAAGTTTACCCTAAGCTATTGTTTAATATTTAGTTACATACATATATGAAAGCTGAGCGTGGCTTTCTTGTTGAACCAAAACTATGCGCATAAGTTGAACATTTAGTTGATAAGTGTATCTTTAGTCTCTCTAGTATCCTAGTTGTTATTGACTCATTTACATTGATTGCTCACGCTTCCGTTGCCGTAGCTGCAAAAATGGTATACGAATTTTACAAGTGCTTTCATAGACAGCTTCTTCTTTTTGACTCTTCAAACGACGCATTCAATTCGAATAAGTTTGCATTTAAGTAGGTTTCTTAACAATTTTATTTGTGAAAGCTTTAAATGTGCCCTACAGTTAATTAAGCACACAAATGTGTGTGTTTGTAATAAACTCATTAAGAATTAGAACTAGTGTGAAATTTGACAGCTTCATTCGAAGGTCACAATATTTGTCATTCTTTTCATCATATACAAACAATGTTTAAATCAACAAGATGATTTCAATTCATTCATTATAACTGCAGTCAAATTTCACATCAAAAATAATTAAAGAAAGTTTACAAATAAAAACAAACAAAACAAGGAGAAAAAGCGTCAAAACTAGCAACAAAAAAAAAAATGTAAAGTAAACAAAAACAATAGAGATCTAAAATTATTATTAATAATTCATATGTATGAACAAAAATAACCTACTACTTACTATAGAATTAAAAAGATATATATATAAATGTATTATGTAGAAATTAATGTCCTCCATGTGCTAAACTCAAGGCAAAACTTATAATTCTTGTATATTTATGGATGTATTTGTTAATCTAATTAATTTTTAAAGCCAAACGCGTTTTTTTTATTAAATTTTTAATGACGTTGTAGTCATAACACTTAAGAATAAACCGCCACACATTAAAGTGCATACGAGAAATTGCAATTGCAAAACTAATCAATTAAGGGAGAAATTTAATAAAATTAACAACAAATTAATAACTGCCATTTATATATGTACTATTTGTTAACGAGGGTGCCCCCCAACAAAACCTCCTCCGACTGTTAACCATTTGTTTTTGTGCATTTTAATATTGTACAACTGTAATACTCATTTTGGTAGTTCAAAATACTAATTCGCAGAGCATTTAAGCAAACAATCGACGTGTAAGATGCAAATGAAATTTATTTCAAATATGATAATCGCTGTAAAATAGAGAACAATGCAAAAATACGATTACATATATTATAGAAAGCAAACAAACAATTGTAAGTGTGTGTATACATATTAAAAAACAAATAGCAAATAACGAATAACGAATGGCATAAGCAAAATCCAATATGAAGAAATAAAACTTTATTTTATTGTTAAAGACTGAACGACTGAAATGTTTTTCTTTTTTAGCTCAATGAATTTTAGTTTCAGATTATTACTTCGCCAATTATAATTAAGGCCAGAAGAAATTAAAAAACAAAAGAACGCTTGCGATAAATACTTTCTTTATCTACAAAAATTAAACAAATGCCAACAAAATATATAATATACAATATAAATGAAATTTGGCTGTCGAATTCAATTTTCCAGACGTTTTAGACAAAACAGATTGATCAAAATTGAGAGTAATTCTAAGTTGTTTGATGCAATTCCTAGGGCAGCACTTTTCGTATTTAAAGTAGCAGACATACAAATTCAATTGGGTAGATACAATACACCAAGATACAGCAACAGATTGCTGAGGCATCACAATATGCTCGCAAGGGGAATAGGGTTTGCCAAGACGATAAGACAAACGCAGGGATCCCAAAAAATGAAAAAAAATTGCTTTTGAATAATACAGTTCCTTTGACAGCCCTTTTACCTATCCAAGCCCACCAAATTTGAGACTCTGAGCTTCAAACTTTAAAGAATAATCTTTATCTTACATTTTGCCATCAAAATATTTGAAAAGTTTTTCCAAAAAGTGGCAAACGGGCAATAATGCACTGGAAATCTCGAAATTCTTTTTTTTTTATAAAGGGTATATGTTAATAAATATTTATGTCTATGAATGTTTCCGCATTTAATCGAATCCCAAACACGCACTTCATTACAATAATAATGTGTTGTAAGCTCAAATTTTGTAGAGCTCATCTTCCAACTAATTGCATTGCAGACAATAAGCACTCATGTTTTCAACCAAAAACTTTTCTCATTAGAACTAAAACTCAAGCTTATCCCTTCTCTTCCCTAACCTATTCTATTTTCACATACACGAGGCACACATACGCTTACAGCGCTGACCAAAAAGCAGCTTCATATTCAATCATAACTTGCAAAACTCCCGCAGCTACGGCTGCAAAACCTTTTGTACATGCACTATACCAACTATGACCCCCTCTTATCTACTGTTATCCACACTTTAGCCATATTGCCGTTAGCGTTGAAATCTACAAGAGGTCGCTGGGGGTGTCGAAAAACACACGCCCATATAATTTTGATTACACTTGTTTCCTAAATGCTCCGACTGTAAAAGAACATGTGGGCAAATAATATTTAGGACCACTGTACGTTAGGTGCGGTGCGGTGCGTAGGTGCTTGGTATAAGAATTGGTGTGGCGGGGGGAGGGAGAGATGCTTGTTAGGAGAAGGTTCGGGTGGGTCCTAAGCGCCCAAGCAACAAATTGCAGTCAAAAACGACGGCCAAAAATTTGCGCTGCTTTGTTGCTATCCATTCCTCTGCTCTTTTCTTTCTCTCTCTCTCTCTCTCTCTCTCTCTCTCTATCTCTCTTAGCCGAAAGCAAACACGCACACCGCGGCACACGAACTTATGGATATGGAGCTGTTTTACAGAAAACGTGTGCGATTTAAAAACTACAATAAAAACAAAAACAGCAACCAAAAGCAAACATACCTTTTTTCAAAAGAACAAAAAAAAACCATCAAAGCAAAAAATTCAATATGGCGGCGAGTTTTGTTGCGTTTTTATGTGACCACCATAAAAAAGTTATTAGTGTGTGGGTGTGTAAGTTGATGTCGGCATATGTGTTTGTGAGTGTGTGCACACAATGGCACGGGCGTGTGCAAGCGTTAATGTGGCAAAAATGTTTTTGCAATGAACTTTTCTATGTTGGCGCGGTAAGTTTTTAAATGCTTATATTTGTCAGGGTATAACAAGCCAGTCATACAGTGTGGCATGGAATTAATATGATATTTAAGCAATCAGATTCATATATTTGATTTTTCTTAAGTCTCTTAGTTAAGTTCCAAAGTGTCCAATGAATAATACTTTTGTTTACTCAGAATTTATTACAATTATTTGCTAATTATATTTTTTTGTAGGGAGTTTCTCATTCGTGTTCGCCTCTATTTAAAATTTTGTACAACACTTTTATTATTTGTATTGCACTTTTCTGCGTGTGTGGCGGCGTGAAAATCATGTAGTATATACAAAGAAAACATATGAGTGGATGGAAGTTACTAAAAATAAAAGCGCGAACATCGCGCGAGTATTAAAAATGAGCAGTTACAAATGTGATCCACCCTTCCTTCCTACCAAAAGGGAAATACATGCACCTCGCCACGCCTCTGCAACTGGACAAAGGCGATAGTTAACTGCCGTTACAGGTTCAGATGCGGTTACAGTAAACTTATAGCATACTTTCTGGCATTTAATAAGAACTAACTAGAACTCAGGCAGCCAGGCAACTTATTTTAATTCAGATCTTGGCACTGAAACAGTATTTTATTATTTCGGCTAAAGTCTTACGGAAAACATTTCATATAAGTTTTATACAAAAAAAAATGTCTGTTAAGTTGTGGATTGTGACCGCACTTATATCGGTGGCTGTTGCACATATTTACGTACACGCGTACTACCTAGAGCAGTCTGGTACGGAATTTAATTCGGATATTGTCCAATTTATGACTGGCATGCGGAGGATGGCGAATGATGTCGTGAATAGGATCAAGATTGAGCTGCACTGGCATCTGCGAATGTTTGAGAAACTGGCAATCAAAGCGCACACAAAACTTTCTAAAATTCGCAGAGAGCGCAAAATGAGGAAAGCAATCGAAGCTGACTTAAAGCTCTTGCATGAAACATAAAAGCAACTACTACATCAGGTCAAATCGGAAAACAGGAATTCAACTTACGTTTCACGATTTTAAAATAGTTTTTGTTCAATTTAAATATATCATGTTGTCAATGTGTAAAAAGTAAAGAAAGAGATTTTTATTTGATTGAAAATACTTTGGCTTGCAACCGAAAGTCCAGCATAAACGAAAAACTACTTAAAGAGTGGACGTATTTAATTGCAATTTTCAATTAGGCAATGTCCAAACGAAAACAGCTGAAAAAAACATTCTAGTCATTCTAGTAACTAATTGACTTTGGCTCTTTGACATTTGCAGAGTAAAGAAGAATACAGTTGCAGTTTGGAAAAACATCATGATTTAATATAATACAAGCTCATTAACTGTTCTTCTTCAATCAGCGAGGCCACAAAAACTCGACAGCTGCTCTCACATGCAGCTCAATGAAATTCCAGGACCACTAGAATAGTTTATGTAGAGTTTCGGAGCACAAACAATGGAAAAGTTAATTGCTTCACCAGCTAACAGCCCCTTCGAGGACAAGTTGAGCAAACGCAACACCACCCCACCGCCCCAGCACAATTTCATAAAACTCTTATATGAGTCGCTAGCAAATCGCCGCAAATTGCGCAGCAGTCGTTAAGGAGTCCTGTTGAGAAGCCAGTCAAAAAATAAATCAGAGCAAATCTTCAAGTGCTTGTCGGGGTGTTAGCATGTGCGAAGGTGGAGAAGGGAAAGGAGGGCTAATAGCAGTGCCAATATTTGTCAGCTGCCGCCGACAATTGCAACCACTTTTGTGGGCTGCAAATTTCTGTCTTCCAGGCAGTCAATTAAATTTTCAGCAACTCGAGATCTTCAACTTTTCGGGATTAAAACGGCGCCAAATGAATAAATGATGGGGCATGAATGTCAATCAGAGTTAAGCATCGGAAATGAAGACAAACAATTGCTTCGAAAATGAATGGACACAAATTGAAATACGAGTAAATCCCATCACCAAATGTTCTGACAGGCGGTTTCAGAAGAGAAATGGGTGTGAAGGGGAGGTAAAGGGGACTGCATTGGGCTTTTACAAGCTTCACTAGTGATGAGTCATGTTTGGGGGCACGCGGCACGGGGCCGACAATGCCATTAGCGTGTGCTATGCGGCCTCTGCGGGGTGGCATAAATTATTAGCCAAAGCCACGCCCACAAATTGATAAAGTTTTCCCCCCTAGCACACTAACAATACTAATGACAGTTGGCGTAAAAGTTTTTTGGGGCCATCCAAAATCGATTTTAATGGCATCGCAAATAACCCAATGAAAATATTGTCTGTAAATTTGGCAAGCTGAGGGAACAGTTGAGTTGTTTATGCCTAAATCCAAAGGATGGATAGAGCTTAACAATGCGTTGGGAAGGGGTGGTGGGAGTTAAAGGGGTAACCGAAACAAACTTTCAACTGGAAATGAATTGAGTTCGATGTTCAAAAGTTATAAAATTTTACAGTTATCGCTGGCAATTTGATGAAACGAGCTACTCAATAGGCTCAACAAATGGAGACATAGAGTAAAGAACTAAAATTATTTTATTTAGGACGGGTATAGAAAGAGTGTGCAAAACTCAACTTATTGATTGAATCAGCCTTTCAACTTTTATGGATAAAGTTTTGGCTTTTGCCAGCGCCGAATAAATTTTAGTTTTGCCACAAATCTATTCAAATATGAAACGTACTGTGATGAAAGAGCCAACAAATTTTAATGCACAAAGGCCATAAAAGGCGAGCACTGATAAGGCCACACGCTGAGCTCTTAGCTGAACTGCTTAGGATCGGGTGCGCTCCATATATGTATGTATGTATGTGTATGGTATGTGCTATGTCCAGTAATCGCCATTTGGGCGCCACTAAGATATGTTTGCTCGTAAAGCATGCAGCAGGTGGCCAAAAAAGTTGTTTGTTTTTGCCACGCTTAGGAATTAAAGCCACTGCCACAAAGTCTGTCAGCATGTGGTCACATTCCAGAAACTGTAAAGGAAATTGGGAGTGGTTGGGGGTGCAGGGGCAATGGGAGCCACTGGGTTTATGTTGCGGTTGCAAACGGCGCGTGCTTCGCTTAATTGTCATAATTTATTTTTTAGCGCCCAAAGCTGTCGCAATTTGAAGACCAACAAGCTTGTTTCATATTGAAGTCTCATCACAAGGGAAAAACACCTGAAGCGGATGACAAAGCTAAAGCTCTAAAGGAAACTAAATTTTAAACTAAGTGCAATTTACAATTTATTAAACGAGTAACATCTCAGCAGTCTAAGCCCAAAAAAAACAAACATGTTTATATATTTTGAAATCGAAATACATTAGGGGTCTTCACACGCGATTCTCATCCATTGAAGTTAAGATATCTTCATGCCAATGGATTGATTTTGGAACAACATTTACATCTACCTTCCGACACTTCATGACAACGTACAAATCTTCATACAGTTCGTCAAACGCATTGTCCACTTCATCTTCGTCTTCGCTAAATATATCTGTATGAAGAATAAATTAATCATCGATTTATTCCAACTTATATTTACCTTCAATCAACGTTATTCGTTGAATCGTTTTTTTAATTAAATGTTTAATTACTTTACTTTTCTCACTTTTTTTAGGCATGATTTTTTTTTCTTATTTTGCTTGTCTTATTCTGATTGCATGTAAACACAGAGTTGCACAGTGCACATTAAAAAAATTCATCGTGTAAAAGGCAATATGAGCAGTGTTGAAAATATTTCAACGATTAACGATTAACAACTGAAAAAAGGAGTCTTCACAGTTGGCAAGCTTTAACAAATTTAACGAATAACAACTTACGTGTGAAAACCCCTATTATATCTTCCTTTTTAAGCTAAAGTAACAAAATTTGGTGGCAAGTAGGCTGGCGAAGTACTCCCCCGTTGAAAGTAGACTACTTACCTCCCGACTGCAACGATTCCACTTGTTTTCATTTAGCACTTGCAGAAATAATCTATAATTCTTTACAATGCATATCAATTATAGAAACAAATAGATAAAGAGACATATATATGACAAAAGATTAAGCATATAAATTTCTTAAAATATGCTTCTAGGCGAATTAGTGCATACACAAATAGTGAATGATGCGCCTTAAAATTAAAATGTCATATTTGTATGCATAGTGCACTCGGATTTGGTCATATTTTTGTGCCTCTGACAATCGATTTACGGTCCAAGAAACGAATGTTGCTGTTGATGTTGTTGTCGGCCTCATCCCGTTATTTTTCGTGGGCACCATGTGTCTAATCCACTCGGCAATCGTTGTCCCAATATTTCAACTTGATAAAGCTTACAAAATCAGAGTCGTTAATCAAATTTGACATTGGCCTATGAGCATAATTTATGTGCCATTTGTATAACAGTTAGTGCGACCTTTTTAAATAGAACCATGAAATTTGTAAGTGTCGTCAGACACATCTAGTTACAGCCACATTTGTATGTACAACTTGTACAGTCCGCACTCAAAAAGTTCAGGCACCCTAGCTAGTATTGGCAAAAGCTGAACTTCTACGACCGTGGCTAATGAAAAGAAATATTAAATTCTCACGTTCGAAGAAGGCAGAGCAGCAGCATCAACAAAAGAAAAGGAACTGAACTGAAAACGCTGCAAGCATAATACAAAACCTGAACAGACATAAAACTCTACTCTCATAGTACACACAAAAGGTAAATAAAAATTGCAGCAACGACTCATTGGGAACTGTGTAAAAGCTACGAGCTGGGACTTGTACTATGGTCTGACCTTTGCCGAAGTTACAGTCACAGTCCCCGTCGCCGTTCCAGTCCCAGTCCCAGTTCCAATCCCAGTTGCAGTCCCGTCGTTGTGCCAACCCCAGTTCTAGTCGAAGTCGCAGCCAAAGTCAGTCAGCTATTGAGCTAGTCAAGCAGTCAGCGAGTCGAGTCAGTCAGTTGTCGAGTTAGGAGAGAGGGGAAGAGAGAGAGAGAGAGAGGGGCTGAGCATCCTCAGCCCACGTCGCCGACTGCATCGTTAAAGTCCAAAGGCAAAATAAAACGTGATTCATGTTACTTATCACCCGCACAGCATCGGCATCACCCGCACCCGCAACCACACCGCACCTCTCCGCTTCCCTTCGACCTTATCTACCAGTCACCACTCTCAATAAGAAGGCAGTCCAACCATTCAGTTTTGAGCACAATGGTTTCCCGGTCTGAGTCTGTGTCTGTGACTGGGCCATCCCCAAGCCCGCTTGTTCAAGCCATAAGTTTCAAGCCAAAACTTGCCCTGTGGCATATGAGGTCGCCGTTGCCATCGCCATGTCTCCACTGGTTGATGCTGCTGCTGCTGATGCTTATGTTGATGTACTTCATCAATGCCTTTCGTTTGCTTGCTTCTTGGGCTCATTCTGGCGAATTGTTCTCTGGACGCTGGCGACGCTTTAATAACGTCAAAACAATTTCAAAATTTATGCTCACGACCTTTGCCGAATGCCCTTTATGATGGAGTCTCATTCTGCCATGATCGTTCTTTCCTCATCTTCTCTTTCTCCCTCCTCTCTCTCTCTCTCTCTGTTCACCACTTTTTTTGCTTTCTTCTTTAATGAATTCGCTTGCTGATTTTTGTGTTATTATTTATAAGTACATTCTTTGATTTCGAGTCAAACTCATATTTTTTGAAATTGCGAACAAAATAAAACTACATTTCATTAATGATCATTGTGACGGAGATTTGATTGGGTTTGACCTTTGCGAGGGAGCAGCAAACATAATAGTCTGATGAGTATAATGACCTCATCACATCATATTACAGTCTACAACGTCAATGTATCCTTATATTTCACATTTTTGATGTGAACAGCTGTGGCCTAAATAAATTTATTTCAAATCTGTTGACCGACTAAAACAGAAATATGTTTTTAAAACAAACCAGCTTTTAAATTACTAAACCGATATTATAATGCATTTTATTTCATCCATTGTTATTTATATGATAATACAGTCCAACTTCCGTTTAACCAATCTCAATGCTAATTGTTCGAAACATAGAATGGGTTTTTAAAGTAACCAAATTGCGAGTGTTCTGGAAATTTATTCGTTTTATGGAAAAGGAAGTTCGTTTTATGGAAGTTCAACTTTATTTTTATATTTGAATCATTATTTAACTTTCATTGCGTCAAAAAAAAAGGTATTGCATTTTGAAAGACGATATTAGACGATTGAAGCGTAGGTCAAAATATGGGAAATAGTTAGAAAAGACCAACATAAAAGTATTTGTTCGTGAAATGAAGAATCGAATCTGGTATCACGCGCTCTTCTCTTTAAACTTGTTTTTACGATTTTGCAAAGTTTCTTTTGTTTAAAGTTTTTGTTGAAGTTGATTAGCTTCGCATTGTTTTGCAGCCCACAGGATTCCTTATTCGCATTCGCAGCACACACAGACACACACGCAGAGGCAATCCACAAAGTTGTGCCCACTAGTTTACTTATGCAGTGTGCCACAGTTTCAGACTAAACGCCCTATCGCCCTATCGCCTGTCAGTGGCAGTGGCAGTGGCAGTTTTCAGCAGCTTTCTGGCTTGACGGTGTTGTGGTAAGTAGACTCAGAGAAGTAGAAGTTGTAAAAGACGAAGTTAATCCAACTGTTTGCTAGTCACGTTCGTCTTGATAACTTGTCGCCAGCTGGAAATCTTCAAATCAAGCGACATTGTCGCCAAATCCGCAACCAAGTGTTGCAACATGACTGCATTGTTGCACACTGCCATTGCCATCTCGAATGCCGTCTCCATTGCCGTTGCTTGCTGCACGGCAAAGACGCCTCCAGGCCGCGGACGTTTCCAAACGTCAACCATCAAACGAAGCTTAGGCGCACTGAGCCATGCAACCGCCACAGCCATTGCGGCAGCCACTGCGCCAGCGTCGCGACGGTGACTTCAACTTCATCCTTATCCTCATCCTCATCCGTATCCTCTGCAGATTCATGCCTTCCTGCCTGCCTGTCAGACAGCCGCGAGTGTCATCCCAGCTTTTTGGCCACATTTTGGACGCCAACTTGTGGCTTGACTTTGAAATTATGCAAAATGGCTTCACCCACTAGCAAATCAAAAAATGCAATCTTCAGATTAGTTTTTATGCTTTGGAGCTACAAACCAAAACAATGCAGTTTTTAAATTCTATCAAAGTTGCGTTAAAATACAAAATGTAGACAAGATATATCTACGATTTGAGTTTGTTTTAAGGAGTTTAACTAAAGTAATAGACAGTTATAACAATTTGTTATGTATTATAGATTGAAGAAAACAGTGTACGGCGCTAGTAAATAATTTGCATGTATAGTAAAACAATATAATAATCGAAAGTAAACCTTACATTGCAATTACAATTATATAATATTAGAATCATATGAAATTTCCTTACTTCAACACACTTTTAATATAACTTTATTTCATTTGGTTATAAGCATCATTAGGAAAAATATCTATATTCAAAGTTTCATACTTTGTTCCGCATCCCAATTTATTTATAATGACTACATAAACACACATACACAATAGAGACTACATACTCCTTGTTTCTGTGAACTCGCTCCATACACTTCATTTATCCATCTAGTGGAATATAAAGAGCTCAACACTTTCCAGCGTTCTTTCGCTCAAGTTGATGCCGCTAATGTACTGGTGCTTGTGCTCGTGCCTGTGCATGAGATTAAAGTGAGTACTACTACAACAACAATTCATGGTCTTTATTATGTACATATACATACATATAGTATAGTGCACCCTATTTCATCTCGACTTCTGTGCCACCTCCACCTTAAGCTCGGCCTCGACTTACATGATAATCGTGCCCCACAGACATTTAGAATGGCATCCATCCAGAGCATTCAACGTTGCTGTTGTTGCCAACTGCTTTTGGCGTAACTAATTTTTCTCTAGTGCTTTCTATTTATGTTTTGTTTCTTTCTTCATTTTAGCATTTTTTTTGATGCTGCTGCTGCTTTGTTTTTCGCGAGATTTGAGAACCAAGTTGCCAGTTTGAACCTTCTGTGGCTGCTGCATTATGCATTTTGCTTGGCTGAAAGCAGCCCAAACGTGTTACTGCCCCGCATTGTTGCAAGCGCTAAGCAATGTTTACGCTTGCAACATTTATTTTGCATGGCAGATGCCCTGCCTTGCCACCCTCTAACTCCATCTCTCTTTCTTTTATCCACTTTGCTACGGTAATGCCAATTTGGTGCACTCTACTCCCTTCCTCTCTCTGTCTCTCTGCCTCTTTTCCTCACCTTGTTGTCGTAGTTATTCTAAATGGCTTGCAGGCGTTAGCTTCTTGGTTGTTTTGGTTTTTCACTGTGTTGCTTCTCCCTCTTGCCCACTTTCGTCCATTCGTTCCTTTGTCGTTGAGCGAAGTTGAGCGAACTTCATACTAGTTTTTTTTTTTTGATTTTCTGCCTTGGAGCAAATTGAGTGATTATCAGTTTGCGTTACCTGAGAGATGCTAGTATGAATGTTATAAAAATTCGCCACGACTTTAGTTTGCTTTTGGCCTTAAAGTGCGTGTCCCACTTTAACAATGGCGAATATATCAGTAACTCTTGAACAGAGTCTTTGGAAGTCGTTGACTTATTACGTATGCGTGTTCAGTCAACGTAAAGGGCGTTTAATTGAAAAGTAACCATGACGGGCATGTGGCTAGATACTATTAATTAAATTTGATCTCGTAGCGTTTACCGCGCAGTCTTAACTAAGGTTGAGGTTTTTTCTTTTACAATATTAATGAGTTTTGTAAAAAATAAATAATACTTTTTTAATTGATTGAAATTGTTTATACTTTGCTAAGCAATAGCATCAGAATCTTCATCTATTTATGACAACTCAAATTTCATTGTGCTATAAGTATAAATAATAATTGACAGCTTTCAAACAGCAGGGTCCTACTTTCCGAAACCCGAATTAAATAACCATTAAAATACATCTGCTTCATTTTTTCTACTCGACACAGATAAAGTTAGTTCAGAAATAAAAAATAAACCTTTAAATCATATAAATAGTATATCAGGGCTCGTTAATAATGATTACGTTTAGTTTCTTATACATAAGAATTGGGTCACTTAGAGTGGACATAAGAATTGTGTGGAACAAAATTAATTGCATCAAAGCTATTTATTTTTTACATTCTGTGCAAATTTTATAAATTCAGATTTTTGGTGTTTTCTTATTTGATAATTATAAGTTTTGAGTCATTTGATAAAGCTAATTCATTTTAATTATATAACTAACATATAATGATTTCGGTCCCTGAAATAGGCCAATAACAGGTAAATCTCTAATTATTATTTACTTGTTTCCAGCGTTTGTCACGTAGTACTACCGAGGTCTAATCTATGATTAAGCTCAGTCCGCTTGCTGTCAACTTTTGGCAGTTTTAAGACCCACTTACTGTGAGTCACGTTTTGCAGTCGGATACGTTGCAGGCATTCGAAAGGCTCAGCACAACACAATTAGCACGACATCATCTCTGTCTCACTCTATAAATCAGCAGACTATGCTCAAGAAAAACTATTTAACATACTATTATAATTTTTAGGTATTCCAAGCACACAACTCTTACATAGGCTCATAGTCTTCTCGAATTTTTTTTCCCATTATTATTATTTTTTTTTTTTATGTGTCGTGCATCTTTAGAGGGCAACTCGTGTTGCTCGGCACGTGCCACAACTGCTGCAACTAAAATTCATACTTGGCTCATTAGCATGCTACACCGAATCGCATTAAATCACATTTTGCATTTTGCTGCGAGTTGCTGCATGTGGCAAGCAGCAAGCGGTTAGCCTGCCCACAATGCCAGCAAATAAAATGCAACAACAAGAATGTAATTTGTTGAGTATGCTGGACTAATTGATACTCCGTAACTGTCAAAATATTTATCTCCAGCAATAAACTCAGTTTTGAGACATTTTTAGTTCACTTCACATTGTACAGATATTGAAACAATATTAAAATTATGAGAAACTAATTAAGTGATTTATTTTAATCTGTTTTTATTTTTATCGAACTTCATGCTATGCTTAGAAATATAATTTAAATTAATTTGATATTCTTATCGATTATAAAAAAAACATTAACTTTGTCGGAAAACGAACCTGAAACTTTCATTTACCAAGCGGATGCCTTAGCAATTGCGCTGTTACCGAACATCTTTCAGATGAAGTTAATTCGAAATTAACAACTAATTTGTTTGATCTATTCGTACCGAATTCATGAAGATTTCAATGGGCTGTTTGCTTTATTTTTTTTTAGTGCAATTCTTGTAAAAAACATGTCATACAAGGAAAGTGAAGAACAAATATATGTTACTAAAAATATAAAATTCATATCATATCGAATAGATATGACTATTGTTTGAATTGCTTTTTCGTATAGGATGATACAACTTCAATACCCTTCTTGTGAACGTTTGTACAAAAACAAGCTATGAATTTTGATAACTTGATCAACTTTTCAAATGTTTAGGGTTGGGACGAAGAGCATAAAAAAACTTGGATACTCAGTCTTCTTTCTATCCAGGAACCTTGTTCAGATTCAGAGTCAGTTTCATTGCCTGACTCTGTGCCTGTTTGTTAGCATCTATCTAAACTCACACACACACACACACACACCCACCCACAAACACACGCACACTTCTTCTACCTCGACTTCAACTTTCTGCCTCTATTTAGCTATGTGTGCCGGCCAGGACTTGTGCACGTTCTGTGTGCAGGATATTTGCCCTGCAGGAGCAATTCGGCATTGGCAATGAAAGCAGCGTGCATGTGAAATTGACAAAAACCAGATGGGCGTGGCTGACAGCGCCCACAGTGGCATGGAAATATTATATATAAATATGATTTGATTCAACTCTCTCTCTCTCTCCTAGCTTCTAGCACCTTGAGGCTAAGTTGCTAAGTTGTTTACCAGGCATTGAAAAGAAGCAGACAAGCCACAAACAGTTCCCATAGACATACTCAAATTGCATCCTTTCTCCTCCTTAGCATGATAAAAGGATGAAAAATGTAGCCGTAGAGAAGTTTAATTTCTTTAATGCAAGTGCAACAACAGCAAGACAAACTTTTTGTTTTTGTTTTCTATACTATGAAAAACTGTTCTTGCATTTTATGGCAAATTTATTTCATGGTTTTTCTTATACATACAAAGTTGTTTTGGCTTTTTTGCTGCATAGAAAATCGTTTGGTAGCATTTTCTTGTTTTGATTGCAAATATTTTATGGCTTTAATTCGGTCTTATGCATTCCTTGTGCATTTTTCATCTAGTATTCAAAATGTTTTCTCATGTCTGTGGGCTCTAAGGCGAGAAGATTAACAGTAAGCATGGGACTTCATTTTATTTGCATACGAATTCATTGAATATCTTTATGGAAAAATAAAAAAGGCAATAAGTTGGCCATGCAAAAACCGAAAGCAATCACGCTAAAATAAAGACTCAGCTGCTCAATGGTTGCTTCGGACTTTTATTTAATTGAATTCTCAATTTCATTTATTTGTCTTATTGAATTGTTTAGCAGAAAATGAAAATGTTTTATTTTACTTCATCGACTCTTTTGCAAGACCCTAAATTAGTTTTTTTGCTACAACTTCTCAATAGTTGCAACTCTACAAGTTCTCTTTTTTTATTTGGTTAATCAATCCAACGTTAAACGCATTTCAATTGCCATCCCCTTTTCTTGCCACTTTGAAATAGAACTTTTCTCTTTAATTGCTCTGGTAGACACAAAAGCAGAAAAAGGGACGCTTATCGCATCCATTCGCATTTCCAAGTGCCAAACTTTTGGCCACTTGGCAACTTTAAGCGCAGACCACAAACAAAATGAAGATGCTTCAACTGCAGCTGTTGTAAACGCAGTTCCAGTTAGCCCACACCCTTAGTCACCCCTTGCCAATTAAATACAGCAAACTGCAGCTCATTATGTGGAAGAACTGAAAACTGAAGCACTCAACACTTGGGGGATTGCAACTGCCTCCGCCCAGATGCTTAGCTGCAGCTTTAGGAGCCCCTAAAAGGTAGTAGAGCAGCTCCCTTTCGCCCTCTTGCACATATGCCTGTCTTCATATGGGAACATCGTGTCAAACTGACTGCCTGCCTGTCTGTATGTTGACAAACATTGTCAACGCCCACGGCCAACGTCATCATCAATGTCAGCGACTGTTTGCCCTGCCTCTCTATCATCTCTCCATTAAACCCTATTTCTGGGAACACTTTTGTCAGACATCACTCAGCTTCAACTTGAAGTTCTCTTCACGCATTTTATGTTGACAAACTTTTCACGCGATTATTTTCCATTTCCCAGCCCATGCTCCCACCCCTTAAACACTTGGCAATCAATTGCCATGATTTCCCATAAAAACGACATGTCACACACATCACGAACAAATGGTTTGCCGGCTCATACACTATATGAACAGCAGCCCAAAGGGATGGCCTGGCGGAACTTTAATACTATTTGATTTACATTTTATCCGCGTACGTCATTAAAATTTATGATAGCCCAGCTGGTATCACCCATAACTATAAGATATATACATAAATGTAAAACATGTAGATTTGAAAGCTGTCAACTATGAGCTGCCTTCCAAAAATAACAATAATGTACATAAAATAAAATATTTTGATGTGCCTATTATATAATCTGCATAAATGTACAGCCAATGCCTCATACATTTTAATTGCTTTCTTCTATTCATATTTCGAATTTAGCAAAAAGCAAAAGAAACATCACAAATGAAATCTGTTTTTGTGATTGTCCAGAGCTATTTCTGGAGGTACAGTCTGTTCAAAATCAGCAACCTTGTGGTCGTTGAGGATTAAAATTCGACTTTAAAAATGTAACTTACTAGTATACTGAGTAATAAAGTAGACAGATTCATTACTAAATACATTCAAAATAAATTAAAATTGAATACAGATTGAACTCAACTGAATTGTTTTCTGCCAATTAAAGTAGAAAAATAAAATATTGGTTTTTTTTAACAAATATTAATAGAAGAATGCTGTTGAAATTCCAATCTAACGCTAACTTAAATAACAGAGAATGAAATACTTAAAAAAAAACAGATAGCCAAATAAATTAAAGTTTATTTGACACACTTTACAACCAACGACATCGGCGTATCCTTAATAATTCTGCTACATTTTGTTATGATTGTAAAATATGTATTTATCACCCATCGGAAATTAAGCCTCTTTTAATTGGGCGTCGGATTGCAAAAATTTGCATTAAACATTGCCAACTCTGATTTAAAATATGCAAATTAGTATTGCCTACATTTAGGCGCTTCGATGAGGGGCACGTAATCGAAATGAACGTGAAAAGGCTTTTCGTCCGTTTTAATTTTGGCTTTAATTATGTAATTAGCTGTGGGAGATGCAAGATGGGGTTTTTAATTGGGATGCTTAAAGGCGGCTTTATCTAATTACTTACTATAATTGTATAATATTTTTTAACGGCATTGTTTTAGCTTCTGTCTTTGGGTATTTGGTTTGAGTTATGGTCAAACAAAAAGCGGCTACTGTTGCGTGCAGCGACTCATCAATCAATATACAGCTGACAGCATCATTTCGATAGAAGTGTCGCATGATTAAGTACGCAACAGAGATAGAAAGGTACAGAGTGAATTAGAGCGAGATAGAGAGAGTAATAAATGTCGTTAGTGGTGCTGATAAGAAGCCCATTGTTATGGAAGCGACAACAGAATTGTGGCAGCTAAGCCGCACACAATAGGGAATCCTTTACTAGACTCCCTACATTCACACTCTCCAATCCTATCTTGTCCAGAGAAGCGCAGAGGAAGCATTGAAAAGCATCGATACTTCCTTTTTAGTTGGCAATTTTCAAGTGACAATTTCCACACACATACCAAACAAACTTATAGCTCTTGGTGAGTCCCTATTGAATAGCTTCCTCTTCATGGTGCTGAAATGCTTTGCAATGCGGCTTGCCTCTTATATGAGGGACAGTAACGAAGGGATGAGAAGTGTACGGGCTGAAATCAAGGAATCGGCAGAAGTCGAACGACCACAATTTTACTTCGATGAATTCAAAATATATTTGGAGAAGTCGCCTGGCACACAAATAAATGTCGACATAAGTAGTCCTTGCTGCATTTTTCTGTCTTTGGAGATGAGCATCATATTAGTATAATTTCTAGTTAACCAATGTTGTTCATGAATTTGAATAAAATTATAATTTGTTTGTTGCTCTTCACGTTAAATTATATAGCATCGGTATTTTATCGATTATATAACAGAAAACGATTACCGCTAACTATTAAAATTAGTCATTGGAATAAATCAATGAGCTTTTGTCATTAGTTGTCAACGTTGCTTATAAGTAGCAGCAAATCTGTTGCTAATGTTCAAGCTAAAGGATTGGAAAAATTTAGTTATAATTTTTGCCATTAAACATATATTGATGCAGTAATATATCGTAGAATATGATTAAAATCCCCTTTTTCAAATCGATAAATTAGCGGTATGAAAGCAGGCCTAAGAACCCAAAATTAAACTATTTATTTACAGTAAGATACACTTTCGCCCAATCACTAAATAGAGTTCATCACTAATGTTTTGACAGCTCCCATTTGAATCGATTGTTGGTAATGATGATGATGACGCTGACGATGAGCTGTAGTTGGCAATGACGATGATGAATCGCTGGTGTGACAAACTCTGCACTTCCCCTTTTACAGCAATTCCAATTTCACATCACATATAAATAACTTTGAATTTCAAACACATATATTCACAGCAGCTGTTCCAAGGAGCAAGCAGGAGCTCTTGCCCGATGGCAAGACCTAAAGTAAACATGCTCCTCTCTCTCTTCTTCTCTCTCTTTTTTAAATGTGTATTACTTTTGATTGAACCAAGTTCTGGGTCCATATTCCACTTCTGCTTCTGCTTATGGTGTCGGTTTTGTTTGCTGTATTGAAATGCGTTAAGCTGAAATACGTTTTTTTTGGATTTTTCAGGTTTGTTGTTGTGTTACTGTTTTTTTGGTCCACGTCCACATATTTTGACTCGGGTTCGTTTTTGATTGATTTTTGTTTGATTTTGGCATTTGATGGCTCTTTCTTTTGGTATTTGCCTGGTGGCTGAGCAGCGATTGATTGGCTTTCATAGCTGACAAAGAATTTTAAACTCAAAAACAACCTGATCTAAATCAATTCGTTTCTGCATTTATCATGTTCAGCTCGGTTTCAGACATAAGTTATTTGAAGAGTTAAATTATTCATTTGTCCAATGTCAGTTGATTGTCTTGCTAAAACATTATTCAAAATACCATATGCTCTTTCTCTCACTTTTCAAATAGTATGGTATGTTTCAGTTTGCTTGTTGCAGTTGTTTGATTTTCACTTGTCGATTAAATTCATTATATTTTTGTCCCGCTTCTAAGAGTTTGACTGATTTATGTGTCATAATTATTGCTATCTACTCGCATGCAGCATTAATTTATCAAAAAGCAATAAAAATCGGATATAAAAATAATCATCAAAAGAAAATTTAGCAAGCGTGGCTGCAGCCATTGATGAAAATTTAACGAAGTGTTAAAACTGTGCGTGGTGCAACGTTGCGTATTCGTGATTTACGAGAAATATCTGTTGAAACTGCAAATGAATGGAAAGACTGTGAAAATAGAAACTGTATAATATTCACAAAGAGAAGAAGTGCAGCGAGCAAATAATCATATTATCTTTAACAGTGGAAACGCGCTTTGATACGAAGCATACGAACTTTTCAGGCAGGGTGCAATTTTGACTTGTAGAAAACAAAAAAAAATTTAGACTGTAGATAATGATGATTTACGACTGTGATTGCAATCTGATGCCTTTTCCATTGTAAGCCAAAAACAAATGCCTGAAATTTATGTCTCTCATTTTGACTGGGGGGTCTTGATCCAAATGCATTTCCGCACGGTCGACTGCATGTGTGTGTGTGTGCGTGTGTGTGTGTATAATGTCATAATAAAGACACGACGAAAGAACAAGCGAGCTTGCGGTTGAAAGTGGAAGTGGGAGTGGGAGTGCGAATGAAATGCCCCAACATACCGCGAAATTCTTTGGCTGCCAGGCACTTTATCAACTTCCGGCATGTGAGCGACGTCGACAAGCACGATGGAGGCAGCAGGACAACGGCAGGAAGAACGCAAATCAAGCGAGGAAATCTCTTTGAAAACTTACACTTGCGGCGAAGCCAAGAGAATTGCGCGGAATCTGAATGCAACGCAGCAGCAGTTAGGCATGCAACGTGCCACCACCCACAGCAGCGTTCTTCGCTCAGCACTCCTTTGCATATTTTAGGAAGTGATTGCGCAAATGCATAATTTAATGACAGGCGATTGCGTCTGCAGCGACAGCTAAAGACGACAAGAGGTGGTTAGCGATAAGTTCTTGCTCTCTCTCTCTCTCTTTATCTCTGTGCTTGAAATTATGATGGCCCGTTATGATATTTGCATGATATAGTATAAGCGATACGTTTAAGAATACGTAAATACTTTTACATGTTTGCATTGTTCTTAGCTCTGTAGATTTTGGATTGAGCTTTCATGGATGAACAAATTCTAATTATTTTTTTGTTATCTATTATATGTATTTTAAAAATTTCTATATAGATAAGCAACACCTTTATAATATTAATTCGTTAATGATATAATTTCATTTCTTTATCCTTTGATTACGGTTTCACTTAATTTCTCCTTTTTTATACTGTTTTCGAGCCAACTTGAGTTCGTAACTTTTCTTCAAAATATAAACTTTATATGCGACAACTGCCAAAATCAAAGCCAATTTCAAACTCCAGGCTTATCAATTTGCAAAGCACATGGCCCAAAAACTTATTCAATTTGCCGCCATATGTTGCAATAACTTCATTTTTACCGTTCCCTGGTCGTATTCCCCTAAGGCGTTGCAGTTTAATTGAAAACAAACCAACGAAAAAAATAAGTAAAGTTCTATAACTTGGCAAATGGCCTCCGACTCAGTTAGATTTGATTGTCATAATTAAATAAGTTAACAAGCTGCCCAACTATAGATGTGTGTGTGTGTGTGTGATATTAGCGGTTAGACTGTTGGTCGGTTAAACAGTCAGTATGTGTGTGTGTGTGTGCCAATTAATGTAACAACTGTAACCGACTGTGGTACACTTGAAATATGCTTAAGGTCATAATAATTAAATATCACTCATACGCACTGGTAAACATTATTACAAGGATCTCAACATATGTATATGTATGTATATAATAAACAAGGCACTCGCTTCGTGTCCCCGCTTATGCAACAGCACGCACGCACAGACAAATGACAACGGCAACAACAGCAACATCAACAAAAAACAACAACAACAACAATTTGCCATTGTGTTTTTGGTCTGTTGTGGCATTTAATTTATGGACTACATTGTCGGCTTGCATCCTGACTCTCTCATCTTCTCTTTCTTTCTTTCTTTGCATTGTTCTCTTTGTGTTGGGCTCATTACACTTTGCTACGCATTTACAGTTATTGCATACCATGTGCAATATTACGTTTAATCCTCTTGATTGTTATGTTGCACAGTGAAGCAATGTGGATGCGAGCTCAAAATCGTCTTAGACATACATATGTTTGTAATGTGCATGCATAATTGAGTACTGTGTGTGCGAGAGTCGCAAGAGCAAAGCAATAATAGTTCATAATTCAATTGAAACTGTTGCTAAATTATTACGAAAATATTTGTGCAACATGCCCACAATTTATTCACTAGGATAAAATGGGGAAAATCGACGCCTACATTTCCCATTATGTCTCCTATTTTGAGGATTAAAGTGCTGCAGTGACATCTGCTCATTATTATTATAAGATTGTTCGATTTAAGTTCAATTTAAACTAATAAATAGATAGGATTTTTGTTACAATATTTACACGTTCTAAACACAGTTCAAGTGAATAATATTATATTTACAAAATAACTCCAAATAATCTGTGATGAGATTAATTTCGTTTTCTATCTCTTTAATTGGCATTATAATACTGTATAGGTAATATAAAATCGTGCAAAAAGAAATTTGTATAATTGTAAGCAATTAACTTTTGTATTGCTCATACGTCCAGTAAGCTACGAGGAAAATCGTGCCTTGTTAGTATATTATTACAAGAAAAATATAATTAATTAAATTAAAAGTTTTTCCAAAGAATCTTAAGACTATTCCTTGTAAGGAACTAATTTAATTGTCAGGTATCAATGCAATGATGAAAAGGTCGCAAATATAGTCAAGGTTATTATAACCAATTTCTAATTACGAATTCTTGTTCTCAACAATATTACGTCTGTTACTTTAGCCTCTCTCTATCCCTCTCCCCGTTCAACCGCGTTAAGTTCTTGTGTTTATCCCGGCCAAACATTCCAAAATGGCGATTGCACTTATGTCTGTCTTTGCAGTTGATGTTTATCAGACAGCAATGGGCGCCGATTTATTGCAACATCTCGAACTCAGATCCTTCTCACCTCCCGACCCAAGGGCCACAGGCCTATTCAATGTTTGCATGCTAATTACAAACAGTGAGATTGCATTGCTTTCTCGCTGTCGAAACTGAAATTGGCCTCTTAGCTGCCATTGTAAGTTGCAGATTGTATTTCGTGTAATTTGGTCGAGATGTTGTGCCTGTGATTTTGGAGAGGCTTGCAATATTAGCAATCGGCTGGAATTTGGTAGGTTAATTATAGCCGACTTACAGTGAAAGCTAGTTGACACCCTTGTTGACAGTCTGTGTTGGGTTATTTCTGTGGAAATAGACAGCAGCCGAAATTCATTAAATGTGTCTATGGTAACAACATCCAATGTTATAGAATAGATTTGATTTGTTGGCATTAAAATGATTAAAAAGCATCTGGTTATTGTGTTGACATGTTATTAATATTTAACTTGTGACTATAAATAATGACTTTGAACCCTTCAACTTTTTAACATCGATAGTTGAAAATCCATAAATCCACAATGACACGCTCATCCGCCACACATTTGGTATGGGAATCGATTATAGCCTCCACAGATTTTGAGCTTATCCCACTACTGACAATATCTTTTACAGTTTTTAAGATATAGTCACCAAACTTTATAGGAAGGTATCCAGTAACATACCACAAAGATCAGTGTCAAAAATTTGAATGCCATTTTATTTCCTGTATTTCTATTCTAATATGGCACTACCATTTAAATGTTCACAACTTGTTAGCTTGTTTAAAATGTAAGATGCTCTTGTTTATAATGGAGATCCTAGATTCTAATCATTAAATCAGTTTTTAAAGGTATTGAATAAAAGCCAAGACGCACATCGCCTTCAAACCGTTTCAATTTAAGCTAAAGAAAAATCTTTTCGCTGTCAAGCAAACTCCTTAGTACCATTGTTGATTACTCCCTGTTGGGGTTAGCAATGGGGGCATATCTTTTCTTCTCTTCTTCTTCTCCGTAACACTGTCAACGTCGCTGAACCTATTCAAATTGCGTATCCATCTTCATTTATTTCATTTTCCTGTAATTTCCTGACATTTTTGCTGATATTTTGCCGGCCACGTTTCGTTACCGGAACTAGCATTTTAGCCGCTCGGTTTTTAGCCAGCCCCACTCCACCCTCTGCCTTGAAAGTTGCAGCACGTCTTGGGCTAGTCCCTGCTCGGAAATGGAAAAGTGCGCCAACTTTTCGCTTGAATTGGCAATGGTTACACCTAGGCCACATCCCTTCACCCGGGCTCAGTGGATGGTTGCACTTGCCAGCAACCGCAAAACCTCTACCACATCCACCACCCTCAACAGCAACCCACTCTTCTATGTTTCCCATTTGTTGTCTGTGGTTTTTGCGGCGGTTGCAGCAACGGGACAACCTGTAATCGTTCTTTTGCGCCACATTTTAAATGTCTTCGGGTGTTTTGACGTTCGCCCCATTCCACTCCGTTTTAGCTATCCTTCTGCCGTCCTGTCCTCTCCTGTCTTCTCCTGCCCGGTTCTGTCTTGTGCCGTCGCGTCGTCTGTCCCAATGTCCATTCGTTCATGTCTTGTTAGCGTAAATCAAGCGTAACAAAGCGCCGCACGGCATGAGCACAAGCCAGCCAAGGGGCAAGAAAAGGCAAAATACCAAGATGAGGCATTTGTCTCCCACTCCTGCTTCAATTCCTGCTCATGCTCCTGGATCTGCAAGTTGTCGCAACTGGCGACTGGCAAAAAGTCGCTCGCAAATTTATTATGGCGCTCAAACGGAAACGCGTTCACTTAACTGCACCACTGGGAACTGGGATTGGGATTGGGTGACGGTGACGGTGATGGTGATGGTGCTGGTGCTGGTGCTAGCACTGACTTTGGCTACAACTCCCGTGCTGACTGTTCTTTTTGGCACGCGGACAACGTTGATTAAGCGCATGAAGATTTGCGCTCCAAAAAGGCTTTAGAGTGGCACACAAAAGTTTAAAATTGGCATTGTTCAGGGACTTAAATTGAATAAAATCCCTCGAAAAAAAAACAACTGAAAGAGATAAAGTTTAGAATCCATCGCAAATATAGTTAAATGTTTTAAGGCATAAACGAATTTATATTTTTTAGGCTAGACCAATTGTACTTTATTTTATCTTTAAACTCCTTAAATTATAGTTTTTTATTTGTTCGTGTATATTTCAAAATTTAAGTGCTCATTGTTCGCTGAATTTCACACCTTTGTGTTTAGGTATATTAAATTAAAATTATTCAATTGCACAATTATTTAACAATTCAATTGCAGTGATATAATATATGATAAGCCTTTATGTATAACTACGGAATTCACTAATTAAATTAAATGGCCAATTTCGCAATGGCCATGAGTGAAGAATGCATTATCATATAAATCTGACGATAGATAAGCGAATATGATTCTCTATATGTATGTTGCTTTGGTCAACTGTAAACAAATTAAATTCGCAAGCTTAGTTCGCAGTCGCTGCAATTTGATTGGCGCAGTTAACAGCTAATAAGCACTTTATTGAATTTATGCTGCCAAAATGATGATGGACAACAACAAAACAACGAGCTAACTTTTTGCACTCGCCACACATCAGAATAATGCAATTATAAAGTATTAAAATTATAGTATGGCAAACAGACGAGCTCCTATGTGGCTGCTGCTGCTGTTATGTTGACGCTGACGGGGTATTGTGGCAAGCAACAAAGAGGAGAGTGGTGGCATGCACATACTGCTTCTAAATTCCTCCCCATTATGCATGGATGAAGCTCTTATTATGGCAACGTTGCGCAAAAATGTTTACTAATTATTAATAAAATATTGGTCGCCGGCTGTTTACAGATTTACCCATGTTTTATTTCTGTGGGGGAGGGGTGGATCTAGTTTATTAAAATGGTACAAATGGCAGTGTAATTTAAGCCATTTTAAGTTTGTTGTGGGCGCGCTTGTGTGTGTGTGAGTGTGTGCATGTTATGGTCCATTTAAAGTGAAACAGTAAATCATTTTTGGGATATTTGTAACTGGAAATAAAATGCATGCAATGGAATGCTTATCCTTTTGGACCTTATGGTTATGGTGGAACATATTTTTAGAGATTATTAGCTTGTCTCTATGAAATGGTTGCACTTCTAGTCTATTAAAAGCATAATTATGCCGACCCTTTAACTTAATTACTAACGGAAATTAAACAATTAACTCTTAATTTGAGCGTTACGTATTATTTCACACTACTAAATTTTTCCTGCGACAGATCATCAATTTGGGCATTTGTACGAATTAAATTTACATTAAAAACAGTCAAAATATTAAAAGGCAAGGCAAGCACATTTCGCATACCAATAATTTACGCGCCAGAGAAGGAAGAAGCAAAAAACAACCAAATTCAACGTTTAATCATTTTTCCAAGAAGCATTTTCGTCAAATATTCGCAAAAAAAAATATGTCAAAAGTAACATTAAGTAGCTTTATTTAACAACTTCAGCGGCGAGGTAAACTAACAATAAGTTCTTTCAAAGGTTAAGAGTTTAACATAACAGTTATTGGGCCATTGGAATCGTTGTACCAGATATTTACTTATACATCAACATAAAATATGAAATACTTTTAAAATTTAAATGCAAATCTGTTGTATTTTTATTACTTGGACCCAAACAAAGAGTAATTTTAAACATTAATGTGGAATTTAATGCGAGAACATCTTTAAAAACAATATAAAAATGCAAAAAAAAAAAGCTCGAGTCAGCTTCACATTAATTTGATTTAAGCATCGTTGCTTTTTTGACATTTTTATTGTTATTGTTGTTGCGCTATCGGAGGTTTGCCTCTCATTGTTCTTGCTGTGTTGCTGCATTGTTTTAAACATTTTTCAACACAATTTTTGCTGTTGCTGCCTTTGGTTATATTTATATTTGTTTTTTTTTTTTTTTTGCATTGCTTGCCCTTTTTATGCTGTTATTTATTTACTTTGTTTTTTTAAGGTACGGGCCGTTCTCCATTGTTAAATGGCATTTTCATGCTTAACTGGCGTCAAATATGGCGGCCAATGAGGCGGTCCAATGACCACGCCCCAATAAAGATGGGACCCTTTAGTGGGCTATAGCGGTGGGGTGGGAAAGATGCAACGAAGCGAGAACAAATAAAGTTCTTGACACGTTCCATTGCCATGAGAAGAGGGACGAAAAGACATGTGACAGGTGAGCGGGATGTAATGCATAATGGATGAAAGTCATAAAATGAGCAGAGATGAGCACAGATAACTAGAGAAGGGAGAAAAGTGGTGCAGAACTGAATGTAAGGTTTGCCCATGATAATAAATTACATACCATTTTCAATGTGAAAATAATTTATAAAACTGCACACAAATGACAATCAAGCATAATAATAATAAAAATAATAATACAGTAATATTCAATTTTAAATATATATTTAAATTTTTTTGCATATATAATTTAAACGCAAGGAATGCAAAACGTGTGTAAAATCATAATGGTGGTGTTCACTAGTCGTTGTAAAGTTGCAAAGCGTAAAATCACAAACTTAAAAGTGTAAAAAAACAAAACAAAATACATGAGAAAAAATTACGACGTTTTTGATACTCCAGGGTATGTATTAAAGTGAGTTAAAGTGCTGTAAAATTTTCCAAAGAATCGAGTAAAAATACTTGGTATCGAGAATATTTCGTTATTTTTGTCAAAAAAAAATTTGGTCACATCAAACAGGAAAACAAGTGAAAAGAGTAAGTAAATCGCACATTAAATCCAATTAAATTATTTTAATCAACCCTTTTTTAGTGTTGGAGCTGCAAATGTTGAAAAGGAAACGGAAGGTGATACAAAGCGCTGGACCGTAGACGAAATAGCAAGGATGTTGTCTTACATTCAGACGGACCGAAACTTTGAAATAAGGGCTTACTTTTGACTGCCTCTCATAAAAAGTGATAAGAAAACACAAACAAACAAAACAAATTTATTTAAACTATCTAAAGGATTATGCATTTTTATACTTTAGCTCTAGTTCCATTTTTTTTAAAACCAAATCTTGCTCCGTTTTTTTCTTTTCCAGATTCGCCTTCTTTACCTCCAGATCCAACTTTTTCTCATCCAACTCCTTCATCCAATTCAGCTTTTCCTGCTCCAAAGCCAGCTTGCTCTCCTCCACTGCCAGCTGTTGTAGGCGCACAAGAAACTTGGTTCCTCGCCGACAGGATGCAATTACAGTGAGGTCATCCATGAGATCGTCCATCACTTCATCGATTGCATCATGGTCCATATCTAAAATGGTTGTATGTATTAAAGTTTCTTCATTTGGGCTTACTTTGTACACCTACCATTTATACATTCGATTTCGTTAAGGGCGAAGTCTATTTTTCGCTCAATCAAACCTTGTCGCTCACTTTGTCTAGGCATTTTAATTGTACTTTATTATTGTCACTCTTAAGTAAGAACTTGTAGTCTTATACTGATCTTTATTCCTCAGAGCTAGGGTTTTTATATACAGAATCATGCATATTTTCATCCCTCAACTTTTGCTGTGTTTGTAAGGTACAGCGTGCATCTGGCTTCTTAGGTAACAAACATGTGATTCTATTTCCCCTGCTCTCTCAGTTGGTCTACCTATTTGACCCTAAATGCGCATATATTTTATGATTTAATATCTTGAATTTCCAACATGCGTCCCTTGCACTCTCGTTTGGTCTACCTGTATGACCCTAAGTGCGCATATGCCATCTTTATAATCCTATCTTATTCATACCTAAAAAGTAACGAATAAAGGTTTTGCATTTAAATAACAGCTGGTGAAAACAGCTGTTTTACGACGGCATTTACAACTGTCAAACAAAAAAGGGTGCTCACTAGCTCGTGTGTCACAAAATAACGCTTACAACTTTACAACGACTAGTGAATACCCCCAATGCATTTTATATATAATGCATTCTAAAAGATGAGTTAGCTAAAAAAAACAGCATTAAAGTGAAAATATTGTTAGCTGATTGTTATATTTAATGTCGTGACACGAGCATGTACGATTTTACTCGTCGTGCTCTAATTTCATGCCTTGCACGTGCACATATCTAGATGGTATGCTGGTAACTCAATGTTGACGTACTATTTATATGTTGATTTTATGCACCAATTCATTTAAAACTACCCCATCATCAAAGTTTAACAATAAAAAACAAGTAGGGAGGCTAAAGAAGATATTGTTTGCATGTATGTGTGTGTGTGTGTGTGTGTGTGTGCAAGCGTATACAGAAGGACTTGCCATACTACAATATCTTCGGTTTTTCTCAACCGATTAGGATGAAATTTTCTTAAATGATCATAATTTTGTCTATAGTTTTTGGATAAAGTTTTTAATTTTCAAAATTTTGATCATTTTCAATAATTTTGAAGTGCACGTGCTATTCTTGTATCATTTACTGTTTCCCAGATTTACGCTCTCATACAGATGGACAGCCGGACGGCCAGACAGAACAGGTAAATCACACAGCTTTACTATTTGTGTTACGGTATAAACACATATTGAATTTAACCCTTCAGTAAAACTTATTCAATTTAAGCCATTTAATGTACTATAATGTGGATTTGAATAACTTTGGACTCTCCGCTTACAACCCAGTGTCGAAATTAACACAGTAAAAAAAAGGGCGTGTCCGATGTTCTCTGACTGACAAAGCGTAAAAAGCACTGAACACATTTTTCTGCTCGCTTGCAGATGCGTACGCATCGAAACAGAACAGAGCAAAATAGTAGAACAGAGCCAAGCAGAGAATTCAACTAAAACGCATAAATCTTCGTAAAGTGTCAGTGTACATATTTGTGTCTTGGTTTTTTTTTGCGTTTTGTTGATGTTTTTGTTGTATTGTCAGCGGCAGCTTTTGCAATTGTATTTTTATTATTTTGTTTGCGATTGTTTGTTGTTCGGGTAATTTGTACACATTTTGTTTTGTTTTATTTTTGTGTCATTTTTTTTCTTTTCATTATGTAGTACTATTATTTTTTAAGATTTGTACGCTGCCGTTGCTGTCATCACTTTTGTTGTTGATGCTGTTGTTACTGCTGCTGTTTGTTTATTATTTTTAAATCATTTGTTTATTTGTCCACTCTCACTTGTTAAAAGTGTGTTTGTGAATAACGAGTTGCAAAACGGAAATAAGTTGCCGAAAAGGGGGAGGCGTCCAACAAAGTTACTCG
Source organism: Scaptomyza graminum (assembly GCA_018901835.1). Classification (NCBI taxonomy): domain Eukaryota; kingdom Metazoa; phylum Arthropoda; class Insecta; order Diptera; family Drosophilidae; genus Scaptomyza; species Scaptomyza graminum. Next base: position 2,035,387 of record JAEIFL010000314.1, read on the forward strand.
ACATTCATCATTAAGCACAAAACGAAACTAGCACAAAAACAAAAACAAGAGCAGTTTATGGGAAAAAAGTGTTGTTGAGGGTCTAAAAGGGCCAGTTACAAAAACAATTAGCAACAGGCACAGCAATTAGCCAAAACACACACAGACACACTCTGACAGGGAGTGCAACAGAGACGAAGACAATACAGACAGCAGATAAATGCAAATGAGTTTCGAGTTACGGAAAGAGTTTCACAGCAGTCAGCTTTTGGTACAGTTAAAGCGATTAGCACGATTTATGTGTGTGGACCAAAAGTTTCTCAGCTGGACACACCGAAAGTTTTCCATTACGTGGTCAAGCACAGCAAGAATAGCAGGAACAGAAGACGAGAAATAGAGAGAGAATGTGGAGAGCCACTGCAATAGATAAATGGAGAATGTCTGCGTAGGATTGGCAACTTTTGTATTATTCTATGTAAATTATAAATAAACAATTGTGCAGTCATTTATTACATCTTCTTCTTCTTTTTGATTTAAGCTCAATTCACTAGACAACAAAGTATCCATTTAGCAATCGGAATATCAACTTGCCAAACGAAGGCATTTTATTAAATTATGTCGAACTAAAAGGTTATTTGTTATCTTTCCTAAAAAAAAAACGTTTATTAATGGAATCGGTATAGTTCCTACAATTCCTTGTCATTTTTAACGCACGCAGACTTGGGGTTCGATTCTCAACATAAGGTGAACTAAAAGAGTATTAAAAAAGAATAGGATAGTTCAGGAATAAAATTTTGTCATTTGTTTTCTGTGTACTTGTCATAATTTGTTAAGACCAAAATTTGAATAATTAAAATTTAATTTAATTTAATAAAAATATTTAAAATGTAATTAAAACAAAAGATGAATTAAAAATAACAAAAAAAACTTTTTGTTAATACTTACTCCTTGATAGGAACAAATTTTGTATGGGCATAACTTGTAGCAGAGTGTAATTGTTGTCATGGAACAAAGAGTTAAGAACAAAAGTTGATTGCGTAAATTGCTGCAGATTAATTTCCAGCAGAAACAGCATTCATTGCATTGCCTGTACTTAAACTAAAGAATTTCAAAAATTTACTAAACATGCAAGCCAAAAGAAATGAAAAAACAACATCATCAACTGAAAGTTGAACTAACGTGTTAATGAATGTGGCCAAAATTTGGTGTTTGTATGTTGCACTTAGCTTGAGTGCTAGAACCAAAGGGCGATCCCAATGGCAAACTTTGAACAACTGACAAATTACAACACTAATTATGTGGATTCATTAAATTTATATAACAGCAGCTCTCGAGAACAGAAGGAATTTTTATAATTTTTGCCTGGATAATGGATAATAAAGGAAAAGTAAATTGGACTACTATACATAGGAAAGCATAGAAAAATTAATAGTAAGTATACGTAGTGCTAAATAATGTTTTTGTTTTCAGAAATGCTGTTAAATATAGTATGTTACTAAGCTTTGGAATTCTGCCAAGGCTTTGTTAATTGATTTTTGCACATCTGTCGCTAATGCTATATATCTCGAAATTCAATTTACTGCCATATAAATTAACAAAATGGCATCCGTATCATCCGTCTGCACTCTCCACACATTGTATATGTACATATAAACTGTAGCATTTTCAATACATACCATAACCAAACAGTAAAATACAATAAATCGCCCTCATCGACCTCTGCGAAGGCGAACGCTGCAACAAATGGGTTTAATTATGCGCCACACATTGTCGACCAATAAACACGAAGCAAGGGCATTCAACCAGGAGCCAGGAGCCAGAAGCCAGAAGCGAGGCGCCAGGAGCCGTTCAGGTGCATTGGCCTGGACAATGGTGACAATAAATTCCAGTCGAACGGTGGGAGGAGAGAGCAAGTCGAAAGCGTTAATGCAGGTGCACAAATATTTTGCAGGCAGACAGGGCAACAACACAATACGAAAAATACTTAACTTTCTACTGACATACATACATACATATGCATAAGTATTTACTGTTTACTATTTACAACAATAGTAGAAAGCGTGTTTGTGAGGGTGTGTGTGTGTGTGAGGGTGTGGCAAGTGCTAAGCAAAGTGGCATAAATATGTTGGCTAAACAGCTGCAGCTCGACAGGATGTGCCTGGCCGGATGTGCCATTAAGAGCACGACTCATATGCAACGAACACGAACAGGTGAAGTCGAATGGGGATGGGAGGCCAATGAAGTTTGAATTGGCTTAATTGACTGCACCATGGCAAGTTATTAGCTCGGGCTCAAATCTTTCCACCCGCTCTGCATTGTTTAAAGGTGTCCAAGCGCATCGAAACTAGCAACATTATCTCAGCAGCAGCATCAAACAACTGTATTTTGTAGTGGATATTCTGCCGTTAGCAACAGAATTTCAGAATAACCTTTTGCAAATAATTTGCAAAATGTTTAGCACGAGGAATAACTACTCAGCAACAATGTCTCTCTCTCCGTCTCTGTCTCTCTCTCTCTTACATTCACTTCTCTGACTTTTGCATAGTAAACTTACCTCCTTTTCTGATGGACAGAGCCTGCATTTGTTAGCTTGTTAATTGAGAGACATCTCTATGTGAGTGTGTATTTGTGTTGGTGGAATGTGTTTTTGGTTGGCCAACAGTAGCAGCAGCAGCAGTAGCAACAACAACATTGATAAGTACAAGTGCAACATGCGTTTGGGCCAGCAATCCAAAAGATCAATTCAAAATCGAGTCAATTAAGATAGAAAATCTAACTAGAAGTTTGCCAAAAATGTTTTTAAGCACAACACACACAAATGCATACATGATTTTCTTATTTGCACCTACATTTGTATGTGTTTGTTTATTCAATTATGCGGATACATACATATGTATGTTAGCTTATATTAAATTGAGTACTTATTCAGTCAGTCGAAAGGAAAGCAGCTCATCTGCCAGTTCGATGTTGTTTGTACAATATCACAGCTTTAAAAACTTGAATTTAACAAAAGTTATATATTTGTCCCGTAAATACAAATACAAACAAGGTTAATTAGTACCAATATAGAATTGCTGCAGTAAAGATTGGTCAACTGATAAACTTTCTTTATATTTTCAATGAAATATTATTTTAATCGAAATAGCAGCTAGTGAGGGAATGTCTCAAAAATACAATTTTAATGCAATCAAAAATAAAACTATATTTTCTATTTGTTAACCAAAGTGCACATAGATGCTCTTTTGCTCTTATGAACTTTAAGTTGTTAACTGGTGTATTACGACTTGCCCTGATCGATTCTGAACCAAAATAAATATTAAAACAGCCACTAAAACACTTGAAAAACAAAAAGCATCTGATGCTAAATACTGTCAAGTCACCAAAAAAGGCGACAATTGCAAATTTTACAACCCAGTTTTTATGGTCACAAATTGTAAATCCAGGCAAATGACTCGACCAGAAGCGTTTTGCCGACATTTCACTTTTACACTCTCTCTCCTTGGAGGAAAATTTTGATTCGGTGTCAATTTTGTTCACCTTTCACACCGCGTTCAATAAAATATTTATAGCTATTAAACCATAAAAACTGAAAGAAAAAACAAGCTGCAAGAAAGAGCCAGTGACAGGTAGAAAGAGAGAGCGAACATCACGTTTACTGATGCCAAATGCAATAATCGCTAAAGCGCCAAATGTCAAAGCAGCAGCAGCAACTGAAGCTTGAACTTTGCTTGCAACACAGATCCCTCGCTTTTCATTCCCTTCCTCATCTTCCCCAAAGATCGATCAAACGCTTTTCGTTACGACCAAAACGTTGGCTAATTAAATTTATTTTTGCCAGACGGTAAGATGGTAAAATGCACCCACACAAAGATGAGTCGTAGCCACTGTCGTCGCGTCGCTTCTCGCTTTGCTTGGTCGAGTCACGAAAATTGTTGGTGCAATAAAAAATAATCAAAATAAAAGAAGTCAAAATTAACTTTACTCTATGGGAAAATAATTTATATTTTATGGGAAAATCGTAGTCGTTTTTCTCATTTCTTGACAACGCTTTTTGTCATTATTTAAATTTTTGCCCAATTTGCGTGTGATTAAATTTTTTTGGTTTATTTATTAATGTTTGCTCCGTTTGCTTTTCGCTAATGTTTTGTGTTTGTGTTGTGTTTATTTATTGTTGTTGAATGACATTTAAGTCTTTCGGTGTGGAATTGATTTATTGTCTGTTTGTCGCATTTTATGCAAAATTTACGAGACATAAACATTATTTTTTATGGCATTATTTTAATTTATGCTATATAATTAATAAATTTATGGCAGTTTATTATTATAGATGTTATCTTGACAGAGCTTGAAATATTGTTTAGGGGTATTGTTTGTAAATCAAGAATAAGAAAATAGTTTTAATACAAAATCTAATTTAAAGAAGAGTTTAAATATTGTTTAATACTTCGATATAGAAACAGTAACAGTAGACTTTTGGAATTTTAGAAAAAAATATTATCAATGAAATTTCGATTATTATCTCCAACTTTTTATATAATTGTGTTTATTATTGACAATTTTTTCATGATATAATTTCTCTCACGCTTGTCCCAATATTGTCATAATAGTTAACAGCTTGACATTGTTTTTAATTTAAAGTGCGAACTTCGCCAATACCAACTATCACAGCAGTGAAAGCAATAGCATTTGTAATCAAGCTTACAGCATGACACCATATTGGATTTTTTTCTTTCTTTTTGTTCATCGCCATTAAGCGAATGTTGCACAACCCAGGGACGACACCCCGCCAGGTCGGAGTCGACTCCACAAAAATGAAAAAATCATCGCCTAAAATAAACACAAATGAAAATAAACATCTCAAACGTGTTTGTTTTCTTAGATTTGCGTGTGTTTTCTTAGCAAACACACACACATAATTAGTTGACTGGCGCCCTCTTGCGACAAAGTGCTGTACAACAGTCTTACATCACAGCGATAAAGCTATTTAAATATGTATGTACTTTACGTTGTCATTTAATATTTAGCTAGGAGTTTGACAACCCAAATGCACTCGAATCGAGTCTAGTTCTTTATGTAAGTACATATGTTTACAAATATACATATATGTATATGATTAAGTTATGTGCGTGTGCACTGTTAGAAAAAAGCTGTGATTAAATTAAGTTAAAATGTCCTTGAATTGAGTATTCGCGAATATAGAATTTCATTTTTGATTTTAGTGCGGAAGTACTTAAACTGAGTATGAATACTGAAATTAAGTACGAAATACTTGAAATGAGGATAAACCTAATAAAAAATACAAATATTCTTAAAATCAGAATAAGTTTAGCTCCAGAAATACTGAAATCAAGTACGAAAATTCTTGGTTCATGTAAAAGTCACGAGTTCAAATCCCACCAGCGGCTTTTTTAGTCGTTAATAATGAGTTTTATAGGTAAAGTTGATTTATTTTTCAAGTTCGGATTGTTTGATCTTAAATACGGAAATATTATTTGTCTCAGTGTGCTTCTAATGCAATTTTTCGTAATTTTTTGTCAGTTCCCTATCGTTGGTTTAAGCTGTCAAATTGACATCGCTGTAAATTGACATTGCAGTCGCTCGTTGCTGTCGTTCTTGTTCTTGTTGGTTTTTGGCATTTAAACTAATCGCTCGGGCACTTTGGGCTGTCATGCATCACTTTGGCATGTCTCTCTACTTAGCCGCACACTTCCTGCTGCACCTCACCTTGGCTCCACCACCCCCTGTCGCTGGTCATAAAATTGTCAAAACTTTGCTTGACATTTTAGTTTAGTGTGTGTGTGTGCGTTGAAAGAGTTTCAAATTTCGCGCTTTACCTGTCACAGTGTGTTGTTGTATTTGTTGCTTTTTCTTAACTTATCTAACAATTTCAAGTTTTTGCTGCCTTAAGCTCTTTGCCTTGTGTTTTGTCTGTCTGAATTTTGTGTATTTTGTGGCGCCATCTGTGGTCTGGGGGCGCAAGCATAAACTAAAAACTTAACGTGTACCTTGAGGAGTTTTAGCTTTTTCTTGTTGTCATCGCTTGTTCCCACTAAATTCTCTGTAAACAGATTAGTAATTAGCTTATGGGCAAAGCTAGAGGCAGTCTTAATTACAACATATAATGTGTGGACGCTTTGATTATTTTTATGCAACATGTTAATATTGATACTTTGGTAAGAGGATGAATGTCCTAAGAATCCTATCCAAATACAAATTTGAATAAAATCCTTACACTGCAACAACAATTCACATTGTTATTTGGCATTGTTCGCTGTGCACTTTCTTTTTACTTTTTGAAATCGTTGTGTTGTTGTTTTTGTTTTCGTTTTTTTCGCTGTTGTATACTGCAACCAACGGGGAGCTTCCCTCCCCTAGCTGCGCCAGCATATTACAAAACTTTTAGATTCTTCCCCTTTTGCAGCTTTCATTTATTTGCTGCTGGCTTCGTCAATGCTGCTTTTGCTGACTTTCATTCACTTTCTCGTATTCTCAAGTGGGCGAAGAAGAGTGAGAGGAAGCAGGAATGCGAGTTGACTTTTGCTGTTATGCATATCACTTCACTTTGCAGTGCTGAGCGGGGCAACGTCGAAGAAAAATTTCATTTCATTTCCTTAACGAAACTTTGCTTTGCCTTCTGTTTTGTGTTCTGCATTCTGCCTTTGAACTTTCTGAGCAACTTTTTTTGCCGGACACGAATATTAAGAAATAAGTATAACGTCAATAAGTATATGCAAACGCACACACACACACACACATAGGGTTTTCCCAAGCCCTAGTCCAAGTCGCAGTCAAAGCAGTTTGCAATTATTTGTTTGTATTTTATTCAGCATTTCTTTGCTCCTCTTTATTTTTTGCGGTTGCACTTAAGTGAAAACTTTATTAATAGCTTGCGCTTTCTGATATTATGCAGGAAATGAAAGAAATAAGTTATGTACAATAAAACCAAATGGATCTAGCCGAACAGCTGCTACTCTTTTAGCTACATACTTAATGGAACGCTTGAAAAGCTGGAAACTAACGTTGTTTAATATGTAAGTTTTTCAGTTTTGATTCAGATGCTTCGCAAATGCATTAAATCAAACTACCATCTTAAAAAAAACTTTGTAACAGGTAAAGTTCGTAACATTGAATGGTTTTTTGATTGAACCAAATTGCAGTGTTCTGGAAATGAATTCGTTTTGTAGAAAACTTCGTTGTACGAAAGGAAGCTCCTAATAAACATGTTTGATTTTCAAGATTGACAAATCTCAACGTAACGTAGGAACGGATTTCGACCAATATTTTCTTGTTGAAATTATCTTAGAATTCTTTGTAGAAACCAATTTTGGTGAGAGCTTAATAAATTGACACGCTTTATAATTCTTATAAGATTAAATGTTAATGGATCTTAAATGAATAAAATTAACAATTTTAATGAAAAGGCTCAAATCAATGCCATTGCTAGCCCTACGTAAAAGGTCTATCAAAACTTTTGACCCCTTACTACTATCATGCAAATGTATTTGCCAGACATGTATCTATATGATATCACACACATTCAGTTTAATCAAGCGGCTTTTGTTGCAACGCCAACGCTATGGCGGCTAGCCATGCCCCCTTCACCACCCGCACCATCCTTATCACACAACAACTCACCGAGCGTTGTAGTATATGGCACGGGCCTGCAATAGTTAACAGCATTGTTACACTTTTAAACGGTATTTTTTTATAGTACGTTTAAATATGCGGCAAAGTTGGCTTGGTAGGTAGGTAGAACCGACCAACCAACAGCCGACTCCCCGTTCGGTCCAGTTTGGTGATAGAGATTCTGGTTTGGGTTCTGGTCGGGTCGGTTGTTTAGTCGGGTTTGGTCCACTGCGGTTCATTAGCGCACCAAATGCGATTTGGTCTTTTGTGATGCGGCGGCCTATCCACAACATACTTATACACATGCGCAGCGTAGGCGGGGAGACAATGAGGTAAGGGGCCTTGATAGGGAGAGGAGGAAGAGGAGTCGATGTCGCGCCGCGTCGTTGACTCTGAACTAGAACACATGAGCACGTAATTTAGTAGCCGCTTTAGCGCTTTTGTGTGAAAATCACATCGACAACAAGACACAGAGAAAAGGCATAGAGAAGACCCCTGCCCCATCCCCTTCCCCCCGCTACCTATTGCGCTTAGCATTAACCTATGTGGTGGTAAGTTGTTGTTTATGGTCATGTGCCTCATCGGGATCACTGGCACTTTGCGTGGGTCCGGTTTATGCCGTTAATTCCTTCTTTATTAATAGCCGGCAACACAATGGCGAATGGTTAGAGCAAAAAAGAGAATAATCGCAACAACAAAAATCTAAGCTGAGGTAAAAACTAATTTTGTTTGCTAAACGCGAACCTAAACGAATCTCCGACCATGACGTAAAACTAATCAGATTTTCTTTGTTGGCTTGGAAATTGCGTTTTTGCCAGGCAAAATTGCGTGCGATGTCTTATTGTTTTTTATACTCTGATGCCGAAGGTAAGCTTTTATGTAAGAGCCACAAAATTTGGTGAGAACATAGCTGGCGACGTCCCCCAAAGATTCGCGTCAAGAATTGTTTGAATGACACGCCCACAGCTCCTGCCTTCATGCCCCCTTTTGTTAAGAAACTATTTACCACTTGTTTAAATACTGGTATCAGAGTATTTAGCAGTCGGTTGCGCCCGTTAGCAATTTTTGTTAACACCATAGAGTCGAGAAGAAAAAAAGTTAAATGTAAGATAGATGCTGTTAAAGATAGTTGAATGACGACAAAAATAAAGGAGATAGTTCGCATACATATGTATTTTTTTTATCTCTTATTTGTTTATCTCTTCTCTAACCAGATAATTGGGTGAAATTCTTAATAAATCACATTTAAAAAAAAAAAAAACGCTCGACACTATCAACAATGAATCAATCAAGAGATAATGTGCAATGAATTCGTTTAGCCTTTAGAATTTATTTATGCTGCCAAACAAAAGTTAAAATATACAATACACATATGTATGTACATAAGCTAGGAGTGAGGTTGGGGTTGAATGGGAAGCAATGTTGGTCATCGCATGACCTATTCGGCATTTCTGGCGACGGACATATCGGTTACCAGATCAGCATTATTAGCGACTATTAAAACATTTTTTTTTTCTTATATTAGGCTATAAATGTTAGTAAACGTTAAAAATATTCAATGTTTTAAGTGTTTACCAGTATCATCAGCATCAGCGGCGACAGACATGTTGAGAGTCAGATCGTTATCAGGATTAGCAGATTGTATACACAGTTAGCGCATAACATTATACATTACACATAACATTACACATTTTATTTAACTACATAAGACTAGATGAAATTACTTACTTTCGTTATCCTCAACATCAGCGACAACGGACAAATCGGTAATCAGAATCAGATCGGAATCAGGGTTAGCTGTTTTAAGGCACAGCTATAACTGAACATATTTTATTAGCAAAGGCATGACTAACTCTTGGTATCATCAGCATCAGCTGCAACAGACACATCGGGCTGTAAATAAACTCATGAAACGAAGGGGAGGGCGACTTGTGGCGCTCTGTGGGTATGACGTCAGCATCGCTGGCGACAGACATATCCGGAACGAGAACAACATCCGTACCATCCTCGATTTTTGACATTTCGGGCACTAGGTTAACATCTCTTCTCGTGGGATGTGGGACAAGGGGGAACAGAACATTGTAGACTGCTTTGAAGTTCATCTAGCCATGCTGCGACTCTTTAGTTAAGATTCTTGTCTAAAGCATTTATTTAGACTCAACCTACTTTACCTGCTGTTCTAAGGGTGTCTTATGCCTGAAAAAAAAACCTTATATGTTAAGTAAATTTATTTATGAACCCGTGAAATCCAAATACCTCCAATAAACAATAGATTCAAAATACTTTTGCGATAATATGTAACAGCTACAAACTTTATTTAAAAGAGTAATAATTATAAAAAAAAAGAAGAAGAAGAGAAGAAGAGAAGAAGAAAGAAGAAGATTTATTTTGTTTTGTTTTCAAAGAAATTAGTTATGCAATTTTCGAATCTCTCGAGTAAAGCATTTGAATATTATTCTAATAGTTATATATATATTATAAATGTTATATAGATTTATCGAAAGAAACAAAAATAATGCGACAAGTGTGGTTTAAAAATAAAATACGATATTAAATTGATTTTTTTTTTTTTTTTTGATTGAAATTCTTTTGTGTTAAGCCTACATGCCTAATATGTCAGTATCATCCATGATGTCCTGCGGCTCACGCTTCAAGCGACCCATGTCAAAATCGTCAGCAGCTATGATGCCAGCCATTATTGAATCCCTAGGCTTCTCCTGTGTAGCCGAGGGGCCATCCAGCGGATCGGGCTGCTCCCGCACATTTTCGCTTAGGAGATTTGCAACGTTTGCACCTGAAGAAGCCGATGTTGGTTGTTTGGCCAATTGGGGTCGGACGTGAGACATTGATGGCATCGGCCCCACATTACCCTTCACATTAGCAATCACCATGCTTCGCTTCTGTGGCGATATGGATGAAGTTTGCCCAACACCTCCATAATTTACAACAGATCCCGAGCCAGATGCGGAACCAGCATTGCTGTTGCCGCGCATATAAGTGGGAGGGACAAAGTCTTTAAAAGCTCTGTTTTGAATGCTGGCCTTCTGTGGCGTCTTGAGCTTTACTGGGCTGCCGTTGGGTCCAGTTGGCGACCTTTGTCTCGGCTGACCACCGTTGACGACGGATCGCGGTACCAAAAAGCTTTCTCCCGAAGTCATGGTACTTGTTGCGAGCCCTTTTCCAGCAGCAGCAGCGACTGGGCTGTTGGAGTAGCGAGCTCTTTGCTGTGGCGGCATGCCAGCCAGGGAGCTAGCCGCAATTCGTCGCTTGAGCAATGCAGCGTCCGTAGTCGTCGAGTTGGTGAATGGAGTATTGGGGCTTGTAACTCCTCCACCAGCACCGCAGACCGAGTAGCGCCTGCCCATTTGGCGAACCAGTACAGGTGTGTTTGATGTGGTGGCAGTTGAAGGCACCACTCTTGCAGTAGGATTCTGGGCGTTAAGCAATGATGTTGGGGCTTCCTTTGGCGGCTGTGCCGTCTTGGCACTGTTTCCAGGTACAACAAAGGTGACGACGCGAGCGGGTGCGCTCGTTGTGCTTGCGCTGTTGCTGCTGTTGCTATCAATGCTTTCCCGGCGCTGTGCGGCAAGGACCTTATTGTTGTTGTTGTTGTTGACAGGCATTACGCGATACAATTTTTTCTCATCGGCCGGTGTTGAGACAACCATTCCTCCATGAGTTGGTCGGATGACACGCTGTAAGACTTGTTGCTGCTTAAGGGGCACTATGCGTGGATTCAAGACAGGAAAGGATGTCTTAGTCTCCGGCGTATGCTTGACAGCGGTCACCAAGCTGGCCAGCTCTCTAATTAGACGCAACTCCTGATCGGTGACATGATCATAGCCCGAGGGTGTATTGATATTGAAATGCTGTACTTCACCGCTGTTTGGAAAATCGGTGGCATCATCAAACGTCTCCATGAGTGCGTGAAAAACCTTTTGTTTGAAGTGCATCTTTTGACGTTGATTCATTTCCTTCATTTGTGGACGCACCATATCCAGAAAATGATCGTCGGAAAATTTATCGGGACTCTCTGTCTGAATGCCACGCTCGCAGCGCTTAACCAAAGTTAGTAATGGCGAAGGAACGCTTACAATTGGCGATGCAGTAATCGAAGCCGTCTGCGTTGATAAGTTTGAAAGGGTGCTGTTGGTAGAACTTGTGGCGATACTGCTTGCGAGGCAATTGGTGGCACTTATGATCAAAGTGTTGCTATTCGACGCAAGACGCTGCGACTGCTGTTGGGGTTGGAACATGGCCTGGGATTGAGGTTGTGATTGGGATTGAGAGTGGTAATAAGTTTGGGACGGTGAATGGCTTGGAAATCTTGATGTCACGGTTGATGTAGCTGTGGCCGAAGATGGCACCTTAAACACATCTCCGGGAATTACATTCGGTGTGGTACGTACAGCAGGACCAGCAGTTTGTCCATATGGAACGCTGGTCGGCGTACCTAGCCTTGTTGGAGCTTGCATACGAGGAACGGTATAGGCTGTACGCAATTGTATACTTTGATTTGTTGCCAGAGGCCTCAGCTGTTGAGGCATCGGTGCTGGAACCAAACGTTGAGGCACTACCAACTGTTGTTGCTGTGTTGGAGGCGCAACAACAGCTCGGGGTCGCGGAAAAATGTCATCGTTTTTGTTTACAGTTGGTGTGGTGGGCTTAGTAGGAGTCTTGGCTCGTGCCTTGGCTGGTAGACTAGCTCGAGGCAACGGTGACATCTTAACAGGCGATGTGGTGCTGCGTAGACTGTTGGCAGCCGCAACGGCAATCGATTTGCGCCGCAGCCGTGTCACACGCTGCTCAGTGACCACCTTTTCTATGGCGTTGTGCTTAACGCGAGGGCGTCGAAGGCGACGTCCGCCTCCAATGCTGGCTGTCTCATCCGGACTGTCTTCAGCCATCTGATGAAACAGCGGATCAATCGGTGGTGATATTGGGCGTTTCTTACCAATGATGAGGTTGTTCGAAGAGCTCTTGCTCTGCTTGATGAAAAACTCTGGCTGTTTAAAGCTCGCAGGTGATTCCACAGAACCGGTTGGCGTGGCAGTACCCTCAGACTTCTCCTTGTCGTCGAACGGAATAATGGCTGACTCTGCCTCCTGCTGTTCGTCGACCTTATCGACGACGCTCAGCTTACGCTTGCTGTCCTTTTTCTGTTTTGCTTCCAGTTTTTTATCTTTTTTGTTGGTCTCCTTATTGTTTTCCTTGACGTCTTCTTTGGATTTCTGTTGTTCCTCTAAATTTTCTGTATCTGTTTGCGTTTTGCCTGCACGTGTCAGATGGGCCAGCGGCAGCTCTTCCGCTGCCTCTTCAATCTTCTTTTGCTTCTCTTTTAAGCTGCTGTCTTCAAGTGACGGTTCTTTGCTTTTACTCTTACTCTCTCGCTCACGCTCAGGAGATCCAGATTCGCGCTCTCCGTGGTCTGGTTGAGACAGGTGTGGTTTTAGAAAAGCAAGCTCTTCGGCCAAGTAGAATACCGGTGGTCGCTTTAGCCCGTTGATTTGACGCTGTTCATCCGAACTCAACCAACGACTGTAGTCGGTGCGAATTTGACGCCAGCGGCGCTTGCACTTTTCAACTGTACGCGTACGCGGGAAAGAGGGAGAGAGAGACATATATACTTAAGTAGGTATGCTTGATTTGTAGTAGTGCATATTTATTAAATAATCAAACAAGTAAAAACACAATCAGCCCAGAAAGCTCGACTAGAATATACCTTGCGTATAGTTATTTATGTGTATGTGCAGATCTTTGAGAACTGTGGAAGATATATGCGATATGGCAGGGTGCGAATCGAGCAGGCGGGGCTTAAAATTTTTTGATGCCTGTCTTTCTGGGACGTCATCACCTATATTGGCACCAAATTTGGTGGCTTTAGCTCAAAGTTTGTTAAAGGTGGGGAAGGGGGGCTGGGGACGGTTGGCGTGGGCGTGGCATCCAACTTTTTCTGCATATCTTTGGGGGATGTCAATTGCTATCTTCCAATTAAATTTGGTGGCTCAAGCTCAAAGTTTGTTAATAGTGGGGAAGGGAGATGGGGGCGGTGTGGGTGGGCGTGGCATTAAAATTTTTCCTGCAGATTTTTGGGGGATGTTAATTGCTATCATCCAACCAATTTTGGTGACTCTTAGATTACAATTTTTAAAAAGTTGGGGAAGGGGAGCTGTGGGAAGTATGGGTGGGCGTGGCACCCAATTTTTTGATGCAGATCTTTTTGGGATGTCAATTGATATCTTCCAACCAAATTTAGTGACTCTAACTCAAAGGTTGTAAAAGGTGGGGAAACGGGGCGGTATGAGTGGGCGTGGCATCCAAATTTTTGATGCGGATCTTTGTGGAATGTCAATCTTCCGATCAAATTTGGTGCCTCTAGCTTAAAGTTTGTAAAAGTGGGGGAAGGGGAGCTGGGGGCGGTATGGGTGGGCGTGGCAATCAAATTTTAGAAGTTTTTGTTGGGGGTCGTCGACACTTATCTTCGCTAGCTCAAAAGATATACGTATACAAGTATACAAAAGGCGGGGGAAGGCTGGGGCAGTGGAAGTTGGAGTGGCATCCAAAGTTTTGATGCATAGGTTTCAGGGTTATTATCTATCTTCCTACCAAAATTTATGATTCTAGCTCAAATACTGTGAAAGATACACGCATTGCCGTTTTTGAAGCGGCGGTGGGGCGTTGATAATAGTTTGGGGCGTCGCTTTTTCCTACAGATCTTTGTGGAAAGCCAAATGCTTTTGCTTCCTACCAAATTTGACCCTAGTTCCAAAGATACTTATACATACGCATACAAGTTTTGTAAAGGTAGGTGGTGGGCGGTGTGCCATGGCATCCAAAGTTTTGATGAATTTTTTTGGCGGACTTCATCACCTATCTTGACACCAAATTCGGTGGCAATAGCTCAAACAATTTATAGCAAAATCATTGCCCGTGCATAAGGTTTTGGACAAAGATATAAGCACTTATTTTGTTTTGAATGACGCCGGCTGTTGCACGACAAATAGAACATAAAAGATCGGATCTGAGAATGAGTTAAAATGGCGCACATATATACATATGTATGTGTGTACAATGTACATATGTATGTGTGTACATTTATGCAGAAAATGTGTGCGTTTAAAATTTTATCAAAGTCGTTCAATCAAAAAATAAGTGTAATAGTTAGCCAGTATAACCGCTGTCTTCCTTTTTTAAAGTAATACTACTTACACAGGTTTAGTTTTCCTAGTTATTTGACACAAATCGAAATTACACACAAACTATTGTTTTTTATGCAGATCATTGATGCCGAAATGACAAACGTAAAGAAGAAGAACTAGATCTCAAATAACATCGATGGATCGATGATTGTTTTGATTTATGCAGCAGACATCGATATTTTTCTTAAGCATAACTGGCTATATGCACCTACGGCCACACTTCAAAATTGTTGCACTGATTAACGAGAAACAGCAGCACATTTTAAATGCGATTTTAACTTAAATATGAAGTATTCTTATTGCTGCAGAAAATTAATTTTAATATTTTTTTTTGTTTTTGTTTTGAAACTCAAGCCGAAAATGCAACAGAGAGCGATGGTTTGGAAAGGTTAATCGGCAGACTCTTTACGATAGTACAGAACGCTGGTAAAAAAAAGCCACTGACTGGGTACCTATTGAAACAACACTTTTTAAATGAACCAAAGTATCGATGTTTTTAAGAGACACTGCTTGCTTAAAAGCAATATAGGGCCGAAAGTTGCTAATGAGCTAAGCTGAAAGCGGCTTCGCTTCGAACAACTACCAGCACTACTTGCGCTGCCCACTCGCTAGCGACGACCGCAACACAGCACTGACAAACGATATTTGGAATCGATAGGCGCAAGTGCGCACGTCGAATCTCCGCCAAATTATCGGAAGCAAGTATTTTACTATTATATTCATTGCTCTGATTGTACAAAATCGGTTGCTTTTACAACGAGCAGCATAGTTTTGAATGAAACTTTTATTGGTTTTGTACAATGTCCGTTATGCTATCTGTACGTTTTCCGTGTGTCTGTATGAACACAACTATATGCGACACTCTTATAGCCTATTTCCACTGCTCAGTTATTCATTTAACAGTGAGTTAACAGTAACTGAGGTTCAGTTTGCATGTATTCTCCCATAAGGAATTAACTGAAGTAAAACTGACCGTAAATATTAACTGAAGCATAACTGAAGAGAAACCAGTTCATTTGAACACTTGTTCGATAAAACATCGCGATGTTTCATCGAAAAAGTCACAAAACAGCTGATTGAACGTTGAAAAGGAGAGCGCAATTTTAAATCATATTTTTAAAATAATTTATATACTTTTTTAGATGTATTTACGAAAAAAATACGTAATTTGGGAGCAAGGCATGGAGAACTTGTTTCAGGGCAATGCAAAGAAACTGCGGGACGTGGATGGAAATTCTCCTCACTCCTAAAACGCATCACTATTTTGTGGCACATCCAGCTCCCAAAACTTTACATGCCTTGGCTATTTTCAACATAAATATAGAGATATGCTATTTTCAAATATGCTTGCAAGTTAATTTTAACTAACAAATGACCACTCAGATGGACGCTTTCGTTTTCTGCTACATATTTGCAATGTTCGTGGCCAATGTTTCTTTAAAATTACATTGCTCCTTCATAATAAGCAAATCAGTTTGTAGAAATAGCATGTATGTCAATCAAACTGACAATAATGCACTAACAATTTGCAATAATAAATTTCGCTTCATGATTAAATCGTAATTTTAGCTATAACAAACCAAAACAAAACAAACCGAACAGCTGATTCATTAACTGAGGTTCAGTTACAGAGCAATGGAAACAACTTTCGTAACTGACTGTTAATTTAACAGTAACTGAGCAATGGAAATAGGCTATTAAAGACTTGATATTTTGCACATATTTTGTTCGATACATCGATAAATTTGCACATTTCAAGCATACTTGTACAGCTAGACTCGTCAACATAGAAATCCCAAAAGACCTTCGTAAAATTGATGGGCACGAATATTGCAAAAAGATATACATATATCTTCCGCAATTTTAGAACAAGGGTTGCAGAAATTTAAAAGTTTATTAGTGAGAACTTTGTTAAGACTGAGAACTAGAGATGGGCGCGTGAGTAATTCACGCTCACGCACGCAGGAATTTTGAAAAAATCACGTGACTCACGCATGATTCACGCATATGTTCAATTGATTAAAATAAAACTAATGGAAATAAGAAAAACAAAATTATGAAATGTCACATATTTGTATTTAAAAATGAAACTTTGTCAAGATTTTCTGGTGACAGCCTGGTCCTTCTCTCTTTTAATACTCTTATCTTAACTGAAAAAACCTTTTCGCTTGAAGCGGAACTGGCTGGAATATTTAAAATTTGCGAACTCAATGTTTGCAGCAACGGAAGTTCCACTGCATTTTTCCAGATAATATAATATAATATAATTTTCATAATACCGGATTTTACGTGATTTGCGTGATTTATCACGCGTGATCACGCACTGTCACGACAAAAACCATGTCACGCGCCCATCTCTACTTAGAACCACGCCCAATCACTACTGCCCTCATTCTTACGTTCTTATTTATATTGTACATATAAGTACATATATTTATTATGGGAATAAATAATTAAGCTCACATGGTGGGGCAGGATTTTTTATTAAGTTTTGATTCAGTGTTTTATGAATTCCACCTTGTACTTGATTCCAATCTACCAACTACCACCACTGACTGCAGAATCTTCAGAGCAGTTTGCAAAAAAACGTACTCCAAAAAACTAACGCAATATTTGCTGACTCTTCCGAGGCATGATTGGCAACGGCAACGGAGAACGACGACTGCATTAAATTCAAAGAACCAGGTGTTAAGAAGACGCTGAAATATCTTCTTTGCAGCTGCCCCGCATGCTCGACGATGTGAGGAGATAGGAACCAGATACGTTTTAGGGTTTTGCTGTGTGATGTGTAACACTCCGGTAGAGGGCCAGTCTTCCTAACCTTACCATATTTTAATGAGTTCTCCCGTATGTGTCATAAGAGCAACAATATCACAAAACAAGTACAAAATTCGCTGTGAGAATCCTGAACAAAGTGCTCTGAAAACCGGTTTGAACCGCTTATGCGTACTCACCGATGGGCGCACTTCGCTCACTTCTCTTTGCATGTGTTGTGTGCATAGAAAAACTGCTCTGCGGCTAGCAGAAATCTTCAAATTATGTAAAAATGTTTATTTTGGAAAAGCGGTATTTTAATTGTTATTGATTGCATGTGTATATCGGAAACGGGAAGAGTTATCGATAATATGAAATAAACTTGATTTGCTATGGGTTTTAAGATAGTATGTATTTTGCTTTCATAAATTTGTTACCTATCTTAAACAGAATCTGGTATAAAAATTTAATTTTTCAGCGGTACATTTACTTATGCTATGATATTTTCTACAAGTGTAAATGCACAATTTCTTTAAGGGTTTAACGTTCGAGTGAGCTAACAGGCTTAAAGAATTTATGTATTTTGTCAAAGTAATCTTGCTTGCGATCAAGACCTCAGCTTTTTCGTCAATCTGGCGCCAATTATCAAACAGCGCTGGAAGGTATAAGACCAACTAAGTGAAAACCGCTGCTGTTATTCATTGAAAAAAGCTCAAAAGAACGAGATAAATAAGACTTTCACAACGAGCAACGAACAAATGATTCGAATGAGAACAAAATCAGGTGAAATCGTTGCAGTCGGTTGCGACCGACTGCGGTATACTCTAATATTGGGTGCTTCGCTGCGATCAAATAATTTGATTCACATCTTGGGGGACTTTGCCAACTATATTGCTAGCTCACTGTGGAACTGTGGAAGATAGGGGAGTTTTCCATTTTTAAAGGTGGGCGGTATGCGTGGACGTGGTTTCCAAATTTTGTAAACAGTTTTTTGGGAGACGCCATCACCTATATTGGCACCAAGTTAGGTTGCTCAAGCTAAAGAGGATGTAGACGATTCAAATTTTATAAGGGCATGCCACAAACAATTCTTACGCATATTTTCGGGGGAAGAAATCAGCTGCCTTCTTACCAAATTTGATAACTCAAGCTGTACGGATGTGAGAAATGTTTGGATTTATCGATTCTCAGCTATCGATCTTACCGATTTCCCAGCACCCTAGTATGCGTACAAGCTCAATCTTGAAACTTTATCTGCTGACAAAGATTTGCTATGTTTCAATTCTCTAGCTTTATGGGTGTAAACAAAAATAAGATACTTTCGTACAGACGGACAGACACAGCCACCATGACGGACATTGCACAAATCTAATATATTCTTTACCTTCGGTATCAGAAGTTAAGAAGTATAAAAGGAATGAAACTACTTAAAATTTATGAGAAACATTAATTAAATGAGTAAAATAAATGACTGATTTGCAGCTTTGGCAACAAGATTAGAATCTGCATGAATGCATCCAAATGGGCAAAAGAATCATTATTGTCTGTATCGACAGCTGGTGTTCACTCACTCTCGTATTTTACAACACTATACACACGTACCGCACTATGGTGTAGGAAATGAATGCATTCATACGATGTTAAATAAGATCTTTTTTTAAGGAATTTAAAAAAAACAAGTGGAAACGTTGCAGTCGGACGCAACCGACTGCGATATACTCGATACCAGTGTTAAAACCGGTAAAAGAGGCCTGATTGCAAAGGGGTACGGATGCAACCGGGGTGTACGCTGCATCAAAAATTGTCTGATACAGATGGGGATACCACCAGCTATCTTCCTGCTAAATTTGGTGACTCTAGCTCAAAGTTTGTTAAGGGGAAGGAGGCTGCGGGCGTTTTTGGTGGGCGTGGATCAATTTTGATGCAGATTTTGTGGAATGCCAATTGCAATCTTCCTACAAATTTGGTGATCTAGCTCAAAGTTTTTAAAAGTTGGGGAAGGGGGGCTTGGGGTAGGCGTGGCTCCAAGATATCTTTGGGGGTCACTACCAGTTATCTTCCTACCAAGTTTGGAGACTCTAGGTCAAACACTATGAAAGATACACGCATTCCCGCTTTTAACGAAAAGTCTGGGCGGCTGAGGTGGGCAAGGGCGGTATGGGTGGGCGTGGCATCAAAGTTTTGATGCAGTTTTTTGGGGATCGTCATCACCTATCTTGGCGTAAAATTTGGTGGCTGTAGCTAAAAAACTGAGGTAGATATAGGCGTTTCTGATTTCAAACTGCGGGGGCTGGGGGCGGAATGGGTGGGCGTGGCCCCAAAATTTTTGATGCAATTTTTCGGGGATGCCAGTAGCTATCTTCCTACCAAATTTGGTAGCTCTAACTGTCAGGGTGTGCGGAAACGGTGGATTTATCGATTTTGAGTTATCGAATTTATCGATTTGCCAGCCTCCCAGTTATCGTATAACCCCAATCTTGACACTTTATCTGTCCCGGCCATAGATAAAGACATTTGCAAGTTTCAAGTCTCTAGCTTGAAGGGTGTGGAAAAAGTTGCGTTCTACAGACGGACAGACGGACGACGGCACCATGACGGACATTGCACAAACCAATATCTTTACCTTCGGTATCTATAAAAAATTTTAAAATAAAGCTTGCAATCGGCAAAGGCTTCTAGTATATAGGATTGATTTCATGACTTCTTGAATCGAACTAAAAATGTTGTAACATAGAAAATATGCTTGCTACGGGGGGAATAGAGGGCGGTAGTGAATAGCTGTGACAAGACTTTGAAATAAGGTTAAGCAGAATAAAAATAATGTTGAAAGACGCTATTGTTATTGTTTATTTAAGAAACTCGAGGGGATGTGATCGGCGAAAATGTGCACAGCATTTTAAATGCAGATATTTGGCAATCTTCCTACCAACCAGCTACCAAATTATGTGACTTGTCTTAAAGTTACATCTGTATATGTATGTACACCCATTGCCTATTGATAATGATATTTGCTTTGTTTCAAGTTTCAAGCTTAAGTATCGAAAACAATTTCGATCAAATAGACGGACAGCCAGGTAGTTAGCATGGCAGACTTTGCACAAACCCAAATAACTCATGTGCCTTCAGAGTATTAGAATTACTCATGTGCTCATCGCTAATAATAAACGAAATATATTCGTTGCATGTATGGACATATCGCACCCTTGTGAATTTGTTTTGCTGCTAATAGGATCCCAAAATAAAATGTTCAACTAGTATTAATGAATTTAAAAAGATCAAGATATTAATTTATTTTGTTGTACTATAATTTGTATTTAAATGAAGAAAAGTTTCAACTGGCAAACTGGAAATTCACAAATTGCGAGTAGTGCCTCCATAAAATGTACATATGTAAGTGTGTATAGGTACATATGTGTGTGTACGTGCAGAAAATACTTGCGTTAAATCAAGCCCAAAAATAAAACAAGTAAAAATAAACTTAATAATAAACTTCTAAAGCCCACCATCTTCTATATGATTTTTATATAACTTACGAACGTTTAGTTAACAGTTATTTCACACAATTCTTTAGGTAAACACAATATATTTTTACGTATGTATAAGCAAGTCAGCGATGGCGAAATGATTTACCTAATGAAAAAGACCTAAAGATCCAGGGCTGCATTAAGTATATCGATCAATTAATGTATCTTCAGACATCGATATTATTTGAATGCACATTTTTTATATTTGATATTCGATATACGGAAAAAGGCATCAACAATGCGCAGTTACTAATTGACGGGGATTTAAAACATAATTACATTCAAATATGACACACAGCGTTAAGGGCTTTTCAAACTCTAAGCAAAGTTTTGTATACCTTTTGTTATCAGGCAATGATTTTATTACGATGACAGCTGCGAAATTGCACATAGCAGCGCCAAGCTACTTTTTACTATTTTACTCGGAATCCTAGCTAATCGAATATATTATTTATGAATTTTTGATGATTTTTTTTTATCAACCCTACTAGGCATTTTACGGCTTATAACAATAACAATTTTCCATTTTTGCTCATGAATGAATAAAAATTTAAGATAAAAAGTAAATTATATTAAACACATGCTTTTATAAGTGTATTTATCACTTTTCACAGAAAAAAAAATAAATTAGGTTCCAACCATCGTATCAATTAAAACTTAAGCTTTATATTTACGAGGAGTTCAAAACTTGATGTTTGTTTTTTGGCTTGTAAGAGCTTCGTGGTGCTATTTGAAGGGGGGTCTAGTAATATACTACAAATCACACGGGCGATGGGGGTGGAGGAAGAGGGTGTGTTGCTAAAATCAATGGGTCAAGTAGTATGGGTTCGTTCTCTTATTAAGATTTTGAGTTTGGGAAGCTTTAATATGACAATGTTAAGCTCTGTATAAAATCTCAATTAAAAGTTTGTTTAATTGTATTATATGAATTATAATTATATAATATGATAATTATTTTTAACTAAAGTTAGCTTCCAAAATATTTTGATAGCTATATGGTCAAGGGCGTGCCCCCCCCCCAAAAAAATTTTGGACGATGTCCTTTTTTATGTACAAAGTGAACATTTTTTGATCATAAATAAAATATTTTGTATATTTTTATTTAAATTAAGTACTCACTAAACAACGATAAAACTTTGGTTTGCAACACTATTCAAAAGAAATTATCAAGTTATTTAGCGTTTTTTTTTTAGCTTGCCCCCCCCTATATACGTTTTATTTAGCCTGCCCTCCCCTACCTCCCGGTCAGGGGACTCCCTTGTATATGGCTTTTGAAGATATAACAAGTAAATCAAAAAAATGTATGAAGACATGCTTTTATACGCCTTCTTGCATACATTTGTAATCGATTTTTTACCAACATCCATGCAATACCCAAATATCAAACGTGTTTTTGTAAGAAAAAAAATTAACAAATAAAAAACTTTTAAAAGCTTCAGAGCTCTAGCTAGTCGAGAACTTGGTGAAAATTTGATTACAAGATTCCGAGACAGATAGACAATTCAAGTTAAATAAAAGCATGTAAAATGAGTTTTGTAGGGAAGGGATGATATTGATAATTGTTCGGCAGACTGCAATCGATAGTCGCGAAGAACTATCGATATTTCTCTGGTCCAGTGCAACCATTCGATAAAATTGTGTAAATGGGATTATAAGCTCATATCTAAATGCTTATCCATGCATATAATTGTAATTGTAAAACTGCAAACTTTTGGAGTACAAGAATAATTTGCAAACTGAAATAAATTCAAGCGTTCGTTAAACATGATTTGAATGCTGATGAGCGAGCGCTTTGAAAAATTAACAGAATTGTGTGAGCTGCCAACCCGCTTGCAACAAGCGCAACACAACACTGACAAACGATATGCGATAACGATAGGCGCAAGTGCGCACGCCTCATTTTGCAACACTACTTACCCGAATCTCCGACCTCCGATGCAACCAAATCCCAACAATTCTCTGAAGCAAGTCTTTTTCTATAATCTTCATGACTCTGATTGTACAATATCGGTTGCTTCTCCAATGCGCGGCACAGTTTTAAATTGAACTTATACGAAGCCATGGCTTAACAAACTCACGCACACATCAGCGGACTCTTTGGGTTAATTTAATATCTTACTTCTACACAAAACTGGCGAGAAACTTGACCGACACCAACACGCTTTGCTAAAAGTAAAACAGAATGCCACAGCTGCGAAATCAACACACACAGACAGTCACACACACATGCCATCAGAGAGCGCGAGAGCGCGCTGAGAAGCAAATGTGTTGGTGTTGGTGATTTTGATGCAAGCAAAACTGACTGGCCAAAGTGGAGGGCTGCATTATTCGATTTGATATTCGTCGATTTACATTGTAGCATGTTTGATTTTTCGTATGCATATGAACATAAAATAATCCCAAGGTAATTCACAACAACGTTTATCTTTTGAATCATAAGTAAGAATAGTGAGAATAAAATTTAATTTATATTAATATAAATTCTATAATAGTCTACGCAAACCAGGGTGTCATCACAATATTGCTTGCGATGCAATTAGTTGATACAAAATCATTGCCAGCTGTAAGTTATATTTACCCACTCGCCATGGCAGCTAACATTAGGCTGGCAACACTTCCACTCTCGCGCTCTGGGAGCGTAGTTGTTCATGTGTGCGTGACCAGTGCTGTCGTGCTGTTTTCGAAAATTTTAAGGGTTGGCATCCCAAATACTTAATAATCCCCGTTGCTTTGTGATTCGTTTGGGCTCTGCCCATGTGTCAATTGAGAACATTTGTTTTTGCCGGCGAGCAAGCTGTTTTTGACAATAACATTGCATATGATTAAAATTTTCTGTTAGTAGGACCTGTAATGCTAACGCTTTTAGGTCTGTTAGGCATTTAAAAAAAGATAAATATCTACCATTAATTGTAGGTCGCTATTTGTAAATCTCTTATCAACAGTTTGCAAACGCATCACCAACAGTAAACTTGTGAGAGAGAGCGCGACTGCGAGCGCGAGAGTAAACGGTAACCCAAATAACTTGTATCACTGTGTGCGTGTACGAAACTTAACAACAGCAATTTCACCGCGACAGCAGCAGCAGCTGCGACAACAGCAGCAGTAGCAGAAGCAGCAGCAACAAAAGGCAACTAAAAGCGCCTGCAAATCTTAGCAAACTCTGTGCAAATCAAAACAAACGGATACTACAAATTGCAGGTACGTGCAGGTGCTACAAGCCAGCTAAAAGCAAAGAAAATTTAAATAAATGTGGGTATTGCTGGCACCACACAGAAAACGCGCCAAACAGCTGTTGCGCCCAGCAGCCAACAAAAGCGTCCGAAACATTTTGCCTACCGACGTGTAGCAACTTGAATTAATTTCTCTTGTCACCTGCGCGCATCGGATTGTTTTGGTATGCGTGTGCGTCTATGTGATGACGAAGAGAGCCGAGCAGAGCATAAGCGTCTCCGACAGTTAGTTGCTGTGGAAACGGACGCAACCAAGTTGCAGTTTTGCACTGGAGTGTTGTGTTGTGTTGGTGCGCAGTTGACGGCTTAAATAAATTGTGCTTTTGTTGTTTTTTTGTATTTTATGGTGAAAACAGCAGCAATACAATGAATACTCGACGCAGCACAGGGAGCATGAACAACAATAACAATAATAACAACAGCGACAAAAATAACAGCGGCGGCGGCAGAAAAAGTGTTAGCAGCAGCTTATATATTGCGGCGCTGACCACAAAGACCATAACACCGGAGCTGCACGCGATCAATTCAAAGATCTGCCGCTTGGTGGAGCTGCATCCTTGCATGTACGATCGCTCATGCGCGACCTACATGCGAAAGTCGTACGTCGAACAAGCCTGGGAGGATATATCAAAGAACATGAAAGATACCGGTAAGTGGTAACAACAACACTTACCAACACTAAATAATCGATATGTTTTTTGCGTTATGTTACAGTGGAAAATTGTAAGGAACGCTTTAGGAATATACGCACGAGCTTTGCCAGATCCATAAACGTTCAGCGCGGCTCGAATCGCATTAAACCGTATTATCTAAGTGAGGAGCTGGAGTTTCTAAGGAAACACATAACGCCCGGGGTGCCTGTACCTGTCAAGGGCAGACGTTCACGTGACAGCAACCGCAAGGGTGACGATAACGACGATAACGATGATGATGAAGACAACGATGATGAGAGCCGTGCAGAAGCACTGCTTCACATAAAGCACTCGATGAGCAGCGCAAGCAGCACCGACAGCTCTGAGTGGGTGGCTGACGAGCATGCGCAGAGCCTGGCCAGCCAAACAGAAACTAAACCAGAGTCGTCCGAGCTGCACTCACAGAGCGATGATGACGAACACAAGCCGAAACAGTTGCAGGTCCAGGCAAATACTACTCCCACTCCGCAAACCTGCTCCTTTCCGCCCAAGAAGCGTCGTCGCATGCCTCTAGAGGTGGTGGTCAAAACAACCGAAGTAAGCATTCGTAACAAAACTTACATACAAACTTATCCTCATTCCTCTTCGTCACAGCCAACAGCAAAAATCGCGGACAGCGAGGACTCAGCAGTGGATACAAAGCCTCCATTGATGGACTATGATGATGCTTTTCTGCAGAGCATACGTCCAGAAATGAAGCATATGGACTTCCATCAGAAGCTGTACTTTAAACGACGCGTGTACGACCTGGTCGGCGAGATATTTGCGAATGCCGACAACCCAACCAATACTACTCAACCACGTTCCAATGGACAGACAAACGCTACACCTTCGCCAACATCTCTGCAGCACCTGGGACTCTACCCACGCACAGCGACACTGCAACTGCCCAAATTGGCTCCCAAACCCAAAGATCTATAAGTAGAATTAATGTACCGCATTAAAAAGAACGCCCAAAGACGGCCACAGCTGCAAGATGAGCTGTGTAATCCATTCGAATTTACGCTGTAATTTCACCTACCCAAAATTTTGGGTAAAGTTATGAGATGTTAAGAATTGTAAAATGTAATATTTACATTAAGTACTATGTAAATACACAAAATTGCATAGTTATAAGCTTAACGGCAAACTACAACAAATAAATAAATAATTAACAATTGTCGAATTGTTTTTTTCATTCAAAATCAGAGTCTGGCGTGGAGATAAGCTCGTTGTTTAAAGCGACTGTAAAAGATCTCAGAGTATACATATATTTGTTTTTCTTATTGCGTGCGATTATGATCTGTTTTTTGGTTTTACTTAAAAGTTGGTGCTTTAACCATATTTATTTGGATAAATTTTAAGTTATCCTGAAAATGCAAATTAAGATTATTTTCATTATTGTTGTTTTTAATGTTTGAATGAGCCAATTTTGCTACTACTTCCAGTAGTATCATGAAAAATTAATAAATATGCATTCGAAGCACAACGTCATCGAGAGATTGGCGGGGATGTCCCCAGTTATATTGCCAACAAATTTGATGACTCTAGCTTAAAAACTGAGAAAGATACACGCATTTAACGAGGCAGTGGGGCGGCTGAAGGCGGAATGGATGGGCGTGGCTCCAACTATCTTCCTACCAAATTTGGTGGCTCTGGACCAAAAACTATGGCAGATATCGAAAAATGCAACTTTTCTGTTGTTTTTCGCCAAAGTTACAAGCAATAAGCTTTAATAATTTAAATAAGCAATAAAGCAATTAAGCTGATCGGTAAAATCTATGGAAATTGCTTGTTTTTTGGCAAAGACAAACAAAAGAGCAAACAGCTTGTGTTGCGTTAAATATATGTAATTATAATATATTTTCTGATACAAACAACAGTGCTATTTGTTTGATCGAACTGATCCGATCATGCTCAAAGCAGCTCTCTGATGTTTATTATTAATAATTATAATTAAAAATTAAAAAAAAAAAAAATAAATCGAATTGCGAGTGAATTACAAGTTGCCATAAAATGTTGCATACTTTCAGGCGAAAAAATTAAATAACTCGCAATCGTTGTTGAAAGTTAGTTCAAATCTCTACAACGATTTATTTTTTTTTATTTTTTTAATTTTTAATTATAATTATTAATAATAAGCATGCTCAAAGCAGCTCTCTGAACAAAAGTGCTATTTAGTTCATCAAATTTGCATGCGAATTGTTCGTTGATATGTTAATTCTCACCTGGAATTTAGGCTAGAATTTAATAATGCACATTTGTCTATATATATTTTGTATATTTTTAGCAAATACTTTTGTAAATGTAAACATTGATTTTGTTGTTTAAATAATATATATTAATTATTACAATAAGGTATATATTTATATATATTTTTATGGTTCCCGCATAATTTATGGCATAAAATACATAAAATATAATTGTTTTAAAGAAAGTTTAAATCTTTTTGAGTTTTTTGTGTGCGGAGCTTTTAAGAAATTAAGTGTTCCAATATTATGAATAAGAAATTACTGTGGTTGCAAAATCTTTTATTTTTTTCGCATCGATTGTAAGATTTAAATACGTAAATTAGTTAATATAGTTATGTACAATCATCGATTATAATTTATATGTATGTATGTATTTATATATTTATAGGGCGCTGGCTAATGCAACGCCGAACACAAATTAAAAAAATTTTTAGCAATTGCACTTTAAAAAAATATTAAATATATAATAATATTACGATTACACGGAAAAATCGCTTCACTAAATGCAGATACAATCGTCGAAAAACATTCATATTTTTCTCATTTCTTAACTCTAACAAATTGTGGCGCATTGTTGTTGATTTCATCATCCTATCCTGATCCTGCCTTAGGCAAATGCTATTTTAACAGGTCCCAGCGGCAGCTGTTTCATATAGTTCCAGGCATCGACACGCGTCATGCGCGCCGTGGATGCACCATTGATGCTGAGGATCTCATCGCCATTGCGCACCTGATTGGTCTTTTTTGCAGCGCCACCTGCGATTGCAGAGAAAGCATAAGAATTTAACTCAAGCGTCAAACAATAATTGTTAAAATAGCTTACCCATAAAAACCTTCTTGACAATCAATGGGCGATTGCCCAGCGGTGAGTCGAAGCCACCATCAATTGAAAATCCCAATCCGCAGCTGTCCTTAATTATTTCAACACAACGCGCACCAACGCCTCCAGCAGCATCCTCAGCTTTAAAAAGATAATTGAAAATAAAATATATTTATCTTTCTCCTTACAATAACACTTACTCTGCGCCCGAATCTCAGCCGCAATAGCCTGACGTGCCTCCGCTGCGCGCTCGAGCAGCTCACTGGTGCTTAGCTTGGCCGCATCACCACGCGATAGCTGACGACGTGCTCGGATGCCAGCAATGGTGGTCTCCGCATCAGTGCCGTTTGCTTCATCCAGCAAGCTGGCCGGATGCTGGGGACTGCTTGTGCCGGTGCTGGGTGTACTGGGTGTGGTGGGCACTGTGCCGGCTACACCGCTGCCACCGCTCTCATTGGACACTATGTCCAGATCTAGATCTAGGGAGCGCGATGCCTTGTGATAGTTGCGTTTGCGTTCATAATCCAGTTCGGTGGGCTTCTCATTCAGCGAACTGAGGGAACCCAGCGAGGAGCGTTTCTTGTTCAGCGCCTTTATGACCAACGATTCGGAGCGAGTAACCACAAGGACAACCTCTGGACGGGGTGTCTAATAAAAGACAAGAGTATTGAATGATTAAATAGGTTATAACTTTAAGAGTTGCATTATATTATTGAATTCTTATATTGATGCGTTAAGCATTATATCGCTCACACTAAAACCAAAAAGATGGAAAGTCATGTCAGGGATATAAGGATAGCTTGGCGAATTATAAGAACGTAAGAACTACAAGATCGATGTCGATGTTTTATTTGCATTATGAAATGAATGCCATTTTCAAAGTAAATCATTGAGGAGTTAATTTTTTTACATGGAAAACCAAGGGACAAATAAATACTTTTCTTTTTATCGAGACTTTTGTATTTTAAACCTGCATAAATATTTCTTTGTTGATTATGAAGCTCAGACCTAAAATATTATGTATTATCGAACGACTCTTACCTTTAATACACTGATTGACTCCCGATGGGTTAATCCTCTCATGCTCATGCCATTGACGGCCAAAATGCGATCGCCCTTCTTGAGTCGCCCATCCTTGGCAGCAGGAGTGTTGCTGAGTATCTTATGGATCTATCAAAAACAAAAACAAGAATTTTTGAAATGTTCCTAGAAACTTGCTTCATACAAAAAATAATCCTTACGGTTATCTCCTTGGCCTCATAGTCGGAGCCACCAGCAAGGGTGATGCCAATGCTGCTTTCGGGCGTATCCCGCTGCAGGACAATTATGAAAGCCTCGGGCGTCTTAAGCGGCGGATTGGCCTCCTCAACAATCTGCTGGACATCCTGTGCGGTTATCAAACTCTGATTGCTACCCAACGATGAGAAGCTGCCAAATTCGGTTGCCGTCTCCTGTGTGGTGCTCACATTCTGTGTGGTTGAGCTTACCCCCGACGAACTGGAGGCCAGCGAGTCCAGTGAGCTAAAACGTTCATGATGCGGCTTTACAGCACTCGCCAACACTTTGTGCATGACCGATGGTGGTGGTGGTGGTTGTGCAGCTGCAGCTGCAGACGGTGGTTGTTGTGGGGCCGCTGCTGCAGCGCTACGCTCAAATTTCTCTCGCAGCTCAGCGGTGCTCGTCTGCGACTTGGTGGTGCTGCTCATGATCTTGGTGCTCGATGGCATCAGCTCACGCTTTGGTGTTGGCACAATCACTGGCTTCTTACTGCTTAGCACCACCTGCTGCAGCTTTGCCTGCTGCGTGGGATCCGCCTTAAAACTGGCCTTGCGCTCCTCGTCAATGAACATGGCACTGATTTTGGCCGGCGTATCGGAGCGTCTGCTGCTGTCATCCGTATCTGAAGTCAGCTCCACATAGGCAGCCACATTGATAAGCTTATCTACGACCAGCTGTTTGCCAATCAACTGTTGCTGCTGCTGCTTATAGCTGGACTTGAGGCGACGTCCGTTCAAGACGCAAGCTTCGCCATCGGTGCTATCGTTGTCATTGTCATTGTTCATCTCCTGGCCGCGACTCTTGGCACTGCGGCACTTTGCCGACGCAAGGATGCTCTTACGATTGCTAAAGGTCAGGTCCGAATTGTTGCTGCTGCTTGTATTGCTATTGTTGTTGGTGTTGTTGATGCTTCCATTTAGTTGACATTTGAGAACGCGACGAGTCAGATCAACGGTTGGTGTGCTGCCCAGAGAGCTGCAACTTGCCTGTGAGCCAGCCGAGGAGCCTGATGTCAGTGTGGAGGTGTTTGAGCTTGCTATCGATGTATTCGTCTCCGAGCTGAGAGTCCGGGTTAATGCGAACTTTTCCGGTGGCGTTGGCACACGAGCCGTTGTCGAGAATACCGAGTCCGTATCGCTCTCCTGATCCACTAACAGCTGTTGCTGGTGCTGTTGGTGTTGCTGTTGCAGATTAAGTCTGCTGGGCGTGCTCAAGGCGCTGCACAGTGAAGTGCGTGGTGGCTTTGCCGGTGGTTGCGTTAGCTGTGATTCCAACGGACGACGCTGAGTCAATCCAAAGATGCTGCGATAGTTGCTAGGGTTGCCAATGTTGTTAATGTTGCTGATTACGTTGTTGTTGTTGGTGTTTCGAAGCGAACGCGTCTCACCCAATCCACTGTCTGTGGAATCTTCACCGCTGGCGGCCTTCACCTGGCTCTTGATCTCGGGCAGATCGAGAATCGGTTCAAGCAGCTGCGGTCGCTCCGGTATGACTAGGCCACGCAGCTTGGACAGACTGCGACGCCGCTGCTCCAGTATATTGGTAATTGCAGCCTTGCGCGTCGCCGCATCCCCCTCGCCCGAGAAGCTAATGCGACGCTCCACCGCAGCGGCGGCAGCAGCAGCAGAGCCATGACTACGACGCGGTAGCGATGCATAACTGTAACTTGGCATGGCCATGGAAGTCGGCGTATGTGTGGCTAGGGGCGCGGCAAGTGTGTTCAGCGAGTACATGGAGTCGGCCACATGCAGCTGCGGCAGCTGCTTGGCCAACTGATACTGACGCTGTGCATCATTTAGATTCTCAACGCTCATGGCACGCGTCTTCAGCGACGGCGGCGGCAACGTTGAGCTAGAGCTGCTCTCCAACAGGTTCTCGCTGCTCATGTTCAATGGCTTGCGGGTGAAGGTGGAGGAGTTGCAGCTGGGTGTGGGTGGTGGTGGTGGTGCAATGGTGTCCAAATCGTTGCTGGATGAGAACATGGCGATTTTGTCACGAACGGATTTTTCGGACTTTTCATCTTTGCGCCAGTCGCTGGGCTTACGCTGTGCTGGTGCACTGGCGCTCAAGGAACGTTGGTAATCACGAGTAATAGATGGCGCTGCACCACCCAACATTGGTGTTGCTGCTGCTGCTGTCGCCTCGGCTTGACGCGAATCCTCCACATTGATGACCAAATCCTGACGATATATCTTGCGAGGCACAGTTGGTGGTGGTCCCGTTTTGGGCAGCGGTGGTGCAGCCTCCAGTTTGTTGTGCTCGAAAGTGAGCTCTGTTTTAAGCGCTGCTGCCTTGAGGATTGCAGCGGAATGTGGCTGTGCGGCTGAATGCATCATCAGCGGCTCACTGAAGTTGGGCGGAAACTCATGGCCATCGGGCGGCAGACGGGAGTAGGTTGGTGGGGAGGCGTAGCTAAGATAATCCTGCACCAGCAGCTGTTTTGTGCTCGATGCTGTTGTTGCTGTTGCAGTTGTTGGTGCTGTTGCAGTTGGTGTTAATGTTGCTGTTGGGCTGCTCAGCAGCTCCATTTTGTTGTTGTGCTTCTGCTTAAGCAAACTCTGGCTAAGAGTCGGTGTCGTCGATAAAGTTGAAGTCGAATTTGTTGCCTTTGCCGTTGTCGTTAATGATGTTGCTGTTGTTGCCACAAAGGTCTTCTTGCTGTTGCTGCCAGTTGCTGTTGTATCGATACTAGTGCTGTTGTTGTTGTTGTGATTATTAAGGGTACCAAGATCTGTAAAAGGCCGTGGCAGAGATGGGGAAAATAGGTTTTGGTTAGCAAAATACACGAGGAGCAAAACAATTGGATAAGTAAACATATGGAGAACTTAGGATAAAAGGTTAATCTATCGATATTTTCGATAGATCTATGAATCACACTTAACACAAATTGGAAAGGTATCAATGGATAAAATACCCAAAAGGATGGAAAATCTTTTCGTTAATTACAGGTAAAATGAGTTCGAGTAGTAAGCTGTGAATGGAGTTGTTGATCAAAAGAATTTAAAAAAAAAAAAGAAACAGTTTAGAAAATAATATTTAAATGCTTGATATGATAGCGCTTACACGATCATAATTATAAATTGTATGCGTAAGCCAAAAATGAAACTTAAACTTTCGCCCAAAATGCGAAACAGTTGCCATTACGTGATAGCCCCAGAGCTGAGTCGCATCTTACGTAGTAAATAAGTCAACCCTATCTACAGACAACAATTAAAAACCCGCTAAAAATTGTTGTAGTTTTTTATCATGACAAATCGTCTCTAGTAATCATATACTTAATGTTAATAATAATTAGTAGTTATAAAAATGCCACAAATAAAAATATTGAGGCAAACAAATTTTGGACAACGAAGGTTTTCTTCTTTTTCTTTGGGTTTTCGCTTTAAGCTAAAAAGCGAAAGTTTCGCCAATAAAGAATAGAAAAAGTTAAGTATTTAGAGCAAAACAAAAGCCGAAATGTTTTAGCCATCTTCAGCTGTTTGCAGGTTGACAGTTTTTTTGCGGTTTTCGTTGCGTATTCAGGTCATTCGTTAGGGGAGGTTGAACCCTACTTAATTGCTATGCCAAAAAATGCCAAAAATTATTTATGCTTGAATTATTAACGATATGTAAATCAAGTTTCTAATTGGCGATTAAAATAATACGCTGATTTCTTAGTTTGTTTCACATTTTTGGACTGAAAGCCGCCCACAGATCACTCTGAAAAAAAAAATACTCCATGTACATGTAAAACTTGCATTTTAAATGGAACTTACACAAGAAATATTAGAACATCAGCGATGCTAAATAAAAGCTGCTGTTTGGGATAAAATTGTTTTCCCTTTATTTTCTGATACCGATGGTTTACTTAAGTCTGTCATGGTGTCCGTCCGAACCCAATTATAGCAGTTGGGCTGACTTGTTTTTTTGTTCATTCTTTGTTTGCTGTTGGCCGCTGTAAGTCACGTTCTTCAATGGCTTGGCTGGTTAAGTGTTAATGAACTTTTGCTATTGAAAACGTTGCACAAATTGTTGCTCAATCTAAACTCATATAGTACATAACAATTAAAATCCGCATATGCAGACATTTTACAAGCCAAAACCTATATTAAATGCAAATTAAGAACTGCTTGAATATACAACGTAAGTGACTAAAGAAAGCCCATGGAATGTTCTATAATGTTTGTTGGAGAATGTTTGAAACGTGTATTTTTCAATGTTTTTACGGCCTTGAAACGCATCGGAAGAAATTTCGTCAGCATGTTATCAAATTTATTACTCAGTAGGAAGCGATCGATAAAGAAACTCCAAATAAACATTCCATCATCGGTTGTCAAAGCTACTGAGGCATATCTCTCACATATGTATTTATTGTATATCATAAATAAATACTTTATACATAAGATGATTCAACTGGGTGCTGACACAAAGTCTATTGATTGTGACTTCGTCATTGCAATATTTCCATTCATAAAAGAGAACTTGGGTGCAAATTTAGTAATGTCACAAGTTGTATGATACATGAGTTCCCATCAATTAGCAACAGCCAATAAACTTTCTTTGAATTATAGCCACTGAAACTTAATAGTAATTGTTCATTGCTCTTTAGTGGCCGTCAATTTGAGTTAACAAATTGGATTCAACGCTTACAGATTTAACACAATTAATTAATCAAATTAGCCAAATAAGAAGAAGACTTTAGTTACACCCTGAACCAGACCTGAAGTAGACATCAATCAATCTCCAACACCCAACATGAGGCGTCTCTCAGTTAGTTAGTATATTTTTGGGTTTTTAGCAGGTTGGTTAGGTTTTTGATTATTATCGAATGTAAGTTCTACTTTTAATGTTGGGTCCCGACCCGGTCGTTGGTTCCGGACACCTGCCACAATCACATGTTGTTGTAATCATTTCGGATTGCGTTTCGCTGGCCTTTCGGTAATAAAAAATCGCCAAAACTACTAAAAAAAAAAAATTCTTTTAGCAATTTCGGCATTTCTGCACAGATTTAATATATAGAAAGAAAAAAATACTTTATTTACCCCCATCCCATGGTAACCCGCTGGGATCTCTAAAACGGACAAACAGAGAACTGGCTACATTTAATTGTAATCTTCGGGGGTTCCAGCATCGAACAAACGATCGATGTGTGGTGTGGTGTGTGAAAGGTTGAGAAGATTGTGGTAAAGTTAACTTATTATTTGGCAATGGGATTTCATTTGGTAAGCAGCGCAAACAAAATGAGCTAATAACTTTTTGTGAGAGTAGCCGACGTAATCGTTGTTGTTGGTATTTTTGTAAGGCGGCTTTTGGATAAAAGACTACAATCAAAACTGGGAACAGCGTATAATTCTTGGTACTCCACATATATATAGAGTACATACATATATCAAAAACGATTGTACTTAAAGCTTATGCGAGGCATTTCCGTGCTATCGTCGTCGTCGTCGGTTTCGAGTCGAGTCGGGTTGAGTACATGCCAAAGTGTCGTCTTTAATTAGAAGCGAGAAAAGCCAAAGCGGCTGACAAAGTCAAAGTCAAAGCCGACCATTTGGAATCTCAATGCCAGCCACGACGAATAAGAAGAAGAAAGACGCAACAAAGTTCTTTGGAACTGGCTCGCGCATAACTTGAAACTACTAGGCTCTAATAACTTCCGCTGTTATCAGCATGTCTTCAGCGCCACCTACCGCTGATAATTATAAATGGCGCACCACAGCTTTTCCCACAGTTTCACAGCTGCTTCGATCTCGTTCCCTTATGTTTAGTTATATGAAAAATCCTGTAACAAATTGCTCGCATTTAGCGCACAAAATGCCACCTCTCTCGCCGTTGGGGGGAATGGATGGGAAAATCTTTTGCGTGCTGCTTTCGTATTATTACATACATAGGTAAATAATTGAATTTAATATTTTCTATAGTATTTTATTTGTGATTTAATTTTACTTTTTTTTCATACTTGTCGGTCTTACTTTGACGTCGAGACAAAAACAAACCGAAAAAGCATTAAATGTAATTACAAAAAAACACACACAAAACAAAGGAAAACCAAGAATAAAATGGTTTTTAACAAAAATGCGTAGATTGGTAGCTCGCACATTTTTCAACTTGGCTAGCATTCTGCGGCTTGCTCTCTTCTTGCGGTTTCTTCTGCTTCTTCTAATTTTTTGCAATTCACTAAAGTGCGAGAAGCAGGAGCGAAATATATATTGTCTGGTTCTTCATCTATAGCAAACGTGGCATATTTCATTTTAATTATTTTATTAAAGCCTCAGCCTAGCACAATGTGCAATCATTTAAAGTGTTCAATGCGTCGTTTGATGGATGGATTGGATGGGTTGGACCATGGGAGCCAATGCGAACTGCTTGGAGCAACCTTTTAAAATCTCAACACTTACACCAGCAACAACAACAACAACAATAACAACTATGGCACGCAAGTGAAAACCGTCAGTAGATAAATATACTTGAACATGAATGCATTTTCTGCGTGATTAGTGATTAAGCCCTATAACAAATTATAACAAATATATATATAACAAATTTGAGCCAAAAACATGCGATTTTACCCAGGGCAATTGGATTTTATAAGTACACGTTTGTTTGTGGTATGTATGTTAACATTGTCATAAGACAAGAAATAACAAAAGCGCAATAACTCAACGTACAAAAATCCAAACAGCTGCTATAGAAACAGCCGGTTCTTTATGCTAAAATAATTCAAGAATTCCCAAATAGTAGTATTCGTACTCGAAGTACCCTATTACTCTAACCAAAAAAAGCCAAATATGAAATAATATTGATCTAGTTTGTATAAAGATAATCAATTTAAAAAACTTATAAAAAACAAAAAACAAATAAAAACAATTAAGAATTGTAGTGGGTAATTCGGGAAATTCTAAGATTTTATTAACCGAACATTAAGTTTCAAAATAAATATATTATTTATTCAAACATAAAACTTTTATTTCTCCCCCTTCAGTATTATGTCTTATATACCCCAAGGATTGCTTATGTGTTTAAAGGGGATCTATAAAAAATTCCAGACCATTTCTTTTATTTAATAAGAGCAACGCAAAAGAATAAGAAGCAACGGCAACAACAGCAGCAGCAGCAACAAAAAACCGCTGCTTAAACTGACACTCAGGCCGACTTCTTGGCGGTGGGCAACAACAAAATGTCTCTCTCATCTCTCTCTCTCTCTCTCTCTCTGTCCTTCTGGCTTTTT
Organism: Scaptomyza graminum; assembly: GCA_018901835.1. Lineage (NCBI taxonomy): Eukaryota > Metazoa > Arthropoda > Insecta > Diptera > Drosophilidae > Scaptomyza > Scaptomyza graminum. The sequence goes on from JAEIFL010000314.1 coordinate 2,071,927, forward strand.
GCTGTCTCTGTCAGATTGTGTTTTGCATTTAATGTGTCATGCAACGCTGCATAGCGGACGCTGCTGCTGCTGCTGTTGGTGGTGCTGCCGTTATTGCATATGTTGCAGTTGCAACTTCTGTTCCTGCTGCTGCTGCGCTGTTGTTATGTGGCAAGCGCCAAGTGTTGCAAACAATGTGATGAGCGAACACAGGGAGCGGGGAGAGAGAGAGAGAGAGAGAGAGAGAGAGAGAGAAAAAGAGCTCTACAGGAAGAGGGTCCAACCGAAAGGGTAGCTGGAAAAACTGCTTATGCATATGGCGAGGAAAATGTGTTGCCAAGAAAAATGTGAGCTTAAATTGCAGCTGAACGCAAGCGAAAGAAAGAGAGAGAGAGAGAGAGAAGGGGGAAAAGAAGTACTGAAGTGTGTGTGCCGTTGCATAAATATCGAGCTAAAGTGCCAGCCCGCCAGAGACCTGCAACAATCGGCAAACGATGGAGAGAGCAGAGGTATCGGAAAACTACACTTAGAGAAAAACAAAGCAAAAACAATAAAATCAGAGCGCTAACTGCTCTTTTATTGAAAGGAATTGGTTATTTCCATTAAATCAAAACTTAAATTCTTAAAACAAGAAAAAAAATCTTATTTACAACAATAATTTAAATTCAAGCTTTTTATGTGACAAACCTCAAATATTGTGTTCAACACTCGATATATTTTACATCATGTTATCACGACCAACTTTAAAGACATGTTATTTAAATCCAACCGTTGTAAAATAAAAACAATCTTATTCCTATTATACATATCCCGAAACTACAAAATGTTGAAGCTAATCGTTTTTTTTATTATTGATTTCTTTGCTGGGAATATCGATCTTATCCAGTTTTCAATAATATTTAACATTGGCTTAGGTATAAAATTAGTAATTCTTTTTTTTTAGTGTACGCAAGGTAGGCACAAATGTCGAGGTCTCCGCAGCAGCAGCTGCCACACACGTTGAACACACGCACCCGGCGGCGGCTTTCGGGCTCTTGGCGACTTGACTTAAACGCATTTTTGCCATTGGCATCGGCGAACGGATTGAGAGATGGTGGGAGGGGGGGGTTTGGGAGGGGTAAGCGCGTTAAGCGCGTTGTGAATTATTTGTAAGATAGTCAGGCAGGCAGGTAAGAAGAGAGAAAGAACACTTCAAGGAACATTTTAACGCTATTTACGAGGCAATTTCGCAAAAAGAATATTGCAGAATGTCTACGAACGAAAATTTATGATGAGTTTTCTCTTTTTGAAGTATAAATTTTTTTGTTTTCAACCGGGAAGTGAAAACTAACAACAATTCGGCATGCCACAAACAAAAACATCAGCTTCTAACACATAGCTAAGCCCGGATTATTTGATGCAGTTTCAGCCAAATATTGAAATACAAAAAAACCTAACAATTCATAGGAATTACGATGGCATCTTTAAATACACATTTCCCATAAATTATACTGGCAGTTGTTTCATAGTTTTATCGTTTGTTTATCATTATCAAAAACCAAAACAAAAAGTCGTAAAAAAATACCAATAAATCTTTGGGGCAGCACATAAAACTTGTCACGGACTGAACGCAATTTAAATAAACAAAATGAGCTTAAAACATAAAAAAAAATATAACACTAATTAAAATAATACCAAGAAGTTTCGGAAGCATCTAATTGGAAGTGTGACACTTTGTGGAGCTTTGTTTGAGTGATTGTTCGGCTTATATAACTGGAAGATGGAAGTTAAAAGAAGCAAATCGAAACAAAATGGAAAGGAAATGCGAAAGAAAAGGAATGCTTTGAATATGTCAAGAACCGTAGCACTGTCGGCAGATCTTTGATCTCAAGAAGCCTGCAGTCAAACAATTTTGTTGAGTTTGGAATTTCAAATATTTGACATCGAACAATTAAACGGCAATCGGAACAATTATATATGTTTGCAAAAGGCAGCCAGGCAAAATGAATGTCCAACATGGGTTAATAACTCTCTCCGGCCCATTCCTATTCCCATGCCATTCTTACCATCTTCGGGAGGCAGTGTTGAAAAAGGGCGTAGCCGGCAGGTGAGTGTTGAGGGGGAAAGAGTTGGACGAAACAATGTTGGTAAGAGAGCACGCTTCGCTGCACAATTTAAGTGCCTCGAAAAGGTTCAAAACTATTAAAAGTGGTTTTTTTCTTTGTTTCTGTGAATACCCTGTATGACTACGGAATGCAGCGGGTTATGATAATTGTACATGTATGTGAATGAGTGCAATTACCAAAGTCAAGGAATTATTCATACGAAATAACTAAAACAATGAATGAAAATTTAACAAAGTCCAAACTTATTAACAGAATTCACAATTAAAATCACATATAATAAATACTTTTAACTAAGTTCATAGGGTATCTGTCATTTCTCTCCCTATCTCTGCCCTGAAAAGTGCACTCAATTGTGGCATGATTCTCAGTTTTTTCTTCTTTGGAGTAGGAACTTCCACCTGTGTGACTGAAGTGTGATCTCTATCGAGACACAGCTGGCACTTCAAGTTCATTTTAGCTCAGTTGGGTTCTTGCTGTTGCTTGGGTTCTTCTGTCAATGTTGTCTTTATGGGGATTTCCATTTGACTGGCTCTTAAAGTGTTTCATTTACCTACGGTAGCCAAGATTTGGGCTTTGGAATCTGATTTTCCCATTGTGTTTTCTTATCAATTAAAGCGTGACCTTTGTTGTGGTTTATCTGAGCGAATTAGTTCGGCCAGGCAGGTCAGCTGCTTTATGGTCTAATTAGCTGAAGAGAAAACCTCCAGCTCCGTTGGTTCATTATTACTCCGCTTCAAAAGAAAGAAACCCAAAAAAGAATGAAAGGCAACACAAATAATCAAAACGTGTTTCATGATGACATCAAGCAAAACGCTTCCAACACTTTTTTTTGTCAATCGGGCACGAACTATACTTTTAGGTAAATATCTGGTAAATCACAAGCTATCAATATGAAAACATCGTCGTCGTAAATAACAATTGTGGCACCGTGACAAGGTCAATTAGGTAATTTAAGCCATCGACACAAAAAGCTATGAAGTACTTTAGTTTTTGGTACTGTTATTCATCTAATTGGACCGCTCGCTTCAAAAGTCTCAATACATTTGCTCGAAAATGTATAACATATATGTATATAAATTGTATATGACAAATTGCATTGCATTCAACAGGTGTCAGACAATACCTTCGACTTATGTACACAGCGAAAAAAACACACGAAAACCAACTATGAAAATAGTTTATTTTTACTATGAAAAGTAGTAAATTTAACTATAAGCATGTCGATTCAACTAGAAACATTGTCAAAAAAGCAAAATAATAACGAAATAAATTTATCCAAGACGGTAAAGTAAGAATTTTTGAATTTTATGTTCGAATTTAATATTTTTGTAAATCAAAATTAAATATTAAAAATAATAATTTTAATATTCCGTATTTAGTACGAAGCCATTAACGAAAATAGTTGGATTAGCCACGAATATGCTTATTAATACTTTGCTTTTCTCTGAGTGCACAAATGTAAGTTGATATATGGCATTGCCCTTGTAATAAAATCAAAGAATTGGAATAAAGCATGCAAATACAAAACATCTCTTAAGTTGGCATCAAGGAAAAATAGTACAAATGTACATAGAAATTGAAAAAAACTTTAGCGCTTGACGTTAAAACTGTTTTCATAAAAACACTGGCCAAAATGTTCACATATTTGCTGATTATATCAATTATCGTTTTTACTTTGAAGTCAAACCGATACCGATACGATCCGATCAGATCCGCTACAACGCGATCCTCGTTTGGCGATGGCGCAACCTGAAACGCAAGCTCTTTAAAAATGCCAAACACAAAATGCCCCAAAAATAAAAAACCATCTTATAAAACAATTTCAATTGGATCGCGTTTTGGGGCTTTGGTATTTCCCCACCTTATCTCGTATCTCGCGTACAGAGCTTCTCTTCGGCCCTTTTTTGCCCCGAATTCTCTTTTAATGCGAAGCGTGCAATTTTCGTTTTGCCATTTGCAAATTCTTGTCACAATCGCGCAAAAAATACAAAAACAAATACTTAAACATACTGATAAACAGTCGAATCGTTTTTTTGTTGTTGCTTCATTCACTTGTTGAGTTTTTGTAAGTTATTTTTTGTCTTTTAAGTTGCATTCACCTCCGGCCGTTGCAACAATTTGTGCAACTTTTAGTGCAAATATTTGAATGAAAAACTCGCGACTTTTGATTGCCGACTGACAGCCAAGTAGGCGAATGCTTTCGGGTGCGTTTTGAATATTATTTTTGAGGCAGAGAAAGACACATATCGAATTTATTAATGTGTGTTAATTCCTTTCGAAGTAGTTCGTGAAAGTAGTTCAATTTTTGGGCCAACAAATGTTTGCCAATGGCATACAAATTCGAAATTTCAGCTCTTTGTTTGTTCGACTCTCGAGAGAGAAAAGAACTTTTGCCAAACGTGTCACAAATGTTGCAAGCTGTCGCCAACTAATGATCGCAACAGTGACAAGGCGTCTTTTTCTCTCTCTCTAGTTGGTTTTATTGTTGTCGTTCACGGAAAGTGTGAAAGGTTGCTTGTTATGACGAGAAGGTAAAGTAGGCTAAAGATTAAGGAAATGCCAGAGAGGAAGTCAGTGGAACAACAACAATGAAATGACAAAAGCTCTTTTAAATTAAAAAGGAACGCTCGACTTGCTACTTGCAACATATAGACAATGATTATAGAGCCAAACACTTACTACTAGCAAACAAAACACAATTAAAGTTTCATATGTGAAAGGCAGTTTCAATTGAAAATGATAGAAATAGTTTGTAAGTAAGCTAAATAATTAAATCTCTCGAAGTTATGTAGCAAGTCGGAAATTTTAGTGCGATTTGGGGAAAAAGTGAAATTCAAATTCTCACTGATTTCTGTAGGTACTACAACTTCTATCTATATTTTTTTTATCAATTCGCTAATTCTAAAATTTTCTTTTCTTTTAAAATGTTTTCACTTGATTTTTTATTGCAACCTTGGCAAATTATATTAATTATTTACATAAAGTTAAAATAGTACGTTCTTTTTTACAACAAAAAAGTATTAAATTTTTACTAATCATATATAAGTACAGTACGACCTCGCTCAACGCAATCTATGAAAATTTGGCAAATTGCCAAAACAGAGGTACAATTTTCTAAATGTTCGATGTTCCGTTCTAAATTCTTTGTTTTGCACTCGGCTCAAAAATATCTTTATTTTAAAAATTTATTATTTTGTGTCTCTTAATAAGAAATTTTATAAACAGTTTTTTTGGTTTTTTGTTTGTACTTTAAGGGTTTTTGCTTTTTTAAATTATTATTTTCAATTTGGTTGAGTTTTGTTTTTGTAACTAATTAAACTGTTAACAAAAAATTAACATAACTTTTGTGCACAGTAATTATTGTGTTAAGTATTGTTGGGAGATTTCACTTTCTTTTAAAAGCATTTGCAATCACTGAGGGAAGTTTCAAATGTTGTCTACAATTTGCATTGCAACTAAACAACAACAACAAAAGCGAATGCAATTAATTGTTGCGCTCGAATGCGCAGCAAAATTAAACGGAAATTAATTATAAATGGATATGAGACGATGTGAAGCCGAAAAACAACGAAAATATTATTATTTATAATGTTTGCAAATTTGTAAATTGCAATTAGCTTAAAGCCGATTTCGATATTTTCGTTGCATTACATTAACTTATGAAGTCAGCAGCGGTGATGAAACGTGCAAAACGTGAATGAACTTTCCAAGAGTACACACACACACACACACAACGGCAATTACAACAAAACAAATAACAAAGCACTGTTACAGTTAGTCAGCTTATAAACATGCAAAAAGAACAGACTTCACGGTCAGTCTGAAAGCGAATCAGCGAGCTTACATACGAACGAGCACATACACATGTACATACATATATATAAAAACACTTTACGGTGTGGGAGAGCGTGCGAGTCAAAGTCAAGTTTACACATACGAGTGGGCCGTTTCGTTTCTTAAGAGCCTTAACGTTGCGGCCACGACGAGTGCTAAAATTCAACTGAATGCGCCGGCAAACTCGATTCGTCTGCGCAAGCGACTTGATCGCAACTTGCTTGACGAGCAGCTGAGCGAGCCGTACAGCGGCTGATCGGCAGAGCGCCTGAGCAGAGTGGCGACTGGCGACTGCGACGCGGCGCTTTTAATTCTTTCGTTTGGCTTTTAATTGTCTTGGCGTCGCGTCGCGTGGTGTCTTCGATCATTATCTCCCAGCCCCGCTCAACTTCATTATGAGCAGCATGTGGCGATTGCTCTCTGACTCCAACTCCATCTGCATAATGTGAATCTGTGTGTGTGTGTGATCGCATTACAACTAGCTGATGACAAATTTGTGATAAGCGTTGGAAAATCTCTTACTGGGCATTAAATTAATTTACCCCAAACGAAAATGCCTCGCGCCGATTGATATCAATTGAACTTTGTACTCTCAGCAGGAGAGTGCTTGCGCGCATCAATTGACCGCCAGGCGGCGCTTCAAAGTGTTATTTATGGGAATATTTCTGTACTTGAGGAAACTTTTAATTTGTCACACACACAATATTTGCATGTGCCTTATACAATATATTATTTCTCTTTGCCCACATTTAAATGAATTTACGACATTCAATAGAAACTGTGTGCATATCGTACTAAATAGCAATGGGAGTGTTGATGTAACACACACACACACACACATTTCGATCAATTACTTTGTTTGATTTTCCTGGAATTTTACAACAATTATCGTAAACAATATAATAATTATGGGCTCGGTCATGGTTGACGTTTAGAACAATGTTACAGCAGCAGCTATTTTCTATAAACTATATTATTATTTTTGTGAAATTAATCTTGAAAATCTTGAGAGCTGGTTACTTTGAAGATAAATGTAATAAATACATTCGAATCGAAATATTAAAGTTTCTTAATTCCAAACACTTTCATACAAAATAACATCATTCTAAGGCTTAAAGAACAAAATAATTTTTATTTTTAGAAAATTTCTTAAGTATAGATATTTCCTAGGCTTTTTTGCGGTTTTTACCGTGAGTTTCCAGATATTGTTTAAATTGGCTGGATAAGTACATACCAAAAAAAAAAAAGGTAAGATACAATAACAAGCTGGTCAAAAAATTAAGTTTATTTGTAACCGCTCCAAGGGGGGAGGGTGAGGTGTGATGGGAAGTGATGTGTGATGAGGCTTTGGTGTTTCGGCCACGCTCCACGCTTTGGACTTGGTAATTTTTAATTTGATGATTAATCGATAAGCGACAGCCCAATCGACCATCGACCATCGGCCCATCGGATCGGACAGGCCATTGTACGACGACGAGACGCGGCGTCCAAATAACAATTGGAGAGTGTGTGTGTATGTGTATGTGTGTGTGGAATCAAAACGAAACGAAAAGAAACGGATTGCAAGTGATTAGAATTTGTTATAAGCCTACGGAGCTCAAAGAGAGCTCAAAGCTCGCGCAACAATTTCTTTCATTTTCATTTTCAGCACGCTCTGGGAACGGGCTGGGGCTGATAAAGATCTCTATCTCTCTACCTCACTGTGATTGGGAACCGATCAAAACTGCTGCTGGGTGCTGAATAATGCTCAATGTTCCCCAGATGTGAAAATTTTCAGAAAAACGCAAGTAACACGAGCAATGAAACATTTTGTGGGCTCGAAACTGAAAGTGCATTAAGATGAGTACATCAAAAAATTTAATTATTTTGGGCAGCTTTCACTTTGTTTTCTTTGTTTAGAATGCTGTGGAAAACGCATAAACATTGCATAATCGCTGGGCGTCGAGACCTCGAGACTCGAGAGATTCACGACCTTTAGGGTAATTATCATTAAACTTTCTTTGCTTCTACGAGAAACTTTCACACAGAACAAAACACTTTCCCGAAAAACATATTTTTCTCATCTTTTCGTTATGTACGCAAATGGAACATCCACTTCAGTTTGTTGTCATTTATCAAATGACAGACAAATCAATCCCATACCAATTCGAGGCAATCAACAAATATGTATCTCGTCATGTGTCGTGCGTCACTTGGCAAAACAAATCAATCAAAGGCAGCTGCAGGAGGGCTACAATATTGCATAGCATCAAATGGATGCCAATACTATAACACACACAATGATGCCCCACACGATGAATTTCCCTGCACTCTTCCGCTTATCCCCCTTCAGCAATTGAGACAGAAGCTGTGGCGCCTAATGCAAATTGCGTCAAAGTTTTGTGTTTATTGTTTTTAATTTGCGGCAAAACTTTAAAAGCAAAAAAAGTTGAATTTGTGAAATTGAGCAAGAATTCCTTTCCTTAAATAAAGAACTAGACTCGATTTGGCCAACACTCTTATTTGCGATTCTTGTTCAAAACTGTTTGCATATAATTTTACTATTCTTTTTAAAGTTTATATAAAAATTGTCATCATTTTCATTGTCATGGAGAAATTATTGGCGATGGGAAAGCAAAGGATGTCAATTGATACGCTAAAAACATTTCCAATGACTTGATTTTTTTTGGAGGATGGCAAATGACAAAGTTTAGGTAGAAGTTACAATGGAAATTGTTAGAGGTAAAAATAACAAGTTATGATACCACGAATATGGCTCACAATGCTCACATTAACCCCACAATGCAACCATGCAACATGTTGCACTTGACAGTCGCATTTTTTTGTGCATTTGGAGTTTATTGTTTTGTTATTGAAATAAATAGAAGGCCATAAAAGGCCGGTAGTATCGCGTCCCAAGCTAACCTGGTCAATGGTCAAAGCACTCGAACGAACTCTCATTAAAATACATTTTGGCCAAATTATGAGCTGGCCACAAAACATTTTTAACTCAATGTCTTGTTAACGTTTTTTTGCCTTTTAATTAAAATTTAAATCGGCCAATAAAAAAATGCGTATCGATAAATTTCCTTGAAGCCTAAACTGATTTTAAGACAAACAAAGCATAAACATAAATAAAATATTTAAGTCAGTCGACGATTGTTGGAAATAAAAATAAATAGCAAAGCAATCAAAAAGTATAAACAATATTTAATGCGACGCGTCGGTTCGATTGTTAAATCAACATAAATAAGACATCAAAATAAATACCAAAAAAAATATTAGCAAAACGCACAATTGTTAATAAATATAAATAGCAAAAACAACGCAACGACAAACAAACAAAGTAATGATCGTAAATTTCAATCAGTGTGCCAAACTAAGAAACCTATTAAAAATATATATATGTTATAAAGTGCATAAAAATTCAATTTGCGGCCCAAAGGAACTGGGCCTTAAGCCATCTATTGTCTAGTACAAATAATGCACAATAAACATAAATTAGCAATGCCATTTTTTTGGTTTTGGTTGTTTTTGGTTTTTGTGTATTGGCTAAGTGAATGAAATTGGGCTCGTTATGGCCAGCTACGAGTGACCTTTGCAACAGGCAACAGGCAAGTAGAACAAGTAGTGGTTATTAGCGCAGAGACTGCAGTTCGATTGGGCCACGTTAACATTATAAATCGGCATTCGTTTGACAATCGCCCAATTGGCCAAGTTCACATGGTGTCGATTTATACGATGTCGATGTCGACTCCTTATATTCATGTATTAGAAAGTACACAGCAATCGTTGCAGATTTGAATTGGGGCGTGCCTGGTGACGACAACAACAACTACAACAACATCAACGACGACGACGACGACGACACACCTTATAGAGTGAGTGGCTCATAATGAGATTTGTTGCCATATCGAAAAAATTGCCAGTGTGCTAAAGGGGCGTAAAAACTGCAGGGCCTTTAAGTTGGCTAAAATCTCTATTGCAATTTTGGGCTGGGTTCTTTTTTTGGTTACTTCTTTTTGGGCACTGATTCTGCCTTTAGGGGGCCATACAATTCTCAATTCTTTTCAACCATAAACAAGTGCCACTTGCTGCAGTTGGTATTTTGGGTTTTTAATTAGTTGTTCGTGTCTTTGATTTGATTTTGTTTTTGTTTTTCACTGATTTATTTTTTGTTTGGTTATTATTGTTGTTGTTGTTTTTGGGTGTGCGAAACTTTTTTTCTTTTAATTAGCTACCATGTTTCTGTTTTGGTTCTGATGGTAAAAATTTGACATTTCCAGCTGACAAGTCAAAATAGATTAAACTTGTATTATATATTTAAGTTGTATCGCATTGCTTACGCAGGCGATTGACGTTGACATTAGCGCTGATTTATAAAATTAACAAGAAGTTCGAATTATTATCATTCTTTGGAAAACGAGGGAGTGCTAAAAATGTACTGACAATTTTATGATATGCTTAAAACATTACTATAATAATCCCACAAGTTTCTTTAATGTTTTCAACTATTTTTGAATATATTTCTTATTTGGTCAACGAAGATAATGTTTTAGCTAATTCAGAAGAATAAATCTGCATTTGCATTAAAAGCAAATCCATTTAAAATATTAAACATTTTATGATTTAATAATTCTTTATCAATCGAACTTCCTTTTTTGTGTGTAATTAAAATAAGTGCAATTTATTTGAATCAAATATTTATGGAAAAAACACATTATATAATATGTTAATAAAACTGTCACAATTGTCAGCCCGAGAAATTACATTTAAATATGATTCACGAAATTAAATTTTTAAACAGGCTTTTAACGCAAAGTGTCGCGAACATATTTGGTTTCATTTATTCATAAGTTGACAAAAGGCAATTCGATTGTTCAGCTCTCTCGATGCTTATCATATTGTTATAAACTACAACGACAGCGACAGCTGCAAATATGTATCTGATTAAACAGTTAAAAGTGAATGTTTTATTTATAATTAATAATTGGTTTTGTTTTTCGTTGTTGTTTTTTCGTTTAGCTTTTTCCTTTTGGTGGTTGGTTTCTTTTATTGTTTTTAATAAACTGTTTCATTCTGCGTGATTTCAATTATCTTAATTGAAAAATTCCTCACTCTTGTTCACATCATTTTCAGTGTGTTTCAGTGTGTGAGTGTTTCGATTTATTTATTTATTGTATTGCATATTTGCTAATTTCACGCTTGCTGATTGGTTTTCTGTCTGTTGTGTTACCTTGCAAGGTCGCCGATACGCGCACTCACACAGATACACACATATGCACAGTCTAATACGTATATATAGAGAAGCAGCTGCAGATACTTTACACAATCAGATGCGGATACCAGGCCACAAATATTTTTGCGACAAATTAACTTGTAAGCGACAAATGAGTTCGAAAAAGGTGTTTATTTTCAAGTGCCGTTATGAGTGTGTGTGTGTTTGTGTGTGTCGATAACTTGGGCATTTTATCAGCAGACCGAAATTGGAGATATACTATATGGATGTGTGCAGGTGCTGGCCTTGAAATGCATTGAAATTTGTCATTAGTTTGTGATGAAATATACTCTAACCTTGACTGAGATGAATGCGAAAAGTTAATTGGCAATCTCGTCAGCTTATGAGTACAAAAGTCTGATAATTTGAAATAAATGAATGAATACTCATTGATCATTCGATTCAATAATGATTTTCTTAAGCTAGAAAATTAAAGCTAAATATAATTTATATTTAGGTATATTTATATATGTCTGACTGACTGACAGACAGAATGATGCTTTACTTTAAACATTAGGATTTGAACCTTTTAGCATGTATTTATTTTTAAATTTAAAATCGAACTTCATTCAAAAATCAGCCAGCTATCCTTTGCCAAATTCCACAGCTCAATAGAATTCTATACGCCAGATTCGTTGGGCGAATCATGAATTATAACTAAATTCAAATTGCAATCAGTCTGTCTCTGGCAAAAGATCGTGATTCGTGTTGACATTTTCCAAGAGTCTGCACAAAATTTGCATTTAAATCAAAGCCGACAAACCGAACGTTTTGGCAACATAACATCACCCCCTACACCCCTTGTCACACCCACACTCAAAACCCGGAAGCCATAGAGCCACACACAGAGCGAGAAAACTTATCATACTTGGCGCCCAAATCAGAGGCTCATAAATTATATTTCTGCCTAATTTCAACGCTTTGGCAGCGTGAGGGAAAGAGGAAGGGGAAGCGGTAAGGGCGGGCATACATAGGTGAGTGCTGTCCTTGCCAAAAAATGTGAGGGCTACACATACACACACACACACACACACAGAGAGGTGGAGTATAAATCATAGACGCGCGCGTCGTCAGGTATAAAGAAAAGTCGCCTGCCAGGCACTTAGTCAAAAAAGAGATTTTCGCTGAGGCACAAAGTTAACATGAAAACTACATAATTCACTTAAATGTCAAGTTTGCGGGCATTTCGAAGGGATTGTCCGTTAAGAGAGAGGGCGAAGGGGGGGCTAGTAAGAGGTAGTAACTTGGCTATAAGTAGCAACTGCTTGGTAGTTTTGTTGGTAGCCGCCCTGACGGCATCTGCGCCAAAAACTGTTCACGTCACTCAACGAGCTTTCTGAAATTGTGGTAATAAAGATCCAGTTAGCTTCAGAAAAAGAGAGAGAGAGATGAAAAACACACACATACAACACATACTACATGGAAAATTTGTAGTGGGCAGCGGCAAAAAAGAAGAAGAAATTTCACTAAAGCGCTTCGGTCACGATTTATCATCATTGCATTGCCAGCCCCGGCCATTTGACAAAAAGGAAACATCTGCCATTGTCTGGAAGGGGTAAGTTGAAGGGGTGGTAGGGGCAGGGATTTATTGCTTCAGTAATAGAAGCGAGTAGCTGCAGTTCAAGCGGCAAACATTTTTGGTTACATAGGTTAGTTTTTAGTTGTTGTTTTATTTAGTTTTTTGTGGTTTTGGCGGCCTCTCAAACAACTTTTTGGGGATCTTTGTGGATCTCTTGTAGCGCCTGACACTTAACGTGTCATTTGAACATTTTATTAGACTTGACAATGAACTCTTGAACCGCAAAAAAAAACAACAAACAACACAACATTTACAACAAACCTTAGGTTTAACTTGACGGGTGGATTAGCAAACCACCCAAAAACAACTTAAAAGAAGCAACCAAAAAACTTAGAAAAGAAAACTAAGAGACGATGTTACTTCAACTTTCACATTGACAAAGGATTTTCATGTGAAAATTCGAAAGCAATAAAAAAGCAGAATAAATTGGTTTAAGATATTATTCTTTTTATAAATTCAACAAATAAACATTTAGCAAATAATCCATGAAAATCTCTTAAGTCCAATTGTAGCACTTTGAAATTGATTACAGTTAGTCAATCTTCTTCTAGTCTAGTCTATCTAAATCCACTTCCATTTTAGCTGCTACTCAGAAGTCGAGTGATTAAATACCAATTTCGTTTTTGTGTTGCCAAAAATAAGTTGTAAGACACCCACACAAAATAGATGCTTTGCCACTAATCTTTGGAAAAAGATGTGCCACTCACATTTATCAATGCTGCAAATCGTATTTAAACATATCTTTTTTTCTTAACTGTCTTTTAAATGTTATTTTGATTTTGTTTCGAATTCGTTTTCTTTATTGGGGCCAAGCCGTTAACATTTCTCAATGCGATCGCTTGGCCTTTACCAACCAACCAACCAACCAAGCCACCAAACAAGCCAAACACCAAAATGAAAACTTGGCTCAAATAAATCTTATCAAATTAAGCCGAGAGTTCACAACAACAACAAGAAAACAAACTCGTGGGCGTGAGTTAGAGGCTAGAGACTACAAGTGAGAAGTTAGGAGTGGGGAATCCGTAATTTTAATTTTTTTGTTTTTTTCTTGCACTTTGTAGGGCTTGTCGAGGTTTGTTGATTTTTGGGTTTGACTCAGTTGAGTAATTGTTAACGACCCGAACACGGGAGTTGACCAAGTTAAATGTGTTGTACCATGCCAAAAACTGGCCAGAATTAATTAAGCCATTTTAAACAATTTAAGCTTTTTTGCCTTTGCTTTTGCTTTTGCCCGCCCCAAAGTGCAGCCAAATTAAATTGTTTAATTTAATTTGTTTGAAAATAGCTGCAATTGCAATAGTTGCTGTTGTTGTTATTGTTATTGTTGCCTGCTTTCATTGCATTGTATTTGTTGTCTTTGTTGTTGTAATTGCAGGCGTATTGCGTTTAAGTGAAAACTGCTCTGCACGTTTTATATATATACTATATTGTCTTCCAATTTAGTGGCGTTAATTTTCAACTGTCCAGCTCTGCAGTACACTACCTTGAACTGAGCGAAAAAGGGTCTGTGAAAATATTGACATAAGTTAAAACCTAAATAAAATAATATTAAGTTACTTTAAAAATAAATAAAAAACTATTTGAATTCCATTAGTTTGGTTCCACTATAATTTTTGTGCAGAGGAAGAAATCTTTGGTACTCGGTAGGCCTCGTTTGTAAGCACTATTTTTTATCTGACAATTCGATGCACGTTTTTTTTTTTAGTCATATTTGTGCCAGGAAGCAAATGTTGCTTTTCAGCTTTCCAGTGCCAATTTATTGGGGATTCTGCTGCTGCTGTTTTTTACTCTCTTGAGGGCCCATCTCCAATTACTGAATGCCCGGTGCCACATACCAAAAGTAGTTGTTGGCGGCGCAAGAAAAAAACAAAGAATGTATTTGTTGGAGCCCGAGGGCTGGCAAAATTTTTGACGCTTATTCCATCAACGTCAAGCGACTGGGCAACAACAATAACTCAACTGATCAATCAAATATTTATCGCCTTGAAGAAAGATCGCACCAGAGGCAAAGTTAATGGGTTAAGAGTTATTTTGGTCAGTTTTTGACACACTTTATTTTTTTTTGCTGTCTGTCCGTCCGTTGACACAAATATTTCTAATTGTTATCCAATAATTAAATTAATTACAAAACTTTCAATATTCTTTCTATAAAACTCTGACAATTACTAACATTTGATGATAGAAAAATGTGATTTAAATAAAACTTAATGTCTATGATATTTTCATAATCATTGGCAATCGAAAAATTTTCCAGTGCACGAACAAAAAAAAGAAAAACATCAAACAAGCAACTCGGCAATTAATTTGTCGTAATCAAAAGCCAAAGATGTATTCACAATTATATTGTTAGTATAAATGAAATGAAGAGAAATAGAGAATGGCAGCTGATAAAATCCAATTCCATAACCAATCCGTGAAAAAGACTCGCCAAGACTTGCACCCACAACCACCATCACCAACCACAACAACAATTATAAACAACACAAATTATAATGCAAATCAAAAAAAAAAAACGAATTGGAAATAAATGCAAGTTCGAAGCGATGCTCAACAACAAGCCAGAGCAAATTGCATAATTATTGTAACAAATGAAGCTGAAGCTGTACAACAGAGAGAAGAAGAAAGTGGTACCGTTTGAATCGTGATAAAGCGATAATTTACCCCCTATTATTCCCGCCCCTATCCCCATCAAACGCAAATGCATTTCACTTTCTGCTTAACAAACAAACCAAAACAGCAACAACAACAAATAAAGACAAAAAAAAAATCACCAAATAAAAACAAAAAACAAAAGAGGCAACTTCGAAATTCAACGGCTGCCAGAGAGTGTATTATTATGAAATCAAATCGGAATCATCGTCGACAAGGCGCCCACGCCAAGCTGTTGACTGTTGACTGCGGATTTTGGATACTTGGATACTCCGTTTTTCAAGTCCGAGTTCGAGTTCAAAGTTTGCGCAAATCTTTACCCATTTGCCAGTTGCATTAACTGGTGTAGTGAACAACATGATTTTCAAAGCACCGTCCGTAATTCATTTGAAATCATTTGCTTTTCACTATTTTGTTTTTATTGCACAGGCATGCAAACTAACTCAACTAACAAAAACTCAAGAGGAAACTGATATAAACATCACTTTATGCTTGCAACGTTCAGGATGGGGATTAATATTAAGTGGAGGCGGAGGAGGAGGACTCCATCATCAACATCAACATCGTTGCCCATTCAGCTTAAATGCCATTTTCATTTCATTTCAAATGGGGAGCAGCACGGTTTTTTTCAACTGACGGAAGCTTTTTGTGTTTTATGCTTTTGACGTGATCAACATGAAAACGCCAACAACTATCACGTACATAATATTTGAAGATCCTCCAAGCATCTTAAAATCACGACAACACAAACTAGCGGTCAAACAGCTGTCTATCATTCAAACTAAACATAATAGTTATATCGATAATACAAAAAATATGGCAAGCTTATTAAAAGTGATACAAAACATTTTTGGCACCTTTCAAACGTGTCTTTAATTGAAATCTCCCTGTTTTTGCGCTCTTACTTTTTACTTTAACTGAAATACTTAAGCATGGTACTCAGATCGACTAAGCTTTGTACTCGCAGGAATGGTATAAAACTTGTGACAAAGGTGAGGAAGGATGCGTTTAGCATAGATACAATTCGAAATAACTTCCAATTCGATTAAGTTTTTTAAATCACTGATTTTGAACAATAAACAGACGAACTCCCATTCAGCGAATCGATAGGGAACCAGATAGTACTTCGCAATTGAGCAAATTGAAAGTAAAGAATAATTGCTGCTTTGAACCAAAATCGAAGATCGCCATTTCTTGTCAACTACGTTTCTACACTTTAACGCCTTGATAAGCGCATGGGAAAACCATAACAATAAAGGGCAAGAAAACGAAATATATAAGCGAAAAATAATGAAAACCTTTGGCTACCGTGTGCCGCAGAATTTAAGTCAAGAAGATGTCAGAGAAGAGAGTTAAGGCTTTTACTAGCCAAAAGTAAACACATACAGAAAACGTGCTAATACCGCCCTACGGCTATTGCCGCAACCCACACACACATATGTATCTGTGTACATAACTCCTAACTAAGCTTATTGAATCAGTGGCAACACTTTTCTTTTTTTGGTTATTTATCGTACTTGTTGCTGTGTGTGGCGAGTTGGCGGGCTGGCGGGCAAGCCTTGGGGCTGGGGATTAAGTTAAATTATTTTTAGCTTAATTAATTTACAAGCTGGCAAAACAAAAGGGCAAAGTTATTTTCTCGCGCGCGTTGACAGCTGCACCTTTATCTGGGAATTTAGCCGGGCACATCAGCGAAAGAGAGAGAGAGATAGAAAGAGAGAAAAAGCAAGAATCGAATAGAAAAATGAGCATTTTCTGCACGCCAGCAGAACATACGCTCGAAGGGCAAACCAACGGGAGTATAGATGATGAGGAAATGGAAAGGAAAGGGAGAGGGCAAGGCGGTGGGGAGTTCGTCTCTCTAGGGGCGCTGCCTTTTTTGGAATTTTCACAGCCGCCAGAGCGGCGACTTTGGCTTTGGCTTTTGATAACGCGAATGACTTGGGCATCGACGAGGCTATAAATAGACATTGGCTGAGACTGAACCAAGAAGACGACGACGATCGCTGCACATGCGCGAGGTTCGGTTCGGTTCCAAGCATGCAGGTTCCTTGGAAAAATGCAGCCAATGGAGCTGGAGCAGGCAGGGCGCAGGGCTGTGTGGGAGGGCGGCAATGCGATGCCGAGACGGTTTTGCCAACATAAACCAAACCCAATCCCGCTGCCTTCCCCATTTTCTGTGTGTCTTTTTTGTGGGTCTTTTTGTGCATTCACTTCATAGACAGATGCTGTTAAATTGATAGCGTGCGTTTTGTTGTGGTTATTGTTGTTGTGTTGTTTCATAGAGTTGCGTGTCTAGAAGAAGTCGAAATAGTTGCCTGCCAGCCAGCCAGCCAGTCAGGCATTTCACAGTGGGGTAAAGTGATGGTGTTGCGCCTAAAGAGTTTGTTAGCTACATGAGCTCTCTACACTCTAGGTGTGGCATAAAACGTTCTTGACTCTAGAGAAAGGGAAACTAATCGTTGTGAAGCTGTGAAAGTGGGCACCGACTTACCCCTACATCGTTTAATTGTAAGCATTTTAAGCTGTATCGAAGTAATTACCTGTAACGAAATGAAAAACAGAAACAAAATTCATTAAAAATCAATTACAAAATATGCAAAAATATAATAATTAATTTTAACTCCAAACTGCTAGAAATATATATTTATACTTATATACAATCGATCTATGTTGTTCTTTGCCTTATCAACAATGGCTGGCCGTCAAATCCATCTGCGCTTTAAATATAAGTATAAATAGCTATCTGCACAAACGTCATTTTAGCTCTCGCCCAAAGCCAACTTGGCTTGGCTTGGCCATCATGGCATTGATTAGGTCTAGGTCGAAGCCTCTACGGGCGCCCACTCTACCTGATACCTACTAGAAAAATGCCAAGCCCAGAGCCAGGCCCTTTCAAGTCTGCCTGGACCTGGACCAATGCACCACCAGTCTTTGAGTTGCGATAAGAAATGCCTTTTATTGGTTTTTCTATTTCGCTTGGCTCTATTTCCTGATTACCCCAAAGATTATAAAGGACCAGGCAGGCACAGACTTTCAGCCAGTTTTAATTTAGGGCGCGGCTGCGAAAAAGCTAAGCTTCTCTTTTTTTTTTAAAGCAAATACATTATTGAGCTAAAAGTGATTTACAAATTCTTTAATTTAATAAAGAATTTCATTTGATTCTCTGTAAATATACATACATTTTAACGATTTGCAATTCAATTTTTCTATTTTATGTGAGCTTTGTATTGCATTTATATTAAAAAATCTGTAAATAGTTTTCAAAAAAATTTGGCAATAAAAGAAATTATATTTAAATATAATTTCAATGGAATTTCCTATATTTATATAAAAAAAATTTAAGTTAAATTGCCTGTATTTGTAACACGTTTGGGTTTCCACACAATAAAAAGCTGTTATTCTAGCTTAAAATGGTTTTTCATGTTGATAAAAAAAAACGTGTAAATATCATGTTGCACAAGCTCTAAAAAAGATGAATTTTTCATACAATTTTGTTTTCATTTCTTTAGTTTTTGCTCACAATATCCGTTGCATTTTTCACACCTAGGAGCGTATGCATGATTATTAAAAATATGCTTTGAATTTTTTGCGTGCAACAAAGTCAACAAATGCCGTTAAAAAGCATACAAAATCACAAAGTTCAATAATGCAAAAATAAGCAGAACAAAAGTTTAAGCATTTTGATGTTTTATAAAGTGAAGCTGTTAAGTTTCATTAATTAACTATCAACAGAGCTTGTGAAAAGATGTGAACAAAAATTGTTTCTTTGTTGCTACCCGCATTGGCACAGCGGGAAATATGTTCCCAAGTTAAAGATGTATCTATTAAATAATAAATAAATTACACACACATCAACATTCAGCAAATGTGATACGAAACAAAAAAAAAACACAAAATCGCCAACAATTTGACACACAAAAAGAAAGTGTTTAAAGTTTGCAAATTGCGTAACATTTGCCGTTGGTATTTTATGTTTTTGTTTTTTTTTGCACACTTTTGCTTTAAAGGGTCTTTTTTCGTTTGATAAATTGTCAGTAATTAAAAGTTGGCCCATACGAAATAGGAGAAAATTATGTTTCAAGAGCTGGGCAGGTAAGCAAACTGAATGGCAATCATGGCTTTAATCCCATTTAATGATTGACTGCTTAGCATTTGTGTTATTATTTTTATATATTTGTGATTTTTTGCATTATTAATCTTTCAACTTGGACGCCTATAATATTCAACGAAACTGTTATGAAATTAAATATTATTTTGGTTGGCTTAGAGATTTGAAAACCTCTGTAAATGCCACATTTAAGATATTTTCTAGTTTTTGAATTTTTGAGAGTTCTTAAAAGAAATTTTCAAACTAAGGAGCTCAAGACAATAATTATAACTAAACATAGATTTAATATTTATATCGATAAATTGCTGGTAATCTGCACCAGTTTTATTTAATCGATTCTTTTTTTCTTCTCCTCTGTACTTTTTGCAGATTTATCTTCATCTTAAATGCAGCATTAAAGCTTAATGCACATTTTATCATTTTGTCGCTCTACCCCTCTCTGTCTCTCGCCCCCTCTGCGCTCAGATTACAATATTAAATCGTAATATTTTATGGTCTCCTCTATGATGATCTTCTGCATCATCTTAAATTTGGATTAGCCCGAGCTATTTTTTTTTAAATCGATGTGCATGTGAAAATTATATGCATTTGTTAGATATTATTCCAAGAGGCAATAGCAACAACAACATCGAACGAAGCAGATCTCCAAACGATCGCAAAAAGCTCTGCCTTTATGTACATAGATTCTAACGGTAAGCGAAGCAACAAAAGACAACAACAACAACAGCAACAACAGCAGCCACATACAAGACAAACAAACATGTGTAAGCCGCTGCTTAGCCGCTGCTGCCTGACGAGCCACCTTCTGCGTCTTCGTCTGCGTCTTCTTGTTCTTCTTCTTCGTCCTCCTCTCCTTTAGCTTCAGCTCTTCTTTTTTTTCTGTACTGTTTTGAGTTTTGAGGCTTGTTGCAATGCGATTTTTCTCCTTCCGCTGCTTATTTGGCTTCCTCTCTTACCAAGCCACTTCAACCTGCTTGTTGGCCAAGTTGTTTAGCAACATTTTGAACCTGTCGTGATGACTTGGCCAAAGTCAAGTTAGGCATAAACAACAGCAACAGCAACAACAAAAGCAGCAGCAATGCGGCACACGTGATTTAGTTCCTGTCGCTGTAAAAAACTTGTTGTTGTATCTATTCCCCCTTCCCCCACTCCCCACATCTCCTTAGTGGTTTGTTTTGCTGCAGCTGAGTGTCGCTGTGTGTTTTATGCATATTTTGTGGCCATTGCGATGCTGCATGCTGCTTATCTTTGGCTTAAATAAATTTTACGCTCGTGTATTTCTTTTCAACGCCAGCATCCCAAAACCCCTCCACAAAGTCCCCAATCCGTAGCCACAACTCCAAACAACAACAACAACAACAACGACTACGACACACTGCCCAAATGTCCTCAGTTACCACATTGCAACTTATTTTAGTTGCTTTTGCTTTTGCTGTTGTTGTTGTTGCTGTAACATGCATCCTCCAATCGCTTGGCAGCATACCCCACCCCTCTCTTTCATTCTCTCGCTCTCTGTTGTTGGTTTTTGTTTGGTTTACTTGCATCTTGTTGCACATTGTTTGAATTTATTGCCACATTAATAAAATTTACAGCTAATAAAAAATGCATTGGGGTCTTGCCATGACACCCACTAGTTAACACCCCCCCATCTTCAAGAATTACGCCTCCTGTTTCCTCCCCTCTTTCATGACTTTGCATGGTTCTTTAATGCTTTAAATTGTTGACCTATCGTTGTTTTTGGGAAAAAAGCAGTAATAAATGATATTGCAGAAAACCAACTCGGAACCGTTAGGGGAAGTTAACCGATAAAATCCATTCCCAAAAGCCGAAATAAAGATTATTTCAAGAAATCAAACATCCTTAATATTGATTGGTTTCCGGAAAGAGGCTGTCGTTAATGCATTTTTGTAGCTTCTAGCTAAAAAGCGCCACCTTCCGACAAAGAAGAGAAGAGCATTGCCAACTTGATAACGGCCGATCCCGTTACTGGTGTGGATGTTTGTTCTGTTTGCAAGCTGGCAACTTCCTAACTATTCGATCGAGCTGCTTAAACAACCCTTTTTTATGGGCTTGTAATGTTTTATAAATTGGAAGATATTTGTTAAGAGATCGCTGCGAATAGTTACAAAACTGATTCTTCTTTAAATATTGCTAAGCTTGATGCTGATTGAAAAGGAAAGCAAGGAATTGTACTTAACATTTGTAAACATTTGTTTTAACAATCTTGCAAAATTGTTCTTCTAGCTGAAAAAAACACACGCCCTTGCGAGACGTTTTGACTCTTTAACTAATTACAACTCGTTAAAGCCGCAGTAATAAAAGACGCCCAAGAGTCCAAGTCCTGAACAAAGCGTTCAACTCTTCGAGTTGACTGAATTGCCTCTTGTCCCCTTCCCTCCTCACCCACATTTTTCTTTCTTATTCCTAAACAACTATTTACAAATCTTTGACTTTATCTTCTTTAAGTTATGTATGTCTGCAGACGAAGAATGAGAAGACTTGCCCATTTCTTTGGCTGTTTGAATAAAAATTGCGCAATATTATTTAACAACAACTGCAACAATGCAATTGATTTTTTTAAGAAGAAGAATAAGTCTAGCATGAAGACCAACAATTACAACGGTACTTGCGCTGCTTCAGTGAAAACGCTCAAGACAACAAACGAGAGGAAGGGGAAGGGGCTATGCCTTATGCCGAGGTGCAAGACAAGACATCTTTTAAGAGATTCCTCAAAGCGTCGTACTCCTCAAGCAAACAAAATGCTTAACAAAGGTCACAACATTGACATTGAACAAGACTTAAAAGATGGTTAAGAGAAGACTAAATGGAATGCTGGAGGAGAGAGAGGTTATTGGTATAAGGTATGGGGGGAATGTGGAATGGGAGGAGCAGCAACGTTTGGCTATTCAGTTAGATGAAAATGTAAACATTATTTGGGTAAATGTTGTTTAATATGCAATTACTGGCGACAGACAGAGAGATACGATACGAGAACCGGGAAGTTACACAGAAATAAGTAATGATCCCGAGGAAAAGGAAAAGAAGGGATCGAGAGGAGAGTACCGTTTTTTGGTCAGTCAATCAAAACGTTTTCAATTAAATTCATACGATGACAAACGAAAAGAATTCTTTCCCTTGGCTCTTTTGAGCTCGTTCGCTGGTTCACTGCGTCAAAAGTTCAACGGAGCAAAGCTCATTTCATTATCTACCTCTTCTCCCGTTTTCTCCCTGTTTTTCCACAAATCAATCATTGCTGTCATACATAGTAGTTACACCCCCAACTCACACTTCTCACACTCACACTCTCATCTCTTCTCTCTCGCCATTGTGCGTCACACAAAATTATGCTGTAATTGATATTTTCGACTCTGGCAACTCCTAACCCTCCCCCCACCCTCCACCTTGTCACATGAGTTTTGGGCGTCGCAACTTTTCAAAAGAAATCAAAATTTGTAACGCCTTTTGATGGCTCGTTTTCTTTTTTCTTTTCTTTTCTCCTCTTCGGCGGAGAAGATCTTTTGGAACCTGCACTTAGTTTGCATAGAGTTCTTTGCTTTACAGTTCTTGATGTGTTATTGTGTTTGGTTGGTGTTGCACTCTTGGATGATTGAATGTTTTCAAAGTTCTTAGCGGTACCGTTAGCTGTAAGCCTGGCACCTTTGTAAAGTGTTTGAGAAATTTTGCTATATTGTCTATGGAAGGAAAGACAAGAGAGAAAACAAGAGGCAAGAGGTCCAAGCTAACAACTCTTTGGAAAAGGCCACAAAAATCAAAGGTATTTTTAAATGTCACAGAATGTTTTAAGAGAAATGTGCAATCATTCTGCGTTAAGCAATATTATTTATTTAGTTTAAATAAAATATATTAAAATTTGTAAATAACTATGCATTAAAAATATTATTTAATTTTCTTATTGTTTTTCAAAACAACAAAATTTAAATTCTTAAATCATTTTAATCAACTGCAGCATTGATCAAAACACTTTCCTTCACAGTGAAAGTTATACAGAATTTCGAACTACACATCTTTTTTTTACACCTTTTAGTTTCAAACATTCCAACAATGATAGATCATGAAAAATGTTCATAGGTGACCAGTCAGACAGACAGACAGACAGCAACAACAAGAAGATGGTCACGACCCTGTCACTGACCACAGATTCAAACTTACAAGCCTAAATACAAGAGTTAAAAGGTTGCGAGAAAATCATTAAAATATTTGACGGAGCGGGCTGGGAAATAAGCCTAACTGCAATTTGATTTGATTAAATGCAGTCTTGCGTAAAACGTAAACTTAACATCGTACGTAGTTCTTTCTTTCTTTGTTTTGATTGGATCTTAGTATTTGAGACAGGAAATTTTTGTTTTGTTGCTTTGAGGTCGAATTAAACATTGTCATTAGGTTGGTGATATTCTTGTTATTCTGCAGCTTATACAAAGGAAATGATGTAAGCACATTGTGTGATTTTAAAAAGAGCTTCTGTAATGCAGCAAAAAAAAGAATAAAGGGTTTAAACGTCATGTCTTTAACTTTTAGAGATTAAAATCTGAAAAAATGATATAATATTAATAAATCGATAACAGTCTCGCCTAGCATATTGTTGGCAAAAGGAAAAGAAAAAGGTTCAAAAAATTTAGAAAATGTTTCTTGCAACAATTTGTTGACATATTGTTTTTGAAGTCTTTGGACATTTATATCATGTCAATGACCATTCAATAACTGATACAAAATAGTTTCCAATGCTCAAGTGCAGCCGCATTTGTTTTTTCCTCTACAATGCCAGAGTTATCCATCATTAGACTCAATTTGTTGGCTACGCCTTAGGTATGACTCGACAAGAATTCGACTCGATTCTAACTGCATGACCAAACATAAAAGAAAGGAGCTGCGGCAAGCTCTATGTATCTCGCTGCATAATGCATTCATAATAAAAAATTACAAAACAATAAAAACAAAGAAGGAAAAAAAAACTGTCAACAAGTGAGAACCAAAACGGACAGTAGCCAGAAAAAGCAAACAAGTACTTAAATCAATACAAGAAAAACACTCGATTGCAGTTCAATCAACTCGGTCGGTTAGCTTGAAACTCGAAACTCAAATTCTCTCAAACACAACCAACCAAACACAGAGAAGGGTCAACAAATGCTGCAATTGTGCTAACCATAAGCGTCGATCTAAAACTGTCAAAATGGCCTCCCCAGACTCCCCAACCAAACGAACGGAACGTCTGGCAAATGTCAAACGTTAGTTTTGTAATTAGCTGCTAACTTGTGACAGGGCATGCTGCTTGTGGCAAGCTTGGGCTGCTCAAAGTCGCCACTCTGACAATTTGCAACTGGCATTGTGACATTTGGCGGCAAGTCCACAATGTTGCAAACGTCTGGGGTTAATGACAACGTCGCTACATCTTGCAACATACGGCTATACACATATGACAGCTAGAATTGTACACGTAAGTTTAATTTTCTAGTATTGATCGTATTGTACTATACTCTATCCAACCTTGAAGTGGCACAAAAGTAGCGCGCCCACTTCATATATATTTTGTGTGGTCAGTAAAAATGTCATACAAACTATTTATTGGTACTATATTTTGGCATATCGGCAAACTGTAAAATATTTTCAAAGATAAGAGTTACTTTGATATTGACATGAATTGCGCTCCTTGATCATATATCCATTTTATTTATTTTCTTGAAAGACTAGACTAAGAAACGTTTATTTGCAAAATTATCTGATATTCAAACTGCAATTGTGCTCTTGGTGTTATTATTATTCTTTTTTTTTGTACGCAACCGACTGCGGAATACTCTGATAACAGTATATGCAGTTTTTTGGGTGACACCAGTAGATATCTCCTAACCAAATTTGGTAACTCAAGCTGTGGAAAATATGTAGAACTATCGATTTTCACCTGACAACTTATGTGTCCCACTCTACGGGTGTTCAAAATTATAGATTGTGTATTCTATCATAAAGACAACGTACAATAAATATCAATTTTTTCTTAACCCCAGACTAATAAGCTTAAATTACGTACGAAAATTCTTTTGTATAATTTTTTTTAGCACATCGGCTATTTATAGCTGAAAAAAATAATATTCCTAGACAACAAATTTAGGTCAATAAAATATCTAAACTATCAGCATTTGTAACAAAAAACGACTACACCCCAGATTTTTAAGTAACTTCAATTTAAAATCGCCTAAAAAAAGTATAATTTTACTCATACTTATTTTTTGATGAGAATCTTAATGCATTACAAACTATCTCACACCCCCAATTTTAGTTGTTGCTGTTGTTGGATGAACTCTTTCACATTTCACTTCCCATTTTGATTAACACATTCACCCCATGTTTACACCATGAAATAACTAAGACCCATCGCAACTCTCTGTTAACACTAATCAACAACAATTAAAATCAATTAAACTGGCTAGCTAGCTGCAAGCAGACAAACCAATTATCTCTGTCTGTTTCGAAAACCCTTTCAATCCCAGCCCTCAACAACTGTATTACTGCATTCGGTAGACTGACTCGCCCTTAAAACGCAAAGTATAACATAGTTTTAAGGCTGTCAAATCAGTGCCTGGCCCCGTTGACATTTCTATTATGTCAGTCAGTGAGGCAATTGAACACAACAGAACTGAAGTGCGGAAGGAGCGATCTGAGAGATGTGTTGTAACTACATATTTGTGGCAGAATTAAAAATTCTAAACACAAACTTGAAAGCTCAACACACTCCGCACACACACACACACACACTGTCCGTCAAATGTTAATGACCAGCTAGCCATCGGCTATCTTGGCTTGACTCTCTGGGCACGTCTATAAATAAAGCAAGGCGAGAAAGGCATAGCGCCATAGCGCAAGACTGGCCGTCAACTGAGGCGTCAGCATGGCGAATCAGGCGCAGATTAAATGCAGCAGCAGCAGCAGCCCTGACTGATAGATATTGGTAAGGAGGCAGGCAGCAGGAGAAGATGGAGATGGAGATGGAGAAGGAGAAGGAGGCATATCAAACGCCTGGCATCTGAATTTGACTTTAATGCGCGGTAATTATGAAAAGTAAACTTGACCATGGCACAAAAGGAAAATCGCTTCTGGTCTTCAAAGGGGCAACCACCACATTCACATTAGTTGCGGTTTGTACATTTCAAACTGAAGGTCGGACAACTACACAAAGAGAAAAACATAATAATAAAACTCAATAGAATTTTTTTAAATGTATTTTTGGGTCCAAGTTACGAGCATGAAAATAAGAATCTTACTCCAAGTAATGTTCGCTTTAGCTACTTTGAGTATTTTTTTCTGAGTGTACTACACATGGACGCGATGTGAATGATATGCGATGTGCTGGGTCAAATGGGCTTCCTCTTGTGGGTTATCTCTTGCAGCTCCTCTCTTTGTGTGGTTTTCCAATATTGTTTTTGGCTGCTTCGCTTGCTGTCCTGATCTGTTCATACTCACATACATATACATACATACATATACATATATGTATAATTCAGTGCGTTTCCACTGTCTGACAGCTTCATGCAGTCGAGTTGGCAGCTCGCATTGACCTGGTCATAAGTTTGGTTCGGTTTGCTGGTGTGACTTTTGGGTGTTTTTTTGTGCTTGCGACGCGACGCGACTTTCTGACAGATCAAAGGGGTGGGGGTGGGGGTTTGTGGAGCTGAGTTCTACTTTTTTTTTTGCATAAATGCATACAAAATATAAAAAAATTGTTGTTGTCTTGCCATTGTTTGCAGTTTGGCTTGACTGGCGGTATATTTTGTGTTGGTTTTTATTATTTGGGTCTGCCTGTCAAAATATTGAGCTGTCTGTGGATGTTGGACAACAGATTGGACTGACAGTTTAGTTATATATATGTGTTTGTGTGTGTGTAAGTGTTGTTTATATATAGAACAAAACATTTTTCAATTGTAGACAAGTTTTTAATTGAAAAAAATACGCAAGGATACGTGATGGAAAATATCGATTCAAAAGTCATTGCAACATTTTATCAGTTATTTGCTTTTCTCACATACAGCATAGAAGATTCAATCCCTAAAAAAAAGGTTTTGAAGTGCGCCGAGTTGCGACAACACTCGATTCTAGCTGTAAACATTTTAAAATGCAGCAAGCAATCCAAACAAAGTCACAGAGTCCAAAACTGTATGGAGTATGCAAATATTGACTAATTTTTTTTCAGTTTTATCTCAACCTTTAAGCAGTCATCTGTAGTTTATTTAGTGCCTGACCACAAACAGAGAGAGAGAGAGAGAGCGAGACTTTTCTTGATTCTGGATAACAATTCCGATACCAAAACCATTTTCAATTCTCAGCTCAACTTCAAAGATGAATGCCGTCTTGAAATTCGTGTTGATTTTTGCGCGTTATCTTCCACACTTTGTTCCCATTTGTTGTCAGCCGCTTTATATGAGGCATATAATAGGTATTACAATTTGTACTCACCTCCCCCCTCCCCAATCACCACCTACACCCGCCCAAACACCTTTAAAGAGATCGCACATTACGCACCTTTTGTAACTATTCCCAGTTTTATGACTTCCATCCGAAATGTGGCTTTGACTCTTTGTGTTCTTTATTCCCTTCTTCACGTAGTATCTATTGCTCGTATCTTTCATATCCGTTTTTATAGCCCAATTCCCACTCTTTCCACCCATTTTTCTTTTCAGCTCTTTCTAGCAATGACATTTTAATTGCTTTATTTTTTCGGTACTTTTGTTGTTGGTCTTTCGGTTACCTTTGCGTTTTTTGTCGTGTGCCGCCTTACGTCGCGTGTTACGTCACTTGCGTAATTGCAATTGTACCAAAGACACCGACCCCGCCGCCTCCGCCGCTCTTTATGTCTTCTTTTTAATATATATTTGTTCGTTGTGTTCGCCCAATAACAAAATCTCAAACTCCAAAATAAACGAGGTCAACATTGTTATGGGCCATGTTTTGATTTTTGTTGTTGTCGACGTTGTTGTTGCAGTCAATTTGAAATTATCGGTCAACGTTTTTGTCTGCCGTCTGTCAAAAATTAATCAGATAAATGTGTCACACGACAATCTCAACGAAAAACACCTACGCAGAAAAGGTCAAACTTGTTTATATACATAGTTGATGGCAACACAACATGATCAACAACAACAATAGCGACAACAGACTTAATTAAGTGATGGAAAACTTTTATAGTAACTTACGCAGTTTGTTGCCAAATCAATTAAATTTGTATTCTCAGCCGAACAAAGTTTTAGTTTTATAATTAAGTTATTGATTATTATTATTATTATAAAAGAGAAGGCCAACAATTGAAATTTTAACCTACTGCTTGATTTAATTGATTTATTGAATGCCACCAAAAAATGGCAGGTGAAGTAAAATGATCAAAAATTTGGTTTACAATAACAAAAAGTAGCGGAAAAGCCCGACACGACACAAAGTAACGAATTAAACTGAGACTGCAGCAGAGACGTTGACGTCGACGTCCGACTGCACGGAAATGAAAATGTGCACTGGACTCTGCGACTCTACGAAAGCTGGAAGCGAACCAGCGACACGATCGTTGTGAGAGATCCGCGCATTTAATAGTTGTTGCATTTGCAGGTAAACAACAAACAATTGAGAGACTGACTGGCGGAGAGAGCAAGCCGGCGTACCGGCTTTAAGTGAAAGAGCGCACGAGCCAATGTTGCTAGGCAAGCGATTGAGCGCAGCAGCATGTTGCTAACGACAACGAAAACATGTCCTAAAATTTTGGTGCATATTTAAGAAGAAACACTAACTGCGTTTTGATTATTTGCCAATTTACTGATACAAAACAAATTATATATCCACGAAGAGTTTGAATTTTGAAAGGGCATTCAGAATGCCAAAGCACGAGGAATAATGATTTCCTATATTCTTATGCATTTGCTACTCTGAATGTATGCAAATAAAAAGAACTGTATGTGAAATCATGTTCTGCTAATTTTATGTAATTTAACTGCAGTCATTTAATCACTGAACTTCCTTACGTAGCTTTGAAAATCATTTCCCACATTAAAAACAACTCGACTAATAATCACAAAGAGCATTTTTAATAATCATGAAGCTACCGCCCCGCTGATTTCTCTATCTCTCTCTCTTTCTGTCTTTCTGCTAATGAGAGCAGACTATAAACAGCTCTCATAATACACACACAGACAGACACAAGACAGACACCTCTGCAAGCTTGGGTCCGGAAGCCTGAGAAACTTTTGAATTGTTTCATAAAATGCACAAAGTTGCAGTTAATTGTGTCAGGCAAGATGACAGTCGTCAGGCAATCGAGTTGAGGTTATGCTCTGAGCCCCAAAATGAAGCCATTTTTGAAGACAGTCTTCGTTGCCATTTCCATTTCCATTGCAATATCGTCTGATTCTGTCTCTCTCATTCTTCTATCTTTGAAGCAGCTGGCATCAGGTTATATGCTAATGCCAACAAGGATCTTGAATCTCATCGCATATAATTTATGCTCGCTTATTGGCAGCTGTTGCCGTTTGCTGTTGGCAGATTTGCATAAATTTCATATGCAACATGTGGCAGAGAGGCATGAGGCAACGACAGCAACGAGTGGGCGACGTCTTTGACATTGGCATAAAGCATCGCATATGTTGAACTTCAAAAGCGCAACTCGCTTCGAAACGAAAAATAGACATCAATGTTCAGGAAGCCGGACAATCAAAAAATACAACAAAAAAACAACAACAACACAACAAACATATTACGGTGAAATTTAACCAACACGACCTCGTTCTGTATAATACATATCACAAAAAAAAGATAGTGGACAAAATATGAAAAATATGTTTGGCAACGGGTCGAACGTCGCGACGCGTCGATTGAAGATCGCTGATAACTGATCAGTGGAAAAAATCTCTGATCAGCGATCGGCAATCGATTATGATCAACAGTTCGATTTTAATGAGTTCGCGCGCCAAAAGAATCGGAGGGTATTGGAGAAACACCGACAGACAGACACGTTAAGCAGGTCACTTTTTGTGTATGTGTGAGTGTGTGTGTGTGCATGGCATATGAGAAAGGCAACAAATGAAAGTAAAAGACAACAACAGCAGCCTATCCGCTCTCCGCTCGCAACAACAACAGGATGAGAGCCTGAGTCTGCTTGGACGACGACGCCGTCATCATCTGACCCAATTTCGCTTTTTAATGGGGTGCCAAAGGCCGCCACAAGTCGGAATGTGCCAAAAAAAAAACCGAGAAAAAAAAACGAAGATTGGCGAGACAACAACCGATCGATCTTTTCATCTCGATCGAAATCGTTCCAACACATACTGCTGCTGCTGCTTCCATGCACTTTATCTTTATTACTCTCGAACTGAGAGCGTTCGTTCTCGTTCGTGTCTCTCTCTTCGTCTCGCTCTGTCTTTAGGAGGAAGCTTTGGTTAGATTTTCACGCTCAATTAATGTTTATGACAAGTGATTGTGTCGCGGCGATAACTCAACTTGGACTACGACTTGGATTTAAATTTGTTGCTTGAGAATGTGTTGCAAGCATTGCGTTGCGTTGCATAGAAAGTTTTGCTGATTTGCCAGTGGATTCGATTTGAATTTATGTATGTTGCCTCTTGTTTGACAAGTGAAAATCAAAGCTTGATTGATGTTATGACTGCGCCAACGGAATCGCATTCGAAATCAGTCGCAGTTTGCAAGACAAAAATTGTTCCAACGCTTGTGTACTGAACTCAAATTGGAGTAGCATCAATCTTAGCACTACACATACGTGTATGTTTGTGTGGGTTTCTCAAAATGCATTGCTTTGACGAATTCCAGACAATCCTAAGTGCTTTTTACATAAACTTAATTTCTGGAAAGTTAATTTATTGACATAATCAAAATTTTAAGTCACTTTTAAAGTCTGATTATTAGTTCAGAACATTTTCAAAGATATTTTTAAACTAATTGATTGAAAAGTTTTTGAAAAACACAATCAGACTTAACAAATGGAATAATTTCATTATAAATATCTACACCATCTATTTCCATAATAAAAAATGAATTTTTAATTATTACTTTCAGTACAATAATATTTTTTGTAAATTAACATAATACTTTAATTTAATTTTTATTGATTTTACAGTTCATAAAATGGAAAAGAATTATGGAAATAAACAAACTTTTTTTTTAACTTTTCAGTCTCCGACTTAACTACTATCGAATATATTCATTTTTATAACAACTTTCCCTTATCTAAAACAAATCTTCGTACACATACAATGTTAATAATAATTAATCCCGTATCGAGACTTTCAATAGAAGTTCAGCTCCAGCTCCCTTTTTCGGTGTCTAGAAAATCAATGGGTTTCTTAATCCTCAATTACAAAGTTTTTTTTTGAAAACCAATTTTTGATGCGATCTCTTCCATTACGGTGAGAATGTAACTGTGAGTATTGGCTGCAATCCCCGTAAATGGTTAGCTCGGTCAGCTTGGCGGTTGTGCCATCCTCTAACCATCCCTTACCCCAAACCGAATTCTCATAAAGAGCAACAGCTGACCATATGTAAGCACAAACCACTCAGCACAGTTTACCCCGCTTCGAGTTCGAGTTGCGATTCCCATTTCCCACTTATTTTCACCACTTGGCGTTTGACCGCAGCGTCAGCCAAAGTTTTTTGGAATTTGAATTGAGAGATTAAAACGCAGTGCGATATTCAAAACTTCCCCCCTCTCTTTTATATAGCCTCTTGCATTCATTTGCCCACCCACACGCTCAATTCCCGATGCCAGCTCAAAGTGTCGGAAAGGAGGATTGGCGGTTGCAAGCAGCGAGAAATGCATTGGTCGCCAGTTGTTGCATTTGCAACAGTTGCTGCTGCTCCAGCTACTTTTTCCGTGTCCGTGTCATGACACGAGCGCCAAGCAAGCGCCAAGTGAAAGCAGGTTAAATGCAAATAAATTGTATACGAAATAAACATACACAAAAGAGCTCGAAAATAATCCATTCGTATGTATTATCAGAGAATGCGCCTTTATACTAAAGGTAAGTCTGTAAATATGAGCATTTCGTGTCTTTAATTTGATTACTCTTGATTATTATTATAATCATTATATGCAAGTAATTTGTTAAAAACTGTTGCATTGATTGCATGTTTTCGTTTGGTAGAAAGTGGAATTTTGTTCGTTACCATTTCAAAAAAAGTTATACGAAAAATGTGAAACATCAAAAAATATTTATATATGTTCTATTATCAAATTAAAAGAATACTAGTTATTTTTTAGTCGATTTATTCATTTATTAGTTGTTAACAACCTTAAATTCACACAAAAATAAAAGATGCAACAAAAGAAAATTAATAATTAAAATAAGGCATATTATTTAAGAATAAAAAACTTAAAGCCCAAAAATTCTAAATTGATATAAAACTAAGAATGGTATTCCTGTTGTCGAATATGTCGTTCTTGATTGAAGAACACTTTAAACTTAAACCAAGTGTAGCCATTCTCAATATTAATATTTTCGAGGTTTTACTATCTTAATTAAATAAACTTTTTGCTTGGTTTAGGTGTTTTTAAGTAAGTTTTGTTTACTTAAATCAAGAATTAATGTCAAGATACACGTCGAGGTGCAAATCGGTACAACACACTTATTTCCCAAATCTTACCGGAGTCACCAAATTCCGTAAAAATCAGCATAACATTTTTTAGAACAATACCACCCCAGCCTCCCCGCCCTTTATAAACAGAAATGTCTATATCTCATACAGCCTTTATGCTAGAGTCACGAAATTTGAAGGGAACATAGCTGGCGGCGTCCCCCAAGTACTTTCATCAAAAAAATGTCTTAAGGACACGCCCACACCTGCCGGTCCATACCTCCCAATGCAAACAAAATATTTATCACATGTTTTTATACTGGTATTAGAGTATTATGCATTCGGTTGCGCCCGACTACAACGATTTCAAAGTAATTTACAGTAGGTTGAACCCAACTGCAAGCAGTTATTACAAACGCGGCTAAGCGAATTTATTATATAGTACGATTATTTACTTTGAGCCTAGCCCGCAAATGATTTTATATTCCCATTCAGGTGTAGTTCATAAGGTGTCCGATCTGCAAGACAGGCGCTGGGATTTTTTAAGTGCTACACCTTTGTCAAGTGTAACAAATTGTGTGAGATATCCCGTATGCAATGTGACAGAGAATGAATGAACAGCAGGTGTGTGAACTACCTGGTGTTATATGTACGTACCTATTGAGAACCGCGCCCGAATTCCGCACGGGTAACACACTTGGTTCACAGCCCGAAAACCACTTAAGCGTCGTCGCGACGTGCTAATGATTTTTTTTTGGCATGACACTGGGATGTTCGGGGATTTTTGGATATATGAATGAATGTGAAAGTGTTTGAAGATTTATGATATGAAGCAACAACCAACTTTGGGTCAGTGTAGCAATTATCTCACGTGAAAGTGAAATGTTCTCAACGAAGTGCGGACAAGTATTAAGGTACGGCCAAAGATGCGAGAGAAAAGGAGAGGGAGAGAGAGAGTGTGTATAAAAAAGTGCAGCAAGATGAATGGCAAAAAAAAGAAAATACGAAAATAAAACACTTTAACGCTTGAGCAACATAAATCACAATGGGACATCATGTTTAGGTCCTGTGTACATGTCAGTTGGCCGTGGTCCGTTCAGTTTTTGGACAGAGAACTGTCAAAACAGCAGTGGCCAAAATGTGAGTAACGGCTAAATAATAATGTTGCACGAACCAAGCAAAAGAAACCTGGCAACTGAAGTAACTGAAACTCTGGCAATGGGTTAAGGTAAACGCCACCAAAACGAACGCTCATTTATCATATGAGAGAACGAAAAAGAGAGAGGAAAGGAATTGGGAGAGAAGACTGGCACTGGGACAAGCCTTTGCAGCTGGCCGATCCAGCCAAAAAAAAAATGGGGTCAGGCGGCACACAGGAAGACCGTCAAGTGTCGCCAGTGTCGATGAAGTGGTAAAAAAAAAAAAAAAAAACCAAGAAGTAAGTTGAAAGAAGACAAAACTCTCCTTTTGCCACAAATGGCTCAATGAACTGTAATTTGAGCGCTCGGTAATTTGCCGAATGCGAATATGCGACTGCGCTTATGGCCCGAGGTGTTTGCCAACAACAATAACAACAAAAAACGCAGCTAAAACGAACGCAACAACGCGCCCAAAACTTAATTCATTGACCAAATTGGCCAAAAGAAACGAAAGAGTTTAGTGCAAAGGAAGAAGCGTCAATCGAATACGAACAGTTTCCTGGCCAGCGTTTGTGTGTGTGGGTGCGTATGTAATTTAAGACTTTCTCGCTTGGCTTCTGCCCATTTATGTCGTTTTGGGGCGATATTTGCAGCTTTCAAGGGCCACCAGCTGTCTTGATAAGGCAACGGATTATTTGCCCCAAGCACTTTTTTTTGTGCCAGCAGCAGCTGTTTCTGCATGTGTTGGAGACCAATTAAACTTAGGTCAGCCAAAAGGAAACTATGGTTAATGTGTCAGTTAAATGACATTTTTAAAAAGGTATGTACAAATTTTGTAAAATAAAATAATCAAAAATTGGCTAAGACATACTGCAAAGCTTTTGTTAATTAAATAAAACAAATATGCGATAAAAAAAAAGGATTTTGTTACAAAAAAAATTATATCGATTACATTTTTTAATTTTTTTTTTTTATTCTCTTATTTTTACCGGTAATTATTTTAAAATCAAGTTGGTCAACAACAACATCTTTTACATTCCAATTACTTCTACTTAAAAAACAAGTAAATCTTCAATGAGGAAAGTCCATTAAAATTTGGATGCCGGAACCAAAGAAAAATTCACAAAATTCATGAACTATTAGAAGAAAAAAGAAATAAATAAAAAAGTGGACAAACTATTTGAATGCAGTTCAGATTTCACAGTCTGAGGAGGCTGTTTGTGTGTGTGGGAAAAACACGTCGATGTCTGTTGTTGTTGTTGCTGCTGTCACTGTTCGTCGAAATGGAAAACACAATTAGATGACCTAATAAATAGTAATACTCGTATGCGCACACAAACACACACATACATACACACACACACACACAAACTGACACACATTTACATATACTGAGTGATACGGACACGAAGACGGATGGATAGAAACGAACAGCGAAAGCCCAACAACAGCCAAAGAGGTAACAACACAAATGTTTTTGGTAATGCAAAATTTGTATGGGAATTACCTTGACTCCCGGATCGTGAACGTGTCGCTGACAGGCGACGAAGGGAACGGAACGATGGGCAGTCAATTGGACTCGGTTTGGCTATAACGCTTGACTCGTCGTAGGTTTTTGAGCCTGTTGCATTGTGTGCCTTTATTGGTGCAGTCGCAGCGTGACTTGTTTGTTGTTGGCTAAGGTCTCTTCCTTCTAATATTTTTGGTCATGGGAAAGTGTTGCCTTAAGGCTGAATGAATCTAAGCTTAGTTCAGTTGATGTGTTAAAATTGTCAAGCGAATCGAAAATATATTCACGATCAGCAGTGAAAGCCAGACCAAGAAGAAGAAGTTTACGACTAAGATCGACTTTTGCTTAAGCTTTTGCATAGAAAGAAAACTATAGTTTTTAGATTATGAAGAAAACACATTTTTTTGAAGCATGATCAGCATTAAAACTTGCAACTTGCAATCTGTCAAGATCATGCAGACAAGTTACATTTAACTCCACACCTTTCTACCGATCGCTACACCAATGTGTTTATAATTAAATTTAAGGTTCTCCATAGACAACTTAATAAAATAAAATACACAGTTTTAGCCAAGCATAAGGATCAAGTATACTAATTGAATATCTTAATGGAGGAAAATACAAAACTCTTAATTGAAAAGTGTACCCTTTTTATTTAAACGAAGTTTTAATACAGAATATTTATTTATACTGAATGGGGTCAAAGAGGCTTACATTTGCAATTCATCATTTGCACAACTTGATAATGCCCTTTTTCTCAATTTTCAATGGGATCAGTCAGTGTATCAGTAAATAGAATAAAAAACTTTATTCGACTGTTATCAGTAATAGAACGTTTATCAGCTGCCAGTAATTTAAAATTTAATTCACAACTCGCAGTCTCTTTATACTTAGTACACAGAGAAGCTTAGCTCCTTTCGGTGCCTTTTTATCGTGGCATTCATCTGCCTCATTTATCATCATCGAAAATGTGAAGCGTGTTGAGAGTTTGGCTTAGGCTTTGGATATGGCCATGGTTCCGAGTAGATCAGTTTTCTTTCGCTGTCTGGGGGCTCATTGTTTGGACAGGCGCTCCAACAGAGATGCCGACCATTGCTTCCATGACCCACATTAAGACGCGAAAGAGAGAGAGATACAGAGTTTACCCTCCTGCTCCTCCTGTTCGCAAGAGGAGACGACATCCATGTCTCGGTTGTTGTTTTTTTTTGTTTTTGTATTTTTTTTTTGGCTGTGCTGCTGTCGCTTTTTAGTGATAAATATATGTTACACTTTTTTACTGTTATTGCGCCCCGCATGTGTTCGCATTTCTCTCCAGCGTTGTGGTGTAAGTTTAAGTTTTTTTTTTTTGTATTGCAGTCTTGGAAAAACTCTTCCTTTCGAAAGCATTGGCCATTAAGCGCGTTGGTTGCGTTCGCATCTTGTTTTCTAATTAAATTGCGGCCAACTCCATGTGGGTGTCTTGTCTACTACAACCAGACCAGATAATTATTCTACAGCTTCAGAATTCGTTGTTCATTCACATTCAATTGGAATTGAAATAAGACTTTTACTTTGCATACCCCGTTGACTATATTTGGTACAACGCCGTTGCCGTTGCCGCCACTCATAACTCAACTCAACTCCGACGCCAAAGTGGGCCAATTACAGACTCGTGAAATAGTGAAAATTACATATGGTAGAGAATTCTTGAGAAAATTGTGTGGGTGGTCCTAATGATCCTAACAGATAATTGAATCGTGTGTTAACCAGAGAGAGGGGGAGAAAGAGAGAAATACTTGTTGTCTGCAGAGAAGTTCTTTGGAAGTTCAAGTTGAAATCGACCACGACATAATATGCCCATGCGATTTAGTTAACAAAGGAAGCGCCACAAAAAGAAAAAAATTTAGAGCAGATTGCTTATCGGAAATGTTAAAGTTCCGCGACTTCGTAAGAGCAGACCGACTTCCAACCCAGTTAGCAGAGGTATGGCCTTTTTGATTGTGTTAGCGCGATAACGAACGAAATACTGCGGCTGTCTCCCCTCGCCATAAAAGAATTCCCAAGTTTGATACTCCGTTGCAGTCTCCGCTGCCTCTCCTTAGACTCTTAACGCGCCGCCCCTTGGCGTGTGAAAGCGCAAATTCTGATTATAAGCCCAAAAGCAGCTAACTGACTAGCAACTGTAATTTATAGACTAGCCTGCCCAGACAGATGCCCCTCCATCTCATCTTACTGAGTCTCTCTCTCTCCCAAACTCTTTTCGTTTTCACTTCCTATCATGCCACAAAAAAAAAAAAAAAATTTAAGAAAAAGTTCCCCATTTTGGCAAAACTAAGCGCGAAAACATTTTATGTGCCGTATTTTATTATTATTATTTTTTTTTGCTTTGTTTCTCATAATAAATTTGCGTGGTTTATCCTGCGGCTAGTTGCAAATTATGGTTCTTAAATTCTCTCTGTGTTGCTGTTGTTGATAATGTTTGCCAAACACGAAATGAAATGGCCATAAAACTGTTGTTGTAGGCATTTCAGTTTTTCTTTTTAACGGAAATAAATTGTTGAACCAATTGCACGCTACTTAAAAAATCCATCGATTTTGACAGTTGAAGGCGAAATAAAATTAACTGAAAACTATAATATTACTGGGTTGCTTGAGTGGCCTCAAGCTAAGCCTAAGTATTCATTTTCATTTAAGGATATACAAAGATATGAAATATTTTTAGCTGTATTGTCCTTAGCTTTTATTTCAATGTAAACATTTAGTATTTTCTTATATTATATTTCTTTAAAATATTTTTATATTTTTGTAAAATAATGCTTTAATATTGAAAGGAAATTATTTGATTGGCTTGATTCTCACCCAATTACAAAATTGCTAATTATTTTAAATTGAATATATTTTTGTTGTGGGAATTCAGCAATATAGTACTTGTCATAGTTTTTGATATTTTCTGTCAGCTCTGCATATTCCACGCGGCACCCAATTACTTTAGTGGTCGGTACTTTGACAATTATTCTGTAAAGACAGCCGCAGGCATCAACTTTATTTGTGGCACAGTCCGACAGTTTTCGCAAATCGTTAGTTTGACCCTCTTTTTGGCCCCATCGTTGCATTCGTTGTTGTCATTAGCAGTTGATATGCCATTTAGTTAACAACCACTGTCAAAATATGCTTATTTATTGTAATTATAATTCATTTGATTAACTTGAGGTTGAGTCTCCAAGCAAATAGTCTGTCCGACTTGGAGTGGAAAACTAAACGCCCCATTAGCCTTTCTAAACCACCAGCCAGCCAGCCAGCCGCTCGATCGAGGTTCGAGTATGGGTTAGTTTGGGGCTTACAGCTCCCAAATGCGCTCACGTTTAAGTTGTCCAAAATGTGACATGACTTGGAAGTGGACTTGGATGCGGATGGTGACTACTGTGTGTTTAGCCCCTGCAGGAATGGAATGGAAAGTCTTTTTTTTTTTTGTTTTTCTAAAGCTAAAGCTGATCGTAGATGTTGTGGTTTTTTATTGAGCCATTATTAAGTTATAAACACGTTGCTATTGATACAAATACAAATAAAATATTGACTCAAACACACACTCATACTCATACTCATAACACTAAGCAATTGTTTAAGAAAAGAAAAAATAGGAAAATAGAAAGACAAGCAGTTTAGAGTCTCGACTCGAGAGTGGAGCCAAGTGAAAGGTTGCACATGGACAAGGACCTAAAGACCTGGACCCGACCGATGTTGGACCTGCCTCAGATTTGGACGAGACACTTTGTTTATGTGCAATTTAGTTGCACATTTCGTGGAAACGCGCGGACATCTGAGAGACGGGCCAAAATGTTATAAATAAATATTGCCATGTTTGATATTCTCTCTCTCTCGCTTCTCTCTGTGTGTGAACAGGCAATATATTGTATAGCAAAAACAACAGACAACAGCCACAACCTGGGGCTGGCTTGAGTCCGTGGGCGAGTCTTTGGATTTGGGATTTGGGATTTGTGATGTGTTTTGCGCTGTGCATTTGTTTTAATGGCCCATTTCGAATTGAGTTGTTGCCCAAGACTTAATACCAAGTGGGCCTCCATCCGGAACCGGGTGGTGCCAACAAACTGATTGCTCACAGTTCAATTTGTGCAGCATCATTTAGCCGATTTCATTGTGGGCTAAAGAAACAATTTAGTGCGCCCCCAAAGTGAGGGGCCCAAAAAAAAAACAATGCTAAGATCACAGTTGCAAGTCTCCGTCTGCCACTAAGCTTTCACAATTAGTATTCTGAAATATACATACATATGTATGAACTCTTAAAGTAGGTTTATATATTTCCCATTTTTGAATTAATCGTTATATATAAAAAGTTATAATACCAATTAATTTGTGCTCTAACCTCTAAGGGGGATTTCTCAATAACTTTAGATGCAAGTTCTTTTTGTATGAAATGCTAAGCACTTATTTAGTTAATGAGGTCTGCCTTGAGACATCAATGATCCATTAATCTAAGTGCCTATACTCAACTATAGATGTCGCCTTGTAAAAGATTAGCACCAGCAAAAAAATTAGCATCGGTTTAGCTGCAGAATCTGTGACCTTTTCATAGCTGCTTTAAAAAGCAGAAACACAAGAAAAACATTAACTATAAAAAAAAAACTAACATGAGGGCTGGCACATTAGATTTTAACTGACGTTTTCGGCAATTAGCGGTATTAATTGCTTTACTGTTTCTAGCTGCCGACGCAATAAGAGAACATCTTTAGCTACCCTCAATGTAAGTCAAACCTCACCTTGTAACCTCTTGCTGCGATCACACACATCAAGCAGCCAAAACAATTAGAATCAACATAAACCAACAACAACAACAAACTCACATTTGAATTATATGTGAAAAGCAAACGGCGTAGTAAGTCAAACCCACAATTTACAGTGGGCACACTGTAGTAGGCACTATTTTTGGATTGCTGCCAGTTCTTGGATGCAGCGACCAGGTATTGAGTGCTACCTTTCCCCTCCCCGCCCCACCGCTTTCTCCTTTGCTGCCACTAATAGTTACAGCTGCTGTCAAATGCAGTGGCTGTTGCTGCTGTTAGTGGGCGTGACAGCATTGCCAACCTACACACATACACGCATGGCAACACCGGCAGCCAATAAATGGCATTAACCAAATGTGGTAAAAACAGTTTGGAAACTTGTTAATAAGTGATCGCCGACACACACACACACACAGACCCCTAAGCATTAGACACTGTAAAACATTTAAGTAAAAATTAAAGTCTGCAATATATTCAAAGGGATTTGCTTTAGTTGCATTCGCATTCAGGGACTTTTTTAAAGTAACATTTCCAAACATTTTGATATTGATTTTATTGCCCTCGTAAGGGTATTTTATTACAGTGTAACTGCTCCTCCGAAAATGTTTTCATTTTGTAAAAATTTCCCACAATTGTTTTGGGTTGGTTTTTTTTTTTGCTGTAGGTGTGTTTGATTTCTTCGACAATGCTTCACTGACCAGGCCACAACCAAATCCAAAACCATAACCAAAAACCAATCCCAGACCCAAACCCAAACCCAAAACCAACAACAGATAGCAGCAGGCAAGCGACTCATATGCAAATTTGCCTTGCAGTCTTTTCGTTTGCTTGGTGGCCCCAAAGATTAGTGTGACAGCTGAGCGACGATTTGTTGAAAAATTATGGACAGTAGTCGCTGCCAGAAACCATAACAATAAATTTCAATATGCACTCCGGCAAGATTTAAGATGGAGGAGAGAAATGCTAGCAGGAAGCTGCTACCACAAAAACTTTTTACTTATATATATATTTAAATTTTCCATTTTGTGGGTGGGGTCCTCCTTGACACTGTAT
The DNA here is from genome assembly GCA_018901835.1 of Scaptomyza graminum. NCBI lineage: Eukaryota > Metazoa > Arthropoda > Insecta > Diptera > Drosophilidae > Scaptomyza > Scaptomyza graminum. Next base: position 2,113,490 of record JAEIFL010000314.1, read on the forward strand.
AATGATGTGTAATATTTGGCAAGAGATCGCCGTTTTGTGTGTGTTTCGCACAGCTTTGGGGTGTGGACGATACTGCTGCTGATCGAGGAACAGCATTAGAAAGTCGCAGATTAAGCTTAATGCACATGCAATATGAAAGCTGATCGAGAGAGTGAGCTTAAAGTTAATGTTGTTTTAGATAGGACTCGACCAGAGTCTGATGATAACACAAAAAGCTATTAACTTTAATAATGCATCAAATAGTGTAATGGAAAAGTAACCTGAAGTAAAAGTGTGGCGGCAACACTTTAAAAAAGTTCTTCAAAGTAAACAAAAATAATATTAAATGTATCAACAACTTACTTGAAAGAATCACAAAGTATGCCCATCGGCTAAATTATTATGAAGGCAACTTAACATACCTGCAGAGAAAGAAAAAAAGAAAGAAAAAGAAAAAAATGAAATCGCGTTAAAAAAATATGTCATTAATATACAATTTTTGTTTTATAACTCGAAGTGTTGAGGATAATTGCTAAACAAATAAATAAAGGAAGCAATCATCAAAGCCAAAAATCAAAAGTGAATTACTCAGTTGATCCAATGTGTGAAGAAGCCGATGCAAACCAACCAAAAATAATAAGTCGACTTTTGACACTTGAGGGGAATTGCGCAGTGAAAGACAAACAGAAACAGTTGGAGGTTGATTTGCTTTTTTTATTTTTGGGAATCTGAAGCTGACGAAAATTGATGAAAGATCACAGATAATGAAGATGACTCGTTTGTGTGTTTACATTTCAATTGTTAAAGGTCGGGAGCTTAAAATACGGTCGACGATGAAGGCGACAGCGGCGCCTTAGGCTTAAACAAATTGCGCATCCATCGCAAAATATGCGGGTCAATAAATGAAATGCGATGGAAAATTATGCAACCATTTACAGGGGAAGGGCGGGGAGGAGAACATGTGGTGGCTGGCCTCCGCACAAGCCGTCGAAGCTGTTTGGAGCTGCTCATTAATTTCATAAACGCAAAAGAAATGCAACAATGAAACCGAAACCCATACTTAAAAATACTAGCTGGCCTCATCTTGCCTGACTGCCTACCAACAATCTCCCGATTACCGCATCAGCACATAGAGAGAGAAAGAGAGAAAGAAACAGAGAGATCCGCATCAGCATCTCCATCTTCATCTTCATCATAGACAAAATAAAAGCGCGCGCGCATTTGGCACACCTCTGGAGCAGTCTCTTGGGGTATGGGAGATGCAGCCTTGGCTAAGGCGTGTGTGATGATGATTATGGCCTAATGGTGGGGCCTGTTGGCATGCCAGCGTAGATAACAACAACAACAACACCAGCAGTCGATGGCCGCCAGTTTTCCGTTGTGCCGTTTTGTTTTTGTGTTTTTTCTGCTCTTTCTTGCCGCGTTTGAAGCAACGCGTAAAAAATGGCAAATAATTTTGCGCTCTGGCTGATTAGTTGATGCCAGCCTCTGTTGAATGATGAAAAGGGGTGAAGGAGGGGGGAGATTTTGTGGTTGGTGCTGAGATTGAGAATGCTATGAAGAGGTCGTTTGCTTGTCTTGCACTGCAATAACAAATGCAAAGTGGATGGCCAGAAGCATCCAAAGCAGCACAACAATTTTTAGAAATTAAGAAAAGATTTTAATTTCGAATAGCTATATACTTAATTAAGATTAAGATATGGGCTCAGTTTTGACACAGTTTTACTATGGAGAAAAGGAAATTAACATTTTTATGTGCAATAATGGAGAGTCAAGAAAATTTATGTATGAATCTTACAAAAAATTTTCAAGGAAAACAAAGAACATATTTAAATCCTATTTCCCATTTAGGATTAAGTGATAGGAATAAATGATAAAATAAGTTGCTTGTTCCAAAATAAAATAAACTTTTAGAGAATTGATTTTCCAATGTGAATCAAACACATACATATAAGTTGAGAACAATACAAGGAATAAGTTGTTCAATCAATATTTAATACCTGCTCGAGGCTCTTTTAAGGAATAAATTCAATTTAACAATATCAAAAAAACGAAACTTGGCCCATACTCCTAGAGCAAAACCAAATGATCTATGGCCATCAAGATTGGCTTGTCTAGATGTCTGGCTGTTCAACCAGCACCACAATGAAACCGAACACACAAAGCAAAGAAAACAACAAACTTTTCTATATATTTTATTTGTTTTGATTCGAGCAGCAAAAGCTTTGTAGGCGTTCCATTTGTCTGCCCCAAACTGCTGCATAGTTCTCTGGCTTTGGATAGGTTTTTTTTTTTGTTGTTTTGACGCTGACAAATTGTTTACCATATCAGCTTTTTTTCCATGTGTAACAAAAACGCCCTGACCGTTGCAGCTGTGGACTAGAGCTAAAGCTGCAACTGAAGCTGCAACCAAAAGCGCACGCCCAAACACAAAAGAGTGAAACGATGCGTCTCATACATATGTAGCTTTTGTGTTTGCATGTGTGTATGTATGTTGGTATTGGTGCACTCAAGGTCGTTTTATTACTCAGCGGCGTCCTTGGATAATTACACACACGCCAAGAAACCAAGACCAAGACGAAGAGTCGAAGACCAAGTCCAAGTCGGGTTCGGTCTCGCGCCGCGCCAAAAGAAAAAGCACATAATAATAGCCAGTCGGCCAGTCAGCCACTGAGTGAATGAGTGAGTGAGAAATCAAGAGAGAGTGAGCGAGAAGAGAGTATGAAAGAGTGAGTAAGAGAGCGCAGCAACTTAAGCTTAACGCAGCTTCGTAGTATTTTTTTTATATTTATTTATTTTCTCATATACATACACAGATATATATATTTTTTTTCAATTTTAACCATCATAAAAAATTGCCAGGCATACGTAGTACATTGAACAGACTCGTACGAGGCAATCTGATCTTTCGCTTCTCCCTCTCTCTTTCTTTCTCTCTCTCTTCCTTCTCTTTGCAATTTCTGCAACATTACTTCCTTTTAGGCATCTAATCGCTGGCTGACTCAACCGATTCCAGTTCATAATAGCCCCTGACCGATCCCCCCCGCCCACATAAACTTCCACTACGTTGCGCATTCGTGCGAAAGTCCGTCGGTTTCGGTTTGTCCATTGTGTGCAATGTGTTCGTTCGCATTGTATATATTGTAGTATTTGTATCGGCGGCGGTGGCCATGTTTAGAACAGATACGAGTTCGACGGTTCTTGGTTGCGTTCGGTTGTTCGAATCGAGCGTTTCTAGTTTTGTGGCCAGCTCGTTGCTCTGGCGTGGCCTGGCCTGGCCTGGCCTGGCCTAAACAGTGGACCAACCAACCAACCAACCGACGGACCGACCGACCGATCAACCGACCGACCGACCGTGCACCGTGGAGCATGGCAACGGAGTTGAGTTCAATGCACCGCCAACCGTTCTTCTACTAGCTCTACATGCAGCAGCAGCATTTTGCCCGCCGCTGGCATTTTATGCAATTTTTTATTTGCTTTTATCTTGAAGTGAGTGAGTACGCTGGCTGCCCTACCTAGCAGTAGTATAGTATAGTATGCATTTTCTTCTCGGGTCTCTTAGTTTCAACAGAACTTTGATTGGGTCGAGATACGCATTGGGTAATCTGAGTTTGGATAGGCTTAAATTGAGCAGGGGCCTAGAATTAATAATTGAACATAGCACAATTTTAACTGAAGAAAAGACATCAGCAGAAGCTTATACATATAAGAGAGATCCTTATTTAAATACATTCCTACTCCAAGATTTTTAAAAAACCATCTCTAGTGCATTGCGAAAAATCACAAAAGAGATGATGCCAAGACGTTTCAATTTACAACATATATGACCTAAACCAAACTTCAGCAGATATGTGCTGTTGCGAATCGACATTGATATGGGGGGCAGAGGAACAGTCTACTAGTACGAGAGGAGAGCAGCTGTACTACGCTTTTCTGCTGCCATTGTTACGATAACAATGAAATGTGGGCTTGAACTTGGACCTCTCATTGTCCATGTGCCCCACAATTATAGGCAAACGCAGCGCTCGCTGCCCGGATGAATTAGTTTCAAAACCAACCAAAACTTGAACTCTACAGCAACATCTGCCCAATATCTTTTCCGTTTGCCGAGACACAAAAGCGGCAAACACAAAACTTAAAACTGGTCAAAGCCAAATGGCAACAACAAATAAAAGCAATGCAATAACAAAAACAACAAGAACAACTTCAACTGCAAGTCCGCAACTTCCAACGACTCCAATGCCGATTTCAACTTCTGCAACTTGGTGGCGCATTACTCAACTGTGGTAAACGCCAATAGGCAGCTGCTTTTTGGTCAAATGCAACAGCAACAACAACAACAAACGGCAGTTTAATGTCGCCGGAAGCAAAGCTAAAACATTTGTTAGAGACGCGCATCTAGGGTTCTGGATTTGGTCTCCAACCAGGGGTTCGAAAGAGTTTCTTGGAGTCTTTTTCGCTGTGTGGGTTTATATGTGTGTGTGTGTGGTAGAATTTAATGTACGAAATGCATTTATTTATAGCACTCTGACTTCCTTTACTTTGTTAAACTCTCTACCTCTCTGTGTGTGTGTGTGTGTTTTTCTGTTGTGCAAACAGAAATGTATATTTTCCTTATTTATTTATTTATTTTCACTCCGATGTGCATAAAAGGAAGGAAGTTTTGCAATGTGGCTATAAAGTGCCGGCCACTTGCAGAGACCACTTGAATTCCTAATAGGATTCTTGGAGGGCAGTGCAGCAGGTGCTGATGCTGATGCTTGATGCAGGTCAAGGATCGGAAGCATGCTTGCTGCTGATCCATGCAGCATTGAGATATGGGTCGATGAACGGAAATGGTTACAGCAACAAAATCACTAGAAAAAACACCATTAATTGCATCTTAAGACCATTTATTATGCAGCAGAAGCAGTAAAAGCAAAATGTGATTCTGTTCTGATTGACATCAAAAAATATAATTGAAGTTTACCATCGTCATAAAGATGTGAAAACTAATGACAATAGATACATACATCATGAAACGGAGTTTAAAATAAATTATTAGTTGGAAAATAAAATATTGAGATTTATCCAATTGATATTAAAAGTGGATTATAATTATAAAGAAAGAATAATCTTTGTTAAAAATATTTTGTTTATATAAAATATTAGATTTTGAATTTAGATAGACTTTACATTAGATTCGGAATAAGTTTACCAAGTTGTAGAATAACTAATAGTAAACTTTACATGCTGGCATTTTGGCACACAAAATTAAATAACTATCATCACAACTTATGATGCAATAAGAGATCAAATTCTTTATAATGACTGTAAGCAAATACTTCCTCTGCATATTTATGTTACGAAGTGATTTTAATAAATTGTGCCAATGTTTGCAATCATTTGGCTTTTTCTCTTTTTTGCCATGCAACTGCAACAACTCTGATGGGTTTGTTGTTGGCCCTTAGAGCAGCATTGTATGGATATCATTGTGTTTGCTTGTTGCGCTGCTGTTGCTGTTGCTGTTTGTCGTTAGTGCTTTCTGATTACAACAAATTTGTCATGGTTACTAGCCGGTCGGTCCCGCTCAGACATTTGATACCAGCCAAATGTTGACAAATGGCAGCAAGGTTTGTGCTATTTGTTACTGTTGTTGTTGTACGAGTTGTTGCTGTTGTTTGTTCGGGTGCAGCAGCAGCACCTATGCAGGAGTTTGGAATCGGAATCGAAATGCTTGACGCATTTGGCAAATAAAAGTTTTTCAATTTCTTTTTTTTTCGTTTGTTTGCTTGTAATTCGAAAATGGGAGTTGGTGGCAACAAGAGTTGATGGTGCTGCTGCTCTTGTGTCTGGTCAAAACTAGTGACGTTGTGTGTCTCTATGGCAACTTTTGTTTGGCTGAGAGGGCGCGTCGCTCTTGTCAACATGTTGGTTAAGAAGCTGCATCGGCCACCATATAAAAATGATGAAATGTGTTCGAGTGCTGCAGCTGCTTCTCACTGGTTTAACAAGTTGTTGCTGCTACTGTTGCTGTTGCAATAGCGGTTTCCTATTGCTGTTATGTAAACTTTTGTGAACTTTTTCTCAATTAGTTTGCAACGCACAAACTGAAAATTGAGGCGCACAACAGCATAAATTTCGATCTGGATTATTGAGTATTAAGTGCCTTTGCCAGTTTTTAATTAGAACAAAACACGACAATTTATAATGTCTGACAATCACGTTTCAGCAATTTTCTGTGGAGTATGAAACAATGAATTGGAGTAATAAGATTATCAAACTAAAGGAATTAGTACTAAGTTCACTCAGAAAACAGGATGTTATGGAATGTACAGAGTTGCTCTGTAAACCTTCATAAATCTTTGGTTTAGTATTTTTTTTAAATAAATACGAATAATTATAATAAATTTTTGGTTTTATTAGGCTAATTTTGTATGTAATATTATTCCGTGTACTTAAGACTTTAATTTTATTAAATTCATTACATTTGAACACATTTTTTTGTGTAAAATGAGCGATGTAATTAAAAAACTAACCATTTGTATGTGATGTACAAGCATAATTATGGTTATATTTCAATTTACAATATCTTGAGATCAGAGTTTGAACAGCAGCACTGAAGCAACTGAACACATCTATATGCACATATATATATACATACATAACTCAGTTCGCTGATCATTGTGGGCAACCAATCAAAGCTCTTCATCATGAGCTAAGCAAGCTGAGCAGCATGCATAGGACGTGCTGTTGCCTTTTAATGAGTTTCCTTGGGCCCTCGACGCGGGGCGCCAAAGCATCAGCAGCAGCAACAACTCTAGCAACAGCAGAAGATGTAACACAGAAACAGATGTAGAAGATAGAAAAAATAGTTGTTCGCACAGTAGCCACAATCTCGGCACAATCTGTTACATCTTCAACTTGTAATTATTAACTTACGGCATATTAATTTATTATTTGCTATTTAATGTGGCCAGCCTTCAAAACTCCCCCTCTCTCCTTCCTCACATTCTGTTCCTCTCTCTTTTTTCTATCTGTTTACCTCATTTTCTTATACCCCCTCCAAACCACTCTTAACTAGTGTTTTGCTACTCTACTATCATGCTGTGCTTTGGTCTGCAAGTCAAGTTCATTTTTTGACATCTGATGTATTTATGTGTTGGAGTCTGCTGCTGCTGCTGCTGCTGCTGCTGCTGCTGCTGCTGTGAGCGATTGGTGGGAAACTATCCTGTCATGTGTAGCAAAATGCAGTCTCTAGCATTTTTGATTGAGTGATTTATTTGGAAATTGTTGTGTGCAAAAAGGTATAATTAAATGGGCATAATGATGCCAAAGGGAAAGGCCAAACAATGTTGTGTTGTTGTGTCTGTTGTGGATAAGGAGTTGACTACAGGAGCTAAAACCCAAAGAACTAGACAAAGCACTGTCTGTGCCTTATAATCATGATTCTTATGTTTTTGAGATAAGATCATAATAAAAAAAATATCAAAGTTGTGTTTGTGTGGGTACTATAACGATATAATATAGCTCTCAACGTACAAGACTCAAAAATACTTCCATACACTTTTTTTTTGTTAATTTTGGAGAATAGTATAAAATCAAAGCAAAACAATATTAATCGTTTTTGCATTTGTGCGGATTTCAGACAAAATTGTATGGATTACGACACTTTGCAACCTAAATTTATAATATTGGATCCGATATCTAAATTTATTAAAGGATAAACATTTTTTATTAATCCCACGTCCTTTACTATTGCACAGTCGGACCCTCTCAAAAACTTTCCCATTAGCCCATTTAGATTTTTACAACAGCCTAAGTTAGCTAAAGCCCAAATGTGCTTTTATGCCCAAAAATAAATCTCTGGCGAAACCCACTCAGATTTCTAGCTACATTCTTGAAATGAATCTATAGTTACAAGTGAAAATGTTGCAGTAGGGCGCAACCGACAGTTAAATACTCTGATAGCACATTTAAAACAAGTAGCAAAACATTTGCTGATGCATATCTTTGGAGGACTTCACCAGCTATAATCGCAACTAATTTCGTGACTCTTGCTTAAAAGCTGTAGAAGATATAGAGTATTCCGTTTTTAGAAAGGAAATTTCGATGGGCGTAACATCAGTATAAATCAGATATTAGGAAATGTTATGGGTTTTGGCATACAAAATTTGGATGCTGCTTTTTGATGACATCAAATTTGGTGGCTTTAGATGTAAGAATGTAAACAGATTTAATCGATTTTATTTATTTCCCAGCCCCCCAGTAGGCGTAGAGAATAAAAATATTTTCAATATTTCAAGACTCTAGCTTAAAGGGAGTCTAAGAAACGCGCGCTCATAGGGACGAAATGACGGACAGGCACCATGACGGACATTGCAAACAACCAATATACTCTTTAGCTTCAGTATCATAGTATTAAAATGAGCATCATTCAGGTAACATAAAAGTCAATCAAGGCTTGTAAATCACCTGCGCAATGCCAACATTAAAAGTGTGATAAAGCCATAATCAAAACACGCAGTTGCGGTGTCTTAGTAACGTCAAGAACGAATCACCAACAAATCAAAAAAAGAAAAAGAACTCAAAGCCAATGACTTAATCGCACTCACAACATATTACAAAACTCACTCAGCTAGCAAACTGAGCTAGCAACTGTAAAACCAAGTCATTCGCCATACACGCGAACCTCGAGTCCGAACCTGAACCCACATAAAAATCTTAATCTAGATCAGGAAGGAAATCAAGAGTCGTTATAATTGATTAACTGCACAAATTGTAGATGAAAGGCAAAGATGTGGAAGAAGGCGAGCAAGCTCAAGAGAAAGAGAGAGAGAGAGAGAGAGAGAGATAGAAAAAGACAGATAGAGAGAGAGAGAGAAAGATAGGAATAGCAATGAGCTGAAGCAGACAGAGTAAATGGACAAAATGCAGATGAACAAGAAGCAGGAAGACTTTTGGTCAGCAAAGAGAAGAGGAATGGAACCTGGGAGCTGGGAGACTGAGACTGGAATCGGGACTGGGACTAGGAACTCGAGACTGTGGAATCAAACTGAAGCGTGGGGCAGTCACGCATGCGGCAAGTTGTTCGTCCGTTTCTGTTTGCAGTTGCTGTTTGCTGTTGCAGTTTGCTATTTTGCTGGCTATTTTGGGATGCACACGACGACGACGATCTCGACTTTGAGGATGACCAGAAAGGGAAAACAACCGTTCGTTGCGTTCATCGTTAGAGAGCCAAACATTACGGTAAATTCTGTGTCTGCTGTCTCGCTTTAGCTGTTGCATCGTCGTTGGCTTCGTCTCATGTGATTAGATTAGAATTGCTCGATACTTAGTTAGTTAGTTGCGTTAGATAAGTTTGGAGCGTCTCTGGTGTTGGCAGAGGTCATAAAAATAGCTGCCCGGCTAGTTGTTTGCCATCTGATGAGGGTGCCAAGCAACCAAGCAACCATACTTAGCTAGACTCCCCAAACCACCTCAACCACCACAGCAACTACAGACTTGGCTGCTGTCTGACTGATGCGTGCAACTTGGCCATAAAAGAGCGACAACCACAACAGCAACAAAAGCCATGGATATAATTTAGCTGACGTCGACGCCAGTGTCCAGCCAAATGGCCATTGGAGTCGCCAGTCGTCTTAAGGAAATGTATTAAATAAGACTCGCAACTCCCGACTCCCGACTTGCTTCTTCAAGTTTGCAGCTTAACAGTTAGACGCCTCAGCGACCCAACCAGAGAATGCCGCATGCCACATTCTGCATTTAGCTACTGGGCTACAACTTCTACTTCTAATGATCATTCTACTCGCTATAAATAAAAGCTGCTATTTAATTTGCACACATGTTATGCATTCACCAATGCAGGGCCTCAACTTGAAGGAATACTTTTTTTTAGTGGGTTTTGATTTAAATAAAATATTCTGGATTCTTTAAGTCAAGTTCCTTGATAAAATTACAACAACAAAAAATCAAAATATATGTTAATAAACCACATTTTTGCATGAATTTATTTTTTTGTGTTACAATTCAATAAACGAATAAAAAATGTTAAAGTTTGAAGAATATATGTATATGCACCATATGGTATTAAAATATATTCCTTCTGCCTGATTTATTACAATCTTTCTACCCAGGGTATAAACAAGAATTTGAAAGAAATATAAAAAAATGTTTGAAAAGCAATAAGCTAAGGCAGTCATGAAATATTGGACAATCAGCAATTTTCACGCATACTTCAAGAGTTGATGTTTAGAAAGTACACAAAGGAATTTAGTCAACTTGTCTATAAAATAAACACACAAACATACATACATATATGCCAATCTATAAGCGAACTATGTTGTCGATGCCATGGCCATATTTTTATGCATTTCAATAATAAATCTTTTTGTCAATTTGCCAAGTGCAGACAGTGGGGAGGTAGACTGGAGGGTACAAGCTAGACTAGACAAAGATAACCAACCGGCTAAAAGGCAGAGAAAATAAAACCTTAAATCCGTCCATGACCTTCTTTGGCCATGTACTCTTTATGCTCTGTGCAGCAGCGTTCTTTAGCCAGAGCATTGCTAATAACGAAAGATTTTACTTTGGCACGACTTTGAACTTGGTTTGGTTTGATTTTTGGTTTTGGTTTGGTTCTGGCCAACCAGCCAGCTGGCTATGAGGACAAATTGTGGTCCAGCATTTGGCATGCAAAACAACAATTGTCTTGCTCACTCACTGACTGAATGACTGACTGACTGACTGACTGAATGACTGACTGAGTCAGTCTCCCTGACTAAATGAAGTTATATGCCGGCCAGCACGAATCTTGGATTGACACGCTTCCAAAAAAAAAAAAACCCAAGTCGCAGCTGCGACTGCAATTTCAAAAGTACCAAGTTGAAGGTTTCTTTCACTTGAAGACTGTGGTTTGCTGCCAAGTTCTTGACTGTAGTATTCCACTGTCCTGTCCCTTGGCAAATGAAATAGAAAGATGCTCGAGGCCAAATTGTCTTTGTGAAAGATTTGCTAGTACAGAGTTTCTGGGTCGTCTTTTTTCGGCGATTAGTGCTTGTAAATAATTTTAGTTTGTTTGTTGTTAACTTCATTCTATTTATAATCAAAAGTAAAATGATTGCCACTTCGTGTTTGGGGTCTGTGTTTTGGGTTTTTGGGCTATTTCATGACCCAGTTGCATGGTTTCCATTTTTCCTCGCTCTTGATCGATTTTTGTGGTAAAGAAAGTTAAGGAAGATGCTGAAAATTGCTGAAAAACTAAATGCTTTTGGAGACGGGTTTTTATTAGGGCCTTGCTGTGGTTTTCCCCTATAAAAGGCAGTTATTCAAATGGATGGGCCAGCAATTTAGCTAGTATTCAAAGAAATTAATTAATTATTAAATAAGTTTCATTTTGGGATATGTGTCAAAGAGGCTTTAAATCAATATTAATAAAAATAAAACAAAAAATTAAAAAAAAAGATTATGATGATTAATGTTTTTTTATTTTATTAAAATAAACATATAAAGTAACATATTGATAAAAATTTGCCATTTTTAAGATAAGTATTACTTTAAGTTTTCATGGCTTTTTAGACCAATTAAAAATAATAACATCTGTCTTTATTCACAGATCAGTCATCCAAAATATATCACTGACCACACCTAAGCTTAATGCACAGCTCACACACACACACACACATACTCATCTTGCAAACCGCAAGAGCATTTATAACATAAACACACACTAGACAGAAACCGCAAAAATTTAAATACGATACACACTATTTGTGTGTCAAACGCTGCGTATGAGTAATTTTAGCGAACTCACAACAATGAGTCAGGTTTGGTATTGCTTTGGTTTTGTTATTGGTTTTGGTTTTTGAAGCGTGCGTGAAATTTGAATGGCATGCATTAATTGCTTGCGGTGTAGCAGCTACAACAATTTGTAATTCGTTTATCTTTGAGGGTTGTCAAAGGGTTATTTCTCTATAAGTTGGGTTGGGTTTCGGGTTTTTGGTTTTGTGTAAAATAGGTTTCTTTTGTATTACCTTGTTTGGCGATTAGAGCGGCGCGTCTTTGCAGGCGATACATGATGTTTATGAACAGTAGTTTATTGGATTTTAAAGTTGCTCGATTTTGTAAAATTAATTCACTTTTTAGAGCCAGGTCATTATTTTATGCCCAAAATATATTGTTTTGGATATAATATTGCAGCGCTTAATGCGAACACTTTGAGTTAATAAACAGTTGCGCCATTTGTTTGGTAACACGACGCGATCGACGAATGTGCGAGCATGAAAAAAATCAATTCTGTGCAGAACTTGAGATGAAATTCGAAGAACACGTCTGCAGTTCGAGTTTGGTATCGAGCAACGATTTAGGACCGCTTGAGATGACGTGCAAAATTCAACTGAACTGAAATTGAACTTCCTGCTGTTGTCACTGCGAAGAAAAAAGCACTGCTCCCCGTGTAGGAGTCTTGTCCAGAACAGCAACTGCAACTTGCTTGGCCGGCCTGCTAACTCTATCTCTCTGTCTCTCTCTCATTCTCTCTCTTTCTATCTTTAGCTGGCTCTCTATCACACTCTGGGTAAGAGAACTATTGTGGAAAAGTCAAAGCCGTCGCGACGCTGATCTTTAACGAGGCATAAGGTAAACAAAAGTCGCTTAAAACAACAGCAACAAAAAAGTTTGCAATGCAAAAAACAAAATAACCAAGAAGAAATAAGTGAAAAATAGCAACAACAAGAACTTGTTTCCATTGTCCATACTTGATCTTGCGTGTGTTGTGCGGCAAGCAAAGAGTCAGCTCTCAACGCTTAAGAGAGCATCAAAGAGCGCAGCACGATCGAACATGTTGCAAGTTCGTTGGCAGCCACAACTAAATGTTACAACGCTGTGACACTGAACTTGGCCGGCAGTTATTATTTTGACTTATTTACCTGACGTTTAGCTTAGGTTGTGGACAGAGCGGGAGGGCATTTGGAAACTGCTTAGCGAAACCATTAAATGATTATGCTGATTGGTCTTAAATTCACTTTTTTGTATCATTGAATGCTTTGGACGATATTAGCTGTGATCATGTCAGTCAGTCAGTAAACTAATATAAATGATGCTAATGATGTTAAGCTAAAAATACTAACATTACTCCACATTTGGTGTTATACATTAAAGGACCTTCAAGTTGAGTAGTAAAGCAATAGGGCCAGAGAGTAATAAGAAACAAAAATTAAGCAAGAGGGCCGCCGATCAAGTTCAATAAACCTTTGCAACAATTACAAATACAGCCTTAACGAGTATAAAAACCAAACTATTGGACGAGTATGTTGTTACAATCCACGCTCTGACACTGACTTTGCATATGTATGAACAGTAATCATCCATCTAAGTGGGTCAAAGTTTGCGGCCAAGCCAATTTATAACAAGTCTGAGAGCTCTTAAATAAAGGACCGACTAGGAGATACACCTTATGGTTGGTTTAAGTTTATTGTTTTTATAATTATATATTTTTCTTAGATATTTGAGCTGATTTCATAAGTAATTTTAAATTGTGCACCATATAATATATATTATATTAAGTTCAAATCATCTCAGACAGAGAGACCAACTTGTTGTTGTCATATGGTAATAAATAATTTAAGATTAATATTAATAATATATATATATATATATATAATAAGTATAATAATAAACATATTTTTCAACCTCTTGTACTAACTCTAAGGCCAATTTCTAACATTTACAGGGTATACAAATTTGCAGAAAGAAACAGAAGAGTGAAACGCAAAATTTGCAGATCACTTTTGAGCTTGCTGACTGAAAAAATAGTAGTGTTTATGGTAGCCCCGTGAGTAAGAAGAAGAAGAAGTAAAATTTACATGCCAAACTTGTTGCGTGGAGCGTTTCGTGAAGAAGATTTACTACATGCGCGATAAAGATCGCCCTCTATCTATAAATATATGTTCTCACGCTTTATGGTTAAGTTGTCAAGTCAAGTGCGGTGCGGTGCTTGGCTAACAGCCCAGCCCAAAGATTCAGTTCCAGCTAGAGCACCAACTCAGAACACAGAACTCAGATCAAGAATTGAGGCAGATCCAACTTTGTTGCCCATTTGAAGACTCATTATAAGGGCACTTAAAAGTCAAGTTATGCTATCAGGTTTTATGGTCAACGGCTATTAAATAACAAACTGCATACGCTTTATGGCTTATGGCACATTCTGGTTGTCCCATTGGTTTATGATCCCCCCAAGTAAAGGGCTCAAAAGAGGGTCCCTATTACACGCTTGACAACCCACAACCGATCGAAGCTGGGCCTGATTATTGATTTCCAGTGCAATGCAAAATCTTTGTGTCCCCGGCTTTTTTCTGTCTTTTTTTTTATGTGTTAATTTTTATAGCCGAATCCCAATAATTGGATAAAATTGTTGTCATCGTTAAAAACCTGATGGCCACGGCACTTAAACAGAAGTTGTTGCTATTTAGTTTGCCCCTCTGGCAATTTGTTTATGGAGCGTTTTATTGTTTCGATGATATCTTTTATGCCCACATATTTATGATAAGAGTGCCAACATTGACTTTCAATATGTGTGTAAAGCGTGTTAGGTCTTAAAATTTAAAATTGAATGAGCTATTTAGAGATAAATATTATTTGACATTTACATACGAACATATAAATATTAAGAGGAAACAAGCTTAAAGCATTTAAGGAATTGCAGAGTAAGGAATTGACACTTTTATCCTATATTATACTTATTGGATTATTGTGTTAATATCAACAGGAGGCAGACAAACTGTGCCATTCCTTATTGCATAATCAAAAATAGCTTGTGGTTCAACCTCATGAACAACTCAAGTGGCAACAACAGAAACAGCTATTAAAAAAGCCATTCAAATATACACGATTTGAACACATAACAAAAGAAAGCTCCGCACACGATCTACACACACACACATACACCAATAAATACTTACAAATACTAGAGACAGATACTTCATACACTTCGCACACTTCATAACATCGACAAAACAACTACAAATCTACTTATTTTCGCATACAAAAATCATTAAATGCGATCATTGAACCATGCTCCCGTAATGAATACCCCCCAGTAGAGAATGAGAGCTAAGCGATGCAAGACTCCAAGAAGATTGAGAGGGAGAGCAAGAAATGATACGAGTCACGCAACAACAAATGAAAACATATTTCGCATAGAACAGCGATAAAAAATAAGTATTATGGGGCGGGCAAAGATTATCACACAAAAATCAATAAAATTCGAATATCGAATCATTTGAAAATGAATATTAATCAAAAGGCTGCATAAATTTGTCACATTAATTTATATAAATTATTTAAGAATTCCTACACACAAAAAAAAAATAAACCCATTAATATCAATTTATGAGCCCGAAAATACCCAAAAATAACAATAACAACAAGGCTACATAAAAAATACGAGTAAATTTCAATTGGCATTTAATTGCGATGACAACTTGAGAATTCATTGGCATCGGTCGCCAATCGCCAACCAATCGATACAATTTTAATGTTTATAGTCGCACTTGTACTCAATACTCAAACTTAAGCTCGCATTCATACCCGCGCTGTATTCATGTCGTTTTTTTTTTTTTGCAGCTTGCTGTCGACAGTCTTCAATACTGATTAAGGCTTAAGCATTCTGACCTTCAACATTCATTGAGATTTTTGGTTTTTTGCTTTTATTATATATATATAATGATTATTATTGAATTCGATCTCGATGATTTTTGTGGTTCCATTCAGGGCGCCTTTCCAAAACTCGTCGTCGCCACTTCACTTGATCAAAAAAGCCTCAAGTGAGAATGTGTGTTGATTTTATTCATTACTATTTTTCTTATGCCCGAGTTCAACAGTTTAATTATGGCTGATATATATGTGGCAGGGATTTATCGTGCAGCTGCCAATTGAGACTTAAGAGATACCATTAGAACTTTAGCTATTTGCTGATTTCTTAAAGTTGCCCTTGAAGCTTACAAATTCTGCGAGCTTACAGCAACGATTGAGATTGAAACCTTATTATTAAAGTCAATTTCAAATAAAATTAGCATTCCATCTAAGTTGATTTAAACTGTCATGCATATCAATAAAGATCTGCAGATGATCAGTCATACTAATTTAATACATCAATTCTTGAATATTTCTGTCATTGATCGGCTTATGGGTTGTAATCCGCAATGGCTCCTGCGATCATTTGTCAGGTTTCACTTCCTTCTTTTAACGAGTTTGTGCACAGCAAATACAAGTCTCTAGTGTAGTTGGACGATCTGGAAACATGACTCTTATCAGCTTATGTTTGGTAGCGTGTACGAGTTAGAGTTAAGTTGAGTTGATTTTTGGCTCGTCATTAGTCAGATCGTTTGCTTATTATTATGGGGCATGATCGTGTCCAAATGAAATCTATTTTGTTGAGCACAACTGAGCACAACCCAGCCGCAATAAAGCACACTAATGCGATTACATTAGAGCTCCCAAAGTACTAGTATTACAACAAAATAAAGAGCCGCTTACTACAAGCAACAAACTGAGAAAATTTGAAAAATATTAAAGAGCGACAGAAAAGTTGTTGCTTCGCCAAAAATACTATATGTTTTCGGCCAAGAAATTTTTGAAGTCAATGAACGTTACGTAATTTCAATTAGGCTTTCGGTTAACTCGCCAAACCTGCCGCTCGGAAGTGATGAGAATGAAATTGCATTTAATATTGGAAATGAGCGTAATGAGACAGAAAGAGCGAGAGACGCTCACTTGGAAAACGAGCTAATGATACACTGTCCCCACAGAGGTCAAAAGACTTACCCAAACAACCAGAAGAAGAAGACCAGCTTGACAAATGAGCAAAAATACTATATACATACATATGTACTATTGGTAACTTTACGCACCTGGAAATAAAAGCAATAAAAGAAGAAGAATAAATTAGTAAATTCAATTAAATCTGTTTAAATATTTCTATGCACACACAGTACAAATAAATATTTCTAGAGATTCTACAAATATTCGTGCTACAACAACATTTTCATGAACTCACATTTGCAATTTCACTATTTTCATTCAAATTTCGGTAGAGCTATGCAAATAGTATGTGCAGCACCATACCTGAAAATATTTCATTCTAACTGTTGCATCCATAAATATTTTACTATTTGGGCAATGAACAGTTTACAAGACTAAAAATTGGATTGAACAATTTGTACGGCGCTGAGTCAACAATTCGTGCTATGTTCATATCTCTCTTTCCCCACCCTCACACCAAATTCCCTACACATTCACGGCTGATAACAAAAGGCAGCGAAGCCAATGTGTATGTACCTACATACGTGTGTACACCTAGCTTTATGTACATGTGTATAAAATAAAGGTACAATAATGCCAGACTCTTCTCGCTTTTGCTCATGCCTGCAAACCGTTGATGTTGAGTTTTGCGGGCTTTTTAGGTTGTTGCTTTTTGAGCGCTGAAAAATATTTGCGATTGGCTTTTGTTAAATGTTGGCGTTCGCCCAATAAACCCCGGTCTGTATATCTATCTGATGTTTATACTATGACAGACAAAGCATTGTTACAATACCCTATGAATTGAAATGTATTTATATACAATTTAGAATTTTGTTTTTATTATAAAACTAATTTTCGACACTATTACCGAAGTTATTCAACATGGATTTGTCTCAAGCTGCAATTAACAAATAATATTGTTTTCTAATCATTAATTTGATGGTTTAGAGTATCTGTAAGTCGTTTAGCTTTGCGTTGTCTTGCACGTATTTGTAGTTGTTGTGCACTTATGATTTAGCCCATGGAACACGGCTACCAACAACACAATACAATACCAGAATGGAATTGGCGCCGTTCTTTGCCCCGCTTTTGCGCTTAATATGAATTATGGCCACGTTGACAGTTTAGACCAAGCGAGGGCGTGGAAAACTTGACAGATGCGCGCAGATCTCGTCGAGCTGTGGAATGGTTCCTGGTATTTCTTGTTGTCTACTACAATGCTGTTTGTTATTATTTGCGGACAAGCAAGCAAGCAAGCAAACACAGCTCTATTTCTTATTAATAATGTGATAAAGCTGTCCGACTGTCAACTGTGTGAGCAAAACTCTCAAGCGAGTTGCATGAAAAGCAAAAGTGGCTTTTAGCTGGTGATTTTTTTTTTCGTTTTGTTTGTCAGTCAAACTCTCGCAATCCATTCCACTAAATTAAGCAATTTATTTCACATTTATATCGCATCTGTATGTGGCAACAATTAATTATTGTAGTTTTGTCTGTCTTTGGACAAGATTATAAAAAATCCAAAAGTTATGCGCAACTCTGTCACATCGCATTATTTTGTGGTACCATCAAGTGAGTTAGTTTAAAAATAAACAATTTGGTCAGCAAAATGTGATCAGAAACTATATTGATAAAAGTATACAGCAAAAAATCTGAATCTAAGTCAAATCGTGAGCCATCCGAATTAACTTATGCTGACTTCTGGCATACTTAAAACACAAGACAAACAAACTGGAAATTTATTTTTTTTAATCATGTGATCGAAATGATAGTAAAACTTTAAATTTATTCGTATTTTGCATAGGTATTTACTTTCCATATACGGATTATCCATATGGATTATCCTTTCTTATTATTAATGAAAAAAAAAATGCCATGCCATTTATCGTTTTCGTATTCTATCCCTTCGGGAATCTCATTAAATGCCTTTTAGTCAAGCAGCTGAACAAAAATTTGCTACGCATTTGTTGGGCAATTTTGCGTTTAATGCTCTCCATTAGGTATAAACAAGAAACCGCTTTGGCCAATAATAAATTCAAATACTGCAAACATTTTTGATATCAATAGTCCCGTCCAACAACCAGGAACAGCAACAACTGCACAACAACAACAACAACAAATGCAATTACAAATAATATGCAACTTGGTCGTTTATCTTTATCTTATTTATGAAAACGACAACAAACCGACAAATGCAATTTATGTGTTTGTGCTGGTCAATGCAAAGGGCAGGGACTCTCTGGGCTTTGGGATTCCGTATCAGCAGCTGGCACCATAGACCCAAAACAACAACAACAACAGCAGCAAATAATGCTGCATAATGGACGTTTGCTGGGGGAGCTTGGAGCTGCAAGTTGGAAGCTGCAAGCTGAAGAGCTCGACGATGACGCTCCCCGAAATAACAAAAAAACAAAACAAAACTATATCAAAACAAAGCAAAAGCCAACTAGGAAGAAGAAGTGGCAACAATTGTCGGGCATTAGAGATAGAAGATGAAACAGAAAAAACAAAAATAAAAAAACCATCCAAACAAAGCAAAAAACAATCCAAAACATTAAGCAAAAAAGAATGTGAGGCGATTTGTTGAAGTGTGGTAAGCCCGAACAGTGGGTAAATGCTACTAAATAATCATGTAAAATTCAAATAAGCTTAGAGTATATAAGCTGTATTTTTCAAAAGTCGGCTGCAGTGTATAAAAATGTTTAGCTGCAAATAAAATGTGAAGCAAAATAAATATTTGTGTTGTATATATATATATATGTTCAAATATTATTTGATTTTTATTTACAAATATAATTTGTAGATCTACTCAACTAATTGCCATTGTTTACTGTTTTTTTCTAAGTTTATTTTTTTCTCGAACAGAGGCAGTGGCAGGGTCAAAGCTAAAGCTAGAGCATTGCATCATCGAGTGGCATTGTGATTGGGAGGGGGAAGTTGGGAATATTTCATTGCTCGCCAAGCACTCGTAACAAAAGTGCAAAAGTGTGATTTTAGACTGTGATGGGAGTTGCAACATAGGGCACGACTAGCAAGCACTAGACACTAGACCATGCAGCAAACAGACTGGCCACACTGCACTGGTGGGATGCTCGGCCCCTCGGTTAGTGCACAATTGTTGCAACCGGGAAGTAGGAAGTGCTTGGGCATTGAAAAAGAAAACCCTTTTGGAACAGAAGCAGCAAAAGCGGCAGCGTCAGCTATGCCATGCAAGCAAGAAAATCAACAAAAATAAATCGCATTTTATGGCCGTTAGCTGGAGCCAGCAACGGTTGCAACTTGCCACAAATATTGCGTTTAATAAGCGCACATTGAGCCAGGTAAATACTAACTGGTAACTGGGCGCAGTTAAAACAAAAGGCAGCTAGCTGGCTGGCTTGCAACCTGTTGCCACGTGCAGAGCAGCCGCATCTTCTATTGATAGTCAATGACATTTGGACGTGGTTTGTGGTAGGGCTACAGCTGCACCACAGTAACTTTAAGCTGAAGCTGGAGCTGGAGCTGGAGCTGAAGCTCCCGCGCGGCTATAAAAAATGGCTAAAGCTTGCTGCCTTGGAGCTGGGGCAGCGGTTGCTGTTGTTATTGCTGCTGCTGCGACTGCGACTGTTGCTGCCGTGACTGCCATTGAAATCCTATAAAAATGTTATCTTAATGGCTTTTATGTTAGCGAAAGCCATTAAAACACCAAAGCAAAAGCAAAAGCCAAAGCCAAGGACCAGGCAAGCCAACTCAGGCAACTGTGTAACATGCAACAGGCAGCAGTGAAAAAAAGCGTCGCCTGTTGCCCCGCTGCAAGCTGCAAGTACTGCAAATAAAGTTTGGTTTTACCCAATTGTACGATTGATCAGCCAAACTGGCAATGGGCAATGGGCTCAATGCTCATGATGGGCAAATGCTGCGCCCTGGCCATAGGGATCCGATTTGGTCTGCGTCTTGGTATTGGGTTTGAGTTGAAGTTTGTGGTTTTGGATTGTGCCTGATGAAGATTAGCGCTAAGTTTGCTAAGCCTCAACTAAGTATTTTACAGATAAATGCTCAAATATAAGCACCCAATTGGTGAACATTTTTTTTAAGTGCAAACAGATTAGGTATTGTGGAAGTAAATTATCAAAGGTGCCTAAAAATGCAATGCACAATTTCAAAATAAATACCAAATGCTGGTGAGCAGCATTGACAATTAAGCATAGGATACTCTTACCCTCAAATATTGAAATAATCGGAAAAAAGTGTTTAAGCTCCGCGCTCTGCTTAATAATTTTTATTAAGAACATGCAAAAAATGAAAAATAATTTATCGATATCCAAGAAATATTACAGAAAAATTATGTATTTAGCAATTGATGCTTGTAATATATAATCATCTATTAAGTTGAAGCTTTATCTTTTCAATATACAGTAAAATTGAACGATTCAGCCTAAGGTTTATAAAGCTTATCTGTCATTTAGAAATCTAGATAGATATGGCATTCGGTTGGTCTTAGCTTCAAACTTCAATTCAACTTGCATTCCATCTCATTCACACGCTGTCGTATAAATCCAGCCGTTTCGGTTCCTAAGTTATCCCCCCTTAGCCCAACCAAGCGACTAAAGCCACTTAAGCACGCTGTCTTTACTCTAAAAAAAAATAAAGAACAAAAATCGAAGCCAAAACAAAATAACCTACCGCAGTGTCAGGCGAACACAAAGCAACACCACAGCAGCCGCAACAATGGCAAGCGATAATCAACCTGCCTGGCTCTTGAGAACAGTTTGAGAGGCACTGTCAGCTTTAAATACCCTTCAGCTGCTGCTCAACTGACGCGTTTCGCTCTCTTGGCTATCAGTTTACATTTTGATTTTTTGCCCCTGCTGGTGCTGCTGTTGTTATTGCCGCTTGTCAGATTTCGCCTTTTGAATATTCGTAATTAAATAAAAACAAACTGTAAATATTTGCAATAAGGCTATACGGAAGCTTTTTGCCTTTCGGGTTTGTTGTTATTCTCTCCCTTCTTTTTTTTTGTTGTATTTAAAAGAATTTTTGTGAACCATTAAAACATTCAAATTGCAAATTGAAGTGAAGTGCGACAGCTGCCGGTTTGAAGTGGCCTTACTTCATTAACAACAACAAGATCAACAACAAAATAAAACAACAACAATTCAACAACCCATCGACAGTCAGTCGTCCGAACGATCTGTCAGGCAAAAACCTCTCCTCACTCAATCGCAAAATATTTGTTGAAAAACAATCAGTAACAACAAAAGTTAAGAAGTATTAAATTGCGTGTAATGCGATGAGAAATGTCTCTGCATTACCTAGAAAAGAGTGCGAGATAATTATAAATATTGATCAAGTTGAGAACGAAAATATTTATTAGCATACTTTTAATCGGGTTTCTTAGTGTTAAATACAACACAGTCACAATACCGTTAATAAGCTTAAACCATAACAACAACCAGGGTTTTTTTTTCAATTTACGATATATTTCGACTGCTTATCGGCAGACGTCCTCAGTGCAAACTACAATGTTGTAACATATTTATTATGCAAATGTAGTCTCAGTAGCGAAAGAGACAAATGTATAATTTATATATATTTGTATAGCCCTCTATTGCCGCTCCTCAACACACAGAAAAGGCGATGCAATAATGCTGCAAGCGGAAAAAACATAAGCAAACCCAGCAAGGGCAAGCAAACAGCAGAATAATGACACTAACAACAACAATATGATACGATAAGAAACAATGCGAACGAAAAACAGCTTCATTCACAGTATCATCAAATGCTATTTAAAGTCTTTGACACTTCATTTAGAATGAAAATGAGAAGGCAGCCAGTGACGCAGACAAGACTGAGACTTGCTTTTAGTTCTGCACCCCCGTCACCAAGACAATCCCTCCTAAGTACATATCCAGCGCCTATAAACTGGCTGCATTTCGTGCTAAACACAACATAAGAGACGAATAGTCGTGGCAACAAAGCAATAAAGAACAAACAAGAAATTAAATAAGAACCGAGCTAAAAAAGTATTGCAAGAAATAAAAGAAACAAAACACACACACAAAAAAAGGGTAAAACCTAAACCTGAAACCTGAGCACAATATGCTGGTCGACCGAAACTTCGAATGGGTTCACAAAAGTGTTGATCAACAGCAGCAGCAGCAACGGTGGAACGGTGCAGGGAAGGAACGCAAGTTGGAGGCGGCAGCTGAGTCTTGGAGCTGAAAGCTGCGAGTTGGGAGCTGAAGCTTGACGGCGACAAAGTGTCGCACGACGCTGCCAGTCTAGACCCGGACCGAAGTTCACTTTGAGTGAAATTCTCGGAATCGAAACTGCAAAAGTTGCATTCGCAACGGCTCCACATTTGACTGATTCGAGCTCAGCTCATAAAGCTAAGCAAACGAGCCGCATGGTTTCAACATAATGGCCATAGGTAATGTCCAAGAATCAGCTGTAGGCAATAAAGCGTAACGCTTTCGACATTCAAATGCAACTTCCAGTCCATGGGAAACGGTTTTTGGCATTAGTCATACTCCGTCTTTCGATAAGCATATGTATGTATGTACATGCATCCTCCTATGCGTTTTATTAAAATTTCTGAATGCTGCTTTAAAGGTGTGAAACTCACACACAAAAACTTCAATCGCTGCAAACGGCCTAAAAGTAGCAGCTAAAATTGGCGTTGAATGACTGAATGGCAAACTGACGAAG
Source organism: Scaptomyza graminum (assembly GCA_018901835.1). Classification (NCBI taxonomy): domain Eukaryota; kingdom Metazoa; phylum Arthropoda; class Insecta; order Diptera; family Drosophilidae; genus Scaptomyza; species Scaptomyza graminum. The sequence goes on from JAEIFL010000314.1 coordinate 2,136,929, forward strand.
TGAGCTGCCAGAATGACTAACTGACAGACAATTCGCCCTACTATTTACTTCGTGTGTGGTATTTTTGTTTTTGTATAAAGATGGCACGCTACAGTAGAAACAATTATTTAAACTGTTATAAATACAATCCATATATAAATTAATTTTTTTGTTTTTTTTTAACAATAAAGTTAAAAAAAAAACATATAATAATTGAATATTGTATTGTTGTATCTACATATGTTTTTAACTTTAAGTCCATTCATTAAAGTGAGTCAAAAATAAAATAAACTAATTTGGCTTTACTAATTAATTTAATTTTTTCCTTTCACAATTATTTCATATGCTTAGCAGAAAAGCAAGCTAAAGTTTAATCCCAGAACAGAAAGCCCAATTCACATAAATTTTTTAATAACCCTAGGAATTTCTTTATAGGCGGTAGGTACTGTGCCACAGAAGAGGATTAACCATTTCAGGATCTTTTTACGCGTGACTCACTCAACAATAACAAAAAGAAAAAAAAAACAAAGTGCTTGGGGCGCCTGTTCTGTGGCTTTTGGCTACAAAACACATTTGGCAGCAGTTCAACTCAGTTCGGGCTAAAATCTTCATCGTCTCATCTTCTTGTTCCCACATTTGAAAACGGCTGGCTTGAAAAAAGACAAGACCACCGGCGATTTTTGCTGTGAGTGTTTGTATTTGAAATTTTGCTGAATGAAAATTGAATTGGAAGCTCATAAATTATAGGTTTGCCTTTGGTATTAGTTTGATTTTTTTTTTTTTCTGAAAAAGAGCATCAGAGAGTGGGACCATCATAATTAGATGATGTCTATGATGATGATCAACAACAGATACACAACACACAACAACAACAACGAATGCATCCAACTCGAGATGGACTTGAAATTGCTGCTAATGCACCAGACCTACCTGACCTCTGCGATTGCATGCGACGGGCGCTTAAAGTGTGGCAAAAGTCCAGGCATGGTTGGTATACTTAATAAATGCATATTTTATACCTAGTAACAGAGTCGAGCTAAACTCGCTTAACTTGATGCTCTCATCACGCAGTCCAGTCTTCTTCATCCTCATCCCTAGCCATAAATATTAATAAGTTGCTAGACACAAGCGCCAACTTCCTTTGAAACCTTTAGAATTTCAATTATAACGACTTTATCTGTGATTGGATGCAAGTTTGTTGTGCTCTGAATTATTTAGTGAAATGCTTAAGAATCTGAAGCACGTGCCCAGGGACTGACGTTTGTAACTAGACTGAGTTCAACTGCTCGTCAAATCTTTTGCCCTTTTTAAATGGGTATTATAAGTTTGTCACTAGGTTTGCAGGAGCAGCTGTTATATTAAGATAATGCTATCATCTGATTATAAATAACGTTTATGTCAAACAATAAACATAATGAAGCAGATATTCTTGTTCATGTGTATAATTAAATGTCTTATGTTTAAACTAAATATTCAAAGTCCTTTTATCGAGTTGATAATGTATCAAAGAATTTGTCCCCGCTGACTAAAAGGTAAATTATATTTGAAAGCTCAAGTTATCATTGATTAAGCTGCTTTCTTTTTAATATCTTTTGGGTATTAAAAAAATATAAATAAATAAATAAATTTATTTAACAAAATTATTTATAAATATACCTTATATGTATTAATATGTATTTATATAAGTGCATCCTAACAGCGTTCTGTTTGCGTTGCATTTCTTTCTAACTAGTTAAATCTTCAATTGAAGGACAATTAAACATATTTTGCGTCCTCTATCTAATCAGCTATCGTTGGCACATGCTGTTAATGTTAATGTTGCTGTTATTGTTATTCTGATTGTTGCTGTTGCTGTTGTGACAGTGCGCTTAAGCAGGTGCAGTGGATGCAGCACAAAAACTAAATAAGGCGCAAAACAAATAGTTTTTGCTATTTGAAAAGTGGCAAACAAAACAAAGTCAAACAACAGCTCATTGAGCAAAAGCAGAAGCACCAGCACAGTAGCCAAACACAAAGAAAGAGGGACGGCGGGGAGAGCAGGAGCAGAAGCAGGAGCAGAAAGGGAAGTGTTGTTGCTGCTGCGGCGGCTGATGTTGGTGCCTCTGCTGGTTGTTGTGTCTTTTATTTAAACAATTTACAAGAAAGCAACATTCCAGCTGCCTTAAAATGGACATAACTTGGCACAAGAACTACGAACAGAACTACGATCGAGCCATGGTTGGAGGGGTGGGACAAGGGGGCACTGAGACGACGCCAGCGACGACGACGACGACGACAATGGCAACGTTGGCGCGACAGCAACATTTTTCTTGGCACCAACACAGACAATGTACACAAACCGAATGAGTGGAAGGAAGTCAGCTGAGGGGGGCTAAGCGGAACGCCGAGCAAAGAAGGTGGTGGGGTTTGCATTGGGTAAGACAATAAACGCGTTTATTGACTTGGATGCGGCTGAAGCTGGTGCTGCTGCTGGTGCTGGTAAGGAGCAGCTGCTGTGTGGGCAGCAAACGGGCGTAGAAACTAGAGAGGAGCCTAGAGAAAAAGTGTTCAGTAGCTTAACAGGCATACATACATGAAGAGACATCAGCGGTTAACTGTTGCCAACAGAAAATGTTAATTGAGTGCAATGTTAATAACGTTGTGGCATTTAAGCGGTTGATTATGCCCAGTTCTTTTGGCCGAAGGAGAGAAGGTGTGGGTGGCGGTGAGAAAGGTGACAACCACAGTGCCAGTAAAATATTTTTTTAAAAGAATCTACAAAAAGTGGGAAAACTTAAACAACCACAATCAAGTTGATCCAGCCCTTCTGTATTACCAATTTGGTCTCAAAGACAATTTGATCAGAAAATCCTTGATTCGAAATATTAGAATATGAATATACAGTCGAACTTCCCTTTTACGAACTTTCGAACGAATTTTCTATAAAACGAGTTTGAGCGCTGCAATTTGGACCAAAGATAAAACCATTCTACAGTTTGAAATTTCTCTAAAAAAAATGTTCTTTCTTGTGCCTTTAAAATTCGCTGTACGGAAGTTTGACTATACAAGACATTTTTGTTAACTGCAGGCAGATAGTTTAAATTGTGCTCTGTATAGGATATCTGCTGATCGGTCGAGCTTGTTCGACTAAAGCTTGCTTCAAAATTGCCCCAAAAAACATAACACAAATATTAAATTATACGGCACGCTTAGCGCCAACAAAAACTAAGAAACAAAGAGAATGAGTGGCAGGGAAAATACAACAAATAAATATTATTATCGCGATTTCGTTCATCATGTCTTAAAAGAGCGAGGCATCCCAATTGCTTCCTTATTCGTTTTTCTAAGCCTGGCTGGCTGGCTGACACGCAATGAAGACAACATCTTGAAAAGGGTCAAAACATCAAGCAAAAGGTTTAAGGGATTGTGATGCCGATTGAGTAGGATTGAGATTTAAATGCAAGAGGGTTTCCTTTTCGTTTAAGGCTTACGTTTTTGACTTGTACTAAAATTTGGCGATGTGCGGGGCTTGATTGCGACTCCGAAAAAAGTCTGCGGCAGTCTTTATAGCTTTATAGCAAACAATGCCAAGCACAAAAATTAAATGAAATCAGAGAATTGAGTAGAGATTTTCAGCACGCGAGATTTATGAGCTGAGACTTTGAGACGAATTTGTTTGCTGGTATCAAAGGTAAGAAAACGTGAACAAAGTAAAGAAAAAGAGTTAATAAAACTTTGATTGTTGCACGATTATAGTGCTAGATTTGGCAATAAAAGCATTTTTAAGCTATTGAAACTTAAGCTTTAAAAGTTAAAAATAAAAATATAAACGTTTTTATAGATACATAACTTTTAGTTGTTTATGACCACTTGGCTGTTACTACTGACTTCCATATGACACGCAACTTTTTGTGGTAAATAATATAACATGAGAGGCAGTCCATGTTTTCTTTTCCAATAAAGTAACAAATAAATTTGATGAAAATTGTTTACTTTTTTTTTCATCTGCAATATTTTTTACAGAATAATAAAATGCTTAATAGTTACTGTTAAATGCTTTAGTTACAGTTTGAAATTCACTGTTAACTAAATTCTATATAGAAGCAGATGAAAAAACAGCTGGTTGGCAGTAAAGCATTTCGCATTAGGCGCGTTGAAGGCGTTTGGGGGGCGTGCCACGCAATATGTTTAACGTAATTAGCAACCGTGGCAGCCTGTAAAATATTTGCGTCGAATTAAGGCAGCAAACAAGCTACCGGCTTGAAGCTGCAACTCTGAATTGCAACTTGGAGCTGCTGGCCGCCGCCAATGCCTTTTGTAGCAATAGCAACAGCAACTGCAACAGCAAACAGTTACGAGATGCTGGCAGTATGTCCAGCCGGCAAAGCTTGTGATTGGCGTCAACAAACGACGACGACGGCGACACCCATTGGAGTCTACAATATGGCGCCACTAATTAGAAATTCTTAGCGCACAAAAAGACGATGCGAAAATAATTTTGTTGCCTCGCTGCCTTCCAGCCTGCCTCGCGATAGGAGATGCTTGGCGGACTTTTAAGGAAGTGCCAAAGTGACATTAAATAGTTGTGCTTACATTTGTTACGATTTGTTTTTGTCTTATATTTGGTATTGTATACCCTTGAATCGGTTTTTTAAAATTTAAAGTGCATCTTAAAAGAAATTGCAGGCTACAATTCGGGGTCAATCTAACCAAGAATGTCTGCTTTTGCCTTAGTCTTAAGGTTCTATAGCTAAAAGTACGTTAGCCAAATTTTAACACCAATCAATAATCAATGTCGCAAGGGGAAAGTCGCGCAAAGCCAAAAAAAATATCGGTTCTTTATTTTTCCAATAGTATGTTATTTTGCAAAAGTAAACATTTTTATTCTGCTTACCTACCCAAATTAAGAGACTGACCTTATGTTTCTTATCACCTCTCTCGCTTGCCAATCTCATGCATGTAAAACTCTACAGTTTGAGGGTCTATGAAAAGTTTGTCATTAAATCGCTGTTAAGCAACTTTTCTGATCAGCAAAGGAAAATTCATTCGGTCAACGGTAGCTGCGCCCAAATCTAACCCTAAACTTCAATAGGTTGTTCTCTTTGCAAACCTCAAGCGGCACTTGAAATTCAAGTTCAATTTCAAAACTGGCAACAACAACAACAATGATGATGATGCTGATGATGGCAACTGCGGAACGTGGCGCAGCATGTGGCGCATTCTAAGAACTTGCAACAGTTGCCGACGCTGCTGCGCTGCTGCTGCGGCTACTGCTGCTGCCACTTGGCACGAATGTCAACTGCACGAAAATGTTGCAGCAACAGTGTATGCTGTTGCATTTGTTGTTGTTGCTGTTGTTAGTTGCTGCTGCCACATGCAATAGCCTCATCCTCAGCTCTGAGCTCTCAACTCGCTTCTGTTCTATTGATCGTTAGGCTGCTGTTTTTTTTTTTTTTTTTTTTTTTTTTTAGTCCCTGGTGATAGCGTTTGCTCCTTGGCTTGTCAAAGACGGGCAGCATCAGCTCCTTGTAGTTGTTGCTACTGCAGAAAGGTTAACAACATTCACGTTGGACAACGTTTCGGTTCGTGCGGCATCTTGATGTTGCTAGCTGTTTCCTGATGCTGTTGCTGCTGCAGTTGTTGCTGCTGATGCCGCTGCAGCTGTTGTTGTTTGCCTTTTTAATTAGCAACTTTTGGGACTCTTGGGGCAGCCCAAAAGGCAGCTGCTTTTCATTAAGTATGCTGTTTCGGTTTGTTGCCGCTGATTCTGCTGCTGCTGCTGCGACTTTTGCTGTTGTTTCAACAATGTCTCCTTGTTCTTGCATTTAATTAAATGCTCATAAGCATGTGAGAGACGATCCAAACAAAGTCATTGTTGTTGTCCCTGGGGCCACGTGCAACTAATCCAGCCTACAGTCTGCTACAACCCACTTGGCTGTTGTCCCAATGTCTAAAAGGTTCGTATCTAGGGCCTCCTTTGTTCCTACTTGTTTGATAGTTATCATTCGATTTGGGCTTTCTAATAGGTAAATGAACTAAAACAGCATTTGCGAAATTGCCATAAAAGTGCTTAAGAGCAAACGCTGTAAACCATTGTTCGCAATGCTATTGCTTAATACATTCAACTTTTCTTGCTGTTTAAACATAGAATCACTATAGGTATTTTATACTATTGCAGTCGTGCACTTTTACCAGTTTTAAGAGTTGGAGGATAACATTCATGGAATTTAAAATATCGACAACATAATATTTGATGCAGTTTTTTGGTAGACATCAGTAGCTATCTCCTCATTAAATTTGGTAACTCTAGTTGTACGGATGTGAGATATTTGTGGACTTATCAATTTTTAGTAATCGATTTAACCGATTGTTCCCCAGTAGGCGTAGAAACCCATTCTTGACACTTTATTTTTCCATCCCATAGAAAAGAGATCATTGCAAATTTTCATATACCTTCACTATCGAGCATAAAAAACAAATGGCAGCAATAAATTGTAATAGTAAACTTCTTTATTTCAAAACTTTTCTTTGACGTATTATACTTCTTTTACAAATGCTTTAAATGGAACTGTAAGTAGTTAAGAAAAACGGTTAAAAAAAGATACGCAGCAAACTTAAGTAGTATAAATAAAATTAAAATCCCTTAGCTCAGGACAATGTCAAGAGTTGCCATTTAGACATTTCCAACCAAGTGCAATTTGTAAGCCACCCACAACCCGATTGTTGCTTGTTTTCTTTTGGGTCGCTGCTTGCTCGGGCAAAGCAATGGGAATTTTCAATATGCTAACAATGTCCTTTTGCCTTTCAGTTAAGGCAATTTCGCCATTTTCAATTTGTAGCAGCTTTGTTTTTGTATTTGTTTTTGCTGTTGCTACCTTTTGCTGCTTGTCCTATAATTCCTGGTTGTTGCTACTGCGCTCTTTTGCATTCAAACTGCTGCCTGCCTGTCAGTCAGCATATGCAATTCCAACACCCACAATGCCTTCTGCAACAACTTAATGCATGCAGACATGCATAGTGCTACCGAATCGTTTTGTTGTTGGCTGCTGTTTTGTATAAACTTTTATAATCAAATTAAATTTTATGGCTTATTGCAAAACGAGCGCGTGCAAATCCAATTTTCCACACACATCCAAAGTACGTTTTGGAAGTTTAATTTTCAATAGTGTGGCTTCGTTTTTTAAACCCTACGCCCATAAGAAAAAATTGGTAAAATGGGTATAATGAATGTTACAAGCACTCGACCCTACGTCTTTTCGTATGTAAAAAGCAACGATCCCAGAAACTATATCATCTAGATACTTTTAATTAGGATAAAATAAATAATATACCAATTTAAGTAATCGATTGCTTTTCACTTGATTCCAAATTTTTCTATTCAAACTCGGTCCAAATCATATGTAATTGTAATGTATTAACGAGATCAGTTAAAAAACACAAAAAATATTTAACATTAGCACAACATAAGCTTTTATTCGGTAATTTTCTGCAAAATCGCTTTCTCAGTTGGTGTTGGGTATCTCGTAGTCGACATCTTTCGAGTAGACCATTCTTACTTGTGTTTTCTATTTCGAATTTGTTAAATCCGATGTTTTGTATGTGCATAAAAAGGGTTTTTTTTAGGAGATGACGGTTACAAATTGAAAATTGCAGTGCTTTTGAGGAGAAAATTGCGATTCGATTTTTCAATGAGTTTTGTTAGATATTTTTGTGATGCTTAATTGATCAACAAAAAATTATGTATTTTAGTAATTTTATACTCTGTTACCGAAGGTACAGAATATATTTGTTTTGTGTAATTTTCGTCCGTCCGTCTGTATGAACGCAACTTTTATCCATACCCTTAAATCTAGAGACTTGAAAATGTGCAATTATCTTTGTATGTGAATTAGTCAGAAAAGATAGCTACTGGCGTCTCTCAAAGATTTGCATCAAAAGTTTGGATGCCACGCCCATCCATTTAACCTTTTTAGATCGGAAATCCTCATATCTTCCTCACCAAATATGGTGGCAATATAGCTGGTGACATCCCCCAAACAACTGCATCAAAATATCTTTGAACACAGCGCGCACCTCTGGCACCGCCAACCCTTAGTTTTCAAGCAGACTCCTTAGTAAGGTAAGGAGTCCTTACCACCCGGGCTTATACTGTTATCAGCATTATCCGAAACGTTTTCACTTCACTTTTATTTAAATTATTTGGGATGGATAGGTATTTTAATTTAGAAATTATACACCTACTATATGAATGCAATTCCTAAGTTTAAGTATGCAAAAATATAAGAACTTTAAGTAATTGTTAAGTATACAGCAATAAAATGAGCACTTTACATTGCTCTTCATTTTAAATTACACTACTTGTAACCTTTTTTTTCCTCGCTTTATCCAGTTTTATGCTTTGTCTCGCTGTCGGCTCTTGGCCATTTGACCAGAAAGCCTTTCCAAGCGAAGAGCTTGAGGCAGAGCAGCCGATGTCCACCCACCTAACCAGTTACCAGTCCATGTCTCCATCCTCTTTTTTCTTTGCTTTGTTTTTTCTTTTGCCAGCTACTAGTATTTTTTTGCTAGCTAGTTGGCTGTGTTCAGTTTTTGCTCGCTGTATTTAAAGCAAATTAAACAAAATTGCGAGCAATAAAACTTAATGGCTAATTAAATGGGTTGGGTTGGACCTGGCTGCCCTGGCCTGGGCCAAAAAGCTCAGACGCTCCAATGCCGCATCCTTTCCACTAGATGATTGAGAAAAAAATGCGCAGCAGTTGCAGCGGCAGCTGCCAGCAATTTTGCGAAGCCTTTTGCATAATTTACAAGTAGCAAAGGAAGCAAAAACTACACACAAAAAAAAAAAATGAAAACTCAAATGAAACTGATAATAAAAAGAAGAACTAGAGACAAGTAGTGAAAAGGCCAGCAGCGCATTGAGTGGCCAGTCTCTTCCGAGTGGGTGGCAAAGTAAGTTTAATGTTATATGCTATATGGTAATATTTGCAATTCGCTTTAATGAAATTATTCAGTTATTGCTCTATATGGACGATAGCTGCAAAAAAGTTTCGACTTTGCAACATGTGTGTGGCAAGAGCTGTTACAATTTTTAGCAACCCCCCCAAACCTATAAATATGTAAATTGGTTATGCATAATCAAGAATATCAAATAAAGAGTATAATAAGTTTTTTTACTGAAAAACATTACATTTAACTCAAGCAACTATCTGTATGATAAGCTTCATACATTAGCTGCATACAAAATATAACTTCTATACAGATTGGTTTGATTAGTTAGACGATATCTTAAGAAGTTGTGCCCTTCATAAATAATTTTTGAAAGGTGAAGTTGTCAATCAATGTTGAGTTTTATTTTAAGCGAAAAAACCAAAGTAATTTTTTATTTTCAATCTATGTTTATATAATTGAAGAAAAATCGAAGTTAGGCAGAAGGATTGAAATCATGGAGAAAATGCAGAGATTGTACAATATTAAAGATTTAAGTGAGAGTCAATTTTTATATTAGGTCTTTTATAAATAATCATTATTTACAAACCGTAATAAGAGCATAAAATTTTGTTGTAGGTTTTCTAAGCTTGTTGCCAAAACATTTTCATACTCAATAAACCAACTCAAAAGCGTTGTAATCCGTTTGGTTTTAAGTTCTTTGCCGTCTGAATCTCTCAATCGCATAAGCTCGCATTGCCTAGCTATCTGCTTACTCATTATGTCTGCAACACTTTGTCTACTTAACATTTTGTGCAACGACTTTGGCTTACAAAACTTTGCATAGTTTTTTAATTTTAATTAGCCAGCTGTGTGTGTGTGTGCCGAGATCCCGGCACCTCGGCACCTCAACGACCCGTTTTCTCAATCCTCAACCCGTACCCCTATCGGGCTGTTGGTTACTTATCTGGGCAGTTTTCAACTGTTGGCTGCCTGCCTTACGCTCAATTTCTTTTCTCACTCGCCTGTTTCTGTCTCAGTCCTATCCTATCCTGTCCTGTCTCCCGGAGCGTCGTCGTCTTGGCAGTCGCTTGCCTGACCGCCAGATAAGCGCACAAATTTTCAAATGGACAGCGAGCTCGGTTCTTGCGTCTTGTAATCTGCATATAAAGATTCCATTCTTGCCTCAGCATGGGTAATTAGTGCATTTTAAACGTCTTTTATTATTTGGCCAGTTGGCCCTGCGCAATTTTCCAGGCTATTTTAAGAGTTATGGGCATAGATAAATGGATTAGCTCGTACTCGGCTTTGACGGGCAACAAAGTTGCGTTTTTTACTGGCCTTGTCTGAGCAGCAGAACAGCATAACACTTGGAAACAACACATAACATCTACCTCAAGCACGCCGATCAACACATGCCCTTGCAAGCCGGATTCTTCCTAAGTCTATACGAAAAAAAGTAAGTTTATTCCTGAAAACTTGGTAAGCAAAAACATTTTTCGGTTAAGAACTAATCATAGTAGTACCTTTTGATGCGATGGATGTTTAAACTTTAAAGTTTTCTTGTTCTTGCTGTTTTCTCAATATCATACTCCTTCTTAAAAGTGTAGCACGCTTAGTAACAAAATGAACGTACCTTTAACAAGAGGATCAAATATTGCATAGGCTTCAGGAACATCTTAGTACCTTTACCTCCCCCTCTCGTACTTTTTCTAAGTGTTAGCTAAACTAAGCGCAAAACGTAGTTAAAGTCAAGATCTGACGGGTAAACGCAGTCAAACGTGCGATAAATTCAAAGCGTAGACCAAAAAACAAAAAAAAAACCAACTGACATGGAAATAAAAGGCACAAATGTTAATTGGTTTGTGTCAATCTTCCAGCACATTGCCCAGCGGCCAATGCCAGAGAAAAAGTGAGTATGAGAGAAAGAGAAAGAGGGAAAATAAGAAAAAGAGTTTCGCCCAGAAGCCTTTGGTTGCCTTTACGATATAGAAATACATTTAATGCGCTCGACAGATGAAGTTGTTTAGGTGGTAAATTGTCTTACGCTCCACTTGAGTCAAGTCTAGGTTCTAAACTCTGTTCTGGACCGACGATTTTTCGATTTCGCCTTTTCTATTTTTTTTTTTTAATTTTTTTTTGCAATTTTCATTTCAATTTCTGCTTCTTTCGCTGAAAGGGAAATGATGTTTTGCTTTGGTTTCGAAGCATGCTCTATTAGAGGAAATTCTGCGATCCTCACCTGCCTCTGTCTGACACTTTGTTGCAAGCTGCGGCATCTAGTACTATGACGGAAATGCGCGCGGTATTTTGAGAAGCAATTTCCTGAACAAGGCTAGGTGGAGGGAAACGGCAACGAAAGGTGGACAACAACCATTGCAAAAATGACATCTGCATGAATTTTGAGTGGTAATATTAATGCATTCAAGAGATTAGGTAAGCAGATGGCTTGACTTTTCTGATTAACATATTCTAAAGATTATGTGAGTTTGCTGAAACTTTTATATAAAATTCTAAGTTATTCTATGTATATAGAATTTTAGGGATTTCAATAGTTTGTGAATTTAGTTTGAACTTTAGGATGCATTTTTATTTAATTTCCAAAAATCATTATTTATGCGATTCCTTTGCATTTATTTTGTTTTACATAAAATAAACCTGAATGAACGATTAACAACTAAGCTTGAGATTTAAATATACTGAACAGGCAAAGACAATCAGTAAATGGTGTTGTTAAATAAAAAAGTTATTGAGTTTCGGCTTACTTCTTATCTATACTATCTGCACTATTAGTTTTGCAGTTTTACACCATAAATTATCAGAAAAAACCTAGCACACAATTTGTCATGCCATTTGGGCTGTATCACTTCTCCATTCTCCTGGGCCACAGAAAAACCGATGGTGTTCTGAGCACTCTCTCTCTCTCACTCTCTCTCTCTCTCTCTCTCTCTCTCTTCACTCTTGATACCTGCCAAGGCCTGGGCCCAAAACATTTGAAAAATGATCAAAAAGCGAAAATGCCGAAAAGCACTAAGAACCCAAACCCAAGTCGAGCGGAGCTTCATCGCTTTGTTGCCTTTTTGCAACTTGGCCGCCGCCAGTTGCAAGTTGCCATCCATTGCCATTTTGGGGCGCAAATCCCTTCAAGTTTTGTTTGATGTCCCTTAACTACTGCCGCTGCCGATGCTGCTTCTGCCGTCGATGTTTTGCCGCCGCTGCACGCTCCGTCCATCAAGTCACGGCTGCGGCCTCCTTTGCAGTTGGGCCAACGAAGCCGCCTCAACTTGTACAAATATCCCAAACTGTCCAAAATGTCTGTTCAAATGTCCAAGGCGCAACTTTTATGGGCAGCGGACAAAGTTGATTGCACTTTGTAAAGCATCTCTGTTTCGGTGACAAAAGTTTTTCGCCGTCAGCTTTGATGCACAGCTGGGGACAGACACACGAGTAATTAACACCTACGTGAAAAGCAAGCATTGGCACATGGATATATTCTGTAGCTGCGAGTAGCTACTTAAAAGTGGAAGCAACAAAACAAAAGTCTGTGTAAAATGATGCTGAACAATGGTTCAGCAAAATATTTACATGCAGCAATGTTGCACAAGTTTTGAATATTTACTTAACATTCGAGATGGAAGCGTGATATGACAAAACCAATACCAGAACTCCTTGTGGGTATAAATGTAGCCGTATAAGGATAAATAAGAAGCTAAGATTAGTCAAAAATTAAACTTGAAATTTGTTGCTTACACCATTGCATTACTGCATTAAGGACGTAAGATTTCAATGTCAAGTTAATAAGAACTGGATATGTAATTTAACTAATTAACTAGAAAGTTTAACTTAAACCACCCATAAAAGTTGCGACCTTAACTTAGGTTTTTATTAATTTTAATCCACTTCCAAGAGATACAATTTTATACAACGAATTCGAATTCGTGAGGACATTATCTAAAATTGATTCGTAGCTTAAAGTCTGTTAAATTTTGCAAGAATATTTACTTATGTTATATAAAAACTAAGTACAATTATCCAAATATGCCCCATATTTTGCACACCACAAACATTCATTTTGTTTTTCCTTTTTTCGGACACGGTCTCATCGCCAACTTAATCATCAAGTGGCTGCATCCAAAAGCCAAGCCAGATCTTCAATACAGCCGCTTGACGGCCGCACTCCTGCGGTCCTCCAGTGGCACAACTTTTATCCACCACGACTGCCTCTGTCTTCTGTCTCGGTCTCAGTTTCTGCCCCTGCCTCTGTATACTTCTTCTACAGGCACGTCAAGTGTGTGGTCTTTGGATGCACTGCAGAGCGACAGTCGCTGATACGCACACTTCACATTGAATTTCCATTTGTTGCCAGCCAACAGAGCTAAAAGTGGCCAAGCTGCTACTACTAGAAGAAGCTGAAGCTGGAGCAGGAGTTGCAGCTTGCAGCTTGGAGTTGTAGCTGGGCAAAGATGCGTTGCGTTGTTGGCTGCTCCCTTGATTTCCATCGATTTTCTAGACACTTTGATTGTTTTATTGTTGCATTAAGTGCCCGGTTCCAACAACACCAACAACAGCAACAACAACTGCACAGACATCATGCAACAGACAGAGGAGCAGCCTGTTGCAACCAACCACAAAAATGCAATTGACACTTTGGTGTGAAGTGCTTAGCAATGGTCATAGTCTTGACTTAAATCTTGGCAGCTTAAGGCTATGAGGCTGCGGGCTGCAACATCAAGCTAAGAGCTCTCGGCTCTGAGTGTTCAGTTTCTGCCTGATTTCTGTTTAATAGATACATTTGCATCTCCACCAGCCAGAAGATGCGTTGCGTTGCGCTTATGGCCATTTTGATGGGACGTTGCCACAAATGATCACGGTTCGCTGTGCTGGCATTTTTCTAGCTGGTTGCCTGCGCCGCTTGAGTGGAAAATTGTTTTCGGGTAATTTTGTGCGTGATAGAGAAGGCATGAAGGTTTAAAACGGAGAATGCCTCTGGTATGCTGTGGGTAATGGCTTCGTGTTGTTGTTGCGATTGTGTGTGTGAGTGTTTGGTGAGGGGAATGGATCGATTAACATGTTGGCAAGGTGTGAAACATTAGGCTTTAAAACGTTTTCAGTTAGTATGTAATCGGCCTTTAAGTATGGTGTGAGGGAAATTTCTAAAAACTTTGTGAGGGCAAATGTCGCTATTCGAAAAATCCGCAAATACTATTAGTTGAATTTCAAAAAGTGTGTACATGAAACTCGTACAAAAACACAAAACCATTTAGGATAAAATAGTGGCAAATGGCAAATAGCAATATATGTAGCCATATGCTAATCAAAAGGCTGAACACTTTTGTTTTAACCTAGGAATGTGTATTAGAGCAATAACTTTGATAGCTTTCCTGGTTCATGAGAGATATGGCGGATGTAAGGGTCTAACTGAACAATTCTTAATTTCTATTATTGAAGATAATGGGCGTACATTACCAGTATTACATTATATATTGTTATAAAATTATGTATTACATTTTTTATTATAATTCATTTAATTGATTTTTAAATACATACATACAGACAAACCTGGATAATGTGAACAAAACGAAATTCAAAATTTTGAAATTTTTTCACACTATTCAGGTTGTTCACACTATCCAGGATTTTTATTTTATTAATAAATTGATATATATGAGTACTACATAGTTAAATAAAACATTAAATTTGAAGGTTTTATTCAAATTCACTTTAAAAACATCAAAATAAAGTCCACTTCCATAAAAATGTATTAAAATAACTTTGTATGTGTATGTAGAACTTTCTACATATTAAAAAATTCAAATAAATTCGCAAAAACTTTTTTTACGAATGTCGAAGCGACAAAAGGGCAAATAAAATAAATGAAAAAAAATTTAACGTTAATACTAAAAAGGTATTTTTTCAACCTGGATAGTGTGACAAAAAATATTTTGTTCAGACTATCCACGTGTTCACACTGTCCAGGTTTACCTGTACTTACTTACAATTTTAATCATCACTGTGATCTGAACTAAATTAAAGAAATCTGGTTTATATCAGGCAATCGAGGCAATCTTTTTCTCAGTGTCGAATTATCTTCTTTTTTTCGCTTAGGCTGCATAATATGCATATATTATATGCCTTAAATATAAGCTTTAACTATTAAAATATCTCTCTCAATTAGACAAAACACGGATCCTTTTGCTTACACGGTTTTTTTCTCTATATTCTATACATATTATATGTTTATATTTTCTCTATCTGTATCAGTTTAAAATATGAACAGTATCTAAGCTATTGTTCAAATAGCGCCTGTTACTGTCAGTGACAAAAACTAGGTGGACAGTAAATTCATATGTTGTATGTTTGTACGTAAATATGTCGCTGCATGTGGAAAATGCTAATGATTACCAATGACCAGCAGTCTGTCCACGATGCGCAATGGCTACAAAAGCAAACAACGCAAACAACTGCCGCGTACGCAGATACAATTCGCCTTTGGGGGCAATTCCTTTGGCTCTGGCTTTTTGCGCCGTTGCGATTTGAGTGCAGCGATGCAATCGCTGTCCTTTTAGCGCTGCGGTTTAAACCTATTTTCTGTTTGCAATTGCCGCACACCGCTACGCATAAAAAACAACAACAAAAATAACAGCAACAGCTACGTGTACTGATATAGCTTGCAGCGACCTGGAGGCAGACGAGCCTACGTGCTGCGATAATTGCCACAAGATTTGCCTTGAGCAACATGAATAATTTCGCACGCAAATTATTTATAATATTAACGCCAGAGTTGGGACTGAAGCTGGCTATAGTTCAGTGCAGGGCAGGAGAGCAGGAGGGCAGGGGGGATCGCAAGAGGCGAGTGCGGTCAACCACACATGCAGGAGTTGCAGAAGCAGGGATTGCAGATGGCAGCTATTAAAAGCACAGCAGACATTTTTATTTTTCAAAAAGTTTGGCAACTGTAACATCGTATGGCCTACGATAACAGAGAGTTGCGTGTGGGTGTGTGTGTGTGTGTGGGAGGGGTAACTAAGGAGCTTTGCTGCTGTATGTGATTCTATATGTGAAAACCAAGGCACAGCGAGCAGAAGTGAGGAATACTGGAACTTCAATTGTCAGTTTGAAAGCATAAAATGATATTAACGTCAGCGAATGCGGCTCAGTTTTTGATGGCTTTGCGGTCGTGTGCTGCCATCTGGGATGGGACACGAGGTGCCAAAAGGTCAAGATTATTGCGCAGAAAGATTGCAGAAATGGTAGCTGGTAAAAATAGGTAAATATATGTATGTATAAGACAACTTAATGGAATCCTTACAATCTTCATATTAAATCTATACCTCTGTATAATATTTTTGATGATTTCAAAATTTCTTATGTGAGTACAAAAGCGAAGACGCTTTTTACTTATGAGTGTGGTATGTTTCAAAGTCAGCTGTATCTTCGGTATTGTTTTATCAATTATTAAAGATCTTATTGCTTTAAGTACATTTTGTTAATAATTTAATGAGAAAAAAGTCGCAGCTGCGTGTAAAATTGGTGTCAAATTTAATTGCAACAGTCGTAATATCGGTCAGTTTTAATGCCAGCTAAGAATCGATTACGCTTTAGGGCCACACACCGATTTGGAAGGGTCAATAAAAGCTCCTGCTTATAAGATCATAAAACGCAAAACTCAATTACAACATTTGATGCTCAAGGCCACAAATAACGTAAGTTACGATGCGTCAACATTTTGAACACGTCCGTTGAGACGATGAGACGGCACCTCGTTCGTGGTCCGAGGCAAGTGATGCATTGCTTTATTACCAAGAAACTAAGGCGAGACCCACTCACAGGCTGACTGCTGAAAGCTGACTCTGGGTTTGGAACTACTACAGCTGAAACTGAGTGCGCTCCCTGTGTCTGTTCGGTATGTGTATAGACTGCAATATGCATAATTATGCGCTGCAACGCCCTCTGTCAGCGGCTCGGCGACTGTCCAGTCAGCAGGCGGTTGCTGCCGCCAGGCTGCGACAGGCAGCATCAACAACAACTGTGCCTGGTATCCTTAGCGGCTCTTTTGCACCATTCACTGGGCTCGCTTTTAGCGCTAGGCTGTCTTGTCAGCAGGATTAAGCAATTTTCAGCATGGTTTGCGCTTTTCGCTTTGCCTGTCTGCGCCTCATCGTCAACGTTACTTCTGCCCGCATCGAATACTACCCCTCTCTCGCTCTTCACTCTCTACATTCTTTCTGAACCCAGACGCACAGTCGACCCACTGCCCACGTTGACAAAATAGAATCAACAAGAATAAGGAATAGCACTTTTCTGCATGCCGAAGACAAAACACTCTTGTGGGCCAGAGTTTGCAAGTTAATATCTAAGTTTCAATTAAAAGCTAAGTCAATCCGGTTAGCACTCTTTGTTAAACCAGTTGTGATTTTAAATCAAGAACTGGAATATGTACGGAACTCATCAAGAAAACGGTTCTTTAAAAACCTTTAGGTTTTTTTGTAATATGCATTTATAGTATTGAAGCGTCGCAAATTTTGTGAGAAGCTTTAACTACCCTCTAAAAGAGTATAAAAAAGAGTGAACCAACGCGTTGCTAAAATGTTGCGATGCGTTAAATTTTGTTAATTTAAGCCGCATGCAGAGGATGTGCTGCGCCCCAATCCCCTCCCCTTTAGCCTGGCGAGGTAAGGTGTTAATGTGTGGTGCGGTGTAAGGCTACAACGTGTTGCATCTTTATTAATTTTAAGTTTTTTTTTATGTGGCACGTTCTGTGCTTGTACGAAAAGGTTTGAATTGTTTTTGGTGGGTTTTTTTATTGGACAGAAAAAATACTGTTAATGATATGTTGCGGCAAGGCGTGTTGTTGTTCCTTTTCAATTTAAATTTAAAGTTTGTTTGTTGTTTAATAGACAAGTATGTATGTTAATGTATAAACATGCTCATCAGCGATCATCGCGAGATCGTGATTTTGAACTAATCTCCTTTTGAACTCCAGCTAACATTTAACGCAATACAATCGATTTTTTCTTAACTCTCTAGAAACTGCAATCTCTTGCACTTTTCTGTGCATTATCATTAAGCTCCAGTGAACTATACTCATTAACGGCTAGGCCAAGAGCACTCTGGCACATGAAAATCTTCTCAAAATGCATTAAATGCAGCCACCGTTTGCCACCGTTGGGTTAACCTCATTCACAAGCATTGAGGCTAGCCAAAACAAACTCAAATAGCCCGGCTAACTAATCAGCTGTCATGTCTAAACTTCTTAACGAGAGAGGGAGAGAAGGAGAGAGATGGAAGGACAGAACAGAAGTCGGGAGTGTCAACTGCTGGCTGCGACTGCACTTTCGAATCCAATTAAGAGTGTGAACTTGCGTCGCAAAGAAAATTAACAGCTAGATAAACAACAACAAAATTGTCACATTAAATGCGCAGCATAGCGAAAATTTGCAACAGTAGCAACAGATAAAGAGAGAGAGGGAGAGAGTGAGAGAGTAAAAGAGTAAAAGACTGAGAGAGGTGTTAAGTAGGCAGTCAAAAGCCAAGCCCAGCTGCACTTTAGTGTCAAACGCAACCAACCCAAACTGGAGCCCGATTGCGAACCCAAATCTAACTCGAACCAGAACCTGAACCAAGTTAAATGAAAGGCAACTTACCTTACGGCTGGCTGTACGCCTCATTACATAGGAAATGCTTCTGGCAGCTGCAATTATCACATTGCCAAATGGTCACGGACCACGAAATCTCGATTTGCAGATAGAGCAACGGCAACAGCAACAACGACAAGAACACATGGAACCCAACACAATCCTTAACTTACGTTTTTCCACCTTTGTTCTCTATGCTCCCGGCCTTATATAAATTTACACTTATTTTTTAACTTGTGTGTCATAATTCTCGCCAGGTTGACATTTATGATGTGTGCGCATGTGATTTTCCACATTTGCGATTTCAGTGCGATAAAACAATGAAAATGAAATCATGACTTGGTTTTTCCCATTGCAATTGGTGGATTCAATGCTTCACTCCACTTCACTTCTCAGCCCAAATGCACATGCAGGTAGTGTGAAACAATTAGTAAAAGTTTATATTTGTCTTGGTTGGTCTGTGGCGCATTACATAATTTCTTCCTCAGCGCAACTGTACATTTATAGAGTTAGTACTTGTTGGACAATCTTTAAATATTGCCTACAAAAAAACATCATTTTGTTTCCCGCAAAATTCACGTTACATTTTCAAAACACTTCTGTCCTAAAGAGTTTTTTTTGGACAGGGAGTTTAACTATTGCAATGGCTAAATGCATTGATTTAAATCAAAAAATGATGTGCTAAAAATTTTGCATTGAAAGTATAACTTGTCTTTTATTATTTAAGTGGGTCGCTGGACAATTTAATGCCCACTTGCTTTATCAGATTCCTCCTATTTCGCAGGACATTTAAATATGCTTACTATATTGACCAAATTCTCGATGCTTGATGCTCAATGCCAAATTTCCGATGCCTTTTCATCTTATGGTATATGACAGAAAGAAACTGAAGGCACGTTTCACAAGCAATTGAATTAAGTGGACAGACAAAAGTTGCTCATAAACTAAATAGGTGATGCTGACGACATTAAATAATTTTTTTCTGTTGCAATAGGCATATATAATTTTTAACATTATTTTGCATAGTTTTGTAGAGCAGATGTCCAAATTTGTTTGCCGACAGCTGCATCAAATCAAATCAGTCAATGGGATTGCCCTTTGACCCACGGTCGAACGCCTCTCAAAGTGCTCGATGCTGCCAGCATTTTCTGGCTTGTCGATTGTCAAATAAAATGACATTTAAAATCAATCAAATCAACTGTGAATTTGACAGCGTTTTGTGGTTCAACTCCAGTTCGTATCTGGATTGCCGTGAAAACCGTTGGATTGTGGTATCAAAGTGGCATACCTAACGGTTCATATCGATTTTATTTTGGTGTTAATGTATTAAATTGGCAAAAAATAAAAATAAAATAAATAATAATACATATAAATAAATAAATAAACAATTGTACTTAAAAACCACTTCACTTGCAAATGTGATGTAATACTTGTACACTGGAAACAAAAAATTAAGTATTTAAACAACGAACATTCTTGAATCAAGCTTAAAACATTCTTAGCTTTTTAGATCGCGCATTCCTAGTTTTAGAACGTCTTGAGAATGAAAGGTACACTGCTTATGGTTAATCCACGTGTATTATTTGGCACCTAATAAAGTCTCGACATATTTATATTGATGCACACAAATATTAGATTCAAATATTAGTCATACTGAATTTTAATACAAAATTTCTTATATTAACATTTGCTCTTATTTTTTTCTTGTTCTAATATTTTTTTTTTTCAAATTTTAAGCAAAATATGAAAATTGCATAACAAAATGTTTATTGTGTGTTAAATATGTTTATTTTTCAATTAATGAAACCAAAAGATCTTTGCAACTTTTGTTCTTTCTTGTTTTACAAGTATTCTCTGCCCTAATATTTAATTCACGTACCACAACCAAAACAACAAACCTGACAAAAGTCAACAGACGATAGTTTTAATTCACCAAACAATTTAAAACGACGTAACCGCAAACAACAAAATTAGCTATAAAATATAATCAAAAGTTCCCTAGGCGCCAACAACAACAAATTCGACATGTAATTACATGGAGCTAACAACCACAAGCAATGCAACACATACACACAAAAAACAATCGGTAAAGTAGCACCAAAAATCGTATTGAAAATTAATTTTAAATTAATTTTAAATGCACAAAATTACATTTTTACATTTTTGCGCAACATTCGTGACACACACAAACTAGCTATGTGATTGTAAGAGGAGTAGAGGTAAAAAGGGATCGTAGTTTTAGACCTGCAAATGTCTACAACACTTTAATCAAATAAACAGACAGACAAGGCTGTCAACTGGAAACCGTAAGCTTCAGCGCAGCAAAGGTGACCAAAGAAAAAACTAGAATTGAAAATGTTTAAGACTTATTCGAATGATTTATACCCTTTTATATGGAGTTAAGTTTAACATTTAAATAGCATACTTTTAGCAACCTTTAGTTGCAGCTGAGTTCTAGGCTTTCTTTATTTTTAACAGACTCTCTAAAGTATGCAACAGAAAATATTCTCGGTAAAGAGGAAATTCAATTCAAAAAGAACCAATGAAAGAAAACTCGCTGTGAAAACACGTAAAAATGGTTTCAAGAATTGACACTCAATAGTATTAACTGTAACTATACAATAAATTTTGCTTCAGTAGTCAACTGAACTCAGTACAAATTTAATTGTTTTTAGTATACAGACAGACAGCATGGCACACAGGGCTCGAATGCATTTCTATTCACGTGCGCCACCTTCCTGTCATGCATTTTCATTAGCCCCGCGGTGAACCAAGTGCTCCCCCTACGAGTTACATACCCGAACCTCAGGCGCGTGAGTGGGTGCCAAGTGCCCAAAAGCAATTATGCCGAACGCTTTCTGCACAGCTCAAGGGAGCAAGGTGGGTGGGTTACGGTTTTGTGTCAGTCAGTTAGTCTGTCAGTCATTATGGCTCAAAATCCAATTTCAAAGTGTTGAGTGCACGGAATGAGCTCTGGCGATGACGTGGACAACATTTTCACTGCGCAGCTGTAGGCGAGTGGATAAAGTTTACGTGGGTGCTAAGTGTTTGAGGATTAGCAAGTTATTCGAAACAGGGATAAGGGCCGTGCTATTTACAGCACGTATTACATGTCAAACATATCGCCATATGGACACAAAACCGTCAAGCACAGACGAAATTGATGTCAACAGATAAGAAATCATTTTCGATATGACATAATCGCCAGCTATCAAACGCATTTCGTTCATAAAAATAATTTTCATTAAATAGATAATCGCCGGGAGTGAAAGGTTGTGAATGGGTTAAAAACTAACAAAAACAGACAAAGTGAATTTAATTATGAAATTCAGCGTAGCGTAAACATATTTTCTTTAGAATAACATAAGTACTTTACGAATAAATGAGGAAATACACTTCACTAAAGCAAACTTATTGTAAGAAATTATTATATAAGTAGTAAACTAGCTTGCTTTGGTATACCATTCGAATCAATAATATTTATATATTAATTTTTGCGTCACAGGTAAACTTTTTAATCAATTTAAAATACCCTTGGCAATGACTCAAAAAGAGCGCAGAAAAGCTCGTGAAATGCAAATTCAAATTGCCTATTTGTTAAGTTTTATCAGTCGACGTAACGCAACCAAAATATTGAAAACTAAAAGCAATGTAGCATAAATACCTTACAATTAGCACAGTGGGTGTAATGTAAATAATAATTAATTCTTATTTTTAAGTTGTCAATTTTATTTAAAAAATACAAAAAATAATTAATGTGGAATATTTTTAAATTATATAAGGAGTTGCTATAAAATTTTTAAATGTTATTGACCCACTGTATAATATGCAAATGCAATTCAGTTCACTTCAAAATTTCATTTATATTTGCAAGGGATATGCTGAAAACGCCGACCGAATCAAGGCCCGAACTGAAACCACAGGCCCAACTGGCCCCTGAAATGTATTTTGGTATGCAAATTCCTTGTCGCATGGCTCACTCGCACCTTTATGCAGGTGCCAATATTTGTCAGTTTTTGTTTAATTAAAACATTTTGCCAATATTTTATTTGGGGCCCTGCTCGCTCCCCGTGACGCTCCCTTTTGGAGATAGAGGCACCAGCTATGTGGTTTGTATTTATAACCAAAATGCAAATGTTTCGTTTGCACAGGTAACGAAATCCAATACACATGAAATATTTAAGCCAAACAATTACGACAGAGAGAAATGGGCATATACAATTTATGCACACGCATCGTATACGTAATGCTGTCTTCCCATCCTTGCAATTTGCATATTTGGGTAACGTTTTGGGGTTAATGTTTAAAATGTTTAGTTTTTGAGCTTGGTGCGCACTGCGCTGTTAAATAAAAATAATTTGCTTTATATGTTGATATAATCAATTTTGCATATTCCTTATAATAATTTACAATATTGTTGACTACTAGACCATATTTTTGGCAATTGGGTTTTCGCATCTAAATTGAATTTGTGTATGGGTTTTAAGAACTTGGACAATATTGAACAAATTTTGTATTCTATTGAAATGCTGACGTGATGACGTTTAATTATATTACAGCGCTTTTTGGAATAATACAATTTTATTCTTGTTTTAAGATTATCCAACCACTTTCTATTTTACCTGTTTATATTTAATATAAAATTAAAATTTCTCTAGTTAAGTGAAATGAGTTAGACATATATATGTATATACAGATGTACCTACGAAATGGAAATAAATAAAACTCCCAGGAAATAAGTTTGGCAATTTGACAGTTATTCCGAAAATTGCATTTGCACCGACTAATTTTAGGACACTAATAACTATAATTTACTGGCCTACAAAACTGTTGCCAAAACGAGTCGGGCAACGCTTCAGTTTCAGTTGGCCCAAAGACAATAAAGTCCATTAGTGGTATTTTGCATACGCTAAAAGCAAACAAAATTCATACCAAGCAGATCAGGAGTAGAGACAGCTAGTTCCAAATTGTGGTCAATGGCAACCAACTGGTTTGAGGGGAAGGTTGGGGGAAACTCATATAATGACCAATAATTGGATGCGTCTGACTAACACATTCACATTTTGGACGGGAGGTGTCAAAAATCAGCTTAGTGGGTATCCCTATGGGCGATAACAGCCACACAGACCACAGTAAAAACGACTAAAAATGGCTGCTGCCCAAACAATAGCCTAAAGCCAAATTTTCTGTTCTTCCTGCAGGTTGTACATTGGGAAATTTGTATCTAAATTTAACAAAAAACTTACCAAAAATTTAAAATATACACAAAAAAAAAAATATACTCAAATTCTTAATTCTCTATTTAAAAAAAAACAAACACAGCTTGCAAGAAAATTTAAGTCCTCTGGAAAGCACATGCTTCTCGCTTTTCATAATGCGTTTCTTTAAAAGTGTTAAGGTCTGGATAATTGTAGAAAATAATACTATGGACTGCATTTTACAACAATACAATATAAGCAAATCTTTTAGAGCTTTCGTTTACTTAAGAAAACCCAAATCAATTTCTTCTTTTCAACTGCAAGGCAAAATAAGTTTCGATAGGTGAAAGAATATTTAATTTCCAAGCCATATGAAGTTTGCAATACAAACTGTATAAAATAATACAGGATACCATGAAATAGTTATTTAAAGTGGATGTAAAAAAAGTAAGGGGCTATTTCATAAACTGATTGGCCTGTCGCTGCACTAGTTTAAGTCCTTAACTCCTGACATAGATGTTTGAAAGGGAATATGACTAGCACTCACCTGTTTCGTGTTCTCTATTGAGCGCCAACGTTGACACATTCTCCACAAGCTCCTCATTGGGTTCATCATCATCATCTTCAGCATTATCATCATCAGCTACAACGGCTCCAATCGGGCTATTGCAGTTGTTTTTGACATTGATGTTGTTGTTTTCGGCCCTGTCAGTAGCATGACCATTGCCGACCTCGATGACACTTTTGACCGAATCTAGTGACGACGTTGCTGATACCAAAATTGGCGTTGTTATTGGCGTTGGTGCCAATGACGATGACGATGATGACGCTGTTGATGCCATCGATGAGCTGGCACTCAGAACTATGCCATTTACTTGTCCCTGCTCCCCTATGGCCACCTCGCCCTCCACCTGTCGCTGTTGCTTTCCGACATTGGGCAGCTTATGGCTCTCAAAGTGAAGCTCATCCTGCAGTAGGTCAACAGCTTGGGCGACAAGATTGTCATTGTTGGCAGCAGCAACTGTTGTTGTTGTTACATTGGGCAGATCAACGCTGGCCAACGTGATAACTGGACTGACTTCTGTTTGCTCCACGCCCACAATTATACGTTCAAGGGGCTGGGGTGCACTTAACTCCAAACTGCTGCGTCGCTGTGTGGGCGTAGGTTTGCCACCCAGTCCCACATCGCTGCGCTTGCTAGGCACCGGTGGAGGAGCTGTTTTCGGTTTGACCAAAACAGGTGACATTTTAGGCTTTGTACTAGGCAGCGGGGGTTTTGGTTTGGGTGCTGTCTTAGGTGCAGCTGCCTCTACGACCCCGTCTTGCTTTGGTGAATCTATAATGTTTTTGTGTAGCACGTAACCCAAATCGTCCTCGACAACAAGCATGTTTATTTCAGGAACAGTAGTCTCTTCGGCAATCGTCTTAATATCAAGCACTGCTTGCTGCTCTGCTTGCTTCACGACGTCATCCTCTATAAAATGCAATGCTTGTTCCACTACATTTTCTACAAGCTTCTCTGCATGTTGATGCACTTTAGCCTCGACCGACTCCACTGCTTGTCCGTCGTCTTGCTCAAAAGCGCTCAGATCAAAACCTTGCTCATCATCAGCGAGCTCTAAGTTATAAAGTTTCTCCGTTTCTTTTTTAACTTTCTGATAGCTTTCGATAATCTTTTGCGCCTCCTGTTCGAGACGCCGCTCCTCGTCGGTCTTTTTCAGCAACTTGGCACCCTTTTTACAGGCTGTCTCTTTGCTTTGCTCCAACCGCTTAGTCACCTGCTTTTCACCATCCTTACTTACAGTTAAAATCTCGCCGAGTTCCCGTTCTAGCGTGGGCAACGCATTCTCATCCACTGGTTGATCGTTGAGGAGCTGTTGGCCTTCCAGATAGGTCTGCTGTTCGACCTGTTCGCACTCGGTGTAGCTGAGTACACCGTTCTCGGACAGCTGTAGCTGATTTCCACATTCAGATAAGGTCAGAATACCCGTTTCAATACTCTGTTTATCCTGTGGATTGTCTAGTCGCTCCATTAAACGCGTCTCTGCCGAGACGACGGTGGCAGGCAACGGCTGCAGCTGCTCGACGACGTCCAGGTCGAGCAGATTGTCGTTGCTGCTGATATTCTTGAAGCGTGCACTGCTTGATTTTGATTCGGTGCTGGTCAGCAGCTTCTCCTCACCGGTAAGCGCATCCTTAGTTCTCAGTTCGCTAAGCGTTTGCTGCTCGCTAACAACGCGACGCTCCTCCCGAACGGTCGTTGTGCTGATTGGTGGAATTGATGTTTCTTTACGTTCCTCATACGGTTGCAGTTTGAAGGCTATGTCAGAGGAGGGACTCAAGAAACTAGAGGAGCTACTGCTGCTGGTGGTACTGCTTGTCTTTGTGGTAACCAGTTTTGTTGTAACTGTGCGATGGGATTTTGTGGAACTCTGCTGACTACTTTTGCTGATTTCCTCCTGCGTGCTGGTTTTTTCCTCTTTGTGGTTCGTTGAGCATCTGCTTTCCTCTAGTAGGTCAACTGTTTGGCCAGTCTTATCAACACTAGCTGCGTCATTGGCAACTATCTTATCGTCGGCGATTTCAGCTTCAACCACTTGGACTTCCATTTTTGCTGGCAATTTTTGTGGCTGCAACTTTTTCAACTCGTCCACAAACGCACTGCGGAAAGAGACAACGAATAATGTCACATTAAGTAATTCATATGATTGCGCTCTTATCAATATGTAGTTGTTGTCTATATGTATGTTAATTGATTTGGTTTTTCACCTGTTTCTACAGCAAACGGAAATTGGTTCGTCAGCTGCCTGTTTTGATTGCTGCGCAAAAATATATGACTGCAAGTACAAAAACCTTTGTGTCTCGCTTCCAATATAGAACTAATTGGCCTAAACGTTCGTTAAATTCATTTTGCCATTATTTCTTATCTACCGAACCGGTGCGCATAACAAAATTTTTGTGGCATTATCAGTGCGCTTGGCGGTATTAGTAAACACACCGGTATTTTTCACCATATCAGACTGAATGTGTGAAAGTTTTGTTTTATTATTGTACAGAATATATTTGCACATTTCTATTATAAGTTAGTACAGGGCTGGCTCAAATTCCGACCAAGAGATACCCTTAACTAGAGATGGGCAAGAGCCGTGTCGCCGATTAAAGCATGATGTGCTCGTACTCAAAAAAAAAATTTAATCCGATCGGTTTTGTAAAGCTATTAAGGCTATTTGAAGTTTGTCGGGACATCTAGCTCTACCGGCACTAAAACACTTTCCAATAATAAGTAATAATTTGTTAATTTGTTCCATAGGAATAATCAATTTAAATTTAGTTTAATAGTTTAAAGAAACCTCATCAATGTATAAAAATGTGAGCGAAATACTTTCTATGCCTTAAAAAATATTTACCTTTACAAACCTTCCCCCTTCATTTGATCTATTCCCACCACTAAAAATGTATGTATCGCCATTTTAGCTTAACTACAATGCATAGGTCTTAATCTCTTTGGACTTACCCATTTGTAAGGGATTGTGGCTCTAGCGAAGAAAACTCCTCCTCAACTTCTCCAATGGTGGGCAGCATACTCGAATGCCAATACATGTTGAAGTAAGCCTCCGAGGGACCCGGTCCATTGATAAGTTCCGGTGGTCCTAGCTTCTCGCCATCCTCACAAATGTACTCTCGCTCAGCGGTATCCACATCATCCTGTTCAATGTCATCGTCATCGCTGCTAGAGCTTGAATAGCAAGTGTTGCTCTGACTACCGTCTACAATCTTTGTGCACTTGCCCAGAACCAAGGGTGGCGGGGATTCCCTAGCAAGATCCGTTGCCTCCGCAGCCGCAGCTGCCAGCAGTGCGCCTATGCCACGTGGCGCCTTCGGTGAACTTTCCTGCTTTTCAGCTGACTCCTGATTATGCACCAGATCAAACAAACTGGGCAGCTTATCATCATCCTGTGCCTTGCTCTCGTAAGTCTGTATTTTAAATCGAATCTCTCGATTGCTGGTGGGTGATGGTGTGCTGTTTACCGGCGTGCTAGCAGGATTTCCATTAGATGATGCTTGCTTAAAAGTCTGCATGCTTAGCTTGGGCTGCTGTTGAGGCGGTGTCGTTGGCAATGCCTGCAGCTTTGGGATTTGCGTCTTTGGCAGTGACTGAACGCGCTCGGGTGGCTTTGGCTTGGGTCCTTTGGGGGAACGTCCGTTGCTGCTGTTGCTGCATAAAGAGCTGATTGATTCTGTGGAGCTGGAGCCGCTCCTGGAGTTGTTGTTAAGCAGCACTGGGATGTAGGTGCGTTCGGGTGTCGTCCGAGCTGGTGCTTCGGCCGAATTGGCACGCTGCAGGAGTGCTCTCGGATACCCTGGACTTGGACTAGAATCCTTGGACTTGCTGCGATAGAGTCCTAATTTAAGATCCGTTTCAGACTTTTGCTTCTGAAGAAGGCGAGGAATGTTGGAACTAGCTGTATTGGATGACTTATTAGCTGGCGGTGACTTTTGCAAGGGACTCGTAACAATGGGTATACGAGATTTGAGCTGCGGTGACTGTAGCTTAATGGGCTGGAGATGCAACTTAATTTCACCTTCAGTTTTTGCACGTGAGAAACCAGGACTTAAAAGCTTGGCTTTTGGTATCTTGGTATTATAGTCCCTTATATCTCTGGACAACTCATTTGTGGGCGTTTTAGGTGACTCAATCTGCTGGGTGGTCGTGTCCAAGGGTACTCTTGGAGGTGCTACCTCAATGGGCAACTTACTGGGCGTTGGAATCTTTCGCGGCATGGGTATTATGGAACGCTTCTTGGACTCAACAGTAGCTAGCATCGCCCGTGGCTTTGGTGTGGGAGTACCCAATGGACTTTTGAGCTCCACATTTTCATAGAGATTTACTTTCTCGGTTTTGAACTCGACATTCTCATAGTTGTTCCCTGGTATGATAAGCTTTGGCTGAACGAGTGGCTGTTCTAGCTGAAACTCCTGCTCAAGCAGTGTGAAAGGCTGCACAAGCTTAGCCAACTCGGGATCGTTGAGTGTGTTGGCCAGTTCCGTGTCGGAGGAATAATTAGAGCCCATCGAGAGCTTATCAATGACTGTGGAAATGGTGCTTGCCGTGTCATCCGATTCTGAACCAGCCTTTAAGGACTCGGCAAACAGATTAATATAGTACTCTGCATCTGGCGGGGGAGTCAGTGGCTTCTCCACAGCTGCCAGCTGCACAGTGGAGGTTGGGCCCTCTTTGGAGTTCTGTCGCTTGACCAGCTTGCGTGGTGGCACTGGAGGCGGTGGTGGTGGTTGTGCATTCACTGAAATGGTAAGCTCGGTCAGCTGTTGTTGCTCCTCCTCGCTGGGTGGCTTTCGACCGTGGCCATTACACACAATCAGCTTGATAGCTACATTGTCCTTGAGACAGCGCACGCAATCTATGCGAGTCATCTGATTAACTTGCCTCCCATCTATGCTCAGTATTTCATCGCCTTCGCGCAGATGGCCCCAGCTTGTGGCTACCTTGGAGGCGGGACTATCAGCGGCGCAGGATTGAATGTATAACTTCTGGACCAGCTCCGTGTTGCGTGTGCCGCCCTGGAATTTAAGGCCAAAGCCCAGACGCTCACCTGGCAGGCGGTAAACAGTAACGTGCTCTGTGCTGCTGTCTGACTCTATTTTCTGATCCTGATGTTGCTGTTGCTGGAGTAGTTGCTGCTGCTCGTTGATGGTTAAAACGGTTATGAATGAGGAGTCCTCGGCCACGGAGCTTTGCCGTTTGACTAGCTTCTTCAAGTGGTTTGTGTCTTTGGTGGACGATGTGGGATCGTCGACTTCAACAACGGTTATGTAGTCATCGTCCGAACATGTTGGGTTTGTGTCATTGCTTTGCGACATTGGTGTTGCGGTTTCTGTTGTTTCTGCTGTTGAAGACATTTCGAAGTTTCGAAGTCGAAAAGCTTACAGCATGGAACCTTGTTGATCGCTTTGGTTTGTGCCTGCGCTAGACCGCTTGCTGTTCGGGCTCGGGCATGCGCTGAAAAGCGTTGGTGAATATTTTGCTCGGTGGTTACCTGAACTGCACTTGATTTTGTAAATTTTGGTTGTTCGGTTTTAGTCCGAGCTGAGTTCGGCTGTAATCTTAGGATTTTTGTGCTGCAAAAACAAAAAGAAAAAATTTGGCGTTAAAATTAAAATATGTATTTATATTGTAAGCTTAACGCTTAAATAACCATTTGTATATAATAAAATCACACATTTACATTTTAAAGCCGTTATTATGAACATTCAATTATTGGCCTCACCCCACATATATCACTTTT
Organism: Scaptomyza graminum; assembly: GCA_018901835.1. NCBI lineage: Eukaryota > Metazoa > Arthropoda > Insecta > Diptera > Drosophilidae > Scaptomyza > Scaptomyza graminum. The sequence continues at coordinate 2,166,950 of JAEIFL010000314.1, forward strand.
CTTTTCTTTCAATCCAGCCAGGCACCTAGCCATAAACAAGCAGAGACAATGGCGATTAACTTGTTTCACGAACTTTCAAATGCATTTCATTTCAACACCGAAATCCCACACTAACTTGCCAAAAACTATCAACAGTTCACAACTCTGCTCTCCGCTGCACCCTCAACTCAAGCTATTTCCTTCCTGCGCACGACATAAGTCAGCAGCAGCAGCCACAACAACAATACACAGCAGCAAATGGCAAAAACAACAACTGGCAATTTTTTTGCTACCGCAAATTCAAATGCGCTACGAACAACAAAAAAAAACTTTGGGCCAACAATTTATGTCAACTTTCTTTTTTATCAAACAAAAAGAAAGAACTAAAGGAAAATAATCAAAAAAAAAATATAATGTATATCCGAAAACAAAATTCCAAAGATTTTTAAAGTAACCGCTAAATCTGACAACGACTCCCACACGAAAAGTTGCCTAGTCAGGTGGGTTGGGCCGAAGACGCTGCGATTCAACAGATGATTTAGCAACGGGTTTTTCTTTCTTTTCACGTTTTGCGCCCAAGCTGCAACATGCCACAAGAAAGTTGCTAAGATGCCAAATCTTGTTGTGGTTCCTCTTCTTATGCTTGACACCAAACACACATTTTCGGGCGGGCTATCGAAAATAACGTATTTCAACGAGCCGGCCAAACAGGTGAGCAGCCAAGCAACCAACAGCGGCAGTTCCGACACCAGTCGGTTCAGTTCTTAAACTTGTTTCAATTTACTGTTCAATTTTAGTTACCCTTCATAAAGATGTGGGGACATTTTTAACCTATAGCGTTTAATATAACGATGGTACAACGAACGGAAAATCAGTCAATAGTATTCCTTGAGCAATGTTAGAAATAAATACACAATAATTAACATTGGACAAAAATTAAAGACCGTATTCAACTGTTTCAATAATACAAATACATATATACAATGTGAAAATTATGATTTTCATTATCTCAAATTGAATGTATGTGAAGAATAGAATTTAATGTAAGATATTTTACATATTATATGTGCACAAATGAAGATTTAGCTTAAAGAAAAAGGTTTTTTCTGACATAATTTAAGTTCTCTAAAAAGCATCTTAGTCGGAACAAAAATTGTTCTACCTGGCAACATGGGATTAACTGACAACGTTTAATGAACAAAAAGGGACGTTGTGATTCGAACAACTACATAATTGAAGGGTATGTAAGCTTCGTTAAGCTGCTCAGCATATCTTTTGTGGCATATCGTCTGTTTCTTTTTTATGTTTGTTACTTTTCTGGACGCCTCTTTTATAACTGTTGTTTTAGCTGGGACTGGTGACGAACGGGGTGATTACCAAGCTGGATTTACGCTTGCGGCTGTGTACATCACAAGTTTGGAATCAGTTTCATTATATAAATTGTTACCTTAAGACAATGTGGCAGACAGTTGAACGGTGAATCAAGTTGAAAAAAGATAGATAAGGAGAAAGATATAAACAGGGATAGAAAGATTGTGACTGTGATATAATTTCTGTTGCAACGACTGAAATTGGCTTTAAATTGCCACAATTTGTGGCGCATCATGTCAAAGGTATTTTCTGTAGCTGCCAGATAAAATAGCTGCTAGCCATGCATTCGACTTCAATTAGACTGGCAACCCAAAAGGCATCCGATAAACGCTCCATAACCCTCTTGCCACCTGCCCCTCTTGCCTCACCACACCATTCGTCATGCCATTTGGCGTCTGTTGGACGGGAGGCATAAAGTGTGTCAGCCAGGAAGCCGCGACTGTGAGTGGCATTCCCTAGTTTACAGTTTTGTTTGCTTTCCAACGCTGCCATACCCCAGTTCGTCTATCTGACACCCTTGTCTCCCTCAGTCACTCAGAGTCCTGTGTTGACGGACGCTTGCTGTCGAGAATTTTGGCGCTACAGAGGCGCATAAATAAAAATTGTTTCAGCTCTGTTGACAATACTGCATAAAGAGTGAGAAAAGGAAAAATAAATTGGTTGCGCCATGTCAACTCTGGCAATGGGACGCCATTACTTAGATGAGCTACGAAAACGAGAAGCAAATGGGTAGCTGAAAAATTCGTTAAATTGCAATTGCACAGTTTATATTGTATTTTCAAATCAAATAAATATTGATATCAGGGCCAACTGAAAATTGTTTAGTTAACTTAGCTATTGCGCCTGTCTAATTTCCAATCACTTATTAATATTATAAATAATAAAAATCATACATAAACAAATGAATTTCACTTCCTTTTCGCTTTCATTAGCAACTTAAATGCTCGTCCAACTAAAAGCCACTTAACAAAATATGCTTTAATTAAAAACATTTATGCAAATTTCCACTACACCAGTAATACTAATAACAAAAACTAAGTGCGGCTACGAACAATGCAACAGCAGCTTCCCCTCTGCTTCACACCCCACCCTCGTCAAACACCCTATCCAACATCAAGCACTGCTTGACACTGCTTTGCCGGCACTTTGCTAAAATTTCACACCATTTGCTATGCAAGTGACCGCAGCTCCCTCGTCAATGGACAACTTCCTCTATACACCTGTTGGTGTATACCCCCAGTCCTTATTTTTCACTCTCTCCCTCTCTCTCTCTCTCTTTCTCTCTCTCTTTCCTTTGTTGAGCTCATTAAGTGCGCAACTCTACACAAATTATGGGAAACTATCTCGCCGGTTGTTATATTTTTTGCTCATGTTTTTCGCTGGTAAAATGTTGTCTCTCTTTTGCTCAAGTCAATTCAAAGCTAATGCTAATTTGTTTTGCCTTAAAGTTGCTTTAGCTTACACTTTTCCACCGCTTCGTTCCATAAGTTTGCAGCTCGAATGCATTTTAATTGCACTTTTTCCTGCTGCCGGCAACTAATAACTGGCAATTTATTAAAATGTTTGCGGCTTGCCAGCAACAGTCGGTTCAGAGAGGGGAAGGGGTTCGGTTCAGATTGTGTTTAGTATTATTTGGCATAAGTTTTGTACACAATTTTGATTAAAGAGCAAGCCTCGGCCGCAGAGTCTTGGCCAATGGTCAGCAAGGCGTGAAAATTTCTCTACCCAAGTTGCTGGCAATTTATGTGAGAAATATGCTAAAACGCCAAACGAAGCGTGGCCCAAAGACGCCTCCAAACAAAACATAACCAAAGAAAACAACAAAACTGTGAGTTGAAACCACAAGCAACAAATCTGCCACAGATCAGGGTCACTTGAACTAAACACAAAAGAATCAGTTTTTTTTGTTTAGGTATTAGGTCAACAAAGATTTGTGCTGAAATTCATGTTTTGTTATTGTATACCAGAAATAATCAAAACAACATTATAGCATTAAGGCCTTACTGCGTCGCGTCACTCTGGTTAAAGACTGTGAAATCTAGAATAACTTTAAATTTATTATCTGCACCTAAGAAGTTTTTCAACCTGTTTTTAAATTTTATTTATAAGCAGCACGATTCTTAGCGCTTTATCAAAATGATTTAAGCAACAAAATTGTACGAAAATATTATACCCACACCTAAGTAAATTGCTCTGTTCGAGAGCGTTAATCGATATGTATTAATTTATCAGAATAAATCTTCTTCAAGAATTATGACAATAGTTGAGGAACTGACTTTGAATTGTATGTTTATCGTATAGGTACGATTTTGTACGCCTAGGAATTTTACTCAAATATTTTATTTATTGTTAAAACTATAAATAGATATATTCAAAAGTCTTTGGTAAGCTTACAATATAAAAATGCTAGAAATGGAGAGCAGCATAGAAGGTGCATTTACATGAACTAAGGTTAATTAATAGTTGATTTACTTCTTGAATTTCAGCTCGGCATTGTTTAACAAAGAAACTGAAGCAAATTAACGGAATGAGCATAGCGCAGAATGAAACTAACAATCAACCTATTCCAGAGGATACAGAGAAAACTGGTTGCCTTATGGATGATCTCCATCTGCACATTCTGCAACTGATTGAGGATCGGATAAGTCAACAGCAGGCTCTGGCAATGCACACATCCAAAGCACAGCTTCATTTGTCCAGAGCCCGTCTGCAGCATGGAACTTATCGCATAGCAACTGCGGCACGGTTGCCAGAATCCTTTAGACCCTACCATGCACTGTGCCGACTCCAGGACCAGAGCATGACATGGGATAGTAATTTGAAGCTTTTGCGCCTGAATGTAGAGCCAGCTAGGGGCTATCTACGGCCAGTAACAGAAACTTTTGGCGCCCTGATGCCGAGCAGTTTGCAAAAGGCGAACATCAAATGGGACCGTTGTGTGGAACAGATTGTGGAATGCGTGAATATCCAGCGGGCATTGCAATCTGTGCTCAAGTCTGTTGAACAATTGAAGTGGGCGCTGCACAGAAAGTACAATGTCTAAGAAGAATGAGCAACCAAGTCGAAAGTTTAGAATAAAATCAGTTTGTACAAGTTCTTATAATGGTTGCTTCCTTTTATAAAAGGGAGATTTGCCGTAGAGAGGGAAAGGTTTATAAGGAAACTATCCCAAGCTAAAGTGCTTATAGTTGCATTTAAAAATAATTGTTATAAATCGTCGCAAAAGTGGTACCTTAGTAAAGACGGTAAGATATTTACAAGTTGGTCTTTCGAGGCGTAGAGAAGGCAAAATTATTGGACTATAAATATTGGGGTATGGAAAATACCGAATTGATATGATATAAAACAGAAGCCAAGTAGCATAGCCATGGTGCTTGTTACATTGCGTTTTAATAATATAGGTAACAGAATTTTTAGGTGCACAACATGATAAACTTTGCACCATGTAGTGTAATATTTTTGATAGAGTTTATGCCAAACATCCACAACATGCTCATAAATAATTGAAGTCATAATCCAACTTTCATCATTTTTTGCAATAGATAGAAATGTTGATTGCAGAATTTGTATACCTATTAAAATGTGTTAAAAAGGAAGTGATGATGTAGTGCAAATGTGGGCAGAAGGAAGCTTATCTCGTTTGTTTGGTTCAACATCGACAAACAAGTTAATAAAGCCAGTTGGTCCTTTGGTTTGACAATGGCAATAGGAGCTAGAGAAATATTTTATACTCGATACCGAAGGTAAAGAGTATATTGGGTTTGTGCAATGTCCGTCATGGTGTCTGTCCGTCTGTCTGTATGTATGTTCGCAAGTTTTTTCCACACCCTTCAAGCTAGAGACTTGAACTTTGCAAATGTCTTTATCTATGGAAGGGACAGATCGAGTTCTAAGATTGGGGTTCTACGATAACTGGGCTGGCAAATCGATAAATTCGATAACTCAAAATCGATAAGTCCACCTATTCCGCACACCCTTACAGTTAGAGCTACCAAAATTGGTAGGAAGATAGCTACTGGCATCCCCGAAAAAATTGCATCAATTTTGGTGCCACGCCCACCCATTCCGCCCCCAGCCCCCTCGCAATTTTAAATCAGAAACGCCTATATCTTCCTCACTTTTTGAGCTAGAGCTACCAAATTTTGCGCCAAGATAGGTGATAAAAAAACTGCTTTTAAACTTTGGATGCCACGCCCACCCATACCGCCCTTGCCCACCCCAGCCGCCCCAACTTTTCGTTAAAAACGGGAATGCGTGTATCTTTCATGGTGTTTGAGCTACAGTCTCCAAATTTGGTAGGAAGATAACTGGTCGCGACCCCCAAAGACATTTTGGAGCCACGCCCACACATACCCGCCCAAGCCCCCTTCCCCAACCTTTAACAAACTTTGAGCTAGAGTCACCAAATTTGGTAGGAATATAGCATTTGACATCCCAAAAAGATCTGCAGGAACAATTTAGATGCCACGCCCACCCATACCGCCCACAACCCCCTCCCCCAACCTTTTGCAAACTTTGAGCTAGAGTCACCAAAATTGGTACGAAGATAGCAATTAGCATTCCACAAAGATCTGCATACAAAATTTGGATGCCACGCCCACCCATAACTCCCCCAGCCCCCCTTTCCCAACTTTTTACAAACTTTGAGCTAGTTTCACCAAATTTGGAAGGAAGATAGCTGGTGGCATCCCTATATGCATCAGGAAATTTTTGAGGCAACTTACACCCCTGCCGCATCCGAACCCCTTTGAAATCAGGCCTCTTTTTGCCGGTTTTAATACTGGTATCGAGTATATCGCAGTCGGTTGCGTCCGACTGCAACGTATCCACTTGTTAGATATGCACCAGTCATCGACAACTATATCATTTTTAACTATTTGAATTAAGAACGAACAAAGAGTTATTCCAGCCTCTTTTTGTACAACTTTTTTTATTTGTCTGTTTAAAATGGATTTTATGGGAATAGCTTACTGTTTTTATACTCGATACTGAAGGTAAAAGTATTGTAGTTGTGCAATGTCCGTCATGGTGTCTGTCCGTCCGTCTGTATGAACGCAACTTTTGTCGACACCCGTAAACCTAGAGACTTGAAACTTTGCAAATAAATTTGTCTATGGCCGGGACAGAAAAAATGTCAAGATTGGAGTTATACGCCTATTGCGGGGAAGGGAAATCGATAAATTGGATGACTCAATATCGATAAATGCTCATACATCCCCTAACAGTTCCAGTTACCAAATTTGGTAGGAAGGCATCCCACAAAGATATGACATAACTTTTGATGCCATGCTTATCCATAACACCCCCAGCCTCCCCCCTTCCCGCCTTTTAAATCTGTAAGGCGTATATAATTAGAGTCCCCAAATTTGTTAGGAAGATAGCTGGTGACATCCTACAAAGATCTGTAGCAAAAGTTTTGATGCCACGCCTCAAAACTATGCCCCATGTCCCAACGCCTCTTTAAAAACGGGAGCTAAACTCACCAATTTTGTTGGCAATATAACTGGTGACATCCCCAAAAGATCTGCATCAGCCAATCTATGAACGCAGCGCACGCCCCTGCCGCATCCATTCCCCCTTTGCAATCAGGCCTCTTGTTATTCCTTTTTAAACAGGTATCGAATATACCGCTATCGGTTGCGACCGACTGCAACGTTTCCACATGTTTTTTTATTTGTTGTTCAAAGCCATTATTTAGCATAAAAATAAGAAGTAAGCCGATCCAAATCAGGTTCACTTTAGTTTAACACTAACTGCAGCCAAAATGTTTTTGGAACAGGCTCAACACTTAAGGCACTCGTCGAGATCTAAGGTTAAAAACCCGTAACTATGTATAAGCTAAAACAGGAAAATTTGCAATGTTTTTGGTTTGAGTTTCTTACATTTTTAGCTGTACTTGAGCATGAGAATGATTGGCATCCAATTTTTTGGGATTGAAAAAAAGGTACGTGCATTGAGTATTTCGTACTCGGTTTAAGAAATTCCGAACTTCTGTAACTTCTGACACCGTTAAGTGTCAGTGTATATTTTAATGTGTCAGTTCTAAAATCAAGAGGGCTTATTTTTATTTTCAGTTCAGGGTATCTCCTAATCGAGCGCTTTTGACGAGGGCGTTCTTAATTGTTTTTGTAGTGCCCCTTGCCAATGCCGGGAATCACTTGCAGTCTAGTTAAAAATAAAACTAAATACCAAAGCGGCAGCATTGACAACATTGTCAATTTGGCCAACATTCCCCCTTGGCAGCACACCCCTCTCCCACCACCACCTGCATGTCGCCTCTCGACATCGGCAATTATGCGGCATTTTCTTTGGCCCAAGGCAAGAAACGAGTTCTGAGATATCTTTGTTTGTGTTCGGCGTAGTAGTTGCAATTGCTCGCTGCATTCGCAAGTTTTTTGTGCCGCGGCAACTACAACAAAATACCAGAAATAACTTGAAAATCCATTAAATCGCGGCACGGCCGCTGCTCGCATAGGGATAAAGATAAACTTTTGTCAACTGGCTCCTTCTGTGACAGCAGCAGCCGCAACATGGGGCAGTAGAGGGTTAAACGCTCAGGCGAATGAAACCTGCATTGACAAGTGATAACAATGTGTCAGCGATTCCGATTCCGAATGGATCGGCGACGTCCTTGGCTTCGATTTGTGCAGAGATGACGTAGGCCAAAAATGGACCGCAACGAGTTGGTTGTTGTTGGTTTTGTTTGGCTTGGTCGAAATCTTTTTCAGCTTATATATTTTGTTTTCTTATTCATTGATTTTTTAGCGTATGTTGTACAAAAAGTGAAAGGCTAATACTGTTTATACTCTGATACCGAAGGTAAAGAGTGACATGTGTGCAATGTCCGTCATGGTGTCTGTCCGGCCGTCCGTATGAATGAAAAGCTAGAGACTTGAAACTTTGCAAATATCTTGGTCCATTTGCTTGTCAGACAAAGTGTTAATATATGGACGAAACGCCCACTGGGATGCTGGAAAATCAATAATTTATCGATACACCTTGGGATGCCAATCTAGAAAGAGGAAAGCTGGTAACGTTTCCTAAGATCTGCATTGATTTTGATGCCAATCGCACCCCAGCCACCTGCTTTTTAGTTAGAAAATATCTATTTATCTCACAGTTGTTGATCTAGAGTCACGATATTTGGTAGGAAGATGGCCGGTGAAGTCCTCCAAAGATATGCATCAATTTATTTGCAGACAAATTGTTAGCTACAGGAATTAGTAATGGTATCAGAATATTTCAAGCCTAGCAGAGATCTGACAAGCCGAAAAGAAAACCAATGAGTTCGAAATTCTCAAATAAAGTTCAAGACGGGTTTGTTTAAAATACAAGAATTTATGTACTTGATCCAAGTATGACAACACTTGATTCTTATGTTCCCGAAAACTTTAAGATAGATACACCGAAGGTACAGCTTTTTTAAAAGTTGCTAATCATTCTCATGCTCCTGTATGAAATTAGAAAAAACCATTATATATTTTCCCCTTTAAGCTAATTGTGACGGGACCTCTTGTTATTGCGGCGAGTGACTTAGCTGTTTAGCCAGTTTACAAAATTATTAATTTAATAATTTCGTTTTAGCATTACAAAATGAGTTTTTTAAGATTAGATCAAGAATTATATTCTTATAAAAAAAACGATTTGAACTAAAAACAAATAAGAAATTTTAAAAAGCGTTGTATGTTTCAAACTTTAATAAGACTTCTTATGTATGATTCGAACTTAAATGTTTTAAGCGCGAATCGGGACAGTTATATAATAAAATTCTTAAATTAAAATTTTTTTTTTCTTTGGTCCGTTTGTCAACAACATTCGTTCAAGTATATAATAAAGTCACTAGTAAATGATTAACATTTTTTGAGCTTTAATTTTTTCCATAAATTTATTAAATGCTGTACAAACTAAAATATAAATCAGTTAATTAGTTATTGCAATAGCAGGCGTCTCTTGTATTGGCTGCAATCCAATCCAAGTATCTACTAACTCTGGTATAGACACCAGGGGCATTTGGCTTAGCGCAGCCGTAGCCAAAGGAGACAACACCAGCGAGACGGAAGATGCGATCCGGCACAATAAGTGGACCTCCACTGTCACCCTAAAAATAAAGATGTACAAAGAGGGCGCGAGGGATAGAAAGAGTCATGGCACCCACCTGGCACGCATCCTGACCACCTGTTTGCACAAAGCCTGCACACAGCATTGTGTCCACAATCATGGACTTGTATGAGGTGGCTCTACACTGGGCATTCGTTATAATGGGCACAGTAGTCTCCTGCAGCACACTGGAAGTGCTTCCACCCTCCCTATTCAGTCCCCAGCCTGCGACAATGGCTTGCTGATAGTCGAAATGCTGCCGCAGATTGCTGGGCAAGCACACTGGCCTCATCGACTGCACCAGTGGGACGGGTTGATCCAAACGCAGCAGAGCAATGTCATGTACCAAGGTCACAGGATCGTAGCCGGCATGAGCATGGGCAAATGCCAAAGCTCTTGTAACGCCCAGATGCGTGGAACTTCGATCCAATTGGAGCAGACGCACCGACACCGCAGACATGTCCATATCATGGACACAGTGTGCGGCAGTGAGAACATAGCGATCGTTGATCAAAGTGCCCCCACAAAACAGAAATGAGCCGCGTATCATTTGCGCAATCCATGGATATTTGTTGGAACGCACCTGAGTGCCGCCCACAATGCGAATAGCATTGGGCACACCGCAGGCTGCAAGGATACAAAGGGCAGCTTTAATTGAGCTTCCAGCACTATTTTAAGAGATAGTACTTACAGCAGCTGGCGCAACGATTGACACGAAAAGCTTTTGCATCGCCGCTTTCAAATGGCGATTGGGCGGCTTCCAGAAGCGGCGACTCATTTCCCGACAAAAGGGATGCACTGCCACCCAAAACATTTGATAAGATCTGCTGCTTTTGCCCCTCGATTAGATCATCAATGTAATCGGATTGAGCACCGGGTGCTGGTGAACTGGAACTGGAGCTGGAGCTAGCAGCGTTTATAGGCAACCTAGCGGGCTTGGCATAGCGATAGCCCCGAAATGGTGGCTTATACGCATAGTTGCCGGCACATATAGCTAGACTACCTACAAATAACAGGCAGAGTATTGTTTCGGATTTGGATTTCATCGCGAGACCCGAAACGAACGAAACGCGTGGTAAAAGTAAACTGTCTGCGAAAAGATGAATTTAACGGTTCTTATAGTCCAGCCCCATGATTGAGTCTGTGGATCATAATATCTTTAAGCCATTTAAGACCATTATAGCCAAATGATACTGTCAAAATCCCAATCAAATTAAATTTGTAAACTTAAGAAGCTAAATTTTTGCATATTTATGGACCAGTGGACAGACATCACTTGACCCAGATGGCAATGCATAAAAACCGTGAACTCATTTGTCAATTAACCCGTGTTGATATGCTAAACAAGAAAAGATAAATAAAAACGCCGCCTCAAGTCCCTAGAAACGTTGACAGCGCCAAGGGGCTCAGATCGATTTATATAAAAAATTATGTTAATTGTTATGAGCTGCTTTCTATTTTGAAATATATTTTTACGCACACTCATTAGAACATAGTTTTTGTTCCGCAAGATTTATACCTTAATTGGCAATTTGACTTAAAGGCGTTTGACCTACTAATGGTCTTTAATCATTTCGATGCTGACCTCAACCTGTCTGAACTAGAAATCTTAAATAGGTGGAGCCCTCTATACAACAAGTTCAAAAGAAAAAAAGGGTACACATGTTAAACGATCATTTAAAGAACCAAGCAACAACTGAGATGTACCGTTATCAACGGACAAGTTAACCACAAGGTAAACGGTTTCTTTTTAACAATCACAATTGATTTGGTACGAAGTCGGAAACATAAAGGTGTTTTCGAAAACTGGTATTTGTTATATTTAAAGAAGATTTTCTTACTAATAATTCAATTTTTATTTGGTTTGCAATCACGTTTCACTAATAAAAGTAAATTTGGACCCACCTGCAAAAGAGAAATAAACAATAAATATTTAATATTCGTATTAAAAAGGCATAAATATTTTTGTTTATAAAAAAGAAGTGAACGCTCTTTAAATCGCTCATTAGTCTAGTACCTTTCTCTTTATTTTATTTTCGAATTTACAACTCAAACGTGTTCCAAAAAAGACGGCCATAATTCTTCAAGGGGAAACGGAAGCGCCAATGGCAACGCCCAAACAAATCAAAGAATGAAAAACTCAAAGTCGGAAACATTTTTTCTCAGCTGTCTGGCAAATGAAAGTAAATTAACTTAAGACGTGCCTGAAAAAATCAAAATGCTAACAAGCTGGCTATCAAAATTCTGGAGATCATTAGGAGAAAATAGAAAGTAAAAAAAAAAAATAAGTTTAAATGCAGACAAAATGTAATTGGGTCAAATTAATGAAGACACAGATAAAGGCGCATAATCGAAGAAAACATAAGATGCCCGCCCAAAAAAAATCAACATAACAACGTGGGGAAGCCCAACACGACTATAATCTCTTGGCCTGTTGTGCCAACACATCGAGGGCTCAGCACACGCAAACAGAATCCAATCAAAGCCCAAAACCGAACCCACGACAAACAACAAATGATACAAGGTGCACAAAATAAGATGAAGAAGTTAACGTATGTTTGGCCAGGTGAAGGAGCAGCGTGGCGTGTATTTGGGTTAAATGCGAGAGACGAGAGCTGGCTGCGCTTCTAAATAAATAAGCAACAATTCAATAAATGTTGACACAAAACCACAAAACGGACAGAGAGACAGAAAGACAGACGGCTGGTCAGGCGGGCGGAGTTGGTTTGTTGCTTCTCTACTCCGATGTAAAAAATGTGTGCAGAAAGAAAGTCTTAATTTGTTATTTATATGCGTTCCGCTAGAATCATTGGTTGGAAAGTTCTGCAGCAGCCCAAAAAAAACAACAAAATCAAAGGCAGTCAAAAGCAAAATACCAACAACAAAGGCAAAACATGAAAACTTGTTTTATTTTTGTTTGTTGTTTTTGGTTTTTGGTTTTTTTTGTAGCTGTGAGAATCATGTTGTTGTTGAAGTCTTTGCTGGTCGTTTCTCTTTCAGAACGAAAGACTAAGGCAACAAACTTGAGCGCCATTGAGAAAGACTTGAGCAAGAAAGAAACCTGTACTCGTAACTTGAGTCTTCATTGAGTGAGAAGAGGTAAAGTCTGGTGTATAGAAATCAGCGCCTGGCTATTTATGGCCACCTTGCTGCTGTTGTTGCTGTTCTGTTTGCTGTTCCACTTGCAACAAACTGGGTCAGCGCACCAAGATGCAACTGTCCAAGAGCAAGTGGACGAGATGAGCGATTGTGTCTGCACTCAGTTAATCGATGCCTCAAATGGATCGACGGGTAGCTAGTACAGAAATATGGGAAGACGGGAAGATTGTTGGGACGAACATGCTACATACATAAATATGCAGGCTTACAGGTTGTTATTATAACTTTTGTTGTTGTATGTATGTTTGTGTGTATGTATGTTTGGCATGCGCTGTCAGGCAAATTTGTAAGTAATTATCGCATTGCTTTTCTTGTAGTCGCTTTTTGCAATTTATTTACGGTTATGTTTGGTTTGTTTTTAACTTAAAATTATGATTGTCACTTGAGCGGTGCGCTCAGCTGGGCATGAGCAGGAAAAACAGCTCGCAAAAACTCGCAAAACTTTCTCAGGCTTCATTAAGTTTCACTTCGACTGGCATTTTCAGCAAAGTATTTTGAGTATGGCACGATTTTGTTTATGACACGAAATTGTTTTATGGAGTTGTTTGCCATTTGTTAATGAGTTTTGCGCATCGTGCATTGCATTTAATTCAATTGTGAGTACACATTTGTTAAATGCGAATCATTTAAAGCGATTAATGCGTGCATTTACTCAAACAATAAACGATTTTAATTTGAAAAAACTTTAAGCATTGTTTCTTTGGATGTGGTATGCGTTTTATGCTTTGAAAACTATTAAATATGTTGTTAGGCTTAAGCCTTAACCTATTTTTAATTTATATATGGTGCAAAATTAATAAGTTGTAACTTAAATATCATAAATATGTGGAATGTGGATGTTTTAAGAGGTATGTGAAAAGTGAACAGTTTCAAAGTAAGTAACAACCCGAAGTTATTACTGCCATAGGAACACTTATAATTAAATCTGAATGGTCAAACATTTTTACTCCGCATAAATAATTCCCACACCTTCAAAAGTAAAATACTTTTTTATTTGTATGTTTGCGTATATGGCTTTAACTCAACCAGCGCCTACTAGCTACACATGAAATACCTGAAACAAGTTCGAAGCTCACTTCATACACCAAAAACAATAACCGAAACATGACTCAATATAAATCATACGAAAATATGTCTTTTGTCTATATATGCAGACTGGGCCACCTTCAACTCCATTTGACATTTGAAAGTAAACAGCGAACAGCTCAAAAGCAGCAACCACAAACAACATCGGCGAATGACACTTGAAGAAAAATATGCAAAACGAAACGTAGAAATAGCAAAATGACAGTAACAGCAACAACAAAAATACTATATAAAAACGAAAACTAGTTTGCCAATTGAGAAGTAACAAAAAGCAACACAAAATCACTCTCATTTTTATTTTTATTTTTTTGTTTATGCTCACAAAACTGCACAGAAAGCCACTGTAAATAAACATATACATATATAATCATAAAAATGTGTAACTGTTTAACGCATTTGGCTTTGGACTGGCTCCAAGCAAGCGCATTGACATCAACGCCGCTCCATTTACGGGGCAACAGCAGCAGCTCACATTACCCGCCGCATTAGCCGTCCAACGCCTTTTGTGGGTTCTATATGGCTCGGTTTGTGTGACGTCGCGACGGTGGTGGAGTTGGTGGTGGACGCTTTTTGTATGCACCACACGCAAATGTGCGGTGAGGTAATTAATAAGCCACCGAACCAATTGAAATTGAGCGTCAACTCTCTCGCCCACCGGGCATACCAAGTAGGCCCCATTGTATTATTACATTTGACGATATACGATTACGAGTACGGAGTTACCATGTTACCGAGTTACTGACCATACTCAAGACGAGTTTTAAGATTGCGTTTTGTAGGGCTTCGTTTTTTGATTTAATAACAACGAACATTTTCAAGGGGATTTGACACTTTTGGGGAAACAATTTTGAGTTCAATTATGTTTATATTGAAACAATTTTAATAACAACATTGAATTGAATAACAGCTTAAAATCAAACTCAATCTGCATTGGCTACTTCAGTCAAACATTCTTGAACATATAATTTAAATTGTCAAAAATGCTAAAAATATAATGAAAATAAGTAAATCTAAATACGCACCGTTAAAAAAGTGCGCATCTACTGGATTCCAAGCCATCAGGGCTTCGAGGGCAACAAAATGGCAGACACTCTGGCCAAGCAAGGTGCAACGGGACTCAACAGTGATACTGCGGAAGTTCCGATCTCCCTGCGAACGCTACACTCCTACATGGAAACACAAGCACGGGACACAGCAGTACTAAGGTGGACCAACACCTCTGACTGCAAAATCTCAAAAATAATGTGCAAAACCTACGACGAAAAACTAACGAAATATATGCTAAAGCTACAAAGGCTTGACTGCCGAAGGCTGGTTGGTCTCCTGACAGGCCACTGCCTAGTCGCAGTACACGCAAAAAAGCTAGGCATAACGTACAACGACGAATGCAGGAAATGCAAAGATCCAGGTGTCAAGGAAACGCTAGAGCACCTCCTTTGCAGCTGCCCAGCACTGGCAGCACAAAGACTACGCTACCTCCAAGTTCCCTTCCTAGCTTCGCTCGAAGAAGCCAGCAAGCTGGAACCCAAAAAGCTTCTGGCATTTGGCAGAAGAACACATACTCCGCAGGACTACACATCGAGATAGACCATCGAGTTAGTCCTAACCATCTCCAACCACCGGCCTCACTAAGGACCCTTTAGCGGTCTATGTGTGGCACTCCCCTGGGATTGTCAGCCGGTTTAACCTAACCTAACCTAATCTAAATACGAAATACTGGTATGATGTTGCCGAACTTACTTACTATTAAAACGATAAAGCTTCGGAACGAGAAGTTGTCGACTTTTTAATTTGAAAACGGATCGAACTTATTTTTAGTGTGAGGAATGCTTGAATTCAATATGGTTGTATTGAATCGAAAATTAAATATGAAGCACTTTGACTTTAAAAATATATAAGGATTCAATAAATATTTTATAATCTAAAACCGTTTTACATTTTTATTTAAAACACATTCTCAAATTTATAGATTTAAGTTTTTCCCCGTTGCTTTTGATACGAATCTTTTTAGATTCGACATTTTGATACGATAAGTCTTAAAATAGAAAATTTTCGTATATAACTTAAAAACGATTAACTAAAATCTGACTCTAGATCGGATATTGAGTTGTCACTGACAAAAGAGATTGTAAATTAAAAAAATATAATCTGTTCTTATTATTTCAACACAAAAAGGCATTTAGATTATAAAGCCAAGTTATACAGAAGTAATTTAAAAAATTATATTTATGGATACAATCGTCTTTTAGTTCCAAGGCTATAATACCCCATCAAAGAGCTCTGTTTTCCAAATATTTAACCAAATTGACCGGCCTTAAGTTTTATTAGTTTCACAACTATATAATTGCATTTATAACTGTCAAATAAACAATCTCTCGGCAATTGAGTTTTTATCTTTTATAAATTAAGATAAAGATTATTGCAATTACATAAGTTGAATAGTTTACATTAGACATGAGCAGTAAGAGCACGTTTGGGTATGCAAAATAAAGTGCCAGTTCTTTCGTAGTCTTTGTTCTCTGGTACGGAACTCTATTGTGCCTAATTATAAGATTAGACATATGAAATAGTTCAATTTGAATCGTCCACTGCAATTTATTTCGCTCTAAGATGTCATATTATACACGTACATACATACAATTTAAAATTGTCCATTCAGTCTAATCATGTAGTAGGTAACCATGAATATATTAATTCAAGTACAGTTAACAGTCACATTCTCCTCGTCATTTTCCCCAATGATCGGCTTAGATCAATAGCAAACGCAGCAGCAGCAGCTGATGATTGCTGGCATAACTGTTGCCAGAGCTTTGGACTGTGTAAATCATTGTGCTCCCATTCGCATTTCTCATACCTATTGTCTGATGCTGACCCACTCAAAGTGTCCATTCATGCAGGTAGTTATATGTATGTATATGTGTATGTGAGGGGTGGTGGAACGGGATGGCGGAATGACCATTAATCGGCCGGCGCTCTCATTATCATTGGCCACCGCATTTCCGCACATACTTAAAGCAGAAAAGGTCGCATGCCTAACCGTAAATCCCCATTGACCTGTATACTTAAGCGCATTGAATGAACGCGCTTACACCATTATACAGTACACTTGGCGAAAAGACCAAGCCGACAAAAGGGCCAACTATTAGATACATTTTGTACTGATGTGCAATATATTACACACACAATTGATTTTAATTTTTTCTTTTTTGGCTGTTGCGCACTTGCAATTGGCCTTTTCATTAGCTGCAATTTTGTTGCTGCTGCTTTTATTTCACTTCTATTTTTTTTTTCGCCAGCATTTAGGTGTTTTGTTTTTTCAGTTTTTTTTGCTTGGCTGAAACTTGTTTATGGCTTGCGCTCCTACAAGAATGTGGCCATAGCACAAAACTGGGTTAAAATCGTTAGACAAGCAACCAACAGGCTGCCAACTTAAATGAATGTGTGTGTGTGTGTGTTAAAGCTAGTGCCGGTTGCCGACTGAAGTTGCAGTTGCCGTTTAAAATGATTGCACAGCTAGTTGGCTAGCCCGCAAGCCAGCCAGCCAGCCAGCCTGCCTGCTGGGGTCTACATACATATGTACATATATACTTACATATAATCCATGAAGTACGGCATATGTTAAAACGCAAGAGTTTTGCATTATTAACGCCGTTTTTTAGCCGATTGCAACGATTGCCGTTTGCTACGGGCTCAAATCGATGGGGTGCTTGAAAAAACATTTCGCATACCGCAATCGTCGTAGAAGTGCTTTCAATAATTACAAAATACGGCTTACAAAATATGCAAAATACTGCAAATCTTTTTTTGCAAAATAACCAAAGCAAGCCATAGTCCTTAACTGACATAATATATACAGCAATTCATGACACATAGAACATTTTCACTTCTCTTAACGTTAATGGAGTGTTAAAGGAAATACAAAATAATAACCAAATTTAAATATTAACATTAAATTCATTCCATAGGTCACTTGTGTGAAGACGCTTCAATTTTCTGCTCGTTGTGTTTGATCCTAAGTGGTTAGCCTAAAGAGTGACATGATTGTAAAGACGGTTATTGTATCGACTAGTATGTCTATTACTCCAAAACTATTGGCAAGTTTTTAGTCTTTGGGCATCTTAAAAATAGTCACATAGTGTGGAGTACCAAAGATATCTCGGCATATTTTATTCTCAAGGAATAAACCTGTATTCCATATGTCCGCGTTGACATAATTTTGTTGCTCATATTGAGTTTTCTTGATTTCCTTAGAATCAAGCTAAGGTTTTTTCCTTTTATCACAGTCTGAATATGTTTGTTCTCAATATTTAAATCAATTGCTGAACTTACTAAATGTTATTACATATTTATATTTCACTATTCGGTTTTCTTAAGTTAAAATAAAATCTCATTAAATAAAGCTTAGCATTTTGCATCCATTCACATTATGTATTAAGCAAATGCAACATCCAATCACGTTTTTAGGTTTATTTTGTTTCTTGATTAATACCATTAAACTATAAAAGTTAGCAACTTAATAAGCAATACAAACACTAAGCACTTACTCGTGCTAATTTTCGGCTCCCCAAGCTAAATTTGTGACATCTGAAACCCAAACAGGTGACACACTATGTGCTAACAAAACCATTATCAATCTATTGCTTTGTTTTTGTAGTTTGGCTAAGCGAGATCCAAAGGTCAATAACCTTACAGCTACTGTCCAAGTTTATTTTCTTTTGTTACCTGGGCTAGCTGGGTCTCTACACTTGTTGTTCAGTATTTTGGTTTCTTTTAACACTCAGTTGGCTATTATTTACACGTCATCTGTCATGATCCAAAGTACTTGTACTAACTGCTGTTTGCTCTTAAGACCTGACCAGTGCTGTATTCTGGCACATAATATTGTGGACTGCATCAGAGGTCTTGATTTTGTTCTCTATATTCTTTTTGAAAGAGTAAATTGCTCATAGGTTAGGTTGGACCGGCTGACACTCCCAGGGGAGTGCCACACATAGACCGCTTAAGGGTCCTTAGTGGGGCCAAATTGTTCACAATTAAAATTATATAATTTGTTTATCTCAAAAATTTTAAAAAGTCTTTCATATTTATTTTGGTATTTTGTATTAACAAACGAAGCCTGTAAAAATTAATGATGTGTATATTTAAATATTATATTATCAGATTAAACTATTTAAGTCGAATAGCTGTAGTCTGCTTTCAGAGTAAAGTTAAGCAAATCTTAAATAATCTATAGAAAGAAACTACTTTTGTTTTAAATACATTTTGATACGTTATAACGTACTCTATAAGGCAAACATCTTAAAATTAATTTATTAAACTTCGTTTTTGTAAGAGCATTTAATATGCGTCATGGTTTCATTTATTTCAATGGCCTTTTGGCAGTTGTATTCTGCGCTGCTTCTATTTTCACACATAAAAAAAGGCATAAAAAATGTTTCTTTGTCATTAAAAAGTCAAATTTATGATAGTTATACCTGAATGCAAGACGAGTTTGGCTCGCTTTTGCGCTCTAGGTGAAATCTTTAACGGTATCTGGAGGTGGCAGCTGTGCCACAAAAGAACATTTCGAACGGTATCGACCCGCTTAGGTTGCATGTATTTTCGCCTCAGGGCTCAATTGGCTGCTGGCCTAATGAGCTAATAATTAATACACCATTTAACTAATTGTTAATTGTTCTGACTTAGCCTTCCAAATACAAAAAGGTGATGACTGCCGTTAACATCAGAACGATGACACAATTAGCCATCAATCTAATAACTGGATATAAAGTAACGCAATGATAGTTAAAATTTAAGCTTCAAAATGGCTCTAGGTCATTAAGGCCATATGAATACACAAAAAAAATAATATAATAATACGAACTTAATCTCAAAATAAGTTCTAAATTTAATAATGCGCGACCTTAGTAGCTAAAAATGTTTTATACTTGATTCAAGATTTTTCATTGTTAGAAATCCCGATTCTTTTCAGTGTATTTATGATAGCTGTATCGAAGCAAATTCCTTTAGTATTCATTAATACGCTAATCGAATAACAGTGAAAAGATTTCTAACTGATTCTGATTGACTCAGCTTAACAAGTTCTATATTATAATCAAGATAATGACTAAATACCCAGATATATTTATATGGCAGGGCATCCCAATCAGGTTGATCTGCTTAAATTTTAGCACTAAGGCGTGAGCTTCATTAATTGCCCGCAACACTTAACTTAAATGAAGCAATTACAAAATGCCAAAACAACACCGTCGGGGCGTTCCACTCGAGATGTGTTGAGCTGGCAATTAGTGGAATCAAAAGTGGCAGCAGTTTGGCAGTTAGCCGAGCCTACTCGCAAAGACGCGACCAATAAAAGCCGGTGAATAAATATATGTATATAAACAAATATCACAAAACCCGACAGCCAACCTTGACATTGAACGCTGACAAGTTGCATAAAAGATGTGCATTCGCGTGGAAATTAAAACAAATATAGTATAATATGTATCAAGAAAGCTTGACAAGCTTATATAGAAAGTAAGCAATAATATACCCAACAATAATATTAAACTGCTGCTAACTGACATACAAAAGTGACACTGAAACAGCCACAAATATTTTAATATTTTAAGATTTGGCAATCGTCAGCAAAACGTGCTTTTTAAGCTAACCAAAATTGCATACAAAATTATGCAAAAGTTAGAATTTGTCTCACAAAAAACAAAGAAACCAAAAATGTTTAAAATAACGTTAGAAACAGCTAAAGCATCAATGCCATAAACCATGTCCAAAATGAGTCATTTGTTCATCGATTTGACTTAAACAAGTTTTATTTACAGTTCGGCAAGATGAGCTCAGAATGAAATGAATCCCGGTGAACACAAAACCAATATAAATATAAATATTGCAAAATCGTCGATTTGAGAAGCTTTCGTTTCACATATTCGTAAATATTTATTATGTATTATTTACCTGAATCTTTCTTTCCTATCTGTTTTTCTAGTCAAAAAATGCAGCTGTGATTTTTCACCACTTTCACATTCACAATTAATTAATAAAATGATAAGCATAAATTTGATGCGATTATTATTTTACAATATATTTTTTGTTTATTGTTTTGATTTTTGTTTGTTTTGCTCATTTCTCGTTTCTTGTCATATGCAAGACTTTTGTTATTTAACACGCGCACTGTAGATATTTGATTATTATTATTCAACGAAAATCGAAATACAAGCGAGTTGATAACTTGTTTTGTTTTTAAAAAAACATCGTTATTTATCGGTGTTAACTTATCAACTGATCAAGCCAGCATATTAACTTAAGAGTACTTAACATGCAACTCTCTATGAACATTTTCCTCACGATCCTCACACAGCTGAGAAATGCATTTCCATTTCACATTTAACGCTCGAGTCATAAGTCAAGACTTTCAATTAAGCGGCCTTAACACAAAACGACAAAATACGATGGCTTTAGTGAAATGATGCCTACGAAAGTATCCGAGTATCCCCGAGTATATTCGCATCTATGCGAGTACGGTAAAAGTGTAAAAAGCTACACTCACACACACACACACACACGTATATACATACAAACAAAAGACTTGCGCTTTCACAAAAAAAGATTGCAATTTGCAAATCCCAATAGTTTTTTTTTTGCCATATTGCAAATCGAGCGACAAATCGAGATGAATCTCTAATCCAATGTGAGTGAGTTTTGGTCGGGGAACGCAGTTCCGGGTTGAATGACATCGGCACATTGCTAGACCTGGTGGTGATCTACGCATATATCGTTGATTCGATTTGTTAATTTGTATATAGTGTATTGGCGATCGATTTAAAATAAACTGAAATACATGCACAGCTGCCCAAATACAATGGAATTTGCTGTAAATGTGTGTGTGAAAGTAAATGAAAAACTGTGGCCAGCCCATTTGGAAATGGAATATTGTCAACGCACATTGAACTTGACGACGACAAAAGAAATGCACCGGGATGAGGACAAAGAGAGCGAGAGAGAGGTATATGAGGAGATATGTTGGGACAAGCAGGCAATTTACAGTTAAGCGATGCAAAAACTCGAATGAGACTTTCGGCTAGCGGAATGCGAAATGCACTTGTCGCGCCAACTTTATCACCGAGCAGCAAAAACAACAAAAACAGCAAAAAAGTGAAGGGGCCCCTGCAGCAGCCGAGATCCAAGAGACCTGTGCCCAGTCGCCCATATGTGTGCATGTGTGTGTGAGTGTCTATTAAAGAGACGACGACGACGACGATGGCTAGCCGGCGCATAGCGGTATTTTGAGTGGGCATGACGAGGAGCTAATGACTCGGCGCCTCGTTCGTCAGAGTCACGAGTCGCAGGAAGTTGCCAATTTTGGTTAGCCTGCTGTGGAGACAAATGTTGATTGGCTGTGAGTGAGTTTTGCAGAAGGCGTAGATTGTGGTGGGCTGGCATGTGAACGTTTAAGGAAATTGTTTTTTAAATCACAATTTATTTAATGAATCCAAATATTTAATGTTTGCAGTATATATTAGCTTAGTCCGATCTCGCGAATTATTAGTTTTAACATTCCACGAATTTTCACAAGTTCAAGCACCACATTAACACAAATGCTGACAACATAATTGCTTTTTCTTACATTTGCTTAAACACTGAATTATTTATATGTATTTTGTTTGGCTGTAGTTTTGCTCGTTGCTCATTTAATTCGATTCGATTATTAGCCACAAAGTACGCAGAAAATGTTACGCGTAAAATATCTTCCAAAGAAAGTTGAACGAACATAAAGACGACGAGCGACGAGCCAAGAAATTGTATAAACGCGCGCGTTGCGAACGCTCGACGTACCAAACTCAGACTGTAAACGGCCAGACGGCAAAGTAGACGGCCAAGCGAACAGCAAAAGCACAAAAACAAAACAACAAATCCAGACTCAGTACAAAAGCAGCGCAGCGGCTGCTTAAGCGGCTTAAAAAAAAGCCTAAAGCGCAGAGAGCGAGAAAGAGCGCCCAGAGAGCAAGTTTAAGTCGAGACCCTGTTGCACAGAGCAGAATGAAGCCCGGCCACAGCATGCATTACATCTCGCATACAAACTGCATTACAATACACACTACCCACAATGTATTAAGCATGTATTCGATCTCGTAATGGCCAAGTGCGCAACTGGGTGGTAGACTTAACCATGGCGAAATTAACAAGGTGGCTTACATTTTGACAGATCGCTCCATTTGGTGTACCAGCGCGCCCAGTCGCCCAGCTGTTCTTAGTGAGCTGTGAGTCGAAAATAAGCACGACAGCAGAGAAGCAAATCACTTACGAATTTGCTGTCCCTTTCGCAATCATGCGTTTGATTACTTGGTACCCAGTTGTAACAAATGAACCCACCTTATTTAATGCATAATATATTTTGACAAACAATTGTGAATGACTAGTTGCTCTCCAACCATTTTTATTCAAATGGCATAGCGACATAATCACGCCGCCACAATCTCGCCGTTTTCAAAACTTTATAATATCGCGCGAGATTATGTCGTTTGAAAACGATATAAGATCGCCGATAAAAAACGACATAAGATCGCCGAGAAAAATCGACATAAGATCGCCGAAAAATTGTACTGGCGAGATTATGTCGTTACCCCATTCAAAATAGGTAAAAAGAATAAAATCATTATTTCTTAATGTTTTTTAATGCAAAGCATTGGTATAATTTAATTATTTAAATATGTTTAGAAATTTAGAAATAACAAGAATTACCAGACAAATATTCATAATCTGCCAATCGAACTTTTCAAAAATCCTAATACAAAGAACATATGAGCGGAAGATATTTAATTTTAAATCATTATCTCTGATAAAAATATTAAGCAACTTGGAGCTGTTAAGTGTGGAGGCAACTATTTAAAATCAAAAGAAGGTTCAGCTCTGAAAAAAACAACATTATTTTGGAAAGTTTTTTATGCTTCTAGGTTTACGTGTGGCAAACTTCTACAAATACAGTAGACGCTCACAAATTAGAACCTCCAGTAATTTGAATTGTCCAGAAATAAGAATCAGTCTTTACAATACATTACACGATCTAAAATTAGAATTGAACCTGTAAAATGGGAAAAAAGGGTATAATGGTTTTGTGCAAAAGTATGTAACAGGCAGAAGAAAGCATCTCCGACCCCATAAAGTATATATATTCTTGATCAGCATCAACAGCCGACTCGATATAGCCAAGTCCGTCTGTCCGTCTGTATGAACGCGTCGATCTCAGAGACTACAAGAGCTAGAGACTTCAGATTTTGAAAATAAGTTTTCCTATACCATGAGCAGAACAAGTTAGTTTCCAATTATCGATAACTATTCTGGTTTCCGATAAACACATGGTATCGATTACAAAAAAGATCGAATTTGGAAAATATAAAAATGGGGGTTGAAATAATGGCTAACGATAGAACTTTACTGAAAATTTCGTCCAAATCGGTTAAGAAACACCGGAGATATCGAATTAAATCGGTTGAAGTTAAGTCAGTTTTTTGTTTTGTTTACATTGATTATTATTTTAAATAGCTAAGCATACTTTTAGGGTTCAGGGTATATTCTAGTCGTGCTCTCCCGACTAGAGCCTTACTTGTTTTTTCTTCTTTTTTTTTTAGCAATGGATCTCTTACATTTTGTTATATTTTGTTTTGCGCTTTGTAGCTATGAGCTTTTGCACGTAAGCGTCTTTGCTTTCAGTTTTGTTTAGGTAAGGGCTGTCAGGTGCAAACAAAAAGCTTTTCCTCTTATTACTTTAGCTTGTGCAAGAACCTTTTGGTGGTCTTATTCTATAAATAGCTCTAATTAGTAAATATGTTATTACCGCCTTAGGTAACCTTTCAATAATTAAAGTGCTGTTGCACACGTAATGGGGCGTATTAAATTTACAATCCTTTTTTAGGTGTGTGTTCTGTTAAATAATGAATGAGGAGTTTAGTGGTACGCCCCTTGAAAATGACTCTATAAATGCCTGATTTGAACAGTTGAAAGTCAATTAGTCAAAATGTTTACAACAGAAGAGGCACTAGCTTTGGAGAAGCGCAATTATCATCGGATTAGAGAGATGACTCGAAGCTCCTTTCTATTGGGCTATAACGTTAAAGAACCAATGCGTTGGGATATCCTCTTAAGGCTGTAATACTTATCTTTGGTTTTTGTTTCAAAGCTCATCCGTTCTATACATTCGACAGCTGGAGCCTGGTGCTGATAGCTGGAACTCTGGCCTCTTATTATGGCCACTGGAATCTGATAATACGCCATATTCAGGACATACCGCTTATTTCCGAGGTTGCTTGCAAAAATACTTGGTGTCTGGAAAGCATATAAATTGCCTAATTTTTGCAGTCCATTGCTATGATATTCACATCCCTGATTGCCATTGTGAAAATACTGTACTTTCTGGTGGCGCCTCGCAAGTTCTACATTCTGCTGCGCCGCGCTTGTCGTCACGAGTTGCTGCTGAACTGCGAACTATTTGCAGCTGTTGAAGGTTTTGGGTGGAAGCAATATATAACAAATATAACATATCTCTTATTCTGTTAGATCTGCCCATTGCCAAGCCATTACGTCAAAATGTGGAGACAATTCTAAATCAGTCTTGGATAAGCACACGTCGCCAAATGATGTCCTTTCTATTTGCTGAATTTGGCATTCTTATTAATTACACTGTAACCTCGCTGATTGTCAATATATATCGATCTTTACACTCAGTGGATGGCAATTATGAGGTTATGCTGCGTGAGTAAGATTAAGAGTAAACTTTTCAAATTAATATAACAAGATTAAATATGATTGCAAAAGTAATGAAGGATCGCTTAAAAGTTGTTACAAAAATTAAGTGTAAGAAATCCTGAATCAAGAATTATCTTTTTATAATTTATCCTTGTTTTCACAGTGTGTATATTTATCAAATATTTGGTATTTTCAGCTTTGCCCTCATTCTATCCAAATTGGATGGACAAGGGCATGTCTTTTCCCTACTTTTATTTTTGAGTGCTGCAACATGTTTGTGTGTGCCATGGGTAAGATGCGTATGTATTAGTATATTGCTGTAGTGTTGTGATATCTTAATATCTACAGGTTGTATTGCCTTTGATGTGCTCTTCATTGTACTCTGTCAGCATGGTGTTGGTTTGTTTAGAACACTCAGTTATATGATTGAATGCTCGACGTCACCGTTGGTGCCACAGGAGCGACGTTTGGAGTATCTACGCTGTTGCATCTATCAATATCAGCGTGTGACAGCGTAAGACCATAAAAAACTAATATTTCCATTACTACAGAGAGCGAAAGGTTCAAGTATTGATTACTAACTTAGTAGAAAACTGCTAAAATTGAGAATTTCAATTTCAATTTAAGTCGCGAATTATTTGATTGAGGTTATTTTCTCTCATATTAAGACTATTTTCACATCATTCATGAGTATCATGTTATTCGTAATAATATCAAGAACGGATTTTAAGAATCTTTTTTATTTAGTTATTTAATACTCATTAAAAGAATCGCTCATTCGAACTTTTTTTTTCTTATAAAACTCATTCTCTAATTCTCTCTTTCTTCTATTGACTTCATTCTTGACAGATTTGCTGTGGAGCTAAACAACAGCTATAGACACGCAATAGTTGTACAGTTTGGGCTTACAATGTTGTGCGAGAGTCTGGCCTTATTTCAAATTGGCATTGGTCTTGTATGACTTACACTAACCAACCTGGGTTTTCGTACAATGTACTTTAAACTTTCTTATTTTCACAGGCGTCTAGCGTTACGATAGCATCCCGGATGCTGATGGCCATCGTGGCGGGTGGCTTTGGAATCTCCATCTACTGTTACAATGGTCAACGCTTTACAACTGCTGTACGTTATCTGGTATTACTATTCACAATCCTTTTTGGTCCCTTTTTCACTTTTCTGCTGTTGCTGTTGCTGTTTATCGTAGAGCGAACGCATACAGAGAGCATTCTATGAATGTGCTTGGTATGAGGAATGCCGTGAGTTTCGTCAACTCATCAGAATGATGATAATGCGCACGAATCGCAGCTCAAGTCTGGATATATCGTGGTTAGCAAAAATGTCGCTGCCCACACTGATGTCGGTAAGTTGAATATGTTAAGTTTAGTTCAGGCATTCGCAAATATGCTAAAAACTATTATTGTACGCTTTCACCATTTTGCAGATGATGCGCGCAAGTTGGCAATATTATATCTTATTGCAGAATATATCGCAAAAAAATAAATCAACTCACACACAAAAATAAATAAAAATAAATACTTTACCTAGTGTTTTTAGTTTCCTCATTTTTTGCTGGTTGAAAGTCAATCAATATCTGTTTTAAAGAAGCTTTCTGAGGCTGGGGTAGAAACTCGGTCCAGTCCCAGGTCTTTTACAATGAATTTATACGTCGGAGCGCCACTAGTTTAAGTGCTTCTCTCACTTCGAGCAGCGAGCCCTGCGCCCTTTGTTGATTCCATTCTTTAACTTCTTTTCTTTACGATGTACATTTCTCTTTCGCTTCGATATATATAGCGGCGATTGTCAATCAGCTAAAAAGAAAACCATTAACAAACATAAATAAAAAGACACTAAAATCAATTAGCAAAATTTTTGGAAAAACAAATTTCTTTAAACACAGTTACGAAACTATACTTATTGATATTGAAGAAGACGCGTTTTAATGAAGAGCTTTAAGACGCTTCTATGACGCAGGTTTGAGTTTTCTAAAATTCTATAACTACATAATTGAATGCTGGACAAAAGCTAATCCTGGCACACTTTTGCGCTTTGTAGCTATGAGCTTTTGCACGTAAGCGTCTTTGCTATCAGTTTTGTTTAGGTAAGGGCTGTCAGGTGCAAACAAAAAGCTTTTCCTCTTATTACTTTAGCTTGTGCAAGAACCTTTTGGTGGTCTTATTCTATAAACAGCTCTAATTAGTAAATAAGTTATTACCACCGCAATGCCTTAAGTAACCTTTCAATAATTAAAGTGCTGTTGCACGCGTAATGGGGCGTATTAAATTTACAATCCTTTTTTAGGTGTGTGTTCTGTTAAATAATGAATGAGGAGTTTAGTGGTACGCCCCTTGAAAATTACTCTATAAATGCCTGATTTGAACAGTTGAAAGTCAATTAGGCGTACCGACCACTGCACAATACATAATTTGAAAAATGTGTGCGATCCTGTGGGTATGTTCGATACTTCTAGTCATTTTTGAAAATATACACTTTCATCAACAACAGAATCGATTGACTTAAAACCCGTTTGGAGAAAAGTACACGCACACATATATTTGAAAAAAAATATAAACAGAAAGCAATAATTACCACTGACATCGTTTCGATTTTTTTTACTTTGTTTTTTGATTTTGGCTTTGAACCGAAATTTGGAATTTTTGACGTTTACGTCATCGTTATCAATATATATAAGTACATATATATCATTCACAATCCATTCAATTTTTAAATTTTTTAAAACTAGCGCCATCATTGTAAGTTTGATTCGATTGTTTTGCACAATAATATATCGATGTAGAATATCGATGGTTGTATCGACTGTCTTGCAGCTGATTTCAGTTTTGTTTTGTTTACAAATAGTTTGCACGACCGAAATGGCCGATCAAAATTGTATATTCTGTGATATTTCAAGTGGCAAAACTGGCACTATCTTGGAAGCGGAGACGGATGAATTTGCTATATTTAAAGACATAAAGCCAGCAGCCAAACATCATTATCTCATAGTGCCAAAGCAACATTATGATAGCCTCAAGGTCCTAGACCAATCGCACGAAAAAATGGGTTTGTACTAGATTCAACAAAAACAAACAAAGTTCTTAGATTTTCACATCCCTCATATTTTGCAGTCCTGCGCATGGAAGAGTGCTTTAAACGCTTCTTTGTATCGAAAGGCATAAGCACAACGGATGCCCTCTTTGGATTCCATTTGCCGCCCTTTATTTCGGTTAAGCATCTTCACATGCATGGAATTGAGCCGCGCTCCGAAATGAGCTTATTATCGCGATTGGTTTTTAAACCAGGTACAGCTTGGTTCAAAACTGTACGTACCCTTTTCAAGTATTTATTTATTCTTGTAGAATCCTTGCAGTATCCAAATTTGATGATGATTTTTGATAAAAAAAAAACCTATAAAAATAGTAAAAAAGTTTCGATTAAATTGGGATTTGTCCAACTTCTTGAAATTGTGTCAAGGTACAAATTGCTGAAAGTTATATACAAATCAGCCTTCAGTTATACCTAATAATATTATAAATCTGCACGGGTTAATTTACTTTCGGCGCAAAATAAAACTTTTCCCATATTCTCTAAATTTTAAATTCTTTTTCAGGTCTCAGAGGCCATTGATTACTTGAACAAGAAACAAAATTAGGCCCGAAGGAACCTCGTCAACATACTTCATGAAAAGAAGTGCCCAAAGAGTCTTGTTTCAGCCAAATAATTATAAAATAATTAGAACAAATTTCCAATAAATTTAAATAAATTAGTCAATTTGCTTACTTTATTCTTGGCTTAGCAATTAAATTTACAGGTTTAAAGAGACAATAAGATTCCCATTATATAAATAAATATCTAAGCTAATCGTGTACAATATATAGTTTAATGAACGATTTTACAAATCGTCGAAATAAATCAGTCCAAAAAAATATTAATAACTTTTCGTCTTTTTTGCTTGTAAAATAATTTCTCGGCCTCCTGACAATGATGCTCCTTAAATATCGTTTTCCATTTTTAAAATCCCCTCCGCTTTGATTGGAATCCCCAAAGCATCCGTATGATGGCTATGCATGTGCCTTTTGAGATAGGAACTCTTCGAAAAGGATACAAAGCAGATGAGACACTTGAATGGCCGTTCGGCTGTATGGGATCTGAGGTGTCGCTGGAGAGCGCCGGGTTGGGCATATGCCGCATGGCATTGATTGCACTTGTGTGGACGTTCGCCGGTGTGGATGCGTTTGTGAACCGTCAGATTGCCGGCACTGGCAAAGGATCTCGGACAGTCCTGGCACTGAAACGGACGCTCGCCCGTATGGGTGCGAATGTGTTCGTTGAGCCGTCCTCGCTGGGTGAAGGCCTTCACGCAGTGCGGGCATTTGTAGGGGCGTTCGCCCGTATGGGCGCGTATATGATCCGCCAGATTGCCGGGATTGAGAAATTGCTTGGGGCACTGTGGGCATTTGTGTTCCCGCTTGCGCGAATGGAAGCGCTCATGAACGTTTAGTTTCCGCGTACTTGTAAATTCCTTGCCGCATGTCGAACAGAAATGTCGCTTGGGATCCGAGCCAGTAGTGCTTCGAAGGATCAATTCCAGTTCATTCGAGGAACGGCTGCTTGTCTCAAACTGAACGTCGCACTCAATGAAACTGTTATATTTAAAGGGCTGCTGAAGAGCTCCAAAGGCGTCGGGATGCCATGCAAAGTTCTCGATTTTGGGTTGCTCCTCTTCTCTGGACGAATTTATTGGCCAAGCGTCGTCCAGCTGAAAATCTGCTGTTTCCATTGTGCCCAACTGTTGTAAGAAGAACAGATGGCTTTGCTTGCATTTGCGCTTGAATCGAAAACAATTTTGTGCATCTTGCACGCAAGTTGCGCACATTTGCTGGGGCAGCGGGTCGTTGCGGCTGACTTCACAGCTTGTGCAGTCGCTTAACATCTCGGCCAGGCTGGGCTCGTCACTTAGCTGGGATTGAACGGCGAAAATGTCTATTAGGTTGGCTGCGTCGCCTTCTCTGCAAACTCGGCAAATATCCGACATGCCCTGAATTGCGTGTTTCTGATGTTTTGTAAACAAATGAATTATTCAAAATGAAAATTTCTTAGGGTATTTATATACATACATATTGCAGCCACATTGAAAATATGTTCAGTATTTTTAAAATACCAAAACTGCTGTCGTTGCCTGTGATTGCCAAATATCGATAGCTATTAATATCGTTAGCGGGGCGTAATGACAGAAATAACAATCGCCAGTATCGATAGAATATCAACAATCCCAGAGTCGACTTCAGCTGTGTGTGCTGCCTCTGCGTGCTGCTCATCTTTGTATGTTTGTGTCTGCTCGCATGCCTGTGTGTGTTGTGTGTGCTAGCGCGTATTAGCGCTGCAGTATTTGTGTATGTGTGTGTGTGCGTGTGCAAAATCAGTGTCTTTAAAAAGAAAAGGAAAAAAACAGAAAACTCATCAAACGCGGGCCGCCACAACAACAAAGTTCCTATTTTACACAATACGTGGTCGCCATTGTAGTGTAAAAGTGTCCAAAATTCGGCGAAAACAGCGCAAGTGTGATAAAACCAACGTGCCACAGCCGTCTGCCAAACGCACAAAAACAAAAGAGAACAGTGTTGATAGTACAACAAGCATTTTAAGCAGTGGCAGCGGCAGCAGCACCGGCGCCGGCAGCACAGCCAGCAACAACAGTAACAACAACAACAAACGTGTATACGCGTCGGTGGGCCGGGGAGCGGCCGACGTTGTACCCCGTTGTGTACCCCCAACAGCAACAACAACAACAACAAGAGCAGCAGCAGCTGCTGCAGCAGCGTCAGCAACAACAACAACAAGAGCAGCAGCAGCAGCTGCCGGCCGGTGTCCGGCTGACGAAACTGTTGCTAGTTTTGGGAGGGGCGGAGGGGGTGTCGACGGGGGACAGCTAACAAAAGAGCCACTTAATGCGACGCATTTGTCCGTCTCAAACTGTTTGCGCACCGTGCAAAAGCTTGCCGCTGACCTTGACGACGTCAAAGACAACAGCGACGCCAGGGCCAGCGCCAGTGGCAGCGGGGTCATGTCGGAAACAGGGTGCCGTCACTATCAGACATACGTGAAGGAGCACAGTTACGATACGTTTCGGGTCATCGATGCCTACTTTGCTGCCTGCGTCAACAAGGATGCGCGTGAGAAAAAGGTAAGACACCCCCTGCCCATGCCCCTGCCACACTCTCAATCGATCTCTCTCCTAGGCCATACACTGCAATTGCTTTGAGTGCGGCAGCTATGGCATTCAATTGTACGCCTGCCTGCACTGCATCTATTTCGGGTGCCGCGGCGCCCACATCACCAGCCATTTGCGGGCCAAGAAGCACAATGTCGCTCTGGAGCTGTCGCACGGCACCCTGTATTGTTATGCGTGTCGCGATTTCATCTACGATGGACGAAGCCGCGACTATGCGTTAGTCAATCGCAAGCTGGAGGCCAAGGATCTGCAGAAGAGTCTCGGCTGGCAGCCCTGGATACCCACGCCCAAAGAGACCAATCTGCTGCTGGCCAATACTCGACGGCGTCTGGTGCGACCCAGTGGCACGATTGGATTGCGTGGCCTATTAAATCTGGGTGCCACATGCTTCATGAACTGCATTGTCCAGGTAAGTCAAGAATTTCCCAATAAAATTAATTTTCAGAAAATTAAATTTATATTGGGAATTAATTCTAGAACAGGTTTTTTATGTGTTCCCTTGAGATTTGCCTTAGGGAAGTTCGACTGTATTCCATGGAAAACTCGAATGCTGAATATATTGTTTAAACAATTGTGCAACATAAACAATTGATTAGAGGCAACAACATTTTCTAGTTCCCATTAAATTTAGTTACTGTTTCTTAAACCAGAAATAAATAAGTAAATAACTGATAAATAAATAAATATAACTTTATACGATTTATATATTGAGGGCTTTTTTTTTTTTTCCCCTTCGTTAACTTATAATTCACGGATATATTTAATTTTTTAAAAGTCGGAACATGTCGGTGAAATCAAATTAATTCAAATCAAAATACAGTGAAGATTAGAAAATTTAAATATTATTATCATGTACAAAAATCTTAACAGATAACAAGTGGAAGAACCAGAAAAACTCAATCAGATAAGCATTTTAGTTGGTTTTATAAACAAAGTGGATTTTTTCTTAGAAAATCTATTGAATTTCTCGGAAATAATTCCAAAAATTATCTCTTAAATTAAAAGAATGTATTAAAATTTTCCACAATAAATACAAAAATCATCTTGAAAAAAAAAAACTTTTTTAGACATTACTTTAATCTTTCCCTTTCCTAGGCTTTGGTGCACACGCCGCTGTTGAGTGACTATTTTATGTCGGATCGTCACGACTGTGGCAGCAAATCGTCAACCAAGTGTTTGGTCTGCGAGGTGTCGCGTCTCTTCCAGGTAAGAGCATGCGCAGTTGCCCCAACTATCCAGTTTCCCTTAGCATCGTTTCGTTTTCGTGACGTTTTAATCGATGGCATCTTGTTGTTGCAGGAGTTCTATTCGGGCTCGCGTTCGCCATTGTCGCTGCACCGTTTGTTGCATTTAATATGGAATCATGCGAAGCATTTGGCCGGCTATGAGCAGCAGGATGCGCACGAGTTCTTTATTGCAACGCTGGACGTGCTGCATCGGCATTGTGTCAAGGCCAAGTCGGAGCACGAGAGCAAGAGCAATAGCTCAAGCAGCGCCGGCGGCAATTCCAGTTCGAGTGCAACGAATTCAACGCATTGCTTTGGCCAATGCAACTGCATCATCGATCAAATCTTTACCGGGATGCTGCAGAGCGATGTGGTGTGCCAGGCGTGCAACGGTGTCTCAACCACATTCGATCCCTTCTGGGACATCTCACTGGATCTCGGCGAGACAACAACGCATGGCGGCGTCACGCCCAAAACGCTTATCGATTGCCTCGAGCGGTATACGCGCGCCGAACATCTTGGCTCAGCGGCCAAAATCAAATGCTCCACCTGCAAATCGTATCAGGAGTCAACCAAACAGTTCAGCCTCCGCACCCTGCCCAGCGTCGTCTCGTTCCATTTGAAGCGTTTCGAGCATTCGGCCCTGATTGATCGCAAAATCTCGTCGTTCATTCAGTTCCCTGTTGAGTTCGATATGACGCCGTTCATGTCCGAGAAGAAGAATGCCTATGGCGATTTTCGTTTCTCTTTGTATGCGGTTGTCAATCATGTGGGAACGATTGATACGGGGCATTATACGGCGTTTGTGCGTCATCAGAAGGATACGTGGGTCAAGTGCGATGATCATGTGATAACAATGGCTTCGCTCAAACAGGTCCTCGAAAGTGAGGGGTAAGTTGGAGTAACCAGAAAAAAACTAAAAAATTTAAAAACTATAAATATTCCATTTATTGCTTTTTTTTTTTAATATTTGCAGTTATTTATTATTCTACCATAAAAATATATTGGAATACGAGTGAGCTGCCGCCTGAGATACGGAGAATGAAGAGCAAAGATTCAGTGCGTCCATAGAGACTGGTATTCTCCTTCGTCCCCCTCTCTCACACACACACACACACATACAAAAACAGACAAGGACGCGACAGCTCTTGACAACAACAACAAATCTTAAATTAATTAAAACCATATTGTTCTAAGTATTTTCCAGCACATAATGCTATAAACTAAACGAATGCTAAAAACAAAAAATAATGCTTCTGTTTGTAAAAAACAAAGGAAAAAGCAACTAAATGCGAAAACAGCTAAAAAAAAAAAAAAAAAACCAAATATCAACAAATTTGCTCTTACTCAAAGATAAAATTGTCGACGTCAAGAGCAGCTACATTGTATTTGTTTTGTTTACATATAAAGCGGCAGTAATTTTTCTATATATGTATACTATAATTGGCAAAAAAAAAAAAAACAAAACAAAAAAGGATGAAAAAGAATCGAAAAAAATGTATTTATATCACTTGGGCTCGTCCGGGAATTGAACCCGGGACCTCTCGCACCCGAAGCGAGAATCATACCCCTAGACCAACGAGCCGGTTGAAGGTTGATCGCCATATTGTATATTTCACATTGCTGCGGCGGCGCTGACTCGTACAATTGGGGTGTGTATTTCGATGTGCATGCAACACGTGTCAGACAGAGACAACAACAGTATGCATCAATGTTTGTGTCTATGCTAAAGTTGTGGCTGAATTGCTTAATAGCAAAGACACGAACCACGTTTGATAACTTATGTTCTATAAATAAATATTCTTGAAGGTTGTCGCTGCTTGAAAATATATTTAATTTGTTTACAATTAAATAAATATTAAAACCAACAAAAATATTCTATTCCGAATTAATTAATTTTAGCTTGATAATTTTGGTTCTAGTAGACAGGACTATTTTGTTTCAAAAAAGTGAACAAAGTAATAAAAACGTAAGTTAATTTTAAAGAGCTTTGCTTAGTGAAATCTAGTTTAATGTGCAACTTTGCTGGGAGAAAGATGATGTGATTCAAATAAAAATAGAATAAATATTTATTTAAGGAAATAATGTCGGACTCACTTTTTGATAGCAACTTCTCCGCTGACATTTTGAAATTTATTTTTTTATATGTTTAAGTTTTTTTTAATTGTATGCTAAAAAAACTTTATTTAATTTCAAATTTTTTTGAATCATTTAAATTCAACCTTCTTCCCCTCAAGCCGATAAACACACTCTCTTAAAACTTAATACAAATACTAAAATAATAGAAAATATTAGAAAAATATCTTAAGAACTAGTAGGACTATATTTTGTTTATTTCATATTATTTTTGATTATATTTTTTAATCTTTAATAGTCCCGTCAATTATTTGTAATCGTAATCAATTTAGTAAAAACTCCAAAAAATAATTGTAATCAATCAAATATTTGTATATTATTTTTAAAAGTAATTGAATACTAATCGTAATTTAACAGCTCTGCTATAAATATTCATTTATTTAAGGCCTGTTTCCACCTAGATATGATGTCACGACATCTGTCAAAATTTTTAGTTGCCGACGTGTAAAGACAAGCGACATTTGATTGATTTCAGTGTAACTTTTACATATTCGCAATCACGATCACTCGTCACTCGTCACCTCGCGGTAATTACAACAATTAATACAGCCCAAATTCTATTTGGTGCGAAAACATTGATGATCGTCCCATCTCATAACTTTAATTGCCAATATATCGCACACTTGTAACGTTATCGATAGAATAGATTTTACCACCGATATTTTTGCAGCTCTGCTATCCGGCCAATTCGAAACAAATAGCTGCAAAATGGAAATAGGCAAAGTCATGCAAACAAAGAAACCTTTGTGGTCGATTCCACGTACATTGAACAATAACAATTTAAAAACAGAGGAAGCTTGTGCGAAAAGCTGTGTTTGTAATCACAAACGCGGTTTAATTACCTGCACTTGTTGCCAAAAATCGTTCACGGGACGCATTGCGAAAAACTGCCCCGAGCACCCAGAGGTAATGACAACCAAAGTGCAAACTAACACATACACATACATACATACATACATCTAATACTAAATTTATGTTTGCGCAGATCGCCTTTTTAATGGATGCACGAAACTGCGGCTTCTGTGGAGCTGATAAAAAATATTTGAAAATGACCGATTCGAAATAAATTCAAGTCGTCGACGACATCATATTAAATAACATTAATCTGTATTACGTTAAACAACAGAACTCAATAAATAAATTTCATCTTATGTGTATTAAATAGATACACAAACACAAAAAGACTCACTTTTATACATACATATGTATGTATGTGTTTTCAGACAACTGTGGTGTTTACTATATGTACATATGTATGTATGTATTTGTAGAAATTGCGCCGCAATATTTGCAGCTGGATGTCACATACAAACATATATACATATATTACATTTCCATACTACATATTTGACAACACGTACCAGTACCGTTACTTTAAGACTGTTGCAGTCAGTGCTGTCATTTTAGCCGCTTTCAAGAAGAAGAAGCCGTCTTAAATTGTCGTTTGTTGGTAAGTGATTATAAAATAGCTACTAAAAATAATGTGCCATACAAATGCAATATCTGTAAAAATATTTTAACTTTATTAAAAACAAGTGGGAATGAGAAGTGTATAAAATATTCGGCTTCTTTGTTACAGCTACATCTTGTTTGGCTTAGCTTTTTTTGTACTTTAGAAGTTTGCCAACACTAGTGCTATACAAAACGAAGAATCCGCGTCGCAGTTGTGCGCAGTTTAGTCATTCGCCTCTGTAATTGAACCGACTCTGTACACATAACCATAACTTAATAGGCCGATCGGTTTTAAAATGAAATTTAATTTATATGTATGAACGTACATATATGCAAATGCCGACATACAATTAAAAAATCTGTAAGTATTCCCATAAAAACCAATATACACATAAAGTAATAAGTATGTAAGTATGTTTAAATGTACGAATGTATGTATGTATGACCATATGTAATGTATGTATGTATGTATTAAAGTCATATGTACATACATAAGTGCAAGATGAGACAATTGTGGAGGTCTGTCGATAGAGAAAGTTTTGTCTTTGGAAGTTGGTTTCTGACCGCAACAAAGCTATTACTTTGTATAAAGTGTGATTATCAATTGCACGTTTAAATTTCAGGAAATATCATAACGTGACTCGAAGCGCACTGGAAGGCAAAATATTTTAGAGATGGGTAATTATGTATGGCACACGATATACATTTTATATATAATATTTTGTTTGTTTATTTTTTAATTTAAGATGTCGATCAAAACAATAACATTGAGAACATCAGCAACAACAATAACATAGATGATAATAAAACAAAGCGAAAATATGAACTGCCATCGAACAATACATGTAAGAAAGTAAAACAACAACAACAATGTATATGCCAACGTCCTCGCAAGGTATTCGAATGCGAGCGATGTCATCAATACCTCAATGGACGCATTAGTGAAGTCTGCCAGGTGCATCCAATGGTAAGTGGTGAAATTTAACTGTAAGTCGTTAAAACTAATATTAAAATTGTTCAGGATGCTTTTTTGATGGACTTTCAATATTGTCCGTACTGTTTTGCTCCCAAGACGGACATCAAACTATCGAATTTGACTTCCAAAGGATTGCGCCAAATAGAGGATGCTCTTTTGCCAAATGATGAGATGGATGATGTGAACTGAATTTGACATTTAGTGATTCTATTAATTACATAATTGAAGTGTATATCGTTTAATCATATCATATAATAGATATTCGGAACTTACCTTCTTGTATTGTTCTATGATTTTCACTTCCAATCGGTGCTATTAATCTCTATTCAATATGCCTGCCAGTCAGTGGTTCAGTTTAAGTCAATATACAACTACCCCACCCTCCCCCCCACCCACACACACACACACACACACATAGTGACATTTATGAAGTGCTCAATGTCGTCGCCAGCTTGCAAAGAAGTTCGTTCTACGATAGCTAAAAAAAAGGGCAAAAGCAGGGCACCTAAGCAGCAGCTTGAAGCTATGCACTATGCTTACACTATTGCGTTTGGCAACAGAGAGGCATGTGGCAAGTGGCAAGTGGCATCTGGCATATGTGAAGGAAACAGAAGCTAAACCTGTTGGCAAGTAAGTAAAGTGTTGCTCTAAGCGCTGCACAGATTCAACTGCCTCTTTTTATATTACTAGAAAAAAGGCAAGGTGCCAGATGCCCTCAATTTGTGCAACAG
Source organism: Scaptomyza graminum (assembly GCA_018901835.1). Classification (NCBI taxonomy): domain Eukaryota; kingdom Metazoa; phylum Arthropoda; class Insecta; order Diptera; family Drosophilidae; genus Scaptomyza; species Scaptomyza graminum. The sequence continues at coordinate 2,205,125 of JAEIFL010000314.1, forward strand.
TTTAAGCTGGGAACAACAGCAGCTTGTACTAAAATCTTAATCTCCGAATGGAGAACAGCTTAATTGATTTGCTAAGCATCTTTTGCTGAGCAGTGAAACCTACCTCGATGCCCTATTATCGCAGTCCTTAGCTGCGATTCTACTCGTCCATCATTCAAATTGGCAAACAAATTCAACTCGCTGATTACAATTCAATCACTTAAAAGTTCAAATCGCTCCAACAATGCTGCCTTCTCCCAAGAGTCCGTCCGACTGGCTATCTCCGCATTTACACACAACTCAATTTAGCCTTCCTTGTGCTGAATCTTTTGCATATATCTCACTGGGTTACGCTTTAGACTGCAGCTGCTTGCATTTATATTTGTGCTAAAGTTTTTCACTTGACTCAACAGCAGTTTGCACAGCTTTTCAATGGGTTCCTTCCTTGCCTTCCTACAACGACAGCAAACGGGGCCTGGGGAGTGTCTTTTGCTTCCGCTGGATAACTTCTTGTCCAACCAATTGGCATTATGTCAGGGGCTACCTACTTACTTATGCTAATGTCTACAATAACAAACAGCTGACTATAAATTTTCATTTACACAGGGAACTGTAAGCAAGTATTGTTTGAATGTTTGATTGATTGTATTTAATTGTGTCAATATTATTTATTTCATAATTCAATTTTGCAGTTACGAGAGATTAAATGAAGTCTGGCCATATACTATATAAGGTAAGTTCTTATCTCATTCATTCTGAACCCCATTTCAAATGCAGATGCTGCAACTGGTCTTAGCCGCATGCCACATTTCACTGAGCTTGCACACAAGTTGCTTTCATGCTGATTTTATTTACCGCAGCACTGAAGCTCTGACGAGCCGACAAGTTGGTTGCCATGCAACTCGACCCGCTTTTATGATTTTGGTATCTTGCCGGCCCAACAACTTAACCGAGTATTAGCACTATTTAAGAGCCCGTCCTGCATCCTGCATCCCGGGTCTGACGTCAAATGCTGTTGAAAATTTTCCAATTAGTGCGGCTATTTGGAGCGGCTCAACACCAACCCATCACCCCCTCATCACCCCCTTGTTTCACGGCACCAAAAGTGCGTTGCATTGAGTGTGGCATAATCTTGGCAATTAGTTTGGCTCGACTCGAGAAAAACTCGCTGCTCGCTCTTGTAAACTATGCAATTGCTTAAAATATTCATGAAAAGTTCCCAGGGCCAGGCAACAGTTGCGCTCAACTCAACGCATTGCCCCCCTCCTCATCGCCACATTCATTGTATATAAAAATCAGTTCAGCGCATCCTTTTTCTCTGTGAGTGTGTGTGCCGGGTAAAATTGAATGTTGTTTTTCTTAAAGCACCCAGCGTGCAACACCATTGTCAATGCGCCTTTCATTGTGCTTGTCCTTACACCACTCTCTCTTTCTCTCTCTCTCTCTTTCTCTCTCTTTAGAGCACTCGGTTGGCACTTTGTGTCGCCCGTTCCATTATTGAAGTGTGCACTTCCGCTAAATGGTATTTGGGGCAAGCACATAAGCTTAAGGAAAGAGCAGATAGTAGAAAGCTTCTAGTCAAGTCCCAAATTTACTGCCGCTTGCAATTTTTATGGCAAAGAAAAAGGGGGTAAGACGAGGGGAATTAGAGGAAAGGTTAGCGGCAATCTTTTGACATTGTTGCACATCTCTTTCAGCCATTCGAGCTATTTATTAAGATATTCAACCTGACTTTCTGCTCTATTGGTGACCATTAGGGTGTCCCTTATAACGATTAGGGTGTCCCCTATGACCGAACCATTACCAAATTAAGTGTGCAAGTTTTTACGTAGCTAATACTCAAGTAAAGTATATTGGTTTTGTGCAATGTCCATCATGGTGTCTGTCCGTTTGTAAGTCTAACTGAACTAAACTTTTTTCGACACCCTTCAATCTAGAGACTTAAAACTTTGCAAATACCTTTATCTATTGTCCGGACAGATAAAGTGTCAAGATTGGGGATCTACGACTACTGGGGGGCTGGAAAATCGATAAATTCTAATTTGGTGACTCAACAAGTTGATTCTGCATTTTATCGAATTTGGCGTGTGCTTGAGTTTCAGCAGTTTGGACCAATCTTGTTGGCATTCGATGCATAAGTTGGAATTCATGAAGAGGATTCGACACATATTCCTCCTGCATTTCAGGTTTTGGTATTGTTGGACGTTTCGGTCTTTGCTGATAGCTGTGAGTAACAGAATTTATTGAAACTGCTTTTGGATACTTTAAATTGCACTTACAGTTACAATGTGTTTGTTGTAATGCAAAATGCAATTGGGTCTATAGAGGAATCACCTACATTCCCGACTATGACGAATGCAGCCGCAGCCTAGTAGAATCGGGGTATTTTTTGAATAGGCTTCTGAACTTTTCATTAGCCTGTTTTCTTACTGCAACAGCCTTACCTCGTACTGTATAGATACGATTGAATATCATCTATTTTTTTTCGACTCTTTGTAGCAAGCAGAATGCAAAACAAGAAAAGTGAATATCATTAAGTTATTTTGAGCTAGTCTCTGGAAATAAAATTGCACTCAGTTGCAGTGTTGCCATTTCCGCTTTTTTCCCGTCAGATCAAAACGCGATTGCGGGAAAAATTTTCAAATATTACATGGGACAGCTTTTTTCTTTATGAGTCAGTTGGTATCAGTGTGATTCAATTTATAGGTAAATAGCTTTTTTTAGCTTTATATTTCGCTTATGATGACGATGCAATAATGTATAAGTTTGTCATGGCGCATTAGCACGTTTAAGTTGGAAGCGATAACGGCAAGTGTGACCAATAAGAAAACAGGCAGTTGCTAGTATAATCAGCCATAAAAAATTACAAAAATTTAAATATTAAATTTGTTCTGTTTGTGAGAAAAATAAGTTTTTAATGTTTTATTTAAAATATAATAAGTATATAAATGCTCAGTAGCTCGTGAGTGGTAAATTTACGCTTTACGATTTAACGAGGGCAAGTGAATACTCTTAATATTAAATTAGTAAATTGAAATGTAAACGTTTCTTGATTCATTGAGTTGCTAATGTGGAATAGTGCAGGGCTTCCGAAACATCTGAGGCGTCATGTGTATCCATTTGGTAAGCGCTATAATCAATTAAATTCAAATAACAATTACGATTTATACTGTCTACGATCTTTCACTTACTCCATCTGGAACCGACAACTACAGGGCACACAGAGTGCAGAGATCGAGGGTCCTGTGTGCCATCATCAAAGATATTGTACCAAAAGAGGCTGTTGCCTTTCTGGGGTGGGACAGCAACTTGAATTTCAGGGAATATGGTAGCGCCCCCTAGCGATACCTCACTTGCCTGTAAAATGTTGTTAAAGTTCCAACCATACTATTTGGGATTTTCTGCAACCACAAACTTACGTAGAATATAAGACTAGCCATACGATCTCCCAGCTCCTGCACAGATGATTTTCTCACACGATCTCCGTAAATATAGTCGTAATGGGGCTTGAAATACGAACCTATACCATAGTTTGCCACCTGTAAGGCTGGAAAATCGTCGACACTGAAGCCCGTCATGTCTGTAATCCGTTCATTAATGCGCTTCATAAACGGTGTACTCTCTACAAGCCACTTAACTCGAGCTAAAATATAAGGTAGCTCGGTTCGATTTTCTTTTAATGCATCTGCAAAGCCGTTGGCCATATTGATTGATAGTCGTTTCATTTCCTCAATTTCTGTGTCGGAGAGCACATTATGATACATGACTATATATGGGTCATGATTAATTTCCTCCATTTTAAGTGGAGCGAGTCGAAGAAATGCCGTTGTTGTAGAGTTGTAGCGACAACTGAGGTTTTCGCGTCTACGAAATCTTCCACGACAGCCCAAAACATGGGATGTAGGACTTGGCTGCTGGGCTTTTAGATCCTTCAACAGTTGCGCATCATCATCCTTAAGAAGTATTTCCACATAGTTATTCAACTGTGTTGAACTGTATGTTTGTAACATTTGTTTGACTTTATCGTGCAGCTCTTTTTTGTCCAGCGATGGTTCGAGCATTTGTGCATCTGGAAAATAGATTCGGAATAGAATAGCTATTGAAGTTCTGCTTAAAATTGGTAAAACTTACAACCATGTAATAGACGAGACTCGGCCAACTTTTGACGCACGCCGGCAAGTGACCTTCCAAACAGCTCCTTGTTGTATGTTTCAAAATGCGGTTCAGGCTGGCGCTTCAAAGCGATTCGATACCAGTTGAAAGCCCGACCATAGTCGCCAATTTCATATTTGTGATTGGCAATGGTCAAACAGTCGCTTATGAGCAGCGTTTGACTGCAGGATATTTGTTTTAAATCAATCGAGTTGAGTCTGCCAGCTGTGGAATCACTCACTTGAATTGCTTTCCCTGCAGTTGCCCTTCTGCCATTTCCATGGGATTAAGGTCATAGGTCAGCTCGATGCGATTGATACCCAGCAAAGACTCATTCATATCCTTTTTAGTGGGCAACTTGTCCAAAAGCCCTTTCATAGCTTCCAGTTGAGCTACTTGACGATACATTCTTTGGCTATAAACTAACTTATTAATAACAGAGTATTTCAAATACCTTTTCCAACATCTGCCTTTGTGTAAACTTGCAACTTAGGCCAATCTTGACGCAAACGTCGAATTAGTCCAAATGCGTTCAAAGGATTTGAGATATACTTTTCTTTTCCCTTTTCTGTTATATGAGCAGCGCGATCAAATGTCTTCAAATAACTAGGGGTATATGAAAAGTTTAATAATTTAATCACTAAATGTTAAATTCCGTTTCGACTCGAAACTTTGAACATGTTTGATTATTTTTAAGGCATATGGCACTTAATCTTACATTTGTAGAGTCTCAAGCTTTTCCTGTAACGCGTCAGCATATCCGATCATATTTAGCACAAACTGATTCTCAACATCTAAAAGCTTTTGCAATCCTTCAACAGAGCTGCTATAAAGCTCGGTATGGACATCATCAATGCCGTTTGCATGGTTTTTATAAAACACTACCAAAAAAATAATTATCGAGAGGTGGAACTTCATATCAAACACTTCTATTCCAATCTGTATATAAACTTTTAATGTGCTGCTAGCATTGGGCTAAAAATTTAAACCAAATAGCAAATCGAATTAACCACATCACATTTAAAACGCTTGGTAGATTTAATTATGAAAATTTGCTGGCATATCGAATTTCCGGTTAATTGTATATGATAAAAAACTGAAACTTAAAGATAAAAAAAAGTAAAAATCTGATCTTGAAAAAGACCCCAATATTTGTAATACTTATCTGGGTTTCCGTATAACCGCTGCTGCAGAGCGTCAATTTCGTAAGTTCCGAAAATTATTATGTGAATAATTCATTACTTACTACATTAGGAGCCTTCTGAAAAGGGACATGATAGATGCTCAAGATGGCCTTTCATATTCTGCTGCGCCAATAAGGCTGTTTACTTTTTTGGTTTGATGCCTATTTTTTAGATCGGGAAAAATAACAGCGCAACCTTATTTTACGAATTCTTAAAGACGTTAAATACTTACGAAAAATATATTCGAGTCCACAGTATTAGAGTACACCTATCCCCCGATTTACACGGAAGATAGGTTCCAGACAAATTTTTTTCCAGTATAAAACCGTGTAAAACGAAAAAACCTGCGCAATTAAGACACTTATTCAAATGGAACAAGAGTTTAACTTATCCAGAAACATTAAACTACTCTTTCTCCAATACGTAGACGATCCAATATTTTAATTTTTGTTTCCAAAGGTAACAATTTTTTTTTTGGTTTGGTTTTTCTTTGAAGTTTTTGGCATTTGAAAGCTTCAATAAATATGTTAATTGAATCACAAACGCATAGGTTTCAAAAAAGATATTAAATCAATAAGTTACCAGCTTAGACAAATGAACTCGAGATAAAAATTTTGAAAAATTTTCCGAATTTCATTGTTTTATGAACCGTGTAAAAGCGAAATCGTTTAAAACGAGTACCATGTAAATCGGGGGATAGGTGTATATTGGTTTTGCGCAATGTCCGCTATACTTTCTGACCGTCCGTCAGTCTGTCCGTAAGTATTAGCGCGTGTTTCTTAGACATACTTAAAGCTAGAGACTTGAAACTGTGCGCTTGAAATTTTTTCCCTGCCCACTTAAACCATATCTCATGAAACAAATAAGCCACCACAATTCGAAAAATTCACATTTTTGTTGAACCAAGACATTTCAATTGGTTTTTAACTCCATGCGAACGTACTATGCATAGTAACAAATTTCCCTTTCTCCAAACATAAAACGTTTTTCTCACTTTAATCTTAACAAAAGGCTATAGAGCTGATTTATATTGGCGCGACAATTTATCCAATAAAATAGCAAATTCACACTTTCGGGCTGGATATTTATAGCTCCCCTGAACTCAGAGCATTCAGACTGCGTTGTTTTGTTCTTCTTCTGACAACTACAAAATTTGATTAAAGTAAATTCATCTTGATTTAACACACAAAATAGTATATAGATGTCTGGACTCCATATGCTTTAACTTTGCATATTTGCTATTTTGCATACACAAACAAGTAAGAATAATTTTTATAAAACCCTATACCATTTGTATAATTTGAATTTTGTTTTGCATTTGGCTTAATATCAAGCCAATCATAAGAGCAAATGCTTTCAAAGCTTATCGAATTTTGTTAGTTATGTATTGCCCAAAAAATGATTCTATGAGCAATTTCAATACCGAAGGTAAAGAGTATATTCGATTTAAAAATATAAAATTACAAATATTATTGTTATCTTAACAAAAATTGATACAAGAAAAAAAAATTCGAATTACTAATTAGGCAAGGGTATTGCTAATTCGGATCTAGAAAGAAGCAGTTCGCTGTTTACATTTTATTCGTCATATTCAAAAATATGTCAATTAAATTTTGTTGATGATTGCCTATGTGTCTGTGCGCCGTTGACGCTATTCGTTGTCATAGAAATGCAATCGATTAGGATAAGGTGCCGGTGAAATGCGTTGGGTAGCATCTTAATAAATGAATGAGTTCATTGTCTTTGGCATCGATGAAACGATTGCATAATTCCAAGAACTTTAACAATAGGCAAGTTCATAAATGTTCTTCATTCGAACATATGTATCTCTTAAATTCAAAGCTTTAATCGATTTTTGCATTTTGTAGTATTTGTATCCATGTGCTTCTGACTTGTGCTTGCTCATATGATTATTTTGCTTTTAAAGCAGCATGATTAGATTGTTTTTGATTTCATTTTCTTCTCAGAAGAAAAACTGTTTTCATAGCAAGTGAGTAGAAATTGAATTTGATTTCAACTTCTCTTGACTTTAAATAGCATTGAGTTACGGCAATAGCAAATTGCAAATGGGAATGAAATAGAAATAGAAGTATAGTATACTTCCATTCTCGTGTGTGTCTTGTCGCATCGTTTTCTTCTATATTTTGTTGTATTTTTTTTTGCCATTATGTGCGGCGCTTCATTTACTTTATGTCTTTTGTCTGCTCCTTGCGTATCATGTGTGGAGCTACAATTTGAATGAGTTTTGGTCTTTGACTGGGCGTTGCATTTTTATGGCTTTCGTAGTTCGTACCATACACAATAATAGTATTGCCCTCCTTCCCCGCCGGCCAACGTGATATGTTTGAACTTTTCTCTTATTTATTGTGTATGGCCACTTGATGAGCGTTTGCTGAAAATGTTTTATGGTCCATGTGCCAAGTTCTCTTTGTCATTCGACGGCGTCAATCAATCATCGATGGCAGTCGCAGCATTTCGAGTGAAATGCGCATTTAATACATTTGACGTTTTTTTTATGTATTTTCTTTTTTTTTTTTGGCGTTTACTCACACGTTTATGAACTGCTTACAAATTGCTGGCGTTTGCCGAGCACGAAATCTACTTAAGCTGCTGGGCGTCAACCTGTTGGACTTTCATTTATCACAGATGCCAGCGAATGCTCAAAACGGCGGAACTAATGTGTCCAGCGTCATACTTGAATTATGTATTATTACGTTGTATTCTCATTCTACTTCTGGCGACAACTGGGCGTTTCAGGAGTTTCTGGATAGGGAGTTGGTAGCACATGAGCGTAAATCTGGCGGCGCGTGAATTCCACACGATTTATTAAAACAGTTTGAAGGACGAGAACTTTGACGAAGGACAACATTCCATTTTCTATTTTTTCTTTCGCAATTTATTACAGACAAATTCATATGTGTTAAGAACAAGGACAAAAATATCCTGTTTTGAAAAAAAAAAAAATTTTGCAATGCATGAATATTCGTTTAAAATTTTCAAATCAATTGAGATCTGGATAAGATGTGATAAACTTGATAATTGGGACTTTTTTTTAACATGCATGTCGATATAGTGCTCTAAAATTGACAGTAGGCTTAGTCGTAGATTGTTAGCTCTGTCTTTAATGTATAGGATCTTTGTTTCTTCATCATATATCAAATATATTTTTGATTCTTATACTGTATTTTTGAAACCTTTGAACATTCACATTCTTATTATTGTTTTGTCACATTTCACAGGGTATAAAAGCAAAATAAAAATCGCTTTATAAAATGTTTGAACAAGTCCTATGTTGTGCAGGCGTATAAGTATACTATATATACATTCTTTTATTCCCATTTCACGTTAGAAATGATAGTCATTCTTATTTTGCACTTGTTGTCCTTGTCATTTTTCAAAATGGCCATTAAAACAATGACCAGACAGACAGCCTGCCCGTTTGGGTTATCAACAACCCTCGTTATGGGTTCGAATTACTTTTAATGCATTTTACTGGATACCCTTTAACAACTATGAAACTTTGAGTTTATTTTTTATTTTATTTATTTATATAAATTGTAATCACATTTTTTAATCTTAAACTTTTCCCCTGATAAGTTAATACTGCTCGATGTTTGCTAAGTTTGCGCTTTGTTTGTTCTCTTGGTCTCCTTGAGGCCAGCACAATTTTTGATTGAGTCTTATTCCTATTAATTGTGTATGCAAACGCGTCACTCAAAAGCTCAAATTTCCCGTGCTGACTGACATTTGAGTTGGCGGATGTGACTACAATGTCACAGTTCATTTAATAAACTGCCATGAAAAGCAATCTGATGGCTTTTGCCTTTTTGCAAGTCGCCGCTAGAAAATTAAATAGAGGTAAGAAATTCGCAATGATATTTTTAGCTTGTGTTCCATGGTTTTTGATAGCGTAAAGAAAAACCGCAATAAAATGGCGAAAGCTGTGGTGTGTTGTGTATGGTGTGATGGTTTGCGGTTAAATCTCTTTTTTTGTAATTATTTTAAGAATACACTCCATTTATCATTCAATGTTCACTTGTTATTGAAACGTTGTATTTTTCATTTGTAGAACACACCGAAAAAAAAGTGCAACCTAAAATAAAATGTTTTAGATTTGAGAATTTAAATACAAATTTAAACGGACCATACCTAGTTCTATAACTATAATTCTATGAATCATTTTATGTCAACTGCTCATAGTTGACAATAAATAAATAAATGACATCTACTATTTGTCATATAATGTGAAACGCTTGGAAGGAAACATCCAAGACCCCATAAACTTTTGATCAGCATCGCAAGCTGAGTTTACATAGGCATGACCGTCGGATTCTATCCAAACTAGCTTTTCAGTTTACGAGCTAAAATTTTGGTTAGGGTCTACACTTTAAAGTGCGAACTTTTTACTTACAAACAGTAATCCTTTTTTTTATCCCAATAAATAAAACGTAATCGATATATGCTTAAAGTTGACTGATTTATTGTTCTTAATTTTACTGTGCTATTATTTGTATTTACAGGGACTACTGAGCTGAGTGTTTCTAATAATTACGCAGGGACCATTTCGCACCTGAACAGAACTTTTACTGCGCCAGTCGCATTCGATGGGCACAAACTGACCCTTGCGTATAATGGTTTTGGGTCTTGTGATGCCATAGCAAGCGTACTGAGATACACTGCGCGAAATTGGTAGGCATTGCTCGTAAACTTCAACAATGTCCGGATGTATGCTATCCACACTAAAGTCCTGGCCACACCTCAACTCCTTATGAATGTGCAACCGACTGCGGCACTGAAACTCTGCACGACAGCGACGACACTTGAATGGTCGCGAACGGGATCGATTATAACTGGTTGTACTGGCCAAAGGAGTTTGCAGTTCGTGTAGTCGCTGGAACTGGCCCATAATATCGTTCAGGATGAGGAAGCTCTTGTTGGGTCGCTGCTGCAGTGTCTCGCTAATGTGATATGGAACCACATACAACTCCTTAGTCGTCTGGCACTGCTGCAGGCCGTAAAGATTTACTCGCATATTTGAAGGAAAATAGCCATTGCATTCCCGTTGATGTTTAACATATGCTGCCCTTAGACTGGCCAATTCCGTCTCGCTGCTGCCACAGTCACCGTCACTTGTCTCCTGGAGCAGCTGCAACGGCAAGTCTGACGAGCAGGATGCATTGTTGTCATCACGTTTTCGTTTTATTTGGATACGCATGCGTGTGATGCTGCATTCTTCTAGGCTGACATCGTGACTGCTGCATAGATAGTTTGCAATGCGTTGGGTTATCAAATCATATACAACACTAACACATTCCTCAATGTCGAAATGATGTTTCACACAAAGTGTGCCGCTCTGAAAGATTAGCACCTGATTGTGGACATGAACATAGCATGACACATTGAATTCCAGTTGCTGGGTGCCATTGTGGAACATCCAGCGTAATAGCTCGGGCACCGCTCGATCACGAGTTTCTACCATAAAGTGATTCAGCTGATTCTGGGCACTTTCGTCGCAGAAAAAGAACGTCTCGATCTGGCGCGCCTCAATGATGTCCAGGACAGCTTGTTGCTGTTTACTGAGCTTTGGTTTCTGCTCATCAACACGTCGAAGCCAGTGTTGACTGGGTGGCTCATCTGCATCGATGCTGCTATAGCAGCTGTTGCATTCGTGCCACTGCCCTTCCACATGCCACCGATGGTGAAAGGATTGCTGTGTGCCCTCGCTGCTGAACACAAAGCTTGAAATTGGCTCCTCCTGGTTGTTATACATGTTGTTGATTGCAAATTTTGAGTAGTGTCTGAGACAAAGTTGACTTGAACACTGTTATGCTTTCAATGCCGCACTTTGGCTTTATATACCTCTGTTGAGTGTCTCAGGTAAGCGGAAACACACCTGCCACAGGTAGAATTGCTGCACAACATCTGCGCTTTTGGTTTTTCCAGGTTTATGGTGGGTTGTCCTTGAGGCTTAATGTGTCTGCTCACAATCATAAAATGTTAAGTTGAACTAAATACATATTGGTTTTCCGCCATATGCAATATCTGAGCATTCGTCAAAAACTCATAACTTTAAAATATATCCATTTTCTGGCTGATTGCACAAGCATAGTCCTCAGGTATGTTGCTAAACTAGTAACAGATCATCATTTCACAAACCTGGATAGTGTGAACAAAACGAAATTCATACGTTTTTTTTTGTTAATAAATTGATATATACATATATAATACTACATAGTTAGATAAATCATTTCATTTGTAGGTTTTATTCGAATTCACTTTAAAAACAAAACTAAAGTCCGTTTCCATAAAAATGTATTTAAAAAGCTTTGTATCTGTGTATGTAGAATTTTCTACAAATTCATATAAATTCGCAGAAACCGTTATAACTGTTCTTACAAATGTGGAAGCGACAAAAGGGCAAAATAAAAGAATGAAAAAAAGAAAATATGTTTATACTAAAGAGGTTTTTTTTTCAACCTGGATAATGTTCACACTATCCAGGTTTATTGATTAGACTAGTAGGACTACTAACATAAATTTGGACAGCATTAGCGTATAAGTGAACATAACAATTACACATAACACTCGGCAGGTCATTGATATATGCATATAGTAAAAAGTATAGGGCCCAAAAAGATCCTTGAGGTAACAAAGTCTTATCTTCGATTGAATAGAAATGCAGACATTATTTTGGTTGCGCTTTCACTTAATCTGACTGAGCTTTGTCAGTTATATATAGTGAATCACGGAACTCAGGAAAATATTTATGTGTGTTCTCCATAAGGGTTCAAATATTTGGTTGGCTGATGGTGTTAAGCAATGCATGTCGGCTGGAACTCTTCTGTTTCTTCAGGATTGCAAGCTTATGAACTTGGTGTAGAGTAATTTCTAAATTGCAATAAATGTAACGTAGTGTCATTTTATAGATGTATTCCCTTTTATAATACAGTGAAACTTCGATAGCTCGTAGCCTCGATAAGCGAAAAACCTTGATAAATCATAGTATTTCTTCGGTCCCTTGAAAAAGTCGCGAATACTCGTAAAAAATGCATGCATTTCGGTCCCCTCGATAAGTCGTATTTTTCTTGAGACATTTTCTATCAAAAGCCTCTACAACTCGTATTCTTTCCACAAAAGCCTCTACAACTCGTATTTTCTTATTTATTTTTTTTCACAAAATACCGTACGAGACGAACACGTAGTACATTTTTTTACCGTTATTATTTTACAGTTACGCTTATTCATAGGTTTTGCTTTGTTTTCTGCAACTTGCGTAGATTAATATCAATTGAGACGCAATATGTCGAAGAAGTGCACAACATTGCCAATTAAAATAAAACAAAAAATTTTTCTTGCCGTAAGAAATGGTGAAAAAAGGAGAAATTGCGAAAAGATTCGGTATTGCACCATCTACAATCACATCAATTTAAAAAAAAGTGATCTGCTTCTTGGTTTCTTTGTTAAATAAAAAAAAATAAAAAAAACTCGATAATTCGTATATTCTGTATGTTGCCTCGATAAGTCGTAAAACTTGATAACATGAAAAACTCGATAACTCGTATTTTTTTTGTGGTCCCGTCAATTACGAGTTATCGAAGTTTCAGGGTATTTATTTTCTTGATTATAAGCAACTAGATCGGATTGCATGGGCTTTAGATTTGGGTATACTATTGGTCCCAAAGCTTAAGTTTGAGAAGCATATCTAATCTGTTGCAATTTAAGCATCTGGTGCCTTGGGTTCATTAAGCGCTGATTTTGATAATTCCAACACAAAGAAACTGTATATTTCTCTTGCCTGCCGATTCTTGAATATGGATTTTGTATATGGTATCCAAAAAAAAAGGATACGTGCTGAAGCAATTTCTGCTCTTTGCCCTCACGGGTCTTAACTAGAACACTTACAGTAACGTGCTATCTTACCAGAGTCGACTTTTACTAATAAAATTTCCTTCTCTATCTGATTTCCGAACAATGCTAGTTGTGATTCTGCTGAATTAATCATCAAAATAAGTTTTGCAGTGCCGATCAAAAATACTAGAAATTTTCGACATATTTCTTTTCAAACTTGTTATTCCAAATATGTTATCCATAACCATTTTCGGATCTTATGCTCAATCTATTACTAACTTTCCTCCTTAATACAAAGTGCAACTCCTACATACTCTTTTGAAAAATGAGTTGTGTCATCTACCACATGTTCGAGGTCTGCGTAACCGCATGCCACCTGTTTCAAGGTATAAGATAGCAAATCCAACGTTTTTTATGTTGCTCTTGTTGTTGTGCTTCAACTCGTTGTCTTCACACAAACAAAGTGGACAATGGCCACCTTGTGGCAAGTGACGTGACAATGGCGTGCCGCAATGGATGCCTGGGTGGATGGGTTTGGCTGTGTTGGCTAACAGCAAAAAGTGAACGGATGGAAGGAAAAGGAGGAGGTCACACTGCAGTCACTTAATTTCCTTTTCCCCTCTTTACGCTTCATTGTCTGGCAATGGCAGCGGTTTTTATGGCAGAGCTCCACATAAAAATTAACAATGGCAATTAGAAGGTACTTAAAGCTGAAATAAACAAAGATTATTTGTACTTGGTGTCCTCTTTCTTTCACACAATTTCCCACCTACTCGTCGATTCTCTTTTTGAATAAATTTCATTTTCCGCTACAGTTTCTAAACTCTGTCAGATGCTTGTGCTATGGTATACCCTACATTGATAGAAAAATGCCGTGCTAAAATTAAGTACGAACGTACTTGAATTGGGTATTCGCGATTTTAGACTTTCATTCTTGATTTAAGTATGGAAACTGGCTCAACAGCTAAGGCACTCGACACAATAACAAGAGATCTCAGGTTCAAATCCCGTCACGGTAATCATAAACAGATAAATTTGTAATGGTTTTTTTTTCTCATTTCTTACATTTCTACTTTAAGCATGATAATGATGGCAGCTTTAATATGATGAGCTTTATATCTATCTTAGGATTTCTTAGATCAAGTACCTAATTCTTGGTTCTTATTTTAAGAACTTTAAGAACTTACATTTTAAGTACTCGAAAACTTAAATCGAGTTCTAAAAGAACTTGAATCAAGAATGGAAGAATGAAGAACAAACGAAGTTAAAAAACTGTACTTGAATCAAGAACGACATTCTCGGATTCAGTAATTCCGTACTTAGTGAGAAATCTAGTTCGAAATGTGCGGTCTTAAGTACGAAATACTTGATTCCTATTTTGATTATATCAAACTTTTATTTGTCGTATGATTCGAAATGTCAAACAACATTATTAATTTAATAGATAATCAGGTTAATCAGTTATAAGATAACAAATATACTTCTGAAACTTTATATTAAAAGGGTATTTCAATTGCATCCAGTCGCAGGCAGAATATTTTTTATCCTTTTGAAATTTTTTACTTTTATTTAGACTGCTTCTACAATTTTGGCAAGGGGTCCTCGTGTAAACAATGCCACAGAGAACGTAAAGTTAATTAAGTCACTGCTGGTCGCTGTGGCATGCTGAAATTGTAGATGGTTGGTTGGTGGCAAACGGTGCAAGGTCCATAGCCGCCTGCCAGATGCCAAATGCTACGAAGCGCACAGAAGGCACCGTCTATTTCAACAGTTGACAGACAAACAACAAACAGAAATTTCAGACTGGCAGAGCAACAAATAACTTCAAAATAAATACTAGAATATACTTTATGTACTTTCTTGTTGAAAAAAGGAACAAAGTGCCAGGGAAAAGACGGAAAAGACAAAGAAGCTGCCACAGAAGTGGCAACAATCGCACCTTGCCCTCGTGGCATAAAATTGCTCACTGCAGGGCTCCGCATCAAATCAGAGCTAAGTGTGAAAATGTTATATGCTATTTACTCGTAACCGAATGCCATCGAGCAAGCAATCAGATTGAATATGAATCACAGCACAAACAGACGAATGAGACAATCTGACAGACTGTGGCTTGCGGCTTGTGGCATCGTATAACAACGCAGTGCTGGTTCTCCATCAGGGAATTTAAAATCCAGGTCGAACCATATCCATGACAACTATTCTATTTTTTGTTGCTCCATGTATTTGCCATGCTGCTTAATAGCTCAATTCGGAGCCAGGGAATTGATAGAGTGCAATCTTTCTAGCCAGGTGTGCGCAGTTGGTTTATAAAAGCTAAATGCTAAGAGCTGCAGCCAAAGATAAACGAAATCTTTACGTGGCTTTTGCTTGTTTCAGGTAATTCTGGTCGGTTGTGCTGACAGCTTGGATTCTTACTCATAGCCTTCGGAATTGTCCAACGAAAAAGCTCGGCTTTTGCGCAACTATGCATTGCGGGTGTTACTTAAATTCAAAGTGCCCTTCAAAGATTTATTCTCCATGACTTATGTATTTTATCTGTGTGGTGATTTTGAGCTATAGCCACCGAATTTCCCACGCACGTGTAGACCGCAGTCGCACAGTGAAGCCATTTGAATTTTTCGTTGCAAAAATCATAACTTGCTTGAACCAAATGAGATAACACAGGTCTAAAATGATTTTGGTGCCGCTAAAAGTAAAACTGATTTCAAGTACATTCGGTACTCTGATAAAAACTTGATACTTACTTTTTTAATGCTACGTACAGTTTTCGAGATTTCGCAAGGGTAAATAAATTAAAAAGTATTCAATTAGTTTATCAAAAAACAAAAGCACATTTAATTCAAAACATCTAATTACATTTAATAACACATTATTTTACAGGTTTGAAGCTTCTCTTTTTAGATTTTCTCTGATGAATGTCTTTAGAACATTACCGAGTAATACTCCAACAGTAATCTGCCATCATGTGCTCATTCCAGCGACCTTGGTATCTATCTTCCATCACCTTTAAATCTTTATGGAAACGTTCTCCTTGTTCTTCGCTATACGCTCCAAGATTTTCAGGAAACTTGTCTAAATGATTATCCAGATAGTGTACTTTTATGCTAATATTACATCCAAGATTTTTAAAGCTAATTAAGAGGTTTTGAACTAACTCTTTGTAATTTTCAGACCTATGATTTCCAAAAAAATTTTTTACAACAGCAACAAAAGATTTCCAAGCCACTGCTTCTAGATTATTCATTGAATGTATGAAATCGTTGTCTTTCATTAAAAGTCTTATCTGTGGGCCATCAAAAATACCAGATTTTAGTTTTTCATTACTTAAACCGGGGAACTTTCTTGAAAGATATACAAAACACGGACCAGTTTTTTCTAATGCCTTAACATATTGCTCCATAAGTCCCAATTTGATGTGCAATGGAGGCAAAATAATCTTATCTCTAGAAACTAAAGGCGGGTTTATAATATTTTGTTTGCCAACCGTCATATTATTTCTCAAAGGCCAATCTTTCTTGATCCAGTGATATTTTTTTGCTCTGCTGTCCCATAAACATATAAAGCATGGAAATTCAGTGTACCCACTTTGCTGACCTAATAGAAAGTTGACCATTTTTAAATCGACACATATAACCCATTGGTGCTCCGAGTATTTGAGTTTTTTAAAAACAAGATCCACGTTTTGGTACTCCTCTTTTAACTTTGTGAATGTGCGATAGGCACAGCTGCATGTTTATTACCAATATCTAGTAATACACATTTTAAACTTCGCTTAGAGCTGTCTATAAACAATCTCCATTCTTCAGCTTTGTAGATGCTAGTAGCTCAGATCGCTCTTACGACAGGTCAAGATTTGTAATCAAACCACTTAAAGCATCTTGAGAATAAAGTGAAGGCGCTGTTGACACTTCAAAATCACTGTCACGTTCTTCTGAAAAAACTTTCACTATCTCTGTGTCCGACAAATCTGATAGATCTGAAAGATCTTGTGTCATAGGAGATGGTACGTCATCTAAACCCAGTCGAGGTCTTTTAGCAGACGATAAATCAGGATATGTCATTTTTCTTTTGTTTATACAATGTAATTCTACAGCACAAAAATAACAGTCATCAATGTGATTTTTCGGTTCTGCCCAAATCATTGGCACACTATACTTTAAATAATTACGTTTACCATTTGCCCACTGTCTTAAATGTTCACTACACAACTTGCACACAATGTTTGGAACCCACGGTTCGTTCAAAGCCTTCATCTCTATATTAAAGTAATCAACGTATGTCTTCTTTACAGAATCTGTTATAGGTTTTCTTAACTTTTTCAATACGTATTCACCACAAATGTAACAAAATGTAATTGGATTATTTACACAATACCGTCTCGACGACGACATATTATAATGCAAGGCGAGAGCTAGACTGTAAGTGATTTATTATGGACTTAGCATCCGTATTTATAGCTAATGTTTACATGTGTTCTTATGGCTAGGTAAGGTTAACATAAGTGCGAAGAGTCACTTTTCTAGTTATAGTGTATATCTTATTTAACGGTGACTTGTATTGATCTTTGATATTCTAACGCATCAGTTTGGTTGTGCGTGCAAGCTTAACTTAGCGTGAGCTTGAAAGCTTAAAGCTCCTAACTGTATTTAACACGTGTTGATGTTTATGCTTGAAAGCTTAAAGCTTAGGCACCGTGGGCTTATGTTTAATTGCTTAAGGTTAATTATGTTACTCTATTAATACTACAATATCGATATTATTAATTTAAAAAAAAAAATAATCAATTATAATGACATTAAGTATGAAAAAATACGTTCTTTAGGTAATTATCGATCCATACAAACTTGAACGTAGCTTCAAGATATTGACCGCTTCGCACGACATCTTGCTAATTTTTTTTTTAGACCTGTGTAATCGATCAATTTAAAAAGCATATGATAAATAATTGACCAACTTACGAAAAACTGAAATTTGTGGAAAAATCAATTTTATATGAAGGAAAAAGAATATTTTTTAAAATTTTAGATTTTTTATGAAGTGTTTTAAAGGCTTTTATAATTTAAATTAATATTACAATTATTAAAAAAACGTTAATATTGAGATTCTTATGTAACACAAAAAATCAGACATCTTTGAAGGACTATATCTTCTAAACAAAAAATCTGGTAGAACTAAGGATACCCGATTTGAAATTGTTTTAAAATTTCCTATAAAATATGTTTAACCAATATTTTTAAGGGGCACATGTAAATTTTGATTTTTGCCATCTCAATTGTTCTACGGGCGCCACTGGAAGTCGGTTGAGTGCGACGGCAACGTTTCCACTTGTCTTAACCTTGAGTAACGGAACTTGCTTTCGTATTATCGAGGCAAACCGAGAATGGTAAGTATGAAGATTAACAAATTTATAAAATAGTTAAGGATCACGTGAAAAATTTAATCTACAACGCTTAAGTTTATTCTTATAATACAATGTGGTAACAGAAATAATATTAGACTTTGCTATAATATATAAGCAGCCTATGTTACTATGTGAGTGTTAAGGTGTTTAACGTCTTCTTATTTTTAAGTATATCTATGATGTTATACTGTTCAACAGCACACATTTGTTACTATGCATGTGCTATTTTGCACGCAGCTTTAATTTAATGCCAGGACAACTTTTCCACTTTTCTACTTTGTTGAGCACAAGCCTACGTAAAAAACTGTGGAGAAACTTGTTACTGACTGACTGTTGCACTTTATATGTATTTGCAAGCAACTACAACAATAACGGCAACTTCAACTAGTACTGTTAACAAGAACAAAAATCATCTTACCCATCCATTTGAAACGAGTATGGCTAGAGAAATTGTCGTAAGGAATAAACTTTGGCTGTCTCAATGGCAAAAGTCGTTAACGGCATCGCCGCCATCGTCGTTTCAGTCGTTTGCATGCCTAATTCAAGCAATCTTCAGACGTGGCCCAGACTGAGGTAAGTGCCGGGGGTGTTAAATGGACGATGGAAAAAGAAGTAGGATGTGAAAAGGGTTAGCGAGGTCTTCACGATTTGTCAGCAAGTTTTTGTGAACGAGGTTTTTTTTTGCTTGTAAGCTAACAACGAAATTGTATGCATGGCTTGTCCAATCCTCAAACCCGCTCTCTCTCTGCGCTTTACATATTGAAGGGAAATTATGCAAATTTCACTTTCAATTTCAAAACTGGCGTACATCAAGGTCAACTTAATTGTGCCTCTTGTATACCCTAAACTCACTGAAATTGGATAAACAGGGCATATTGGTATTGCGCAAATATATGTAACATACAGAAGAAAATATTTTCGACATCAGATTTTGCCTGTCCATCTGGAGTTAAGTCTTTCGATTTAAAATATACGGTTTTCGAATGCCGCGTGCACCTATGACTACTCCCGTTTCTGATACACATATCATATTGATCAGCTGTGAACATTTTATTAAGATCAATTAAGAAACACGGAAGAAATTATAAAATAAAAATCAAATTTACTATTAGTAATTTGGGTATAATAAGCTACACTGCTTTAAAAATCGAGCTGCATAAACCCGATCTGTGTGTGTGGTTTTCAGGGTATACCAAAATTCCGACAAGATGACTCAGCAATTAACATGATTTAAAAAATGGTCTTCATGTCACTCATCAAGCGCGGGTGAAAGCTGTTGCGTTATAAGGACGATTTCATTAATTAAAATATAAAATTGTGTAAATTGCTTTCTAAGTCCAAATATAAAATTTGATTTGCAATATGCGTCATTCATAATGCAAGGGCGACGACAAGGTCTCAAAGCATCAATAGGCAAGCACAAGTGGCAGAGGCAGGAGCAGTGTCGAATGTAGAGAATGTTGAACGCCATAGTGCAAAGAAAGGGAGACCAAAAAGAGCTGGTCATGGACAATCTAGAACTGGTCAGTCTGGCATGCTTTCGGGTTCACGGGCTCCGGCACATCCACGCTCTGCTGAAATTGACTATAACCAAATATTTGAGCACATGGATAGATAGATTACTCGTAGGCTGAGCAACCTTAACTTACAGGGTCGAGGGCAAACAAGTCCAGCTTTCGAGGTTGATAATTATGAACCTAGAGTTATTCTAACTTCAGACAGAGGATCCAGTCGACGCAGTCGTATTCAGGCGGATAAGGTAGCACAGATCATGCGTAATTGGAACATAAAATTCGATGGTTCAACAAAAGGGATAACCGTAGAAGAATTTGTATATAGAATTCGTTCACTCACCGAGGATTGCTTAGATAACTTTGAAACGTTATGTAAAAACATACATGTTTTATTGGTTGGGAAAGCTAGAGAATGGTATTGGCGCTATCGTCGAGACTCGCCCAGATTTGTATGGAGGGAGTTTGGTGAGGCATTACAAAGACAGTATACCAACTATACGAACAATTTTGATGTGCTGAAAGACATTAGAGCAAGAAAGCAACTGCCTAAGGAATATTTTGAAGCAAGAAGCCCAACTATTGAAAATGTTGTCCAGAAATCTGTTAATTGAGATCAGGCAGGAATTATTGTATGTTCGTATACATTCCATTGCACATCTCAGAAAAACTATTCAAATGAGAGAAAATTTATTGCAAGATATACAAGGAAAGCGGGTAGGAAAAGGCTACAATGTGACAAATGTTCCAAAAGGAGTAGTCGAAGAAGATGGTTTAGAAGATCCAAATGCAGAAGTAGAAGCAAAAAAAAGTATAGATGTTGGAACTGTGACGAAGAAGACCATGGTTGGGATATGTGTTTGCAGGATCGAAAAGTCTTTTGATACGAAATGTGGCGCAAAGAAAGTCTACAAACCAACTTGTCTAGTATGATTGCAAAACGGGCGAAAAACTATCAGGTGAGTCCATTTGGCAATCAGAGTCGAATGGCCCCGAAACAGTAACCAGAAACGATATTATGCAAAAGGTAGCAAAATTCAAGGAGTAAGCAGAACGCCTCACACAAGCCGGTATCTGGAAGCCCATTAAGTTCAGCAACTGGTCATCGCCAATGCTTCTCGCACCCAAGCCAGGTGGAGCAATTCGTATTTTATTTTTATTTTTAAGCAAGGCGTCAACACGCAACTCAATATTGAGCAGTATCCCCTGCCTACACGTTAATCACTCTTGCACGTTGTTCGCCATGGTCATCATTTTACTAAAATTTATTTAAAATATGCTTATTTACAGATGCATCTGGATGAGTCATCAAAGCAAATTATGGTCGTCAATACGCCGTTGGGTCTTTTTCAGTACCAACGTCTGCCGTATGGAATAGCTAGCGCTCCCGCTATATTCCAGCGTTACTTAGATTAAGTGGCATCTCAGGATGCGGCAACTATCTGGACGACATAATTATATCAGCGCCAACAAGCGACGAACGTATTGCTCGCGTCGAACAAATATTAACTATTCTACAGGAGAATGGCATAAGATGCAAAAAAGGGAAATGTTTTTTTTTTTTTGCCAATTAGAGATAGAGTATTTAGGGAGACGAGTCAGTGCTTCAGTCATCCTACCTGACACATCGGGTTTGCAAGCTGTCAAAGAGTTGCAACCAACCACCAACATCCAGCAGCTAGACGCGTTTATACCTAACTATTCTCAGTTAGCAGTTCCGCTAAATCAACTTTGCCGGAAAAACGTACAATTAAAATTTGGTACAAATCAGCAGCAAGCGTTTACAACATTAAAAACGCACATTATAAATACACAATTGACACACGAACACCTTCTTACTGGTAGCTCGGCACAACGCTGCTCATGTGGCCTCTCCATCCTAGACAGCTGTACGGATATGGCACCGAATAGAACCCTCTTCTTCAACACCACAAAACCCTCCGATCTTCTTGTAGAGCCCACACATATAAATATGCACCTGTTATACGATTATCTACGCTCCCTTTATTTATCGTTGTAATTTAATCTACCCAAAAGTAACCATAGAGTCGTAAGCCTAGGTAACTAGTACTCTAATGTAGTTAGATAGTTTATTTTATAAGTTATCTAACGTAATAAATAAAAATTTAAAAAAATTGGCACATTATAATGAAGAGCTACCGCTCGTTCTCGCCACTGATGCATCGTCATATGGCATTGGTGTTGTGTTATCACAAATTCAAACAGATGGACAGGAAAGGCTAATAGCCAAGGGCGTAGCCAGGGGGTGGCAGGGGGGGACAGCTGACCCCCCCTTGACAAAAATTAAATTAAATTTTTTTTTGTGAAAATTCATTATTCATAAGCAAAAATAATAAAATTTATCGCAGAGTTTGCTCATTGCTTGTTATCGACATTCACATCGAGACTTGCGTCTGATAATTTCGATAAACAATAACATTTAAACAATAACATCGCGTACAATTATATTTGGAAAAAAACAAAATATGGACATTCGACGGTTTTTTAAATGTAAGTTATATTAGCACGCTACAGTTTCAAGTGCACTGGTCACATTTATTGCTTTTTATTTAGCATCCAAAAGAAAGCATAGATCAAGCAGCTCTGATTGCAGCGAAAAAAGTCCTGAACGAACAAACACAGAAGCTGAATGCGACGTTACTACTGAAGACAATTGTCACCCAAATGATATTGGTTTCTGGATTAACGGAGCAAATGCTATGAACGAAACAAAGAAACGTGAGCTCCTGACGAAATGCTGGGTGCCTTTTTGCCGCTGACGCCAGTCATTTAAAACGCAAATTTAACTACGAGTGGCTTAATTTGTACAAGCCTTGGCTTGTATATTCGCGTAGACTCAAGGGCGTGTTCTGCTTGCATTGTGTGTTGTTCAAGCCGCCTAAGATTCGTGGTGTGGTATCGTCGTTTGTCGTACGCCCTTTTTCAAAGTAAAGAAAGAAAAGCGGAGCTGGAAGAGCTTGTCCTGGAGGAGTTCGCCAAAAATAAACGTAAATTGATGCTTGCATAATTTTTGTTTTTTCTACTTTTGTTAATGTAAAAAAAAAACGTTGGTAAAAAAAACGTAAATAAACACAAAACCACACTACCAATACCTTACAAGCCTTCGTTTTTTTGCTTTCTAAAAAAAATTTTTTTCCCCCCCTTCCTCGGATTCTGGCTACGCCCTTGCTAATAGCATTTGCATCAAAAACACTTGACAAGCATCAAGTTAAATACAGTCAAATTGCGAAAGAAGCACTTTCTATAACTCAAAGCTCAACGGCGTCATTGGAGCCTGCGAGAAAGCCATTGCGGACATGGAGCAGCTGATACAAAATCATGATCGGCAAATGGCCGAATGATTCCAATTGGACACATTTAATGTCGCTGGAAACGACATTCTTCGATCTCCATGTTAAATGTGAAAAGAGCAAGGAGATGACATCACATCTAAAGCAGATCGAGGACAATCTGCTGCAGGAGAAAAAAATGCTACTTGATAAACTGCGACAGCAGGAGCAGCGTTATGGGCAAATGAAAAGCCATGTCAGCAAATAGAAATTGCAAAATAAAAAGTTGTGAAGTAGGCCAGTGGCAGGCTGTTTATCATTAAAAAAATTATTGTGGGGTTCATAACTTTAAGAATTATGAAAAAATTAGGGTTAGTTTTTTGCAATTGTTTCTATCGTATTTGTGGAATTGTTTTTAATCTTGGTAGCTTGGATAAAAATGGTCAAATATTTAACATATTTTTGTCAATTTAAGAGCTATTTTATATTTAGTTATTTGAAAAATAATTAGGGTATTCAGTTGCTATGCTGTGTGCTATGTTTTGTGAAAGCTTTACAACAAACACATAGAAGCATTTTAAACACAGCAAACATGGGTCTGGGCAAGGCATACTCTACAATGCAGGATATCCTGTTGTGGCCATTGTTTCCGATTTGGGCGCTGGCAACCAAATATTGTGAAGAGAGCTTAAAATATCGACCAGTAAGTTGTCAATGGTAACTTTGAAAAAAATATTAATCATACACATAAATATTTGCATTTAATTGATTTTAGCCAAGACATGGTTTGAACACCCAGCAGATGCGAATCTTAAAATCTTTGTGTTTGCGGATGTGCCTCACTTTATTAAGCTTATCCGTAACAATTTTTTGGATACTGGGCCATGCGTCGACCAAAAAATAATAACGGCGCAAACAATTAAACAGGTTTTAAACCATACTGCTGCTTCAGATGTCAGTATAATGTTTAAAGTAACAGAAGAGCACCTGAACGTTCGTTCAACTGGCCGGCAGAAAGTGAAGTTGGCAACGCAATTGTTATCCAACACAACTGAAAGTGCAATAAATCGCTGCCATTCTTTGACCATTCAAAGAAGCATTTTAGAAGAAATGTCAAATGTAATGAGCGCTAAAATTTTACCAAATTCTGGTAAAACTGCTCCATTCCAAAATGGTATTATGGTCAGCAACGCTTCCCTCAATAATCTACATGCCTATTTAAGCGAAAAATACGCAATGGATTATATTCTTACCAATAGGCTAACGCAGGATATACTGGAACATTTTTTGGTGCGATGAGGGCTCGAGGCGGTCTGCAGATCATCCCAGCCCACTACAATTTAAATATAGGTTGCGAAAATATTTAATGGGTAATGATAAGTACATGTAGACTATATGTTAAACAATTATTTAACCATTTTTTTAATTTTAAGAATGTTTGTGATTGTCCAAGTGTGTTTTCGTAATTGTGGTAGTACATGTCAAATTCGTGTATTTTTATATTATACTCATAATCAGTTATTTTCTTTACTCGTTTAACTAAAAATACCGAAATTTTAAACAGCGACGGTATGAATGTTACAACAGAGCATGTTCGTTGGTTGAATTTAGACTAAAGTGGAATTTCACAAGCTGGTTCTTTTGAGAATGTCGACGATAGTGCTTTCGATTTTTCAGATCTGGATAGTTCCTTAGATATTGCTGAAGACCTAACAAACGATGCATTGGAGTATGTGGCGGGATACATTATAAGGAAATTAAACATTTTGGACTGTGAGATGCATCATATACCTATGTTTATGCAGTCTCGCACGGAGGACTAAAGAAGCCGTCCAAAGTATTTTTGTAGAAAATTATCAGTCTAGAAAAACTGTTTTTAAATTGCCACAGCAGAACCTTTGGTACCAGTTCTAATGTTTTAAAATATTTGCAAAACACGGCACAAAATGTTGAATACGTTTTCGTATAAAAAATCTAAATTCCAAACTAAAATTGCAAAAACAAAAACAAAATCTCATCGCAAATTATTAAAAATTTTGCTATGAATAAGATATGTTAAGATATTTATAATTAAATGTTAATATAACTTTTCATTTTTGTTATTAAAAACTATTTAATTAATATAATCGAAAGCGTTTCACTCAAAATTTTATTTAGTTAAATATTTTTACGAAACTACAAAATTGCATAGGCTGCACACAATCAAAACACTTTTTGTACCTAACTCTGTCGCACTAAGGGCCAGTTTCTCAATGGCTGGTTAGCTAAACTAACAGATGGTTAGCTTAACTATCTGATGGTTAGTCAAAATTGAGTTTCTCAATGTCTGGTTAGGGTTGTTCGTAATAAAAACTAACATGAGGCCTGAGTGCCGGTTAAAATTTGTTCTCTCGTTAAGTGCCGATATAAATATCGTTTAATCATCGTTAGGCAAACAGCTGACTGTGGCTGACACTTGCATTGTTTACAATTTATTATTCAAGCAAAATGGCATCGGATCAAGAGTTTTTGACATCCACGCAATTCTTTTTCGCAGAGCTCATTAAACTTGTTTTTTTATCATTTCCATTTTTTAAATGTTATTTTTCAGTTGGAAGAAGAATTTGGCAGTCACAAAACAAAAAATACCAAACAAAAACAGCTGTTTTGCTCGAAAAGGGCTCGATCAGGGTCGCACCATCAAGCGATAGTATCATATCGATTTAACTTAACCATACATTGAGAAAACCAAATTGGCTTAACGCGAGCGTTAAATTTATCTGGTCGTTAGCTAATTCTTACTTTAACCAGACATTGAGAAACTGGCCCTAACAAAACAACCCCTTAACAAAGTCAAGAGAGTAAAATAAAGAGAGCAACGTGGCGCTCTCCCTCGCACTCACATGCAGTGTTGCCAGAATTTCATGGGCTGAAATAGCTAGATTGATAAAAAACAAAATTAATGAGTGTTTGAACTCACTAGCGATGTGTTAACAATTGCAAAACCATTCAAATTTACTTTCTGTTTTGCTTTTCACCGCTACCAACAGAACAACAAAGCGCGCACATGCATACGCATAAATGCGCACAGACACACACAAACACTTACAAACAAACATAACGAACTTCTTTAATAGGTGAATGATGGTGTGGGATACCCTACCTAGTTTATTTGCTATATTAATTGATTAATTAATTAATATTATTAAACTATTTTAAGTAATTTCTCGATTGTTTGCTAAGCGCCAACTTATGCTTATTAAGTATGCCATTATTGCATATATATAATATCCACAGTAGCACTTTTATAATATTAGGGTACATAACATTCTTCATTCGTCAGTTCATTTTCTTCCCAGTAGTGTTTTGGAGCAATCCCTGAGAACTCAGGGAGGCCTCCTTTGCGAGGTATGGAGTACTCCCTATTACTCCTGATACTTTAGTGCAAAATACACGTAAAATCTACTAATGACTTTTTACATTGCGTGTCATTGGAGGGGAGTAGTCCTATAAACTCCCAAAAGGAGCAATAGGAGAGATCTCCTATAATCTCCCAAAGGAGCAATAGAAGAGATCCCCTATAATCTCCATATAGAGCAATAAAAGAGATCTTCTATTTTATGCGAGAAAACAAAATTATAAAAATATATAATAATTAAATGTTATTTTATTTACATATTTTTCATTTTATAAGTTTTGCGATAGAATGCTGCCTTTTTTTTAGCAAAGGCTTTTTTATGTTATTTACGAAATCTTCGTATGCCGTTCCATCATCTTTAGTTGCATCTAAAAAGGACAAATATACATACTGCTAATTTTTCAGCAATTGTTTGTTTTACAATCACAACACTTTCAGTTTCTGCCGCTCTTTCTTCGCAAACTAATAAATTGTTTGTGCTGTTAGTTTGCTGTTCATTTGCATCATTTTGATCTGTTGAAACTCTACAGGAATCTAATTTTCTTTTTACAAGGCGTTTTAAATGCCTTTTTGAATAAAAATTATCACACATATTACTTTTTTGTTAAAACGATGCACTCTGCGCAAAAAACGCACTTCAATTGACAATTTTATTGAAGCAAAAGAAGCATGAGAAGCCAAACGAATTCGTTTCTTAAGAAACAGACAAAGAGAAATAACGGCATTAAACAGTTAAAAAAAATATTCTAATCTCTCTTATACCTCCGAAGTGAGCAATAAAGGAAATTGTCAGAAATTATGTAGAAATTTTTTAACAAATCTCTCTTATTGCTTGCTTCGGAGGAATGAACGAAAACATTTTTAACAAAAATCTCTGTTATTGCTCGCTTCGGAGGAATGAGAGAGAAAATTTTTAACAAATCTCTCTTGTTGCTCGCTTCGGAGGAATGAAGGAGAAAAATATTAGAAAAATCTCCCTTATTGCTCTGAAAAAAGACATAGGCGAGTAATCACTCATTCCTCCTGTAGGGAGGTCTCGCCTTAAAAACTACTGGGAATTATTACAGAAGTCCGCTATGTTTGTCTGTAAGTGTGTGTGTGTGTTGTGTCTGTGCAATTCACGTCGTGAATTGGGTCCATCCAAATTCCATTTTTTTTCGTCTGTATAAATAACCCCGATGGTACAAGAAGCTATTGGCACGACATCTGAAAGGATGAGCTGTGCTTCTCGAAAATGAATTTCGGTGGTGGCAGTGTTATGCTGTGGGGTGCTTTCTCAGCTGCCGGTTGCCTGGAAGTCCAATTCGTCTCGTCCAGAATGAAAAGTAGTGACTACATTAATGTGTTGGAATGCAGTTTGCTGCCCTTCTTGCGGCAAAATAATGACACTCAGTGGACTTTCCAGCAGGACAATGCTGCCATTCACGTGAGTCGGGAGAGCAAAACCTGGTTTAGCAATAAAAATATTGCTCTGATGCAATGGCCTGCTCGCTCCCCTGATCTCAATCCAATTGAGAACTTGTGGAGCATCTTAGTTCGCCGTGTTTATAAAGAAAACCGGCAATTTGAAACGGTCAAACAGCTCAAAACCACAATTGTTCTAGAACGGGAAGCAATTGATGAAAAAACTATTGACAACTTGATCAAGAGTATGCCAAATCGAATTTTTCAAGTGGTTTCGAAACATGGAAACACTATTTAGTTCTAATATGTAACAAAAAAATATATAAATAAACAAAAAAACATAAAAATCAAAGTGGTTTTATAAATGTGAAACAACCGAAAATCAGTTTTTTCAGCAAAACAAATGTACCGTTATCAGAAGCGCCGTCTGGCCTGGTACACATAATTTTTTTGTCAATACACACAAATGCGTCGAACATTGTTATTGAAAAAAATTTACCGTTCAAAAAATATAAGCAAATTTGTGGTGTCATTATATATATGAAACGTACCTTACCACCTCACTATCTTTAAAAACCATTTAACACTTTATTTTATTTATGTTATAGGGTCCATGTATCCCAGAGAACGAAATGGCTACATCACAGCCGACATTGCAACAATGTGTTGAAAGTGCTGAATCCGTGAAAGGCAAGTCTGGTATATACATACATACATACATATGTATGTAAATATTATACATCATAAATATTAATTTTTTGAATAACCAGAAGGTGGATCAAAAGCCCGTGCTATAACGTATGATATTGTGTTCATGATATGCAAGGACAACATGCCCGTTCGTTGTGTTGATCCAACAAAGAAATCAAGCTTTATTTAAGTACACAGCCAATCGAACGGCGAAAAGATCCTATTAAGTATTGGTTCAACCAAAGTGAAAATATGCCAAACTTGTCGAAGCTCGCATTAAAATATTTAATTGCTCCGGGAAGTTCCGTTGCTTCGGAGCGCATGGCATCTGCCATTAAAGTTGTGGTGTGCGACTCTCGCAGTAAAATAACTGACGAGCACATAAAGCAGCGAGTTTTTTTTAAAATCTTACAACTCGGAGTTGTGGTAATAAAATTTAAAAAGTAACTTGATTTATTATTAATATTATTTCTGGAAAATAAACTACTTTTTATTTTGAATAAAAGCACCCTGGCTTAGTGTGAAATAAAGTTTTTGCGGGACAACCATTTTTATATATTAGATTGAAATATCATCGATATATCGATATTTTTTTCTGAATATATATCATTAAAAATAATATTTTTGTAGTATCGAAATACTATCGATATTGATATTTTTCAAAATATCAACACCCCTAGTACCTGCTCTCTCGGATGACTCTACCTAATTAATTGTAGGCCTTGGGTATGGGTATGTTTGCTACTATTGTACTATATGTGTTATTGAAAGGTTGCCAGACTATGTATGAAAACAGCTGTTTTCGAGATTATTTGTGTTATGAAATTAGGTCACACTAGGCGAGTTTTGGCTGTAAAAGTAAGTAAATTTGATTATCTATTAATTTAAAAGTGTGTTATATATATATATGTATATATATTTGTATTCTATAATTTTCCATTATTTGTCTTTTGTGGAAGACGATATGCGCATATCTATTTTATTTTCTAAGTTTTCTGCAAGTTTGCGATAAAATTTGTGAAGAAAAAATCATTATCTATGTACATCATAGATCAAAGGGCAGCTTGCCTTAGAGTGTATGCGTGAAAGCTTTGCCTAAGCGCAGGCAAAGCGCAGCTTGACCTTATTCGTATTAGTAAAAGCTGTGCTCAAACGCACGCTTACAGCCAGTACTTTTCCATTCACAAAACTTTAACTGTATCTTGTTTACTACTTAATTTTTCAGGCAAGCATTTGACAGGGTTGGCATAAAGGACTGCTCCACAAGCTGAAGCTAGCGCTACCAGCCCCTCACTATCTGCTGCTCAAATCTTACCTAACAGGTAGATCTTTCTATGTAAAATGCGGCGAGGAGAGCTCAGCAATAAGAGAAGTCAGAGCTGGAGTCCCACAGGGAAGTGTCCTGGGCCCGACGCTTTACTCAATGTATACGGCTGACATGCCAACCATCAGCGACCACAGATTGCTCACTGACACTTACGCCGATGACACCGCGTTTTTAGCTAATGACAAGTCCCCTCTCGTGGCGTCCAGCTTAATCCAAACTCAGCTGGACTGTCTAAACACCTGGCTAAGACGGTGGAACATCGTAGTCAACCCAGACAAACCCACACACACTACGTTTGCCCTTAGAAGAGGAGATTGCCCTGCCGTCAGCCTGGATGGCGCTGCCATTCCCAGCAGCGTCACTGCTAAGTACTTAGGCCTGGTTTTGGATAGGCGCTTAACCTGGAGTGGGCATCTCAAACAAAAGCGTTCTCAGCCAAACGACAGGTTGCGCAAGCATCTGTGGCTCCTAAATAAGAGGTCCTCCATTAAACTAAGGGTCAAACTCCTCATTTACAAAGCCATATTAAAACCTTCGTGGACGTATGGCATAGCACTCTGGGGTACTGCAAAAAGGAATAACAGGGAAAGAATCCAAGTCTTCCAAAACAAGGTTCTGCGCATTATTTCTGACGCGCACCCATAACATACAAACTCAGAAATCCACCAGGAACTAGAAGTCCCTCTCATAAGCCAGGAGGTGGCTAGGCTCACGAAGGCATATCTGGATAGGCTGGACAACCATGCCAACCCTCTGGCCATAAATCTGTTGGACAACAGCACTGCGACTCGGCGACTGAAGAGGTTACACCCCCTGGATCTACCACACGCTTAATCTTTTTAATCCCCCTCCCTCCCCCTACTCCTGCGCACCCTTATGAGCCACTACTCCATGAAATACAGTGTACTGTAAGGAAGGGTCAACGTATGCATTGCAATTTAAATAAAACTGAAAAAAAAAAAAAAATTAATATTGGCTATTCTTAAATTTTTGCAAGAACGTACAGTCAGTCATAGTTTGTAAAAGTTAAATGTTTCCGATACCATAAATCCGATCCGAATACAACATTTTATCGATATGATCACACAGGATCATATAAAAAAAATGTGTGTTTACAAACGTGGAAGGCCACGGATGCTTTTAGCGCCTACACAGCTTTATGAAAATGAATTATCCATCAGCGAAGCAAAAAAAAAAGATTTGCTAAAATTACGCGCAAGTGGCGTTATACCAGACGAGCTTCATCAGTGGTACAAGGACTTGCCGACGTTAAAGTCTGTAAAAGATTTTGATGAGGAAAATTCCGAAAATGAATAACAAAATAGCAATCCGAAAAATTTGCGATTTAAAATTAATCTTAAAGTCGATAATATTAATAAAGTGTATTTGAATTCCCATTATCTTATTTTTATTAATAAAACAATTTAAATATCAACCTTGTATTTATGCTTTAAAAACTCACTAACTGAAAAAAAAAAAATCGGAGAAAAAATCATTATCTACAATTTAGTAAAATTAACTCGAAATCCTCATTACTTATTGAAATTTTAAGATGGATATAATGTGGTTATTATTAATAAACAACTTGTAGTATTCAAAAGATTTGTTATCGAAACATTGGATTTTTAATGATAAATTATATACAAAATGCCTCATAACTCAAAACCATGAAAATGTAGATAGTGACTTTTTGTTCTACATAGACGATGTAACACTTTACGCACATAGCATAGCTACTGAACACCCTAATTGTTACGGGCTACATTTATAGCTATTCAAGTTGGCTTCTAGCAAATAAAAAATAATTTGTATGAATATTTAAAAATTAGTTGGTCAATTTAATAAAAAAAACACATTAACATTTATTGGGTATGTTTTAGACAGAGGAAAAATAGTTGACACGCCTATAAGCTTGGTTATATATACTATTCGCCTTATGTCTTTAAATTAAATTAAATTGTCCGTCCGACTCGAAACGATTAAGCTTTGATTCATCTGACCATATGGTAATATGGGCGGCCCTGGTATTGGACTAGAGATCCCAACATCCAGTAACAAAGTACAGTGTGACAAACCGTCAAGCACGGTGGCGGCTCAATTATGGTTTGGGGTTGTATTCATAAAAATGGAGTTGGACCCTTGGTATTGATCGATGGTACAATGCGTAAGGAGCAATACATAAGCATTCTGCAACAAAATTTAGGAGGAGCAATTGAAAAAATGGGTCTTGCTGATGAAAAATTCAATTTTCAGCAAGACAACGGCCCGAAACACACGTCTAATTTGGTGAAAAATTGGATTTCCCTGCAACGATTTCAGTCCACGAAGTGGCTACCGCAATCTCCAGATATGAACCCCATTGAGAATCTATGGAGCCACGTTAAATCGCAGCTGGCAAAATATGCGGTCCCTCCAAGTGGAGCGATGGAGCTGTGGGAGGGAACCAAGGACGTCTGGTACACGATTCCTCCTGAAATGGTGCCACGCTACACTTTGCCAAAACGTATACAAGAACTAAAAAAATCAAAAGGGCTGTGGACCCATTATTAAAAAATATCCAATAAAAATATTTGTATTAAAATATATAATAACATTTGACATTTTTTTACCTTATTATTTGGTATAATTCTTCCAGCTTATCAAATGACTTAAAATTATTTGCAAAAGAGAGTTAAATGTTAATGTTAAACTAGAAAAGAAAATACAGACCTTTGAAGTGAGAACATTGAATTCGTGTTACAGTTTTGCTCGTCAGTGTATACTTTTCGCCTTGTGTCTTTAAATTAAATTACACTATAGCTAATTAAATTGAAGCGTGAAGTTTTGATTACTAAGTTGCAAATGCATTAGCTTACGTTATTTGCTTGTAGTACTTCAAAGACATTGAAATGAACACAACTCTTATTTTTGAGTTAGTAACTATCCTGTTAGCGGGAATAGTGTGTCATTTGATAAATACGATGCCTCAACCTTTGCCGTATTCTGACTTAGCGGACATGGAAACATATTTAAGAGGTAATTAATCTTATAAGCCCTAAAAATGGTCTCATCCCAGAGCAAAGGCAACAGCGGAACGCATTAACGGCAAAAATGGCTGATATACCTCAACAAAGTTTCACCATGAAGTGGATGTTAATGGATGAAATCGATGAAGCAATATTACGGACTACCAAAAATGTGAAACGTTCGTACTAGAGGTGGGCACGGGCCTGGCCGGGCCTCGTACCAAAATATCGGGCCCCGGGCCTATAAATCATTTTCGGGCTTTTTACGTGCGGGCCCGGGCCTTAGCGGCGGGCCTAAAAAGCCCGACGGGCCTTAAAGACCCGTCAGGCCCGACAAGACCGGCAGGCACGAGCTGGGCAGATTATAACGATAAGGGCGCTATATTTGTGAACAGAGTGCCCATCCTAACCCAAAAGCAGTACGCACCAATATCGAACATGTGTAAATCATCGCAACAGTTGATATTCTATCGATCATTGTGATTAATCGTGCTCACATTCCCACAAAACTACTGACTTCTTACTTTGGTGAACATGTTCACTTGCTCTTCTTATATTCGATACCGAAGGTAAAGAGTATATTGGGTTTGTGCAATGTCCGTCATGGTCAGTCTGTCCGTCTGTCCGTATGAACGCAACTTTTTTCGACACCCTTCAAGCAACAGACTTGAAACTTTGTAAATTTCTTTATCTATGGCCGGGACAGATCAAGTTTTAAGATTGGGGTTCTACGATAACTGGGAGGCTGGCAAATCGATAAATTCGATAACTCAAAATCGATAAGTCAACCAATTCCGCACACCCTTACAGTTAGAGTTACCAAATTTGGTAGGAAGATAGCTACTGGCATCCCCGAAAAAATTGCATCAACAATTTTGGTGCCGCGCCCACCCATTCCGCCCGCAGCTCTCGCGAAATTTTAAACCAGAAACGCCTATATCTTCCTCAGTTTTTGAGCTAGAGCCACCAAATTTGGTACTAAGATAGGTGATGACGACCCCCAAATGTGCATCAAAACTTTGGATGCCACGCCTACCCATACTGCCCTAGCCAGCCCCAGCCGCTCCAACTTTTCGTTAAAAATGGGAATGCGTTAATCTTTCAAAGTGTTTGAGCTAGAGTCTCCAAATTTGGTAGGAAGATTGCTAGTAACGACCCTCAAAGATCTGCACTAATTTTTTGGGGCGACGCCCACCCATACTGCCCCCAACCCCCCATCCCCAACCTTATACAAACTTTGAGCTGGGGTCACCAAATCGGTACGAAGATAGCAATTAGCATTCCACAAAGATCTTCGTAATGAGTCAACTAGCTCACTTTTTTATACTCGATACTGAAGGTAAAGAGTATATTGGGTTTGTGCAATGTCCGTCATGGTGTCTGTCCGTCTGTCTGTCTGTATGAACGCAACTTTTTTCCACACCCTTCAAGCTAGAGACTTGAAACTTTGCAAATGTCTTTATCTATGGCCGGGACAGATAAAGTGTCAAGATTGGGGTTATACGATAACTGGGAGGCTGGCAAATCGATAAATTCGATAACTCAAAATCGATAAATCCACCGTTTCCGCACACCCTTACAGTTAGAGCTACCAAATTTGGTAGGAAGATAGCTACTGGCATCCCCGAAAAAATTGCATCAAAAATTTTGGGGCCACGCCCACCCATTCCGCCCCCAGCCCCCCGCAGTTTGAAATCAGAAACGCCTATATCTACTTCAGTTTTTGAGCTAGAGCCACCAAATTTTAAGCCAAGATAGGTGATGACGATCCTCAAAAAACTTTGGATGCCGCACCCACCCATATAGCCCTTGCCCACCTCAGCCGCCCCAACTTTTCGTTAAAAGCGGGAATGCGTGTATCTTTCGTGGTGTTTGAGCTACAGTCTCCAAATTTGGTAGGAAGATAACTTGTCGCGACCCCCAATACATTTTGGAGCCACGCCCACACATACCGCCCCAAGCCCCGCTTCCCCAACCTTTTACAAACTTTGAGCTAGCGTCACCAAACTTGGTAGGAAGATAGCAATTGACATTCCAAAAAGCTCTGAAGGAACAATTTAGATGCCACGCCCACCCATACCGTCCACAACCCCCTCCCCCAACCTTTCGCAAACTTTGAGCTAGTCACCAAAATAGGTACGAAGATAGCAATTAGCATTCCACAAAGATTTGCATAAAAAATTTGGATGCCACGCCCACCCATAACTCCCCCAGCCCCCCTTCCCCAACCTTTTACAAACTTTGAGCTAGTTTGACCAAATTTGGAAGGAAGATAGCTGGTGGCATCCCTATATGCATCAGACAATTTTTGAGCCAACTTACACCCCTGCCGCATCCGAACCCCTTTGAAATCAGGCCTCTTTTTACCGGTTTTAATACTGGTATCGAGTATATCGCAGTCGGTTGCGTCCGACTGCAACGTATCCACTTGTTTTATTTTTTTTTTATGCCGGGCTGGGCCTCTGTTGTGAGGCCCGTGTCCACCTCTAGTTCGTACTATAATGAGGATCTGGATAGTGATAAAATTTATGCTATCCAACAAATGTATGCTAACCAACCACATTATGGTGGTGGCAATCATGATAGTGATGATGTTGATGATGATTATGATGATAATGATGATAGAGGATAGAAAAGAAAAAGCTGAAAATGAAAAAAAGAATAAGAAAATGTGAAAATGAAAGAAAAGAAAAAGCTGAAAATGAGAAAAAAGAAAAAGAAAAGGATAACAAGTAGAAACGTTGCAGTCGGACGCAACCGACTGCTAAATACTCGATACCAGTATTAAAACTGGTAAAGAGAGACCTAATTGCAGTGGGGTACGGATGCGGCAGGGGTTTAGGCTGCCTCAAAAATTTTCTGAAACAGATTGGGATGCC
This sequence comes from Scaptomyza graminum, assembly GCA_018901835.1. Classification (NCBI taxonomy): domain Eukaryota; kingdom Metazoa; phylum Arthropoda; class Insecta; order Diptera; family Drosophilidae; genus Scaptomyza; species Scaptomyza graminum. The sequence goes on from JAEIFL010000314.1 coordinate 2,241,192, forward strand.
ACCAGCTATCGTCCTTCCAAATTTGGTGACACTAGCTCAAAGGGGAAGGGGGCTGAGGGCGTTATGGGTGGGCGTGGCATCCAAATTTTTGATGCAGATCTTTGTGGAATGCTAATTGCTATCTTCGTACCCAATTTAGTGACTCTAGCTCAAAGTTTGTATAAGGTTGGGGATGGGGGGCAGGGGGCAGTATTGGTGGGCGTGGCTCCAAAGTATCTTTGGGGGTCGCTACCAGTTATCTTCCTACCAAATTTGGAGAATCTAGCTCAAACAATTTGAAAGATTAACGCATTCCCGTTTTTAACGAAAAGTTGGGGCGGCTGGGGCTGTCTAGGGCGGAATGGGTGGGCGCGGCACCAAAATGTTTGATGCAATTTTTTTGGGGATGCCCGTAGCTATCTTCCTACAAAATTTGGTTACTCTAACTGTAAGGGTGTACGGTAAAGGTGGACTTATCGATTTTGAGTTATCGAATTTATCGATTTGCCAGCCCGCCAGTTATCGTAGAACCCCAATCTTAACACTTTATCTGTCTATGCCATAGATAAAGACATTTGGAAAGTTTCAAGTCTCTAGCTCTTAGGGTGTGGAAAAAAAAATGCGCACGGACGGACGGAATGACACCATGATGGAAATTGCACAAACCCAATATACTCTTTACCTTCGGTATCGAGTATAATTAAATAAATAAATAATAAGAAGAAAAATAAAAGTTCTTGAATATAATTTTATTTTCGCAACTGTCCTACACTGCGCTGCGGCGTTAATATATTTTCTAAGTAAAGAGATGTTGAATATACAGTCGAACTTCCATATAACGAACTCCCATATAACGAATTTTTCCATATAACGAATTAATTTCGCGAACACTGCTTTTTGGTTCAACTTTCAGTGTGATTTGTTCTCCATATAACGAATTTCCCTATAGCGAATATTTCTTTATTACGAATTTATTTTCAGGACGTAGCTCGTACGCTCATGCGTTTTCTATTCCCTATAACGAATTTTTTCGTTATTGCATTTTATGTACGAATTACGTTGAGAATGCGAAAACACATTTTTTCATTTACCGTTTTTTTTTCGTGCTATGTTTTGCTTATTCTCCGATCTTCGCTGCACAGTTTTTTATGAACATTTTTTACTGCTCAGTGCACGTCGAAGATGTATGTAGATGTAGACGTAGATGTTGTTGTTGGGATTACTCCGTTATTTTTTATAGGCACCAAAGCAAAAAATAGCGGATTGTGATTAACTGTATTTAGAATAGTTGTACACATTGTAAAAAAGTGAAAATGTGCGCGATTCTTTAGTCTGCAATTGACTTTGAGTCTAGAAGCAAGAAAGTACTTTGCAATTTTGTGGAGAGAAAAAATGACGTAAATGAATATGTAAGTATTTGCTTCACTAAACGTGCTTGAAGTACATATTTGATAAATATATTTATCGAGGAAGAGAAGTGGAAAAATCATGAACAAACTAAAATTACTGATTATTTTAAATAAAACTAGTTAATTCACACAAAATTTCAAACATTTCTATATAACGAAGTATTTTCTTGTCCCCTTCGGATTCGTTATATGGAAGTTCGACTGTAAATATTCTTTTGTTTAAACTTATTCTAAAATATTGACAGTTTTTTGCAAATGTTTCATCCATCTTGCCTATCCTATATAAGATGAATTGGCAAAAGGCATTAAAGGACTATGCATTTCTTCTTCAGAAAAACGGGACAAAATCTGTTTCTTAGAATTTTGCAAATTTTCTAACTTGGCTACGCGTTTTTGCAAAGCAGTTTATATGTTAGCTCAAATGCTGCAGAATATGTTAAAATTTATCGTAAGCTGCATTTTGTTTACTTAACATTTTTAGCGCATCTTGTTGCCTTCATTTTCTTATTTCATCCCTTGGCTTAGCATAGCTTTGCCATTGATTTACTATCATTAACAAAGAATTTTCAATTGATTTTTTTAATTTTATTTTTAAATTCGATCAATCGTAAAATTAATTTACGTCTGCTACATTTTTTTAATTGAGCAACCAAAAAGAACATGACATGGAATTAAAATTTGATATCATTTAATTTAAGTGGAATCGATTCACCTTTAGCTTATGCTGCTGAACTGTTAAACTATTGACGCACAATTTGACGTCATTAAAATTGGACTTCACAGCTGAAAACGTTAAAAGTAAAACACATTTTATACTTTTAATAAATAGTGCCAGACTCTCCAAAACCCATGCAATTTAAAGGACAAAATTTGTTGAGTATCGTCCTTTAATCTATAAGAAAAGGATAATTCGTTGTTTGAAACTTTTATGGTTCTGTGCAGTGTCTGTCATTGTGTCTGTCCGCCTGTATGAACGCAACTTTTTTCGACTTGAAACTTTGAAAATACTTTTGTCTATGGGCGGGAGTGGTATAGTGTCAAGACTGGGTTTCTAGGCCTACTGAGGGGCTGGGAATTCGAAACAAAATCAATAACTGAATATCGATAAATCGATAAGTTATTTCCCACATCCTTACAGATAGAGCTACCAAATTTGTTAAGTGGTGTCCTCCAAAAAGCTTCATCCAGCAGTACCGCATTTCGTAATTTAAATGCTTCCTTGTAAAGTGGCGACCACCTGCATTTTTGAAAGCTTTTATGCAAGAGTCACCAAATTAGCCAGGAAGATAGCGACGTCATTCAAATATCTGCATAAGAAATTTAGATGCCATGAACAGCCATGCAGCCCGCTGTTTAAAACGGGATATCGTCATATGTTTTACAGTTATTAGGCAAGATTTACAAATTTTGGGGGCAAGCTGGCGATGTCAGTGCATCAAACTGTCTGTTAGCGCAGCGCTCACCCCTGCCGCTTCCGTATTCTCTCTTTTTAAAAGACTTTTGCCATCCCCATTTATATTGATAAAAGAGTATGCCGCAGTCGGTTGCGTCGTTTTCACTCGTTTCTTTCTATATTTTTAGTGTCTATTTGCAACTCATCTGCTTACTAAAAAGTTTTCAATAGCGCAAAATTACAAAAATTATTTTTTCCCTACTCTACGACTCGTGGAACTCTATTCTTAAACAACTTGCTGGCACTCATTTTGGCTACCAAGTGAAACACTGATTTAGAGGAAGTACAGACGCCGTTTTTTTCTTGGCTCTGACTGTATCACTTAAGAATATTCATAAGGTCGCCTTGTTGGTAGCCCGGTTGCTATGAAACGTGACTTGATTAAACAAAGCAGTCGGATGCTTAAGATCTGAGCTAATCCATGGGGTGTATGCTTAATTTTTTTTTTCATTTCATGTTTAAGTCGCATTCAGTTTTCCTTAAGAGGCTAGAAATTTCTAATTAATTAAATGTACACACAACGAAAAAACATTGTTAATCATATAGTTTTGACTTTACTTATAGAGATTTTTTTGCTTTTGTTGTCGACTTACAGTGTTTTTTTTAAAAAGTGTTATTGAAATTATCTTTTTATAAATTTTCGTTCTTGATTTATATAAATATTTATGCACAAAAATATTTGACTGAAATAAAACCAAGTATTATCATTAAAGAAATTTGGTTTTTCACTGTCATGCGTTGACTGATAATGTAAGCCATTTAATTTAAATTTGTAAAATGCTAAAAGTATAATGAAAAATATTTAGTTATAAATTATCGATAACAAAATATGATGGCCTGCAATAAGACTCGAACATAACTCTCTTGAGAACTAAGTGGAACATACATATGTCGTATGCTAGTTTTTTTGGTTGGTTATTAAAAGGTACAAATTGTGGCAGCCCGTAAAAACAAAAAAAAAATTCAACGAAAAGTTGTCTGATAACATTCGCAGTTCAAGTTGCGTTCTTGCAAGTAAATGCTAATGAAAACGTTCACGTAAGTGTAGGTTTATAAATTAATATATCCGCACAATAAAAATAAATTAATTTGTCTTTATATGTATTATTTATATTGTATATGAATAAGATTTCTTTGATACTTTAGAAAGTCTTGCCGGTTGAACTCCCAACTTGCTGCTCATTAAAATATAAATTATGTTTTGTTTTTATGTACTTTGTGCTCTGGCAGCCATAAAGACTGAAAGTTGCATTTGCTGCGTGTTAATTTGTGCGTGAACTTTCCTAACGAACCGGAAGCCTTTCCTCCTCACCGTTGAAAGGGTTCTCCTTGACAGTGGATTGGGAAGGTGTATGTAGACTGCAGCTTTCGCACACACCGTAGGGCACATAATTGAAATGGTATTTAAATGGTTTTGTCGTTGCCTGCATGTTAAGCGGATGTCAAAGAAAATGAATGGATGCAGCAAAGGGACAGCACTTATGGCAGGGGAGGGAAAATGAGAAGCTTAATAAGTTTATTAGTAGATTATGAGGTTACAGTTTGCTACAGATATTACAATAAATTTAAGAGGTTAGAATATTTTTAAGTATGTTAATTTAAACAATTGTCCCTAGCAGTGTTATATTGACACTTTGTCTGATCCATGACGGACATTGCACAAAACCAAATAACTCTAAGCCTTCAAATCAGAGTAAAAAATAACTGTAATAGACTAATTAAATTTCAATGTTAGTACTCACACATTGAACACACCACTCAAAGCTGAAAAGGAGATTAAGATACTATATTCAACCATCGTTAACCGATCAAACCTTTAAACTAAATTAACCCCTTCTTCAATTCTGTTGAAATTACAAAATGATGGTAAATAATCCTAATCTAAGGCAATTAACATTGGTATTTGAGAACTCACCTCGAAAGCAATTACCCGTTAGTCAAAATTGCGTCAGACTTCAATCGCAAGGCAAACGTTGCAACTAGAATTTTGGCATTGAGCTTCTCCCAAGAAACCGCAGACTTTGCGGCGCTATGTAACACTGCTGGCTGCTAAGTTTTGACCAAGTTTTTCGTACAGTTGCTGATGATGCTGCCAGCACGCCAGCCTGACAGGCAGCTCTGTTAGAAAGTTGCAACTTGCAACAACCACATATATCAATTACACAAGTTTCGTTAGTAGTAGTCGTAATTGCATAGAAATTCCACAAAATCCACGGGAACGAATCAGAGCCCGGACAGAGCACCACAGACAGAACCGCTGTGTAAGCAACAGCAGCAGCTGCTGGCAACTAAAATTGGCATTTAGTTAGTAACTGAAGCTATGAACACGGTCTCATAACTTGACAGTGCTCACAAAACATTTCCGGCAATTGATGGCCACGTATTTTGGCCGGCCCAAGTTTTTGCAGCTAAAATTCTAATTCCATTTCTATTTGCCATTTTGCCAGTTGCCATTTCCTTTAGCCATTCTCTTCTATGGCTACCATTTTTTCGCTTAAGTAAAATCATAAGATTTTCTCATTGTTGTTTTTCGCACTTTTGTGTTGCTTTCTTTTGACTTGGCTACGTAAATATTGTTACGCTTCTGGCATGGAAATTCAGCGCAGAGCCAAATACCTTACAAATTCCATAAAACTGCGTTAAAAACGGCACAAGAGAAAAGTTGAGCGGTGGGAAATAGGGGTAAGAATGTTTGTGGGGGTATAGAGAAAGTTTTGGTTGTATCTCACTCGACATGGCATAAGAATGCTTCTTTACTGGTTTTTTTGCTAACCGTTTTTGTTTGCCACTCAATTTTTGTGTTTTGGGTGGGGGTTTTGGTGGCTTGGGCGGTGCACATTACAGACATATCATGTCTTACGAGATTAACGGATGTGCAGCTGGGCGCCCAAATAATACACTAATTGCAATTGAAAATTGTTTTACGGAAAGCCATGTGAAAAATTCTAATAGGCTGAAATATTGTACAAAAAGTTGCAGCATCAAAATTAAGTTATTGAAATAAATAAAGTTACTTACCGAAAAAAAAGTTAGTTAAAGCTATGTCAAAATATGTGATTTTAAAATATATTTTAGCTATTCTCAAAGTCAAAATAAATATTTTTTGGTTTATATCTGATTTAAGCTGTTATTTAATATAATTAAAACTTATAAAATTTACAGTTATTGAAAATTAATCAACATGCACAAATATTTTTAACATAATATATATATTTTTTATTTTATATTTCACAATATAAAAATTTTCGATTAACACCAATAACTCAGAAACATGGTTTAAGAATTTGGCTTTTTAAGTCACCTTTGTAAAATTTTGTGTTATTGCACTAGCATTAAATCAAGTTTAGGAACTTGGCTCCCAATAGTTTGCCAATGCTGCTGCTATTGATTTATGGTTTTAAGCGTGCTAACATAAAGTCTGCTGCACGATATTTTCTCATAAGCACAAGCGATATGTGGCAGGAGAGTGAATATATATGTTAGTTTAAATATGGTGAAAATCTTTAGAAAAGTATGTTTTGCTGGATGGAATAAGCCGTACTTTAAGCTTCTGTGTATTGCAGTCTTGCTTACACCATAAGGGGATAAACAGGGAGAGGGGGGCGATCTGTCAGCTCAACAACTGTGAAACTTTTTTGAGTGCAAATTTGTGTGGATTCATTTCTGTTGCTTGGTATCTTTCTGTTTTTGGTTTAGCAGTCAGTTTTTAATGCACCTTAGTTTCATTATTGCTTTTTATTATCGAATGCGCAAGCACTTTGCCATTCACCTGACAGAATTTCTGAGCACCATTTAGTTGGAAAAAAGTAAGTTTTATGCATTTATTCTGCAGCTTTTACTTAAAATCTTCGCTCTGCATGTGTCCTTTATTTTTGGGGTGTTTGACAAATATTTGATGATACTGGTTACAAAGTGGCTGTAATTACTTGCTTGTCCACAATCGAAATTGTTTTTAATCAGTTACATAAGTACATATCTGCAATGCGGCTGTGCTTATGTATTTAATTAGTTGATTACTTTTGCCAAACCAAGTTACGAGCTCTTGTAATACCAGCACCCGTGGGGTTTATCTTAAGGCTTTTCTATTTTTGTACGATGCCTAAACTACATTTGATACTTTTACTTATTCTAAATCAGGGATTAAATAAATAAATAGATTCTATAGAACCAAATTTTAAAAGGGGTATAAATAAAAAGGATAAGATTTATTTCTTAAAGCCAGTTTAAATCTTAAGGTTGAGATCAAATATATTAAATAAATATTTTATATGCATCCAAAATACGGTGCAAGTATTTTTAAGCCGTATATTTTTGTTACTTTGCTGTTGCCTGTTGCGGTGAATTTCAGTAAAATTGAATTACATCTGTGATTGTCAGTGTGGGTAGTTCAACGCTTTACTGATTGACCGCAAGGCGAGTCCACTTTGCGGTTGGGCGGCTGATAAATTGATTTTCCAAAATGCTACGCAATGTTAAAGCTAAAGTAATCTTTTACCAAGTCCATTGCAGACTTCGAGATGTCATTGTACCCTCCAAAAGCCTGAAAAACTATGTGTCCAGGCGCATTTTGTTGGCATCATCTTGTATGAAGCCAGTCAATGAGCAGCGCTCCATTAAGCCAAACAATTGTGGCGCAATCTGAAACGTGTGTAGTTAAAAATCTCTGAACATCAGATGGGCGCCTGCTGCAATGCGAACTTGGGACAAATCTGTAAATGCCGTGAAATATAAAACGTGACAACTGCACGTTCTTAATAAGGGGCAAAGAGGAGGTCTCACAAAAGGGATGAGTTTGGGGTGTGTGCAGGTTGGGGCTATGCCGCACAATGCAATTTTGCCGTCTGTTGCAGTCTGTTGCGTCTGCCGCTTAACTGGCCACTGTTCTCGGTGCCTGTGCCAACGATTGCACCCATTGAAAGTGTGTCTGGCACTCGGCATTTCATTATTGCTCTGATTGGATTACGTTGTTAATGCATCTTGTTGTCCGCTAGGGTACGTGGAATCCCTAATCATTTGCGTTGCAGTGCCATCATTGCCTCCGGTATGCTTTACTAAGGCGCTCTTTAAATTTAGTGTGTTTATCAGGACAAACCGGCTTTTATAATTTGATACCGAAATTAAAGAGTATATTTATTCTCGTTTCCTTTAATTTTTTAACAAAATATTTTACCAGAAAGTTTTGGGACTGAATACGATTTTGCCACTTTATTATCTACTCGTCAAGAGAATGTTTGTCTAATCGCAAAAGTCAGAATAATAACAAAACACTAAAAATCAACCTTGAAAAAAATCTAGGATATCTAAAGATGTACAATAATTTAAAGAAAACTAGAATCGTTGATGATATCCCATTTTCCCAAATTAAATAAGTACAGAGCCTAAATGTTATTTAATTAAAAATGAATTTATTACAAAAAACATTTGTTATAATTTTCGATGTGGTTTCAAAATATCGTATTTCTGTTTCTTAACTATATATACACATAAATTGTATGTAGTGGTCAGTACCATTTAACGTAATAACGCATTTCGTTGTGGGTAACTTTATTATTTTTCACCGCCACATAAGTTTATTATATTTATCTTTTAATCGATATCATCGCTTGGTTTGTTTTAATGGATTTTCGTTTTCATTTTAATTATTTAATTTATTTATATTGATCCACTTAAAAGCACATTTATACAATTTCATAATTGCTTTGATCATAGTACTAAAAGTCTACACATTTAGATAAAAGCTTAAATTCTGCTCAATTTAAAACTTTTGCAAATCTTCTAAAATTGAGCACTTAAAATTCATTATTATTGAATTAATGTATGTATTGTATTTTGATTTTTTAAGTATTTAAAAATATATTTCACATAATATATGAATATAAGAAAACACACTTGGGGCAGTAGTTGGGCTTTTATAGCTGTTTTAGAGGGTACTTTATTTTATAATACTGCGCTATTTATTTTTTAACTCACACACGTTAAGTAGAAACAATTAAATGCAAGACCCATCAATTATGCTTATACATTAACACACAAAAGAAAAACTCTAAATTTAGTTCAAGTATTTTTTTTTTTTTCATTTTAAGATTCGTTCTAAAGTTCCGTTTGTTGCACCAGGTTTGATCCACGACGCATCGTTGTACAAAACGCTTCTTGCTGCTCACCCATACAGATGATGAGGTTCTCACCTTCCTGAGCCATTGAACCAGGCACTGTTAATTTCCCATTGGAACTACACGACTTATGGGCACCCGTTGAACCCGTTTTCTCCGCTGTTGTTGTCGACGATGTGGTCGTCGATGAGTTGTTATTGGCCGCATGGAGAGCCAAAAGTTGCGGTTGTTGCTCTTGCTGCTGTTGCTGACAGGGTGTTAGCAGACGCCTGGAGCCGCCACGCCGTCGACTGACCTGCTTGGTAAAGACACTAGGTTCGAGTTGGAGCTGTGCGTTGATATCCTGTTTGGTCATGCAGGTGAAGGCCTTAAAGAAGCTCTTGCGAAAGTTCTCGCTAAGAAATGCATAGAGTATGGGATTTACTGCCGAGTTGGAATACACTAGTGCACCCAGCAACAAAAATATGAGTATCTCCAGGCGCGATAAATCCCGCTGCGCCGGATTCGAGTTGATCAATGCTAGCTGGGACATCCAGTGCGGCAGCCAGCAACATATGTATACCGTTATGACTGTCAGCACCAGACGCGTCACCTTACGATGTGCTCGACGCTTCTCCTTAGACTTGGTCGCATGTTTCGGTCCCACCGAGCGTAGCTTTCTAATTACCAAATAATAAAAGCTCAGGATGAAGCACAACGGTGTCGCAAAGCCCAGAAAGAATGTGTATAGGATGAATGTGGTGCCCGAGTGTTTCTTGTATGCATCTGGCCACATGATGTTGCATGAATAGTTGACACCATCTTCCTGCTCGACGGTACTGGCATAGAGCATCACCGGCAACATTAGCACCGCCGAAGTGCTCCACGCCAGCGCCGATACCAATTTGGCAACATGCAGGGTGCGGTAGCGGGGTGAGGATATCGGATGGCACACCGCCAAATAGCGATCTGCAGACATGATCAGCAGAAAGATGGAGGATGTGAAGGACGTTATCGATGTGCTCACCATATACGCCTTGCACATCAGTTCCCCAAATCGCCAGCTGCAAATGCGCATTGTGTAAAGCAAAAATGGAATCCCGATCAGAAAACACTCGTCTGCAATGGCCAGATTGAGTATGTAGATGTTGGTCACTGTCTGCATCTTGGAGAATCGCAACACCACATAGATGACCAGTGTATTGCCAAACAGGCCTACAATACAAACAAGACCGTACAGCACCACCGTTAACAGATCCGCAAAGGAATTGCGAGTCGCTATACAATGCTGATAGGTTGGAAGATCTGTGGTGTGACCGGACGAGCTGCTGCCGGTGGCCAGTGGGAAATACTCTCCTGATTGTGTACTATATACGATGGTATCATTTGGGAAATAATATGATGCTGTGCTGCTGCTACTGTTTCCAGTCAAATTCCAATCTGGCTGGGATTCCGTTGGGCTGCCACTGGCCAATTGAAGGCCCAAAAACAGTAGCCACATGTTGTCAGAACCAGTTGAAAATTTCTACATGTACTTTTAGTTTCTTTGTGGTTCTAATCCTTACTGTTGCCTTGTCGTTTGCTAAATCAATGTCAGCATTCGGTTTGTTATTTAGCCTGCAAAATAAAGGTAAATTGCTAGTTAAATATTTTGTGGTGAATCAACAAAAACTAAACTAGTTTTTGGTTATTTGATAATGTCAATGATTGGCTTTTCAATGTAAACAATTGTTTTTCTGCCTTTTATTGAGTTGCATTTGGTTTTGAATTATTGCAAATTGCATTTACTGCCTAAAGGCCTAACAGATACATTTGTATTTCTATTAAAAAACTAATTCTATTTCCGTATTATTTGTTTCAAACAAAAAATTTAAATTATTTGCTGGTCTGCCAGTTCCAGAATTTTTATTTTCCGGATTTTGTTTGCTTTTACTTTTAAAGCTAGGTTTACATTTATTTACTTTAAATGGAAATAATTGGACTTTATTGTGTTATTTGAATGTATTTCAAGTAGGAGAATTGCAATCAGCCACTTACATTTTTTATTTCTTAAAGGTGGGGAGGGGGACTGGGACCCAAATCTCTTGTTATACTCAAAACCAAAGGTATTAAAGTTAAGATCTGTATCAAAAACTTTGATGCTCTTAACTATGCAACACGCCCCAACGCCTCTTTAAAAACGGGTATGCGTGTAACTTTTTCAGTTTTAAAGCTAGACTCACCAAATTGGTTGGCGATATAACTGGTGACATCCCTGAAAGATCTGCATCAGCCAATCAAAAGAAGCTAAAGAGGTATCTATGGCCGGGACAGATCAAGTTTTAAGATTGGGGTTCTACGGTAACTGGGGGGCTAGCAAAACGATAAATTCGATAACTCAAAATCGATAACTCCACCTCTTACGATCATCCTTACAGCTAGAACTTCCAAATTTGGTAGGTATATAGCTATTTGCATTCCCCAAAAACCTGCATTAAAATCAGAAACGCCTACAGCTTCGACAGTTTTGGAGCTAGAGGCACCAAATTTGGTGCCAAGATAGGTGATGATGTCTCCCAAAAATAATGCATCAAAACTTTGGGTGCCACAACCAGCCATTCTGCCCTAGCCACCTCCAACCATCCAAAGTCTTCGTCAAAAACGGGAATGCGTGTTTCTTTAGTCTTGTTTGAGCTAGAGTCACCAAAATTGGTAGAAAGATAGCTGGTAGCGATTCCCAAAGATCAAAGTTTTGGAGCCACTCCAACCCATACCGCGTAGACCCTGCCGCTCCGTACAATCAGGCCCCTTTTTACCGGTTTTAATATTGGGAACGAGTATGCCGCAGTCGGTTGCGTCCGACTGCAACGTTTCCACTTGGTTTAACTTCACTTAATGGCTGAACGAATAAATTAAACATAAATATTCATAGGTAGATATGCCGTAGCAAAATCTTAATACCCTCTGCAATGATATTTAACTTTCGCTTTAAAGCAATGGCTGCACAAAATGTTTTAAAATATATTCAGGTGCAAAGAATAAAAACTTGCCGTTGCTTAAAATCTTCGTAAAAAAGTCGTTGATAAAATATCGATTTCTTAATCAACTTTGACATAAGACTAAGTTCGTTTTGCTTCAATTCTTTAATAGATTTCACAATTCAATTGGAAATTGCAAACTTCCCAATTCAACTTTTTCGCCTGGTTTCAGTTCGTGCTTTTCACATTACTAAAATTGGTGCGAATTATAAATAAATCATTGACAAATAATGTGCACAATTACCTCGGCGAAAACACATAACTTACCTTGCACAATCGAAGAACCAAATAAAAATTTAACTTTATAATAAATTAGGCATAAATAAGTGAAAGCTTTATAAATGTTTCACACAACAGAATGTAAGCAATCCACGCAAAGGTCAATTTGCATAAGAACAAAGCACGAATTATGCAAATATCAGTTAAAAATATTTGTTTTCCTTTATAGTGCCAAGTTCTATTGAGTTTAATGTATAGCAGGCGTCAAGATAAACAACACTCAATTTTGTATCTATATTGTATATTTATATGTATTTATAAGTATAGATAAGGCGCTTAGGCAAACGTCTTTAATTTTGCAAATTGCCATAAACTAAACATATTTGGTCAGGGAGATGTTTAGCCTTCCAAGTTAATGTGCGGCACATTTTTCATTGTGTTATTGGTAGATGCAAACAAAGCTGTCGGTTCTGTTTAAAAACATGTGTGGTGTTCAGTTGAGATAAATTAAGATTGCTTTCTGAATTGGCAGCCTACACTATAGATTAAATAACAAGACAACTTTCAAGTGTTATTTAAACATTCCATAACTAGTTATATAATTACATGTATCAAAGTTTAAAGTAATTCCTTTAAAATATGCAAATGAAAATTCGTCTTTGGAGTCAGCAACCATTTCAAATAAAGACCATAAATAGCGCAGCTCAATTTAGTAATAAGTAAATACATAGCACACTATAAAATAAATCCCTAAAACAAATTTATTATACAAAACATATATATAAATAAAAAAAAAAAAATATAATTATACTAACTTAACTAATCAAATAATTAAGTAAATTTATATGTCATCTTATCAATTATAAAATTGTTATAACTAGCGCATTCAATTATAAGTTTCTAAACATGTAGCGTTAGAAACCAAAGTACAATTAAATAACGGCAATAGCTGAAATTGAAATCAATAACCAAATTCGACGAAGCAAAATTTTCGGAAATTATCCCTCCTCTCCAGCATATATGTAGTTTAAGAAAATATAAGAAAGAAAATCACTTGGCTTTTATGGATTAAGTTAAAAAATAAATATATCAAGAAATTAGCATTTTGCATTTTTAGGGGAGTAAAGTATAGTTAACTTATGTCAGAGTTTGAGTATAAAAGATAATTTAAATTTAAAATTGATTTAAATGGTGTACTTCAGCTTTTCCTCTACTAATAGTTTTCATTAATGTTCATTGTTAAAGTTAACTTTCAAAGTGAATAAAATCAATTTTCTGATGTGAAAGTTTTTTTTATATATTGCTTCGATAGTCGGTTTGTCAAACGAGTGTGAAATTTCACTGTTGTACAAGGCTTGTATGCGATTCTGGACAATAAATCTGACTGCACTCGACTCGATTCTGGCAATCAAAAAGACACGGGGAAAGAGGCAGTTATGCGGCTGGGTTTTTGTCTGCGGGTGAAGGATTTGGTTGTGCAATCAATTAACGCATGTTGACGCCATGTTAGTGAAATTAACATGCAAAAACTTTTAATGTGCCATTAAGTTAAGTAATGGCTTTAATCAATAAGTTGTTGAGAGTAAAGTGGTCTTTTAAAATTCTCTAAAATCCTTTACACTTAATATTTTATTAGGCTTAGCCTTATATGTAAATGTGCTTGAAATTATTGATTGAATGATAATTCCAATATTTAACATATTAAAATATCAAAAACAAAAGAACATGGGTAAATTGAAATAAAGTTATAAAAATTTCAAATGTAAAACAATATGTTTCTTAAGCCCCCTAAACTCTGTATTTTTGAGGGTGTTGTTGCTAGGGTTGACAGCTGGTTGAAGGGTGTAAATGGCTTTAGTTTAACACCTGTGTTGTTGCCTTGTTGTGTTCACTGCTATCGTTTTGTATCTGTTGGTGCTCTCATTGTGGTATCAAATCCTGTTATCTGCAACCGCAATTCAGGCACAAATTGCAACGGCCATAGAAACCATGGTAGCAGGTCATGCTTAAGCTTATTTGCAGGGCTGTCCAGTGCACTTATCACATTGGATGGCATTTGACAGGCAAATGGAACATGTGCTGCAATGATTGCTGCACATTTTGATTCTAGCTGAGGAGAGGCAGCTTCAAGTGTCCGTTTTTAGATGCTGCTGACACAAGCAACAGGAAACTGCAGCAGAGCTCAACAACTGCAACAAATGCAACGAGTGCAACTCTCAGCATAGCTGTCAACGCAGTTGCTGCCAGCTTCGCTCATTTTGCCACGTTTTGTGTTCTGAGCTTATTAAAAATTTATGCAGCTTATGGTAGTCATCACTCTACTTTTTGTCTCCGTAGCCCTGTCTGAGCTCGGGATTCGAAGCTATGCAGCTTGTGGCTGGACATGTCTGCTATTGCTGCCACTGCTGCTGTTGATGGTTATGTGGCAAAAGAATATAAAGCAGTAGTTTAGCTAAGGGAAGAATGGCCATAGTAGCTGTTAAAGCTCAAAAATCTATCGTACAACTTAGCATAGTGCACTGAATACTTTTTCATTCAGAGTTTTGGTCGCATTCGGGACTAAACTTTGCTAGAGTTAGCTAAGAGTTTTTTTTTGAGTCTCCATTCAAAAACATTATATTGCGAAAGTAATATACGTATATCTCAAATATTTGCGCTTTGTCCTCTCTAAACTCGAATCAAATCATTATGATTTATTAATAGCTTAAGGCTTTAAGTAGGACTTGATTAATTTGATTTGTGGATCCCAGCAATGGATCTCAAAAACTAAAAAGTGTGTACTTAATTAATTAAAACTTTGTATACAACTTCGTAATTACCGACTTAACGTGGTGGGGGCAAGAAGTTATAACAATTTATTGCACGCGTCTGGATGGTGCAGCAAATTTTCAGATTATAGCGCAAAACAAGTTAAGCTGCGTGTCAAATTCTATTGCATATAACAGGCAGAAAGAATGCTGGGAATGGTTGGAGAGAGAACCAACAATCAGTCAAGGACGGCGAGAGACGGCAGGTAGTCAACAGCTTGTCAAATGTTACGCTGCCTTCTAGTTTTTTGACGGTATGTGAGGCGTATAATTTTTGGATAAACAACAACTACAATACCCAAAACAACAATAAACACATACACAGTGAGAGCTTGCAAGTATGGCTAACAAATTTGCATGTAGACTCTCACACATACACACAACAGGCTACACCATTACATACAACAAACAAACAGTCAACATGTTGGGCCACGTGTGTCAAGTGCACTCGGTTTGGGTTGTGTTTATCAAGTGTGCGGCCTGCCTGGTGTAAAGTGCAGCACAAACAAAGGCCAAGCTCAAACTTCCCTTCCTGCACTTACTTACTCACTCATCCCCCCTTTCTTCCATTCTTCTTCCAATTCTCTATTTGTCTCTGTTTGCCAAATGTTAACTGCACTTAATCTTCGGTACACATTCGAGATGGACCGTGTCGCACAGGAAGTAGTTACTTAGCAGCATTTTTGATAAAAAGACAAAACCTAAACTCGCTTTGGAGCAACTTCTATCTTAAATTTCTAAAATTGAACATAAAAAAAGAATTTAAATTATATTAAATTTATATAGCTTAATCAATAAGAATTTCTTTTGTTAATCCACCTCTGTTAATTCGTTTTCAACATTGTCTTAAGTTTACTTAGCTGTTAATTTTGTTTAAGAAGCTTTTTTAAAAAAAAAAAAATTGTATTTCAATTTTTATCAACCTACCAATAATACATAATTAAATTAACCAAATCTCTGACCATATTTGTTGAGATTTTAAAACCATCTCGAACTCTGCTCTGGCACACCTCAAACCAGCTCGAGGTTGGTTTTAGGTTGGAATTCGGTTGGTTTTGATGGCTGGCACACCCCTGAATATTTTTTTTTTGCATTTGTTTATTTTGTACGTTTCAAGTTCAGTTCAGTTGAACTTAAAAATGTTACAACAAACTTTAAATTAGTTTTTTGTGTAGCCTCCTCTATTTTCAATAAGTCTGTTTTCTCGATTTCCCTCCTAAATAGCGTCAGCTTAATGAATTTTTTGTGTAGCTTAAGAATCTAATTGAATAAAAGTTGTATTTATTATAATTCGTGTATTTTAAAGTGCTTTTTACTGCAATTACATGGTTTTATTAAAAACTGATATTATTTACACCTTTAACACGCATCTGTCCCTTTTGTCCCTCACTGAAGGAATTTTGACGAATTTTCAGATATTTTGAAATTATGATTTTCTGAAAATTCGTCAAAATTCGTTCAGTGAGCCAAAATTCACATTCGATAAGTAGAAAAGCCGCAAAAGCCGAATCTCAAAATTGTGTCAAATTGACACAAGGGACAGATGCGTGTTAACAAATCTCTTATATATATGTTAGATAGTTCCCCCTTGACCACTCAAATATATAAGTATATAAGTGTATGTGTGTATGTACGCTAACCTACGTAGGATAGTGTTGACTTTCTCATATTTTTAACTTACTGCAGCCAAGCTAAAGTTGTAAGGTCCAGTGGTTTTCACCATTTCTTCGGCCGGACTGCTCACTTTATTGATGATGTTTCCAAGTGAACTCAATACGCTACCTTTTCCTGCTTCCCCCATCTATCACAGGCCGTAGCTTTTGGCTTTTAACAGACACATTTGCACACACATTTGCACCTTTTGTCGGATAACGAAATGGAACACAAATTTGGCTGT
The DNA here is from genome assembly GCA_018901835.1 of Scaptomyza graminum. Taxonomy (NCBI): domain Eukaryota; kingdom Metazoa; phylum Arthropoda; class Insecta; order Diptera; family Drosophilidae; genus Scaptomyza; species Scaptomyza graminum. The sequence goes on from JAEIFL010000314.1 coordinate 2,258,062, forward strand.
GGCCACCCTTTTATGTGGTTGCGTTGTTGTTCCTGTTGTGCGGCTATTGTGGTTTCAACTGCAGGCAGTTCCATTCATAGCCTTTCTTTGTTCATGGCTCTATGGGTTCAAGACTGGTGCATTTTTCGTTTGTGCTTGTGAGAATTTAAAGTGATTTGTCAGAAATACAATAAGAACTTTAACGCTGCAGAGATTATACTGACCAAAACTTTTAACAAGCTTTTTGTTTAACAATATAAGTTGGGAAAGTAAGTTAACTATTAATATTATTATTATTTTGTTTAATGTGACGCCTGATGCAGCCGACAAAAATCTTAAACGGACTAAAGATGGACACCAAAAATATCGATGCAGTATTGTTGGAGGATGCCAGTTACTGCCTTCTTACAATATTGTGACTCTTGATGTAAGGATGTGGGAAATATGTGGATTTATCAGTAGGCGTAGCAATCCCATCTTGAAAAATTATCTGTTCCGCCTTTAGTCAAAGATATTTGCAAAGTCTAAAAATGCCATGACGAACATTGCAAAAAACCAATTTATTCTATACCTTTGGTATCAGAGTATAAGAAAATATATATACATACATACATATACATACATATATATAATGTTACTTTTCTCAAGATTTTTAAATTTTGTGAATCCACACAAAATAGCAGCAAATAATTTAAAAGATTAAATTACATTTTTATACCCTTATCATACACTTGTCACGTCTATGGTCCTGAGCATGCTGTTTTCCTGTTTTCGGTTTCGGCAAATTTTGCAAATTTATAATAACATGCAAATTCATAGCATTCGTAAGACGCAAAATCTTGCCGCTCTGAATTCGGTGGCAGTCGATCTAGCCAATTAAATAAAAAGTTCACTTAACAAAGCAGGTACCTTGGCTAAATACATGGCAAACGAAATCAAATGATTCTTTGATACACACAAAGTCGGACAGAAAACCGATGTAAATTTGCATACATATTAAATATTCTGACAAACAAATCTGTTACACTTCTTAAAAAGCGTGATGTAATTGTGGAAAAGAACGTGAAGTTTTCAGCAAACACACACATTCCATGTAAGCCAATTAGCACTCGAAACAACAACGGCAACTATAGGTTAAAGTGAGAATTCCCTAGCATAGTTTAAGGCGCTAAACGAACACATTCCCTACTGTGCAATTTATGATGTGTGCGCTGTGTGAGCGCGTGTGTATTAAGAGTCAGACCCCCACATGATGCAATTTGCATAAATTAGCAACAATATATTGTCACGCCCACCGGCCTAATGGCTGCCTATCCTTGTCTGCTGGTTATGTTTATTGTTCGCTTTAGTTTGCCGCTCATTTAGAGATAGTTCCGATCGAAAATTCCAACACAATTCAGGAGACTATTTGCAATAATTGAACCAAACGCATTTATCCCATATGCTAAACTCGCTGAAAATCCATGACTGGTGGGTGTGCCGTGCGGTTAGGCGAACATATTTTCCAGTTGTTGCCAATATCGAGAAGCTTTTGTCATTCGAATTTGTGGTTTTTTTTTAGTGTGTTGTTTTTGTGGATTCTGCATATTTGACATATGCGTTGTTTCAGTCATGTTTAAACTGGTAGCTGTTGCATTTCTGGTTTTTATAACTTTTTTATTTTTTGACAAACTTGATTGTCAATTCTATGATTACCTTTTTTTTTCTTTTTCTTTTTTATACTTTGTGCATTGATTGTTTTGCCACAGTGGTCCTATTTGCCACGATTTTGCTTGTAATTTTATTTAAAAGATACGAGAGATGTTATCTGCTTTTGTTGAATGTATGCCAGACCCTATGTTGTATTTATGTACAAACAGTTTTATATTAATGTATACATAAAATTGGCAAAGAGATTGCTTGTAATAAGGCCACTACCTTTCAATAAACTTTTAAATGTTATTGGTTTTTAATTGTGGCATATAACCATTAAACTAATAAAGTTTTTCACATAAACTAACTAAATTTGAGACTTTCCATAGAACTTAAGAATATCTGTAGCTTGCCAGATTGCGAATAAATAGCTATTTTTATAGTTTTCATATTCTTTAGTACTGCATTTTATGAATATTGTTCATACGACCCGAATTCTCTTGGATGACTAGATCTTTGGGCTATCAAAATTATCGAACTGAAATAGACAGCACAACAACTGGGTACGTGGCAAATTTAATGTTGCTTTTGACGAACGTGTCCTTCAGCAAGTCTGTCTATCACATTGTGTTTGTGAAGTGCGTGATATTTACTTTGATTATAAAAAATAAACACATCATCGAATACAATCAAGTGGTGTTCAAAGCAATTTGTTCAGTATGAAATATTTAAAGTCGTTTGACGCGTGGCAAGAAAATGCAATTAGCAGAATGAATGGCCAATTAATTATTATTGCAGCATATTCAAAGCTTTTGTTTTTACTGTTGTTCTGCGTGATGTTGGTGTTGTTGAATGGCACTTGGTCAACAATGCTTTTTATGCATTAAGTCAGCCATCAGTTTTATTTACTTGTTTAACACACGTTGTTGGCCAAGTTTGTAACTTTTTCGTGAAAAATCCTAACGTGCAAGGCCTATAATTATTTTAATCAGCACGATTAAGCCTTTAAAAATTTGAATATTTATGCACTAAAGTATAGGATATGCTTCCTCATGCCTATGACATTCATTTGCACAACTCAATTTTCAATAGGTTCGGGGTATATATTTAGCACACTAAAATTTCTTACAAACCCTTATGACATTAAATGACTTTAGAGTGCAATCAAGTCAGTAGACATTTTCACTTACTCTGTGAATAGATTATTGATTTATTGATTTTTTGAAATATCTTTTTACGATTGCAACTTATGAGTATTATTTTTATCAAAAACTAATTGACCAACATGCTTGGTTTATAATAGTATGTATTTCACCAAAATGTATAATATTTGTAGCATTCATTTAAAATTTAGATAAATTTTACAATGTGTTGGTACGTATTCTTTTGTTGAGTATTCATTGTTACCCAGCGGGGATGCTATAAGCATAAGCAACCTCATCCAATTTCTTTTATATAATATATAAATAAAACTATGCTCGCAGAAAAAAAATTTAAATTAAATTGTAGCACTCCTCACATTAAAAATAAATCCGATATGTTAGAAAATAAAAAGCTGAAATTTTTGTTATGTTTGAAATCTTTTTCAAATTACGTTCAAACTACGTGCATTCTAAATAGCGCAATGGCTTTCGCTTAGTGAACAAGAGTTCCAGATTCGTATCTGAATCCAGGCAATCATATTTTGTATTCGGTAAGTACATAATTTTCTTTATAATTTATTTGTGTTTGTTTGTGAAAAATTCTTGAACGATGGCTTTAATTATACGCTTTATGATGCTTTTTCTCTATGTGTAGCTTAATGGATTTTATTCAAATTTACTCTCATATAGACTGCATGCTTGGGAATTGCCAATGCCAAAATTCACACAATAGCATTTTAATTGGAATCAAAACTAATTATAAATATATCATTACAAAACATTGAGCTCCTATTCAATTGCATGAAAAATTCTTAATATTTTTCATTGGATTTTTGTTGGTTATGCTTTCTATTTTTGTTTATCCAAATTACGATCTGTTGTGAGTTTTGTTATTATTGTTCTCTCTTTTATTGCTCATTGAAGTATTTTAAACGTTTGCAGCAGCCATGACCAAACTATTGCAATGCTGTTCTACTCATTTTTTGAGTTCATTTAGGCAGAAGCAATGAAAATATGATGATGCACATTGCCAATTTCCATTAATTGCCTTACAGCTACACAGCCGAACTAGGGTTGAGATTGGGGGCAAATGTGGGGCGTTGTGTTAACCCCCCGGGAGCTTTCACGCCTGAAAGTATCTGTCGATAATATATGTACTATGTATAAACGCTCAATTAACACTAAATCATGCCATTAATTAATTGATATTTTTGTCATGACGCCACAAACAGCAGTGCTCAATAACTGGTATCATATCAGCAGCACATCAATGTCACACTCTTTTTACTATTTTATATTTGTTCTCGTTGCTTCGAACGCGGCGCTTATTGAAAATCCAATCAATAATGCCAAAGTTGGGAAAGATGGTTCAGGGGGGGGTCACCTCCATTTCATGGACATTCATTCATTTCGTCATTGGATAGCTAATTGAATTGCGAAATGGAATTGGAAGCAAAAGTGAAATTGCGATCGCATGACTCATAAGGACGGCAAAGGGCCCGAAGCATTTCACATGAAAACTAATCATTTTGTATCGAGTGCTCCACACATAAAATATCTGACACTGCTAATTAAGCATTTTGTTTGATCACAGTTACGTTTTGATTGATTCAATAATTGAAACTCTGTTAAACAACTAAAGCCAAAACAAATTTTTGTATTAATCTAAGCAAATTAGGGAGCAGTGATATAAACGTAAATGTTTTGCCATAGTTTCAATAAACATATTGAAATTTATCCATCGCCATAAAGGGCAATTGGGTCACCCGACTATACGCAAATCATTATCATGCAGCCCTTTCTTTTTTATGGTTTAATTTCATGTTTTTTCTATGTGACCAGCGCTTTGTTTTACTTTTTAGTTAGTTTGTTTTTATTATTTTTTGTCCTGCTAGTGCTTTTGTTGACGTTGCTTCCCTTTTGTCGTCATTAACGTCATTCTAGAGTTGTTTAATTTGAACATTAATCATGGCCAGGGAGCTTTATCGTAAATGGATACTCTTGCAATGTATAACGTTGGTTGCTGATGCAAATAGCTGACAACAACTTGATAGAAAAGTTTTGCCATATTTGAGAAAAGCAAACTTACATAGTTGGTCGACTTGTGCAAGCATCCGAGGCCGATGACAATATGTGCATTGGGATGATTAAAGGATTTTTTAGAAACATATTTCAAAAGTGTATTCCTATTCTATGCAAATATCATAGGAGGTTTTGGTTTTATGGAAATATTTTAATTCATTCATAATTAGGCGAATTTTAATCACATTCTATATCTTAATTTAAGTATAACTTGTTACATTATATCAATTGATTTTCCTGTTACCGATAAAAATCGATTAATAGTAAAAATAAATCTGCACAATTCTATTAAAACCATTTTGTACGATTTTTAAGGAAATTCATAAGATCAACATAGGAACAGGGTATCTTCTAGTTAGGACTTAGTTAAGCCTTGTTTAACCTAAGCTCCTTTATATCTGCACACTATAAAAGTATTAACAAAATGGTCAAAAACAAACTTTATAACGGCACCAACTTTGTTTTCAACTTTTTGATGCTTTTCTTTTGCCTTGTTTTCCACACTGCCACATCTGTGGACTTTTATGCCAGTTATTATCATTATTTTTACTACTGCCAATTCTGTAATCAGAATGTACCTGAAGGGTACTAAGTACATACATACGCCCTTATTGGCCCCCATACTTGTCTATCGTCTATCATCATGTGAGCGTGTCTCATTAGTTGGCTCTCATCAAATAAGCAATGTTGGCCGTGAAAGTTCACGGCTGCATAGCTGGTTTTGGCACAGTCAGAATTTCATTTCCCTCCGACCACTGAATTCATGCAGCTGGCACTTGCACTTGCATCGGCTACATTGCAATTTCTGTTTGGAACTGGAAACTCATTGCAACAGCTCGACATGCTTATCTTATCTCGTTCCTCTACACTCAACGCAAGTGTTTTAATTCCTCATGTAAGTACGTGCTGCCTTCACCCTCCAACGCACTGCAATATGGTTTATAGATCAGATAGAAAGGTCTCATCGTAATTAATTGCAAAAGTTTTTGATCTATCGAACATTTATTTAACGTTGGTAAGTGCAGCCTTTACAACAAGCGAAGATTATCCAAAGCACTCGTTTGACGGTTTTTTAAAGGACTATGCTGACAACTAACAAAAGCTTGTGATACTTTAATTTATACAAGAAAATTTAATTCTTTTAGTTGTGAATTTATAATATTTAAACAGCTTAATCAATTTGAAAATAATAAAAGTTTTTTCACAGTCACGTTTCAATGCACTTTTCTTTTTACTTACACCGTCATTTCAACTAAAATTCATTTGTCTTAAATCGATTGACATGTTGTTTGTGTCGTTGACAAAATCTGTGCTGCTGATTAAAATAAATTAAGTGAAGTTAAGTTAAATCATTTGACGGCCCAATCAAACTATATGAAAATAAATTATTATTATATTACATACGATCTTTACTTTGTCTAAGGATTTATTATAAAAAAGACCAGGATCTTTAACTTATGAGCTTAATAAATATTTTCGAAAATTACAGCTTTTAAAAAAAATTATTAAGATAATGTCAATATCTGAAGCTAAAGTCATTTTGTTTGGTTGCAAATAATCAGCACCAAAATCAAATATCAGTCACCAAACTCGCTAGAAATATTTTTGACAAATTTTATTATATGCCGCATAACAATCTAACTTTAAGTAAACATAGCAAGTTTAAAGGGTATAATTGGCACGGGCTCACTCTACTAAAGTTTTATTTGTTTTTATCACATCATTTGCACCAAAATGTTTATGTCTGTTGTTTTCTTGTGTCGTCGCCTAAGTCCTGCATGTCCTGGCTCAAAAACCATTGCCAAGTGGCAGTCAGTCGCTAAGATGCTGGTAGGGAGGGAATCGTTTCTTTGCGCGTTGGTGTCGATTTCTCTAGGGTGAGGGATGCCTTGCCACGCCTTGCCTTGCTTTGGACCGACGTTAAAAGAAATCCGTCTGACAAATTACATGCGTACCAGCTGCTGACTGCTATCGTTTGCTCATGTCGTCCTTTTTCGGTTTTTTGCTGCTGCTCCACATTTGACTCAACCAACAACCATCTACCAACAAATGCGCTGCACTTAGTCCGTCTATCCTTCTATCCGTCTGTTAGTCAGTCTATCCGTCAAAAAAAGTGCAATGACCTCCTTGCTGAATGGGGTTTCGCTATGGTAAATGAGGAAACTTTTTCATTTCAAGTGCGGATTGCCGAGCTCAATGGGCTCTTGTTGGGATTGGTCAGCTAGGATGGATTGGAACGTCGAGTAGCTTCTATGCCTATTCCATTAAGAAGCAAATATTTGCTTCACGATTGTAGAGAGCATTAAATTGACTTGACCCAATTTCCTTTGGGGCAATATGAGCCCGCCCAGCTATTAACTGAACCTTTCGGCTTTGCTTTAAATAATCTTCTTAAAGTTAAATTACGTTGACAGAACTTTGTCATTTTGAAGATAGTATTTTCAATGCTCTATTCTAGTCACACGCAGCAGTTGCCACTTCATAAAAAGCGCATCAACCCTATTTCACCCTCGCATTCAACAGTTATAAATTGCGTCGCGTACAAATTGTAGCTGATCTGATAAATTCCAATGCACAGGACATTTTTATCGTAAAGCGAGTTATTCTTGCTTTGTTTGGCTTCTCACTTGAACTGACTTGGAGGACAGAGCAAATGTATCTTGTGCTTACCATCGTTATGTGATGTCAGTTGCCGCCTTGGCACACGGGCCATCTCTCGTTCTGGTTGTGAGTTAAGTTGCGTTCAACACCCAAATGGCACGCACAAATTCTTTTTATGTTTTTAATTTTTTTTTGAGGTTTTCAAAATATTTGGCGAACGTTTCTGCAACTTCTCGATTCTCACGAATTTCTCTGTTATTTTTCACTGTCTGAATTATTTGTGCTGCTGCCGCAGTAAAATTATTTGTTTATTTTTACAGCGTTTAGCTAATTTGCATTAGCGCTGCAAGCTTCTCGGTCTCAGTTTCATTTTTAGTTGCCGTCGCTGTTTAATTGTTTGATTTGCATACGTACTGTTGTTTTGGGCCGCTTTACGTCTTTTGCCTTTCAGTTATCGCTTTGCGTTGCGATCGTATCACTGAGATGGCTGACGATGCCAACTGCACGTTTCAGCTTTGTTTTGCATACTACTGGACGCAGTTGCCGGCGAATTTTGTTGTGGTGCATTTGACGCCATCGACTGCAAAGTTCTGCCACGACGCAGCCTCGTGTCTGCTCGGCAAAGTGGCCAGATGTGTGCTCGTGTATTGTTTTTCAGCTCGGTCTTTTACTCGGTCCTCTCATTTGTTACTGTCCGCATGGCTCGCATTGCATTGCAGTTTCACTGTGATAAATAGTCTTGCAGATATGCGATGTGCGTAAATACCTGAAATAAAAATTAGAAAGGAGTGAATTGAGGGTATACAAAACTTAAGTCAATTTTTCTGACTATTGGAAATAAAGATTTTGTAATAAATATGGACAAAAAAGAAAGGAGGAGCATCCACCGTTCAAGTCATGATTGAAAATTAAAGCCTGGTTATTCATCATAGTGGTGCCCTTATTTGGAATGTTGTTTTAAATAAAATTTCTAATCACTTAATTATTTTAATATTTTTATTACAGGTTCTTTTGGGCGTTGGTTTGTCGCAGTGTAGAACATGAGTTTTATTTTCTCTCTTTGACATCTCTATGGCCTGCAGCGCTCTTAAACGCTTTCTACGCGTACATATACCGGCAAACTTTCACTTTTGCTGGCATTTGTGTTGTTAACGTTAACAGCCCACTGTTAACTGGCATCAATACTGTTAGGTTTTGTAGACCATTTGTTGATTACAATGTGATTATTCTGTTGCGTAACCTTCTGCAACCTTTCCTCTTGATTTTTATATTTTCTTTCGGCGTTGTTACTACTCCAAATTCTTTCTCCGCCTGCACTGAAAATGATTTAAACAACACTGGTAACAGGCTAGAATCTTTGAAGGTTCGGAGCATCGATTATTTCGTTTTGATTAAGCTCCAGCTCAATACACAAAGTTTAATCAAATAATAGCCAATTGGTGTTAGAAAAAATAAATTTTAAATGTTTTCATTTGTACCACTAACATTTTATTATTTCTTATTAAATTTCTTTTGGAAATAATAATTAATGATTTGCCAGTCTTAGATTATTTACAAACAATGCTAACTTGTTTTTCTCTATTTTACTTGTTGAAAGATATTTGTGATTGAGTGCTTTGTAAACAGAGTTTTGTAAAGAACGCAAAGATTTATTAATAACAATTTAATATTTCTATCTTAAAGAACAACTTCAAAGAATAATATGCAGAAGTATTATTTAAAGTGCTGCCATAACTAAACCAAGGCCCACCAACTGTGCAAAAATTGAATATTGGTGAGCTCCCAAAAGTTGTTGATATTTCAAAAAAGTTTTCGTGTGGCTTTAAAAGTACGTCTGGGAATGTAGACAGATGAGGCAAACAAGTGCCAACGCCTTTTAAGCACTTTTTTAGAAGAAGAGGAGGAGTTTTAGTCAGGTTTTGGTTTATTGCTCCCTCGCTGGTGAATGTCTACTGTTATCAAAAGTTTTCGACAAGTTTTGTGATAAGTTCCATCGTACCAATTATTGTTAAGGCAATGTAAATATTTAGATTCACTGAAATTAAATACGAGTAAATGAACGTTTAATGTCATATGAAAGTTATTAACAACAGTTTTGCTTAAAAAAAAAACAAAATCAATATAGAAAGTTCTAATCAAAAAAGCTATAATAGCAGATATTATGAATCTATACCATTTTAAATAAAACAAGTGAAAACGTTGTAAACAATCCATACATTTTGTGATTCACATCTTTGGGAACGTCACAATTATGACTTAAGCACGAAAACTGATACAGGCAGCTTTGTTATTAAAGGTGTTGGGGCATGAAGGGGAGAGCGAGAGAGTGGCATAAATATTTTTGAACACAAGGAAGCCACAAGCCATCTTTCCACTAAATTGTAAAACTCTAGCTGTTAAAATGAGTTAAAAAAAAGTGTGTTTTATCGTTTAGAACCTCGACGTGTATCGACTTGTTATTCAGCGATTTATCGCCCCAATCTTGACACTTTGTCTGACGCACAAATGGACCAAGATATTTGCAAAGTTTCTCTAGCTTTAAGGGTGTAAAAAAGTTGCGTTCATACGGCCGGACAGACAGACAAACGGTCAGACACCATAATGAACGTTAAATGCATTTGTATTAAATGATAAATATATTAAAATTATGTCCCTAAAAATTATATATGTATGTACGTCGAGCATTCACCACATTAAATTCTCAGATAGTGCAACTTTCTGAATGTTGCTGCTGCTTCTGCGCTCTGTATATAAATTTCATTCAGCCCATTGAATATGAAAAATTAAATACACATAAATTTCGCGCAAAAAATATGTATACATGTTCACCGTAATAATATATGTACGAGAACAAATAATTACACGTTGTGCAATAATTAATAGGCAGCCCCACTTTTGGAGGCCTGACATGAAGAATGCATGTGGCATTTATTTTTAGTAGGTGTTTAGTGTATTTCGTGACTGCACTCGTGGCGACAGCTCGTAATTAAGTTATGAATTGTGTAAATTGTACTAAATAGTAATTTGCATAATCATTAATTAGGCATGAAAATAATTAAGTGCCGTGGTCAATAGTGTAAAATTAATTGAACTAGATTTTGCCAATTGCCAAATGTTTTAAGTGCATTAAAATCACACTCGCACTTGTTACTCGTGAAGCTGTCGACTTGTCAATCATCTAGGTGACTTTTGTCGCTGTCGCATGATGCATTTGCAGCTGCAGCTGCATATGAAGAGATGAATATACATGCGAGATGCGTAGATGGATGTGTGTGCTGGCTTTCAAAAAATGATTGACATGCACAAGTGAATGCCTCTGTTCTCATACGCAGCAAGCTGCCAAATAAATGTTGACCGAAATGCGACAAATGGCTGGGTGCTTGAGTAGCTGCGGGCTAAGGAGATTCGACCATAAACACGCCCACCCGGCCAACTGAAGAGCGTCCAAAATGATTTGCATCCACCGGCCATATGCATCTCACATTTGGAGCGGTTCAATGCACTGCCTCAAGTCTTTTGGTCTATGATCTCTTGTCGCTCGTCTCTTGTCTCTGGCCCCTGGTCGTAGGTCCCTGGTTTTGGTTTTGGTTTGGTGACCCACGATTGCTGTGCCAGCCAGTATTATGCTGATGTTTTCATTAAGTGCCTGTGGACATGGGTAAATATTCATTTCTTGTTTGCCCAGAAGTCTGGCAATTGTCGTGGAATTCGCATCAGACCGACCGTCACTCGTCGCAGCGTCGCACACCATATAAATTCATTCCATTTCCAGTTGCCATTGCCGAATGAGTCATGCCACATAAATCACCAGAACTCACTTGTCAATATTAATTTTATTTCGCATAGCTGCTTCTAGTGAGCAGACAGACCGTGAATGACAGTGGCATTGTGCGGCCTTTTAGGTCCATGATAAGTTGATAGCACAATCTTGAATAAGGCCTTAAAAATAATTTGATGTCACTTAGTTAAGGTATACACCAATATATTGACTGGCATGTGATATTGATTCCTCTCCTATCCGATTCTGAACACCACTTGAAATTTTGAAAAGATTCATACAATAAGGTGCGGTATTTATACATCTGAATTGACTTAAATACTTTAACGCCTAAGCGCTTTTCCAAAAAAGTAGGACGCTAAATCTAAAAGCTTTAAAGAAAAGTACATGAAGTAAGCTTTTAGGTTAGGTTAGGTTTTGAAGCCAGTGTATTGAATTTTTTTTGAATTGTCATCAAGGGTACATCTGAAAGCTACATTGTCTCTACCTCCTCATTATCGCTCACTCCCACAAGAAATATTTTGCTACCAAAGGCACTTAAAATATTGCAAGCCAAGCAATTGCAATGATCCCCAGTGCTTTGCTAGAGTTGTCAACTCAAACACAAAGAGAGTGTTTTAAAAATGCATTTGCTGCATATCTGTCTGTGTGTGTGTGTGTGTATGTGTGCCAGGGGATTATAACGTAAAGTTTTATTGTGGCAACAAAGTTTTTTATAATTTCGTGTCAAGTTGGACTGCGTACTTTGGTCCGTGCCCATTTTTAAAATAAAAATTAAAGCAGCCAATAACTTTCTTTGCCTGCTCTCTACTGAAATAGAACTACATTTGGTTTAAGTTAATGCATAATTTTCAAATGAAAAGCGTTAAATTTAAAACATTGAATTTACCGGTGAACATACTGCAAACACTCAAAAACTATTCTTGGGGGTTTGCCCCCATAATTCTCAATATCCTGACCTGAATACGCCATCGTTACAGCTTTGGAATGTCTCTCATCATTTCTGACCGGTTTGTTATGACAAAAAGCTTTTCATAGCATACTTTTTGGCTGCGCGATAAAATCACGCATTCGCCTTGCACTCCATTAAATCTTGAACTTCATGAGCACTGTTTCATGAATTTTGTAAATTTTATGTCCTTCCAGATTGCAGATTGTTAATTGCTCTTAATGTGAATGTCTGTCAACTATCGCTTTAACCTTTCTCGGCTGTGTCACGACCCGCCCAATGTCTAATGCCCAAAAGAGAGTGACAGAATCATGTCAAATATATTTAGGATAACAACTTTTTGTGAGCCTGACTCGCTTTAAGGCATTATAATTGAACGGTTTAAGGTCCTGTCCCTGGTGTTGAGGTCATTTGGCTCCTTGGCGAAGCACGTTGGATATTTGTGGCTGTGGAATTAGAATAGTGTTTTTTTTTTGCATATTTTGTTGTAGATTTTTGATAAGTTTTCCAATGAGCATATGCATTTTGCGCTATGCCGCATTTTGTGCGCACAGTTTAGCATAACAAGCCGAAGTGGGCTTGGAATGACTTAAGTAAAAGCATGACGGACTGACACAACACAATGATGGCGCAAAAAATGTTGTACAGTTTTCTGTACGCCTTGAATTTTGATGACATTTTAATGATCAGTGTAAGTACCGACCCCCAAGTAAAAACAAAATATATATTTCTGTGACTGAACAATCCATTTCCGTCACCATGCATTCTTTCGCAGAAGACTTTTTTCAACCTGTTTTCAGATATTATTATACTGGAATCTGAGTTTTCAACAGTCAACCGGCAACGTTCTCACTTGTATTCATTGTCAATGTATTAATTTTTGTATACGTTTTGCAAAAGTTCAAAAATTAAATAGAATTGAAACGTATGTTAGCCAATTAGAATGCATTATAAACTGCCATTAAGTATGATGCACGAGTGAATTTAAAGATAACCATGATCAAAACACTACTAATTAAACCTGTTAATTTGTGGGTGCAACAACTGCATAACAAAACCACATGCGTGTGGTTAGTTGATCGATATCTATATTCCTGCTGTGTCTTTGACAACAAGCCACTGGCCACAAAAACCAAGTTATCCTGATGCTAAGGAAATGCTGGCAGGCGGCAGCCATTGTACACATTAACACTCTTCATACGCTTGCAGAGAGTGAATTAAACTTTTTTTCAAAGTAAAAAAAACACAGCTTTCTCGTCCATTAGTCCTAATCCTTGTATCACAATGATGAACTTCGTTATATATAATTTTCATTTTCGCAGCTGTACTTGCCTGTTTTTCTGTGTTTATACCCCAAAAATATATATATTTTGAATTAAGGCTCTATAGTCGAGTGTGATTTGTTTTCATGGGTATTTAAACAATGACAGCCTAAGGTTAGCTGTCACTTCTGGACATACAGTTTGTTGAAAATCGACTATAGCCGTCGTAAGAACATTTTGCAACAGTAAGAACATAGCTTTTGCTGTCGCTAAGAAATTACGCGCAACATACATGCCACAGCAACACGGCTACATCACTGAACTCGATGATGGCGATGAGGTTGCGTGTGCTCTGGGCGTGGACGACATTGACAAATGATGGCCGCTATGAGGCACACGGTGCAGGACACGGTCGGCCACACCATGAGCCATAACACGGCAGAACAATGTAAGCTGAGCAGCTGACGGCGATTTGGTCAGCATGTGCACCATATTTGTGAGTTAAGTGGGTCACAAACTTGCATACACACAAACGTACATATACGCCAAGACTAAACACTAGTGCTCCCAAAATGGCGCCCCAAAGTGCAATGACCAAGCAATCAATGACAAGAATAACATTAGCTGCAAGTTCTTTGTTGCAGCTTGACTATGGCAAAAAAGTTGCAGCTGCATTTTATGGCTTCAAAAAAATACTCTTATTCCTAACTGTGGAAGTTTCTTATCATACTACAGGGTGTTCCAAAAACAGTTAGGGTGTTCACTTTGTGTTGCAAATGTGCAAAAGTGTAACTTTGCAACACTGCTGTCGTGAACACTCAATTGAACGACACAAGTCTGTTAACTTTGCACAATCACTGTTTGCTATCGTTTTAGCTGAGTTTGCCATTTGTGTAGTTTAATTTGCTGCTTGCAAGAAATAAATAAATTTGAAAATTCCTTTTAAAAGCGTGAAAACATGACTTCTAGGATGGACAGCATCCCAAGCAATTTAGGAAGTTGAAGCAGTTGAAGGTATATAGGTAGCTAAAAATTATTGCAGGTGTTTCTGACCATGTCTAGGCCGACTCTGCATTGGACGAAATATTGGATGATTTTGTTGATGACGCCTTTTGCATTTATGCGAGCCGCAGAGGCGACATAACAAATATACCCCAGTCCATTAGTGGACGGGATAATAATGAACAGCTGTTTGTTTTGATTTAGCACCTAAAGCACAAAATTACTGCAAAAAAATATCACGAAATTGCTTGCATTGTGTAACAGTTTTTCACTTTTGAATCATTGTTTAGCACTGATATCGTTGCATAGTTGCAACGATTTTTTAGCCATAGGCAGGGGGTCAAAAAGTGCAAACTTCATTCTGTACAAATTGTTGTTGGGATGGCTTAAACTTTGCACTTTTGCACATTTGCAACACAAAGTGAACACCCTAAGTATATATTAGGGTTCTTCACACGCAACGTTGTTATTCGTTATTCGTTAATCGTTAAAGTTTTACATGTGTTTTGTTTTTGTAAATTTAACAGAATACCGGCTTAACGAATAACACTTTAACGAGCTGGCAACCCCGACAAACAATTTGTTATTCGTTAAAAATGAAAATGAATGAAATGAAATGAAATAAAAAGCAATGTCAGCTGTGTTGAAAATATTTTAACGATTAAAAACTGACGTAAAAAAGGAGTCTTCACAGTTGGCAAGCTTTAACAAATTTAACGAATAACGAATAACAACTTGTGTGTGAAAACCCCTATTAACTTGCTGCATAAAAGATGATTGAATTGAATTATGCTAAGTTTGACTGTAAACCAAAAAATGCATTAGTTGGTTGAAATGAGTAAAGCATATTTAAACCACAGGTGCTCTAGTATAAAATATAAGTATATACAGACAAACCTGGATAGTGTGGACGACTCGCTAATGAATCGCGCAGAAGACTCGCTACCGAGCCGTTTGGAAGATATCGCAGTAGGGTATATTTTTCATTCACAGCTGCGTCGACTGCGATCAGAAAGCGATGATCACCCGCGATGAAATTCATCGCCTAGGGGGATCGCCTACGACTCTTCCGCGATAATAAAAAAAATGCAAGTATTTATTAATACTTCTTCAATATTATGCACTATATCCTCTTCTTCAATATGCACTTTCTCTGTTTCAATAATTTCACCGCTTGCATTTTTTATTTGTTCTACAATTCGGCGCGCTTCTTTCGCTTTTTTCTTTATCTGCATGGACGACAACATTATTTGATTTTTACTTATCACTACACAAAGCACATTAAATATATTTATATTGAAAATACTTTACTTAAATTGCACAAACAAAATCAGACAACTTGATATATATAACACTTTAGTGCTGCTTTAGGTGATGCTTTTGTTTTAATATTTTTTTTAACCAGCCTTTGCACTTGCACGTTCTGAACTGCACTGAACAATAAAGCATAAATGCGACAGACATAATAGAATATTCTAAAATAAAATATTCCGTTAGCCTGATTTTCGGTGTCTGTTATGAAATAACGGAACAGTCTATGCAAAAATCAGTAAATCATCTTCCTGGCGACTCGCAGAAGAGTCGCATATGATGATTTTTATCAAATCAAAAAAAATAAGGACTGAAAATCAGTAAATCATCTTCCTGGCGACTCGCAGAAGAGTCGCGTCAGACGATTATCGCCAACAAATCATCCAATTGCTGGCTGGGTACTATGATGTTTGTATGTATTGTGAAACGAGATTTTTCTATAGTTTTACCCATCAAATTCTAAACTATGTAGGATAGTTTTGATATGAAAGCAGTTTTAGGCACCTTGTATGGCACACATATGAATGTGTGCCAAGCAAACAAGGTCCTTCTGCGTCAATTCAGAAACTCAAAAACATATTGAAAAATTAGCTAGGGAAGTGACACAACAAATTAAATTTGCAAAAAAATTGGGCAGCCGTTACCGCTTATACTATCGAAGAGAGAACTTAAACAAGTTCGAATCTAAGTTGCCAGCGAGTTTTTACCATTAACAGCGTGTTGATCGGTCTTGGGACCTATTCCTTGATGTGTTGCCAGTTGGCCGTTGTCACTTAATGTGGCAACTTATATGTCATATTCGTTCAAATGCTTTCATGTACTTTTCGTATCCCACCCCAGCAAGAGTTTTAAGTGCGATTTGATAATAATCCATATATATATATTTGCTGTGCATATGCAATACCCACGTTGCAAAAATCGCTGCAATTGCGTTATGCAAATGAAATATTGTCCAACATTTGCATTTGCAAGCATCAGGTAAATGCCACTTTTCCATCCTATCTGCCACCACAACCTCACTCATGCATCCAATCAGCACACCACCAACGTGGTGCACATAATAAGTCATCAGAAAAATGGCATAAAAAATATGAAATTCAAGCTAACGTTTCTGCTCTTTTTGCTACCGTTTCTGCTGTTGACGATTACGAGTTCGCCAACATAACGAAAAAGTCTTAAAAAAGGCAGAGCTTAAACAGAGAGGAGCACATTTTTATTTTTTAAGTACCGATAAAAACTCGTTTGCAGATACGTAATACAAATAAATATTCGAAAATGTTTAATGACAGACAAACCCCGATAGTGTGAACACTCGATAGTGTGAACAATATATTTCTCTAGTCGTGCATGCGTACACTGGAAGTTCATGTAACACTGCGCTACTGAATGCTTGACATAGCTTCAATCATAGATATTTCCGGTGTTTCTCAATCGAATTCGATGATGATTATTATTTGGTCTAGTGTTTGTGGACAAAGTTTAAGAATTTTTAAGTTCACAATTTTTTGCTATAGATAAATATGTATTCGGAAACTTGAAGAGCTATCGATAATTTGCAGCAAATTTGATTTGCGCGTAGTAAACACGAATTTGAAATAAACCAAAGCTCAAGTCTCTAGCTCTTATAGTCTCAGAGATTGACGCGTTCATATAGACTTATGGACGGTCTTGTTCAAAATCGACTCGGTTGTTGATGCTGATTAAGAATATTGATATACAGTACGACCTCGCTCAACGTAACATTTTAAAATTTGGCAAATTGTGAAAACTGATTACGAGTTTCCGTAAACCGAAGTATTCTATACAGTGAATCTATTTCCAGAACAACTTTGTTCAATTAAAAAACCAATTAAGTTTTTTTGTCACGTTGTGACTCGCTATATGGAAGCTCCATTGAACTAAACGTAATACACAAGCAATTTAAAATGCAAAGTAATGAGTGTAAGATACATAAGGTGATTAATAAAAAAAATGGATCGAAATTTATTAAAGTAAGTAAGTTGATTTTCGAACTATTATATTTTTGTTAGGTTAAAGAGCAGTCTAATATGGTTGACTATGAACAATAAACTGCCTCCAGCAAAACAAGTAGAATGATATTCTCTTCAAACATCAGACCCAGAATCGATTTGTGGCCTTTAATTGGCTTTTTCATATACAAGCACACATGTAAAGGTTTTAATCTGCGGAGTTCCCTGTTGTTGATATTGTTGCGTATCCCGCTGTTGCTATGCTTTTGTCGGATGTTGGCAATTTCGCTGCGACTTCCTGCAAAACGTCGCTGCAGAAGAGTTAAGAGTTACTTTTAATTCTTAATATAGACGAAATACGTCCGCAGGCTACAATAAAGGCTAACCGCTGCTGCAGACGCACAAAGGTAAGGATGGGGTACAAAGAGACAATACACGCACGCAGACAGCCTTAGGCATACATATTCACACACACACTTTTTGCGCTCATTTCCGTTGAAAGTGGCTGCTGAGAAAGCTTAAGGATACAACTGAAATTGATGCCCCGAATCCTCATCCATACCCCTCTCTAGCAGCACATGCAAACATGTACATGTACATATGTATTTGTATATTTATGCATGCACATTTATGCTTAAGGATTGCCATCGTTGATATCTGCTTGTTGTGTATATATTTGAATTGTCGAATTGATTTGCTGCTGGAACGTGCTATTCACCACCAATACACTCAACCAGTCAGTTTTACAACTCCATGGAACATGTTTTTCGACAACAGTTGGTGTTCACAGCACGAAGTGAATAGCGCGGAAATTAAAATGAAATTAAATAGAAATTTTACGGAACGTGTTGATATTGTTGACGGCAAATACAATAACATCCAGGGTTGCCATCTTGTTGCAAGCGCAATTAAACCAAAAGAAATCGCACAATGCCCGTGGCAACCTAGACACATGTAAGCGTAATTGTATTTGTAAGGGTAGATATATCAGCACTTGTTTTCATTCGGTGTTTACAAATAAACATAGCAAAAACATAAAATAGCAGCTGTATTCCGAATACCGACAATAACATACACTTGTTAATTTGGGCGCATTGCCCGATTATTCATATAAACACGAAATAATAATACAGTTTTGATAGTAACGATCGTTATTGTTGAAATTGGTCCCAATACTTTGATGTATAAATGCACATCAAAAAAGCTTCGCTAAAGATCTTTTTCAAAATAATCTTGTTTCACTTTTTAATCTTGTTCTTCCTTCTTTGAGAGTTTTGCGTAACGTTGATTTAGAAACATTTTGTAGACCCACCGTCTTTCGTGTAAAGGCGAATCGAGGATCTGATGTAATCTATTTCGAAAAAAAGAAAAGCTTCTGAAGAACCCATTAACTAGTTTTAATATCAATGTTACTTACGTTAATAGTTAAAGCCCTTCGATTCCTTCTCGTTCTCATGCTCCACTTTGCAGCCTCCGGCCCTGGATACCTTTTTCAAGGGATAACGGATAAAATTGAATTTTTTATATTTAATTCAATAATTTTCGATGTTACATGAAAAATAAGACCGAAATGTTCTGATTCAAGGTTGAAAATCTTGATTTATTTTTCAGTGTCGGAAAAAAAGTTGAATGAAAAATGTTTGTTTGATGTTTAAGTGAATAGATTAAAATGGTTTGTTACATAGTAAAAAGTAAAATAAAGACTTTAGAAAAAAGCGAACGAAATAAACAACATATGAGAATGTTTTGCATATCAATTCAATAGCCACTTTACAGGACAAGTGATGCAATTTAATGGGACAGTATTAAGGACACCATTGAACAGTTTTTGTTTTCGGTTGTGGCTTACCACAACATGTGAAAGCAATGCAAAATACATGAAATTTGAATTTATTTAATTGGCTTGACATGTAAATTTTGACAAATTTTAATCGATATAATGTTATAACAGCGAATTTTGTATACTTATGCAACCGCAAAATTGCTGAAAACAAACGGTACGGCAGAATCACACAAAAAATTATATAAAGCCAATTTAACAGAATATCTCACAATATTGTTATCAAATTGTAAAGTGCAATTGACGATTTGCACAAAGCTCTGGCTTAAAAATACCCATGAAAATAGTAAATTGCACTTTGCTTATGCAATGTTCGTTTTATCTGTGTGTGTTCAAACATTGCTGCTGGGACATTTGTGATAAATAATAAAAAAAAAAAAACAAAACAAAACGCTACGGAATCGCAAATCAGCTGCCGCTGCTTGAAGAAGTTTAAACTATTTTATTTTATTTTTGCATGCGCCATGCTGCGTATACTTAATTTCATGCTGCACAGCAAGGGGCTGTGCCTAGCAGAGCAGCCATACAATTCTTTCATTCGTTGACATTCCTGCAATTTTGGCAGCACATCAAAGAGTTGAATGGCTTTGATAAACACCTCGATAGAAGCGTTTGCCGTTAGCTGCTTCTCTCCTTTCTGTTTCCAGTCAGGCACAACGCATACATGCATCACATAAAATAACTGCAAGCCATCGAAACGGATAGTACTTTGAGGTATATGTATCTACCCACACCAAACACATTTACATACATACTACATATGTATATGGTACATACACAGTAAGCTTCTTTTCTTTTGTTACGTGAAAAACGACTGCACGTCTTACGGATACGTTGTTGCTGGTGGTGATGGTGTGGCGTGGTCGTTGCTACTGCTGCTGATTTTGTTGCCATGACAGCTACCGCACAAAGAGCCGACGAAGGTGGGACGTTAACACAACGTTCAGGTAAAACTTTTCCAAGGAGTCCCAGCGAGTTATTTTTTAAAATCAAATTTCTTCGGCTTATTCTCACCGCAAGGGTTCGAAAAGGAAAATAGCGTTTAAATTAAATGCGGCAAGCCGCAATTTTGTTACTTTTGTTTTTATTAATTTAAAATGGTTTGTATGTGTGTTCTGCTTGAAATTAGTGTATGACTCGGATCACGTTTAACTGTACTCAATTTTATGCCCCATATATTGTTGCGCTGTTAATGCCCTTTTTGATTTCTGTCTGGCCATCCGTAAAAAATCAAATCAAGATATGATTTTCACTATGAGTGTCACCAAATTTCTGCATTTTCTTCTATTTGTATTTGTTGAGAAAGCCCGTCATCCATAAACGTACCCTAAGCACAAGTCAATTTGTTTGTGGAGATATGTTGGAAGCTCCCACCTCGAGCACATCAGGTCTTTTAAATCAGAAGTAATACGGACAACATAATATTATGAAATGGGTACTAAGAAGAACAGCGTACTTTGCCTACTTTGTTGTCAATATTAGAAAGAGTAGGGCTAATGTCGTGTCAGAGTTAGGTCTTTATTATTTAAAATAGGAAAAGGCGACAATATTTTTGGTTCTTTTTACATGCTTTTATTTAACTTGACTTGTCTGTCTCTTTCGGAATCTTGTAATCAAATTTTCACCAAGTTCCCGACTAGCTAGAGCTCTGAAATTTTCACCAAAGATGTGTTTCAGATGACAATACATGTTTTCAGCACGATAAAATATGTAA
The DNA here is from genome assembly GCA_018901835.1 of Scaptomyza graminum. Lineage (NCBI taxonomy): Eukaryota > Metazoa > Arthropoda > Insecta > Diptera > Drosophilidae > Scaptomyza > Scaptomyza graminum. Next base: position 2,279,324 of record JAEIFL010000314.1, read on the forward strand.
TATCATGTAAAATCCACGAAAAACTGTTTTCCTTTTTGCTTAACTTACTAATTTGACTGGTAAAATTGACTAGCTCTGGTGGCATGGAGGGAAAACTGCCGCTTCACAGGCCGAAGGTCGTGAGTTCTAGATATACTTTTATTTATGTTTTTTTTTTTTTTTTATATAAACTTTTTTAAACTATCCCAATAAAAGATTTTCAAATCATATTTTGGTGATGCCTAATTAGTTTTAAGTTAATTAATTAGTTTATGTAGGAAAACTCAAAAATCTGAGAAATGTTTCTTTATATTCTGAAGGTTTCTGGTGAACTCGAATACCTTTGGTATCTCGTTATCAAAAATAGCTTGCTGACACTTCACACCTGGTTTCTAAATTGGTGACTGCAACGTTTTTAACTGTTTTGTTTTCATTTTACATATTCTGTTAATTGAATGCGCATTTTATAGTAGAATAGCCCGTTTTATTAGAATGGGTTTTTTTTGCGTAATGTTTGGAAAATTAGAAATATCTTAATATATATAAATTGTCACGTTGGTTGTTCGCTATGGACTCCTAAACTACTTAATCTTTTATATACTTTTAATCAAATTTTCACACCGTGTGTAGTTTGATCCAACTTTAAAGATAGGATAGTTTTTATATCAATTATTCCGTTTGGATACCGTGAAAAAAATAATTGTAATTTATTGTTTATAATTGTGCCATTTATTGTTTAGTTCTATAAATCGTAGATGGCTATGACGTTAACGTCAAAAATTCTAAAATCGTGTGAATAAAAACTTGAAAATTTCGGCTCAAAGCCAAAATCAAAAACAGAATAAAAAACAAGCGGAAACGTTGCAGTGATATACTCGATACCAGTATTAAAACCGGTAAAAAGAGACCTAATTGCAGTGGGGTACGGATGCGGCTGGGGTGTAGGCTGCCTCAAAAAATTTCTGATACAGATGGGGATGCCACCAGCTATTGGCATCCCCCAAAGACCTGCAATTTTAGGGCCACGCCCACCCGTTCCACCCTCAGCCCCCCGGCAGTTTTAAATCGGAAATACCTACATATAGCTTCCTCAGTGTTTGAGCTAGTGTCTCCAAATTTGGTAGGAAGATAACTGGTTGCGACCCCCAAAGATATTTTGGAGCCACGCCCACATATACCGCGTACAACCCCCTCCCCCAACATTTTGCAACCTTTGAGCTAGAGTCACCAAATTTGCTAGGAAGATAGCAAGTAGAGGTGGGCGCGGGCCTCAAAAAAGAGGCCCGGCCCGGCCCAGGCCCGAATAAAATATTTAAGGCCCGGCACGGCCCGGCCCGGGTTATTTTCAAAAGAGCCCGGCCCGGCACGGGCCCGGCCCGCCACAGAAAAAAATATAAAAAAATAATAATATTCAAGAAGGGCAACAATTCGATAAATTTATTTCAAATAAATTGTATTATATTTCAAATTACTTATATAATATTTAAATTAAGTACAAAATTTACATATTTTTGTACATAATCTGCCCAGCTCGAGCCTGCCGGGCTTTTTTAGGCCCGCCGGGCTTTATAGGCCCGGGCCCGCTAAGGCCCGGGCCCGCACGTAGAAAGCCCGAAAATGATTTTTAGGCCCAGGGCCCGATATTTAGGGCCGAGGCCCGCCGGGCCCCAGGCCCAGCCAGGCCCGTGCCCGTGCCCACCTCTAATAGCAAGTAACATCCCAAAAAGATCTGCAGGAAAAATAAATAAATAATAAATGCCATGCCCACCCATAACGCCCTCAGCCCCCCTTCCCACACCTTTAACAAACTTTGAGCTAGTGTCACCAAATTTGGAAGGAAGATAGCTGGTGGCATGCCCATCTGTATCAGAATTTTTGAGGCAGCTTACACCCCTGCCGCATCCGTACCCCTTTGCAATCAGGCCCCTTTTTACCGGTTTTAATACTGGTACCGAGTATATCGCAGTCGGTTGCGTCCGACTGCAATGTTTCCACTTGTTTCACCTGTAGTCTGTTATAATTTAATAATTTTATTTAAAAAAACTATCGCAGCTTTAAATTCTTTGTTGCTAGCCTGGGAAATTCGATGACGACATTTTATTTAGATGTAATTTCATATTCGATTCACTTAGCAGCTTTTGATGCGATGAAAACCACTCCATGCCTCAAGTCCAATTTAGACTTTAATTTATCATTTTGGGGCACTGTCTGCATTTCTAAAAGGCGGTTTCAGTGTCTAGGATGAGCCACCACAGGCGCATTTAATAGAAAATGTCCAATAGGTAGGGGGGAAAAGCAGGGCGCCAAATACTTAAGTGATTGGCGGATCAGACGAGGTCGTTTCTTGGCCTCTGTGTGCACTGTACAGTGAACACACATGACACGAAAATTCGCTGTTGATTGTTTTGATTAATTAGTAAGCCAAGCAGCAGCCGAACGGCAGTCGAAAGACAACCGACAAAGAGCCTTGGACCATGCTTGTGGTGATAATTGTCTTAGCTATTTTGTTCGATTACCGTCAACATTGGCTTTGCTGTTGTTGACTTTCTTAGAAGGCTCGAAGAGCTGTGTACTTTGCTTGTAATTATTGGTAGATGTTTAAACAATTTAGTTTAATTGACTAAGCAAATAGCAAAGCAGCAACAAATAACCACCTCCATATATGTACATTTTGTAGGCTTACTCTCATTTATCACATACGATTTTTTCAAACCTTACCTTAATTTGAACATTTGTGTCGTTTTTAAACATGTATTTTAATTTGGGTTGACATGAAAAAGTAAAGAGACTTCTGACTGCGAAAGTCACATGTGGTTTTATGCTTTGCATGCTAATTTATCAAACATTATATTACCTTTGTTGTGAAGCCAACCCAAACATGTCCATAAAATGAAAAAATCTGTTTTTATTAAAGCAACTGTTCTTTTTGGAGAAAGACACAGAGTGTGAGGTAAAGGACTGACTGGCAGTCACTGTTGCTTAGCAGTTTATGTATTTATTCAAAAAACAGAAGAAATCGTCTTTGGGGCCGCCTGGCAACAGGACCTTGTTAACATAATCAAGTTATTGTTGCCTATTCGGCACCCATTCAAGTGTAAGCATTTTAATATACGCAATAAAAGCAACAATTTTATAGCTCTCTTCTTTTATTTGAGCTGTTTTTGGTAGTGAAAGGGGATGCTGGGCTGCTGGCTTCTTTTACTGTTTGAATTGCTTTCAATTTCAATTTAATTTCCGCTCAAACAATTTTTGTGAATTTTTTATCACGGCTTTACAGCGCGCTTGTGTCTGTGACAATTAAGCCCAATGTGAAAATGTTGCCAACTGCTGTCAAATCTGACGACTCTGACAAGGGGCATGCAGAGAAATGAATATCAAAGAGTTAAATTTTTGAGCTGTCAAATTGTAAGTGATTTAAGCTGACCATTCGGGACAATGTACCGTAAAGTTTGAATCAAATAATACTACTTAATTCTTTACAACGTTATTGAATGTATTGAAATATGATTAACGATTGAAATTTTTGTTTATGTGTTAAATTTATCTGTTCTCGATACATGCGAGCTTACTGCACCCCCAGGTTAAGAACAATAATTTATACAATCTTTGTCAAAAGTTGAAGCCAACACAAAATTCATGAAATTAACTTTTTAAACTTTGGCGTATTTTACACCTGTTACATGTCTGGTGCAAACCAGTGTGCTCGAGTTTCCTGTGGCTAATTAGTAGACACTCACGATGTCGTTGACTGACTTCTTCGAGCTGACATGTTTTAATTTTTGGCAGCATGTTGTCAACTGACTGTTGCTACTTTTGTAAAGGATATTTTGTCTTTTTATTGTCAGTTCAGTGAGCCTGAGCCGCTGTAAAGTGTGTCTAACAGGGCACCAACACGAGAAAACGATTGAGGGGATATTTCCAAATGAGGTGAGAGGCTAACCAACTGTTGGGTGGCTCGTTTAGCGATCTTGAAGTGCGTGGATGGCACGTGTCTGACCACTGGCCATCAATCAGAGCGACAGGTAAACAGGCAAACAGCCTGCTTTTCAAGATGATAGCAAAGGCAAACAAAACGCTGACTGTGTAAAATCGACAACAATCAATCAGAGGCGTGGTCCACCCAACCTTTTCCCAACACATTTTCGCCCATTGAGCCTGTTGTTAGTACTTCACACACACCGCAGAAATCAATCAACTGTTGTGCCCTGTAAAGGCAAATTTTGAAATTCATATGAATCGCACGACTAAATTCAATTTCTAGCTGATAAATTAAAAATCAGAGAAAGTGAAAAGCAATCTGAAAAGTAAATAGCTGAAATCTTCTATGGATTTGCAAATGAGAAACACATAAAATCAGCCAAAAGAATTAACAAACCTACATATACGTTTGGTTGAATGAACAAAAAGCATTGACTCCAAGGTAAAACTCACAAATATGCGCACAGTGGCGGCCATAGAAATGTGATGTTAAAAGAATTGATTATATTCCTTGCAGACCGAATTTCACCTGCTTACATATATTTTAGTTTAAAAGATCTAAAAACCGAGTGACTTAAGGGCTATTTACTCTCGACTACTTAACTTCTCTTATCTTATTTTATCTTAACTTAAGGAATGTGTGCATTTACTCTCAACTTAATTTAACTTAAGAAATCTGTGTGGCAGTGCTGTAGAATTTTGTTAGCAGTGTTGTTAAACAAAGAGAAATAAACAGCTGTTGCCCCACATTGACAGCATCTGCATTCAACTGTTTTCCTAAAGTTTTAATAAATAAATAAATAACCATTGCAACCAAGTTCTTTGGCGATTGCAACCCAAACTTATATTTTTTAATTAGTCTTTTGACATTTTGTTATAAATTAAACTTATGTATATATTGCGCGGTATCTATTTCAAATTGTTTATGTAGTTGACTACACTGTTTTTGATCAGCTGTTTGATTTTCTCGTTAGTAAACACTGTTCAACTTATATTGATATTGATTGCCATAAAGTAGATTGAATCAGCTGACTCATAAGATAAGTTAAGTCGAGAGTAAATAGCCCTTTACCCTATGAAAACGATAGAAAATATCATATTAAGGTAAAATGTATATTGGATTTGTGCAATGTCCGTAATGGTGTCTGTCCCTCTGTCCGTCCGTACGAACGAAACATTTTCGACACCATTTAAGCTAGAGACTTGAAACCTTGCAAATATTTTGTTCTATGACCGGGATAGATAAAGTGCCAAGATTGGGGTTCTTAGATTACTAGGGGGCTGGCAAATCGATAAATTCGATAAAACAAAATCGATTAATCCACCTCTTCCACACAGCCTTACAGTTAGAGTTACCGAATTCGGCAGGAAGATAGCTACTGGCATCTCCGAAAAAAATTGCATACAAAATTTGGAGCCACGCCCACCCATTCTGCCCCAGCCCACCCCAAATTTCAAATCAGCAACGCCTATAACTTCCACAGTTTTTAAGCTATTGCCACTGAATTAAGTGTTAAAATAGGTGATGACGACCCCAAAAAAATGCATCAAAATTTATTTGATGCCACGCCCTCAAACTAGGCAGTGGAGCTTGACTTAAAAAACAGGAATGCGTTTATCTTTCTCAGTTTTTAAGCTACAGTCACAAATTAGCTGGTGGCATTCCCGAATGACCTACATCACCCAATCTTTGAACGCAGCGTACACCCCTACCGCATCCGTGCCTCCACAGATTGAACAAGAGTTCCAGGCCCGAATCCTGTTGCGTGCTATCGTATTTCGTGTTCGGTAAACTTAAATTATATTTCTAATATTTCTTTTAAGACGCATTTAAGTAAAAAAGAAACAAAAATAAAATAATTGTTTAAAAAAAAGGCTTATAGTAAGCCGAACTAAATCGATATTAAATTGCACCTCACGCTTTTAACTCTGAATTTAATTATTTTGATAATAAATATTATTTTTAATATTTCAGTTCAGTTTACTGTTAAGCGTTTTTTTAATCGTTTTTTTTTTTTTAATTATTATTTTACTTTCTTTTTTATTTATTTTTTTTAGTTTCAAATTGCAGCTGAATTTAAACACACTCAAGAGTTTCAGCTAGTGGGATATTTTTTGTGTGCAAATAGAAATTTAGTTATGTTCTTCATACTTTCGTAATCATGCAATTGCATTAAGTGCATCACCATTACTGTGTCACTGAATGAATTTAAGGCTGGTTAATCAAAACAAAACCCAAAAATACTTTCTTTATTATTCAAAAACTGACTCATTTTCATAAATTGTGCACTTTTGGAAATGCTTCAAAACATATACAAACATAGGTATGTATACATGTATGACTGTATGCACAACGTTTGGGGCTTACGATATCAATTGCACAGATTTCTCGACGAGAGTCTTACTTGTTAGTATAAAAAAAGGTGTTGAAGCGTTAATTGCCTCATTAGATGTCTGAGTTGCACAATAAACTAATCAAAGCATTTTTCGCACATGGAAAACATCTGAGCTCCAATGGTTCAGTGGGGAAAAAAGGACTTAAGCAGTTCGAAATTTTAAAATATCCCGCTCATAAAATGGCCGCTAATCTTTTAAGCACCAAAAGGACCATAAACTTAAATTTATTGCGAAGAATAAGGCAATGAACAGAAATAAAAATGATAAGCTCAAATTATATTGCAATTTTTTAAGCGAAGTTTTGTTCGTGAAGTTCTTTCATCTATGTGTGTGTGTGTGTGCGTGCTCGACCAGTGAGCCCATTTTAACTAGGGCGTTAAGTATGCTATTATTCAATCCAGACACCCAAAGGAGTAGTTAGCATTAGATAAACGACTCGTCGAAGATGCGACCCAAACATTGTGTCTACCCCAAAGATATTTAGCCGCGCCCTCTAGCTTCCCTACATTTCATACACCTTTGAAGCTGTTCGTCGACAGTAAGCAACCGTTAGTTGCAGGCAAAAAATCTGAGTACACTAAATTTCGAAGCTTGAGTTGACCCCAAGTATATAATACCATACATTAATAAATTACAAACGAAGTCAATATTAAAAGTATAAGTCGAGACTTTAATCAGACGCTCCACGCTAAGTCGTCATAAGCTATATATGTAAGTACATATATTGTGGAAAAAAGATCGCATCGTGTTTATAAATAAACTCTTTATGTTTTGATATATATAGAGATATTTGTGTATAAACACATATCTAAACATTTTAAATTAATACCTTACACATAGAAATCACCATACATATACAGGCCTGTTCTACATTTCGATTACAAATGGATCGTTTTGAAAACGAGTGACAAATAGCACTCGAAATGAAAACAATTGTGCTTATAAAACAACTAATGTGTGCTTTTAAACCCTGAAACTATTTTTTACTTAGTTTATATACTATTGGCAATCATTTTGCATATCATTTGTAGGGCCTGCATAATATTTTACAATTGTTTTATGTTTTTGGTTGTGCACCTAAAATTTACGTGCGGTGCAGTGATGCCGATTTGGTATTTTTTCGGACAGATCTGTCCTGTTTTCAAGTGCTTTGTCCTGAAAAAATATCAAACATCCCCTATCCGGAAATCTGGCCTTGTTTTAAAATTTTATTTGATTCATTTATTTAAATTTTTTTTCAAAGTTTTCGTTATAAACAGTGTTGCATCCGATCTATTAAAAACAGCGATCTTTTTAAAACAATTTGGCATCCTTTTTTACATACTTTGTATGTATTATCAATATCATTTGTAATCTAATGTACAACAAAAGTGAAAAATAAAGTGAAATAATGCGAATGTGAAAGACTCGTACAAACAAATACAGCGGACACCAGTAACGCATACTGCAAATACTGCAAATGCAGTCTTATATAGCAAAATAGATGACATTCGCGCGTATATGGCGACAAAAAAACATATGCAAAACGCATCGTGCCTCGCACAAAAAAGCATAATTTGTTTTAAGCCGGCGGATTGTCCCCAATCTTGTCACCAGGAAGCTGTTTTAGCTTTGTTTATGTTTATTATCACCTCACGGAATTGTGCAAGCTTCATTTTGATGCTAAAAGCTTAAAATTGCATAGAACAATTTTTTGTCCTGTTTTCTGCCCTTTTTTTTTAGATTTTCAGCCTGTTTTTCCGTATTTATTTTGTCCTTTTTTTCAAAAAAATATTGGCATCACTCAGTGATGATCACTGGTGCGGTGGCACAGTCAAAGCGATCGGAATCAGCCTTTATACAAAATGTAGAGCTGTCATGTTTAACCAAAGAATTAGATATGTCTTTTCTTGGCTTTATTAACACAAGATTTTTGTATAAATAACTATCAAAACTTGATTCCCATATAGGAGACAAGTTTAGCTTAAACAAAAAAGAGTAATTACACGAATATAAGTAAACTAAAAATATTTGTGCTGTGTAAGGGCAACCCTAATACTCGATGGAATCGAGTACTTTTGAGTTATCGTTGTGGTAAAGGTGCGGCTCCAGCACAATAAAAAAATTTCTGGCAGGAATGTGTGATATATTTTGGAAGCGTGTGTTATTGTGTGACCATAGTCAACTAATTTGTGGTAAAAATATAGCATTTTGCCATATATAGCTTAGGAGATACATGTTCACACTGAGGCATCATATGCAAAAAGTAAACAAGCCCACAAACACAAAATAAAAAATCAAAGTGTTTTTTATCAGTCAACTTCCACAGGCATGGTCGCGACTCCACAGATTTAATCAACATAATCTTGCCCTCGTGGCTAAAATTTTAAGCACGTTTTTTACTTTTCTTTTCCATTTTGCTATTCGTTTTCCTGTAGTCGGCACAAAAACATATGTACGTTTTGGTATTTCCTGTGCCCAGCGCCAGTGTGTACATATTGTATAAAATCGATACTATCGATAACAGTTTAGTATTTTTTGCTACGTTGCTGGGTACCTAAAATACACGCTGACACCAAAAAAAAATTCCCGCTGCGATGATTTTGCATGGAAAAGTTTTATGCAACTGTGTTTTGTTAAAATTTAACTGAATTTAATGATTAACGACCAACGTACGCTACTTTCGTGTTTTTGTACAACAAACGAATTGCTGTTGCCGGTTATCAAAAAAAGGGCAGGCTGCAAATGCAATGGTAGCATTTTAGTGAACCAATATTTGATGGGCAGAGCTGAAATAACCAAAGCTTATGCTAAACGTAAAAGACTCAAAGAAAATTCACCTTACAGATCTTTACGCGATCAGTACGGGTCGGCTTGAGTTGAAGAATAAAAATACATGTTATTTAAATTGTGTCATATGAATTTAATTTATATATTTTTATTAATTTCTTGTTGCGCAGCATTGACTGCCAAAACAATAGGTATGGCGCTATTGGAGGTCAATTCTGTCAAAATTTTCCAAAATATGTATAAGCCGGCTCTTGCCCGACATGTTGTTGCACTTTTTACGAGTCGTAAAGATATGCTCAGCATTCATTACTACCCGTACAACAGCCACACTGTTATTTAACATTTTCATTGTTCAACACTTATTTAATGTAACTAATAGGCTTTCTTCACTACCACTTTACATCAGCTTTTACACCAATTATCGATAAGAAGACGGAAAGGTGTCCTCTTGCACTACATCTCCGTCTGCATCTTGTTTGACAGCTTACAATTATTAATTCAGCCAACGAGAGTTCAATATGGATCCAATTTTATTATCTATTTTGGAGAATGACCGTAAAGTGGAGGCGCTACTAATGTTAAATTAATGTGGATTGTCGAGCTCACCATTAAATCATAATCAATATAGCCCATATTGCAAAATTATGCATTTAATTTTATGATATGCTAAAATAAATTTAACCTTGTCTCCGGTGATACTTATGGGAAAATACACGTAAAAGTGCGTTTTTTGCCAAAAATGAGTATAAAATGTGGAATATTTTTGTGCACGATCAATTTATTAAAATTCTGTAAATGCAGTTGTGTTTAGAATGTAAAAATCATTGAAAATAATCATAGACACATATATATATACTATATATTATCTGAATAATACGTATTTACATTACGTAAACTGCACCTGTTACGTGTAACTAAGAGTTGCTCATCAATGCAAAGATCCAGGAAAGGGGCAAAACATAATTTGTAACATGAGTTTGTAGGTGTATTTCACAAAAATAAACCGAAAACTAGCTTGAAGGGTGTCGAAAAAGGGTTCGTTTGTTCAGAAGGGCGGACGGGCAGACGGACAGGCAGACGGACGGGCGGGCGGACGAACAGACTGCCAGATGGCCAGACACATTGACGGAGATTCCACAGACCCAATATACTCTTTTTACCTAAAAGTTAGAATTTTACAAAAATTGTTTCATATGAAATGTATGGGCATGGGCAGTTAAGGGCCGATCACCGGGTTTAAGGGTATTTTTGTGTTTTCGGCCAGCCCGCCCACAATTTTGATGATCGTTGCAGATAATTAAAGAAAAAACTCCAACGAACTATAAACTCCCGTACTAATTTTCTGTGGGCTCAGTAGTTTTAATTTTACAGCCATTTGAAAGTCACCCTGGGCATCGTATACCAATCCACCGGTTACAAGGTTAAATTTAAACGTTGGTGTAGTGGTGTCACCATGCCGATAAAAGAAATTATCGAGCTTAACAGAAATTTTGTTAGAGTATCGAGTACTGTTAACACCAGATGTCAAGGGCGTAGCCAGAATCCGAGGAAGGGGGGAGCAAAAAAATTTTTTTTAGAAAGCAAAAAAACGAAGGCTTGTAAGGTATTGGTAGTGTGGTTTTGTGTTTATTTACCAACGTTTTTTTTTACATTAACAAAAGTAGAAAAAACAAAAATTATGCAAGCATCAATTTACGTTTATTTTTGGCGAACTCCTCCAAGACAAGCTCTTCCAGCTCCGCTTTTCTTTCTTTTACTAAACGCCTGTGCGCACTTAGCATGCATAGCCCTGAAAGACGTGATTCCGTCATTGAAGTCCTTAGCCAAGTCTTCACTCTACGCAAAGTACTGAACGATCGTTCAACTGTCGCTGTTGTGCACGGCAGAGCAAGTAAAATTTCAAGCGCCCGTCCGACTTTAGGGAAAAATTCGCATTCGGCATGAGCAGCTATCAAATCATCCATTTGTTTGTTTTTGCAAGCATTATACCACATTTCAAGCTCGTGCTCAATGCCATCTAAGCAGTAAAAAGCCGTAGCTTCGTCAATTTTGACTTTCATATCTTCGAAAGTAGTGCCTTGTATGCGGTTTGGATGTAGCGCCGTGAGGTAAAAAGCTGCATTGTTTTCACTTGAAAATCTTTCATTGATCGAAGTAATTAAAGAGTCGATATATGGTATAAATATCGCTCGCTGATAATAAATTGACGTGGAGGTGAACGGCGGATTCGATCTATTTTTCTGTTTGCTTATGAATAATGAATTTTCACAAAAAAAAATTTAATTTAATTTTTGTCAAGGGGGGGGTCAGCTGCCCCCCTGGCTACGCCCTTGCCAGATGTACTCACATCTTGGCTAGACGCCAGCATCTGCCATATCTAGCACCCATACAATTTGTATTCAACATCTTGGCTCAAGATGCGAAGATGCAAGATGTAGCCCCAATGAGGACAGGGCATAAGTAACATACTGCGTACCAGGGTCTCGTAGTACTGTACGGGCGCTGTACGAGACCATTTTTTTTTATATGAAGTTTTTACGGTACGAGAGCTGTACTGTCATCTGCGTTGGGGCCTTAAAACTGGAAGCTTAAAACCAAAAACAAATTCAAACTAAACTCATTTGTTTACATATTAGTTTAGAAATAAAACATTTGCAGTTAAAAAATAGTCACTTTTTTTTAAATTGTTTCAAAATTAAGTTTTAACTATCTAACACAAAGCAAATAAAACCTACATATGTTCAATTTTGTTTAAGCATTTCTCTGCTGACAGCTGTCATCGGGGATAAGTTACATAAGGTCAGGCTGGGGTTTGCTTGCAATGCTAGATAGTTAGTTTCTTGGCAAATATCAAATAAAATTAATTACAATCTTAATTAAACTACGAGCAGCTGTCAATAAAAAGTTTTTCGAATCAATGAATAAGTTTTGTTGTGTTCTTTTGTGGCTTTCGGTTTTTATCTGCTTCAATTCACAAACATTGACTTTTTGCCCATGGCAAAACTATTCAAATCCCAATTTCGGACATACCGATACAAACAAAATCAATGAGTGCTTGGTTACATTTATTTAAAGTGTTAAATACTAAGGATGAGGTATAAAAACAGAAGTTCAATCGTACCTCAAAAGTTAAGACAACAAAAATAATGTTGCAATTTAAATCAGAAAACAATTGCTATGGCACGGTATAACCAACCAACCTAAACCACCGCAATCCAACCCAACTAGAATCATTTCCATCGGATCCAACACATTTAGGTTGGCCACAATAAAGTGGCCCATTTTACGACGCTTGCAATTAAAACGAGCTGCAAAAATGGAAAAACAATGTTGTCCCGGTCTGGGGGCATTAAGCGGCACCAATATATGAAAGAAACACAGTTATGGCATGCCGCAAGCATTTCACTTTCATTTGTATGCGAACGCGAATGAAGGTACATAGGGAGGGGTAGCAATTGGATGATTCAAGTAGGAACGCATTGCAAAACAATAAAAAATTAATAACAATACATTGTCTGGCTTCTAAAAGTTGGGTTGACTGAATTTGAAGGACTTCTTGCTCTGTTTAAATGACCATTCAAAGAAGTTGTAAGCGGTGAAGCTAAAATAAATGAGCCAAGTTAAGTTGAGGTTAATAGCAGATGCTAAAGTATCAAGTCATATATCAATTTGTATAGTCAAACAAAAAGTTATAATAATAAGTAAGACTAATAAATATCATGCATCCAAGTGCGATGTCTCCAAATATCAACATTTCAATCCATTCACAAAAAAAATAAACTTGTTCAAATGCAAAGCTTTTAACCGATTTTTGTTTAATATATGTATTTGTTTGTCAAGTTTTTTTGCGCCATTGGTAAGATTTATGCGACACTAAAAAAGGAACATATTGAAATTGTCAGATAAACCAATATTCAAATGACTTATAGACAAAACGCAGGCATAAAACAACACTGAAGTCGATGTGAAAAAGTACAATATTCGCTCTAACAGCAACAAATGTTGAGCAAATAACTTGTCTGGGTCAATGGATTACGATAAATATTTTAATTGCGAATACGCATTGGGGCCAAATTAAATTTTTTTTTTGTTATTTCTGGCTATTGTTAAACGTGTCTAAGGCTACGCGACGATAAACCGATTTGCCGGCAATTTATATACGGTCGATTTTTATATGATATACCCTTACAGGGGGTATTGAATATATGTATGTCAGAAACGGTGTAACGCAATAAAAAAAAAAAGCCGGACAACTCTAACGTCATAAAGTATACGTTTTCATTATTGAGTGGATGCATAAGCTGTGGTCTTGCAGCTATTCAGAGCTGAACAAGATATAATAATCATTAATGCATTATTTGATATTTGGTATCCTTATTTATGTTTAAATGGTATATCGATTGCTTTTGAAAATTAAATTTTCAATCTAGATGTAATCAGATGTAGCATGGGTAATTCTGTCTTCGGCATGGCAGATAATATTTTTTCATTGCTTTATTTCGTTTTATTTGTTTTTTTGTTTTTGTTGCCCGTTTTATTTTGCCTAAAACGTTTAACGACTTCTTAACTTGTGGGCTCGCCTACATCAGGCATCGATATACGATTTGAGCACACACCATTTGCCAGCTACAGTTATCAGATGGGGAACGTGGAGTGAAGTGCAAAATTTATGGGTGCACGTCGCGTACGCTTATCCTTATCGCTATATAAATAAAATGGCAATTGTCTGCATAAATATAGTTCAATTAAGCTTCCAGCCCCCAAGGCACAGCTTATTTATTATTAGTTTGTTTTGCTTTTTTTTTTTGCTGCATATACACTTACAAGTATAATTAAAACTCCAACCCCTTTTTGTTATTGTTTGTTACGCCAAGCACATCAGTCGAATGAAGCTACAGCTGAGTCGTCAAACATAGTAAACAGCTGACTCTTAGGCGGCTTTTCCAGGAGCAAAAACTGGAATTAAGAGAGCAACAGAGAGCGTTAAAAATTCGGACTGGGAGAACTACAGAGCACTGTTTGCTGTTAGTTACTAGCAGAACGTATGTTAAAACCAGCAGTATGTTATTATCTGATATCGAGGACCGAGTGTGGTATTGGGCGATGTCTATATTGCTATGTCTCTGCCTCCAAAAATTACAAAATTTATAAGTGAGTACTCAAACAGGTATATAAAAATTTCTTAGTGAATGTGGAGAGCTCCATGAAGTGGAACCTAAACTTTTTATCTTAATTCCTGATTAGGCAAATGAGAAATCTGAATGAGGGATCATTATAAGCATATTACCATCTTTTGAAGAATCAATAAGGAGCGATGATTAGGGAATGTAGAATGAACCGTTCAAAAACAGTTTCAAAAATATTGAGTAAGTCAAATAGTATATATGCTTTGAAAAGAGATTCCCTGGTACTACCACATATTTAGTAATTAGGAATACATATAGGGGCCAGCCTTTATGGTCTCTAGAAGTACTATTGAGATCCTTGTAAATAACAATTTTCAAAAAGCTTTTTTTTATACCTTTAAGCCCTTTAAATTTGTAAAAAGGGTATTATGGTTCTGTGCAAAAGTATTTAACAGATAGAAGAAGCATCTCCGAACATATGAAGTACATATATGCTTGATCAGCATAAACGTCTTTCCGTCCATCCGTTTGTATGAACACGTCGATGTTAAAGACTTTAAAAGATCGAGACTTCAGAACGTGAATATAATTTCTTCCAAGCCATAGGCAGTACAAGCTTGTTTCCAACTCTTCTAGATTTCGATATACACAGATAATTGAATCCAAATAAAAAAGTACAGGAACTTTCTGCTTACTCGTGCACACACACACACACACACACAGACATTCATACAAACAATGATAGAACGCGTAATGACTGGGGCTCAGGATACCTGCAAGTGGAGCTTTCTTGACTAGAGCTTTCCTAATTCTAACTACTTAAACTGGTTCATACTTGATTCGTTATGACTTCAAAGTTATTTTGCTAAACTCATTGAATGTATGAAGTAATGCCACAATGTATTGAAATATAATAATTCAAAATAGCTTTTTTCTAAAGCTTGGCCCTTAACTTGTTAGATGTTTCCAATCATCAAAAGTGCTGAGAAAACCAATTCAACTAGAGCCTATAGTGTGCATGATTAGCTTAGCCGAGATTTCGATTTGGGCTTGTTTGACAGGCTGTCGTCCTTATGCATAGTTGAAAAGGGTTGAAAGGGTCTAATCAGCCGAGGTCTGGTTGCTGCCCAATTGAGGTTTGTGTTATGCGACAATCGGATTGACAGCTTATAGACACAAACAAGCCTGGGGACACGACTGAGCTATACAATTATTTCCTTGTGCACAGTCAACTATCTCAGAAAATATCTAATAAAATAGTCCATTCTTGATCAAGTTCAGTTACATGATTCCCCACCCTTGATTTTACACAGATGCTTTGCTTAATTCAGCAAACCAACCATGTATCTAATTAAACTCAGACGCATTGCTGTACTGCCATCTTAAAAAGCCCTTACTTGATCAAGATGAGTTAGAGGACTCCCCCGTCTATGGAATATTGCACAGATGTGTTGTGCCACAATTACACACACTTGCATACAGGCACTTACATTACTTGTCCACACCTTTGCATTATCTATAGCATGCACAATTTCCATCCAGCTGGCAGGGTGGCAAGACCTTGCACCCACCTTCCAACCCGCTACTCGCCACTCACCAACCCAGCTGGACACGTGTTCAGAGCCCTGGAGCAGGTTCATGCGTCTGTGCTATAATTACGCATTGCTTTGTAAGGCCCCTGGTGAAAGTTTATATAAGTGAGTGGGAGTAGCTGCTAGAGCGATGTGGTTATGTGTATGTGTGTGGGAGGAATCTGCGTCTAGCTCTGTTTGAAAGTGTGTGTACGCTCTGCTTTCTCATAGTCTCATAATCAAAATGTCGCCTGTGACGTTATTTGCATTGTTTTACAAAAGTTGACAAGACGACGACGACAAAAATACCAGACAATGAGCTTTTACAATAAATGCAGGTAAGATAATTGTTAAATTATTTTCCTTGAAACATAGCTAAAACAATGTTTGTGAGAGTAATTGAGAAATATGCTACAGAAGCGGTTAGCAGGGGTAAACGCAATACTTTTGCTCTTCTGGTTAGTAGGACATACAAAGTAGTACAGACACGCCATGCAACACAAATTGTTGTGACAGGCAACATTGCAACATTGTCACTATCAGCAATTGCTCAAAATAAAAACATGAAATAAATGATAAATAAATCAATGCGAAAGAAAAACAACCAGTAGAAAAAAATGCACTTTTAATTGTGTTCGTACAATTTGGTGTACAATATATGTACATACATATATTTTTTTTCTTTGTTTGCCACGTGAATGACAAATTGTCATCTTTATGATAGGCCAACACAAGAACGACCAGACATCATTTATTTGATTACCGCGACAGGCCGAATCGACTCGAAGTTTTGTAAAAGCACGCTTTTTTATTAATATTTTATTTCTCTTTGTGTTTTTTGCATTTTCAATAAAATGGAAAATATAATATTAAGCCATGTATAAAACGAAATGTCATTTAAAAAAGTCGCCAGCTCAAAGAATGTGAGTTCGTTAAATCGGCTCAGTCCATCAATTATTTTACGAGTTGAAAAAGTTTATTTTCCTCCTTTGTAAGCTACGTTTGCATTTTAAATGAATAACCTCGTGTATGGATGTATAAAAGTGAGTATGACAATTGAATATTAAATTCACATTTGCCGTGGCATATAAAGCAAACCGCGAAAATGTGCAATATTTCAACATTCACTTAATGTTGAAAACTAAGAAAGCTGTTTTTAATAATACATTAACCTACGGCTTTGACTGCCTTATGCCACTGCATTGCAAATGGAATATAAACAAGAAGAAAAAAAAAAATATTTAACCTACTACGCAAAAAGATTTCGGGCTCTCATCCATTAACATTACCTTCTTCCTTGCCCACAAGCCACTACTGGGTCCTATTGCTGGCCCATTAATGGTTTTTAGCTCGCCTGCTAAACTTCCTACTAATAACTTGAACGATCCTATTGTTTAGTTTATTTATTCATGTACGATTCTTAGTGCTACAGTATCGCTACTATAAATTTATGCACTAATCACTATATGTCAACATTCTTGAAATCAAACTTAGGCTATACATTTTATTCTTAAGGTATAATTTTAACATGATTTATTTATTTTATTTCTATTAAATTAATTATACGATCATTACGTTTTAAGTTTTTAATTACCAAAATGTGCTTTTAACTTATTATTAAATTGATGTGCGCTGGAGATGGATTTTAAATCTGACGGCAGGTTATTCCATAGCCGAACAGCGTAGATGTAAAATTGCCTATCGGAGCATGCTAGCTTGGTTCTTATACAAGTAAGGTTAAGGACTCGGGGTGATGTGGCGAATTTTAGTTGATCAAACAAGTACTCAGGCTTTTTCGTGTAAATTACTTTATGTAAGAAGAGGAGGACTCTGACATTTATTAAAGACCACAGGTCTAGTCCAAATAGTTGCTTAGCAAAGCTGGTTATATGGTCGCCCCTTTTCATGCCAAACACATATCGAGCTATACTATTAAATGCAACTTGGAGTTTGTTGTAGCTGCTTGCATCACACCTTGCAAAAATCTCTATTCCATAAAATAGTACTGGTATTGCTAGCGCCTTTGCTATCATCGACCTGATTTCTATAGTTAAAAATTGTTGGGTTAAGGACAGTTGTCTAAGAACACCGTAGCATTTACCCACAACTTTATTTATATGGTCACTCCATGATAGTGTCCTGTTAAATGTTATTCCTAGGTTTTCGGCTTTATCTACATAACTTATTTCTACGTTGTCAATACTGAGCTTAATAAAACTGTCAATGTTCAGGTACTTTTTGACAGACCATTACGAGACGCCCATTTACTGACACATAACAAATCATCGTTACAGATACGGATACATTGATTAGATTTACAGGAAGACTGACATATGTACATTTGGACATCATCAGCATATAAGTGAACATTACAGTTTGACAATACACTAGGCAGGTCATTTATATATATCGTGAAGAGGAGAGGTCCCAAAATAGATCCTTGTGGGACACCACGAGAGACGGACAAAAGATCAGAGATTTTGTTATGGGCAACATTCCGGTTCAACAGCTTGTGTGCCTATTAATCCTACCCTAGGTACAGCTTTGGCTCACAAGCCTCTTGTTGTTGTGCCTTTAAATAAATTTATTTTCGTGTCTAGGCTAGCATCCGATACTTCATCGGATGATGTAAGTGCCTACATTAGGAGTAAAATTGATTCTCCACGTATTTTTGTGGAAAAGTTTAAGTTCAAACAGAGCCGAAGTATATCTTCTTTCAAGTTGGGTGTTCCACCTGAACTTTTCTCAACCATTTGTTGTGAAAAGATTTGGCCGCCACAGCTCGTAGTGTAAATTGGCGAATTAATAAAAATAATGGTGTAAGGATCAGTAGCGCACCGTCTGTTGGCCTCCCTGTTGCCTCCACCTCGGTGGCAAAAAACTAACAAACGTAATAAGTTTGGCCTATCAAAACGTTAGAGGCCTTAACACTAAAATTGCTAAATTATATGTTAACAGTTTATCGTTTGATTCACAAATAATTGCTTTCACAGAAACCTGGCTAAAACCCGATATTTCTGGTTATTCCGTTTTTCCTCCTAAGTATAACTTGTACATATGCGATTGCGCCTCCCGCAAGGGGGGCGGCGTTCTCATTGCTGTTGACTCTTGTATTTCCCCTGAACAGATTCATTTTCATGATTTTCCGGACTTATAGTTTTTATGTGTTAAATTAGTACTTAGTGGCCGTTCACTTTATGTTACTTTTTCATTGTTGACAGATATGGATAATCTGATAGTGGTTGATGAATTTAATCTGCCGCATGTTGTATGGTCTGTGAATGACACATCTTCAGCGCAATTGCCACTTCTGATGATTTTATCGATGGCCAACTGGAGTTAGACCTATTAAAAGGGTGCATAACTGTAGTGGAAGAATGTTGGATTTAATATTTGTTTCCGATACGGATTCTAGTAATGTTTGTAGAGTACCCCCTCTGATGCTTCCGGAAAATACTTACCATCCAACCTTAGAATTATCCTTTGAAATTCTTAGCTCCTATCCACCATCTAAAAGTTCTTTAAAAACACGTTGTTTTCGTAAAACTAACTTTACTAAATTAAATTATCTTCTTCAACATACTAATTGGTCTCACCTTTGTTCTTGTAGTTATATAGAATCTGCTATTGTCATATTTTATAAGGCCTTGAATTCGCTTTTGGATATCAGTATTCCCCTCACTTGTTCTTCAAGTGATAATAAACCACAAACCACCAAATTTGTTAACTCAAAACGTAAATCTTCATATTTGCCTTCATCAGTTTACCTCGATAATACGAAAGCCAGTTCTGATCAAGCAGTGGCCGATCTATTTGCTGAGTATTTTCAATCAGTATACTCAACGAGTTTATATAGTTGTAGTAATTCCTATCCTTTTCAAGTTCAAACGTCAAATTGCATAAATGTCCCAGTTATTACTGAGTGTACGCTCCTAAGTGACCTTAACTCTATCAAGCCCGGCTACTTGCCTGGTCCTGATGAAGTGCCAGGTTGTATACTTAGATACTGTGCGGATTCACTTTGTAAACCCTTACATAAATTGTTTAACTTGTCAGTTGACTCATCTGTGTTTCCCGATATATGGAAGGAATCCGTTATTATTCCACTCCATAAAAATTCTTCTAAGTCTAACGTTAAAAATTATAGAGGCATATCCAAGTTGTCTGCCATCCCTAAAGTCTTTGAAAAAATTATATGTTCCCAATCGCAACACTTATGTAGTTCAATTATTTCACCCTATCAACACGGTTTTGTTAGGCGTAGATCTACTACCACTAACCTTCTTGAATTCACTTCGCTTGTTATCAAAGGGTTTCAGGAAAAAATGCAAACTGACGTTGTGTACACCGATTTTAGTAAGGCATTTGATTTTGTTAGTCACTCTCTGTTGCTTCATATTAAATATTATTGGATTTCCATCAAAATTTATTGTGGCTTTCTGAGTACTTGTGTGGTCGAACACAAAAAGTTTTTTTTAATCGTTTGTATCTTAACCTATTTATGTTACCTCTGGTGTTCCCCAGGGTAGTCACCTTGGTCCTTTGCTATTTAATTTGTTTATTTACGATCTCCCAGCTGTTATTACTAACTCTTATGTATTTATGTTTAACCTACAATGATGCTTCTTTTTGTAACTTGCTACAGTCGGATTTGGGTGCATTGTCGGCCTGGTGTCGTTTTAATTTACTGAATTTAAATTGTTCTAATTGTAAAGTCATGTCTTTTTGTAGAAGTACCCCTCATACTGCTCACTACTTGCTTGATGCTTCACCACTTGACCGCGTGTTTGAAATTAAAGATTTAGGCATTATTCTTGATCCTAAATTAAAGTTTGACTCTCATATTTCGTCCATGGTCAATAAGGCCATTAATGTCATTGGCTTCATCAAGCGGTGGTCGAAAGAGTTTAACGATCCCTACACCACTAAAACGCTTTATACATCCCTAGTACGTCCCATCCTGGAGTATGGATCTTGTGTGTGGTCCCCACAATACTCAATTCACCAGAATAGAATTGAATCTGTGCAGAAAAAATTTTTTCTATTTGCCCTTAGATGTTTTAACTGTTTTAACCGTACTCAAGTAGACTCCTTTTGATTAATCTTCCCTCCCTGTTAAACCGTAGGACTATGCATGGAGTATTAATTGTTACTAACCTACTTAATGGTGAAATCGACTCATCAGTTCTTTTGGGTCGAATTAAATTAAATGTCCCAATTAGATCTTCACGTAACTTTTTACCCCTTAGCCTTGATCGTTGCTTGATCAACTATTTAACTCACGAACCATTTCGTGTTATACATATGTTCTGACTATAACAAACTTTATTCTCTTGTCTCCCTTGAGGCCTCAATTCCAGTACTAAAAAGATCGATCCTTTTTGCTTTACCTAATCGTAACCACTAACTACTAATCGAACGCTGGTCTGATTAGGTTTTTCTGGGTTTTTCCCAATCCAAGCAACAAATGTTGGACTACTAAATTTTTTATTGAATTTCCCAGAGCCTTAAAGTTAATTGTTTACCTAAATTTATTTTCAGATTTTTATATAATTCTATATTTTATTTTAATAAATTATTTTAACTGTTTTTTAATTTTAATTTAAATTAATTTGATTTCATTTTAATGTCAGCTGACAATAAATAAATAAATTACTTTGGCTTTGTTGCAGTTGAATTGAAAAATTTATCGCCTTAACGCAAAGTAGGGTGTCAAAATGCAGTCACAAAATAAACCTTCTAAGACAATCAAGCCTTTGGCTATTTCTTAATATCTGTGCATAGCCATTGTTTCTGTCGAAATGATGGAGGTAAATCAACATGGTCTAGGTTAAGCCATCCTTGTAAACCAATTTAAGTAACTACCATATATTCAAAATAATCACAGCTTTATTAAAGTGCATTATATCTAAGGAATGAGCTATCCGAAGTCCAGCATAATCGTATCTTTGAGAAATAAATAAATAAAGTAAAACATGAAGGGTAGATTCGTAATATGCTCGGACTCATTGTCAGCTATAGACTCCATAACAAATTTAAACAATAACGATCACTATGCGTCAACTATTAGATCGGCTATTACTAACATAGCAAATAGGATTAAATTACTTTGGATCCCAGGTCATGTAGCAATTATCGGTAATGAATTGGCCGATCATATGGCAAAAGCTGCCACACATATGCCCTTAATTTATACATCAAATTACAATATAAAAGACATAAATAAACATTTTAAAAATCAAGTTTCCTACCACATACAAAAAATCATATACCCATATTGCAATGAATGGTACAAAAATATCAATAAAAAATTTGTTAATACAGATGATTATTTAAGTAAAATAGCACATAATAGTTTTTCTCGTATGGAACAAATTAAATACATAAGAATCAGATTAGGACACAAAAGTTTAACGCACCAACATTACTTTAATAATATCTCACCCATTTGCCTCTTATGCAACTCCAACACTCTTAACATTACGCATATTTTTAATACTTGCCTTACGCTATCTCTTTTAAGACAAACAATATTCGACAAAGAAAACCCACTAGATATAATTGCAGAGCCCTCAGAAAACAACATTTAAAAATTACTCAATTATTTAAAAAAAAGCACAACTGTTTAACCTTATTTAACCTAATAAAACTACACATGTATTAGAATGTACACATTTACTTTTAACTTTATACAAATTTAAACTTTATATAAAATTACATTTAAAACATACCCATAATAACTAGACATAAGTACAGTATATACAAATGTACATAGCCGAAGGCCCAAGTAGCCAGTCAATATTAAATAAATAAATAAAGTATTGAATTAAGTGTGCCAATTAAAAGTTTAACTTACGAAGTCGAATTCCAAGACATTGTTCTGTTATTTAAATCAAAAACAAATTTGGTAGAAATATACCTGGTGAATTCACCCAAATCATCAAGTAATTTTAAAGGCCGCGCCCATCACTGCCACCATCGAACTCTAAATGGAATTAAACGGGATCAATCTTTGAGAGATTCATTGTGCAACGCGCGTTTGTTGTTGGTTGGCAGTGCAGATGGAGAAGATGATACATTATCAACATTTTATTGTTAGTATCTGTATAAAAAAATAAAAGCTACAAATTTAGTATAATAATTTGCAGACAATGCTCTTCATAGATCCACAACTCTTGTGAAACAATTTAAATTCAACGTTAGAGCCGCATTGGGCACTTTAAAATCACATAGCTGGCTTCAGATTAGAGCTGTGAACTCAAAGCAAACACATGACACAAAACAAGAAACTGTAACAATTGATATGACTCTGCCAACAACAGCAAAAACAAGGACCGTCCTCATCTCGAATCGGGGCATAATTTGTAAATGTCTTAACATGAAATCAAGACAAAAACTGTTTAATGCGAGCACCGAGAAATTTCAATGGGCAAACGAATAAAAACCTTAACTGAAACACAAGCTGAAACAGCTGACAGACTGGCATGTAAGACAATCCTGGAACAACAACAACAACAACATGAACCAAGAAGCAGGCCCAATGATGGAACGAACTGAACCGAACCGAAGCAAGGAAAATCCATTCAGGCTAAGTTTACATTTTCCCTATCCGTTGTTCTGTCAGACACAATGGGGCCAAGTCTGGGGAAGCTGTTGACAATTTGAATTTGCGCTGCCGGCAGAAGGGCATGATGAAAACTGGACGAGTTTTCATATCAAAGTTGGCTATTGTAAAAAAAAAACAAAAGATGTTGCCAGAAGTTCGCAAGCAGCATGTGAAATATTTCAGACACAATGTTTAGACCACACTTTTACTATACTGTAGTTGTAGTTGCTAGTCTAAAGACATTCGCATAAGAATTGCCCAAGAAAAGAAGAAACAAGAAAACGAGTAAAAAAATAATAAGCGTCATGCGGCGTCGACAGCAAAAGCGACGGCGACGCTCTGATAAATTTTCTTACAAATTTTTAAGGACAACGGTTGCCGTGTCCTGGTGGTCCAAGGCAATTTGACTATTCATATGCTTAGAAAAGAATGTGAAAGAACACAGTTCTATTAATGTGTTAAGAAAATTTAAAATTTTTTAAGCTTAGACTAAAAAAATAGATTTGGGAGCTAAGATTTAAATTGCACAATCAAAGTACCGTAACGCTTTAAGTCATAAAATGAGCTAATTGCATGCAGCTCTTGGATTGCCAACAAACAAAATTATAGGGACGTACTCAAGTATCAACAGCTGGCACAATGACCTGACTGTTTCCTCAATTGCCTGCCACTTATTGTCGTCTATTAACTTGCAGTGCAAATGTTTTGTGCAGCTTGTGTTGCATACTTATAAGGGCAGCATTTGTTGCCCTTCAACGGAATGAAGCCATCATCAAAACAACATTAACAGCCCCTGCAAATTGGGTTAATTGCCATTGTGTATGTCATTTACCCATTTGCAAACTGCATCGCACATACAAAAATACATACATATGTAGATTAGAATGTACTACTTATGCACGTGTAAGCAACACAGCAACAATCTTATATTGTACAATGTACATATGAATATGGTGTATATATTGCTATAACATATCGCACATCATCAGACACAACAATGTGCATAAATTTCGTCGGCGATTCGTATGCGCTGTAAAAACAAATGCCATGGCAGAATGGTTAATTTATGAACTGCTCTGCTTGCTTGAGTATCAGTTGAGTTACGGCATAAAATCAGCCAGACAGTTTCTAGCATATGTTGAAACATGTCGTTTCTCTAAAGAAACCTTATAAATGTGGTTAAATCATTCATATTTTATACCTTAACCTGTTAGCTGCGTAAGACGAATTAACTCGTCATGAACAAAAAAAAAAATTATTATAAAATTAATATTAACAGGTATACGGACTAAAAATTTTTAAAAAGGGTTAATGCAGGTGTCTTCAAGTAATAATTATTCGATTATTTTTACTTAACGGGCTCAAAAAAAATTATTAAAAGAGGGTACATTTTTCTTTTTTGTGGTATGCGAAATTGAATATTTCATTATGGGTTTTTACTTTTTTGTGAAAAACCTAAATAACAAGAAAGCAATAAAAGTCAATTGTTGTGGTTACATACATATTAGCGCAACCTTGCAAGGGCTATAAAATTATATGAAAAATTCCTGTACCTAAACAACCAACAAAATAAACGTTTCAATGAACCGCGTTTTAGGTACCTAGTTGCAAGGGGATGTATAGATTTCAAATTTTTGAAATTTCTATATGCGCATTTCATCATAAAAATCGTTATTACATGCTGTTTTGAAAAATACCACTCATAATATTTTAATTTATATATTCTTGATTTATTTTCTTTATTTTAAAATTATTTTAATTTTTTCTCACAATATTTACTATGATGGCACTTGTGTTGCGTAAGACGAGTTAAGGCCCAACCAAACGATGCTTGCTAGCGCAAAGCATCGAAGTTGGCAAAGTTTCAACATATGCTAAGTCGTGTATCTGCCCAAACGTTGCTTGCGCACGAATTCGTTGAGTTTTTTTTTTTTAACGAATGCTTTGAGGCCTAAGCTAAGTTTCACTCCGTGAAAACATGCTTTGATGCTTTGCGCTGTAGAGCTGTCGCTGTTTTTTTGTTGTACGGAAAATATTTTAAAAAATTGTTAAATGTTCTTTTTAATGGTTTTAAACATATTGATATAATACACAACATCTAAATAAAATGTGTTTTCCTTATTTTTAACATTATATCACATTTAATGTTAACATTTATTTTAAATGGAATAAAACAAGAGCATATGGCAACACTGTACCATTGTTTTGTTTACATTAAGAAGAAGAACAAGAGACAAAGCAAGCAAGCATCGTTTGGTTGGGCCTATTCATGCGCGATGCTTTTCGTTCAGTGTTGTTTCGAGACGTGAAGCAAGCGAGCATCGTTTGGTTGGGCCTTTAGCTCGTCTTCGCTCAATCTATGTGATGCGTAAGACGAGTTAACTCGACCTATTTAAAATGTTGGCAATTGTGTTGCGTAATTCACTCAATTTTTATTACGCAGCTAACAGGTTAAAATAAAACAGCTTGTAAAAGACTTTCCGCTCACAGCACTTTGGTTATAAATTGGCAAAACCTGTATTACACCGACTCTTGTATTTGGGTGAGAGTTAAACGCAATTTATGCACAAAGATTAATTATATAAAGTATAATTGTTTGTTTATGAAATTCACCTAACTTTAAGCTTATGATAAAGCGAATGACGCTCATAATTAAACTCAAGCTATTTTTTTTGTGTTACTTCTTAATGCATTTTAGTATTTATCTTCTTTGTGCACAACCTGCCACTTTGGATTCACAAACGTAAAAGGAAGTATTTTAGAAAAAGTGTGACCGTGTATATAAACTAAAAAAGGTCAACTGTATTGCTCATTATGGAACTGTTAGTTTTGCCATTCACAGAGGCTATATTCAACAGCTATAAAGTTCATGTTCAATATGTTTTATTAATATTGTTTCGTTTGCCAGATTTTTTTTTTCAAATTTATTTCATGTTGTATAAAAATCATGACAAATCATGTTATGCATGCCATGGGTAAACAGGCAGACATACAAGCAGATGGACATACAGTTCAATGGACACTGAGAGTGGACGACATTGTGTTGGTTTATGTCCGTAAATAACACAATACAAAATTGTAGACTTATAGTCGCATCTTCTATATATTTGTATATAGCTATCTTGTTAGCTCAGAGGAGATTGTTGTTGCTGACGGAATTAAGTTGCAGGCTTGTTTCCGCCTCTGCAATTCTTTTTTGTTTGTAAAAAATATTCAATATATTTATGAAATATTTGTCAATAGAAAAGCTGATTTTATTTTACATAAATATTTTTCTAAGGCAGTCAGAGTTTTTGTCATTACAATGCTGTTTACTACATTTATTGTCCACTAACAAGCTGCACATCATTATCTTATCATAGTTATTTTAAAAGTTATCTATTATTTGCTTACCGATTCAAAGCTATTTAAGCACACCTGTATTAAACCAATGCACTATGGGTAGAAATACCGAAATTTTGGCATATTTACAATATTTTTGTTGTTCCGTTTTATGAAAATGAAACTGCTTTATGATTTGTAATACCTTAGAAAGCCTAAAAACGATTTTTATATATTTTTGGGGGCTGTCAACTCTTTTTTACAACCGATTGAACTCGATGAATGAAATTGATATTTTCGTGTTAAAAAGGCACGACATATTCATTGTTTTTGTTTCGTGAAAAAACCACAATAGAAAATTTTAGTAAATAAAATTTTACATTTTTTTTTTTATTATTTACATGGAAAACGTATTTTTAATATTTTTTTTTTATCAATTGAAAAGGAAGGGGTTAAGGAGGGTTCCAATTGAACAAAAAAAAAAACCGAAATTCTGCTTTATTATAACCAGTACACATGTACACATTTCAAGTCGCTATGTAAAATGTTTTAATTGATGCCAAACAAATTTTTTCCCCATAGTGCAATGGAAAAACAGATTTTAAGTAATTTTTGTGAATATATTATATTAACCCAAACCAAGATTGTATTAAGTTTATTTGAAATTCGTGTATTTTTATTGAATAATACCATATCATAGATTAAAAAAACAATAAACAAATTTTAATATTTTTGGATGTACGAATATTTTTCTGTACCCAAACGAGTACAATGGCTAAAAATGTATATAATATTTATGAGTGGGCGATCTTAAACTACGCACAAATCAACATCGCCTAGCTCGAAAATCCATCTCATTCGCTGGTGACAGATCAGCATCTAAGAGGATTAAGGATTCTCTTTGTGCTGCTCCAGTAATAGAAACACTTGGAGCTAACGTACGCTTATAATTTTACTGAATGTTTTTCAGTACCTACGCTTTGTAGCTGGGCAAGCGACATTTCATCTCCGCTGTCAATACTTATGCTATTTTTGAATACCTCAACACATCCTGGAACGTCGCCAGGAAGGTTCATTTCATTTATATTATCTTCAACACAATCCTCTTCGTCATTATTCACGTCGACATCAGGAGGAATTATAACGATATCTATGCCTTCTGCCACAAAATCATCTGAAACTTCACCTGAGGCCTAAGAAAGTTGTTTTTATCTTTTTAAATACAACGAGGAAGTGGAAATAGCCATTCTAACCGATAGATACCATTTTTTATTTACCTACACATTTTGCCATACCTGAACAGGAACACAACTTTTCAAATGATTCTTTTCGCAAAATGTATTTACATGGAAATAAAAAATTAATTAAGCAAACATTTCAACAATCAATTCTTAATTGAGGTTTAATTATTATTATTATTGTATATCAAAATTTAACAATTTCCAAATTCAGTCAAGTCTTCAACACCAAAAATAATAGAAAACTTATTTAAATTTGGGGGTTACCTGTAAATACAACCAGTGTGGACATGAAAGTGACTGCCATTAGTTGGATATATGACGGTTGCTAAGCAAATGCATGTATTTACTGCCTTCACCATCTCATATCCATCAGATCATTAAATATGCTTGCTCCAAAGCAGACCGCTACCAAAACAAAGTAATACATATAAGAAAAACCTCACACAAATGAGTTGCTACTTCTTATTTTCCTTACTGTTCTGCTTCCTTTGTCATTGCTTTAAATTTTTTGTTGGACTATTTCAAAAATGTTAAGGCAAACAAGGGATATATAAAGGAAATATTTGCCAAACTGCAAGAAACAGTTTTTTTTGCCTTCAAATTGCCATTTTATTGTGCGCTTAGGCTTAAGCATCTAGGCAAGCATCTGTATTGTGTAAGTTGTGTGAGAAGTGTACACATAAGCTAGCATATTAAGACCTGACTGGGCGAAATCGGTAAGAATGTAAAAATTCACTAAACATTTGAAGTTTAAGCTTTCAAAATTAAAAGCAGTAAATCAGACCAGTGATCTATGGAAATCCAAGGCATATTAACAATTCACTTAAGTTGTTCGCTTAGGTAAACACATTCGTCGCATCGCTAAGCAATATTCAAATTAAATTTGCCGTTTAGCCTCAAGTGCTATTAAAAGTGCTGCCAATGACGCGTCTCATTTGAATGCCATGTCTATTCGGAGCACATTGGGATATATCTAAGAAATAAAATAGACATCCTCAGTTCAAAAAACTAGTTTCGTCCTTCCCTATAGATAGTCGACTTGTTACGTAGTTCCGCAGGTTACACAGTCTAAAAAAAATTCAAATGTATTTTAGCAATTTTACGAGCTACATAAAACTTTCGTGATAAATATATGCAGGCCCTAAAATTTAGGCACAACTCAAGCAGACTTCTAACCAAACAAAAAATTTATTTATTGATTCGTTAAGCCAAAACCTCAAAATTAAAACTTCAATCAATAACTTTTTGACTTAAAAATTAATTGCAAATTTAGTTTCGTGGTCGAATTTTAACCACTTGGGAGCATTGTGTGTATTGTTACGATATGATATTAGCTTAAGAACATGTCCTAACACGTATTTTATCCCTAGAACAATACTATAAACATTACTTTGGGTTTACAGACCTTCTATTATTCGTCGGAACCTTTCTAAAATATATAATCAATCGAAAAATTTAATTTAAGTTAAGTTTAACACAGATTAACAGATTATATTTAATTTAATATTTATGTATTTATTAGTCCAAGACAAAAATGTAAATGCTGGAAAGGGTATTTAAGTTTAGTGGTGGGATGCTTGTTTTGCACTAAGGAAAAGCAAAATCAACAACATCATAATAAAAAGCTGTTCTGAGCTGCCAAATAAAAAAGATACCTCAAAAAAAAAAAAAAAATTATTGTGAGACGGAGAAAAAGAAAATTCACTTACACCGTCACAATTTGTCGGAGGCCTTACATTGGAAAAGAATGCTTAAAAAAACATGTCACATTCAAATTTGAGTGCCCAAAAAAGAAAAACAAATGTTTAGTTAACCAAAACAACAGAGATACTCCATACCCATGGGAACGATAATAATGGCGCACAAACCGGAAATGGAAAAGCAACAACCAAGCAATATAATGGCTGCTTAAATGTGCCATGTGGCATGTGAACAGCTGTAGTTTTCTATGGCCTCCATGACGTGCCATAAGTTCATTGCAAAAAAGGCAACATGTAAATATGTACATACATAATGTATGTTCGTATGTAAAATGTATCTGGAACATTATTTTCTGACAAAGCTGAAGCAGTGGGAAACAAATTGTTATTGGGGGGAGCTAAGGAATATCAATATGACGTACAACTGCGATGGCAGTTAATGAACTACAAAATAACTAAACCTAAGAATACCGAAAATTCTTCTTAGTTCTTGTTTGTCAAAAAATACTACCCAAATACTATGCATTTACGACCAATTACAATAAAATGTTGGCCTTTTTAATCCACAATGACTGAAGTAATAGTAGGAGTTATAAAGGTTGATGTGGTAAAATAACGAATAATGGTGCTATTATTTTTATCGCATGTTTTAAAAAAATGCAAGCTTGAAAATATGACAAAACTTGGTATTTGTTTTTTGGAGTGTAAGAAGAAGTGTGTAGGTAGTGCTATTTTAAATTTCGGAGTTGTACCTATATAAATCGTTACTTTTCTTTGCATCATAACCATGCGAACTTATGAGCTCAATAACATCGCAAAATCTCATTGATTTTCTATGTAGTAAACGTTAATTGGTCAATCAGTCAGTCAAGAAATGGTACATAAACTGATGCGCAAAGTTCTTCCACCCTCACAAGCACACACGCTTATAATCGACACTATTTTCGATGCAATAAAATATCGTAAAAATCAACAAGCAGTAAATTTGATCGACGACAGCAACAACAACAATAAGCAATTGCATGTAAATACATAGCTCGAAAATACCCTAAACTTTGAAGAACTTAGAATTGCTCGAACTTTGCAAACTTTAAAATGCTATTCTAAATATTATAACCTTAGAAATCGAAAGTTCCTCATGGCATCTGCATAGGGTATTAAAACGTGTGCGCACATTTGGTTCATGTGTCGGGCTAAACGATTTGGTCTTGACCAAGGGCAAGCGAAGCGCTAAAAGTATAGTCGTACTAACAGCAAAAAAAGTGGTTGGTTGGGGCCGGAGCTGGTAAATTAAGCATTTTACTAGCGGGACTCGGCCGAAATGAATGTAGATGAATGCATACACGTACACATATATATACATACTTACGTATGTATATATGTATAAGTATATATGCACTCTTATTGATATTTGTGCAAACACTCTAATGTGGCCAGCATGTGTGAAATATCATCAACCAATTTATGGCGCCTGTGCGGCGCTGGCTTTTGTTTATAAATTGCTGCAAAAACCACACTCTTAACATACCCTCATTCTCACGTACCCGGCCCCCGCACAGCAAATGGAACAGTCACAGCAGCCCTTTCGCAAAAAAGAAAAGGTTCACTCAGCAGAGTTTCTAAATCAAATTAACATACAGTGCCAATTGTCACTATGTAAGCGTGGTAGAACAAATTTGTGCTGCGTTTGGGCTTTATGTAGAGCATCAACTTTTTTTAATGCCATCTGCCGTGTCTCGCACATAATTCACAAAATTTGCTGTAATTGCGACCAGCTGTGACAACAAAAAAAATGAAGAAGCCAAATAATGTTAATATATATATTTCGCTCTAACGTTTTTATACTCTGATGCCAAAGGTAGTAGAGCTTATTGGATTTGTGTCATATTGGAACATTGAAAATTTCGAATTTAAATTTTGAAAATGTGTCCGCCTGATGAATTATGCTACGCCAATTTTTACTTTGAGTCGTAAAATTTTTTGCGAAAATATTTTGTTTATTATTATATAATATTTCTACATACATTTTCCGGTCACGCACATCCTCCGATCCCACAGTTTTAGAATTGGAGCTACCAAAATTTTAAGATATAATACTAAGTACTGAAAGACTTTTAAAAAATTAATCCACGTCAACTCTTGTTGACTTGTTTTATGTTGGCTTGTTTATTTTGAAGGGATTTTTCAGCGCCTTTGAACAAATTTTTTTATTAAAAATACCAGTGGAGTTTTGGTTTATTGAATATCAGCTGGAATTTGAGACACAAACAGGACTAAATCTAATTTATCATTAATAAACAAAAATACGTTAAGCGACCAGCTTAAGTTTGCTTAAACTATATAAATGTTTTTAAAGAGCTGGACATTAAATACATTTGTACATACAAATAATACCCGTTATGTAAGTGCTTAAGTAAAATAGATTCATTAACTTTAAGTTTGATAACTATTCCCTTACACACAGCGCACTTATCCCGAAAAAACAATATTTTTTCTCTAAGCCGAATTCCCAAGAGTGTATCTGATTTGTGCAATGTTGAAGTGGATATATATAATATTCGTCGAGGTGCACATCGATAAAATCTATTATTTCACACAAGAATTTCAAGAATTAATAGTCTTAAAATAACTTCCTTTTACTATCAAAATTAGAATACTAAATTTAAAAAGTGAATAACTTTTTAAACTTGATTCAAGAGTTTTCGTGGTATAACACTAGCTTTCACGCTACCAAATTTGGTGACTCTTCCTCAAAAACTGTGGAAGATATACGAATTCCCCACAGGGTTGGGTCTGGCAATCAAACGTTTAAAAGTTTCAATTCGCTAGCTTTAAAGGTGTCCAAATTAACGGAAAGACAGAAAGTCGGACATGGCACAAAACTAATAGACACTTTATCTACCCTAAGCATCCACCTCCTCCTTGGAGCAGACTCGCGCTAGCTTTTAACCTATAACATTAGGTACCAGCGTATGCGAAATGGAAACGAAACTATAAATAATGTGTACAAAATGTGGCTATAAGTAAAAACATGGATAGGCCACTCCCTGCGGTTGTTTCTACATTCCATCAGTTGTTTAGCAATGGTCACAGTCATAAATCAAAACTAATGGCAACGATTAATTTTTAGCTCTTTTCACCTAAACAAAAGCAGCCAGCACATCTTAAATGCCACGCTCTTTGGATAAAGATGAAGGCTTGTCAGAGTTTTATTATAGGCTGCCTTACGAATGAGGCAAGTTTTAATGCTGCTAAAAGGATGAATATCATGCCTCAGTGTTTGGCTTCCCTCACACTTAGACAGCGTTGCAAACAAACTCATCTGTCAAACATGCCCGGCTGCAGATCGTCCGTTCTTTTAATAAGAAACAAGAAACCCAAAAAGGCAAGTGTGAGAAGTGTTGTTGTCAAGCAAACGTTACTTTGTGTGAGCATGGCTAACAATAACCCATAACAAAAACATGTTTCCACAGCCTTTAATACATAGTACATAGGTATGTCTGTCATAATATCATATTTGCTCCAGGAAATTTTGCTGAAAAAGCATATACAATTCAATGGAAGGGTTATAAGCACAAATTAACCAATTATAATTATAATTATGGTGTATTTCTTCATCCATATGTGACCATTTGTGCTTCAATGTTTGCCATAATGAAGGTCCAACAAAAGTATTCGCCATTAACGAAACCAAGTTTTTTCGAATACTGAATTTATTCGTATTTCTCTCTACTTGGTCGAATGCATGTGTGTCGTCAGAGATTTTGGAAATGCAGTAAGCGGTAGAATATTTATTAGTCATCAGAGCTGCTTACCGGATCTTCAAATAACTCCAACATATAGGGTATTCACGCCACTTTGCTTATCTGCTTATTTTTTACATTTAGGCTAAATCTGGCGTGATCGACCGTTTTGCAGTGCTTTTCTGCTTATCTGATTAAAAAAAACAGCTGTTTTCTATCAATTTTGGTCTCCTGCAACATTTTGGTTGAATATATCATAGCAGTTGGTTTTTAATAAATATAATATGAAAACAAAACATGACTAATAATTCCTATGCACTTGCATATATTCTCAAATTGTAACAATTTCATTTCCAACCACTTCTTCGGTTCACATACCGGCATGCGCTTACGTTCTTATTTAGATTCCACTAAAATATTTGTTTACAATAACTTAAATGCATTATTTGTTGCTGTTTTACTTACTTTTTGTCCATATTCTCAAATTTTAACGAGTTAAACAGACCTTATTGATGGTGCTGCCATCCTGTTAAAGTGCGATATTTTCAGTTTATTTTATAAATTTAACAGAACTGTTTGCTTAAGCATAAGCAGATAATTTTGTGAGCAACTTCTGGGCTTCTTAAGTTTGCTTATTTCTCGGCAGTGCAATTTTCAGATAAGCAAAGTGGCGTGAATACCCTTATACTTTTCTAAATTTGGTATCAAAGTATAAACATGCACTGCGAATTGCCATACAGCTGCAAAAAGTAATGATACACGGCTCACACAGACAATAAGACACGGCAGCCCTTCCATTTCGAAGCCCCCGTTTCATGACCCTTTCTTTCATAGCGTAAGGTTGAACCACAGGTAATTGCCATTTTTGTACCCTCACTTTCTCCATTTTGCTATAACTTTATTTACACTTGAACTTGAAATGGTGGCCGCACTCTTGTTGAGTTTACACGGCGTTGCATATAGTAAATCATGAGTTCGCATACAAATATTTTTCTCAATAAATGGGACGTATTTCAAAGCAGTATAGCAGTCAAATGTCACGTTATCAGCTAAAATTAATTTTTCATCGATGTAACCTAACCTTAAGCTACAATTCAAATCAAAGAAGTGTGCAAAAGCCCGTACTTTTCGTTGCTTTTTTGCTGCAAGTTGCGTTCTTCATCTTTTGCATCATATATGTATGTACCTCTTTCGTGAGTGTGATTGTGGACAAACGACTTGCAATCTCAGAAATACATTTTCGAACGCCAACCAGCACACAACTTGATGACGCATATTGAAATGGAAGAAAAACGCGATATTTGGATACTGTAAGAGTTTCGATATCTTTAGAGACAGAAAGTACAACATATAATTCTCCGTGTTTTAGTCAAAGGCTTTAAGGCAATATGCAAATCACACGTTTGGCATGTGGTTCGTTTGTTGGCCTTTTCGCGCTAAAAATACATTAACTAGATGGACGTTATTTGATGACCCCCTTTCCAAAACACCACACCACAATCGAGAAGCGTTAGCTTAGAGCCCCTTACATCAATTACTTTGAATGTGTTTGTGGCTGTGCAGCAGCAGAAATACCATCTGGCTGGTTAGTTCTCCCAAAACGCTGCATGCTGTTTGCCCCTTTCAATTGAACAAATGAGAGTTCGAGCACTGTCAAAAGCACTAAGAGAAAGGGTAAGGCAGGGGCTAGATTCAGCCAGCCAGGCCAACAAACTCGCGCCATGTGTGGGCTCTGCCTGTGGCTGGCGTGGAATTTTATGCTCGCTGATTTCATTTCCAACAAATTTTCTTTTAACTAATTTTTATTTTTTACGCCACGGTGCTGGTCAAATGTGTTTGGCCAAGCACATAAATTAAATGATGTCGGAGCTGTGTAATTGAAATATATATATAGCATTACTTAGCCTTTAGACAATGTTGTATTAGAAGTTAGCTAATAATTTGATTTACATTTTTTTGTTTATAATAACAGAATAAATAAACAAACAATTAATAACAACAATGCAGCTCTCTGCACTCTACCCTTCGAGCTTTACTGCTGCATACATTCAAGCGCATTGGCAAGTTTGTGATTTTTTATTTTTTTATTGAAATGTAATTAAATTTTAAAAGACAAGTGTCCTGCTACCTTTTTGGCCAACTTAAACAAATCGGAAATTAAACTAAAAACAATAACAAACTTATTTATCATAATGACATATGAAATGATGTGACTTATTTAAAAAGATGGGATGGGTTGGTTTTAAAGGTATATTAGAATAAGCATAGTTATTCAGGGACTTTAAGTCAAGATCCGATCCAGGAGATCTTAAGGGTGGTGGCGCTTTAATCTTCTCCTTGCTCTTTGACAAGCAATGTTAAGGCGTCTAGCTAGACTGTTAGGATGAGCTCCCAGCCTCTCAGTGTATTTTTTGGCCTTGTAACTTGTCACCTATTTTAGGCACCTTAAGGTCACGAACAATGTTGCTGTTCCTTATATACCATTGGGCTCCAGTTATCATTCTAAGTGTCTTAGCTTAGAGTACACGGATCTTGTTTAGGTATGACTTGGCTGTGATACCATACGCCTGTATGGCATAGAAGAGACTAGGAGCTTATATGCATTTATATATCCTAACCTTGTTTTCGAGCGACAGCTTATTTTTAGAGGAGAGTAGCCATGACATCCTTTTAGCTTTAGCTCTAAACGACTGCTGCAACGATGTGACATGTTTTTTGAAAGAAAGCTTTCTATCCAGGATGACACCTAATTATTTATGCGCTAGCGAGTGATTAAGAACTTTTCTGTTAAGTGATACCACAGGGCAGATTTGTAAATGTCACATTGGCACATTTACTTTCGTTTATGCACACATTTCAGTTTCTTGCCCATTCCTGAAAGGCGTCCAAATATTCATGCAGTGCATCGCTGGCTAGGATCACACAACTGCTTTTGTGAGCACCGCAGTTTCATCAGCATAGGTCGCAATAAGGATATCACCTTCGTTGACAGATGTAATTGCGTTATGAGTTGGCATATCCGCACAGAACATGGAGTATAATGTGGGACGCAACACACTGCCTTTTGGAACGCCCGCTTCGATAAGTTTAGTGGATGACTTGCATCCATCGGCACTCTCTCTGAATGTACGCCCTTCCAAAAAGCTCTGAATGATTTGGAACAGCTGGGGCGTTAAAAGGCTCTTGGCTTTGTAAAGGAGACCGGGGTGCCAAACTCGGTCGAAAGCTTGTTGAATATCCAGGAAGGCACCAACCGTGTACTCTTTTTTCTCCAGGGCCTCTAACACAAAGTTGACCACTCTATGCAGCTGTATTGGAGTGCCGTGCTGCATACGAAATCCAAACTGGAACTTGGGTATCCCACGTGTAACAGTCTCAACTTTGAGCATTCTGTTTAGGATCAGTCACTCCAAGATTTTGCCCAGCAAGGGGAGAAGGCTGATCGGCCTGTAGGATTTCACATCAGTTGAGGGTTTCCCAGGCTTAAGAATCATTATTATGTTTGCTGACTTCCAGGATCTTGGAAAGTATCCCACTCGAAGAACGTTATTAAAAATTAGCACTGAAAACAGCAGGGCTTGATCTGGTAAGTAAGTCCTCGCCAGGAGCTTTCTTGGGTTTCAGCTTAGACACCAGTTGCTTCACTTCATCCAGTGTAACGGTATCAGTGGGCAAAGCCATTTGGAATGGTGCCTCCAGCGAATCCGCAATCAACCTACAGTGACTTTCTGGCGCAAAGTCATGCGGCCTGAAGCGTTGCTCAAGATTATTCGCAAACACTTCTGTTTTTTTGAGACTAGTGCGGCACCAGCCCCCTGCAAGATCCCTAATAGCTGATTTCGGAGTGCCCAGAGTCTTGTATCTTTTGGTAATTTTTCACAGAGAGTAATTTGTAGAGGGATCGGTTCCCAAGTTTTCCAGCAGGTTGTCAATTTGAAGCTTCTTTCTGCGGGCCAGCACTTTATGTAGTCGCTATCTGCCTGTCGTTTGTTGAAATGGGAGGCTGAAGAACGTGGCTCAAGCTAGAGCGCACAATGACTGAGGCGCAACCTCTGCTGTAACCGCTGGGGTGGAAGGCATGGTGGGTGGTATATCCTGGCAGAAAGACACGCTGTCCTTCTCTCATGTGTGTCTCAGTGGCAAACATGACATCTATATTATGTGCACTGAGGAATAGCCGAAGCTCTTCAGAGCCCCTAGCTAGTCCCCGTGAGTTCTGATCTCTCGTATGGACTTCTCTAGCGCAAGGAACTTCTTGTCAGGCAGTGAGTTTATTTCTCGCTGGGAAGGCATTTGGCCTAAGTTCTGCCCTGTTGGGACGAGCAACATCAGCGTAAGACAAATTGCATCTGACTGCCTCAGCCGGTATGAAGGCGCGTGAGGGGCCATGGTTGAATTTTTGTCTAACTGGGTTCCCAGTAATTGGGAGTCGTGGGCTCGGTTTCATTTTTCTAATATTTTTTTTCCGAATCGGGCAGTCTCTGTCTGTCGCAGCGTGCTCTATACATATACATATATTTTTCACTGGTGCAAAGCAGGGAACCTGTCATATGAGAGCCAGCGCATTTGGCACAGACTGGATTCTGAACGCAATAATTTTTGGAGTGCCCGAAGCTGAAGCATCTGAGACATTGTAATATTTTTTTTCTACGCGGAGCGCGCTCCACGGAATACTCTGTACCTGCCGATTTGAGTAATTTTCAATGCGTCCGACACATTCGGCCCTTGCTTTCACAAAAATTAGATTTTGCCTTGTCTTGCAATTGATTGTCGCTTCATCCTCTTTAATCGGAACTTTACGCCAATCCGCTTTCCTTGGGCAGTATATATTAATGGCATCAAAGCCATGGTCAGCCAGAGCCTGCTTAATTTTCTCCGTGGGTACGTTGGCATTGGCTCCCTTGATGACAACCCTGTAAGGCTTATCTTCCTCAAGTTGATGATGGCAGAATTGACAATTGAGTGTTGTAAATTGTTTCGCAGTTGCACGAAAAGTATCAGGGCTGTTCGTGTAAATCCGTGACGACACCGAACTTAGAAGTGCGAATACTACATATATGTTATATATACATGTTGGCACCAACGCACGAGTCCAGTGCGCATCTTCGTCTTCAGAATATGTTTCTGGTAAGTTCCGTTTCATAAAGTTGTCTTCTTAGCTGGCATATCCCGAGCTTGAAATAAGCACTTCGTCTTACGAGCAATTGATGACAAAGATTCAGGCAACATTGTGCAGCCAAGAGACATAAAATTGAGCCCCACGGTTGCCGCCACAGTATACGTATTACGTATACGTATTCCATAACTATTATTAATATTATTTAATTGTAAATAATTTAAATGTCTTTTACTGTTGATAAAATAGGGCTTCGCTTGCGCTGAGCGCAGGCGGGGGTATGTTTGTCCAACGCGCACCCTTGTATGTTGTTGTTGTTGTCGAATGCCGCCACTGCGAGACAGCGACGGAAATACCGTTAATGTTTAGACACGAAGAACGCTCAAGAAGGAGACAAAACTATCAAGATCTTTTATGGCGACACAACCGATCTCGAGTTTTCGTGAATTTTTCTGAATCGTTTGTTTGTGGCAGGGGAGTGAGGGGTAAATTTAGCAAAATTCACTACTGCTTTTTTTTTTTTTTTTTCTAATTTTGCTTTGCTTATTCCGATAGAATGTAAACACAGAGTTGCCAGACTTTTCAAAGGAAAATTTCACAGCGTGTAACGCGACCTGAATTCCGAGAACTTTAAAAGGAATGAATAAAAATTAAAAATTAATTAAAGCTTCGCGTGTAATGGGCGTTTCATTCTTTTTTTTTTTCCTTTTTTTTTTTTTTTTTTTTTTACTTTTTTATTAATGAAAATATATACTATATATATATATGTATGTGTGGAGCATATTTTGGGGACCCAAAAATTTAGATATTTGGACCCACTTGTTGTGAGTGCTGTTGAAAAATAATGGATCATTTTCAATCTTGGAGCTTTTGTGGCAATTTTTGCTGTACTTAAGATCAATTTTATAAAGAACGCATATGTTGGGGACAAAACGCATATTTAGGGGACCGTGTTCTTGGAATACGTGTTGCATCTAATGCAGGGTATACGTATATCAAACGTTTTATATTCAACGCATATTTTGGGGATCAAAATTTCGGCGCTGCAATCTTTTTAATTTTTTTGGACTATTTAGTACCCTATCGTTTATTTTGGGGACACATAAGGCATATGAATTGTGTCCCTAAAATAGTGGTTCTATAAAATGCATTTGTGGCACACTGCATGCTGAGATTAAAGCATATGCATTGTGTCCCTAAAATAGTGTTTTAATATAATGCGTTTGTGGGATAAAATGTGCAATAAAAATAACCATGTTTTATATGTTTAATTATTTTATTTGTATGGTCATATATTATATGATTCCAAATGCAAATCAGTACTTAAAATTAATAAGACAAAATTTTATTTATTTTTCTTAAATCAAAATCAAATTGTTTAAGTAGGATATTTCAATATTATAAATCATCAAAATTTCAAATTTTAAAATATATCAATAAATTGATTAAAAATGCAATCGGTACTTAAAACTAATAAGACAAAATTTCAGTTATTTTTCCTAAATCAAAATCAAATAAATTGTGTTAGATATTTCAATATCATCAATAATAAAAACAGGGTGGGGCAACATAACTTCCTTATTTGAAGTGAGTGTAATCCGGTCAACGATAATCTTGAAGGCTGGGCATTTGAAAGGTGGAGTCTTAAAGTTTTGTTACCTCCTAGTGAGGCGTGATCATGCGACGGAGCAACGCGCAAAGAGCGTCTTCTGTAGAGGCCTTTTTATCCAACGGTCGCCCAGTGCGTTGCCTCTACGGAAAATTCACTTTGCGCGTTGTTCCACCGCATAACCACTCCTGACTGTGGGAGGTAACAAAACTTTAAGACTCCACCTTTTAAATGAATCCATGCCCAGCCCGCTCCAAGGTTATCGTTGAGCGGAATGACTTCTAATAAGGAAGTTATGCTGCCCAATTTAAATTTAGAAATTTTGGAGTCTAAGGAACTGGTTTTCCTGTTCTTTTACGAGCAGCTGCCTTCCTCTGGTTGTCTATCCATGTTTTAAGTTGGGCTGGTGTTCGGTTTTTTAAATAATTTGAGCGCCTAATAATGTTGTTGCACTCTTGCAGCGACGGTAATTTTGTTAAAGACATGACATCACCCAAAGCCAAAGCAACGTCAAATCTCTCCTCATTTGTCCACCGTACATGTCTAGTCTTACCAAATGGTGACCCTGCAGAAAAAAGTACAAAATGTGCATGACTTTTTAACAAGAGATATCAAAACTTACTATTGCGACGCTTTGGAGGTTTAATAACATAGTCTGATGCCGATTCTGTCTTACTTCCTTGGTACTCTGAGCCAGAGTCCTCAAATGGTTTGTCTGCAAAATCGATAAAATGTTTATATAAATTGTAATACTATTTTGCTGTACTGGTGATTCCAAAATTACTTATATTAAAATATTAATAATAGCCAGTTAGTACTTAATGATATTTTAAGAGTTACACAAAATTTTAAATTGTTTTTGAGATGCATCACTGTCGGTGTCATTTTCCGCTTCAGGATCATTACTTTGATTATTAGCTGTGAATAAAAGAAATAGTTTTAGGATTCTGTTAAGACAAACACGATCATTCAGGAAAGGGGAAGACACGAACCTTCAGTTTGTTGCTCAGTTTCTATCTCAGTTTCTACGTCACTTTCAATACAATTTTCGTTATCATTTTCAATAGCAGCCATGAGCAGTTGAGAGACTTCAGTAATTTCAGCAATTGTAGCAGAAACTCTGTAAATTTCCTTATGTATATCTTTGTGATGAGCCATAAAGTTCGCTAAACGGTCTATTTGTACGTCTTCTAAATTAAACATTGAGGTATAATTCGCTAGATGCTTTCGAAGCATTGTGCCTCTCAAAGCTGCTGGACAAACTGTGCCGCATTCCTCAGAATATTTTTTTAAAATTGGGCACGCCCGAATGTATTGTTTGCCCATGTGGCACACTGAAAATGTAGCTATTTTTTTTTTTTTTACACCAGCGTCTTTGCGATATTTTAATATGGTATCAATGCAGTATTTATCAAACGGTGTCAAAAGGACAGGACGGTTCTATTTAATTTTCCACGAATGGTGATTCGGCAATATTTTTTTGCAATTTGTTGTGTTTTTGTTAACAATATTTTTAAAATATCCGCGTCCATGTTTTCAGCTGCGTCATGAGATGTGTTGTAGTTTTCCATTGTTAGTCTTTCAATTTCACCAGCACGAAGGCGATTAAAAATTTGAAGGCTGACTAAAGTACTTTGGACCAAGGAACACCACTTCGCCAAATCGAATTTAACTTTTAAAACTGATAAAGCTTCTTCGGATATTTTATTCACATAATCAAAAAGTTTCTTATTGTCTTCTTTGGAAGGCAACATAATTTTGGTCGACCTCTTTTTTTTCGTTTGGTCTTCAATCGCCTTTTTATTTATGTCGATATGAAAATCCATTTCCAAAAGTGCTATAAAATCCAAAACTATTGCTTTTTTCCGTATCACGGCTTTTTATACAACATGAATGCAATATTTTTGGGCATTTCTTTACTAGAAGTTAAGTTAGTCGCCACCGACGAGGTTCCATAGAACATAAGGTCATTATCCCAATGAGCCACATTACGGATGCATTTAATAATGATGTCGTGATATTTGGGATTCACTTCGTCCTTAAGTTCATTCACTTCATTGTTTGGTTGGCTTTTAATTTCAAGTTAAAGCCGACCAAGCAAACGTATATTTGCGCGTATCATATCATGTTGTAGCTCTGAATGTTTTATGCATTCCGAATTTCCGAACAAAACAATTAGATGGTCGTATCTTATAGTTCTCGTCACCACATCGTCTCTTATCACTGGCATAACAAGATTTGCAGCATACCATATCTTCGGCAGTGTTTCCCGAATTGTCAAGTTAATATTAAAGTGCCACTATTTAATGATTGATCTGTGTTATGGAGATAATCACCAGCTTTTCATATTTTTTAAATAAGATTTTTTCTCTGCGTGAAGCTTCGGAAAAAGCCAAATTTGTTTAACCTCCTTTTCATTTTTATGCATAACTTGCAGATGTCTTGCAAATTTTGTTTGAAGCTTTTTACAGTACATACAGAAGTGTTACTTGCTCTTTCATTGTTTCGAAATTGGAATTGATGATTTTCTAATATCATAAACGGGGGTCTCAGTGGATAACGATATTAACAAATAATTTTTACTATTAAGGGTTAAATTACTGGGCTCGAATAAAGAGACGAGTGTTTCAGAGTGGGCATTGGATTCTAATAAATAATTTGATTGAACCGTCGAAAATATGTTTATAAAAAATTTATCAAACTGTTAATAACAAAAAATTTAGAAACCACAAATTTGTTAAAATTTATTTTGAAATTATAAGAAAACAAGTTTTAAGCGTTTTCAACAGATACCTAATAGATTAAAATCGAAAAAACCACTTACTTTGAACATCGATACTATTCCCAATATACGATGTGCTGTCATTGACAAACGAAACACCAGTTTCCACATCAATTGCTCTACGGTCTTCAAATAATTTATCTAAAATGAATTTAATTTAAAATTAGGTTAATATTTTCAGTTTTCAATTTCAGTGGTATACTTACTCGAGGCTCCGGAATCGTTTACTAAAGTGCTGTTGCCAAATAAAGCACCAGTTTCCGATTCAGCCACATCAACGGCTCCCTGGCCTTGATTCAGTTTATCTTAATTTTATAAATATTTTAAATTAGTTAACAATTTTAAGTTGTCAAGTTAAGAAGTATACTTACTCGAGGCTCCGGAATCGTTTACTAAAGTGCTATTGCCAAATAAAGCACCAGTTTCCGATTCAGCCACATCAACGGCTCCCTGGCCTTGATTCAGCTTATCAGTTTTTAGCAGAGCTTCAATACTGATGCTGCCGGCGCGTGTCACTTCAGGACTTTGTTCGGTCAGTTCGACAGCATCTGAAAATTATAATATTATTATAAATTAATTTTATGGCAAAGTTAGTTAAAAATGTACATCTCGTCTCTATTTGAAAATATGTATGTATATATTCATACTGTTACAGACAAAAAACAAGTGGAAACGTTGCAGTCGGGCGCAACCGACTGCGATTTACTCGATTCCAGTATTAAAACCGGTAAAGAGAGGCCTGATTTCAAAAGGGTACGGATGAAGCCGGGGTGTACGCTGCATCAAAAATTCTGATACAGATGGGCATGCCACCAGCTATCTTCCTTCCAAATTTGGTGACTCTAGCTCAAAGTTTGTTAAGGGTGGGGGAAGGGGGCTGAGGGCGTTTTGGGTGGGCGTGGCATTCAAATTTTTAAAACAGATCTTTGTGGAATGCCAATTGCAATATTCCTACCAAATTTGGTGACTGTAGCTCAAAGTTTGTAAAAGTTCGGGAAGGGGGGCTGGGGGTAGGCGTGGCTCCAAGATATCTTTGAGGGTCACTTCCAGTTATCTTCCTACTAAATTTAGAGACTTTAGCTCAACAACTCTCAAAGATACACGCATTGCCGGTGTTATCGAAAAGTTGGGGTGGCAGAGGTGGACAAGGGCGGTATGGCTGGGTGCGGAATCCAAAGTTTTGATGCAGTTTTTTGAGGATCGTCATCACCTATCTTGGCGCAATTTGATGGATGTAGCTCAAAAACTGTGGAAGATATAGTCGTTTCTAATTTCAATCTGCGGGGGGGCTGGGGGCGGAATGGGTGGGCGTGACACAAACAATTTTTGATGCAATTTTTTCGTTGATGCCAGTAGCTATCTTCCAACCAAATTTGGTAACTCTTACTGTAAGGGTGTGCGGAATAGGTGGATTTATCGATTTTGAGTTATCGAATTTTCCGATTTGCCAGCTCCCCAGTTATCGTAGAACCCCAATCTTGACACTATATCTGTCCCTTCCATAGATAAAGACATTTACAAAGTTTCAAGTCCCTTGCTTGAAGAGTTTTGAAAAAAGTTGCGTTCATACAGACAGACAGACGGACCGACACCATGACGGACATTGCACAAACCCAATATACTCTTTACCTTCGTTATCGAGTATAATTAACGCGATATTTAGAAATGTTGTTCCCGTCACTATGTTCATACAATATCCACACAGATAAGAAAAATTGGCTCGTTGTAAATAATGTATGAACATATTAATACATACATATGTATTTACTTTACACAGATAAAAAAAATTGGCGGGATGTAACATATGTAGAGCCCGCCACAATGTATGTACATATGTATACATATACATACATAAGTTCATATTTAAACGCACACAGACAAGA
Organism: Scaptomyza graminum; assembly: GCA_018901835.1. Taxonomy (NCBI): domain Eukaryota; kingdom Metazoa; phylum Arthropoda; class Insecta; order Diptera; family Drosophilidae; genus Scaptomyza; species Scaptomyza graminum. The sequence continues at coordinate 2,324,145 of JAEIFL010000314.1, forward strand.
AATTTGAACGAAATCACTATGTATGTAGATATGTTTGTATTTATTTATACCTACATCGGCAATAATTTGGCGAAATACTAAAAATGTGTAGGGCCCGACACTTATACATATACATATTATACATATTTTCTATGTATTAATATGTATGTACATACACCGACAAAAAATTGGCGCGTTGTTAAAAATGTACGTCCCGTCACTATTTGTACATACATACATATGTACATGCCCCGATACTGTGTGCAATGTACACATGTAATGTACTTATAAATATTAAATATCCTATTTCTTGCCGTTTTTTAGTTTAAAATAACTTACCAAGCTCATCATTGAATTCCCGGCATTTTAACTCAAGGGTTTTTTCGCATTCTATAAAAAAAATTATTTGAATGTAAATTAAATATAAATATTAATGTAATATACATACATATGTATGTACTTACGGGAAGAATCAATTATTTCGGCTTCAAACGAACCGCTTTTAAATTTGGCCAAACATTTTTCATTTGTAATATTTTTAATTTTTTTTGCATTCAATACAAAAAACTTGTCGCACTTTATCAAATAAAACATCTTTCAGGATTGATCGCTGTTCTTTTAATACTATTAATTAATTATTAAATAAATAGTGAAGCTCAGCTCTCAAATTAGACGATTTACTGCGATGTAAATTTATGTATCGATCTTTTTGTAAAGTCTAGACATTGATATGTTTATTCTACAGCAACGATGTTTCCATCGATGTTTGCCATTAAACATCGATGTTTTTTGTTTAATTGCCTATTTCCATTGCTCAGTTACTGTTAAATTTAACAGTCAGTTAGGAAAGTTGTTTCCATTGCTCTGTAACTGAACCACAGTTAATGAATCAGCTGTTCGGTTTTTTTTGTTTTGGTTTGTTATAGCTAAAATTACGAATTAATCGTGAAGCGAAATTTATTATTGCAAATTGTTAGTGCATTATTGTCAGTTCGATTGACATACATGCTATTTCTACAAGCTGATTTGCTTGTTATGAAGGAGCAATGTAATTTTATAAAAACATTGGCCACGAACATTGCAAATAGCAGAAAATGGAAGCGTCTATCTGAGTGGTCATTTGTAAGTTAAAATTAAATTGCAAGCATATTTGAAAACAGTATAATATCTCAATATTTATGTTGAAAATGGCCAAGGCATGGAAAGTTTTGGGAGCTGGATGTGCCACAGAATAGTGATGCGTTTTTCAAGGAGAATTTCCATCCACGTCCCGCAGTTTCTCTGCATTGCCCTGAAACAAGTTCTCCATGCCTTGCTCCCAAATTACGTATTTTTTTCGAAAATACATCCAAAAAAGAAGTATATTAATTATTTTAAAAATATAATTCAAAATTGCACTCTCCTTTTCATCTTTCAATCAGCTGTTTTGTGACTTTTTCAATGAAAAATCGCGATGTTTTATCGAACAAGTGTTCAGATGAACCGGTTTCTCTTCAGTTATGCTTCAGTTAATATTTCAATCAGTTTTACTTCAGTTAATTCCTTATGGGAGAATACATGCAAACTGAACCTCAGTTACTGTTAACTCACTGTTAAATGAATAACTGAGCAGTGGAAATAGGCTATTATACATATTTTTTATGCATAACTGAATGTGCAATAATAATAATAATATCGATATTCACATAATAATATCGATAATGTCATTTGTGTAGTAGTAGGCAGTGTTGCCAAATCCGCTTTTTTCCCGTCAGATCTGGCTTTTTTCAAAACGCGATTGCGGGAAAAATTTTCAAATATTGTATGGGGTAGCTATGTGTAGTACATGGTTGTATGGTAGTATGAGTAATTTGGTATTATTTTTTCGCCTACCTAGCTTTTTTTGTTCGACAAAAGTTGGCATCACTGTTAGTAGGAGATGCATTTAAATATAATGTGCGTAAGTACATATGCTCTTTGTTGATCTGGTGGTGAACGAACCCAAAAAAACATACATGCATGTGTATTTGTTTGTATGTTCGACTCGGTTTGTTCTGACCTGCCTCAATACACATACATATACATTATGTATGACATGATTTTTTAACTGTTTCTGAGCTATTGTTTTGACAATTGTTATTTATTTATTTATAATATAATATGACATATGTACATACATTTTAAACAAATTTATTTATAAGTATATGTAAATACAAATGAATACGTATGAACACAAACTGGTTTAAAATGTATGTCATATTATATAAATTAAATTAAATTAAATTATTATATTATAAAAACAAGAGAGGAAGGCTATATTTGGCATGCCAAAGATTAATATATGTATATGTATGTACATACATAATCGAAATAATCGAATTGTTATTTGTTTTAGTAAAAAATTTTAATTTATCTTGCATTTGTATGTAAGCTATGTATATGCCCTGCAGTTCGACTGGTATGAATTCGTTCCTTGTTTTGTATGAATAAACATGGAAGTTTTTTGTTTTTGAAATGATTACTTGTTTAATTTTCTTTCTAAAAATATGCAGAAGGGAATGGATCGTTTGTACGCGCCATAGATATACATTACATCGTATATGTATTAACCTTTTTCGCCTTCCTCGTCGCAAATCGCTCTCTAAATTTTAGTCTTTTTATCTGGTGCCAAATGAATTCCAAAGGGAAAAACATACATACATACTGTACCATGTGTATTTGTTTGTTGTTCGACTCGGTTTGTTCTGACCTGCCTCAATATACATACATATGCATATGTATGTATGACATGATTTTTTAACTGGTTCTGAGCTTTTGCTTTGACAATTTTTATTTATTTATAATATAATATATAATATGTCATACTGTCATACATACATTTTAAACAATGTTAAATTTAACGTATATGTTAATACATGTACGTATGAACACAAACTGGTTTGAAGCGTATGGTAATCGAAAAGAAACCTAATTGTTATTTTTTAGTCCAAATTTGATTTATCGATCCATTTGTACTGTAAGCTAGGTGAAATTGTGGTTCGATCTGGGCAATTTTAGCAAATGATCTAATTGCAACAAAAAGAAGAGCTTGACCCAAGTTATACATATATTATATTACAATTAAATTATAAAAAATTGTCAAAACAAAAGCCCAGCACCTGTTCAAAAGTCATGTCATACATATATGTATGTATATTGATGCAGGTCAGAACAAACCGAGTCGAACATACAAATAAATACACATGAATGCGATCACCGAAATCCGTTCTTGTCTACTACTACAAAAATGAGATTATCGATATTATTATATGAATATCGATATTATTATTATTATTATTATTGCACATTTATAATAAATATGTCGAGTGGCAAACTTGTTAATGTGGCACATAAGCCTGCTCGTCGAAGTAGTACATTAAATACAAAAAAATTTGAAGAAATATTGTTTTTCCTTCCCGTAAAAGTATTTATAAATAAATAAATAATATTAGAAATCTTTTCAAATGCTCATTTTATAGGTTGATTTAATATCTATCATATGCTTTTAAATTGATCGATTACGTCGTTTGGTTCAAAAGTTATGATTTTTGCAACGAATAAACTCAAATGGCGCCACTGTGCGCGCCTGTTACATACTTTTGCACAAAATCATTATACCCTTTTTTACGCATTTCATGGGTTCAGGGTATAAAAATAAACATGTGCCAATAAAAGAGTAAAATTTTTAGTTTTATCAAAATTCGGCACTTGTTTAAGAATTAATGTTCACTTAAAGCATTACAGACAACATTCTGTTCCTTATATGTATGTACATATATGTAAGTTCACATGTAATATAAAATATTTCTATAAATAAGGAAGTATACAAATGTCCCTTACAAACACATTTAATCTAAAATGTATATATGTATACCTTTGGCGTTGCCACTTCGACCAAAAACAAGTATATACAAATAAAAATATCAACATTTTATTGAATCTAACGATCCTAAACCATGGTTAAAAATGAAGCTACACTACATACAGTAACGAATTAGTACCATATAATTGACACTAAAATATTAATATATATTAATATTTACATACGAGTATAACAAAAATGGATTTAAGACGTATACATAGGGATAACTATGGTCTGTTTTACATAAAACCGATAATTATTTTAATATTTCCACAATAGATTGCCTCTGCACTGTCAACGTCAAAAGATATTGCAAATGTCCCCAAAACATACGTTTTATACCCAACAATTCTGAGCACCGTCCCCAAATGCAATTTTCCCCAAAATATGCGTTAGTTATACAGAATGTCCCGAAAGTAAACACTGTAAATACATACATATATTTTTATTTTTATGTATATGCATATATACATTGGTGTGCTACGTCGCATATATTTTCGACAACCTTTAAGCTAGAGATTTTAAACTTTGCGTCAGACAAAGTGTCATAATTGTTGCGCTACGCCCAGGGGGCAAGGAAATCCATAACAAGTCGATGCACCTCGGAGTGTAGGTATTTTCGTTTTATTCACACTGAAAATTGAACCAAAATGGCGGTGTTCAGGAATGTATACGTTATGTGGAAATGTTTGTTGTACGGAGGTTTGTTATATGAGCATCGACCTTATAATAAAAATGTACATAAACCAACTTTTTGTATATACAATTTTTATATTAGAGTGTTTCTGACTAAGCCTAGTCCGAGTTACACCTAAATCTACAAAACACTACTTTTATAGTAGCCTAGTGAGCCAGTGCTTATTTAATGACGTGTTGAAAATTTTGTTGTCGAGAGCATCCTTGGCCGGATACACAGACAGTCCAACCGCATTGGAGCTAGGTGACTGAGCCCAGACGTGGTGACCCCGGCACGTCTGCCGGTGTCGAAAAAATTTGCTAGCTTACCGGTTGACCTGGCCAACAACGTGGCAGGTGTTGTGTCAATCTTTGGATGCCATGCAAGTCGCCTGTCGGACGTCAGACGTCAACGACGACGAGAACCACGACAAATGTCAACAAGAGAGAACATCAGCAAATTGTCGCCGGTGCCATTAGAATCTGCTGTCAGAGCGGAACACGTATGGACACAATGCAAATGGGGGTTTGGGCGTTGAGTAGTGTTTGATTTATTTCATTATCGATTCCATCTAGTATGTGCAGCTATGCAAACGGTTCGCGACTCTGAACAAACATCAAAGGGTTTGCCAGCCAAGAAATGGCTAACAGAAAGAGCTAGAGTTACAGAACCAATAACCAGAAACGAACCCAAGCCCAATGCTAGTACAGCAGCAAATGCAGCTAAGCGATGTGTCGTCCTGCTGACTTAATGCTTCGTTGGCTGACAAAAAAAACCAAAAACGCATGCCGGCGGAAACTGTTTAACAAAAGCTGGATATGTTACACACACTTAATTACATAGACACGCTTCACCCCCGCGCCAACATACACTCAACAAAAATTCAAGCCAAAATATAGAAAATGTTCACAGAGTGATTATTTTAACTATTTTTTCATTTTATGAAACTGATTTCTATAACCTAATTTTTTGAAAATTATATAAATGGAAATTTTTTGGTTTTTTGCTTTTTTGACATTAAAAAAGATAGTTAAACATTATTTGAACATTATTATTATTATTATTATTATTACTAGCTTAAAGTTTAAAACTTAACAACTAGTAGTATTTTTAGCATGGCTGCTGTGGCCTTCAGCTATTTATAATTATATTTTGTTGTACAATTGTGTTTTCCTTAAAAGCTATGTAATTATAAGTTTAATATTGTCTGTGGATGGGTCTGATAGGATGTCAATGGGGTTTTTGTTATGGAGGAGACTGGTTCCGCTGTTGTTAGGGATGGGCATTGGGTTAGGATGTGTTTGAGGTTTATTGCAGAATTGCAGAGGGGCAGTGGTTAGTTAAGTTTTTGTCTATGTAGTGTTGGTTTGTGATTTTTGTGTGTCCTAGTCTTAGTCTAACTATTTTAATTTGGTCACTGCGTGTGATATTTTTTTGGTTTATTTTTTTAAATAAAGATTTGTGTTTGTTGGGGTTGTGTTTAGTTGTTTGTACCAACTGTTACAGAGTTCTAGGTTCTGTTTAAGTTTTTGGGCTAGCTCCATCGCAAGGAATTTGTTTATGTCGGTAGTGTTAAAGTTAGGAGCGCAATGTAGTGGGAAATTATATGTGAATTTGGCTGTAGTGTCGGCTAGCTCATTTCCTACGATGCCGCAGTGGCCAGGTATCCAAAGGAGTTTTATTTTAGGGGCAGTTTTGGTAAGGAAGGATCTAATTGTTGTGGGGTAAGGTTATTGTTGTTGATGTTGCTGATGGATTTTAAGGATGCGAGTGAGTCGGAGCAAATTATGAAGTTGCCCGTTCTTTTTGAATTAGTTTTATTGCGTCAAGAATGGCTATGGTTTCGGCTGATAGGATGGATGAGTAGTGGGGTAGGATGCATCTTTTAGGATTTCATTTTCGGTGGTGATGGCAAAAGTGGCTGTGTTGTTTTGCGGGAACCATCTGTGTATATGAACTTGTGATTGTTGTATTGAACATTATAAGTTTCTATAAATGTAGTTAGGGACGTCATAGCAACGATACAAATTAAAGAAAAAACTATTTTTTTATGTGTAAATGTAATAGTACGTTACATATACGCTCTGAAGGCCTGCGTTTCTAGCGGTATGTTGACAACACTTTGCAATTGGGTTAATTGTACATTGGCTCCCTTTGACTGGTTGATGCAATGCATTTGCCTGTATGTGTGTGTGTGTGTTTTAAATGTGGGTCATCGGGTTAGTGCTAAGGTTGGGTTAGCAGCTGGAGCTAGATTAAAAGGGTTGCAACTGAGGGCTTCTTACTACTAGAAGCTTAACGCGCTCAAATGCCTTTCAATTGGTGCCCATAAAATTAAGCATTTAAGAGCGTCAAATGCTTGACATTTCCACATATAATTGCTGCAACAGCACATCACGCACGCATGCCACATGCTAGGCAACTGTCAGTTAGTCATAGTGCAATCTTTGGTGAACGTACTCATCACTCGTCCGTCTTAAACGCTTCACAACACCAAGCATCCGAGGTCCCAGCACGTGTGGGCATCATTTGCTGCTTACATACCACTTGAGAGAGCAGCCCCTTGCCTTCTGTGTGTGCTTTAGTTCTGGATGTTCTCTCGACCCTTACTGCCATAAATATGTAAATATTACGTGATTTCTTACAGAGATTTAGCTCAAATACTAAGGCAAGCAAACTAGTCGAGTGGATGCGGCAAGAGGAATTTGCCTAACGACAGCTTTAGAAATTGAATTTAAAATTGACAAAACATACTGACTGACTATTGGATGCTCTGCTGGTGAGCTTGAGCAGTAGGAGTTAAGTGCAACACTTTAATACTCTAACATTTATGTACTTATGTACATATATTTAATGTAACATAAGTCTGTAAAAGAGCGGCAGTTCGTATTCTGTAAGCAGCAAGAGCGGTTGATTGCGGATATATCTATACTTTAATAAAGAGCTAGAACTAAACAAAATATCAGACATCTACAATAACGTAAATAATATATGTAACCCAATAAAATTGAATTGAATCTTCACCCAATCTTGACCCATTTGAAGTGATTTTAAGTGGCATTAAAAACAATTATGTCGCATTTAACATTTACTTAACCTGCTTCAATGTTTATGCCCTGCAATTAAATGTTAATTAGTACATTGTTGCATTATATTTATTAAAGCACATTTAATGAGGCCGCAATTTGCATAGTTAATGCAACATGCCACGCCCTCAGGGCCAACACTGCTGCTGCTGCTTCTGCTTCTGTCGATTAACGCTGAATCAAAGGCCAACAAAAAATCATTGACGGAAGTCATTTAAAACACATTTCATCGCCTGATTTTGCACAAAGTTAACGTGCTAGTGCCGTAGGGCCTTACGTCAGGGGGTGGAAGTTGGGTGCTTGCATTGGCATATTACCTCCCCGTTACTTGCATAAAGCATACATTAAACAAAAATGCCGTGTAATTTAAAACGAATTAATGAAGCAAGCAATTTATCCGTATTACAAGCATAAGTAAAACACAAAGACGCCAAGCGGATCGGCGAGGCAAATTTGTCAATTGACAGGAAGGAAATGCTGCACGTAAGCCTAAAAGGAATCCAATGTGATTACCGATTACCAGTTAAAATTAAAGTACAACAAAATTATATGCAATGATCAAGGGAATAGACTTTATAACTTTATCTTAAAGCTCTCCATTTCCGTGGGCAAAAGCACATCAACTGTTTCACAAACTCCATTTTGGACAGCATTTATGTGCGTATTTTCATGCTAGAGAAATTTGGCTTTCGCCTTTTTATGGCTGGGCATAAAATTGGTATCAAGCGCGGGCCACAGACAGACAATTCCTATAGACTTTTCATGTTGATGCTGTAGCTGCAACTTTTAAACGCATCAGTTTAATGTGCTTCTGCTAATTTGCTTTTATCAAGAGTGCTCCTGTCCCACACTTGCTGCCACTCAACACACTTCGCATGCCACACGCCCCTTTAAGAGGCGTCAAGTGACAAGAGCGGCTTGGTGGCTTCCCTGCTTTGGTTCCATTGCCGCCTATCCAGCAGGACGACAGGACAGAGGTGCAATCATGACATTGTTTTTCATGTCGCAAATATCCGCAAGCCAACCCAAACAACATGTACAACAATATTCGCAGCTTACACTTTATTATGCTGTAAATATTGTAAATAAAAAAATAAGTGCAAGTGACAAATATTAGGTGACTGCACAAATACTCTATGAAAAGGAAATTTAAAACAAAAATTAATTTAATTTAATTTATTATTATTGTTTTTATAGTCATGTAGTAGTCATTGAGCTCGCTTTGTTGTTGACAATTTTATTCCAATAGAATTTATTGCCTTTTGTCAATCATGCAGCAATCTTAAAGTCATTTTGTCATTCGACACAATTAAAATATTAATATATTTGGAATACATCAGTATTAACACAAACGTGCCATGTTAGTGCAGCTTTCTAGCTATTTGAAGAGTGCGGCGACGCAGGATGCGCGTGCAGAATCCTGGTTTCCTGTGCTTTTTTAATGCAGTTTTCTTTTGATGCCATGTGCTTAAATATGTTAACTGCGCTTAAATATAAAATTTATATGACGAGGAAAGGCCAAAGTGGCTTTTTAAATTAACGGCATTAATAAACAGCGGCTGCTGCTGCTGCCTGAAATATTTATTATAAAGAGCCAAATGTAAGAGCTATGACAGAAATGTGATCTCATTTAAGCCAATTCAGTTATTTATTTAATCTGTGCAACTAACATCAAAGTGAATTCGAATTTCAGTTTTCATACTATTTACATAAAATAAATTATCAAAACGAATATTATTTTTTTTTCTTTTTTTTATCTATGCATACCATAAATAAATTGCATATTTGATATTAACAAATCTCATAATTGATATTTATTCAATAGCCACTTGTTTATTTTCGCTACTGCGCCATCAAATCTCTACCTACTATCATCATCATTATCATCATTATCATCATCATTTGGTTGGTGAAAAAATCAGCATTGCACTGGCAATTGAAATATTAAGCATACCGCTTACCACATACCGCACACCCGCAACCAAATGGCTTATACCTAATTATTTACAAAATCAACACACGCCCAATATCATAGAGGTACTAGATGAGCATTTTGGGCTTTTTGACGTCACAAATGTATTTAAAAATCCATTGACACATTCATAAATCGATGGCTGATTTATTATCAATAATTGCTTTTGATTACTTTGCGTTGTGGCGGCTGCCTGTTTCTATACGCCTAAGATGCAAACGCTGTGCCCATAAACAAAGAAGCAAGCAAGCAAACAAATTCGCATACTTTGTTTATAATCAAATGCGCAGTAGACATTAAAGCGAACAGCGGCGAACATCAGAGACTACACATACCAATTTTCGATTGGGCATTAAAAAATAATTATAATAACATTATTTAATAAATACTACTCGCACTTCTAATTTAAATCGCAACATTTGCTTCTTACAGTAACAAAATTAACATTGGACACCCACCCACCCGCATGGACACTTGATGTTATTGGTATCTTTAACAGCACTGGAAGCGGACGACTCCGAAACGACTTTGCTTCGGTTGTTCGTAGAAACAAGCCCGAAGTCTCTAGCTCTCTCAATTTGTCTCTCTCTCTGGTTCTGCTAACGCAATACAACATAAGCACACAATGCGAACAGCTGTTCGGCGTGGGCCTGGCGGAGCATCATTAGCTTCATCGCAAACATCATTATTATCGCAATGAGCATGGACAACAACACAGGCGCGCACACAGATGATTTTAGGGCCATCGGCTTCTTTAGCGGCTTCAGTCGTTGCCTGTCAACAAAGCGCTGCGCACGTGTGCAAACGCAACTCGGCAAAAACTTTTTATTCAAATAGGGTCCGAAACATATTACGGTTAAAATCGCAAAAGTTGCTTTGTGTTTTTGGTTTACAATGTGCGTGCAATCATGACAAATAAATAAATTATAGATATAAGATAAATTTCGTAGAAACTGTTCATAAATAAATGTGGGCGTGTGAAAATGCCCAATACACCGAGCGACATTAAGCAAATAAACCAAACGCCAGCAAAATTAAATCAACAACTAAATGCGCTTAAAATTCGTTGTTTAAGCAAACATTTTCAACAACAACCAATTCTGTTTTTAAATTAATTATAAATAATCAAGCAGCATAAAATTTATAGCGAGATAAATTACACACGTCAAAATACAACAGGCAAATTTTAAATTAAAATCACAACAAAATCGAGTAAAAGAAGAGAGGTAAATATGTATTATTTGAGGATTACAAGAAATCTGCTTTGAGATTATAAAAACCTTAAAACTGTTAGCCAAACACAAAGAAAGTGTCGGATATTTCCATGTCTTATTAAAGGGTCCGAAACAAAATTCTACGCAGTGTTTGCTTCAAGCATCTATGTTTGCCTTTGTTATTCAATGCCAATTGTAAGACAGTGAAAATAAGATTCTGTTTGCATTAAAAATATTTAATTAACCCGCAACCAAAAATTAGTTTTTTTTTTTTAAATTTTTATTTATTTTCTCTCTATGGTATATTAAATTTAATTTACGAGAGCCTTAAGATGTTCGCTGGAAGTATTGCGTTGGGGATTCAGTGCGTTAGTTTTTTCAATTTGTCAAAACCGTATAGTGATAAGGGAAAACCCCTTTCACTTAGCTGTCTTTTGCAGTTTCTGTTTGATAAAACGCTGCATACTTTTTGGGGCAAAGTGCTTTCGGGGAAACCCTCAGACTAAACCACAAAATGGCGTCGAGCATTGAAGACAAGCCAAATTAATAAATACGTACAAAAAAAATGACGCCTTAACTAAAGTTAGATGGTAAAGCAGTAAAAACAAAAAATAGACGAGAAATTGCCTGGGGTGAAAAGACGCAAAAACCGCAAACTAACTCAATGCTGATAATTAAACGTTATTACGTAATATGTTTGTATATGAGGGCATGCTTGTGTGCCCGTATTTGTCCGTGTGTGTGTAAGTAATGAATGTACAAGGTCAATCTTATTTTATTGTACCAAAATTCTTATAACTTAAAAAATTTAAAAATTTTATTGTTGTTTATTTATTGAAAAAAGCAAAAACTAAATTTCAAATTAAACATGATATGAATTTACCTAATTTAAGTTATTTAAATTATTTTTTACAAACCAAAATATCATCCTGACCAAACGAATATCTGTGCAGACGCGTGATGATTCTTTTTTGTGGCAACGTAATTAAATTACAACAACAACGTGTGTGACAGCAAATTTGCGGCCAAATATTTATATACTATGTGTGTATTTCGGGACATAATGTGCGCCTAATGTCAGATAAGAGCTTATAATAATGACGTGCAGTCGACGGCGTCCTAAACTTTGATAGCTGGCATTCGAGTAGAAAAGGCAAAGTCAATAAAATGTAATTAAATCGACATTGTTATCAGCAACACACTCACACAATCGCACACACACACACAAACAACTTAATTTTAATTGACATATTTCTCACACACACTCACAATTTTGGATCTGCATTCACATTTAGAAAAAAAACCTTTGATATTTTGGCAAATTTTTTTGTCAATTAATTCTTTGTTGTGCTAAGCAAAACAAAGAAGTTTCTAATTGATATTTTGGCTCTGACTGAAATAAATGTGAATTAGCTAATTATATTTTTGTTTTTTCTATTCAAATATGTAATTGACTTTTTCAATTAACGAAAATTTGATGAACAGGAAATTAAACAAAAAGCTCACAAAGAAACTTTAGTATAATGACAAATAATAGTAAATATTTATAGTTGTCAATGCTTTTAAAAAAATTAACAATATATAAAGTCTCCAAATAAAGGCAATTCCAAACCAAATGCCATCGACAAAAATTGACGAAACTAAAAAATTATTTTTGCGTAAAATTATCTGGAAAGCTATTAAAATTTTCCGAATTTGACTATAAATTGCACGTAGCACGCTGTGAGATGGCCCGTCAACTAGTTTTGGTAAGAGGCCGATAAGCGGCGGCGAAGTTTTCCGAAAATTGAAGCAAAATGCAAATAAAAGAAAAAGCAGCAGATGTAAAAAAAGAGAGCAGCTCATAAGTGGCTCATTTCCATTTACCTTTTGCTGCATTTATTGGAATCTTTAGCTCAACTGCTCTTTGAATTTGATTAACAATTTGCCAGGCAGACAAGCTTTCAAAAGTTTGCTGTCTTCACATTGCGAAAGTTCGAGGAAAACCCTTGAAACTAAAACCCGCAGATTTTAATTGAAATTGCAGCCAGAAATGCTCAAAAGAAAAGGTTAAGTGGCCGACCATAAAAGCCACCGAAAAAAGGTTTCGTAAATAAACAAAAAGGTTTCCATTCTGGCAATGAGATACTAAGAAATGTTCATCTTCACATACCATTTGCATGGCAGTGCGGGTCCATAAATACTGCTACAACAACTTTACATGGAAGTTGTAAACAAACTCAATAGATTATTCGAATCTTATGCTCTCATTTAGGTAAGACTTCCACTGAAAGCAGTGCATTTGGCAAGCATTTTTGAAATTATCATAATTCAAGTGAAAGCGCTGCGTACCGTCGGCATTTCAATTAGCTCAAATAGAATAATTTGGTATTTATGTTTGAGGCATCCAACAATTCCGTCAAAATGTTGCATGACGTTTGTGGGGCGAAATAATATATACATTCTAAGGTCCCAAATGTGAAAAAGAGAAAATCCTCCATTCGTCAAGCATAAAAGTTCTAATTACTTTTAGCATGAGTAACAATTGGAGGACTTAACCCGCTGAATCCACTTATGGATTCTGTTTGTCACATATGATATAATATTTAACATTTTGGGGATCAAAGAAACAATTTACTTAAATTCATAATGGTTTTTAGCAATTTACTAAAGTTTGTGGAGGCAAGACGGTCGACGATCCGACCCGAAATTCGAATTCTGTACGTTGAAATGCCCAACACTTTCTTTGTGCGTGCTACTGTAATCATTAAAAAATATTGCGATTGCACAAAGTTAAGTCCACTCAACTCAGTTGGAAACTCTTGGCCCTTGGTCTGATGCAGGCAACAAGTGTTTGGTTCGCAGTAAATTTATTGATGGCAAAACTTGGTTTCAAAGTGAATTACGACAAGTTTGTCGTCGAGCTAGCCTTCTGCCGCAGCATTGTTGCCAGGTTTCTTATTTTATTGCCAGCGCGCGGCGACAAAAAATATCCATGTAGGGAGTCATCGGGCAAGGCCGGAGGACAATCGAGTAAGATTAATGTCTGCAAGTTGACTTCCAAGAATGGGAACAAAAAATTGAAAAACTAAGCAAATGCGAAGTCAGAAAAATATAATTGCTCGGTCGCGTGAATAATTGAAAAGTTGTTAGTTTCAAGCGACGGAAATAGATAGAATTTAAAACCTATTATTAGAAGTGTTTCTAAACGTTTCTTTTTTTTATGTCTGCTTAGATGAAATTGTGAATATTCTTAGAGAGCAGCAAAATGACAGCTTTTTGTTATAAAAAACAGTAGACGTTATAAAGTAGGCAAAAGAAACCCAACAAAAATTACAACATTGATTTGAAAGCTTCAAATACTGTTATGTCCACTGATGTCATCAGTTTTTCATATGCTAACAGACTTTAGTTTTCGATGCCAATATATGAGCCATGTCGTACGCACCAAAAAATATGTCTATCATTTTTATGGCAGTCATGGCTCATGTATCACTTGGCCAACATTTGATTGGAAATTGGTCAACTTATTTGATGTTCTGCATATCGAACTTGTTTCCAGTTTTCATTTTCGTATACTCTGATAAGAAGATAAAGACTCTATTGGTTTTGTATAACCGCAACTGTTTCGAAACCCTTAAAGCTAGAGACTTGACTTGATTTTGCAAATATTTTAATCTATTGGATACGTCAAACAAAAAGTAAAGATTGGGACACTAGCTTCCAACTGGGAGGCTATAATTTTCTATATGTAATTCGATAAAAAGCTCTTATTTCACATATGTATATAAAAATAGTACTTTAATATGTAGTAACCGAATTAGAAATAATTTTTAGTAACAAAACAAGTCAATCAATAGTAAAATGCGTGAGTTGCAATTTACTAAGTTTTTATGAACTGTTACCAATGAAATGATCGTAGCATTTGATAACAAGCACCTTACTCAGAATTGAATTATTTGTATACCACAAAATATTTATAGTTGTTTTAAACTATTTATTTTTTCTATAAGGAGTGTCCATTCAAAAAATGTTTTCTCAGTAAAAGAAGCTCCCGAGTTGCCGTTTGGAATGACATGCAACCAATAAAAGCAATAAATATATGTCAAATGTTTTACTGCCCGGTTCACTGGCATATTTTACTGCAAGTCGAAGCGAAGGCCGTCAAGCTTGTCACTTTTAGCCCATTTGTATGTTCATACATTTCAAGCATTTTATTATCCTTTCACACCGAGAAAAATATTTTTTTTTTCTCTTGTGTTTACTTTTTTCGAGTTTATTGCTGCAGTTTGTATGATATCATTTATATTCACATTTTTAAAGTTTGGGTGTAGTTTCTTCTTAGATCTTTGTAGCTAAGAGTTTTGCTTTAATTTAAGATATGAATTCAATGTCGAATCCAACAATTATTTGTATTTATTTATTTGCACAATCTCGACAGCGACTTCAATATCGGCCTCGATGTTTTCCTTGGCGTTGTCGTTGGTCAGGTCATGATTTATAAAAAAATAAAATATTTATTTTCGCTCGTGCTAATGACGTTGCCAGTGATGTCAGCATTTGTCATTTGCCCACCCCATACGCACATTAATATTAATAAGACGGGGCAGTACACATGGCACATGGTACATGACCCTCTCTATCCATCTCTACTAGTCCGTTTTTCTATCTCCCTCCTGTCTTAACTCCCAATCTCAACAGGTGTTTGTATTTAGGTTTCGCCATGCCACACATGTCGTCATTATGGTAATCAAGTCAAGTGCTTTATGGCTCGTACTTAATATTTGGAGGTCTGGGGTCTGGTCTCGTTACTCAGTGGATGGAACTTATTTATCGACGTCGTTTTTATTTAGGCTAGAACCCAATTTCCCTTATCCTATTTTGATGCTGTCAGGCGCGCATAAATAAAATGCGCAACGAGTAAAATATTCGTGGGCCCAGCTCCAATCCTTTGTTATGCAAATCTCGACAAAAAGTATCAATCTCCTTCTTATGCCTTAGTCGAACTAAAGCTTTAACCACCCATACCTAAGTATACTCAGGTCCATTCCCAGGCCCCGATTCAAGCTCAGTTGCAAACATTATAAATCATATTTTCTTTGGAATCTTAGCTGCTCTTTAAGTGAGTCCCCGGAGCAAAGAACAACAAAAAAAGCAACATAAAAAATGCAAAAGAAAATTGTCTCAATGTTTTTTCAACAGATTTGAATGACCTCGAAGCTGCGCAGCGTGGGACAAAAATTATTTCTCACAAATTTAGGAAATGGCATAATTCAGATCCGTGAAGTAAACGAGCATTCTAAATTGAAATTAAATTTCTTTTTTTATATTTTTCAAACATTTTTGCAAACAAATGCAGCAGCCAGTCATTGTTGCCATGTTTCATGCATTTTTTACTAGCCCATCGGTTCGAAAGAACCTCCCACAAGGCGTATATCTGCTTACTACGTGTATCTGCCTCGTTCTTTCCTAGTGAAACAAGACCCACACCCGACCATGACTGTGTCACTTTCTGTTATCACAGGTGTACGATGGCGGCGATGTTGCTGCAAAAGCTTCACGCAAAATAAAAAACAAAATCACTTGTGAATAATTTTGAGAAAAAGTTGTGAGTACAAAATCGAAGTGATGGAAATTTCAAATACTCTTTAGGTAAAAGGCAGCAAGTAGGTCCTTGTTTATAATATTTTGTACAAAGCTAATGACGTATGGGTTCCATTGACTGAATGCACATTCTTAAATAAATTTTACATGTTTTGGTCAAGCTTTTACAAGATGATTTACAAAATATTTTATGATTTTGTGTCCGGGTAACTTAACATTTTTATTCACAACTAATGAATAAAAAGACTTTACTATGAAAATAAATATAAATATAACCAAAGCAGTGAAGCGTACATGTGTTCGAACTTTTTTATTCAGTTCATAGTTACTGTCGACTACCTGAAACCTGACTGTTTTGTTGCGAAAAAATTTTAAAAAGCCATCATACCAACAAAATCAACAAATGTATATTTGCTTTAGCCGATATACAAAATAAATACAATTCAAAAAAGATAAAATGCAAGCGTGATCGACTAGCAAATGCGTATATATTTTTAATTAAATATTAGACTGGGCAACATTATTCACTTATAATAGGTTGGTTTTCATAGCTCTAGAATTTAATGATTTTATCTTACAAGAGATTTTTGACATTTGTATGTCGCATACAATTGAAAAAAATCAATATGCCAATAAAACGTTTTACATGATAACCCAATTTTGCACAAAATTTACAAGTTGACTTCTTAAACGGAGCGCATACTATATTCCCTACTCTTATTAAAAATGGATAAAAGAGATTTGCATGTAACAAACAGAAGGCACTCAGGATATTTTGCTCTTTGTAATGCCTTTTTTCTGTCTTATTGAGCGTGTCTAAGATTATATCCATTTGTGGCTAAAGTGTATCTGTTAGAGTTTATGTTTATACCTATGTAATTTGATTTATGCCGTTGGCAACTACAGACAAAAACACAGCAAGCTTATTGATTCTATATTTTTTTTTGATCGAATAAATCAATGGGCAGTAATGGGCAGACTGGCGCCTTAAAGTTACCCAGAGGATTTTCATTAAAGACGATGAGCCCTGTGAGCTTTTCGCAGCGCCTAATGTTAGCGTCAACGACGTGTTTCTGCCTTACGTTTCGTTTGCACGCCAAGCACCAAGCATTTCGGCAATAAATTTATTTGGGCTACAAAGCAACTGAAATCAGTGTCTAGACAAAAAATCTTGTCCCTGGCGAGGCATTCTCTAAAGTCGTAAAAATGCACGTGGTGAATTTAAAGATACCGCTAGTCAGCTTTAAGTCACTTACTTAGTTAAAGTCTGTGTCTAGGATTTTTTTATTTTATTTTTCTTTTATTATTATTAAGTGTAGAACCTGTACATACAAAAAAGTACCATAACAACACATGGAAGGAAAATTAAAATAATAATAGCCAAACCCCATAACTCATTATGAGGACTAATAAGTAGGATAACTTAAAAGTTATTCATTTGATTGTTGGTCTTTGCAATGTGCAACGAGCATATCATTGAAACGTTATGCACAAAGCAACACATAAATATGAAGAAATTACAACACAATTTTAGGTGTATACTATTTTACATTAAGTTGTTTTATCATATAATAGATATACTTTACCAGGGATTGCGACAATCAATTTCCAGGCATAGCAAATATATTCAATTCAAAGATTCAAATATGCAATATAAATAAATACAATTTATTCAAAAAACAATGAAAGTGAAACTCTTCGAGTAGCTTTTATACCAACAGGCGATAAAGCCTGTAATATTTTTGGGTACCAAGTGAAAATTAATAGCATCACATTATAAACAAATGACTTAATATTTCTTAACTGCAATTATTTGTATATTCATTGAAAAGGGGTTTGATTAAAACAATTGAGCCAAGAAAAAATCTTTGAGAATTTAGTTTTTTTCGACGAAGGTTTTTAAAATAATTTTTCAAAATTATGAATTTAATATTTTTTTATGGATGACTTGTGTAGTATGTCGAAAACGAGAAGAATTATTGATTGATAATTTGAATATACGATTATACGAGAAAAACCTAATACTTGAAGTCTCAAGATCATATAGTCTTTGAAATCGGCTCATTTACACGGACAGAAAGACAGAGGGTCATGGCTTTATAGACTTGGCTAATAATTATAATCCAATAGGTTGATCAATATTATAATAAAAATTGACAAATGAAAATATGAAGATTTTATATAGTTTGCACCCCGGTATATACTTGGACATGAAGCTGACCTGGCGCAAACACATCCCGATTATAACAGCGAAGTGCAGATCTAAAGGGAAAAACCTCAACTGCATGTTTAAGAAATCAAGCAAACTCAGCTGGAGCAACAAATTATTAGTATATGTACATGCCAACGTGGACATATGGGATAGAATTTTGGATTACAGCGGTGCAAATCCTACAGAATAAAATGCTCCGAGTCATCTTCTGGTGCTCCATACTATTTGACCAATTTTCGCTGCACAATAAATTTAATCTGCCAAGAGTGACGGAGCAAACAATTTGACATACTAGTCTATATAATGACTGACTTAACAATAATTTCAATCAGTTGGATAATCACTTAGGATTAAACACAATGACCTTTGGAAATATGCGCTTATATAATAATTTGCTAATGTTTGTATGTAGTTTAATTGTTAAATTACAGCTATTTGTTATTGTTATTTTTAACTGTTATTCCAATACTTTATTATTTTTAAGTAGATTTTTCAGTATTATAAATATAATTGAAAAAAAAAAAAAACAAATGAAAGCGTTTCAGTCTCGCGCAACTGGCTGCCAAATACTATAATACCAGAATAAAAACGGGTGGTAAGAAGTCTGCTGGCACAGGGAGAAACCGGGGACGCCAGGGGTAAGCTCTGCATTTAAAGATAGTTTGATGCACATCTGTGGGAGACATCGCCAGCTAACTTGCCTTCAAATTAAGTGGACCCAGGTCAAAAACTGGAAGGCAGGGAGCTGGGGTGGCAAAGGAAGCCACCAGCTTTGGGCCTACCACACTTGACAAATTTAGCTGTTGAAATTTGAAAGTATGTGTGTTTTGTATTGAATTGATATCGATTTTTTAGCCCCTATATTAACAGTTTGGGTGACGCAGATATTGACCAAGTTATTTGCCAAGTCAAGTCAAGTCTCTAGTTTTAAGGGTATCCAAGAAACGGACAGACGGACACCATGTTGGACATGCATGTATACAACCAAAAACTTTACCTTCTGCATCAGAGTATAAAACGAAGAAATTATGTAAATGGCGCAATGAAATTCAAACAACTTTCAACAGATAGTTATTAGCATATTTTCATAAATCTTGCACATTTAGTTTACGACAATGTTCAATACTCTTTCCACTCAAATAACTAGGCAGTTAAGGTAGTTATGGTCCATCTGTATCTCTCCAATAATGCGACTCCAACTAACCTCCATCCTAGCATCCTAGCAACCTCAGTCTGGGCTGACACGGCAGTCAAGTGTTTTGTAGACTTTGTGGTGTTTGCTTCAAGATATGTCGCAATTGACTGCTGACCCTGTTTTGTGGCCACTGTTTTGTGGCCAGTAGCTGTTATGTTCAGGCCATTTTGGCTCGTCCGCACCGTGCCTGATTACCTGTTGGCCAATCAAGGTGAGGCTGAAATTCTGTTACGCACCCACTCCGGCAATTATGACGCGAGTTCGCAAGAGTCGGGCACCATTAAGTGATGGCATATCCAGTGATTAAAGAGCTTATTTGGGGCCGAGCCTAGAATATCTATTCCTTTTGGGGGAAAACTGTAATTAATCGCTACTGTCGACCTTGTTATGCATAACGGTTTTATTTCTGGCAATTCATGCTGCATATTTAACTTAGGGATTACAACCATTAATTATCTAGGGCAAACTATTCGGTGTAGACTGTTGCATCATTTTTTGCCTTGACCTATTACCTATTGTGGTAACGTAATTCCCGACCCCAATAAAAAATTGGCCCTCTGTCGAGTGAGTTTTTCTTAGATTTAGATTTATTTAGACTGACTTATGTACTAGTACATAATATGAAGCAAAATTCAGCTTGGAGACAAGCTTTGTATGGGTATAACAAAAAGGTTTTATATTACTTAGATTTCATTAAAATGTCTGTTTTTACACAAAACGTTATGTGATTTCTGCAATTACTTTCGACGCATAACAAATCTTGTTTTTCAGCCTCCAACGGGACAACGAAATATGCGATACGACAACACCAAAAGTAACAGGTGTTTGCAATCGGATAGTTTCTTATGAATTTTTATTTTCGATTATGCACAGCCCCTGATAGTCTTAAGAGAGCAACACTTTATTCATAAGGGCTCTCTTAAAGAATTCGTGTCAAATCAAATTATGCAATGAAATTTTCAAAACGAACACAGATGCGCTTGAGAAACTTTGCATAAAACTATCTCGAATTCTTTATCAAAATATCGTATAGCCAAGTGCTTACAGCGACTTTTAGTTTTTGTGGACTTTTCTGTGGAAATGGAACGAAATGAATATGCATTAATTAATAAATTTTCTATTTGCTAGCCATCCACGAATTCTTGCTTAAATAATGGTATAAAAAACTGATTGCATTGCCTCTCGTTAAAAATAAACATACTTCATTGTACTATTTAGTGGACATGTTTACTATTATACATTGGTAAATCATACGGTTCAAGCTTTCAGAATTTCATAACTATATTCATGCACTTAAATCCGAGTAAATATAGTCCAGCTGTTTTCTACAATAAACAAACTAACTGAGTATTAAAGCGATATTGATGAAACTTTGTCTAAATCTTTATCATTTGAACTTACTAAATCTGACCTGATACACAGAAACTTTTGGACGATATATCTTGGATATTAGATTATTAGGGTTGTTTATCTTTGGTGTGCTGAAGATCGTACTTATTTTTTTGTTTTCAACTACATATTTAATTAATTTATTTATTTATTATAAAGGTTACTCTTAAGTAAAGCGCTGGTTGCGTGACTTTCGGCTTAAAATATGAAATAATCAGCAAAAACTAACCGAAATTTTAAATCTAGCCATAGGGTGTGTTTTCTATAAACAGCTTATTGCATTTTGTGTTGAGGCTATCAATCAAAGCTAATTAGTTCGGTAACATTAGTTCTATAATGCTGTTACATGATACATAAATTATATGCTTTCATCTTTTTGGTATCATTTTTAGAACTGGAATTATGTGACTGGCAGCTGTGTGGAGTCGACATCCTCCCAATTTTAGACCCTCCTTCCCCATTCAACCAACGCATCAAGTATGGAAAGCATATCACAATTTTTGAATTTTAACAGCAGGCATCAGCAAATGGGCGTTGCTTGGGATTGAAAAAAGAGGCAAGCGCTCATAACCAAATCGGCAGCAGCAGACGCAGGAACAGGAGCAGGTTAGGAATAATAATGGCAACAGTAGCAGTGGCAGCGGCAGCAGCAGCAGCAACGCGCTGCACAACAAACATGAGAGGCTACTCAAAACCAAATGGCGCCGCTAACCGCAACTACCACACGGCCCATGTCCATGGTGGCGGCTGTGGCATCCTGTTATTTGTGCTGACATCGCTGACACTAACGAGCTTAATAACGCCCACAGAGCAGTTGACAGCGACGTCAACCTCGATGCCGACGTCGACATTGGCTAACGGAATATCGGCGGCCACAACAACAACAGCACATCCTACAGCATCCATGGGCAGCAAATCAGCAAGTGATGTCAAAGTCGACGTTGACTTTAGTTCAGTATTAGAACTCTCTGACTACTATAAACACATGAATGCCAATATGTTGAATGGCGGCGGCGGCGGCGGCAGCAGTTTCATATTACCACCTGGCTTCAATGGTACACTGCCAGTGGGTTTCGGAGGAGAGCCGGCCAACGGCAGCGATGGCTTCAGTGAAATGCAGGGCTGCAGCAGAGATGGCAACTTTGGGCTAAAGCTCATATCGATGATACTATATGCGCTCGTGTGTATTGTGGGTCTGTTTGGTAACACTCTGGTCATCTATGTGGTGTTGCGGTTCTCCAAGATGCAAACAGTGACCAATATCTATATACTCAATCTGGCCATAGCTGATGAGTGCTTTCTGATTGGCATTCCCTTTTTGCTCTACACCATGCAGGTGGGCAACTGGCCTTTTGGCAACTATATGTGCAAGGCCTATTTGGTGAGCACTTCGGTGACCCAGTTTACTTCGTCGATATTTCTGCTGATCATGTCTGCGGATCGCTACATAGCCGTATGTCATCCGATATCGTCGCCACGCTATCGCACACCGTTCGTCTCCAAATTGGTTTCTGCTGTGGCGTGGACTACATCGGTGCTATTGATGCTACCGGTGATTTTGTTTGCCAGTACTGTGGAATCTGAGCCGGGTCACGTCTCCTGCAGCATTGAGTGGCCCGAGGCACAATCGGACTTTGTGTTCATATTGTATTCACTGGTGCTGGGCTTTGCGACGCCTCTGATTTTCATAATGATCTTTTACTGCCTGGTCATACGCAAGCTGCACACCGTGGGACCCAAACACAAAAGCAAGGAGAAAAAGCGATCGCACCGCAAGGTGACCAAACTGGTGCTCACTGTTATCACCGTGTACATTATGTGCTGGCTGCCCCATTGGATATCGCAGGTGGCATTGATTAACTCAACGCCTGGCTGCAACTCCCGTCTCCAGCTGGCTGTGTTTCTGGCCTGCGGATGCCTTTCGTACTCCAACTCGGCAATGAATCCCATACTCTATGCTTTCCTCAGTGACAATTTTAAAAAGAGCTTCATGAAGGCGTGCACGTGTGCAGCGCGTAAGGATATCAATGCGCAGCTGCAGCTGGAGAACAGTTTCTTTCCCAAGTTCGGCAAGGGGCGGCAGTCGGAGCGTTTAATTGGTGGCAATGCCAACAGCAAAAACAGCAAGAAGAAGGCACTGGGTACAGCCAGGAATAAGAATGCACACATGACAACAACCACAACTACAACCACAGCGGGTACAGATTGCGTCACCTCCATACAGCCAATTGTAGCGGCAGCACCAGCGGCACCTGCTCAAGTGGCGTCCCCTTCAAATGCTGCCCTTCTCGTTGTCAATGCGGAGACCAATTGTAAGCCGCCCGTGCTGCACACGGACTTATAAGAGCGGGCTTCAGTCATGCCGCTAGAGACGGTTGTATTTATAGCCCGGAGATGAAAGTGTTCCGATAAGGATGAGCAGCTGAAATCTGAGTTAATTCGGGCACCAGAATGCTTACTGTAAGGTTAGATATTTTACTTTAAGCAGTGGCTTGGATTGCTCCCTATTTTGTATACTCCGATTGGTTTCGACCAGAAAGAAAAAAAAAAAAGATGTAATCTTTAAGTATATTGTCAGATAGATGAGCATTAAGCCAAAGATATAACCAGTGAAAGACTTTGATGATAGTAGGAATGTTGTGAACATACAAAAATCACACAATTTAAACTGAAACAACAACACAAAGGGAAAACAATTCCACTGGAAATAAAACGAAAAATATCAGCACACATTTTTGAATTCAATTCCAATGTGATTTTGAAATTGAAAAAATTGAAAATAAGGAAGACGGTTCACAAGATATTCGATTAATTGAAAAACAATTAACATTTAATTTGAGTGTACATTTAAACTTGTACGATTGATCAAAACGGTCTATAAATAGTTTGTAGATATTCAATTACAAAATCATAATAAGAGTTTAAATGAATGAAATTATGTATATGAATTATTATTAATTAATATACACATTTTTAAAGTTGGAATAAACATTAAATTTTATATACGTGCTAGTTAATAAGCCATTGTATTAATGCTGTTGACGTCCCCCTGTCTGCATTGGAAAATTATAAAAACCAAATAAATTGAGCAAGATTAGTATTAAATAATCTTTTTAATGTTGCCATTTAAATATTTACATGTACTACTTGTATTTTTGAATGTAAATTAAGCTAATTAATATTCTCATTGATGTAATCATTTCAAAAGTCTTATTAATAGTCAGACATAAAATAAAGTTACAGGAATATTGCATAGGCAATTAATGTTTGTATACTTGATTGTTATTTGAGCTGCAGCAAAAGATATTTGCTTCAAAATTTAAAATAAGTGGAATTTAAGGTCGTACACAATAAACAACTAAATGGAAAAAAAAACTCACATGTCGAATTTAATGGTAAACAAAAAGGACAGTAAAATGTGTTTATTGATTATGGTATTTGAAATAAAAATTATAGACTTGATATATGCATATATTGCCAGAATAAATTTCATCAAACGTCATTTAAATTTATGATAACTTTCATCATATTCTGTTGATAGTTTTTTTTTTTTTTTTAATAATTTAATTGTTTAATCACCGACTACCGTTTATCACCTTTACAGCTATCTTATGCTTATCTTTTTAAATGTGTGTTTCTCTTTTTTTTCGACTTATTCTCTGTTTTTGACTTGCGACCGGACAAGTTACAAATAGATAGATACCGGAGACAGAGAGGGAGAGCTGGTAAAACGAGTTCAGATACGGTTAGAAATAGAAAGAGAAATACCACTTGCATTTGATAGTGTGACAATAAACATAAAAATAACACCAAAGTGTGAGCGACAAAAACAAAACAATAAACTGTTCTATAAAGAGCAGAAAAGGGCAGAAAATTGTCAACAAACGAAACAATTGTCATGCTTGATGTTATGTGCATTTGAAAATGCACAAGATGCTAACAACCTCGCTGGGCGCTTGGCTGCCCAAAGACAATTTCAAACGCATTTCCCATAAAGTACACTTTAGTAAAAGTATGATAGCTTAATGTACTTGACTTGAAGATATTCTGTACCAACCTATTGATAGCGATGGGTAATGTGGAAAGGATACGGGCTGACATATAAGTCGTAATGTATAACTTTATCGTATTATCTCAATATGTATATTATTTAAAAAAAAGCCAAAATTAAAGAATAGGTATTTTACATATCTAGTTATATATTTTTAAAATGGAGTATATTGCAAGTAGACACTCTCTTTTGCCCATTAATGGAAGGGCTGTGTACGCATACAGGAGCACTTAAGATGTTCGAATGCTGTGGAATGAAACAAACAGCAAAGAAATTCCAAAAAATAAGATCTGCAAACTACATACTATATTCTATATAAAGAGATCTTAACTTAGTTAGAAAACTACTTCTGGAAAATAGAACTGCTTGGCATGCACTGTACTATAAGAACTTGTCAGAGACTTTTACTGTTTAACTGGGATAAATGGCAGATAGAGCTGAGGAAGTAAAGTATTTGCTAACGAGAATTGATTGTGTTTTTTGATAACTATCAAAGCATGATGTTACTAACAGCACAATAAGCTTTCGAGCGCAATATCAAATATCACTAATTAAGTACAAAAATCCTAATATGAGTATTGAAGTACTCGTTTTGGGAAATCCACTTCAATTTGTGGTTAAGGGAAATGCGTTTGAGGAAATACATTTGTTTGTAGGTGAAAAGTTACGTATGTAAGTCTTTGTTAAGTGTAGGATGCAGCGCAAATCAACAATTGCACTCTCACTGCATGTTTATTGTTTGTTCCCAGGCTGTTTTATTTCATTATTTTTTTTTTCTCATGCCATGCTTTTAGATTGCTTGGCAACAAAAAGAAAAAGAAAAATGTTTTTCATTATTCCAACAACTAGTGCCAGTTGAAAAACAAGAAGAATCTGGGTGCCAGCGCTGCTGTTGGTCTGCACATGCTGGCTGTAACGGAAGGCATATTGATTATTTGGAATTTCATTAGCAAACGCAGCCAGAACCCAAGTCAAAGCCGCAGTCAAAGCCAATGGCAAAGCAGAGTTAGGAATTATGATGCTTTGCCCGCTTCCTGATGCACTTATCCATATGCTGAACAAACCCTGGTCAGGCACCCAGCTGCTGACAGGGATACGAAAAGTGTTTGGGATGAGTGGCAAGAAAACGGATCTGCTTTTGCGCTCTCTGGTTTTTAATGGGCTTGTCTGGGTGGTTGGTCGGTCGGCAAGGCTGCATTGCGAATGCAAATCCAAATGCAAAAGAAGTGGAAGTGGAAGGTCAAGTCCAAGCTGAGAAACTACTTAAAAGACTCTACGTGCGCCAAAGATACGAGACTGCTGGGAACCGGATACGAGCGCCAATTTATTGCCATATTGATGCAGCAAACACTCAACTGTCAGTTAAATTATGAAAACAGCTCGCGGCGCTTTCAAAGTTGAGCACCATCGCAGCTGTGTATCTAAGTTTGACCTTAAACTTGCACTTTAGAATTTGTTTCAAGCTGGCACTTACTATTACCTCGTCTCTCTTAATACCATTCTGACTTTATACCATTTACAATCGAAATTTCAAAGTCAAATGCGGGCATACCATATGTGGGCCGCAGATTCTAGGCTACGACATCAAAGCGAGCCAGTAGTAAATTGTAGACATTTTGACCCAATTTATAGGCGCCAAAACGTTTATTGTATGCTATGCACATATGTACAATGTACACGCTCATATTTACATATATGTATGAGAAATCAAATTAATGTTTCGCACTTCATAAATCCGGTATTGAAAATTAACAGATTAAAGGTCTGGCCAGCTAATTTCATTTTAATTTCAAAGTTTTTCCATTTTTCCTAACTAAAAATACAACAAAGTCGCTTTATAAATACATTAGCACCTCTATGTGTGCTGGCAAATGGTTCGAGAAAAACGAAATACACATACATTTATGTATTTGTATATGTATGCGCTAACCAAGAGTTCGTGTAAAATAGAGCACACAATGTTAATAAAATTTTATTAAATAGCAAATTAAGCAAATTGGCAAATGGCTTCTGGCGCGATGATTTGGCAAACTCAGAAACACATTTCATAATTGAGCTATTCATAAAAGATTTGATTTAAATTTTAAAAACATACACATTAATGGATTTCAAATAGGGATGTAGGTCTTTTCGAATTTTAAGTTTTACATATATGTCATACAAGTTTGGGTTGTGGCGAAAATATTAATAAATTTTAATAATTGGTACGTATTTTACTTAATTAAAACGTTTTTAGATAAAATAAACTAAGAATATGCAAACTTAAGCGCAGGTCATTTAAAAACCTTTTATCGTAGTCTGGTGAAGATCCGTTGGAAGTCACCCGTATCCACATGACCCACAACTACGCCTGTTGTTAACCAGGTTTGCAGATTTTAACAGATATGACTGTGTTGTTAATAAAACAATTTGAGTTTTTGATATATTATATTACAATAAAAAAATAAATAAAAAAAAAGAATATGCAAAATGACTAAATAAGTAAATACATGTTTTGAATGAAGCAGCAGTCGTGTGATAAGCTAACATTGATAAGTGGATAAGCTTTGAGGTAACACAAAACAAATAATATTTTAACTGCATAACACTCAGGCAACTCGCAGCTTCTGTTCAGTTCCGTTCTGAAATTCTCTCGCACAACAAGGCCCACACATTTTAAAAGAATATGATGAGTAAAGTAACCACACTCTTTGTATATATTATATTTTTAGAATACTTTCAATTTATTGCTGTACTTTCCGACGAAGATAAAGCTGTGAGTTTCAAGCAAGTGCGAAATGTTATTTGACTTATGTCAAGTATTTAATCCTCCTATTAACTTTAGTTGGGCAGTTTCATCCAAAGTAAAAACATACATATAGTCGATCTTCAGGGGAATTTGGGAGAGCTGGAAATAAATGCGACGTACAAAGATATACAAATGGTAAATATTGCTGGCAAATCGGGGGCAAATCTATTCGCAAATATGATCGAAAAAAGCATGATGCAACGTCAGGAAGCTCAAAGCGAATATTCCACAGCAATCACAAGGGAGCTGAAAGCACAAATATCAAACTTGAATGACACAGTACTCTATTTAAGGAATCAGCTCACTAATCGTATCGAGAAGCATAAGACAAAAAGTAGTTGTTCTGAATTCGATATCATAGGCAGTGTTCAGCTTATAAATGTGCCTGGTAGCGCTCCCTTTGGTGTTCTTTGCGATGAGTGTGCAGCAGGAACAGGTTGGATTGTTATACAGCATCGTATCGATGGAGGTCTAAGTTTCTACAAGGACTGGAGTGCTTACCGCAATGGATTTGGATTCTACAATGGCGAGTTCTTCATAGGTCTGGAGCATCTTTATCGACTCACCAAGTCCCGCCCATTTGAGCTATACATTGAACTGGTTGATTTCAACAACCATATGTCTTATGCGCGATACGATAGCTTTCTCATAGGCAGCGAAGAGGAGAGATATATGCTTAAATCTTTGGGGACATACTGTGGCAGTGCTGGCGATTCATTGAAGCACAATCTATACGACAAGTTCTCAACTTACGATAGTGACAATGATAGATGGCCGCGAGGCAACTGTGCAAACTTCTATGAGAGTGGATGGTGGTTCAACTGGGATGCAAATAGGTGGGTCCTTTTATATTTTCATTATTAATTATTGATTAACATATATTTATAATTATCTACCTAGTAACCTTAATGGAAGATACTTTAAAAGCGGGGAGAAGAATGCCAAAGGCATTTGGTGGTACACATTGAAGGGCTATTACTCACTAAAATCTGTGAAAATGCTCATCAGGCCCAAGTACACATTAATTTGAACAAAGAGTAAGAATAAGCTTTCTAGCTATAGTTTGTTGGTAGACCTAAACCATTGTTAAAATCACATTATTAAAATATGCAAGCACTGCAATTGTTGATGAACGGATTAAACTTGAATTTAAATATAGAAGATTATTTTGTTTGAATTTGAATATCAACGATAATTCCTGTAAGTTGGCATTTTCACACATTTGAACAAGGTGGCAATTCCTCGTTTTTCATTTCTGTTTTGCATTTTTTTTATTAATCATCAGCAACATCACATTTTTCTTGTCATATAGCGATTTATTTGAAGCGTGACCTCTACGTGCCTATTATTTGCTCAACCACAAGTCTAGGAATTTCATATCAGTAGCACATTGCGTTACATTGTATATGTGAATATGATTGCCGTTATAAAATCAGTGCTCAAGTCGATTTTCGAGCTTAGTTCATTTTCAGACCAGAACAAGTTGCATACACCATGAGAGACAAAAGCGGGTGTATTTTCAATCTTCTCATATTTTTCCTACTTTTGGTTGCTGTCTTGGCGCGTGGTGAATCGAATAGTGATGAAGATAATGTGAGTGGATTTAAATAAAATATATGTGTATGTGAATACTTATTGATTAAATTATTTGTTTTTTTTTTGTTTCTTTTTTAAAAGTCAATCGAGTTGACTAATCAATGCAAAACATACTGCTTACATTTTTTAAAACCATTGATAGATGTGCATGCGAAAAAAAATGAAAACATTGAAATCTGTGACGTCACAATCCAAGATAAAAATGAGCAAATTGAAAAGATAACAAATAAACTCGGTGCCCTGCAAGCAAACATAACCATTTACAAGGAACTCGAGCGCTTGTACAACGAGAAAATCAAATTAAAAGATGAAATGATTGCCACTTTGGGCGAGAAGAGTTGCAGCAAGCAACAGGAGAGTCTGATCGAGTCTCTCAAGGCGCAAATAGATGACAACACTGACGCTGTAAAGGCACTGAAAGCCCAAGTAGTCAATTTAAATAGTTCCGTTCTGCTTTATAAGTATAATGCCAAACAGCAGACTGAGACATTAATGCGAGATCAAGCTATGAATTGCTTGCCCTTTGAGAACTCTACAAGTATCCATCTCATTGATGTCGTTGACTTTGGTTCCTTTATGGTTCTTTGCGATGGCCAGACAGCGGGATCTGGCTGGACAGTGGTGCAGCGTCGCTTTAATGGCAGCGTTGATTTTTACAGAAGCTGGGCTGAGTATCGCGAGGGGTTTGGGGATTTGGAAGGAGAGTTCTTCATGGGACTGGAGAAACTGCATCACATGACAAAATCCCTGCCCTATGAACTGTATATACAGCTCGTCGATTTCAAAGATAACGTTCGCCACGCACTTTATGATAATTTTCTTATAGGCAACGAAAATGAGCAGTACATGCTTAAATCACTGGGCACATATTCGGGAAATGCTGGAAATGCCTTGGCATACAATCTGCACGACAGTTTTACAACTTATGATCGGGATCATGATGGTTGGACAGCCGGTAACTGTGCCGATTGGTATGAAAGTGGTTGGTGGTACAACTTATATGGAAATAGGTAAGTTAACCAATAATTAATTTTAGCGGCAACTAATAAACATTAATATATTATATGCCTTTTCAGCAACCTCAACGGCAGATACTTTGGCCGCGAAGTGTATAGTCAGAACAGCATTTGGTGGTATAACTGGAAAGGCTATTACTCACTAAAATCTGTGAAAATGCTAATCAGGCCCAAGTACACATTAATTTGAACAAAGAGTATCGAATAGCTTTGTAGCTATAATTTGTTGGTAGACTTAAACCAAAAACTGTTATATTGTCACATTATTAAAATATGCATGCACTGTAATTGTCGATGAACGGATTAAGCTTTATTTGGTTTGAATTTGAATATCAAAGATCATTTTGTTGGCATTTCTACTATTGAACAAGGTGGAAATTCCTCGATTTTCTTTTCTGTTTTGCGTTTGCTGCTATTCATCTGTTTTACAAGTTATTATCGGAATCATGATATTTGGAGAGCCGATAAAAGTGCCATTTTTTATGAAAGTAGTTGGTGGCACAACTTTTATAGAAATATGTAAGTTAACCAATAATTAATTATAGCTGTAACAAATTAACGTTAATATATTATATGCCTTTTCAGCAAAGTCAAAGGCAAATACTTTGCCCGCCAAGTGTATATTCAGAAAAGCATTTGGTGGTATAATTGGAAGGGCTATAGACTAAAATCTGTTCAGGTTATGATACGACCAAAATATTCATCAATTTAAGTTAATTATATTTTTAAGAACATCGAATTTCAATAACACATAATGCAAATAATTGTGCATACCTGGCGTTGCTTATTCGACTGGGTTATTTTTCGTTTTTACCGAATTTGTTTTTATAAGTCAAATAGACAAACATACAAAATGTGTATATTGAATCTGGATGGAGCTTAAGCCATCAAAATTTGTTGAATAGTTATCAATGAAATATTTTCGTACTCTTTTTGACACACTCCTTGGCATAGAAAACTTATCTTAAATATTTTATGTCAAGTCGCCCGCTTTGCATAATCCATAATTTTCCCATTGCCACTTGTTTTTTACACACAAATGCACACAGATGGGAATCATTGCGCAGCTTCAACTTTACTAACCCTTTTCAAGCGGGTGTTCGTACCCAGAACTCACATCTTGCCGCTAAGGAAATTACGCAAATTTTGAGGCCAAATTGAAAAGATCTTTTGCATATTTGCAGGTCTTTTCTCTGTTTCTTTTTCTAGTGTTTCTAGTGGTTTTGACTAGGGGTCGTCGCTGACGCGTGCACCACTTATTGTGGTTTATGTTTTACTATGCTTTATTTTATGTTCATCTTATGGGTCGCTTGGTTCCCTGATTGCCACCATTTCGATACTTGGCTGCGCAAATTGAAAGTTTTCTCAATTTTGTGTTGGGAAATGCACTTGCATTGTATATGTATATTTATTTGTGGTTACTCGTCCTTTGCATTTTTTGCAAGCGAACTGCAAAATGTATAAACTATTTCGATTTAGTTTGCTTTTTGCCTCTTCTCACCTTTAATCCGCTTCTGTTGCAAATTGCTTTAAAGTGCAAAGTTGTTGAGTCAGGCAATGAATTTGAGAATTCAATTGGTTCACTCTTTGCTGCTGTAATTGGACCCAAATGTACTTTCGATACATGCAATTTACAACAAGCATTTAAGTTTACTTAAGCCGACATAAAACATCGAAACTAAAGTTGAAACGTGCCAATTGCCAAACGTTTTTTATTAAGTCGCATGACGGCACTTCCTTCCAATAATAATGCGATTAAATTACAGACAGCCAAATGCCACTAGACGCAAATAATCGTCAATAACTAGATGATTGATAAGGTTGCAAAACAAAAAAAAATAAGAAATTTAGAAAATAAACCACTAACAAGATACAGGCACACACTATTGAATACCCTTGCAGACCAAAATTAACCTACTCACAAATTAATTTTATTTTAAGGTTAAAAATTTTTTGATGTTTGGAGGTGCTTCCTACTAGTAGGTAGTGTAGAAAAATGCTGATCGATATAATAAAAGTTTCACAAAAGCAACTTATCATATACTGACGAATTTCGAATTGGAATCAAATATAAATAAAACTGGTCGAGAGGTCAAACTTATGTAAGTCAATCAAGCCTGACTGCAGAAAAAGGCGCCACGTGAATGAACCTTTTGGTCAGTGAACTTCCGTAAACAATGCCACCAACTGTTCGCCTTCAACCTCTTCCTATATGGCGTTGCGTCATTTGTGTGTTTGTTTCGGTCTTCTGCGTTCTTTGGCATAAACATGCTTAAAATATGTTGGTCATATAAATGGTTAACGCCATGCTTCCAGGCTGTCCAATAATACCAAAGCTAACCAGGATTATGTACGACAAAAGGAAATAACTTACTAGCACATGGGCATGGCGAAGTTCGCCTACATTGTACTTGTTCTTCACCCGACCAAGTTATCAATAACATAAAGGCGTAAATTAGACAAAATACTCGCTCAGTTGATGCTTCAAGTGGCCCTCAATTGAGTTGATTAAATGAAATGGAAGAATGTATTATAATTGCCCTCGACTTAAAGTAGAAATGCGTCACTTAAAGCTGATGTTGGCAAAATAAAAACCAGGAAGGAAAGTTACTATGTGGTAATCTTGGGCTCAAATTTCAACATATTCAGATACCATCTTAATTTCCCACACACGCATTTACAGACAAACAAACACACCAACACACTCGCAGAGGGACATCTGCAAGTCATTGACCTATTGGAAAAGGAAAAAAATTCGGTCAGCTCTTTAATATTCTTTGGGCGCCATGTGATGACATCCACATTCACAATCCCTTTCTGTCCCTGTTTTTATATGTTTCCCTCTTTCCGTCACTCGTTCGTTTTATCTGTAGTCTTTATTATGCTCAGGGTATATTTAATGTTGTTTAAGGCAATATAAATATAATTGGCCATCAATTCGTTTATATTTAATAAACTACCAAATTTAGCTTCATGTTTAATTTTAATGTTTATTTGTATAATGAATGCCGCAATCTAACCCTGTATTTATTTATTGTCAACTAGGAACAGTAAAAACAAATTTAGGCCGAATGAAAATAAAGTTAAAATTATTAAATTTTCAGAAAAATATATAACTATATAAACTTTAACCTGAAAGTAAATAAACAAAAGATAATGTTCTTTGAAAATAAACTAGAAAATAAGAGGTTCAAAATGTGGATTGAGAAAAACCGAGAAACCCAATAATAAAAATTAAATTATGTTTTATTTCTTATGGCAAATTTTATAATATTTTTATTATTTGTTTTTTAGTTGTGACATTTTTATAAAATGTTTCTTTATAATATATTTTTGTTTCTAAAACTGTCTGTAGCATCCAAAAAAAAAAGAAGATAGTATTGAATATCGGATATACAAAATAATAACTTTAGCGACTCAGAGTCGTTAAAGATCTGTCATGCTAGTAAATAAAAAACATGTTGTCCCACTTATAATATTTGTTTTCCTTTTAATATTATTTTTTTTGGCTCATACACTTGCTGGCTGGTCGAGTCCGAAAATATATCAGGCACGCGCAGGACCACGGACTAAAAATCCAGGACAAACAGAAAACATTAATTAAGTTGACCACACTGGCGTACTAGTACTCAAACACACAAATACACACAAGACAATACTCTCAAACATTCACACTTGAGCATACTTTTTGTATGGAGAGGCTTCACACCTAGGCGTAAAAGCAACAATGACAACAATTTGGGGCCCATTGGTACAAACGCGCTCACCGTTCCTGTGTGTAATTTGAGTTTGTGCCGTTTGCCATTGTTTGTGTGGCCCTAGTTATTAATACTTGGCTCCAAAATTGGCAGTAAGTATCTTCACGTTTTGTTTTTGTGTGTTATCTTTCTGCTACTCAAATGATGAGCATTTCATTTGCTGACCATAATTTGTCGTTTCCACGCGCAACTTGGCACGTGTTTTCTTTGAGAGGTCTTTTTAATAACAAGCAAAACAAAGTTTAAACAACAATTTTCCGGGTACTGCGCGGGTATCGATGAATGAATGCCCTTGATGGTAAGTGTTCAAGGTAAAGAAAAGTTATTTAATATTGAATTAAATTTAAGTATGGAACATTGCAACATAAGTTATTCATAATTTATTCCGAAATAATTTTGTGAAATTTACTTTCGCTCTGTATTCTGGTAGTTTTAATGAGCTTCGTTTTCGTAACAATTGAGTGGCTTCACTTATTAATGCTTTGTGTAGACCATTTGTAGAGCTTTTTAAATTAATTGTATTTGTGTGATATAAATAAGTTATCGATTAACGATAGTTGAAATCTTGTCTTGATTGAGTTAAGGCAAGATTAAAAACTTTTACATTAATTTATGTTATTTTAAAAACATTTATAAGCACTTTGCTTCATTTATTTGTGTTCGTGTTTTGGCAGTTAATTAATTAAGCAAGTTTAAATTAATTTAAATTCTTGCAACTCTGTGTGTTTGTCAACGAAGTAAACTTTTTTCTTCATGTTTCCATATGCCCACCTCGTTTAGAATCCCAGCGAATAAGCTGCGAATTGCTCAAAAGAGAACTCAAAGGTTTCGTCAGAATTTGAAAAAGTGAAAGTGAAAGGGAGACTGAGAACTCATTCTTTCGATATTTGTATATAAAAAAGGAGACCCCAAATCATTTCTGCATCATGAGTAGCAAAAAATACAAAAAGCCCACAAGCCAAGAAAAATATGCAAAAATAAATAAAAATGGACGAAGGCAACACGTCAGCAAAAGAAGGATGAGCCTCGGACAACAGCACACTCTTTCCGGCTTGGCCATTAGTCACTATTGACACATTCTTTCCGCCTATTTCTAGCCAGCTCAACCAAACTGCCAGTCAGTCAGCGAGCCAGTTATATTCATGTTTTGTCTTCGTCGCTGAGAGAGGGTTTTCGGCAGTTGACGATGTCGTGCTGCTTCTAAGTGATTTTTCCGCATCCCCCCATACTATTAACATTTTTTTTTCTCCTGTACAAGTTTTTCTACATTCTCTTTATATACAATCAGAAAGTGACATGCGAAATTTTATGGTGACTCTAATTTTGTTGTCCAAGTAAAAAACTGGCACAAAAGAGCTTAACATTGTTCTTAACTCAAAGTAAATTATCCCATATACATTTATATATACATAAATCTAAACTGTGATGAACTTATATCTTTCATTTTTAATTTTATCATTCTTTTTCTCAGTCGGTATTGATTGAAAAGTTTAAACGATTTACTTCACAAGCCCCATCAAATGTAAAGAAAGAAAAATAAATTCTTAGAAAAACACGAAATGTTTGTTTTTTGTTTTCATTGTGACTGGGAGATAACAGATACAAGCGAAATATCCTCTTTATTTGCCAAGCAACACACAAGTTGAGATGAGATAAAAACAAGAAAAATCAAGGCCTTTTGGTGTTTTTTTGAGAGGTATGTTATGGTAATTAAAATCATTCACTCAAACTAACAAATTCGGGTCTTTAATATACATAGTTTAATATAAATAATAAATAATATATCGACATCAAATTAAAGGATTTCGTAAGACCTTTTCATAACTTTATTTCCCTGATTGTTATTTCTTCTTGTGTCTGTTATATACATTTTTAATATACCCTTTATATCAATTTGTTGCGTTCAAAATACTCAGAGAAATCGACGCAACTGCTGTGAAGGTTTCTTCGTTTTCAAGCGATTAAAACTTAATTACTTTTGGCTTAGTTACACCAACAACAGCAATTGGTAAATAGTTGTTATGTCAGATTTCGACACTAGATTTGAACTGGCCAAACAGTACAGCCAAGCACTTAACTATTTTAATATCAAGTTACATTTGCCATAGCTGATTCAACTTTAATGCAACCCTCTGAGTGCAGGCTGGGCCCACCCTTAATGGAAATTCCTGTTTAAACAACCAATTCCCAAATAGTTACACAATTGTGTGTCCATTTAAATCGAGTGTAAATGTTTATTTAATCGTGCAGACCCAAAGCGAACCAGCTACAAAGTTTATTGTGAACTCAATTAAAGCAACGACTCGTCGGATAGTTGGGTTGGTTGGTTGGTTTAGTTGGGTTAGCTGGTTGGCTGGGTTGGATGGGTTTTTTGGGACCTGGTCACAGAACAAATACGAATGCCAAATAGCACAGCAAAAGGCAGTGCAGCAAAATGTTGCCGATTCCTGTTACAGAGTCAACTAAAACAACGGATACAAAAGAAGCCGCTAAGCAAACAACAACATAAACATCAACAATAACAACAACAACAAGAAAATAAATAGAAAGAAATGCCAGCAAGTTGCACAGTTGTTCAGCTGTTAAGTTGTTCACATTGTTGGCCTGTAAGTTGGCCGAGATACAAGACTACTAAAACTAAGAAACGGTAAAAAGTATAAGCTAAAAGGCAGCAATTGGACGGCACTAGAGCGTGTCCTGGCAACTTAGCAAAGAAAATTGCAACGAGGGGCAGCTTTGCTAAAATCACAGCGGACGGCTCTCGAAAAAAAGCCTCTTAAGACATCTGGCTCTGGCTCCGGCTCACGTTGATTTGACGCCCTTCTATAAAGTGAAACAAAAATATTTAGCATAATTAAATGTAACTTGAAATGCCAAAATAATAATTAAGGTGACAGCATAATGAGTTCACCCACCAAGCTGTCTTACACTTTCCATCTCCTAATCCTCGACGCAGCAGGCCACGCTTAATTTAAATTGATTGAAGCCAGTCCAGAGAGAGGGAAAACGAGAGACGTGCAATTAATTGAATACGCAAATCGTGTAAGGGGTTTGTCGCGAATCCTTCAGACGAATGATGCCGAAGTGTTGAAATATAATAACCTCAAGGATATGAAAATAGTTTGCAGACACAATATTAGCACTTAAGTTAAGAGTTCTATAGATCTAAAGCTTAACTGGTTGCACTTAAATTCCCTGAACTATATATGCTACCGAAATACTCAAAGCCTGCGAGTGACTTCTAGACGATATCCCAATTTTTTGAGTTATTTTCTTTTGGCATAGCCACAACAACATATTTTAATTAACTTTAGATTCAAATGCATTGGATACATTTTGAAGAAAAAACTTAAATGCGATGTGTGTATGCATGTTTCTAAAGTATACAACAAGATAGATAATTGACAGGGTTTCTCTTCAGATAAAATTAGCGGCTTTTGGCTTTGGTAATGGTTCAACTACTTCTTTTAGCTTTGAAAAGTTATGAAGCTAAGCATATGGCAAAAACAAAAACCCCCGTTTCCTTCCATCGATATGCCTTGTTCATAATGCAAAATCTCATTAAATACCATTATAAATCAATAAAAACACCCTAAACTAAACACACAAAACAGAATATGAGGTTATGTAGCTCGCCTTAAAAATACCCACACATTATTTGCGATGAACGGATCTTAATGATGAAATAAGTTTTAAAATGAATTTTGGTATAAACTTAATAACATATAGTAAACTCATATCATAATATATTTAAAATACACATTTACAAATAAATAATTTTTAGGCAAACTTGTTTTCAATTCGTGTGCCTTTGAAGGGTGTTCTACGTTTCCAGATATGAATTGTGCAAAATCCACTTACCCAAGCGTTATTACAACAGTGCTTGTGGCGACATCCCTGCGGTTTGCGTTAGGGAGTCAGCATTAGGAAGTCAAAAACCGTTTGCAACTGAAAGCTGCAAATTATAAATGGAAATAAATAGTCAAATGAAAAGTGAATGCAAATACATATTAATGTTCAAACGGGAAAAATCACTTCTCATTATTCCCTGATCTTATGAAATTGGTATGAAGGGTGTAATGGTGTTGCACAAAAGAACGTAACAAACAGAAGGTAAGGGAGCATCTCTGACCATATAAAGTATATATTTTCTTGGTCAGCATCAGCAGCCATGCCAGTCTATCTCAGAGACTGTAAGTGCACTAAACTTAAAACTTATAATATAAACTCTTTTAGACAAAAGTCAGTGTCAGTCTCTTTCTTACTATAGTACAATGGTATCGATACCATTAGAGACTCGACATTTAAAACTTGAAAACTCTATACAAACTTTGGACAAAATAAAAACATCTGAAAATTGTTCATCAAAATCGGTTGAAAAAAACCGGATACATGCTGTAGAAGCGACATGGCCAAACGCGTAAGCTCAAGGCCTCGAGCTTTCTTGAGCCTTTTTAATTGCCTGACATAGACTTTGTACAATTATTTATATCACTTGATGTTTGGCGGAAAACGTACAGAAACTTTGCCTTGGATGCCACTTGTATGCACTTGTCAAGCCGCAAAATCATTTCGAGAAGTTGTCGGGAGTAAAAGATTATGGGAACACACACACACACAGACAAACACTTTCAATGAATTTACCGCTTCATTCATCTAATTCACACCAAGGCAAATGGTAAGGACGAATAATTGGCAGACAAGCCAATTTGTGGTCTCGGCTTTGAAACTTTGACATCTTCGTTTCGTCGTCGTCGGTACTTCACTTTTGAATGTCGGCAACCTTAACTCATTAAAAGTGAAGAGTCATAAGAAAATTTGCGTCCACGATCTGCACGCAGCACATTTTGTGTCAGTAAAGAGAAAGGTTGAAGCATCTATTCAAATTTTGAATCTGGAATAGAAAATGCAATTAAAATGGCGACTAAAAGTGTGCTGCAACCTTTTTCGAAGCTTATGCTAATGCATAAATTAGCTGCCAGCACAACAATTAAAAAAGTTGCATTCTCAGATTCAGCATTAATTTATTGCTTGCCAACTTAATCATTTGTTAACACAACAAACTTCAGACCGTTATTATGGAAGCTAGAAAGGTACAGTTTGTAGGCAATCAACAATGTTACGTACATAACAGTTGCTTTGTATTCCGGATTCAAAAAGACATTTGTAAACCTTAATTGCCATGATGATGACAAGTCTAAGTCAACCCATTTTCCAATCCCTTTTCGTATATTGATGTCACTTTTTCTGTTTTTAACCTGAACCCATGGGTACAAAAGGTTTAATTGGTTTTGTGAAAATATATGTAACAGGCAGTAGAAAGCGTATCCGACCCTGTATAGTATATCAATTTGGTCATGTCCGTCTGTTTGTCTAGATGTATGAACGCTTTGATATTAGAGAGAATAGGAGTTAGAGATTAGGCATATAAAAAAAAAAAAATTGGCACGCCCACTTTTTACGGAGTAACAGACGATCATCGAGAATATCATGTGTTTTATGTTCATAGAGTAGAAGGTCAAAAAGCACCACAGCAACGCGAAACTCAGTCTACTGTGCAGAGTATCTCAAACTTAAGCTTTATTGACTGCACATTTTTTATTTGCTTAAATGTAGGGATAACGAGACTGGCTAATGAAAATGCAGCATTATATTTAATTTTCTTACGCTTATGTCTGTTGTCCATTTGATGCCTCTGACGTCGCATGGGATTACGTAGATAAAAAAGGGGAAACTTTCATTAACCAGCTTAACAGTTAATGACTGACTGCAAAAATGACTGGTAAGATGGCAACATAGAGCTTATGTTGAATTGCAATACCCTGCATCTTTTACAGAATTTTTTGGGAACAAAAATTTGTTTTTTTGCGATTTAAGGATAAATATATAAATAAAGTAAATTTATTTAAGCATTCCATATTTGTTAATAGCTGCATATGTATTTTCATTCAAGTTTATTTTACTGTGTAATGCTTTCTTTTGGTTTAAGTTGTTCGACCCGTCCAGATCGGAGTCCAATTGAAAACGCATATATCTTCCAAAGTTTTTAAACAAGAGCCACCAAAAAAGGTGCCAGGACAGGTGATGGTAATCCTCAAAAAACGGCATAAAAATTTTTGAGGCAACTTCCACTCCTGTGAAAGCAGCGCCCACACCTGCCTTCCCTGAACTCCACCGTACTCCTTAGCACCGGTTTTTATACTCGTGTTAGAGTATTCCACAGTCGGTTGCGTCTCACAGCAACGTTTTCACTTGTTAATTAATTAAATAACTGCGCGTAAGAATAATAAGTAACAAGAACTTACAATCTTTTGAAGTAGCATGTACGTCATTGAAGACCGAAAGAGTACATCCGCGGATAAATCAATAAAGCTTTATTAAAAGGGACAGCTAGACAGAAATTGTTTTGTTAACTTCGCTTTTAAAGGTGAACAAGGAGCAATAATGTGTCAGAGTTGAATACAAAACATTTATTTATCTATTTCACAACTCTAATAAACTAAAAACGAGCTAAAACTTAGTGGTTTAGTTATAATAATAATTTAACTTATATTTTTATGCTCTAATCCCGAAGGTAAAGAGTATATTAGTTTTGTGCAATGTCCGTCATGGTGTCTGTCAATCTGTCTTTCCATTTGTATGATCGCAACATTTTTTTGACACCGGTATGGCTAAAAACATCAAACTCTGCGACCGGAACAGATAAAGTGTTAATATTGGTTTGCTGCCACAGTTTTTAAGCTGGTGATATGTCCCAAAAATGTGCATCAAAATATTTGCAAGCAGACCCCTTAACACTCGCTTTTATACCGGTATCAGAGCATTCAGCAGTCAGTTGCGTCCCAATGCAAATTTTTCACCTATTTACATTTTTTATGCTAACTACGAGCTATAGGTAAGTGTGGGTGATAATATTATTCGCAACGACAACAATTCCTTACTTTTATTTTATGTTAATCTACTCAAGGCGCACTTTGTTATAAATTAAGTTTGGCGTTTTGGTAGGCAACGTTTGGGACCTGCCGCTTGGAATTCAATTAATTACGGCACCTGGGCGGTTCTTGCCGATTTATTTCGGCACGTGGGGTGTCTGGGGGCAGTTCGAAATGGTTGTTGCCATCACAGTAGTAACACGTAAACAACGCCACGCAGTATGGCAGTTAATTGAGTTGCGTTGAGCGAAAAATAATCCATACCACAGTATTTTATGTAGTTATAAAGCACGCAACTAAATGTTGTCCTAATTACCAGTCTATTTGAAACAGCTATGCAAACACACTGGGCACCCAAATGAATTCAAAGCACTTAAACTGACCTCTAACCCCGACTGTTAAGTTCTCCTTGTTCCTTGCCTTGAACCCGGCTCAAGGACCCATTCGCAGTCTTGACAGCTTAGTTTACATGCTCTACTAATTAAAACGCAGCACTGGCTGTGCCTTTATCTGCGTATTAATCTCAGTTTAGGGCATAGACCGAGCCGCGACACAAAGCAGAAAGCCTTGAGTTTTGCTTTTTTGAGTGTCTTACTTTTGAAATCAGTTTTTCATTGTTACTTCTCCATTTTACTTGTATTGCTCAATATACCCTACCAAGGGATAGCTGCCTGTTTTGCCAAAAAATAAAACAACTTAAGACTTTTCAACTCTGATCTTTAATTGTAGTATTTTCACTTTTCCTACAATAAGCCATAGGAACAAATTCTTCACTTATGTTAAGTTGACAAATGTTACATGAGCATAAATATAAGCTTATATGTAGATGGATTTATGTTTGGTTGTTTTATTAATTTTATCCAAATATATGAGATATATTTTTTATACATACATACATATAAGTATACTATTATTAATATTAATGTTCCGGAATTTGAAACGTTAACAGTGGGGTTAATTTCATTAGAAAAGATTGTTATATAAAAGTTAGGATTGAATTAAATTTTTTTTGTAGTTACTGCCTTAATTTGCAAGTTTCTTTGGATCTTTCAACACTAGGATTATTTTAAATAAATAAATAAAATAAAATATTGCTGTAAGGGTATTCATTTTTTTAACATTTCACTGATGACAGAGCTAACTTACATTATATGTATATTTGTTTGACATAAAACAAATTCTTGGGCATTTGTTTATTGTTGTGGATTTTTCGGCTCTTTTGTCTAGTAATTCAACTTGACACGAAATATTATTAATTGGTCTAGACGAGAACAAGGCAGGCATGAAATCCAATGCCAAGCTATTTAATAGCGGGCAGATACCTTACACTATTTTCAAACGGAGGGCTACAACAAATTGGATAAAATTCGCATTACTATTCGATTTAACAATCACTTAATAAAATTATTTTAAAGCTTGAAGCATATTCTGCATACACATTATTTAATTCAAATAAAAATTGTGAGAAATAAGCTGAAAACGTAAAACGTTATTTCGGAATTAAATAAACATCAAACACCACATGTATGTATGTAAATCTCACACTCAGAGTAAAGTG
This sequence comes from Scaptomyza graminum, assembly GCA_018901835.1. NCBI lineage: Eukaryota > Metazoa > Arthropoda > Insecta > Diptera > Drosophilidae > Scaptomyza > Scaptomyza graminum. The sequence continues at coordinate 2,367,030 of JAEIFL010000314.1, forward strand.
CTTAATAATCGAGGCCAAAAACTTCTTGATCTGGGCCAAAGCACTTGCTCTTATCTGAGAGACCTTATGGCACTTTAAACAAGTTTCACGTGCTGCGACTCTGACAGGAGTACACAGGACAGATGTCGGCTTGTATGCCAGGACTGTAGATTGCATCAGCTCTACAGCTGCTTCTTGCACCTCAAACTGACTGACATGTGAAGTACCAACTATTTCTCTCACTTTTCTTGCATTGAGCAAATCCTCTCAGTTACACTTATATACCGCAATTTTTTTTAGTTTGTGGAAGTGCTTCTGTTTGGTTTTCAAGATGTTGGTTCTTAAAATCAATTAAATATTTTATTTTATTTTACTCAATGTCAAATAACGAGCATACATTAAATTTATATTTGTATATAAATTTATATACAAATATAAACTTAAGTCGCTATTCAATGAATTTGCACGAAGATGTTTTCATATTTATGAATATATCTCGTGCTACGCAGTAAAATATTAACCATTTATTTACAACTTATATCAACTTATCAGCTGCTTCGAAGACAACTTAAATGACACACTTCATATTGTAATATAAATTTTGTAATTAGCAAAGAGCTTTTTGTAATGCACTTCGCATCATTGTGTCTATCAGATTTTAGTTCGTTGATTAAATCGCGTCACATCTCTAGCACAAACCGCCGAACGAATCAAGTTTGGCGACTTGTTAATTAATTACCAGACTCTGCATTTTGGCTAAAGTTTTAATATGGCTTATTAATATTGCAACTGCCGCAATGTTTGCCTGGCAACAAGACAAAGAACGCCAACTGAACCACCGTATAGTAGTATAAGCACATATGCAATTACCATTATGTAGACAACTTGGAAACATGATGTTTGACTAGTCAAAAGTGTACTTGTCCCAGGAAACAACTCGCTCTCGATGACGATGACGATGGGAAGACATCGTAGGGTAATCAGTTGACTTAGCAAACTACGGCAGTAAAGTTGAAAATATGGTAAGTTATTGGGGATTGTGTCTAAAGTTTTAATAGAGTACTAGTAAAAGTGGCGTACTTGAGAGTGAAGCAACATTTTTAAAGACGACTTACACACACACAAACTCATGCAATTAACATGTCACTTGTCATGTCATTGATCGAATTTGATGCTACACTAGTTACACATCACTCGATACCCAATTAGGTGCAATTTGATAGCCTTTGCACACCCACAACAATCCGATTCAGCAGTCAAGCAAGCATAGCCTATGAATATTCATATGCCTGTGTTGCTCCATGCTATGGAAGCACCTCACGACCCGCCTTATTATTGTCGCCAATAAACACAATATTGCGCTAGCTATTCTCGAATTCATCCTCATGTATACTACATACGACCCCATTCTCGGGCTGCGCCATTCCGCCGTCATTTTCGTTCTGGTCGTATCTTGGCTGAGTTTCACGCATATATGAGCACACAAATGATCTCACTCATCGGCAGTCAACGCAAACAAAGCGCTCAGCGAGGCATTTATAAAATACATCCTTAAATATACTTAAACTTACTTATACATATGAATACAAACCAGAGTATTGTGTGAAATGCATGGAAAATTACAACAGAAGTATTCGGTTGTATGGTCGGTGGTACAAATTCATCTCTTGAATATTCATGGTCGTAAGAATTCCAATTGAATTCTGGAGTGGAAATCAAACACATCCTAAAACTCAATTTAATTATATTCATTTATTTATAAGTTAGTGAGATTCAAATTATAATAAATTATTTCAAATTCAGGCCCTTCCATATGCAAAAATGCTTATTTTGAATAAGTAAAATGTGATTAAAATGGAAAAGAAGCATGTGAAATGTTTAGGCAACCAGTTATATCTATGGCTGGTTAACTACAAAAAAATATAACAATGTTTTTCTTATATTTAGAACGGATTATTCAAGACTGCCAATCTTGCTTTAAGAACGAAATGGTCTCAAAATTGTTTTCAATATTATGGACTTTTGTTCTTAGTTTAACAAATTGTTATTATATTTCGATCAGTCAGTCAGTCACTAACATTACATTAGGGGTTTTCACACGTAAGTTGTTATTCGTTATTCGTTAAATTTGTTAAAGCTTGCCAACTGTGAAGACTCCTCTTTTCAGTTGTTAATCGTTAAGTTAAGTTAAAATATTTTCAACACTGCTTATGTCAGTTGTTAATCGTTAAAATATTTTCAACACAGCTGACATTGCCTTTTATTTCATTTCATTTCATTCATTTTCATTTTTTACCGAATAACAAGTAGTTTGTCGGGGTTGCCAGCTCGTTAAAGTGTTATTCGTTAAGCCGGCATTCTGTTAAATTTACAAAAACAAAATACATGTAAAACTTTAACGATTAACGAATAACGAATAACAACGTTGCGTGTGAAGACCCCTATTGGTCGTTAATCCAAGTACAGTTTAACCTACTTTAAAAAACGGTTTACATTTATTTTAAATTCATTAATTGTTAATAAAGCTAATAATTTAAATATTAAAATTTTATTTATTTTAGTGCATGTCTTTTTTTTTATAAGTTTATGTGTATTGTAAAAGGGAAAGTCTGTCCATTCTTAAACTTCCATCATATCTGTAAGTTTATGTATTTGAAACTAAGTAACCTTCCATTGTATCCCATTCCAATCGCACCTGACTACATTCGTTGGCGCTAGTTTTTGAGCATTATCAAGTGTCGTTGGCAACATTTCGCCTGTCAGCCACACAGGCATGATAAATGGATTTCATGCTTCTGCGCGCTTCTTTTCAAGAAAGATACAACGTTACTCGTACTCGTTTAACTTTAGCTTCAGTTAGCTCAGTTGGTTGTGTTTCAAACTTTCGCGCATCTTGCAATCGATAAAATTGATATTATGCATGTACCATATTTGACATGTTCATTACATATTCATGTACTTAGCATATGCATTCATCTACTTGCAATTCAAAAATGCATTAAGTGAGGATGGGTTTTGAATTTAATTGCTTATCACTAACTACACTTGTAGCGATTTGCTAATTTTTATTGCTCTCAACTACATATTTGATTTATAAATGTTTGACAATATTAATCGAACATTCGCTTGTTGATAAATGCTGCAAGTATTTACGTACATAAATACATATTAATTCAATGCAAAACTGTATTTGTTTTGTGGCACTCATCCATACAAAGTGCTAACGGTAAATTAAATATTAAACAAAGCGTTAAGCAATTAATTTACTTAAACGAATTGCCAGCAACAATATAATATTACTGCAAATATTTGCATTTTTGCGCAATTCTATAAGCACGGTAAGTGCAAAAGCAAAAGCAAAAAATTAATATTTCCATTTCTTTAAATCAGATTTACTGTGGTGGAGGCAAAGCTTTTAGCAAAATGTCTGAGTGAGTGTGTGCGTTTGTGTGCGTCAATAGGAGCATAACATGTATCTATGAGACACATTTTGAACAAGGCCTAACATGATACTGCCATTAAATTGATTGAGCCACAAAACCAAACCGAAAATACACATGCCAGCTAAAATATATCAAGTAAACGGATTAAGTATCCAAATTTCAGGCAAACAATTCAAAAGTTACAATAAAAATTGGATACCCTTTCAAAGAAAGTTTTATCTTATACACAGTAAAAATTATGTTTTTTAGCTTCAAACATGATTAGGAAAAATACTTGGGGTAACAAAATATTCACCATTTCCAATACGTTAGTAAAAACAGACTTCTTAAAAAAGTGTATAATTGCAAGCCCTTGAGAGAATATCGTAATCAATTTAAGCATTGCAAACATAAGCAGAGTTCTCAGCTGGCCGGGCAAGGTCGGGATGTTTGATTTGTGCTGACAGCGCTCAGTGGAAAAAGTGCAGGGGAACTTGGTTTGTATGCGTGTGTGTGACAATGAGTGTGTGTGTGCAAACTTTAGCAATTCAACTGTCAACTTTTTCTCGCAAGCAAAAGTTCGTCAGGTTGACGCGTGTGTGGCGGACAAATATTTGCGTACAAAAATTATATTCGTCGCTTAACACAGAAAAATGTCATTGGTTATGCAGATAAGGTAAAGAATAGATAGACCCATGGGTAGAGCAAGGGCAACTTGCGCTGATGCTCAGTGACAGCAATCAACGCCACTTTACATACTCAAGTAAAGCACAAAAAATTATTCCGACGTTCTACCATTTAATCAGCTTTGCACAAAGCACTCGCGATATCAACGATCTTTTCAGTTTAAAATAATTGTAATCAAGAAATATTTAATACGCATAATTATTTAACAGAATCAGCTAATTCATGCAAATCAGAATACATAATATTCAACAACACTGCAGAAATTAGATCGGTTCAACTAGCGCATAAATGCACTCCAATTGTAATACAAATGCATTCATATAGTCAGATGTAATTACGCATACGCCAAGCGTGCCCAGCTCTGCTGAATGACACTTGAACTGAACGATGAATTCTGTCTGGCCGCTCCCCTTATTCCTTTCGATTGATAGCCACGACATTGACAATATCATTATTAGATACGTTTACATTAGATATGCATACAGACTAATGCATGTCGCTATCGTTATGGCTATTATTGACAACCCAACACCACCAAGCCACCGAGTGATAAGCTGCAAGATGGCAAAGCATTGTAGAGTAAATTATAAAATGACGTCGTCATCGTGAACAATGTCAACTGCGACTGCGACTTCGACGTTCAAGTCGCGATGCCTCCGTTCGCTTGGCAAGCTTGGTACAATTTATGTTTCGTTTGCATTGGTGACTTTGTTACTACAGCACATGCCATAAACTATGAATGGAGGGAGAGGTAATGTGGGATTGCTGTGGCCACTAGAACATGGGCGCAGCGATTTGTCAAGCTTCTTGCTCCAAGCTGAACCCAAATAGCTGTCACAATAATTGTCACTATTCCGATAGCTTTGTCGTTCTACAAACATGAAGTCTTAATTATTTAATGGTTTTATTGCATGGTGAAAAAGCTATGTAAAATGATAACTCAAACTTGATTTTTAAATTCAAGCTTGCAGTTGATTAGTTTGCACCAAGCAATAACTAATAAATAATAATTGAAAATAAATATTTAAATAAATATTATCACCGTTTGTTTTAAATATATTAACACATTTATTACTATTTATTTAATTTTTTTCAAATTAATTGTTTGTTGTTTCGTATATTATTTTCACAGCTTATCAAAAAATGCGCATCAAAAATAAAATAAGAACATGCTTATAAATCATTGAGATAGCCATAGCTTACTTTTACATACACATATTTATTTTGTATTGTATTTATACGATTATACATGAAACACAGTCTCGCAAGCGATTTGTGCATCAACGATTGCATTAAAGCTTAAATTTTAATCACTTTAATTAAGTTTCCAACCATTTCTTTTTATAGAATTCAAACCTTGAAACTTGTTGGAGTAGCTTAATTTAAGCTTTATTTTATTTAAACGTGTAAGAACAGTAACAAATAAATATATGTGATATTCATTTAAGCACATGTTACTAGTCCATAACAAATTTAAATCGTTTTTTTCTAGTCCTAAATTGTAATTTTCCTAGCGTGAAATATTCTTCTTTGTGTTTTGTTCGATAAATAAAAATATCTACTTACATAAACTGTGGACACGCCTATAGCTTTGAAATAATTGATAATTTATGGTTGAAAATTGCAATTTTTCTTTTGTTACTTAGTACATGAGCGGTGGATAAAACTTACGAGGAAAGAGCCTGGAGAACCTTAATCAAATTGGCAATAGGCTGAGTTCGGCTGCTTTTGCGATTTAAACGTGCTCGCTGGCGCTGAGCGTATTGGCAGCTGATGAGAATGAGGATGACTCGTCGCTAGTCCTGAAAGCGCCGAACATCCTCCTAATAGTTAATGGGTATTATAAACAGTTAAACTATTGAAATGTCACCTTGGCACGTATGCAGTCTTTTTTTTAAATTTTTTTAAAGTCACTCCTAACATAATTTCTTAGATATATTTAACAAGTTATTGAATGTCAAAAGTTTTGTTATGATCAAAATATATTGAATTTTTTAAACCGGTTACACAGCTCGTTTCTAAGCGTGAAAACCCCAAATTTGTAGTGAAATCGTAGATTACGAGGCGGGATTTCAAGCTTAGCTAATGCATCTTACACAAAACAGTCTAAATTTAAACAGACTTTGATAAGGTTGTCATCAAAACAGCAAAACAACTTCAACTCAAGCAACAAAATAAAAATGAATATAATATATACTACGTTGATCTATATTCTCTTTGCTTGGGGGCTGTGCGGCGAGGCTCGCGTCCATCTGAATGTTAACTTAACTCATCCGCTCGGCGAGGTTCATGGCAACAAATTCTATTACTTTGGCTATGGCAGCAACATGTTGGCCCAAAGAATACACATTCAGAACCCAACCGCTAAGCGAGTGGGTCCCGCTCTGCTAGATGATTACCGCCTTGATTTTGCCAAGATATCCTCAAACAGATGGGATGGAGCTGTGGCAACTATTGTGCCGACACCTGGCAGTCTTGCTTGGGGCACACTGTGGGAGATAGATCTGTCCAACTTGGCAGACATAGACAAGTAAGTTCAAAACCCAAAATGAAATTGAATATAATGATTGTATTGAATGTTTAGTCAGGAAAGTGTGCACCTGGATCTATATAGACCCGTCACTGTGCATGTAAAACTGCATGGAAATGAAACTCAGCTTGCAGCAAGAGCTTATTTATTTACACACCAGCCCGAGAGCAATCTGCATGAAATGGAGCTAGATCAGGTGCCTGAGAGTCGACAGCCTTCCAAGACCTACCTCCAGGTGCTCGTTAAGGGTGCCATTGAGAGCGGCTTGCCCGAGGATTACATAACGTTGCTGAAACGAGTCAAGCACAATAACAGAACGGTGGAAAAACTGGAAGAGGCTCTTCAAGTTCGATCGGTCGAGCTGTAAGACGATCACAACTGAAAGTAAAAATTAAAATTGACGAACATTGCATAAACCCAATTTACTCTTTACCCTCAGTATCGAGTATAAAAATAGTAGTTTAATTTTCAAGTCTTTCATAGGTTCTAGTCTTTGCTTTTTAATAGGGATGAGAAATCACTTTAGTCAAGTTTCAAGAGGACTTTTAAAACGGGTGGCGATCTATGATAAGAAATCCCAATTTACTTTTGGTGTCATGACTAAAATATGTACGCAAATTATATTCTATAGTTAAGTTTTACACCGTGAAGTAAGCTTTTGCTTTTGTCAACAACACTTTATAACATAATTCATAATAAAGTCTCGATTCAAAAATTTCAAATAATTTACTATAAGGATAACTTAAAATATGTTTATCAAACATGTTGAATAAAGGGATTTTGATGGTAGCTGCCATGCTTAGCTTGAAACTTAACATATACTTATAAAAAACAAGATCTATTCATTGAATTTCTTATCATTCGCAATTCAAATACAATTATTTTGCTGTTCAGTGTAAAAGATTACGGTCTGGCTGTGCTTTTTTCATTGTTGACACCAGTCGACGGCTGGCATCGAACAGCTGCTGTTGTGTGTGAAAAAAGATTGAATGTTTCGTTGACGTGTACGCTGTGAAATTAATTCAAATAAAATTCAAAAGCAAATAAATTTAATTGAATTGTTTATTTAAGCTTCAACAAGTGCGTGGAAATTTCAATTTATGTCATGAAAGAGAAGAGAAACAGCATTGAAAAAAAAATCAGCTGTTTGTTTCTTTAACAACAACGTGAAAGCACTTAAATGAAATAGCTTTTGCACGGTTTCGGCTGCAAGCTTTGAATTAATACTGTTTCTATTTGAAAACTGTTAATCTTAAATGTTGTCACAAATATGTAATCGCTTCTGTGTTAAGTTAATTAAACAATTTTGAGTTAATCATATATGTAGATAGATAGATAAGACCGCAACCACGCAACCATACTTAAACTGCTTGTTTATTTTAGAATTGCACTGCTTGCCAGCACATCAGTTACCATCAAACTGTAACGTAACGAAAGTAAGAAATTTCCTTCATAAAACAAATTTTTCAATTGCCATATTGACTTTTGAAATTTGTACGTGCTAATCATAATATTTTGATAAGCGAGAAATCTCTGTGCAGAATATAACTAGACTGACATAAGGAGCAACGAGCATTCCCAATTGAAATGGCATGTAAATTTTATTATTTTGGATTTGGAAGCAACATGTTGGCGCGTCGCATCCACATACAGAATCCAACTGCGAGGCGCATTGGAGCCGGGAAATTGAAGGTAAAATAAAGAGCAGCAATATTCATATTCACTTAATATAACCTGTTTCGTTACTGCAGAACTATCGTCTCGATTTTCAAGGCGTTGGTTTAAATAGCTGGCTTGGAGCACCTGCGACGATTGTGCCGACTGCCGGAGCTCAAGTTTTTGGCGCCATTTGGGAGATTGACATGTGCAATCTCCCGGATTTGGATAAGTTCGCACCAACCACAAAACTTTTATATGCAGATCATTAGATTTATTTCCATCTACCTATAGCCAGGAAGGTGTTTCCGCAGGCATTTATATTCCCATTAGTGTGTCCGTTCACTCTTTGAGCAGCAACGAAGAAGTCATCTGTCGCGCCTACCATCTCAGCAATCAGCCAGAGTCCATTGTGCATGCCAAATCTGGGGTTACCGACGTACCACCCAATCGTCAACCCTCTCAAACTTATCTTAAGGTTTTGGTCAAGGGTGCCGAGGAGACGGGCATACCCGACGACTATGTCAAATGGCTGAAAGGATTGCACCATAATGGAAACATTGTCGATGCTATGGAACTTAAATTAGAACTATCTAAAGTACAACTAAGTTTAACAGTGGATATATTAAATATCAGTATATTTTGTCATAATTCAAAAAGCATACTTTTGTATATTCCTTCAAACCCAAGGCTTATTAATATGTATTAAATATTTTATGAGTCTAAACTTTTGTACTCAAATTTAAAGTTTATTGTTTTAACGTGCCATATTTAAGTACTATTTGTTGACTCCATCTCTTTGTCCTATATAAACATGCTCCTTTTTAAAAATTGTTCACATACTACAAGCTTCTACCGTGCGTCTAGTACTAATGTAGCAAATATATTATATATTTTGGAATATTTATTTATTTATTAATATGTAGACTAACAATACATTCTTAATCTACAGTGATTTTTGAGCACGTGCTCAAGGCTTTTGAGCTGTCAAGGCTATCAGCTCATATTTTGGAATAACTCTTAGCGCTTTCTCTAAAAAAACCGATCTCACAAAATGTTTGACAAATACAAAAACAATAAGAATGGAAAGATAAATAAACATTTTTAGTTTTGTAATAATGTGACGAAATGTATATACAAATAATACGTGACTCTTACATATACATATGTACATACAATTGATTCGAGATTAGTTAGTAATTTGTTGTACAACCAACTGTTTAGTTCATCAGATATATTTGACGTCAAAATAAGTATAGCTGATTACAACATGGTGACAAATTAATGACGTCATATCTTTACGGCTGTGTATTTTTAAAATGAAATATTTCGCAAAAATCAAATTTCCCAAAAAATTTAAGCCAAACAATTTTGAACCGTGCTAAATGGAGTAAAATCGTGTAAAAATATTTAAAAGCAATTATTTTCAAACCGTGTGATTTCAAAACCGTGTAAAAAGGGCCGTGTAAAAACAGAAGTGTATATGTATTGGTGAAATTTAGCTGCAATAGCGTATTAAATTTTAATTAAAATAATTTTTGGTTTTTAAAACTGCTTTATAGCTATATTTATGTTTGCAGAGTTAACATAGGAAAAAAACACATTAAAATATATCCATGGTTTTGCAGGGTATAGAAATTTCGGTGTGACAAAAATTTAGCTATGCTTTGTGTTGCTTTTTCTTTTGCCAATTGAATTTTTGTTGCTTAAATAAAAGCTTGGCAAGACCCGTCAACAAAAAACGTAAAGAATAAATGTGTTCATACATACAAAAGAGAGGAAAAAAACCCATAACACTCATAATGATGGCACACTTACCACATAAACCACGCACCCACAACAATCACGAACAACCCACAACAACAACAGTAAACTACATACAGAAAACAGAACAGAACAGATCTGAACTGAAACCCACTTACAACAAAATGGGACCCAAAGGGTTGGCCAAAGGCTTGCGACAGGCACAAAATGGCCACTAAAATGCACGCTAATGAGTTTTAAGTACGACTCAGTCGTATCAGAAGGGGGACACGGAGACAGAGCAAGGGGCGGTTAGGCACTTCTAAACGGTTTTTTTTTTGTATTTACTGATGGGCGACGACGTCGTGGTCGTTGTCGCTTCTGTTGTCAATTTGCGTAAATTTTTTCGGCGCAACTTTGATTGAAACTAAACGACGGGCACTGAGAATGGGTCTGGCTTATTGTGGGAAAGAGTAAGGGGAACGGGGCTCAATGGTTTAGAGAAGAGTTCAGCTTGATTTTAATTAAATTCCCATGCCTAAAAAACTCTTTGACTCGGTGCAGCTGAGCCTAGTGTCAGGCATTGTGTCATTGCGGTTGGACTCGTCACTTGTCGTCGTTTTTTTGTTTTTTGTTTGAATCGTAAAGTTTTATGATTACAAGCGCATAAGGTTGCCACTTTGGTGTGAGTGCTGTCACATGTTGCAAGGCTACAAGTCTCTGCCATTAGGAAGCTCATAGTTATGGCGCCGTTCATTTTAAATAATTAATGATTGAGCGTACACAGAGCAGAGTAGTCGCCTTTCCCACTTCTCAAAGCTAACTTGTTATTTTATTTGTTGCTGTGGCTGCCAAACGTAATAAAAATGGCAAGCTAAAAAGTTGGCTGACCAGCCAAATAAAAGTGTAAAGCTTGCAGACATTTTCGAATCGACTGCATTTCAATTCCCAAACGATTACAAACTATAGGGCCGGTGTAGAGTTGCTAGACCGTTTGCAAATTTAATTTACAACTTACACAAAGAAGTAAAACCACAACAACAATAGCAGGAACAACAATTCAAGCACCATAAACTAAGTAGTAAATCGAAAGAAACGATTTTTAGTTGCTCTGTTGTAGTACATACTTAGGTAAGTACTTAAAAAAAAAAAAACCCAAAAGATATTTTGCAATTGTGCAATGAAACGAACTTTAAAACTTTTTATACCTTTAACTATGTGTTTGAATGGTACATTATACATAAATAGTAATTGTAAATTACTTGAAACCAAACATTGTTACCTAATATACCCAATTTTAAATGGTATGCTTTCAGGGTATTCACCAGCACAACAAGCTTACACAATTGGCACAAAGGCACTCTTGTAGAACTTTGGCTAACTTTTTACTTTGCTAAAGCCCAACTCGAAATTGTGCTCAAACTTTTGCACTTGGACACCTACAAGTTGAGACCTTTGCTCCGAGCTCTTGATGATAGCGTCTGAAGCAGTTGTAACCGTTGTAATCTTCGCTCCGTTCTTTCCCCCCGTTCCCAAATTAGCTTCAGAGTGTGCACAGCAAATTATGTTTATTATTACTTTGGCACGCAATTTGGGGGGATTTCCCTCCTCAAGTCGTACTCCAAAGAAACGGCAACTATGCAGCGCAGAACTTGAAATTTAAATTAATAAGCCAAAGGTCCAAATGAACAAACGCTGAGACGCCTCGATGAGCCTCGTTAAGCGTCTGCACTCTGGCCAACAACCAAGAGAATAGTTCTGAGCAGAACAGAACAGAACCGAGCATCAGAGCGCCTTTTTGGCTCACACTAAATTGCACTTTAATTGCAGTTTAGGAGTGGCAGCCAGAAAGCTAAAAAAACTTTTGTGTCCGTGCCCGGGCAAGTTTTTAGCTGAAAAGAGAAAGCTTCGAGACAGGAAATTGGTAATCATCATAAATAAGTGATTAAAATTAATTAAATTCATTTTTGTCACAATAGCGAAAGCGTCTTGAAGCAGTAACTATAACTATTGGAGCTGAATTTGAAATGGAAAAAAGTAAAAGAATATCTGTACAAAATAGTTTAAAAAAAAAAACCACATCTGCAACGTTTTAAATATAATTATATTTAAACTATAATTTGTACCTTAAACTTTGCCTTAAACACAAACAAATATTTCTGCCGTGATATAGTCCTCGACAAAACACCTCCAAAATGCTAAACATCGAATTCAGCGAAATATTTCGAAAAAAAAATTCTCATATGCAGCCAATTCGACAAAACTATAAAGTTAAGGCTAGCTCTTTCAAAATAGTTTATTGAATGCGTTGCACCATGTTATGTAAGAAATTTTATAATCTTTTTTATACTCTTCAAATATGTCAGGTGCACTAAAAACTGGTTAGTTGCCCAAACCAAGCAACTCTGCACAATAAACAAATCGAAAACTAAAAGAGCTCTGCACAGTGTCATAGTTTAATTGACTTTCCGTAAACAATAAGTGAAGTATGTCTTAACGCCTGTAATTATGCCACATGCGGCGGCAAAGGCCACACTTGGTACGGCGTTTCAAAACTTGGCAACTGAAATTGGTGGCATTGGCTGCCATGTGAAACAAATTTAATTTACGGCACGTTAGTCAATTTTACTTTTATGTGGCGAGAGGGCTAAGAATACGGCGAGATGTGTAAAGAAAACTTGTGATGAAAATTTGCATATAGTATAGTTTCTGGCAGTTCAAAGTGAAAAACTTTTTGATGGATAACTATTAATTAGCCAAGAAACACTTTTCGATTACCAAAAAGGGCCAAAAGTCCATTAAGAAATCGTGAATACGTTTGCCTTTGAAATCTCCTGGGAACAATAGCTATAAGTTTGTTTTGTAATTATTCTTGACATGCGAAAGACATGGGAAAGTCTGCAATGGACGCACGAAAAGAATTTCAAAGTCAATAGGAACAACTAAAAGAAGTCCTTTAAGCATCTTGGAACATACAAATATCCTTATGAATATTTACGCTTTTGCACTTAGTAGATATCAGAATGTGTTTAAGATGCATGCAAAAGATAAAGGTTACTTCAGTGTGCATAACCATAAATAATATTTACTTTTGAATTTTTTGAAGTGATACTGCTGCTCTGCAAAAACAATGCCTGTGGCTAGAACAATGTGCACATCGAGTTATTCGCGTTCTAATCAAATTAAGCTGAATATTTGTTTTTCATATTTTGAACAGAAGCAAACAAAAGCCAGAGAGAGAGAGAGAGAGAGAGAATGAGTATTTGGGTGCACTTTTTGGACAGGAAATTGCATCGCCAACGACGCACTTCCGACTGGCCGCGGGCATTAATTACACTTAAATGTTGACCACATGCCAGCATTTGACAGTCTGAGCGCAGAGCAAGTTAATAATTTTTGCAGAAATGCAACGAGAATGACCAGCGGGGAGGCAGCAACCCTGCAACAGAAAGAAGATGAAGGAGGTATGAGCTATGAAATTCCACTTGGTTATTTCCCTTGAGCCGCTTGCATTTTTTGACAAATTCTCTTGACACGCATGCAGTGTCAACAAGGCATGCCACTTGGCCGCAGGGTAGAGGAGGCTGGGGAGGAGCGTGTGATTAAATCATTAAATTCATACGCTCTGCGAGCTGCACTTTTTATTATGGAAATCCTTGGCTTTGTTTAATTTGCCATTGCTTGACCGTTGCGGCCTGATCGCAGTCAGTGATTATTTGGTTTCCGTTTTCATTAAAATTCACACACGATGCTGGCTGGCTGGCTCGCTGCATCAATGAATCCATTGCATCTATCCACTGGAAAAAACTGGGTTTGGGTAAATGCTTTTGGGGCATTTTTTAATTAAACGACATGCAGCGCAGAGCGGCACTGCTGATTTTAATGTCACCACTCAGTGGGTGTTGCAATGTGGGCGGTTGGCACGTGCATTATGACAAATATTTTAGAGACACACATACAGATGCACTCCAAAAGGACAAAAGGGACCATGGGGACCTTGGACAATACACAAATCTATGCACATTACTTATAGCACACAAACAGGCGTGTCGTGCTACAGTAAACTTCTTTTTGAAAAGTCTATTTACAATCGATTTTTCGATCAGGTCACATTTTATTTTAACAAATTAGACATTTGAATACTTAAATGCAGGAGATCCTTAGAATAAAATCTTAGAATAATGCCAATGTACTTACAGAGAATGCAAAATTCCGTCATATGTTTAAAAGTTAAATTCTTGTACCTTAGATCTCTTGTTATTGCTGCGAGTGACTTAGCTGTTTAGCCAGTTCCTAACACATTTCAGCTGGAATTAGTGTTAATATTATACGAACCAGATTTGGCTCAGATTATTTCTCATTGAAATATATACGTAATTAACTATTAACGTGGACAAAAAAATAAATATATAATTTTATAAGAAGCCGCTTGTTGCTTTTGCTATCGCGACTCGTACTTGAATTAAGAATATTCGTTGTAATGACACCGAAATGTTTGAAATTATACTCGGGTACCCGAACTACCAATCAAAACCCAAAAACTTTATAGGAAACCGAAAGGCAAATTCTCAAAAACTTTGACTTGATATGTGATTTTGTTTAAAAATAGTGTTGAAAAAATTTAAAAGCATGAATGACAATAAAAGGCCTACACTGGTAATTAAAGAGTTATTTTATGGATAGTTGATTTTTGAAAAATTTGCAATCTTTTACAACCTTTAAGGATTAATCTTAATTAGTTTAGTTATTTTAAAAGAATTTTGCAAACGCTTTAAACTTTTATTTTAAGTACTGGCTACGAAAATAAATGGAAATGGGTTTAACTTGTTCACTTCATTTACCATGCAAATTTATTCCCACTATTGATACAGTCTGCAATTCAAAATATATAAATTATTCATTTTAGTATTAGCTTAAAGCTGCTCTGTGTTAACAAGACCGCATGCCTTTCTGCTACCTATTTGGATGGAATTAGGGACAGGCCAAGTTAAACAAGTGCCAGGACCCGCAATTTATTTTACATTTTCATTTTGTTATTTTTGCTTAAAAGCTTTTGCTGACTTCCTGCCTGTACGCTCCTACTGAAACACACTAAATAACCTTGTTAGCGTTTTTAATTAAAGGTGTAAATATTGATATTTACTCATGCACAGGCAGCCAGAGCAGCGAGCAGTTAGCCCACGGGGCTTGTGCAACGAAAATGCATTTTCAAAAGTCAAATAAACTAAATGGAAATATGAGCTGGCTGCATATTTGGATATGGTAACATGGGATGGTTGCTTGGCCAGAAAATTGCTAAATAAACATGTTTTTTTAATACTTAAAATATATGTTTAAAAAACCTACTGCCGAAGTTTATGTTCATGCTTTTTCATAGTTCACACTGAATAAAAACTCCTTCCATACTGTTATTGTATTAAGATTTATTCTGGATTTCATGAACTCAGTAACAAATATTATTTCTTATTATTGATCTCTAACAGAAAATGTTTTTTGTTTTAAATATTTTTAGTATTCTAAATAAAGATTCCTTAACTTTCAACATGACTATCAAATTAATTGATTTTATGTAACGATACTTAACTAAAAATTGCGATTGTTTTCACGTTTGATACACATTGCTGAAATTTGAAAATGATGTCGTAATATCTGGAGACTCACATGTCATAATGAAAGTTCACCCACACACGTGTCAACAAACTTTTGTTACTCGGATTTTAAAGCTCTTAACTTCTTTATATTCCCTAATCCATTATACATATATGTATATATTATAATGTATGAAACTTGTTGAACAACTCTCGCTATTCTTTGTCTCTTTGGCACTCAAAGCCGTATCAATAACGCCCACTTGATGCTTCAAATTAAATAACCATCATCAAAATCAATTGAAATACGTGTTTCATGGAAGTCCCCCACCCAAGCAACAAATTGAGTTAGCTCTGGCCTAAAATCAAGCTGCCTGCTGACTATGTTATGGAACAGGGGTCAACTTGGCCAGCTAGTATCCTGATCTCTGGCCCAGTCTATAAAGTTTTGTGCAAAAAAATGGTAATTTTAATTAAGGCTGCTATCGACACCGGGCCAGGCGGCATCCAACAGGCAACAGGCCGATGCATTTACTGGCTGCACTCCAAAGTGCAACGCAGCGCAACTGATGCACTTTTTGCCCTGAATGGCAGAGAGGGTGCGGGCTAGAGAGAGTGGCAATATTTGTGGAGAACATGTTGTCTGCTTTTGGCAAATCAACGAGCCGTATCAGGGCGATGACAAGACTACAATGCACAGGGTAGTCTTGTCATATGCATACTTTGTACTAACATACCTATTTAATATGTAGTACATACATCTACATATATACATGTGTAAGCATTGACAAAACATTGTTGCCACGGATCGTGTGGCACAGTCATTCGAACTCCGAAGCGCGTTGACCATGCAGCAATTTGTTGCATACCGTGCGGCGATGACGTCGGCGTTGACGTCGGCGTCGGCTACTCAAAAATTTAAATTAGCACTGTCCGAGCGAATTGCATTAGCGTGCAATTTTGAATTCATGTCGTGAATATTTTGGCCATCACACACGATTTTTCAACATTTTAACACGTTGGCTTTGCGATTATACGGCGGCTTATCAAGCCATGCCTCCCCCCCCACCACTCAATCTCCCATGTTATTGAAAAGCAATTTAAAAAAACAAGCGCCAGTGCGTTGCACATTATTGAATTATGACGCAGACACACACACACGCCTACTCACACACACACACAAGATGATGGTTGTGTTCGATTCGGCTCATAAATATAAATAGCTATATTCATTCGCAAGTGATTCGATAATGGAAAAGGTGTCAGGTAAAAGCTTATTGTGGTACGTGTTAATATAATTAAAATAGGTAGATACAGATTTTTAAAAGTGAATCAAGTAATTACACAAAAGAGAGTGTCTTTGATATTGGATATTTCGATTTTTTAAAAGGTGCAATTTTATGTCGAAGTATAGCTTACTTATTGGTAAACTCACCGATTTATATTTTAATTTAGAACTAGTGAAGTAAAAAAATTATGTCTTGACGAGACAGTTTGGAGATGAACAATATAATTTCTTTAAAATCTTAAAAATTGTAATTGTGATCCCTTTAATAAAAGTATACAATAAATATTTTTGTAATTAACTTAACTAACTGGCGTCAATATATTTTTAGACGTGTGTAATGTCTGCACATCGGACACGACAAAGTAATTGAAAAATCAAAATAAACGTGATCTGAATATTAAATACAATAAGTCAAAAGATCAAAAAGTCACTAAGATTGGCGAATTAATACAGATGGAAAAAAGAAATATATCTAAAATTTCCAACACAAAAATTTTATATTTTCCTATTCAGATATTAGGTTGAGAAACATATTCTCATTATTTGATACGACACGTTCCGTTTATTAACCCTCATATACCTAAAACCGACATTTAAATTTCTATTGAGCTGTAACAAAAGGTTTACTTTTTGATATACTCGTATGTACATTGGCCAACTTTCATTAAATTGCCAGCATACTTTATTTGCCCCAGACATATCCTTTTTGTGCATCATATAATCATACATATTTGAAAAAGTCTACCATAATCATCATCTGTTTGGTAATCAGCTTATTACCTTAAAACACTCATCTCATTTTCGCCTGCTAATTGCGGCTATCGGATTACTGACGCCAAAAGACATTTTCAATAGCAGCAGCGGGAAAAGTGCAAAAATTAAATTTTTAATTGGCTTTCAATATTTATAAAAAAAAATTCGAGCTGTTGGTGCATACGAAAATAATTAGCATAAAATAAGACAAGCGAAAAATATTAAATTTCAAGCAATTAAAAAAATGGGAACGATGTAAAGTGCACAATGTTTATTATTGCAAAGAGCAAAAAAGGGTTGCCCTAACAATGCGACCTATCAAATTACCTAAAGCTATGTTTTTACGAGGCTAAAACAAACAAAATATAAATTGCAGATTTTTACAAGATGCTCAGACAGCGACAGCTTAATCAAACCCATTTCGATGGGCTCTGCAAACAGTCTTAAAGGTCATAAAATTTGTCTTAGGTTAAAGCAAAGCAATGACAAAACCCACCCTCATTTCCTAACCTTCCTGCCCACCTACTCAGTCCACCCAATAATAGCGAGCCATCGTTTTATTTATTTTTTATTTTTTTTTGTAAACTGTGAACAGAACGATAAAAATGTTGGCCTCAACACCTGTGACCACAATTAAGCCGCGTTAAGCGTTGCCAACATTTTTAACGCGTATCCAGCGACGACGTCCTCAAGCGACCCGTTCAGCTGGCAAAAGTTTTAACAGTTAAATTGAGTTAAAACCGCGCAGCCAAAAACTTTCGCTTAGGCCATATTATTTTTTTTCTTTCATACATTTTTGCATTCGTAATTAATTGCCGCCCAGCGGTCGTGCTGCAAGTTGATAATTTAATTGAAGTTGTTAACAATTTTTTGCACCACACGGTTTAAAAAATGTGGAGCGAGCTCTTGAGGTGCCTTATTAAAATTTGATAAAATATAATTAAACCAACGCTGTATTTAATTGCCCGGCTGACAGAAACAAGGGCTTCTTTGGACCCAAAAGCTTCAGATTAATTGCATTATATTCTCAGCTGAATTTCGAAAGGAAAAAATAAAAAAAATCATTGCGTTTAGATACAGCTTCTTGATGAAGGCAAACCATAGATCGTTTAAAAATATGTCAAAAGTTTTATTAAATAAAAGAGAGTTTGTCATTTAAGTATATAATATATAAACTTTAAGTATATAATACATAAACTTAAACTATCATCGGATGATTTATTTGTTTTCAGGTTTGTATAAGCAGAAAGCTGTTCTTAAATGAAATCTTCTTTCATTATCATTGCATTTGTTTTAGATGACTCAGCTTTATTACAATTTTGCTATACGCATTCGTTTCGAATTCGGCATCAATTTGCTGTTATATTAGACTCAATCAAAAGTCAAATGCTAATAATGCAAACAGAAAAAATAAATTACCATAACCAAGGCTAGGCATGCACATACATACATGCCAGAACTCTGCAAGGGGTGATGCCAGGGACACTGATAGCCACCACAACGAAAAGATCCTGAGAAGGCATTGCAATTATTTGAGGAATGCGACCCGGGAGCGGAATACGTGCAAAACCTTATAGGAATGAAAGGAGCGCAAAAAGAAATCGACAAAAAGGAAAATTGAAACAAAATGAACAAATCAGGCAACAAATTTGCATGCGCTACTTTTATGGGCCATATCCGTTGGACTGTTGTTTCGCTGGCAATGTGACAAGGGCTCAAAATTATTGGCAATTTCAGTTGTTCTTTACCGGGGTTGCATATGCTGAGGGCTGCCAAGGCATGGCATGAGGTCTGAGTGAATTGCATGTGCCAATTTATGTTTATTGCGGCAAGAATTTGGCTTTGTCATGAGAGTGACAAAAAAAGAGACCGGTAACAATGTTCTTTTGTTTTTGTAAACGACATTGGAATGCTCTTTCCAAGGAGTCCTCAATGCTCTTTCAAAAAGTGTAGCTCAATAGAGAAAACATTTTGAATTTGATTTATTAACAAGGTATTTGGCAAAATTAAGTTTCTTCAACTAGTTAAGCAAGCAAATATGCTAAAATCCTATAAAATTGGTATACCCCAAGTTGTATAGGGTAGTCAAATAATAAAAATGAAAGCATACTTATTTGGATAACATGCAAATTTCCACCTCTTATTTCTCCGGTTGCTGTTGAAAGTTTATGCAAATTAAGAAAAATATTTCACTTGTCCACATAGCTTGCGCAATTTGCCATTTTTTTTTTTTATTTATGGCAACTAATTTGTTGATGGAGGCGTGGCCTCTCGTCCACAAATCAATTCCACTACATTGAAGCAAGAATCAATTGAAATAAGTAAAGAGCAGCAGGAGGCAGCCAGCAAAGAAGTTCTACTTCACAACATGCCCGGGCAATTAGGTGGGGAGTCGAGCAGAAAAACAAGTTTATCTTGCTGTTCCACTGTCTCTCTGTCTCTCTCTTTCAGGAAATGGTGGGGCAGATGGTTTCTGGCACTAGACATGTCCTCACATTGAATCGGATCGGATCGTCTGGTATATTTTCGAGTGGCACTGGTTGCAACTCAATTAAAATGAGCTCAGGTGTAAATTTTATTGAAAATGCTTAATTGCCGACTGGGAGCGTCTGGCGAGCCATCGGCAAGAGCCATCCTGCTCATCATTATGCGCCATTATCCCAGCCAGCGATTTTTACTTGTAATTATTTGTTTTTGTGTGTCTGCGCATGATGCGAGCTAGTCGAGTGCTTTGTTGCGCAATGTCCTTTGTCCCGTGGCATCCCACCCCTCTCTCCCTTACTCCATTAAAAAGTTTGGCATGTGTTTAGCACAAGGATTTATATTTGCTTAAGCTGCTCCTGACACTGTCATGATGATGCTGAATTTATATAAGCAGCCAGAAAACACACATTTATTCAAGTTTTTTTTTTTGTGTTTGCGAGGGAAGTTTAGTTTCAGTATCTTGTTAAGAACTTTGGTAACTTTCTATGAAATTTAGTTGACTGTCACTATGAGATTCGTATGATTTTAAAGGTTCTACTAAACTTATTTCAAGTTATTCTACCTAGATAAACGTTATATAATTTTATTTGAAATCCAAACTTTTCGTACTGCCTGCGCAACCTTTGTGTGTCTACTTAACTGAAGCTCTGTGGCGATATCCAGCGGTGTTTGTTCCACATTGAATATGACGCAATTAACTTAATTGGTAATAGTTTTGTTGTTGTGGCAACAAACTTGTTCACACTCCGACCAACCCTAAGGCGAAGATCTCTCTTTTATTTAAGCAATTAATAAACTTTATGTCAAACATTATCTAACTCAGTCACGTGACCACACGAAGCCAAAACAGATTTCCATGATGAATTTATGACTGACATTGATGGCTTCTAGCCCAGCCCCACATTCAAAACAGCAGCAGCGGGTGAATCCTTTCTTTTGTCGGTCCCTCGATGTGTGTTGTGGTTGTTGCGCTTTTTTCACGCCCGCGTAAGGCCAGAGTTTAAAAAAAAGGCATGGCATGGCATTAACCCTTTTTCGCTCGATCTGCACTCAAACGGATTAAGCTAAGGTCGTGTGTCTGTTGTTGATTAAACTGCTGGCATTCACAATAAACAATTTAAAATATTTTTATAATTTATGCAAGTCGCTCGAAATTCGATGCGCCTGCATGTTTGAAATGGCTAAAAACATTTCTGACAGCGCCGCATCAAATCGATGACGTTGTGCAGGAAGTTCAAAAATGACAGAATGGAGAAAGGTGTGCAGTGTATTCGTTATTGTTAACTGTTATATACATATATATGACATTTCAGGTATCATTACTCGAACTAATCAATCACAATCAATATAGATATTTACTATCCCACGCATTGTTCAAAAATGTTTCCATTCAAAGTTGCAGCTCACATTACACACAAAAACACAGTGTCACAACTAACCGAAATCAAAACAAAAATCAACCGGACAGTGACCGATAGCAACGCCTCCCAACACAACAACGAAGCAGACAATTAATAGCAAATTAACATGATGGTCACACGCCGAACCACATCGAAGCCACAACATACACACTACATAGTAATAAATGTATTTGTACAAAAATTAAGCGAAAAATGCTTGGCATTGTGTCAAGTTTGCCTCAAATATTTACACTAGCCATTGTAAAGCGCATTTCTCAAGCAGAGCCCACTCTCACTTTGGCGGAACAAACCAAGCAGACCAAACAATCGAGGAAGTGGAGAATATTTTTGGGTAAGTTTATATGGCAAGTGAAACAAAAGAGCGTCCAGCTCCATGTTGAGAGCCTGGCCTCAGTCACGTGCTTCAATGCACGTGTCCCTTTTAATGACCAACGAATTGTGTTCTGTTTCACACAAGCCAAGTTAAAAGGAGAGAGAAAGATCGTCGGGTGGTAGAAAAAGAGAAGAAGTAAATCAAAAAGTAACGCGGCGTGTGCTTTTGTGCGACGGTTCAGCTCTCCCGTGTACTACTATATTGAAATCCAATTCAATGAAATTGTTGCCACGCTCGAGTTCCATTAGACAAAACCAATCACAACAACATGAAAGGTGGGCGAATTGTGGTTGGGGTTGGGTTGCATCGGTTTGTTGGGTTTGTTGGGCCACCACTCAATTGTTGGTCAGTTGAAAATATTTTCGACAATTTGCATGACCAACCGCCCAGCACAAAGGAATATGTCAGCCATCAATTGAACTCTTTTCTTTTATTTGAGCCTCCTCCTTGCCGGAGCCCATTTTAATTGAGGGCTCTGCCGGCGTGTGGCCGGCCAACAACAACAACAAAAAGAACACCAACAAACAAACAAGCAAAAACAAACGCCTGACAATTGACAGACGTTTACAGCTGAGAGCTTCGATTTACCCCGGACTGGACGACTGGCCAGGCATTGAATTTCACCATCATCATCATGTTTATTGAAAGCAAATGAATTGCACGCTTTTCATGGATTCAATATCGCCATGGTCAGCAGTCAATCAGCCCAGTCAGTCAACGAACGAATGGCATTGTAATTAATATTATATTTGTAAAGATGAGTGGAGCTGGAGAGCTGGCTGACTATGTTTAATGTAACATTTCCGAGCTTTGATATTTGTTTGTCGCTCAAACTGCAAAAATATATCTAAAATGCTTATCGATTTTATTATTGTTAAATTCAAGTTTATTATACATACATTTGTGTTGAATAATTTTTTGGTGCATTTTTACTCATCTCTTTATGGAAACTAGCAATATGTTCGACAGACTTGCCAACTCCGTTCACACACACTCGTTAAGTCCATAAACAATTCATTTATTATCGCAACACGCTGTGGCTTAAGCCCAAGTCGAGCACGGTGATCTAATGCTCCATGTTTGATTTAGTGTCAGCGGCTGCAAATCATTGCCCAGCCAAAAAGGGATAAAGACCGTGCATATGTACTTATATGAAATATGAATATGGAGAAGACAAGACTTACACTGGATGTACATACATACTCATGTTCACGTACGTGGCATGCCCCACAACGTGTAGGCATGTGCAATAAATTATCATGCATGTATGTGTGAAGTCAGATTATTTTTTTTTGGTAATATTTGATGTACATGGGGAAATAAGGTGTTGTCTCTGTGTCTCGCAGGCAATTGCTCATAATTGGTAGTCAAATATGGACGCCCTCTGCCGATTTGTGAGTGGTAAATACTCGTGAAGTACTCTAACACACATGTTTGTAAGTGAGGGTGGTGTGCTAAGGTTGATTTGATATATTGGATGGATTTGGCGTAGACAATTTTATGAGCACTGAATTTATTTGATGTTTGGCATCAGGTTATTCTCTCTCTGTCCAATTGCTTTGCGCTGCAGCAATAAATTTCAATCACTCAATGCCGAAATCCTTCACAATTTATGTGGCATATTAAAAAACGTTTTATAAAAAGAATCTTTGAAATTGGCGCGCTTTATATATTAAAAATTAAACGAGCGCAGATAAATGAGAAAATACTTTTTACAATCCTCGATAAAAAGAATATACAATATGAAACTAAAAAATTTTCCAATCGTAAATGGAAAAAATTGCAAACGATTTTTGCCATTGCCAATATTCGCATTTTGTATTACTACAATGTGGCCAACCCTCGGCAAAGAAAAATTTTAAAGGCAAAATTGCAAATAAAATGACAATAAAAAATAATTTTAATGTCGTCTTTTTACTTTCAATGGGCACAGAATGAAAAAATAAGTCGAAATAATAAGTTGAAAGCAGCGACGAATTAATACTCTGCCTTGCTTATATAAAATAGCAATAGCCACAGCATTAAATTGTGTTAAGTCCGTGCTAGTAAACAAAATCTCAAAGCTACCTAAAAAGAAGTAGCAGAAAATCGTCATTATGATATGATGTATGTTGAATAATATTCATTATACCCTTAAGAGAGAGTAGTTATCCACTTAAATTGGAAACGGCTCATAAGATAGATGGCAAGAAGTAAATGCTGGCATGCATATAAAAAGTGTTTCTGATATATAATTTAAATTAAATGCCGAGCTGACAATAAAAATACACAGACGATGACTGGCAACAATTCAAAAAGTAACTCTGCTCCGGTCATAAAACATTTAAAATGAAATTTTTGAGTTTGTACAGCAATACGAAAGAAGCTCCAAATCGCCAGCAAAAAACCTTAAATACATACAAGTAAACAAACAACCCCCAAAAATGTATTTAATCATTTAAGTAACAAGTGGGAAAACATTTTAAAGTATTTTTTTTTTTGTTCGAAACGACTTAGACTTTTTGTTGAAGAAGTCTTAACAAAAGCAAGCGAGAAGTCTTTGCATGTCCAAGTGCCACTTTTGTCGCCTTTTATGCTTATTTGACCATTCATACACTCAACCACACCGACCCCCACAACCCTTGTGTGCCTAACTGCCCTCTATTGAAGCGAACGGTTGGGTCATTCATTCAAATTTGGCTGCCTTTTGTATTGGCCATCAACTCCCCCAACGCAGCTCAAGTTTTACACACACTAATCGCGCACTTTCTTGAAACTTGCCCTTGTCCTTTTTTTATGGTCTCTGGTACTATTCCCAGAGCTGCCCACATAAATTTCAACTCGACACTCAGCAGCAGGGGCACTCACATGTGATCGGACACACAATTTTCCCACAGTTTGCATCGGGGGGAAAGCTGGCAAATCAAAAGGATGTTATTGCTGGCTTGTTGGCTTGATCCCTTGGTGCTGGCGCTTTTGTATAATTTCTATTTAATAGCTAAACCAACACCTTATCCAAGATGTATGTGTGTACTACAACTACTACTAAATAAAACCAAAGCGAAACGTTGTAAGAAGTGACGAAGATGAATACGCAAGCTTTCGACACATGGCTGAGAGAATGTAAAGGCGATTTGCATAAGGACCAGAAATGTGTTCTGGCCCTGGGGCACTTTCAACAAACACCAGTCAAACAAAGAAGAAGGCATGTTTGTATGTATTATAGTTTGACTTGCTGACAGGTCCTGCTCGTACCGAATTCTTGACCTAACGAACCATAAATTATATGCTTTTGATGTTTCGGCTGTTGTCGTTCGGGCCCCAAAAATGTTTACTTAGTTTAGTTTTCAGTATGCCAAAAAGTGGCAGGGCCGTAAGGAAACGGACATTGTAAAGTTTATCGCTCAAATTCGATTATAATGAAACCCAAAGACAACAAAAGACAACTTGATGATGTATGCTGACTTCGATTGCCTGCCTGTCTGTGTCTCGGACCAAGATTTAAAGGCAAGTACAAGAACAAGAAAACAATAGCGAACATCACACGGAGACCTATGGGATTAAGCATATGATTGAACTGGCTGCCAAAATTAATTGCGCCTGCTCGGCAGAGAAGGCAACAATTTGCATAAATTACGCCGCAACCCAAAAACATATCGTCTAGGCTATAAATTTCCACCCAGACACCGGGCTTAAGTCATCAAGTTTCTGGGAGAAATAAAAAGTGAGTAAAAATCTGAAAAAATAGCCATTAAACAATTGCGGCCAATCACGAACAACAACTGCTGACCAAATGTGACCAGTAAAAAATATTGTAAAAAAATAAATAAAGAGAAAAGTTTACCAACTGCCAACTGGGTAACTCAAACTAAATGGAATTGCACAAACTGACAGGCGGCTTAGAAAATTATTACTCAAACCACAAAATCATTTTTGCGGAGCATCATCATCTTTCCAATACGCATGAATTATGTGGCAAATGCTTCGTTATTAATTAGACTCATTTACCACTCGACTCAACTTGTTGTTAATCTCGTTGTTGTTGTTGCCATGAAGACACCTTAATTAAATGTCTGTCTATTTTCTATAGTGAAGTCTCCGGTGGATGATGGTTCTCGTTAGAAGAATTCGAACCGCAAAGTCAAGTTTTTGGCCAACTTTGAAGGGTTGTTGTTGCTGTTGTTTTTTGGCATATAAAATTTGCATATGAGTTTTTACCCTGTTGTGGTCCTTTGGGAATTGTCATTTTAATTTCCATAAATCAATTTGTTAATTAGTGGGCTCATTTTTGGTTGCTGGGGACGATTAGCAATGCGCCGAAATTTAAAAGGTTTGGGGCTAATCAGGGTTAGCTAGAAAATATTATTATTTGTGAATATTATGAGACCCAAACTAAGACCAATCCTGCGCAATACTCTTTGTTTCAATTCGGTTACAGAAACTTATTGTTTTGAAAATTGAGAATAAATATAAAAGACTGCAAAGGAATATTGTCCTTTATGTAAATGTTTATTTCGAATTTTAAATGAAAAACTCTTATAGCATAAATAAATAACAAAAACTAACTTCAATAAAGAAATAAAAGCTTAATAGTTTGCCAACTGGGAAACTGCATCTAAAGTCGATACGAAATAACTCGTTGCATCAGAGAAAAGCCAAGGAACTTTTTTGTGCAACTCATAAAAGCCAACAACAACAACAAATAAAATAAACGCTGTGCTCGAAATAATCAAAGCTTTAATCCTATTCATTTGCCATCGAAGATAGTCAGTGTATAGTACGTTACTTCAATTTATTTTGATAACCATTATAAAAAGTGCATAAACGTAAATAACTAAAAATAAATATTTTATGTATGTAGTGGTAGAATGTACGCATGCACATACATACATATACTTAGTACAATAGCTGGAGAAAAAGGGCTTTAAAATGCTTTCAGCTTTGCGTTAAAGCTTCTCGCCACTTGAGCCACTTTTATGAGCGCAGCCAGGCGAATCAAAGCCAAACCCAATCCCAATCCAGAAAACAACTCCAACAACTCAAACTCGAGCTCAACCCAAAATGGCAACCATTTAATGTCACTTGGGCGCGCAACCATCAAGCATATTACGAGGACGAAGGGAGTCCTGTTGTTGTTTGGTTGTCGTCTGTCTGTTTTTGTTGTCTGTTGAAAAAATAACAACAATTTACACAACAAATGCAACCGAGCAGCAGCAGCAGCAGAAGCAGCCACATGTGAAGTGTGCCGTTGACTTTGACTTGAGGAGCAATAGGAACCTGGCAACCAGCAAAGTGCATCATTCTACATGGCAGCAACAATTGTTGCCAGCTGTAAATAAACATGGCTTTGGCGTCTGCCACGCCCACGTGTGTGTGTGCTGTTCTGATATTGCAACAGCAACAGTGAAATGATAATAAGGTATATAATTTAATATCAATCTGACAGCCAGAAGGCAACAAAGTGCGCGCGACGACGACGACAACAACGTCGACGCTGCTTTTTATGCTACACTTTTTTCACATCTATATACCCTTCAAATATGAGTTGTGTTCTTCATGGGTACATAAGCTATTAGTTGAAAGAAACTTCTAATTGATATAATACAAATCTATTCACAATTTTTTTGGTTGTGTTCCTTAATATATATAAGTAAGTATATATTAAATTCGTAAAATTATTCTTTTATGTTTAATTCATTAACAATTTAAGGGTATACAAAACTCTTTCTTTCATGTTGTTCTCTACGCTTGCACTTGTATTTCACTTGCCTCACTCTCCACATGCCGCATGGCACTTCACTTTTATGCATTGTCTGTGTGTCTGACGTTCTGTCAAGGTACTCAAATGGTATATTCTTTTCTTTAGTGTTTTCTTTTTTATTTTTTTATTTTTGCTTTCTTTCTTTTTTGTTAACTAAATAAATGCAGTTTGTTTGCCTGCACTTGTTGTTTGTGTTGAGCCAAGCAGAACATTTCCATTTGAATGTTCTTTTAAGCGAAAACAATTTCTTCTTTGTTTTGCTTTTGAACATTTCTGCATTCCTTTTCGCCAGCTAGTATTTGTTTCCTCTCCCGCCTGCCTCGCACATTCCCTTCAGGTAAGTGATACCAGATGGCATAGATGGCAATGGGACTGCAGCTGAAATCTGTTGCTGGGTTCACAAAATTAGATCATGGGTTTTGATTTTGATTTTGAGGTTGGCGCTAGCTCATCATATGATGTCATTATCAGGACCTGCCCAGCTGACTGCCCTTTGTTGCCCCCTGTCCCCTATCCTGGCTTTCTTTCTTGCACGACTTTGCACTAACCCCAAGTCATTTTCTTTTGTTGTACCTTTAGCGTTTTGAAGTCATTTCGCCGCATTTTATTTTACCATTTTTTCTTTTTTTATGCATCAACTATAAAAAAGTTTTTACATTTTTTTACGGCATTTATTTATTTTGGCCAAGCCAGAAGAAAAGAAGTTTTTCGCCAAACGACTGAGAGTGCATTATGTGTGGTCTTACGGCGAGAAGTTGATTATGTTGATTTGTGGAATTGATTTGGTTAGGGTGTGGTGCAACACACAGCGAGCAAGTTGAAGATGCCATGAAGTCAGCACTCCTTTTTATCATAAAATGTTCGTGGCATGTGGTTGGTTTGTGGCATGTGGAAATGCTGCCTGATTGTTTTGCGGTTGTTAAAATATGTAAAACTTGAAATTGAATGAGCCACTCAGAAGCAAGAAAAATCTTCAATCTGTAAAACAAGTCAGTTCCTTAACAACAAAAAATTATTTAACAAATATTTTATAACTAACACCAACTTAACAAAATAATTTTTCAATAAACTACATCTTAAAGAGACGCATACATTTGCTTCTCCGAACACCAAGAAAAGCATGAAACACACACGAGACCCGTCGTCTCCAAGCACACATAGTAAAGAGACAAAGCCAAAGAATTTGGTCAAGGACGCCCAACCAAAGAAAACACAAGCCACTGCATAAGCAAAAGCAAATTCAAATAAAGTCAGAGCTAATTTCGAATATTCGAATTTCGAACAAGCAACTACCCCTTAAATAACGAACTAAGCTGGGGAAATCGCACGCCACACTTATGAAGTAACGTAACGCGTAACTTTCACGTAACGCATAACATGCCACAAGTGTGATGTCGAAATCACGCACTCTCTCTCTCTCTCTCCTTCTTGTTTGCTTTTCTCTCTTTGGGTTACGTTGACAGCACGTGATGCAGTCAGAAAGTAGCTGACATTGCGGCACATTGAGAACAGCCAAGGGTTGGGGTGTTTACTGAGAGAGAGAGTCCTTACGGAAATGCACGTGTGCAATGCACAGACATTCTCTCTCTGACTCTGACTCTCTGTGAGCGAGTTAGTTTGTTAAGTGGTTGGGCGTCCAGCGTTGGGTAAGGGTCGATGGTGGTGGGTTGTCGTCCCTTTCGGCTGTCACGACTGTCAGCCGCATTTCCCGGGTATAAATACGCTTGCCTTGTCGCCGTGCGAGTCAGTCGAACAACAGCTCTCATCGAGTATCGAACAGCAAAACAGAAAAGTAGAAAGAATTAAGTGAAAAATAAAAGAGAGCAGAGTGCATCGAATTTTTACGTAATCCATTGCCATGGCGATTCCGTTCTTTGAAGATGAGCCCCTTGTGGCTGCAGTTGCTAATCTGGAGACTAGCCAAATTACCGACGGCGATCAGGTGGATGGTGCTGTACATTCTACCGATTTTGGCCACGATCAGGTAGACTATGAGGCTCCGTCGGCAGCAACAAGTGAAAGTCAAGGAACGGCAACTTCATCTCAGACCGCGCCGCCTAGCACCGAGGAGCAGTTACTCGTCTGGAAAATGCTCGCCCTTGCCATGTGTAAAGTGCTCAAGCAGTTTTATCAGCAGCAGAAGCAACAGCAGCAGCAACAACAGACGGGCAAAACCACCAAACTTACTGCCACTGTGCAGATTCAGCCGCAAGCGCAATAAAACTAAAAACAAACAAACACCAAGATCTATAACTTCATGGCCCCAAACGCCGTGGCTGATGGCTCCTAAGCGCAACTTGTGATTACTTTTCGTTGGTGAGAACTAGCGCTCCCTAAATCAGTTGGGGAAAGATGGAAGCAGAGAGAGCAACTATTGTCGATGATTTTGCAAAACATAAAAAAATAACAAGTGTTTGATAATTTCGAGTAAAACTTTTTGTTCCGGAAAAGGTCTTATGTGTTTTGCCGTCGCTGAAGCAAATTGTAAAGAAGGTTATTTAAATGTTTGGATAAGCGCAAATGTGATAAATAATTTTGCAAAAAAATATTTTAAGTGCATAATTTACTTGCTCACTTTGGTAGAGTTTGGTATATTAATATGTTTAATTATAATTTCTTAATTTAGTTCTGAATTTTTTTATTTAATGTTCGGCCCAGTGCAACAGCAGCTAGTTTTCATACAGATACGAACCTAAATCTAAGTCAAATTTTTCTACTAATAGATCTAGTTTAGTTTAAGTTCATAATTACAACATTTACAAAACTCTCTTGGTGTCTATTTACAACAACAAATCGCATCGATTTCACTTTTAGGTAGTTGGCTTCTTAACGTAGCGAATAGTTATGAAAATATTGAAAACTGAATATAAAATATTGAATATACAACATATATATTTTTGTATAATTATTTTGCTGTTAAATGTAAGTTGGTGTTTACGTGTGTGTCAATTTGATTTCTAGGTCCATATATGATAAGCAATAGTATACCTAAGACTAAGACCATTTCAAGCCGAATGTGAAACGAAGATTAAGTGAGCCAAGACATCTTTCGTGTCACGAGCATGAACATAGTACAAGAAAACAATAGGAATCTTTACAAAACAAAAACAACCAAATGGTTGAAAGTAACCTATGGTTATATATCTATAAGACAAAAATAAATACATATAAACATATGCATAATAAAAATTTAATTCAACAATACAAAACCTAATTGTTATTTTATTTGACGTGGAGGAAGAGAAAATGGAAATTGACATGTATGAGAATAAAACATTTTAATATTGTTAACTGATTGATGACACGTTTAATACCATTTTTATTAAGAAACAAAATGAAAGTTATATTTCTCTTACAACGGTAGATCAAGCTTATATATATACCAACTCGGTTGATTTTTGTTTTTTTATTTTTTTTTTTTGGATAAACGGTCTAAGTAGATTATAGAAACAAATTTATTTACCCATTCAAACATGATGTAAATATAAATATGGAAATTTGGTTACAAATTCGGCAGACCTCATTTCAAATATAAATTTTACATCTTATAAATCAAACTGTTAGGCACACTAGTCGGTGCAATGATAGTTTTAACAAGCTATCAATCGGTACACACAACGTGCAAGAAATTGGGGTGAACTATGGACTACTGGTCGTGAAATTTTATGACAAGCCACATCTTTTAATTTTCGTCAATTAAATATTTTATTAATGTTGTTAATTTAATTTTGCTTTGTAACTATTTGTTTTTTTTCTTATTCAATTGTTATTTTACCACTTTATAACTTCTAAATAATTTGATCAACATAACAACAATAAATAATTTTGTTATGTGTTTTTTATTCATCATGTATGTAGGTATGTCCGTCTGTTCTTCCGTGTGTTTAATAATGTCGATCTAAGAGACTTTAAGAGGTATGGATTTGAATTTAACTTTTTTCAAGTATTCAAGTTTCAGGCAACACCGATGCTTATCAAAGTAATTTTTGTTGTTTATAGCTATTTGTAGAAGCAGGAGAGTTGAAAATTCTAAACGTGGGGCGGTATTAAACAGATCGGTAACACCTTAAAAAAAATGTTTATTATTTGAAATTGAGGCTCCCCGGCTAATGTATCCTTTCAATTTGCAATATTTTTTGAATTCATGGACCTTCAACTCTCCAATCAATGCTAATAACTCACATAGTCATTCATAGACCATTGACAATGGTCTGCCGCCTCGAATGCGGTATTCAAATTGCAAAGACCTACCTATAAGTAGATGGCAGAGATCAAAGCTAGTCGCCTGACAATGGCCACTTCAATGGCCACCCACTCCATTCGCACAATCGATGCGGAAAAATGTCGCGTGGCGGCTGATAAAAGGCCTTTAGGCAAGAAAAAAATAAAATAAAAAAATTGTTGTGTATTAAGTCCCGCTTCTGGGTAATACTCTTTGTGTAATGCAAATACGTGTATAAGCTGCTTTTTTAATTTTGTAAAGCCCAACAGATTTTAAACTCCATCAATCAATAGCATCAATAATAATATCAATCATAGCTGGCAAAAAACAAATAGCATTTGCTAAATCAACTGCCCCAAGATGATTTTAAAAAATTTGATATTTTTACGCAGATAAGCGACCAGGATTATGGCTATGAAGAAACCTACCCAAAAGCCGAAATATATATATATTTGTATAAACGAATGCAAAAAGTGCGCATTTGAGGCGGTAAACTGTCTGAATTCAATCAAATGCTCCCTCGAGACTTTGGACTTTTGTTTGCAGTTGCACACATGATACCAGACCCCGATGATGATAATGTTGATGATGGGTGGCAACCCTTTTTCCCCCTTTTCAACCCGCAAAGTGAAAGTGGTGAAAGGTTCTTGAGTGCATGCGTGTAGTACTGTGTGTGCCCAGCTGGGGGTAAAGTGACCCATAAATAAACAGTTTAGATTTTTTACATGACCAACTTGGTTTCAAGAAATACTTATAGATGAAATTTTTAAGCACATTTTGGTGTATTACACATGTCAGATGTGCAGAATCTTTCAATTTTCAATCTTTTTCATATGGTATATACTTAGCTTGTGCAAATATTTGTACATATACCATCTAAAATAACTAGATTGAGAGCATCAAAGCCTTAAAAATGTGTACGTAATTGAAAGTACACAAACTACCAAAGGCAAATCGAATGTTTGGGGGTAAATCTGTATTTACAGACTCGCAGTACTTGAGAGAAGTTTAGCGAAGCAAGATTATTAAAAATAAATTAGAGTACCTTTTTAAACATATAATAATACTGCAAACAAGCGAACTGAAGTGGTTTCATGTTGCCTGGTACGTGCCCAAGTGCAGTTTATTTCGTCCTGCGGTCATCATTAGTGTGCTTTATTAAGTGGAAGAAATTTTTCCTTTTACTGTCTGGCGACGCTTTAGGCAGCGTTAACGAAGCATCTAAGCTCCGCTTTTAGGTGTATGCTTCCATGAGCCTAGGAAACAGCAACAGCAACAGCTGCTAGATCAACTTGAGTGTGCATAAATCAGATCAAGGTCGTGCGTCAGTTGCAGCAACTTTGGCATATGTTGCAACTGCAACTCTTAGCACGTTTCCATTGCAGCAAAACCTGATTAAGGGTCTTGATTCAAGACTAATCCTTTGTTTGTTTCCATTTTACTATGGTAGATTTGCGAATTTGGGTCAAGGTGAAGTTGCAGTCGTGTTCTTCAGAACACAAGTAGCTGTATGTGTGTACACTACAAGCCTTCAAAATGTATGTCAATTGTCTATTTTAACATTTTTTACTGGAAGCACAATGAGGCAAACACAAAGTTGTACAAGTAAAAGCTTAAAGTTTTTGACTATCCTTCTAAACTTCGAGAAAATTGGTAGAATTCGACCGAGTCTGGCAGGAAATCTTGAATATTGGTGTGAACAACTAAAGCTGCCGTTAATAGGCTGTCAAATAAGGAATTTGGCCAAATAAAAATGAAATAAAAAAATAGCTTATATGTACTTAATAAAATTAAGTCTTTGTCGTTTTATAAAATCATGAATATTTTTCTAAAATCTTTAAAAGATTTTAATTTTTTTGATTTCCTAAATTTAATTTATAAATTACATCATTTATTTATTTAGTTTTTATTTAATATATTTATTTTATTAAATTTTGTTTTATAACATGGTAAGTGCATATTTCAAATTAATTTCTATAAAATACTTCCTTACGATAAACGACCAAAAGAGGCTATGGGCAACAAAATCTTCGCACTTTCATTTAAACCCCGTAGGCAAATTGGAATCTGCTATTGTTGCCGCATGCAACGGCCTCATCATTACAATTAATAGAAATGCAACTGCGGCAGATCAAAGGCCACCCGATGAGGAGGAACAAAAGCGCGAGAGACAAAAGACGGCGACAGTTAAAAGGCAACAACAACAAGTAGTCAGAGCCATGTCAAAGGTAATGACAGAAGCCAAACAATTGAAAAGTTGTAACAAACGGGAATTGAGCAAAAAAAAAAAAAATACAAACAACAGCAAGAAAACAAAGCGACTTCGTTAGCGCACACAATTGTCAAAGCAACATGGAAAAAAAAAACACATGAAAAATATTAAAAAAAAAAAAATGAACATTAAGAAAAAAACTGAGTGCAATTTTCGAGCAATATATTTTCCGCTGCTGAGCCAAAGTTTTCACGCGCTTTTTGATGTTCGAGAGAAAGCTTTACAAAGTGCAAAAATAACAAGCGAATATTTTTTCGAAATATTAAATGAACCGGCGCACAAGAGAAAAGAGTAAAAAACACAAAAGCAAGAACTAGAAATGAGAACCGCACCTTAAACGCAAAAAAAATCTAATTTAATAATCAAATAAATTTCTGGCCAAAGCAACTGCCCCCAGGGAATTTTACAAAAAGCCGAATGCAAATTCAAAGGCGGATAAAAAAAAAAACGGAGAAAAATCAAAAACAGTCTAGAAATCGTTCAACGCATGAGTAGTATATCTACTGTACATATACTCTATAATAAGAAAATAAAAAAAAAAACATGAAACTAGTCAGATATTGTTTTAAGTTCTTGGAATCTAATTAGATTTATTTATGAAAATATGTTTTCACAACAAAGCCCTCTTTTGAGTTATACATACATACTATAGTAGTTACTATAGAATGCTCCTTTTTGTATCAATAGAACTTTACGCCATTTAACCAGTCGCGATGCATATCTGCAACATACCACTTGAATCCAATTATTTTGTGTGGTATATCATATCATAAAAGTGAAAAGTTTGATTTTACTGAAAGCTTAAACATTTATTTTATAGATATTTTTGATTTGTTTAACAAAATTTTGTGATTTGCAAAACATGTGTTGACTTTTTTTGCCAACTTGTGTAGAGGTAAATTGGTTTCGGTTAAATATATTGTGATACAATATACAATTTACATAATAAATAATCATATATAATGTTCTGCAAATATTTTGAGAATAATTATTGAAATTTGCAGTAAAAGAACACATGATTATTTTATGAAAAACTAAATAAAATTATTTAAAACAAAAATTGGCTTTGTCATTCAAGTATTGCAGTATTTTGTATTATTAAATTCTATCTTATAAATAAAACCGCATCCAAATCGTTAATAATGCCTTTTAAAGGGTTAAGGTAATGTCAAGTCGCCCCAATATAACTATTTATGATATTAAAATCGTTACACGACATGAAGTTTTGTTAGAATAGGACCTTTAAATATTTGACATTTTCTTCAACTATATATTTTACTCAAAATTTTAACTATAAACTTATTGTAAACAAAAAAATTTTTTTAATGATATTGTTGTAATAATCAGAAAATTGTGGAAAAATTAATAGAAATTGTTTTCCCCATTGTCTACAGGGTATAGTGAAAATAGTCAACTTTTATTTTTTTATTGTTCGACTAGCGCGATTTGACAAATTTACGAGTGAGTTTAGCGGACTAATCATTGAAGATCTGCCTCGTACCAACCCCAAAAGCGCTCCTGGCAATAATAAACATAAAGTGACTGAGCCAAGAGGATGGGGCATATTAAGGATATGCAGCACGTTGACAAAGCCAGCGCATTTTTATGTTTAAGGCTTCCAGATTTGGCTGCTTGTGCCAGGGCCAAAATCTCTGGCACATAATTTTAATGTTTATCGTCTTTTATTGTCAAACAAATTATTTTTGATACCGCGCTGCAGGCGAACGGGCATTACGAATATTGATGCTAAGGTGGCAAGGAAGCACAGACACAGTCTCTGAGAAATGATTCAGCTGCCAGGGGTAATAACAAAGCAGCAGCAAGATGGGGTGAGGAAGGTGACACACATACACACAACACACAACACACGACGCAATATGTAATTTGATTAGCATGCGCAAGTCAAAAATAAAAAAACCACCGAAGAGAAGAAAAAATAATAATAAACATAAAGAAAGAAAACTCGGATATTATCAGTGAAAGTCAAAACAATTTAATGCATGAATAAAAAATAATTTCTTTCTTATGGCTCTGTCAATTTATGTATTTTGCTGGCTACAAATGAGATATACATGAGAGAAATGGATGTAGTATACATGTATCCTGCTGTGAAAGGAGCTTTATTAGATTTCGGTTTTTGACAAATGAAGTACACATATGCATTTCGCTGCTAGGCAACGCAGACCAAAAAGTTCGGTTGCCACCTCATTCTGGATTCGCTATCTGCCTTTCAAGTGCACATATTTGATTATTTACCTAAGGACATTAAAGGAAACGAAAGCAACACAGTTATTTTGCATATGAATTAAAGCGCAATAAATTAGCAATGTATTTTCTTTTTCTGTCCCTTTTTGGCAATTGAACTCCACCTGGGGTGCTCCTTTGCCAGGATGTTTTTGTTTGCTTTTCTAATGCTTGGAAAGCTTTCTCAATTCCCTCATGCTCATATGCATGTAGTGACAGCGAGCAGAGTCTGCAAACGCTTTTAATAAGCTTCTTAAATATTTATAATGTTTTTCTAATGATTTTCGATACAGTATTCTGCAGTGGTTTCCAAGTTGGTAAGTGCTCTGTGTGTGAAACACGAATTTCGCTCTAATATAGAGCTGAAAATATTTGCTTTAAAGCCATTCCATTAATAACTATGCATTTAATGCAATTTTCGCACATTAACTGGGCGGATGCTCATTCTCAGTTGCACTCATAAATTAGTTAGTCGGCCCCAAATCCGACTTAATACGCTTCACTTAATTGTTTACAGCATTAAAGCAAAAACCTCAGACAATCGAATAAACAGCCCACCAACAAGCCGGGCGGCGACAAGCATCACATCAATATTACGCACACACACACAAACATGACACAACAGAACACAACATGAGGCAAACCAAAATCGCGACACGTCGGCTGACCAGCTCTCATCGTCGGTGGCAAACATTAATCAGCGAATTATCAATGCAAATAATTTTCAGCACGCCTGAATGCGATATCAATCAACGGACATCGCTTCCGCTGCACTGACATCAACTAGAGGGACAGGGTAGGGGATATCGGGGAAGGCAATTCTGGCTGGGCACTTAACACACAATTAAGTGCAAATAATTGCAAACGCTGCATATAAATGATTTGTTTAAGCCGACATGACGGCACCAACAACAACAACAATATTTGTGGCATTGGAATAAATCAACCCAAAACTCCAACACATCTTCATCGCGCACGGATAAGAAACTGAACAGTGGAACAGGTTAGGCAGTTAAGAAGTAGTCTATAACTATTTTTATGCATGCTGTATCTCTATTTTCTATGAAGTCAGGCGTTTTAATATTTGATATATGAACCATGAACTATACTCTGAACAAATTATAATAAAGACGGCATTTTGGCACTATCAATTATTTCTTTTGATCGTTCCGTTTTTTAGTTTTCTATAAGCCCCTTTATCTATTTGCATTTCTGCAAAGATGCCACAAAAAGAGTTTTAAGAAAAAAAGTTTTTATAATGATGTATATTGTTTATTTATGTGTATTTATACTTTAAAAAAAAAAACTGATCCTTGCCAGCTCAATTAAGAAAAAGTGATGCAAGTCGACAATGTAGAGAAATCTTCTATCCAATGTTGATCGCAACTATGGTAAATGGTAGTTTAAAGTGGAATTCAACCACTGTGCGCTGTTTTGAGTCGATATATTTTGAAGGCTTCATAAGCGGATAATGAATTTGAAATTCGCAGCGGAAGCAAGCGTTCCAACTGGCCGTGGCCCCACACAAGGGGAGAGGGGGTGAGCTGAAGAGAGAGTGAGAGCGGTGGGGATAAGGGAAGAGTGTTGTGACTTAGGGATAGTTATGGGGTTTCCATGTCCAGCTCAATAGCCTCTGCTTTTGGCGCGCCTAATTAGTATAATCCGCGTTGAAATTATTCGAGTGTGCATTGTGGATATGTGTGTGCGCCTGTGGTCTGAGATTGTGTACATAGAGAGAGAGAAAGACATTGAGAAAGAATGAGAATAAGGTTATGTGTGTAAAATACGCATACGCAGCATGGCAACGGCTGTCGCACTTTTGGGGCATTACATGCACCTGCATGCTGGCTGGTTGGTGGGCGACATGCTCATTATGATAACATGGCAAGCTGCATAAATTTAATGACTGCAATTAAGTGAAGCGCCGAAGTTTTGCACAAGGCGCCACTAAAGTCTTATCATTGACGCTGCAGAGCTTTTGATTTTAACCCCCCATCTCTGTCACAAACAAGCGCTGCATAATTGAATGCATTTAAAGCCAGTTAATGCGCATTTCATGAGCCAGACATTTGCATATGCACGACATGCATGTAAAAGTGATTATTTATGCAAATTGCATATAAATAAATAGCATGCAAAAAATATAAAAAGCAGATCAGAAAAAATAAAAAAACAACAATTTGGTCAAATTGAATTTATGTGCCCAAAGGCGACACGGCACAATAAAAGAATGTGTAAAGTGCACTTAAGCAACGGCTGGAGCTGTGTGAAAACTGTGTAAAAGGATTGCCAAGAACCGTCTCTGTCCCACACAATATACCACCCACTCCCACCACATAATTTTCCACTCCGGCCCTTCGCTGCGGTCACTGTGAATCACTGTGAATGCTGGCGCCTGGCGAAGACGTTCATCGTCGCCGTTGGCGTCGTTCGGTCTTTGCCGGCATACAGGAAGCCATAATGGACTTTTCATTCAAATTATTTTGGCCATGACCGTGGAGTAGAGGAGGCAAAGTGGTCGTATATTGCCTGAATTGATGTTGCGCTTCCTGTTCAGCTCTCTTGGCCAGCACCGTTAAATATTCTCCTCTTTGGCCAGCCGCCACGCATACTGTCCAAGCATAAATAAGAGCAACAACAGCTCCGACAGAGAAGAACGAATACTAGCAAGGCACTGTTGAAATATTGAATACTCTTTTAAGTATTCTAAAGATATAGTAAAGTCAAGGAGGTATTTGGTGAAACAATATACAAAATTGTCTCATGTTGGCAACATTTTTTATTTAAGTTTAAAGTTTAAGAAAGCTGGGATTTGATATGTAAATAAATCACGATTAAGTTGAAAAACAATAAGAAGTTAAGTAAATATGACCACGAATTTGAATTCAGCGAACCTACAAACATATATTTGATATAGTCAGACCTCACAGATCAAACATTTTCGCTTTATGTTTTTGTGATGAATTTAATTTTGATAGTGTTGTTTTTCTAAAAACGGTCCCTTAAAACTATAAGGAAACTTCTAATAAAAAATTATAAAAAAACTAAACCAATCTTGTTGCAGATAACAAATATAAATACAATCAATATATTAATAATAAATAATAAATGAGAGCACAAAGGGTTTTCTTTTCTTGTTTACCCCAAGCGCATTTTAAATGTTACAAAATCTGTACAGAAAATTGAGAGTTAGTGTCATATAAATGCTTCTAAATTTAAAATGTAAAAGAGAAAAATAAAAACAATGCATAAGCTATGAAAACGATTGAAATTTATATTTAAATAAGTCTGGCTCAACACTTCTAACAAATTCAAGCGACTCGAACTTCACACTTGACTTAAATGCCAGTTAGGCAAGAGCCTCATTCAAAGTGTTCTTTGAGTAAGTATACCCGAAACATATGCACATACGAACACATTTACACAAACTTCAAGCTATACACATTGACATGACTCTTAGAAGCAACGAACAATGCAAATTGTGCACAAATTCTTTTCCCACTTTTTGCATCATTAATTGTTGAATTTATGAGTGGATCCTCCACGCGTAGTTTCTATGTAAATTTGCGCCTTTTATTGAGTTGTACACACGGCAAGGACAAGCGACAACAAATGCATATGTCTACTGTGGGTTGACGCTGTGTAGTACTATATGCGTGTTTTTATGTGTATTATTTGTTGTTTCAATTTCGTATAAACATGTAAATAATTTCTAGCTGATTGCACAAATTCGTTTCGGGTTTGATTTTTATTGCATAGCTCTGGGCGCAGAATGCATAACAAATTTCGTTGCCAGTAACGTTTCCTTTGTCGATGTTGTATTAGTTGTTCGCGCTTTTGTTTTTCAATTTGCAATAAGTCTGTCAATTGGCGAACTAATAAAGTGGAAAATGCGACAACGGTAAAGTTTGCAAAAGGCGCATATAAAGGTCGAAAATCTACGTACGGTATGTGCTTACTCCTATTTTGTGCTTGCTGCTGGCTGACAAAATTTAACCTGCCACATGCATCCCTTAACCCATCGACTGTATTGGTAATTTCTATGCAAAACATTAACCAACAACCCCCCGTCAATTGTAATTCAGCGACTCGAGCAATCAACAACTCGTCAACCCTGCAAAAATCGAACTCGCGTATTTTTTCAATTTTATTGTCCGCCGTCGGATTTTATTGCACTTTTATCGCGCCTGCAGCTAGTGGAATTTCTCACTGAGCCGTCACTAATCATTTCATTTAACTTTAGAATTATATTTATGCACATTTCCTTTTATCGGACATTTATGACGAGGGGTCGGTCGCGTTGCGTGCCACAATTCCTGCCCCCATTGATTGTGACAGCTGTTGGCAACACTTTTTACCCGATGCACGTGCCAATTTTTACGAGGCTCAAAAATCAAGCCCCGTCGCGCCTTAGACTGTGGCTAATTATGCAAAAAGTCGCAAATTTGACTATTAGAATGTCGTAAAAATGCTGTGCAATTTTATTTTTTATTCTTTTTTTGCCAGTCAGTCGTAAAATTTGTCAGTTTTGTGCAAATTTGCATAATTTTTTACTAGACATGGGTCACAACTTTTTGCTAAGCCTAGGCTGTTGAAAGTTTTTATAACTTAATGCCAGACATAAAATTTAACTTGATGCCTAATTAGATTTGTAGGACGGTGTTAAAAAAAAAATGATGGCTAGTATTGGTTCTTAACAAATATAATCAAAGGATAGCAGTTTTTAAAGAATGTATTGGAGGTGTTAAAAAAAATGATGGCTAGTATTGGTTCCTTAACAAATATAATCAACAGGATACGCACGATTTTTTAAAGAACTGTAAAAAACTTTGGAAAATGTTAAAGCAAAGGTGGATTGTATAAAATGGCATGACTAATTCTTAATACTTTTTATATAAAATTGTTTGATTATTTGATTTGCATTTTTGAAGAAGTAAAAGTATGAAGGTGTCAGAAGTGGTATGAAACAAAAAATTAAGAATCAAAAATAATTTGTTGTATGCTGATAGTGGTAGCTGGTAGCACAACCTAAAGCCTAACTATAAGGTTTTTATGCTAATAAATGCTCAACCTTAATTCTGCAAATCGATTAGGCACTTTAGCCAATTTCCATAGAAATTAATAACTAAGCAAATTGTTATTAAGTCAGCCTACAAATATATTGTTGGCCTATTTGTGTAGCCCTAATTTAATACACAAATAACCATAGCAGTCTGTTGGTGTCTGAGCAGTGCATGGACATTTCAAAAATTTGACATAATTTATGCATAGCGGGCTAGTTAATCAAATTGCATGCAAAAATTAAAACAAAAAAGATATCGCTTGTGGCAACCAACTAACGAACATGCAACCAGGAAATGCAATCAAATCAGCAGCCGTTCGTTCGCTAGGCCAATCTAATTCAATTCTGATACAAAATCGTGCCACGACTCAAACACACACACAGAGCACAACAACATTCTAGGAACAACAGATAGTCCAAAATATACACAAACAGAATGTCACGAGTTTCAAAGCCAAAATTAAATTCCAATAAAAATAACTAAGCACCGTCAACGAGACATGTGAAATAAAAATAAAAAACATGACGAGAGACACCACAAACAAAATACCAAAATATAGCCAAAGCTCTTGAATAATTTTCGGGCTTACGTGAAACAGAAACAGGAACTGAAACAGGAAACGATGGTCAGCAGGTGTCGTAGCTGACGCCTGACTAAATTGTCGGACAAACACAATGGATAAGAAATCGTAAAAAAAATCCTCTAAAACACAGTGAACTTTGGTGTGCTCCCAACGACTTTAATATACGCTGCAATTTTAGTGTTTGCACTTTTATACACGCAAATACCCAAGTTATTCACATTTAAAAATCATGTAAAAAATATATTTATTTATTGACTGTTTCTAGTGCTACAAGTAGAATTACTTTTATTTTATTGATTTGTGTATTTAACTTCAAGCCATGTACTAAAACTGTTCAATATTAAATCAAACTCCCAATTAAAATAGGTTTCTTCAATTATTAACAAATCGCAATAATTTATAAATTTCAAATGTATATTAAATGAGCAAGCAAGATAATAAACATTCTGTGTTCATAAATCAACAGAATAGCTTATAATTGCTCCGTTTTAACAACGACAGACCAAGCACTTAGCAAATAAATCAAGCATGGAAGATATCCAGAAACTTGTCAATATATAATATATTTATTATAATTAAAGTATGTGATTTAATATCAGCTGATAACTTATAACTTCATTTCAATCTCAACAAAACAAAAATACTTAAATAAACACGATAAGAAGTGGAATTTCTATATATATTCAATCCTATATATATAAGAAGAGTATAGAGAAATTGCTAATGTGGAATGTTCTTGGTTAGCGTTTAAGCATTGAGGAATGCACACAAAGGCCACAGGTTGGTTTGGTTGGTTTGTTGTTCGATGGGTTACATTTGGGTGTTAAGCGCGCATCCTGCAACATGTTGCGGTTACTTGGGGAATCAAGGGGAGTGAAAGTTGAAGTGTGTGGGAGAGTACGAGTTGAAGTACTGGTCACATTGTGGGGGAAACGAGCATAAATCTCGCACAGTAACAGTAACAGCAACAACAATAACAAATGCAACGGTAACTGACTGCCACAATGAAATACGCAAAATATTGACAGACATTGTCCAAAGAGGATTGGGAATAAAGAAGGAGAAGGAGGAATATGCTAGGCAAATGCACTCGCAACATGCGACACTGCGACTTGGGTGCCCGTTACAATTAAAACCGAGATAAGAGTGGTGCAGAGTCATGCATGTATGTAATACACTGACAGGCAGCACTCGAGTTTGCAAATGGCAACATGCGACGCGTCATTTAGTAGCCAGCCACAAACAGAAGAGGAAGAAGGCAACCATTGTCCAGCTGCGTCAGTCAGTTGCAACTTTTGCTTGAGTGGTTGAGTTTGGTTTCGCTTTGGTTGGTTGGCATGAATAAAGCAGA
This sequence comes from Scaptomyza graminum, assembly GCA_018901835.1. Lineage (NCBI taxonomy): Eukaryota > Metazoa > Arthropoda > Insecta > Diptera > Drosophilidae > Scaptomyza > Scaptomyza graminum. Next base: position 2,410,429 of record JAEIFL010000314.1, read on the forward strand.
GATCTCTGTGTGTCCCTCTCTGTGTATGTGTGTTGTTATTAATCCGACATGATTGGCAGCAGCCAAATGGACAGCAACAACAACAGCAGCAGCAGCAGTTGTCCCCCAAAATATGTGGACACAGGTGGATGCTATGGCTCCTGTTGCCTGTCAGCGCCGCATGAATATCGAGTGAGTGCAGACAAATTTGTTAATTTATTATGGCAAAGCGCGAGGAGTTTTGGCCACAGCCCAGAGAAAACACATCGGCCACATCCACACTTGCAAAAAAAAATTGATTGAAATTTAGAATACTTAAATTATTTTGAATACCTTAGTTTTCAGAAAGTGGATTTCCAAATCCCAGATTGTTAGTACAACAAAATCTTCAGAGCTGTATATAGCTTTTAAAGATTTTGATTCATTCATATTTATATTACTTAAAATATCAAATTATATAATTTTTTTGGTGTCGATCAAGAGAACTAAAAAAAATTTTGTATTGTTTAAAGAAATTATAAACATTTTCATGCTGTTTTTTAAGTGTGCTCAACCCAGCTGTAAACTGTTTGCTAAGATATACTATTAATAAGATTTTGTGATAAGAACACAAGAAAAGATTTAATAAATAAAAACAGCAATTAAAAAAAAAAAAGTGTTTCCATTGAAACCAGTTTATCTCCTGTATTTTTCAGTGTACAACATCATTTGGCACAACAAGATGCTGGCTGTATTATGTCCTTTTGCCCACGTTCGGCTTTGGTCAAGTGCTCTGGCGTGAATTTCATTTTAAAATGAAACTTTGTTGCACTGATTTTGCTTTGCGGCTGTGTCCTTTTTAATAAAACGTCGCCCTTTCTCTCCAGCACCCATTCCCCCTCCTTTGTTCTGTCTACTTGGACATACAAATTAAGCCACCGTGTTGGCCTGTTTGTTTGCCTGTGTGTGTGTGTGTGTGCGCGTGACTTAAAAGTGAAATATTGCAATCAGTCAATGGATTTTGCATTGCCCAATCCTCTAACCTCCACACCCATTCCCTATTCACAGAATCACCATTTGGCGCCAGCGAGTAGGCTTCGATTTTAATTAAGGAATTAGGCGGGCGAACGTCGCCGGCTTTGTTCAAGTGGCTTTTGAAACTGGACATGAAATGAGGAGACTGCCTCGAAAAGCTCATTAGAGATAGAATAGGACGTAAACAGTGGGAGTGGGAGTGAGAGATTGAGTGTTGGGAGGCTATTCAAAAGTTTGATGTAAATACAAAAGATAAACAATAGCATTTGAACTTAAATACAAGTTAACTGATAAAGCCAAATACTATTCATATGCATACAAAAAGTTTGTTATCCTTAGTTTTTATTTTAGTTTGAAACTGCTGCAAGCATTTGTCTGACATCGGCCCCGCAATCGACCGACAATAGTCTAATTACCTTTGATTAAACATCATCAATAACACCTGAGGGACACAAAAGTGGCCAAACATTTCTACAGAATATTATTCAACCTTTAATAATTGAACAGGCAGCTGGGAGCAGCTGCTGCTGAGCGGACAAGAGGATAGCAGAGCAACAGAAATTACACAAATTCTCATCGGTTGAGTTTGTGTGGAGAAGAGGGAGTTGGTCAACTCAAATACTAAAGCCGTATAGTCGGGGTAGCCACTCAAGTGGGTGGTGGCGGGTTGTGGTTGGAGCACCGAAAGTGGCATTAGAGATTTATCAAGTGTAGCGTGACGTGGCATGGACGAGCTAGCTATGCTTGTCCACCAGGATGCAGGACACACACTCTCATTGCATTACGTGTAGCGTAACAAATGTACAAAAGCACGTAAACCCTGTGGATAGACACAAACGTATGGATGTAGATACATACATACATACATACATACATACGCCTGCCATCTGCAGAAGGCGTTTGGATGCGAACTCGGATTCGGATCTAGAATGGGAACGGAGGCAGAAGTGGCACAGGATACACAGTTTGCAGCTGGACACTTTGACTATTGAGCTAGTGAGTATAAGCAGAAACAGAGGCAGAAGGAGAAAGCTCAAGCTGCCTTTTTCCTTACGCCTTCATCCTGACCGGCGCTATATTCGATGACAATCAATGGTTTTTGGTCTGCTGCACACAGTGTTGGCATTTTGGCTATTTCTCACATCCAAATTTGGCTATTTGAAGGGTAATTATGAACCTGGCCCCGGGAATTCAGTTTTCGTAATTGAAACGACACTATAAAAAAATATAAAAACTTTGATAGAAGGGAACTGTCCTTTCTTCTCCACGAAGTTGTGGTCACTATTGTCATCTCATGATTTTGATTTATTTCTTTGACGTTTTGCAATCAGTGTTTAGCTTTTTCAATTGTTATTTAGAGGTTATTTGTGCTATTTGGCAACACTGTTTGAACACCGGAGAGCTGCGTGGCAGCAAAATAGAGGCTACTTTTCAGACTGCCTCGGTAGGAGATAAATGCATGAGCATGTGTGTCCAAGCCCTCTGTTTGTGTGTGTGTGTGTGTGGATGTATTTGAATGTGTTGTTTGTGCCACGCTTCATAAAGGATTCAAATTCGTTACCAGTTGGCGTTGAGTGCATTGCGAGTGCCGCTCGCTTTAATTCCAAATAAATGAAGTGTATGGCAAACAATGTCAATGTGGAATGTGGCTTCGGCTTGGGTGCTGGTCTCCAATCGCACCCACCCATCGACCAGTATTTAGATACCAACTCGAAAATCGAGCTCTAGTTGCGGATCTATTGGGTAGTAGACTCTTACGTTTTGCAGTTTTAATTTGGCCAACTGCAACTGTCCTTTATCTGAGACTCACTTGCAGCAAGCTGTATAAATGCATTTCGAGTGCTTTTTGTAGCCTCAGAAATTAATTAAAGTGTCAGAAGCAAAGTTGAATAACGAACTCTGTATATACTCCGCTGCCAGTTCAGTTACAGGATCTCCCTCTCAATGAGGACTTTGTGGTCCCAGGCTTTCTATGCCTAATTAGCAAGTCGGCCAAAGGCTGTGCTGTGGAAAAATTAATAAACTCATGCAAGGAAAAACCAATCACAACATTGTAAGGACATATTTTTTGTTTGCATGTCTAGCAGTCAAACGGGCATATTGATTGCATTTATGATATACGACACATCGGAACGTCTGATAAACGGACACAAATTATCTCAATAAATAAATAGCAGCAATAAATACAGACTTTTCATTTATGTGTACGAACTAATAAATTAAGTTGAAGTTTCAAATGGGGACTTATCATCTGAATCTAGCAATAATTTATGTGTGCATTTTACGGAGTATCTGCAAAGTCTGTTGAGCAAACAAATGTGTTCTTGTTTTGCAACCAAAGGACTCAATCAAAACGCTGCATTTTTTGTAGCCTTTCAATTTCATGCGACTCAAATGCAGCGCTCACAGCTGTCAATCATAACCAAAGCATGCTGCAGGTGGGCAAGAGCTGGTGGCAGGAACTTTGGGCAGGGGCCCACATACATACTATATATCGCTGATTGCAGCGCCTTGGTCTTTTGCCGGAGGGCCAAAACAAAAGGCGTAAAAAGCTGAGCCGTTCTCTTATACATATACACGAAATCCCATTTAACGCTTTCGCTGAGCCACTTGGCAGCAAAGTCGAAGCTGCACGTCCTTCGCCTAATGCGCCACATGTGTCTGCCACCGCTACACGGCTGCTGCAACACGCCCAGCCATCAAGCATTCGAACATACACCCACACAAGCAATTCGCAACGTATCCTCGAGTGCAGTTTCTCTGCCATCCTAATGGAATTTTCCTCATGACTTAATTCAAACAATAAATGCGCTCAATTGAATGCAATTTTCATTCGCCGTTTTGCTTTTTCCGAAAACGAAAATGAAGAAAAAAAACCCCCAAACCAACCAACCAACCACGCAACAACAACAGCAACAAATTCTAAAGGATATTAGTGCCGGGACTGTTGTAGCCGGGCATCAAGAGAGCTGCGGTTACCACTGATAAAGCCACTTGAGTGCAGCACGAGGCGTCGGGGTTTGTTTTCGATGACGTTTGCAATTTTTTTTTTCATTTTCGTTTTCAGTCTACTCATTTTTTGTTTCGTGCGCTTTGTGTTCTTTCCATTTGCTTTGCTCTTAATAAACGTATACAATTTGTTAATTTGTACAGGATCAAACATGAAAGTCGCCTCCTGTGCTCGCTCTCTCTGGTAATTAGTTGCTGCGAGCCGAGCTGAAAGCTAATTAGATTTTGGCTTTTTTTGCGCAACGAGCGGGTTAAATGCGTTGCAGATTTAATTAAATGCACTCACTAAACGGATTTGTGGCATAGAAAAGCTGACTAAAAAATAGATTAGTTGTAATTTATAAGCAGAAACTAACTCAACAAAAGATCCTTTTGCTTAAAGCAGTTTAAGGAAAGGTGTAAGTGCTTGAATATATAGTGAGAATTATACTAGATAATGGTTTATTTAATGAAAGAATGTAATAAAAAATAACTATATATATCCTACTTATATTATAAAGGGGAAAGTATGTTTGTGTGGACCTTTGTTACTCTTTCACGTAAAAACTACTCAATGGATTTTAATGAAACTTTACAATAACATAGCTCATACATCAGGAATTTTAAGTAAATCGGATAATTTAACACTTTATGAGCTAATTTTTGCTTTAATATAAAATATTTTCTTAACAAATCAATAGTGTATTATTTAAGGGAAAGGCCCGACTAAGAATTATGCCAGGAAAGTCGCTAATGAAAGCTCTTAAAGCCTAGGGAAGGCACATCGTGAAGGCCAAAATTTTAATTGGAGAAGCCATGGGAGACAATATTCTTATACCGCGCATTCCCAATCATACCCAACAACTTGCCATTCACTTTTGAACGCCTGCAGTTCGCATTAAAAGTCGCGACATGTACAAAAACGGTATTTGGATCTAAACATTTAACATTTTAATTTGTGTTTTCTGTTCATAAAAAAAAAATCAAAGAGCGCCACAGCAACGCGTAGGTGGGTTTTCCTAGTTTTGTTATACATATATATATATATACATATATTCGTTTAGGTTCTTCAAATTCGTTAAAGTCATTTTACTTTTTATATTATTTAATTGTTCAAAATAAAAACAAAGTAAATGCTATTTTTGAAAATGAACACTTTAATTCTAATAGGTTTCATGCATTTTCCAAAAGTTAAAATCATATCAATATATATGGTCGTTTTCATTTTAAGTTTGAAAATTTAATATTCAAATCAAAGTTTTTCCACATTGATTTAAATTCGAATGGTTTTAAGCTAGAAATTTTCATACGATCAATGAATACAAATTTTTTTTTGTTTGTTTATTTAAAAGCCAATTGCATATAAAGCAAAAAAATTTAAATTAAGTTAGCTACTAAAATCTCAACAAAAAACTGTCCATTAATTAAATTAAAATCCACTTAGGAGCTCATTAAATGCAAATCTGCCCAGGGCCAACGACAAAAAAAACAATTCTAACCACAAAAACGCATTAAATGATTTGCGGGGCAACTTTCACAAGCAATATCAAGAACAACCACAGCCAATAGCAACAAAAACAAAATTATAATAAAAACTGGAAAAACAAAAACAAAACAAAGGAATAACCAAAACCGCATGTTAATTAAAAATCAAACTAATTTCCTAATTGCAAAGCTTACCAATCATTAAACACAAGCTGATTGCAAAGCAAAAAACAAAAAATAGGACGGGATGATTAACAGACAGGTTGCGAAGATTGAATACCCTGTTGTCAAACAATGTTCTTTTGAAATGCGTAGATCAAAATTGTTGTTGGGTATTAATAATTTTAATATGTTTGTTATAGGTTCATTTATAAACACATTAAATTTTAAAACATACAATATCACATTATGACAGAATATTTTGAATACTTTCAAAGGGTATAAAAATCAGAACCTAAATCAAACAACTGACTGAAATGGGTGCAAACGCCTTTGATTTATTTGCAGAGGTCCATTTGACCAATTGTCACACGATTAAACAGACAAATTCGAAAATAATGTTTCATTAAATGCAATGCAAATCAAATGGAAAGCTGACGCTGCGCCAGATGCCAGGACACCGGGACACAGAAACTTTGAGACAGGGAGGACAGTGCATTAATCCTGTTATGTATGCGGGCGCGGATACCCTTTTTTTGTTGCCTTTTGCGCTTAATTAAAATCCGCCGCAATATGTGTGTGTACTACCCCAAAAAGTATGCAATGCAAAATGCAAATTTACATACATATCACAAGCTGGCGGCCCTTGAAAAAAACATGTGAGCTACAGGAATTATAGCAACATATACATATATTTCGCATATACTATGTGGAATTGGCAGCCTGGACTCAATAAATTCCAATTTATTTGCGTAAATCATTTATTTGGCTTAATTTCATGTGTACAGCAGCGAAATATCTAAAAGAGAGTTGCAATACAAACACAGAAAACAGTTGGTTGGTTGGCCATCGTTGGCTCATTTTGCTGCCAAGCCGGGCTGAAAAAAACCCCTCATAAATCAATTAGGACGTTGGACTAGGCTTGTGCCAGATTTTGGTAGCCAATTTTTGGTTTTTGTGGCTTTTACGCTTGGGGTTTTGCCATTTTTTGTTTGATGCATTTTTGTTTACCCAGTGCGACACAATTATTAAATGGCAATTTAAATATGCTCAACTAGACAATACCAAGTAGTACGGACAGTTCCTAATAATCATTTGTACATACTTATATACTTATCTCAAAAACTCAATAACAACTGAACTGGTTTTAAAAATTTCGTTCACCCGAAGAATGCTTTATATATTCAGGAAAATTATTTTAATAAGAAATAATATGCGCTTGAGGTTATATCATAGTGAGAGTGAAGCTAAGCCACCATACAATATACAGATACATGGGTATTTTAAATATTTATTATACCCTTTTTTTTTACAAACATTGAATCGGTATTTATGTCATCATTGCGGTCTGAGCTGAGGTTCAGGTGTTTTTTGTTAAGTTTGTGCGTAGGACTTTATGATTAATGGTCCACGTGTAGCTGATTTATGGGCTGCGTGGTACGATTCAAAGATGAGAACTATTACCTCACATAACAATTAGTATAATGGGAGAGCAGTTTTGGAATGGTTTCACCAAAACTCCCCGCAACACAAAGGTACTAGCTCGGCTCGAATTTCCGTTTCAAAATTCTGGTTGTGAAATGTTTGAACAGTGGCCGTCGGTTGCGGTTGTCAAACAGCTTCAACAAATGTTAAAACAAAGCTTAAGACAAACAACAACAACAACAACATGATGACTGCCGGCAGCAAAGGGGGCATATCCTGTGAGTACAAACGCCGCGTATATCCTGATGGCAGCCGCGACTTCTTTAAGACGCAATCAAGCGTATGAGCAATTTTTGAAGCAATTAAAACAAAACTTGGCACACGCAAAGGATTTTGGGCACAAGCCTTTCTAGCCACAATCCGTTTGCAGCAGGCTCTGGGAGAATTTTTCTTAAATAAACTCGCTGCCATCGGCGACAGCAACAATAACTGCTGCAACAACAAGAACAACAGCAACGACTGCCATCCACAATAATTGCCCGCAGCGCGCTAGCTAAAGTTAAACAAATGTAATAATTGTTGCTGCAAACTTCTGTGCAAACAATGACAGGCGTCGAGTCCTGAGTCCTTTTGGCTCTGGCATACGCCGAGTCTATATAGATTCGGGCAATTTGTTGTTTGTTATTGTTGCCACTATTTCTAAGGCTTTTGGCTGTGATTGTTTCTACTTTTGCTTTTTAGAGCGCGACGCGTGCGCGGCTAATGTGCCTCAGGGTGTGAAAGTCAGATCTGTTCGGCAGCAGCCCAGCAACCCCCTTCTCCAGTTTCTATTCTTTGTTTTTTTTGTGCTTTGATTCGATTTTGATTTTTGACGAATGTGTTGTGTGTTGTTGTAGTAGTCCCGTTGCGTGTGTCCGTCTAAATGTTTTGCAATTGTTTGTTGGCTTTTGTGCGTACGCTGGCACACGCAACTTTTTTCTTCTTGCATTTTGATGTTGTTAATTCAAATTTGTGAATTGGGCTTTCGCATTTGAAGAGCTAAGATCAGCCATGCATGTGGATATGGCAAACGAGTGGGTGAAGCTGCATGCCACGTTTTCTATTCAAAATTTATGCAATATTTCAATTGGAAATTAGAAAATGAAGTCATTTGTGAAAGCTATAATAAAGTGTTCAGCCTATGGGGTTATTCTTTTGCCAATTGAAGTGGTTTATATCGGGCGTGGCATTTGTGGACTGACAATGGATGGATTGCAGATTGAGCGGAAGGAAAACAAAATATAATTATGTATTTAACTTATTTTCGCATGAACCGCAAGCATACAAAATGAAGTATATATTAAATTCCTATTTCCTGTCTTTTTTTTGTAGACTGAGTTGTTAAAACATGACAACAATATCAACAAATAGTTCGAATGCCAATGAATAATGTCAAATTAGCCAAACCTTCTACTTGCATTATTTATAACAAGCACACTAAACTAAGAAAACATGTTTTATAAAGTCTTTTGGTCATCCCTAACACCCGCCACTTACCAAACAACACTAAAACACTTAACCAAGCGTTGATGAGTGAAAGCATGCGTTAATGGGCTTACCAAGCAACAAAAAAATTAAGCGAAAATCAAATCATACTTTTGGGCTTAGCGCCGCGACACACGGCAACTGGCAAATCAGCTAAAGAAGAAGTCACAAAGAAGACACAGGCAAAAATGTGTATCAACCCACTCGCAATCCTTCGCCTTCGCAACCCTCCCCAGCTAAAAAGCGGGCACTTCAAAAATTGTTGAAGACAAGAGGCGGCGTTGCCAAACACGTGTCCTGCTCGGAGCTTACATGGCCGACACGTGACCACCATCATGTTTGCTTACATTTACGACTCACTGACTGACTGACGTATGGGTAAATGACGATGACGATGACGACGATGATGAGAATGAGAATGTGAATGTGAATGGTGGCGATCAATCAATGCGACCAACAATGGAACAACAACAATAACAAAACAAAACACAATAAAAAGTAAAGAGGTGTATGTGTGTGAGTGTGTGTACAGTTGCGTCCAGTTCTCAACTTGAATGTTGAATCCACTTTGCCTGACCACTAAGCCAGCTTCCTCCCCGCTTTGTCCAGCCATAAATTCCAGATCTGTCGCCAACTGACAGAGCGACAGTGAGTGAGAGAGAGAGAGAGGAGAAGTCGAGGAGAGCATTTCGCAATTTGGCAAATGCATCGCGACTGTAATTAAAATTGCATTCGCATCTAATTAATTGGTATGCAAAAACGGGACTAGTTGCAGAAATTGCCAAATGCAAAATGCATATCATCCTGTGATGCCATCCAATGCAATTTACTTATACACATACATACACACAGCCAAATATGCGACTATATGTATAAAGATGCATATTTGCATAAATATGTAGTATATATGTATGTACAGATATAAAGCTGACTTTGAGGGTGCAATTAAAGCAAAGGCATTTTCAAAACGCCTTTGGCAATACTAAATCCCATAGCTTAATGTCGCTTGAAGTCACGAATTTCAAATGCAGCGTGCAACTGCAACTGCAGCAAAGAGTTGAGTTAGCGACACCTTTTTGCAACCCTTTTCGTAAGTCTCTGTCCTCCCCACCCCATTCAGACGTGATGCGTAAGGATCCCTCACAAGCCAGAGAGATTGTCCTTCAGCACAATCCTATCCCTTCCACTGCATTTTGTTCTGAGTTTTGTGGCATTGTGCTTTTGGACGGCTCCTGACATGATTGGCTTTTAACGCTCAAATAAGCTTAATTGAATTTCTTTTCATTGCTAACAAAGTTTCTGGTTTGGCATTGCGGCTGGATGGATTCGGCTGCGATTTGTTAATTAAAACTGAATTAGGAAGTAAAGAGATTTTGTTCAACTGAATACCGTATACTAAATGTTGAGTCTAATTTTAGGCAGTAAAAGTGGCTGCAATTGGGAAATAGACATTTTAAATTATTCGCCAATAATTATATTTTTTGATTGCGCCTTAAATGCCAGCTTGTTTATTTTTAACAAAGTATTTTTTGAAGCATTCACGCTGCTAATTTGTGTCATTTAATTATCCAAATATTTGCCTTTAATTAGAATCGGGGTCAATCACCTGGAAATATTAAATTGCGTGCAATCTGCAAATTAATGAAATGCAACTAATAAAATTATGATCATAAAAGCGTGGCAGCCATGACAACTGAAACCAGAGCTTAAAAAAATAACCAGCTGGCTCCACCCTCAACCCTATTTCCTTTCCCACCTCCCTTTTACACGTCCATCAAAAGATATCTCTCATTTGCCATGGCACAACTATCAAAATTAATGGGTCCGCCGAGCAGAGCTAAAAGTCAACCGCAACCATACATATATATATGACATAAAATTTAAATACCTGAAAATAAAAATTCAAACAAAAACGGGTGAAGGCTGAGGGGGTGCTTTCGATTGGACGGTTGGACTGCAGTGACATTTTAGCCATCAAAAATGTATTTGCATATAAATTAACGACGCATTTTTTTTTAATAATGCAATTTAAACATATTTTATTTGCATTTATTAACAAACAAAAAAAAATATACAAAAAAATTGCCAAAAACGACAACATCAAAGTAAAATGATTTTCAATAAAATTTGGCATGGGCTGGACGACCAAAGTGTTGCATTATTATCCTTTTTCGGGTTATTCACTCCCACTCGACGGACTGTTACAAAATATGTTTTTATAAAAAACATTTCGCAGCATTACCATAAAATTGTAAAAAAAAAAATAAAAGATATCAGCCTGACCACGTCAAAACATGTGACGAGTATTAAAAACCAAACTGACGCAGCCGTTGGCTTAAAGCGGCTTCGCTGCCGATGTTCTTCACATTTATAGCCCGCCTCATTCCCACCGAGCGGCCCATGGCTGATATCGAATGAACATTTTTGCGCAAATCATGTACGAAAATTGATGGTAAATGTGATTTTCTCCCAATACTATGTGTGTGTGAATGGGTGGGTGTTGATTGGTCTTCAAAAAGCAGCTAAAAAAAAATGTAGCGTACTTTTTGGGTGGGTGTGTTTGTGTGACGTTTTCAAAGGATTTTCATAGCCAGCGGCTACTTATCATAAAAAATATAAAAGAAAGTTGGCAAAAAAAAAAAACATGAAAATAATGCAAGCGCTGCTAGCTGTCTGTCAAGTCATGTGTGTGTGTGTCCCAGACATAATTGAGTTGTAGCTGAATATTCGGAAACCTCTAACCCTTTTGCTTTGATACCCAGTGTGTATGTATATGAATGGTGTAGGTAGTTGATGCACGCACAGAGCACAACGAAAACATATAATATAAATACAGGAAATCTCAAAGTCCAGCATTCGTGTGTGATAAGAGTTTACTTTCTCGGATGATATTTTATGACAAGTTTTGTGTTGATTTCGGTTTTTCACGCAACGTGTTGTTATTATTGAAAATTGGCCAAATTGTATAAACGCACATATGCGTGAAATTCAATTCAATCAAGGAGTGTGAGATTAGAACGCGGGGTAGGTGGATGTGTGGCCCACAAAAAGGGTTGTGCACACACTCACACACACACACAAACATTGCAAGCAAAGTAATTCAATTTACAAGTGATTTGTCCGGCACACACAAAACCGATTTAGTTTCGACACTAGGCAATGGCTTGACCAGTGTGTGCATGGTGCAAGTTTGTGCGTGTGTTGAGTACAACAATAAATTTATGCAAATCCCATTTAAATTGTTTGCACTGCAATTTCAATTTAGAAACAAAATAAAATATATGTACATAGAACAAGTTCAATCATGATGATGTTTTACCCAGGCTTGTTCCTGCCTACTCACACAAATCACAGCAATTTATTTAAATTTTTTGCAACAAACAACAACAACAGCAACCCTGGTGGTGAAGTAATTTTGCAATTTTTGGCCAGGTCCATTAACTGAAATCCATCAACAAAATTGCCAGAGAAATCAACGGGTCGCTTGTCATTTCAACGCCTCCAATGCCAACGCTATTTTCAATTTGCTCGCTTATCAACTGAAAGGTACTCATAGCTTCAGGTTCCAAGCACCGCATCGCACCCTCTGCCTCACATTTCACAAAGCTCCAGTCTGGCTTACCTTGGGCATTTGGTGTTGAATGCGATGCTCTGAATGGGGGGACTATCGCTATCACTTGGTCATAAAAACAGCTTTCCGGTCGTTACTCATTCATGGCAATCAAAACGGTGCCAAAATAGAAAAAAGTTCAACGCTCTGTAGTCGTTGCAGGGCTTCCAAGCCCAAAAACACAAAACAACAAAATAAAAATGCACCAACGTATTTGAAAATTTGCATATCAATGTGCCAAAAAAAACAATGCACAGAGAGAAATTCTTTGTTTTGATACAATGTGTACAGTGTTAATGAAAGTTAGTGAAAGTAATATTACTTTCCAATTAAATTATTATTCGTTTAGGAATAACAATGTGTCAAATAATTTTCCTAAACAGACATAAGAGATACAATCCTATAACTCTTATTGACGTTGCTAGTTTTGGTAATAAACGAGTCGTTATGAGTTTTGTATGAGTTTTCTTTCAGTGTTTCAGTGCTGTTAGGCCCTTGTGCTTATCAATGGGTCGAGGCTTTGTTTCGCTAACGACAGCTCGACTGAGTAGCAGCAGCAGCGAAAAATTATCAGATAGCTACCAACAAAACAAAACGAAATGAAATGTAAGAGAACACGACACGACAACCAGTAAAAACCATTTGACTAAAATATTCAAATGAAATGTGAAACGCTGCAATTTTCGAATGGGCAACACAACTCTCAAGCCAAGAGACAATCGGAAGGACAGGCAGGCAGGCAGGCATGCAGAGCAAATAGTCGGTAATCCGTCAACGGAAGTCAAACGTATTAGCATCCTGGCGATTTTTCATAGAAATGGCGCCGCACCCAAAGACTCTCGCTGCTGGGCTGCTGTGGCTTGCCGGCTTGGGCCATGATTGGGCTATCATGGCAGCCATCTAGTAAAGGCAGCCAGGCAGCCAACCTGATGACATATTGCAACCATTTAACACTGTCGCCTGTAACGCTGCCACAAACACAATGCCAGCAAACTTGGATGCCAGACAGGAAGCCAAAGCGAGTCGAATGATTTGAGCTGAGTTGAGTTGGGATGTGTTGGCGTCTGTGTGTGTGGCAAACAAACAAAAAACAATTTCGAGGAAATTGACTGAAATTCTGCAGTGTTGCTTCATCATCTGGGCTTCAGCCATGTGCCACAATCTCCATGCTCCTTCGGAGCTGGAGTAACGGAAGTACTGCCTCACTACTACTTGGGGCTAACCACATGCTGTGCTTTGATAATGAGTCGACCTCCGCTCCACGCTTCATTTGAAATATTATGCTGCCTTTACTGTCGTCTCTGGTGCACCAAACTACTACAAGCTTTTTGGTGATATTGTCCGTTTCGGGCATATCAGTCATGCAAATCTGATAATTGAGGACTTGTCGCTTGGCCGAAACTTAAAGTGCTCCCAAAGCAGGAGGCAGCCGTTTGACAGTTACTCCGAGATGATACATTTACCGAGATTAGACCAGACGACGACAGCCAGGCGACCTGCAACCTAATGGATGACTCCGGCAATATGCAAAATTTTGCTTACTTCTTTGGAAAATTATGAACGATTGTGGTTGGGGAAAGCTGAAAGGAGCTACTGACGAGCCGTTTTAAGATTCGTGTTTAGCTTAAAGTGAGACTGTACTTTTCTATGCGATTTCACTGCCAAATAGTTGGGCCTTTGAGTTGCGGCATTTGAAGTTATCTGACAGTAATAATTTATATAGTGAACCGCCTAACTTGTTTAAGCTGCAGAGTTGCAAATTTATGTTCATTTATGCTACTTTAAGTTTATCGTTGCAATAATTTATCGAATTGATGAAATTAAGAAATGATTATATGTCACTTTTTCTACGTAATTGAGTATCATTTAACCAACAGACAATTTTTCAATAAGAGCAACATACTGTCCTGAATATTCAAAAGTTTTTAGTCTGAATCAACATACTTATTTGTTGAAGAAAGATATTATTTGTCAGATCCACACTGCAGATTCATAATTTCTCTGCCTAGATTATAAAAATGAAAAAAAGAAAAAAAAAAATCTAATGCCATTACTGACTGTTCGCGACAGTGAAAAGATCAAAGGATAACGAAACGAACAAATGATTGCGGGCAACAACAACAAAAAATGCTGTAAAAATAATGTCAAAAAACAGAGAAACATCCTGACAACTTCTGTTTCAATTACAAAATTACAAAACAGGCGTCAATCAGCATTAATAATAATAACAACGGTGGCGACCGAGAGGGGCGTGGTTCAACCACCCCCCCCCCTCCCTTCATCCTTTTTGAAAGCCTCATCAGCATCATCCTCTTTGCTACTTAACCCTTTTGGCTGCCTGCCCTGAAGGGGGTTGCGCCGCAGATTCAAAAGCAAGGTAAGTGCTTGCCACAGTTTTTAAATATTTTCAACATAATGCATCAGATATTTATTATGGTTTCAATGAATACTGAATGCTGCTCACACGGGTCGCACCGGAAGTTGATACTTCAGGATGAAAATGTTTATGCGGGCGCTGGTCACGTGTCGGACTCGATCAGAAGAGCGACGACAACAACGTCAAGGGAAATAATCAAGCATATTAATGACCATAAAAACTGAAAGAGTTAAATGCGCTGGACTCTCTATATACTGATGCAGGCGGTTAAAGTAGGCACCTTGATGTAGTAGGCCTGGAAATGAGACTGGACTCGGACCAGTGCTTGATTACGTGTAACCGATTACAATAATAACAGCAACAACAACAACACTGAGCATTGTGTTGTGTTGACTTATCGTTCTTGTTTTCCCATAATTAAATCTCAACCCTTATTGTTTGAGTTGCGTCTGAGTAGCAAATAATCATTTGCATATAAGCAGAGATATCTCTCAGTACAGCAATTTCTTAGCAAGCTGAGAATATAAGTTAAGAGTTTAGTTTAGTACAGTTGTGCGTTTATTGAGTAAGTATTTTGCAGATATTTCATTCACATTTAGTAACCCAACACCCTAGCCATTCACATATAAGCATTCACATCAATCAACTATAATGATCACGCACATATGAAAAGTTTTTAAAGCTATTATCAACTGTAAAATATCAAATAACTCTGTGGGATAACTGACAAAACCATTGCCAAAAAAAAAGAAAAAAAGAATGAGAATAATGGCAATGGAGAAAATCATATTTTTATAATGATTTGGCAATTTTCAGTCGGAAAAGCCAGGCCAACGGCAATTCATGGACACAAAGCACACTCACGTGAAACGGACTCAGGCATCAGATTACATTGTTGTGGCCAGGAGAAAGCCAACCCGCTTCCACCTTGCTTATAGAGAGACACACACACACGTGTTGCCCCGGACGATATCAATAAAAAGCCGTCGCATGGCATTTGCGATAAAATGCCACAAAAAAATAGCACCGCAAAAATATGTATGCGAAATTGACAAATTGACATTCGTTTTGGCTTAGAGGCTGCATTAAAAGGGGGGCGGGAACCTGGTCATATGTCCTGTCATTAGAAATAATTGTGGAAATGGCATCTCGGCCCATAAGTTGAGCAGCTTAGGAATTGAATTTCGTATGTTTTTTTTTGGTCAAATCAGTTCGTGATTTTTGCACTGATTGAAATGAACCCTTTGATATTCTGACAGCACTTAGCCATACCAATTGTGTTCTAGTTTCTTTGCAGCAGACTTTGCTTTAGTTAAAATGCGTGCCATTTGTTGTTTGTGCTGAATTATGTGCGAAATTTTGTTGTTTGGCTATTGAGATTTCGATTTCAGATTAATTCGTGGTCATGTGTCATGGTGACCTGAGCCTTGATCTGCTTTGTGCCCATTCCACGTTTACCAGGGTGATGTAATAAAAAGAAAAGCAGCAGCAAAATTTATTTGCTAAGATTATAGTTGTGGGTCAGCGTCCTTCTTTCGATATGCTCATCAGCTTTTATACAGAATGTATTTACGTGCGGAGCAATAAAACTCAAGGAACTTTTATACTAGTTTTTTGTTATCAGGCGTAATTAAAACATGAAGAGCATTCGGCAAACACAGCTGCCGATGGAAAGGAGTTGCAAGGACTGCAGCTCGCTTCCTGCTGATATTCTTAATCCTTTTTGCATAATTTTACACGAATTTTTTATGGCGACGTCTCCAAAGGGAATATGCCACATAAATGAAATAAACGTTTTACGACGCTCACAAAAAACAAAAGCAAAACAGAAACTCAACAGCGAATAAAAAAGGAAAAAAATGAAATAAAAATATGGCAAAAGCGCGGAAAAGAAAACAAACAATGAAAATTTGTTTTTATGACAATCGACGGCATTTTGTTTTTTTTAGGGTATATGTACTTATATATATATTTCAGGCGCTGTCTGGCGCAATTGTTTATCTAAAAGGATAATTGTCGAAGGGTTGGCACAAAATGAATTACAACTTCATAAGCAATAAAATCATTAAATTTTTATTATCACCGGAGAACAGTTGAAGTTAAAAGTACTGAGAGCACAGTCCAAGTGCAAGTCTTAAAAAAAAGAGCTGAGAAGATTAAATATCAGTGACAATATTAAATGCCCTTTAAATTTCTCATGGTTTTTCAAATAAAACATTTGATAAATTATATTTGTTAGAAAAATAACAATATAATTCTGCACCGATTTAATGCAAAATTTTTTGATTAATAAGCCATTAAATCATTACATATTGCTGTTGATTTTTTTAGAGAGCATTCAGGCTTCGACCTGCTTTTATTCTTTCCTTTATTTGTTTACTTTTCGAACACTACTGCAATACCCTTATTTATTGTTATAATGCCCGTTTTTATTTGTTTATAAACTTTGCAGTGCTCTTCTCTAATGCGCTTTAATGCTGCTGCTCAAAAAATAACGAAAGGAGGACGACAAACAACAAACCGATGTCCATTAACTGGCAAGTGGCTGGCAGATTTTAGCTAGGTGTTGCTTAGGGTTGTCCTGAGAATGGTATTTGCTACAATTACTGCCAAAACAAAATCCTAAGATGATGCCATTTTTTTCAACAGTCGTAACAAATTATGCCGCATCAGCAGCCAAAGCTATTCGAATGTATCTTTAACCTGGGCCCTGAGCGTTCGCTCTGTTCCTCTGAATTGTTCTTTGGCTCGCCTCGCCTGGCTGGCCTGTCATTGGGTCGGTTAGTTCATCTGTCAAATGTCAGACAGTTGGACATTTATCCGTGGAGTGATTGTCCTCAGCTTGTGCATTAACTAAATTAAGTGGTCGTTGTTGCTGTCCCGCTTGGGCAATGCATAATTTGTTAATTTAGCAATTGGTTGTTTTTTTTTTTTCTAATTTACTTCTTCTCTATTTTATTTGGGCATCATTTGCCATGGTGAGTAAATTGGTTAAGCGGATTGAACTGTTAAAGTTCCTTTTGGGCTGAAGATAAAGTTTGGTTGTCTGTTCAAAATAATACTATAAACAACTGATTTCCCTTTCCTCTCGTCACTTTGTCAGTTGTGTCAAAGACTTTTGGTCTGTTTGTGTTTGTGCACCCAAATCATTCGACTAAAATGCTAATTGCGAATAAATTGTGCACTGCTTCCAAAAACAACAAACTCTACAAAACAAAACGAGATGAGATGAGATGAGAGAGAGACAACCCCTGTTTCTAAAATGCCTAGAATAAATAAACAGACGGCATAGCCAACACTCAAAAGCCATGCCATGAAAGCTTAGCAAAGAGCCAAATAAGCGTTAAATGTTGCAAAAATAACAAAAACTCTTCGAGCAAAGGATCTGAGCTCGTGGGTCCTGGGTCCTGGAACAAACACTTGTGGCCGCACACATGTGGCCCACTCGACTGAAGAGAGAGAAAAAACGTCATAAATACAATGAGGTCGAGGTAGGTGGATAAAAATGTGGAAAAGGATGTGGATAAGGACGCGACTGTTGGCCAAGTCTGAGGCAATGCAAACAAATTAGTCATCATTAGCGTTTGGCTGCAAGCAGATGCTGATTTAGATTTTTGGTCTGGGGCACTGAGCTGGGCAGATTTGCGTTAAATAAGCGAACTTAATGCGATTACAATAAAAACAAAAAAACAACTGTGGAAATACATGTACACATGTATGTAGTTGTGCGAAAACCAAAGTGAAATATCAAAAGCGGCCCTGGCAAATTGAAGTCAAAAGCGTAAAAGCGCATTTGCAACAATTATTAAAAACAAAATAGCAAATGGAAATTTAAAAACAAAACAGAAAAAAACCCTTTAACGACAACTGAGGACAACTGACAAATGCAGCCTGAAATTTCACTTTGAACAATTTGTGCATGAATGAACCTGCCTCGACGACACACACGGCACCACGCATGGTCGCAGATGTGTTGACCAAATACACAAGCATAAAAGCCATATCCAGTTAAATGAGTGGGGCACAACCTTTTCATACCCTGTACCAAAATTGTGAAGTGTATAGCAACCGAGTATTTACGATTTGTAGGCTAAAACCATTCATACGTACAAAAATTCAACAGAAAACAATTCAATGTGTTGATGGTCTTCGTTGAAAACTAAAAATTAAGTGTCAGTCACGGAAACATTTCCTAGCTCAATTTCTAAGCTAGCATAATTTGTTAAAATGGGCAAATTTTAACTCGTTATTGTCAATATAGAAGACAGATTCTAAATAATTAAATAACTTTTGGAGAAAAAAAATTAAAATTAAATAAAATTTTAATGATGTTTAATGCCCCTTTAATTGCATAAATTTAAAATTTTTTTATTGAAAATTTTGACTATGGTTGTCCGGGATTTGGTCAAAAATGCATACATTTTCGAAACCATTGGATCACAAACTATTGTTTTATTTATTTATCTAACTCCATTCAGTTTTTTGTTTGTTTGAAAACACTTTAAAATTATATATTGATCGTTAAAAGCGGATTTGTCGTTTTCGTAAAACATTTGCAAGAAATCTACCTTTTTAGCGCTTTATGTAAGGATAACCCCTTCAGAACAGGGACTGCAAAAATTATTATAAAAATTACAGCTTCAAAATTAAAAATAATAAAGTCTTGCATATTATTAATAGGGTATCTGTAGTCAAACAAACTCAAGAGCTTATTCTTGATTGTATGGCGCCCATTAAAAACTCTTGTTGGCGCCCATAAAAAAAGCACATTCTCTGGTTGAATGCCAGTTTTGCTTTTTCAGAAGAAGGACGCATCAGCGACCCTATGGAATGTTTGGTACAGTAGTATTCAGATAAAATGAATTATTTTCTAAATGGATATAAAACACTTAAATGTGAATATTCAGGCAAAACTTTTAGGTACTGCGAGGCTAAAAATTAAAATGGAATAAGACTTAATTTTTACTTAGCCAATTTCCACTTTAAATGAACAAATAAACATTTGACCGTTTTGTATCGTTGAAAAGAAAAGTTTTGGGTGCGACGCCATATCTTAATGCCTCGTTAACTGCCATAATTATGACAAAAAATAAAACCACTTTCAACGTAATTTTTTTTTATATTTTTGTGTGTTTTGCATATTATATTGTGGCGGGTTTTGTGCTTTATACCTTTTTGAAGAAGTGAGTTTAATTGAAAATCAGTTCAGGGTTCGAAATATGAGAGATTGTCTCACTTTAAACGCATCATTGGGGATTAGTACACTTTTGGATTAACAAATCAGATGACATAATATTGCGTGTGGAGTGTGGAATACCATACCCGCTAAATGTTTACCCCTTATCCCATTAAAATCAATTTGTGTCTGACAAAGGACAAGTCGACCGAATCACCATGACGAACACTGACGACTCTCTAGTGACACTGCACGGTGACTTCAGGCATCAGCTGCACACGAAACTCTTCCGAAATGTCAAATGTCATAGAACGCATTCATACCGCGAAAAAAAAGAAGGAAATTAGCCGCAGCGAAGTAAGAAAAATTGCCCAATCAGCGGCCATACAACCCAAAATCCAAACCTCACCGAATCTAAACCCGACCAGAGCTTGGCAACGAGCCCTTTTCAGTCGTCAAGCAGCTGTCATAATGATGGACAAAGTGCAACAGCAGCCAGATACAGCCAAGTACAAAAAGGGTGAGAGACAAAACGCTGACAACTCTTGTGGGCATAAATTACAAAAAGCAATTACAACGCCAAAACACACTCAGTGCTAATCATGTGTGTGTGTTGGGTGTGTATTTGTGTTGTGGGTGTGGCAGACACATCTGTGCGCCACCTAGCGCTCAAAAATTGGCGCACTAATTGCGCACAATTTGTGCCAGCAATGACCAAAAGAGCTGGCGTAGTCCGAGCGAGAGAGAATGGACCTGGTCATTAGCTGGCGCGCAGTTGGGCAGTTAAAATGCCTTTATGAGTTATTGTCAAAGTATCTCATGGGACAAGAGCCCCGGCAACACTTGACGGTTTATTATAGTCCACGGCTTTTATCGTCCATTGGTAGACAAAGGCGCAAAGCCTTATTTACCATGCAAAGCTATGGGCCAGAATAGGTGTTGAGCATTTTAAATGCCAAATGCAAAAGGCAGGCCAACAATTAAAACTAATTTCATTTTCAGGCAATCAAAATTTATTGATCAATATTTGCATATATGGTTGGGCATTATAATAGAAGTAGGTATATGTTTATGGTTTTCAAAGTTCTTTAACATATTTTTAGTTACAAGAAAATGCATTATATAACATTGCAAGCAATTCAAATTAATTTCATTTAAGTACTTATTGATTTATATAAAAGTAGTCGAAGAGAAATTCATTGAGAAATTACGATAATGGCTTCCGCGACAGGGTTAAATGTTGAATTACATAAATTATATAATTAAATTTATATTTACGAGCCAGCATTGAGGCCTGCTGCATATGTGAGGCTATAAAAAATTGGTGGATAGTATCGCGTAACCGTTTCCTGCATAGATTACACGCTCAGACAACGCGGCGTCCCCTTAGCTCCCCCTTTCCTTCGATCCAACGAGTCTTACGTCTAGCTGTTCTATTCAAATTTCGGGTTTATCTGTTTTATGGCCAAGTGTGTGAGAAAAGTCTGTTAGCCAGTTTTTATATACTTTGATTTTGATGCCATTGCCGATGCCTTTAGTTTTACGGTCGCGCATCTTTTACGACCCGTCAACGATAAGAGCATTGATAAGACTGCTTCTCTCATACACACACACGCACACATACACACTGTACGTTGCATGCGCAAATTTTTTAATGCGCCATTTGCATTGCCACTGCTGGTAACACATAAAACATAAAACCAAAACCCCAGCGATGGAGCTATGCAAAACTAAATGGAATGGGGCGTGGCAGTAGAACGGGTGGCAAGGCAACAACAACTCAGTCGCATAAAAGACAATTTGAGGCGCCATGTGTTGCATATTTCATGGCGTTTTAACTCAAAAGCATAAAATGCCAAACTATGGCAAAAAATATCGCACAACTCCATCCAAATATATTTTAGTAAGCTTCGAATGTTTAAGTAGCCATAAAAACTAAAAGATCTGACGACCTGAATGCATATGTAATGTGCGTCATAAAAATGTTTAAAAAAAAAGGATAATGGAATCACTTTAATTGGCAGTGATTGTAAAAGTAAGTAAGCTTGAGAACAATCGTTGCAATCGATAGATTTTGATTATTATTTATGCCTTTCAATTGTTCTGGTCAAAAAATAACAAATCGGCCAGAAGTTTGTTTACATTCAGATAGACCCCACAAAGTATATCGTATTTAAGTGATCAGCAGTCCCGTTAGCGGGCTGGACGTTATTCAATTAAAGAGAGTTATTGGAAACAATTGAAAACTGTGAATGAACAGATTTTTGGACGGTCAGATAACGCTTTTCAAAAAATATTCTTACTCAAACTGATCGATTCAATTGATTCGAATCACCCCCCTTGATTCAATATCGCCCAGTCCGCTAACGAAGCTGTGTAGACAACACGTCATTCGACAACCTTAATTTAAATCATCATTACAAAAAAAGAACACGATATAGCTTTGTCCTTCCGACCGTAATCAAAAAATCAAATAGAAGAAATTTTAATAACTAAGCCAGAAGAATTACGTTTGAGAGTATTCTAAGATCGAAGTATGAATATGAACCATTATCGAAAGTTTAGTCTTGTACAAGATGTCGTTTCAAAAACCACTCTAAAATTCACATTAAATTTAGTAATTCAATCAAAAACAGCCAGTGAGTTAATTTTGTCATGACTGAAATATCCTCCCAAAAATAGAACCCATCAGAAAAGTATTTTGAAAATTTGGATATATTATAACCCAAGCGTGATTCTTCAGAAAAAAAGCATCCGGCCTTACTTTTAACATTTACTTACAGCTGGGGCTTTTTATGTGGCTCCAATCGGACCAAAATCTTCATAGATAGGTATCCTTAATAATCACTGATTAAATTGACTTCAAAGTCTATTTTGTTAAGAGAAGTTCACAATCCAGCTAAATTAGCCTGAACTTCTTAACCAGAAACCAGACTATACTTTGATTAAATGTAGTGTGTATCATCATATGATGATGGTTATCACACTAAGGCCACACACTATTTTTTGGCAAAGGTTAAAAATTATATTCAAATAAGAACATGGAATTTTTAATAAAATCTGTTCGCCAATCGTTGGTGCATTAACCTTTTCTATGATTCAAGCTGTCCATGCTAAAAAGTTAACATGTTCTAAATGAAAAAAAATGTCTTCATGTTAACGATCTGCTCTATAAATCTTGCATATTCTTGCACCTATTTATAATCAACTCTAATTGCCACATTATAAGACAGACATTCCCAAACGGTTGCAACCGCAGCATGACTCATTCTCTAGGTACTCGGCGGCTTTGGGTTGAGTGCGCTCGACACACCGAAGCCGATTCGACTACTGCCCATGGAAAAAATATTAGTGCAACTAAGACCATAGACAAATAATGACATAAGCAAACACCAAGAACAACAACAGGAATGAACATGTCGTTGCATGTTACCTCCTAAGTAAACGGAACAAAAAATCAGAGTCGTTAAAGACCTGCTGCAACTGCAGATCATAGTAAAAGATGAGCGGAGATGCTTTATCTATTCATAAAATCTATGAAAAAGGGGCGAAAATTACTCAAATATAAAAAAGAGCATAAGGCACTGACATGTTTGTACAAGACACAAACACACACACACACACACACACACGCACAGAAATCATCGATGGGCAAACAAAAAGAACAATCAAATAAATTAAACAAAGGCCAAGAGTCCGAAGAAGGTTCACATCTGTTTTGGGGAACCTCTTGTTTAACAATCTTATCGGCATATCATTTTTCGTGTCGGCTTGTATCTTTTTTTTGCGTTGAGTGTATGTATGGACCACCGTCCGTCCGAATCCCAGTTTCAGTTTGAATCCAAACAGTTATGCACATGTTATACCCCCGTTCGGACGAGACAAGACGAAATGAGACGAGACGCTTTAAAACCCCACACAGCAAACAGTCGTTAAACAACATTAAATGGGTCTCATTTTGGTATGCAGTACGTTTCCCCCACCTCACCCTCTCATTCACTCTGTCTCTTTCTTTCGGTTCAGTTCTCAGTGCCAAGTGCAATGCGCGAATGACTCATCGGTCGGTTGCTTGCTTGGTTGGTTGGTTGGTTGGTTGGTCGGTGTCTGCGTTAGCCTGGGAAACGGCAAAGCTTCCGCGGTCGTTTCGTAGACGATCGTCTGCCTAAGCAGCGCTCAATGACAGGCGTTACAAACGGCGGAGAGTTAATGACCCATGTGCTGCAGATCAACCGGCAATTGTCTTTGTTTCGGTGCTTTCTAAATGGAAAACAAATAAAGCCAGTTAAATTTTTTAGACTTGGGCACTCCGAGGATTAAATACCCTTGTAGATATTGAATATTTTCAGTGTGTGATTTAAAAATTGTTTTTAAGATTGTTTTGAAGATCGTAGATACATATATTCATTTAGTTGACACACTGATATAATAATATTGTTAAGCCACATTGCTGGGAGACTGACATGTCTATAATCAAATATAAAGATTGAAGGTCTAACACGTTACACAACTCTTGACAAAATTGAAGTACTCACAGCAAGGGTAAAAATACCAGTCGGCTCACAAAACAACATGCGAGGGCCACCGGTAGAGCTCATAAAAAAATTAATACAAATTATACGAAGTGGAACAAAGAGAGCCTGAGAGATCGGCAGGTATATTGGGAGATAAGCAGAGCACAACTGAGTCTCAAATCAGGCTGAGTAGAGAAGAAAATGGTAAAGGTGACAAAGCGAAGAGTGATCGCAATTCAAATTATTAAAACCTAAGTAAATGAAAGTAACTTAGAGAGAGAGAGAGAGAGTGAAAGAGAATCCAAGCAACTTTAAAATTACGCAAGTTGGCATTACTCATTAGCATGTTTCGGTAGTATTTGAATTTTTGGGGCAGTCCCAAGCATTGACGTCAAGAGCTAAATAACAAAGACAAAGACACGTCAGAAAAGCTGGTGAAATATTTTCAAAAATTCGATCTTCGATTGCGCCTTAGCCATTAAACAAAGCTGAGAAGTTGAGATTCTCATGGAAAGTAAAATGAGTTAGCCTCAAAACTTGGTTAATCAATCCGATTGACACACTTTAAGGGCGGAGAAACATGCATAAAATATTTTTAATCATGTGGGTCATTTGACATGCAGATTGAAAACTCAATTAAAAGCTAATTTGACACATTCACTTTCAATAATCCTCAAAACAAAATTGAAACTTTATGATTTCGGGCAAAAGAGTAAACAAATTGTATTTCCATGCAATTAGATATGCAAATTGATAGCGACAACAATGGTACATTTTGTGTATGGGTTTCTTAACAACCCCAGATTCACTTCACATTAGACTCGACAAAAATTTCAATACAAATTGCAATAATTACCCGCATGCCGCAGGAAAAATCAGAAAGCAGATCGATATGAAATATCATGTAATCCTTTAAGAAAACAAGAGATTTTGATCTGTTTGCTCAGAATTATTTCTTACGCCTGATTAGGCAATTCAAACATGAAACTCTTGTGTATCTTAAGGATTATCTAATTCAACCAATTATTATTTTCTAATGCGTAAATTACCGACGGCATATAATCGAGTTCGAGGAGTTACGAATACAACACAAAAAGCAAAAGGCCTCGATTTGGACATAATCCCTGGCCAATGAAAGACTCCACCCAGAATCGCTGATTCACCAAACAACAGCGACGAAAAAAGGTGGCCCATTAAATAAGGTCTCGGACAAAGCTCCGCCCCAAAAATACAAAAAGTAATGTAGCCAAAAAAACGAAATAAACGAAAACAGAATAAACCAGAAGCATACAAAAACTCAACTTCAGCCGTTGGCCAAAGTGAAAGAGAAAATGTTGATGCCGCTTCTTTCTGGTATCAAATGTTGCCGGCGTTAGGGAAAATAAGCCACGCCCGTTGAATTTATGTGTTGCCGGCGCGTAGTCGGAAAACCAAGAAGAACCAAAAAAAAAAAAAACTATGCAGCGAGTTCTTGTCGCTTGTGCGAACGGGAAAGCAAATGCCAAAGCAAACCAAAAACAGCCAGCAAGTAGTTCTTGTAACACAATAGACCTAGACCAAACCAACCCCTAAGTTCTCAAGCTGTGTGTGTTACACAACAGCAACAGCGACTGAAAGATACTTGAGACGAATGCTCAAAGGTTGCAAAGTAGTCGATGGTAGATGAATTTTGTCTGTGTTCGATTGTGTGTGTGTGTGTGTGCGTGGGTCAGAAGAGCCAAGTGACGGCATTGTGGGTGGAGTTAAGAGTTCAATTTCGAATGGGATAGGTGGGCTTAACACTTACAGGCTAACTGCCATTAGAATGATTTCATCAGATGGAAAGTTGCTGGCGGTACTATTACCATTAGTATAAACACATTCTTAAGATAATAGTAGAATGAGAGGAATATTCATAATTAGTTTCTAAGTCATAAATGATTGTAAGTGTATATTTTCTTAATGAAAACGATGAATGAAAATTTTAAATGTACAAATTAAATGTCTCATTGAAAATTCTACGAATAAAATATAATACATATTTTTGGGAAATGATACGCAATTTATGAAAGCATGTTTTATATTCGTTTAGCAGTTTCAGATTATCTTAAAATGAATGGAGAAATGCAACGATACAATTATATATTTTTTTTTGCAATTCGTTTCGCTCTCGTGGATACGAAAATTCATGCGAATTACGAACAAAAAGATGAGCTATTGCCGAGACGAGCCCATTGTTGACAACAAATACATGAAATAACAATTTATGACAGACAATTATGACTTATACTACTTAGCTTATAGATATAGTAGGTAGCTGTTGCTACCGTGTCGGAAACAGGAGAAAAACACACTTGTAAAACATTTATTTAATGTGTGCTGATAAAGAAATCGAAGAAACGCTCGTCATATGAAAACTGACAGCTCGCTACAAATGAGATCTATATGAATGTAAATATTAATAGTAGATTTTAGCTTCACACCTGTACGCTTATGGATATTTACATGTGTGTGGGTTTTTTTTCCATTAATACCTCTATTTTGCCCACTTGCCCATATTTCAACTGTCAGGCTAAAGGCTCTCTTTCCCTCTCTCTCTCTCTCTCTCTTTTTACTTTCCCAGACGTTGTGCTGAAAATGTTTGTCATGCGACGACGATTTAATACAATTAATATGCTAACTGTACTTCTCGACGCATATAGTTACAACAAAGGCGCGACAGCGACGCCTGTGACAACACACACACACACACACACTTATAAACAATTGGCAACAGGCGCAAGGTGGCCGCCCCTCCACCGTCGTACACGCCCACTTCCATACCGCAGACGCAACCGCGGCCTGGCAACAATATTCAACGTTTTTTCTTATGGCTTGCCACTGAGTGCCACAAAAAAATACGAATGAGGCGATGTCAACAAAAATACCAAAACAAAAAATTTCAAGCAGCGAGCACCAACGAGAGCAACTGAGGCCTACGAGCGGCAACGGAGCGCATGGAGAGCAGGACAGAACAGTTTTTCAATGCTCACTGAAAGCAGCAAGAGCAAGAACAGCAACACAAAATACGACTGCGCGAGCGGGTGGAGTATAAAAGAGCACATGTTGCGCTCACGCTAGCCAGTTTGAAGCAAGCCATTGAAGCGTACGGTCGTACGCAAAGCAAAGCAAAGCAAAGCAGCAGCAGCATCAGAACAAAGTGAACGAACCCAACACATTTTTGACGTGTGCGTAAACGCCAGCAACAACAAAGCAACTTGTGTAGTTAATTTATTCATTGTGTGAATCGCGCAAAGAGAAAGTCTTGAGTCATCTGCAAAGAAAGACATTATTTATTAATTACAAACAATTGTGCAATTGGAAACAAAGAACAAGTTTTCCTTGACTAAGCACTGACCACAACAACAACAACAACAACATCAACTTATTAGTCTACAATGGCTGTGGCATTCTATATACCAGACCAGGAGACACTGCTGCGCAAGGCCCGTGAACAGGAGAAGCAGCTATTGCGCTTACGGCAGTGGCAGATGGCCACTGTGATGCTGAACACCATACGCCAGCTAATGGACTCGACGCCCAGCCAGTGCCTGCAGCGAGCGGGACGCAAGTGTTGCAAGTGGCGCAAACCATCGCAATGAGAACGCATCTTGAGTAAATCACAGCAATAGCAACAACAAATTTGACAACATTTCCCCATCAGTACGGAAAAATCAAAAAGCCGTCGGCAACAACAGCTGAAGATTCACATAATATTTAACTCATTTTACAAAAAAGAGAAAGATTACAGAAGCCCCCACTTACAAATTACTCATCAAAGCGATTGTGATAATGGTTTTGTTTCTACACAGCAGCAGCAACAACAATTAAACTCGAGTTTTCGATATAGCAATATTTGATTTAATATTGTTTTTAAGTCTAATTATTGAAATATGTATTAGTTTGTAAGAGCCATCTGCTTAGTTCTAGTTATAAGCGATAAGCATTTTGTAAAATCCGATGAAAAGATTCCACAAAATTTACTATTTTAACTATTAATTATAAGGTTTGCTGAAAATTGTATCAATTTTTATGCAAGCAAAAACAACAAAATAAAAAAAAAAAAAAATTATTTAAAAAAATTTGTTCTTCAATTTATTTTTAGAATATGCACAAAATACAGGAAAATCAGAAATATTAATTTGTCAATATCGGAAGTAAATTAATCAACACAAAACGGAAGATGAATAAATCAAATAACCAAATAGATAGGCAGATATAGGTATAGATTTACATATAGCTTTTATACAGATGAACATAAATATATTTATACAATTATTCAAGTTATATTTATGAATATTCTAGAGCAAACGAACATTCTCGAAATCTGATGATTTGCCACATGCCGTCGGCTTTCAATCACAATGAGTTTATGTTAAGTCTGTTTTTTACTTTTTTACAGTACTATGAATAAGATTATAAGTTAACCACCATATAGTATGATATGACAGAGTACCTGAATATAAAACAGTTATTTGTCTGGATCTGACAAAATCGAGCAACGGCTGCCATCTAAATAAACTGCCAGATTTCAGCATCACAAATATTGTTTCTGGGGTTGCCTTATGGGCAATGCTATGGCATTCCTTTGGACATTATTTCGACTTATAGATTCTTAATGAATTTTCATTTAATATTTTTACAGCATCGACCACTTCCTATAAAATACGATATGTTTATTAAATTTATATTCATAGGAACAAGTAATACAAATCGTTGACTTCGATTCTCAAATCCCTACTTTAACAATCATATATAAATGCAATTTTTGCTTCAACAACTCTTGAAACTTTTGCAATCTGAAATCCGCATGTGAGATAAATACTAGTATCCAATACTATGTTTGTTGCCATACATTTTTGTACATTTTCCTATTGTAGGAATTATATTAAAGAGCAGACAATGCTTATAGAAACAGTTTCATATATTTTTTCCTGTTTCCTACGATAAGGCATATTGTAGTTTTGAGACAAAAGTTTTTCAATTGCCTTATTAACAGCTGCAGCGACCGCGGCAGAGTCGCCAGGTTAACCAAACTCGTCCCAAAGCCCTGAAAGAAAGCAAATTCAATTATGCAAAAATACAGAAACATTTTGAGCTGCAAACTTGGATGCTCTTTTCCGTTTCCCTTGTTGATAATGTCAAAAAATTAGGTGCTAACAAAACAATTTGCATTTTTAAGCTAGTTTGTTTTTTCGGTTTTTATTTTTTGAACAGCAGCTGGAAAGCGTTATGGAATATGAGCGCTCTCAATTCAAAGGGGAATCATAATAAGCGCCATCTGGAGGCGGGGCTTTGAATAGCCCCGACCAAGTGGCTGCCGCCGTTTAATTAAACTTTTGCACTTATGCAGCTGCAATCAGACGCTATGCATCCTGTGTGCAACTTTCAATGCTGCAGGACTACGTCCTGTGTGTTCAATTCATTTTGATTGGCAAACATTTTTGACGCAAAAAAGTTCATAAAAAGTTTGCAAGCGCTGGGAAAAAATCAAACATTTCACTTTACTCAACAAAACTAATTAACGCTCAACAGATAAAAGTTGGCTAAGTGTTGCGTTGCAGTGCAATATTAACGCACTAGTAGATGTAGGCGGCGCGAAGGGCGTGGCATATGAAAAATAATTGAGACAAGTTTATTATTATGTTTCGCTGCTCGACAACTTGTTGGGCCACACGCAATAAAAACTTTGGCACGCCAGAGCGATTTGTAAGTAAAGCACTAAAAATCACAGACAGAAAACAGTTAATACAGCTGTAAGCCGAAAGAACTTGCCAAACTTTTGAGCTGAGCTAATTAGTTGGCAAAGCGATTCTAATATGACTGCCGAGCTAAGTGAACTCGCATCAAAACAAACTCTGCGCGCACTTTATTGATATAAATTTCCAAGAATAGCACCGAAGCAGCCGTTCAGCATCTTTGGGTTTTTATCTGAGACGATTCTTCACATAATTCGTTGCCATTTTGACCAATTTCGTGTTTGCCCTAAACGCATTATTCGATTAGACCGCGCAGGCAGCAAATATAAGACGGGTTTGGACGTTCATGCGAAGTTAACCAAAAAAATGAGAAAAGACCCAACCTAACAAAAACAACAACTGAAATCCCCAGAGCAGAAACGGATAACAAAAAAAATTTAGAGGATATAAGAAATGAGCGAAGTTAAACATTAGTTGCTCATTAGGAAACGAAAAGATTATGATAAATTTAGAATTCATTTTTAACTGTTATTTTAAAATGTATTCATTGCTTTTTTAAAAAAATAATAATAATAAGGAATTGTTTGAAACTCCCATATTGAAATTCCTCAGACGCTGCAACCAATAGTGAATGCTCCTTTACAAACATATACAATAATTTAAATGTTCCAACTGTCAAAGAAGACACAAAGAAAATATATTTGCCCCAAGTCAAAAGTATGAAAGTATAGAAGTAAGAAGATACAAAAAACAACACGTATCTAAAATAATTTATGTAAATATAAATCCAAGCGCAAATAATTTGAATATTCATTTTAAAATTATTTCAAGATAAAACCAATACCTTTTGCAGTGCATCCTCAAAAGAGTGAACACTCGATTATATCATCCACTCATAAGAGTGAATAAACGTTTGTTGTACTCTGATACCGAAGGTATCTGGACACCATAAAGTAAGAGCCACAAAACTTAGCAAACCAGTAAAAAAAACATATATTGTTATATAAATATTTTCTTACCTTGCATAAAGGGTATACAATAGTGTCTCATTTCTAAATTGTTATCTGGTTGTGCAAAAACTGAAATTAAATCAAATCAGTCAACAACTAATGGCAACTTAATGGCATTAGCTGAGAGCTGCTCAGCGGCGTAGAAATGTTTTTACACGAATTATGAGTTGTGTCCACAGTTCGCTCAGAGAAGAAAAGCCACCAACTTGTGCCCGGGGGTGTCGATTTAGTCATTTGGAAAAAATGTTCACTTGCCCATTCTACTTGGTATAAGTATTATGACAGTTGTGCAGAGAAAAGAACTAACTAAGATAATTTAAAAAGCAAATGCGATTAGGAATTAAGTTTGATTTGGGAAAAATATCTTATAACTGCAAAAGCTACAGGAAATGCCTTTATTATGGCAGATGGAGAATTAAACCAATGGGGTTAAGACGTTTGGGTTAAGATTGAGAGCGCGTTTAGTAACACTTGCTGTTAAAAACTATTTTCCTAAAGTAAAATCTTATCTTTTCTGATTTATTTTATTTTCAATGTGTACCCAATTTACTCTTACCTCCCAAGAACCTGACATTCTGTCTTTGCGCTGATGCAATATCAACATTAGCATTCTTGACTTATTAAAATTGATGAACATTTGCCATTTACAAAAAAATTAGCTTTAAAACGCCCAAAAGTAATCGAAAATCATTAGAAAAAGAGAAAGAAAATGGTTTAACAACATCATTTATAAGCCGCGACAAGCAGTTCTTCGGCGAAACATTTAAAAATGCTCTTTGATTGATGGTCTGGCCAAGTGCGACAGGCTAGTCAAAAAGCCAGACACAACACAGCAAGAAAAAAAGAAGAAAAAAAACATCAACATAAAGGACACGCACACTTCAGGAACATTGGCAACCGAATTCGGGCAGGAAAACGGAAATGAAAAAATGGGAAGAAAAATACATTAATTATTGAAATGTCATTAAAAGAAAACGAAGCTGACATCG
Source organism: Scaptomyza graminum (assembly GCA_018901835.1). Lineage (NCBI taxonomy): Eukaryota > Metazoa > Arthropoda > Insecta > Diptera > Drosophilidae > Scaptomyza > Scaptomyza graminum. The sequence goes on from JAEIFL010000314.1 coordinate 2,442,393, forward strand.
CGCAGATTCGCATGAATATTTAACAGAAACAGAACAAAACAAATAAGTAAGTCAAGTCAGAAGAAAAGCCCATCGAAATTATGACTAGAGCAATACGATGCGTGACCGCATACGCCAGGATGTTCTGGATATTGATAAAGCTATGGACTATAATGACGCAGTAACAAACTCGAGCTCGTGTTGAGGTGCGCAAATCACGCAACTGAGCTCTGAAAGATGATGGAAGACATCAGTCTTGTTGTGGGCTAGCCAAGTGGGTGGGTTGTGCAGCTCGCCCCCATTCTTGATAAAGAGCATATTAATTGCAGGGTTGAAAATGAGGATAGCACACAAATAGGAAGCTCACTGCCATTCATCATTTATTTTGTCAGCGTTAAATGAGCACACGCAGCCAAGTTGAGCATTTAATTACTTGGCTACTTCGTATCATATCATAGCTCACACATAATAGTCCTTAAAGGCATTAAAGTACTGTGTCAACTTCTCAAACTGGACAAATCACATAAAGCTGGCGAAGTGAATTATGGCGACATTTGCAAATATTTGTATACGTTAATTTCCGAATTATAAATAGAAACGGCAGCACCCCCAAAATGCAAATAAAGGCAAGTTCGAAAGATTAGTCCAGGCAATTTAGTCAGCGTATACCCTATAATTATTTATTTCAAATAGATCGGGCATGGTATTCTAAAATACATACATATGTATTTAAAATTTGACTAGAGTTTCATATAATTTTAAATTGTTTTTATATTTTTTGGGATGGGTATTTTTATTTAAATTGATTATTGTGTAATTTTTCATTGTATTAGAATTATGTCTAGATCGATTGTACCTTATAAAAAATGTTATATCAAAATAAATTGGGGGTGTGTCCTTTTATACCCTACGCTACAGTTACAGATCATACAGGGCATTATTTAGCAAATGAACAATCGACGCGTCGCGACGTGCATACGTCAACCATTATGAGGTGTCACCATAAAAGAGATTCAAATTTGCTAGCAGCCACAACTGACGGGTGGACAGCCCGTGGAGCGGTTCAGAAATTTGCAAATTTTCGCACCGTGCGCAAAAGCGACGGCGTCTGAAACTATAAAATAAACAAACTTCCTGCGAGGCGCAATGACACTAGAATTGGTAGTCAGTCGCCTTTGGTAGCAACTGATGAGCTGTTGATTTTTGATGTGTTTGACATACGCTCGGTCGCATTGATTGCACCATAAATAATGAATTTATGCTGACAGCAAGTCATCAGCGCAAGGACAGCGGCCAAATGGTGGTGAGATCGAGTCAGGCCAACAGGCCAACAGGACTATGTTATGCAGCCGGCACACAACGCTTACTGTGTATCCTTTTTGCACTGTTGTGTGCCAACTAATAAAATATGTTTTTATTGCAGCCGAAATGTTATGCACACAACATATCACACAACACACACATATAGACACACACACGTAGCGCGTATAAAAATTAATGAGCCACGGAGGCGCGCGGCTTTCCTGATGATTATGACAATGACGATGATGATGATGGGATCTGTCAAATGCTTAATGCGAAAAACGGTGTTTGCGAATTTCACATTTGGAATGCAATAAATGCAAAAATGTGCATTAAACTTAATGTTAATAATATGCATAAATATGTCAGCTAATAAAACGAAATACGAAGCAGGAATGGGAATTCAGGTAGCATTTTAGAGTTTGCGGTATGACATTGCCCCTATGAGGTCGACTTCTTAAGGAATTGTGAAGTTTTCTTAACGCCAATCATTGTAAATGCTTATGTGGATGCTAATTGAATGTCATTGTTGATTGACAACATAAAGAGATGCCCACAAATCTTGTTTTATAAAGAAAAAAATTGTTTTGAGTGATTCTCCTTTGTTTGGTTCAGGCATTGGACATTAAGTATTATAATATTCATTTGTTTTTTACTGTGTGTTTCAAGATAAATTTACCGAGGAAATAGAATAGTTTGACTAATTTCAATTTTGGGAAATATTTTCATATTTATATGTATCTTCTGTTAACGTTGTAAAAGGTTTCTTACTAGCAACAAACTTGTAGACGTCCAGCTGTCGTCAAACAAATAAAAACATTCAACAAATACTCCCCCAAAAGCATTTACGACATAAGCGCATAGATTTTTTTTATCGACGTATAGTATTTTTATTGAAATAGGAAACTTTGTGCATATTGCATGCATCAAATGGCAACAACAACAACAAGAACAATGTGATCTAAGATATCAGAGTTCTTCACTTGCAACAATTTTTTTGTTGTTGGCCATTTTTTATGACAAAGAATGAAATGAGATGAAATTATTGACGGAGAAAACGGAAATCGCTGGCAATAGTCAAAGGAAATAAAAGCGAAATTACTTTTGATAAAGCAACAACAGCAACAACAGCAAACAGAGACACGGACTAATACTAAAACTACACACACTCGTAAAAAAGGAAGAAAACAGCAGGAAGTTGACTACAAGAGGGCGTTGATTTGTCGCAAGTAGAATTATGAGAGCCGGGATGTCATCTCAAGCAGCTGCCAAGGCATACAACAGCAGCAGAGGGTAACAACAAACACTTCAATTACCGGAAAACGTGTCTGATAATACCTCCCGAGATTAGTGCACAGTGCAAAGCAGCAAAAGTAAATAAAAGTAATTTTATTATTTGGATTTTTACAGCTTTGATTTTTTCCAGCTTTTTGCCATTTTTTCAGGTTGCTATACCCTGTAAGCAGAGGATTCTAGTAAAATAATGCCAATTCATATAGAAAATGAGAACACATGACAGGCGATGTAAGCACGGCGCACATTTATTTAGAAGAGCCATAATTATCGAGGCTTACAACATGAGTCAATCGATAGCTGGGTAAGCTGACATATTCAGAGATGTCCAAAACAATTAGATTTTTCAAATTTGCAGAAAAACAAATTTCATTTATGAAAAGTAATTTTGAGGCACTTTTCCACCTAAACACCTAATTTTTCTTTATAGTTGGGCCTTATTTGAAAGAAGAAGAAATTGTCTGTTCAAATAAGTTGTTTTGAGAACGATGCAAACCAGTTTTCCATCACCTTCAATCGATTTTTTGATGATATGTAACATATTTTTGCATTTTCGCATATAAAAATTTTCAATCAAAAAACCGCTGGCTCGAAATCGATCTCCAACCCATAGTTTCTTGGGAAAAGTTTCTTAGAATTTGCCGTAGATTGTGTTTTTGCTATACTCCCGGCAGGTAAAAAATTTGACCCGCTCTAATGTATATAGAGTCAAAATTTCTTAGAATTTGGCTGTGTTTTGCGTGAATATGTTCTTGATAACGACGGCATTCAACGCGTTTATGGCTACTTGGTTTGGGGGGCATTAATATTAATAACAAGTTCTCAAACATTGTTGTTGTTAGCGCCAAGAAAATCGCTACAGAATAGCGTTGACATGTTGCCGTCAGTATCTACAAACATACATATATACAAATATATATACGATATACGGAAGTTCCTTTGGCTCTGCAAGCGATTGCAACTCCATACCTATGCGAGAGGTGTGTTTACGAATAGTTTTAATGGGTTATTACTGTTGCCCATTGCTGCCTGCTTGCGCCCTGGCAGCGGGCTAAGAATATGCCATAAATGTCATTGGTCGTAAAAGGCGAAATGCAATTTCTGCGCTTCTTTTTGCTCCTTGCCGCGCCCCCTGAGCAACTGAGCAACTGCACTTAAATTTATATTTTTTATTATGCACATACCAAACCCAGAACCAAAGAAAAAAGTGTCCTTGTTGTGACTCTGTGTCGAGGGCTGCGTGTGAAATTATGATAAATGTGCATAAAATCGCATCGCATCGAGGAAAACAACCGCATGGCACTTCTTGCTCTCTTTTTGCGCTTTTCCTGCCTCTGTCTCCTTGTCTCAGTTGGGTTGCATTCGGTCTGTTTGCTGCATTTCGTCATTACTTTGCGGTCGTAAAAAGTGTCCTGCGTCAAGGAAAATTGCAAGGCGGCACGCACGGACAGGACAATGCAATGCAGAAGAGCTAACGAATGGCGTTTTTGATTGCATTTTCTTTTAATTAAATTAGCTTTTTTATGCGCTGCTCTGCTTTCTGTTTGATGCTCATAAAAAGTGAGACAAAACAAAAAGAAACCCATTGTGACAAATGGCAAACATGCTACTTAGGAGTGTCCTCAAACTGAAAACTGTAATTTTTCAGTAAAAACAATTGCAATAATTTGGATAATTTAGATATATAAGATACTGTAATGCAGAATTCACTGCAATATCACCTGGAAAACTTTTAAGATACGTGAGAGCAGCTGATTGAAAGTGCGTAGAAGCAGCAACATAAACTAATAATACCCAAGTCCTAGGACTCCAAATAAACACTTGAGTCTGGACTGGCGGCTGCTTACAAGCATTTTCCATTTCCGCTCAAAGGTAAAGGACAAATAGCTCAAGACGCAGTTTGCTGCCCAATGCCATCCTATTACTATGCCTATTACTATATAGACTGACCATTTGGGCTGGGCATTTGCGGAAATTGCAAAATTTCTGCACCGTAATAAGATGAAATTAAGTTTGCACACAAAGCAAATAGCAAGACCGATCCGGACAAACATTGTTGGCCAAGATATGTATTTGTGGGAGGCTCAGCCACGCAGCAAATGAACCACTAATTGCGTGCCGAAATGCAATTTAGTGAACTTTACCCCCCAATCCCAAGACAAACACACAGATACAAATACACACACAAACATAAGGCAGTGTATGGGTGTGTGTGTGTTGTGTGTGGCTGACCAAATGACCAAAAGCCTGCCTGCAACAATTAAATTGAAAATTAAGCAAAAGTCTTGAGAAGTGCAAACAGAGACGTGGCTGCCACAATTTACATTGATAATGCCCCAAGTTACACCGCACAAGCACAATCCCTGAGATAAATTGGGTTGAGGGTTGTACTTGGGGCGCTCTTTGGTTAATTATGCAACGGTTAAGGTTTTAATCCTTTCGATTTTTTGCTTAGATCTGCTTTTGTGTGTGTGTGTGTTGACATTGATAAATTACTTGGCATTTGTTTTAAGCGTGATTTATCGCGCCCGTCGCCCAGTGACACATTGACACGTGTCCTTCTTCCTTTTTGTCTGATTTTTAATTAAATGCAAACAAAAATGACCATTTGATAAGCCCCTGCCTGCACCACGACCACCTCACCTCACCAAGGATATGCATATGGGTTCTTGTTGAGTTCGATTCAATTCAGAGTTTAACTGAGTGTTTTTAACTCATATTTAAAACGCACTCATTTCAAATATGTGAGAGGGAGGCTGGTCAACATTCTGCAAACAACAGCCAGGGCATTAATTTTTATAGACTTGACTGCATTCATGAAAATTCATTGCATTTGCACCCGTGTGCAATCGGACTCATCCAATCCAACTGCAATCTGCATTCCTCCTCTTTCCTTTTTATGTGGTCCTTCATAGGCCGTTGCACTCTTGTGGCACAACAATTTTCAACTTAATGATGTTGCCAAATGCATTGGCAAATATGTTTCACATGTTTCGCACACAACTCCAACGGAAATCAAGAATTAAATGCATTACTGCACTGAATATTATATGCTCTTTATTTTTTATGAAAATGCACTTGAATATTATTATTTTCTTATACAGGTGCTTCATGAGCCGTCAAGTCAAAGAATTCTAATGTTCTATAATATAAATAATAATTGTAGTTACAATCTTATTAATTTAAAAAGAAAATTGCTTAAAATCTAAATAAAATTATTTGCTTTTATATTTAAAATCTTTTTTATATAAGCCATAATCGAGATACAATACAATTATTATTTTTATCAATTAACTGTATCATTAAAATACAGTATTTAAAATATACTTTGCATTAAAAATTTCTTTTGTTCGTATCAAAAGTTACAATTTCGACCCTTAAAAGTAAGCCCGTTATCTAGCTTTTCCTTAGATAAGCTTATAAATTAAATCTAAAACCCCATAGTTTGTGCTGTTTAAAAGGCTTCTAATCATTGACAAAATAGTAATGCCTTTTTGCAAGTGTGTAAATATTGAATGGGGTGTTGTGGTCACTGGGCAGAGTCCACGATTTGCCCACCCAATTGCAATATGTTTATGTGTAATTTTCAAATAAAGGTTTAAATGTTTTTGGCAAACAATTGGAGGCTCTGTTCCGGGTCGCATTTACGGCCGGAGCTTCACTTATTTTGTTTATGGCTTTTTGCATATTTGCAAATGTGTTACATTGCGGTTATTTGTGCGTTCGATTTTGGTCATTGATATTGGCGGTGACGGGTACGGTTTTGCTGGTCTGGCTTTTATTCGGTTTTATTTGTTAGGGAGCTGTCCGGGTCCGCTGAGTGCTTGTAATCAACATGGTTGCGGTTGATTCCATTGCTTTTTGCATGATTATTCTGTAAAATATATGTTTAATGTGTTTTGTGATTCGCAAATTGCGAACGGTGCGCGCACACATAGAAAAAATGAACAGATTGTTAGTTGACCATTAACGATGATTACATTCTAATTTAATTAATATTTGATATTTGTGCCCTAGCAACTCAACTACTTAGCAACAATAATGTCAAAGCGTTATAATAATTGGCAATATTTGTACATTCATGCTGTTAGCTTTAGGTTTTTACATCAAAACACGCTACAGATAGATACTAGCTACAGGTAGATCGCAAGTTTCTCAACTTACTCGATTACCTTAAAAGGCTCAACTAAATTACGTGCCAATCAACCACTTGGAAAATGACAATGGGCAGAACGATTCGAAGCTGATAAAGGCGAAACCAGGCGACACATCAGACGGAAAACCCTAAGGACACAAACTTATTTGTTTAACAAGACATTGAGGAGACAGCAGCAGGAATAAGACAATCCTTGCCACAAGCACAAACATACACACACACACACACACATACGTTGTGGCAGGCTGACTGTTTGCTAATTAGCACATATTCCTTGCAGGCAAGAAAAACAAGCAGGCGACAGTGTCAACAATTCACGTGCAAGAAATGGTTTTCAGGATGGTATTCTGCTCCTCGTCTCCGGCGGATTAAATTGTTTAATTTTAAATATGCTCTGTCACTTCATTTGTAAGGCAAGAGCAATAAGCAAGCGGCAACTTTTCTTGCTGTTTTTCGTTCATCTTGTTGGCAAAAGTTGCCAACACACAGAGAGAGAGAGAAAAATCATTATCACGCCGCAAGCCAAGCCAAACGAAAGGATAACAGATTTTTCTGCTAATTTGGGACGTAGTCCTTTGTGCGTGACGACCAGACACTGAGTGGAAGGAGTTAAAAAGAAGCTGCTGCTCCACAGACACTATCTCAGACTTCAAATCAACTTCTTGCCTTCGTCGTTTTGCTTGAGTGACGAAGCACAGAGATAAGCTTTTAGCTTGGCAGGATACAAGTGGGGTAGGTGCAGGCCGGGTCTGGGTGTCTGGGGTCTGGGGTGGGTGTCTGCCAGTTCTGAAAGTTTCTCAATAAATTGCGTTTCTCGGTTGCACGTTGACAGTTTTGTTAACGCTTCATAATCAGAGAACAAATACGTTGCCATCTAATTGTGTGTTGTATGCTCCTCGCTCCAAACAATTAAAGCTAAGAGCCCAAGGACTTCAGTTGGCCCCACAAACTGAGAACTGAACCGAGGCTGGGCACAGCTGGCAGTTCCGTTGGCTGGTGATAACTTTTAAATATCCAGCGTAAATACGCCTGACTAGCTCTTAAGGATGCGCTGGCAAAAGTCCTGGAAATATGGACTGTGGTCCGGTCTGTATGCCTTTTAACGCTTCGACGATTGTTCACAAGACGAAATTAATTGTTGAGTAATTGAAATTTTATTTATATTAGTGTCCTTTTGCGCGGATTTCCTTTCACGCTCCTGCCACAGCACTGCAGGCGGCATTTTCTTCCCTCAAGTACGACTCAAGTGTGTAATTCACTTTTTTTTATTTGTTTGCTATCTGCTGTTGGTCGGCTTAATCTTCACTGGCTTTCAGGCCACGGATTTGATATGTATCCAAATTAGTTTTTGCTTCTACGATTTCCCCAAGCGCCTCAAGCGAACAAAAATTCAATTATTCGCTTTGCTGATGATGTCATTTGACATTTTTGCGGTAAGGTGCCAAATTTTGTGTTTAAATCAATTGAAGTTTTTAAAGGATGACTGACAATAATAATTTGTTTAATTACTTACAAATAAGCATTTAAAATACAAATAATCAAATAGCAAAAAAAAAAACTCTATAAAATTTCTTGATTGTTTTGAATTTTTGTTTTTTTTTATAAACATTGTGTTTTTTAATCGTTAACCACATGTTTGACAACTGCTGGAGAGTTAGAAGAAAAAGGCAATGCGATTAGATAATTCTTTCGGATTTGCCGTAGATACCTTGAGCATTTGTCCCATTCGGACTCTTTGTTAATGCATTTTAATTTAATTTTGCATGCTCAACCACACAACACAACGCAAATGGCCAATGCCACGAATAAAGAGCCAGTCCCAACAACAATGTTGCCACGACTGGAGGGGGCACACACACACACACACAAACATATAATACAAAGAGATGCTATGTGTGATGGGGTTGGGTTGGGTCAATTGTAAATTGGTTGGTTTGAGCTGCATCCAAAGTGGCACTACAGTCAATAAGAATGCAATGTCGACGTCTGCCAGCCACATAACAAGCTGGACACGACACGTCGCAATGGACACGGACACAGACGCGGACACGGACACATATACAAATACAAACAAAAACACGGACACGGTCTCTGAACGGCTATCAGCAGCAGCACACACACCACCAACAACAACATAATTGCCGGTCATTTGCAGCCAAAAGAACATCCCAGTTGTAGATAGCCAGATATACACAGTCAAGTTGCCAGCCAGTTCCCCGGCTTTTCAGATAACCGTTTGTCATATGCAAATCAAACAAAATGCAAAAGGTTGAGGTTATTTTGAGGTAGCTTCTAGCTTCAGTACAAGCCGTTGGGCAACATTGTTGCTGCAACATGTCATTCATTGGGTTAGCTGCCTTTTGTTTTTACTGCTAAGCGCAGTTTTTTATGCGACAGTAACAGCATCAAATTTAAAATTTAATGTCAAGACACACACACACAGAGAAAGAGAGAGAGAGAGAGAGAGAGAGAACATTCAGAAAGTTTGAGATGAGTGAACCATTTTGATGGCTGAAGGATAAACTAACTGCCAGTGGCCACTTGAAGGGTCTTCTAGACCCGTTTGCTTTTATTGGCTGACCACGGCAGCACAGACAATTACGTTAACTGCGGTCAGAAATGCAACAACTACAACTACGACTACAACTTATCCGGCAATGGGAAATGGAAAAGTCATGTGTACTAGCATTATATAGCACACTAAATATGCCGTTAGTTATGCTAGCGTGTAACATGTCGTATGCGTAATATGAGGGGAGCAATCTCTAGTCTGGCCATTTAATTTGAAAAGTTGTTATCAAAATAAGTGCAACAATTGCAGACGTGCCACGCCACCCACTCTATGCAGCAGTCTCTCGTTTCTCGTTTAATGTTGCCCCATAAAAACTGCCGCCTGACAAAATCTCATTAGAATAATGCACACAAAGTGTGCAGAAACAACAGCAACACTGTTAAGGTACACAAAGCAAAACAAAACAAGCAAGATACGAAGAGAGAGAGAGAGAGTTGGGAGAAACACAGTGAGGCAAACAATTGTTGATTAAATTCATTTGAGTCATTTGCATACGAAATTGTCTGTCGCTTGTTGTTGTTTCTTCGTTTTATTATGAAACCACATTGAAAAGTCATTTCAGTATTTGGCCGAAACAAGGATGCGTCGCAGCATTTTGGCCACAAGAATAATGAAGTTGCCAAGTCTTAAGTCGAACAACAACAACAACGAGACACCTCTGCCTCTTGATGATGACAATAACAATGACTTAGGTGTGCGTTTGGCTTTGCGGCTTCCAGGCGCCACTTAAACCAAACTCCTTTCGGCCACCAGCAGCTCTTCCAACACTGCATAGGATTTGGAAATGCACTTAGGTGTTGCTGCTGGCTCTAATCCTTTTTCTGGCAAGTCTATTGTTCTTTTTGGGGACGCTCTTGTTTTGATAATTTAATTGAAATGGCAACGAAAACGGCAATGCAATGCTTATTTCGATTTTGCGAATGTGAACATTAAACTAGACGAGGGCTGTTCGTCAAGTTAGACGCATTTAAACATGCAATTGCAAATATTCAAGGAACAACTCAAATTTATTTTAAAATCAGATTGAATTGAGCTGGTTAAATTGATAAATAAACATTTGCTTAAATACTTTAAAGTTTTAAAACGATTCGTATAAAGACGACTCAATGTGTATCAAAGTAGTCTAAAAGTTTCCTTTAAGGAGCATAAATACAAAAATATTTAAATAAGTGTATAATTCAAAAAAATAAATTTATTTGTACGTATTGCATTGCAACTGTTGTTCTTATACCTAACAATTTCCAAAACTAATCGGACAACTTCCGGTGGGATGTGTAAATTGGACCTGTAACTTGAACCCATTGATAATCTTTATGGTCCGTGAAGAGACCATAGCTAAGGCACACATGCCCATTGATTACATTAGGCAAACAATGGATCGAGAGATGCGTTCTCACATGCGTGGCACACACAGTGAATGAAAGTTGGCAAAAGTTTTGGACAGATGAAGTCAAGACTGAATAACAAGAAGACAAGAAGATACTAACGTACATATGTATGTATGTATATTCTGGCACCATCTTATAGCTTTTAAACAATTTTAATTGACTTTAGGCAACAGACCGCAGCGAGTAGTAAAACTTTTTGGGGCCCAGGAAATGCCTCGTTATACTTTTATTGAATTAAAATAGCTACCACTTTCCCAGCTCCTCGCTCCTCGCTGCCCGCATGTCATCAAGCACTTCTTGCCTAATTGCAGTTGTAAGTGAGGACGTGATTACCCAGAATGAAAAACTCATTCGACACATTATGTTTGCACACTTGGCAGTCAGTCACTCCACATTGTGGTTGTCAGTCAGCGAGTCAGCCAGGTAGTGACTTCCTGCCGCAGGACTATGGCGAAACTTATCCAAGTACGTATCGTGCTTGGTAGTTTTTCCTCAAACAGTTTCTTTTCGTTTTTCGTTTGGAATTTTTACATGTGCGCATTTTTGATGAACCCGAAGTATAGTCCTTCCTTGCTTCCTTGGCTTCCTTGTCAGCGCATCCATTTGCATATCGTTTACGTTTTAATGTGATTATGGCGTGTGCATATTCAATGCCTTATCCTTTGCCTTTGACTTTGCTGTTGCCTTTTTCTCTGGATTGAACTTTTAAAAGTAAATTTCTTTTTTGGTTTTTCTTGGAATATTTTCTGTTGCTTCATCGTTGCGACAAGGCAGTTTGCGGTTAGTTACTTTAAAGGCTAATTGTGTTAGGGTTTATCTTTTGACATGTAAACATTAGTAATGATGAATATTTTAATGACACCTAATGGCTTTTTCTTAAGTTAACTTAAAGCTCCTCCAGCAATTGACCGACACACCCGATCCACACAGTTTCACAGACCTCACACCTCAGACAAATGTCGAAAGTCCAAAGTTTTATTGTGCACAATTTACAATAAAATGTATTTACGACTATGTTTTCCAAGTGCTTAAGCCATCGACTACTTGAAGTGCCCTTGTGCCATGTTAATGCACCTTTTATTGATCAAAAACAGGAGTTCAATAGACGCCAAACTTCCCAGCAATACTTAACATAGCTGACCATAGACCATTCCTACTGACCAATGTCCACGCTGTTTTTTATATGTGTGCTTTCTCCCAACTATTCGGTTTTTATTGTCAACTATTGACTGGCATTCTTTGGTGACAGGACTATATGTCAGCAACATAATTCACAATTCGCTAGTTTTACGAGTCGCTTCCGTTCATTTTGGACATTGTGCCGTAAAAAGGCAACCGAATATAAAACGAGGCAACGCTGGCTGCATCTCCCTCTTTATTCTCCCAGTGGGAATATGCGAATATGGGAATATAAGAATCGTTGCCAACAACAACTTCGACGACGCGCCCGCATCATCAAGTGACCATTGTCCAGTCAGTTCTTTTTTACGGCATCAAGGGTCATCCTTTTGTGCTTAATAGTCGGGGCAGTCAGTTGTCACTGTTGCTGAGGGGGAGGGGTGGAGCGGCTTTTACGTCTCTTCGAGTATTAACCTTATGCGTTACGTCACTTTGCTTCTGTTTTTATACCTTAAATCCTTGTCATGAAAAAAGTGTATGATGAGTTTGTGCAAATGTTCTTCTGAGACTTGAGATTTTGTATTTAGGTTCGTGTAGTACCGATAACTCTTCCGGTTCCCGATATACACATGGAATGGACAACAACAATATTTTGAATATGAAATACTTAAAACTTGATCCAAAATATGATAGACCAAATAATTATCATCTGTGACAATTTCATTGATATCGGTTGAGAAACTCCAGAAATATTGAAAAGAAAGTTAAATCAAGCATTAAGTAGCACAATATTGCATGCAGTGTCTGTATACACTTGCACACACACACACACACACTTACAAACAATGACCGTACGAGTAATGTCTAGGGTATCTCCTAGTTGTGCTTTCTCGACTAGAGCCTTCTTGCTTGTTGGTTTTGTTGCTTTTTTTTTTTGTCAAGTCCTAACTTGGGCTCGACCGTGCAAACATAAGTTATTTATGATCCATCATTGTGCAATATTTGGTAAATCTTACTAACTTTTTACGGTTGCTATTCTGCCCATTAGAAAAAGTACAGTTGTTGCTATGTCTGTCGTTTAAGTTGGGGTTTCATTTGAGGCAATTGCTAAGGATGTCAAGCGAGGCTGTAACATATGTATGTGTGCCTTAGAGTGACACTTGGAGATTTATTTCGCTTATCGCTGTGTAAATAAAGTTATAAAACCTTTTTTAGCATTGATTTGATTTGTCGAGTCAACTAAATGGCACGGAAAGTAAGTGAGTTTCACTTTAATGTAGCCTTAACTAATGTTTATCGAGATAAATTTTACTGAAATGAAGAATATTTAGGAAAATAGTTACTTTAATTATACATTATTTGGGACAGATACTTCACTCTGTGAATCAATTTCCAATCATTGTGAAATACCAATACCAATTTTAGTTAGCACAACAAATGTCTGCACAAATCTATAATAAAAACTTGTTGACAAGTTTTGTTATTCAAAATTTCTTTTAAATGTTATATTGTTATGTGCAAAAGCCTGTAATAAAATAACTTTTATAATCTCTACAAAATATATGTTCAAAAAAAAATTTCATTTAATTGTGAAATATCAAATAAAGTCTCAAACCTGTTTTACCGGCTATGAAATTAGGAGTTTCACCTGAAAACGTGACTCAACATCTGCAATATGCAGTAAACAATGAAACCAAACAACACAAACTAAATGTTGACTTTCCGTTAATGTTAAGGTACATACTGTAATATACGCTGCATGTATTTTGCTATATCACAAAGTTCCAGCCCTTTAACGAAATTCTGCTACTTATAACAACGCTCTGTAGAGCATAAACATATATGTACATTTATCATTTCACGTTCAAACAGTCATGTAATTTCATTAATGTGCTCCCGTATTAAACTTGCTGCTGAATTCTGGTTGATCGCATAAAAATGTCAACTGTCTGTCAATAGTAACAGGAAAATTAATGTGTCTAAGAAATAAAACACAGAAAATACATAAAATTGCAACGCAAAAATAATATAAAAAGCCACCAAAACAGAGGCAATAAATTTGGTGCCCAAATATCGACTCGTATCATTGATCCATGGAACCGTAAAAAGCCGAATGGTAGGCAGAAACCCTGCTCGATTAACAACATAATTTCAAGTGTGTGGCATTAATGTGCACATTACGCCAAAATAATGCAAAAATCATATAATTTATATGCGTGGAAGGGTTGCCGCAACTATCCAAAAAAGGGTCAACAATGAAAGAAAAGTGACCAGCAACAATGGCGTTGGCGGCAGGACATAAAAGTGGCCACAGAAAAGGGTTAAGAGGCGTGCTGAACAGCTCCGGCAGTTACGTGCCTTTTGTGCGCTGAATTTGAGCATGTGGTCATCAGTGAAAGAGTTACACTTGTGTTCCAGGATGCTAAGCAGGACAATGACCAGGCAGTAAGCAAGAAGCAGCGTGTCAAGGGCCCAAGCTATAGATGTGATAGGAGTAATAGTTGTTCCTTTTCCTAAATAAAGTTGTTTTATTCGATGACAGGCATTAGTTGATAGTTTAAGGAATTGTTTACTAAGATTCTCCATCTATTCTAACGCATATCATTATTAAATAACGCTAACGAGCCGCAAAAATGTCAAAATATTTTCACATATGAACAATAATCCTCAACAGAAACGGCGCACGTTTCGTTTGTTAAGCTTATCGAAGTGCGACGACAGGACATATGCAAAAAAATAAATAAAATCAAAGCAGAGCAGTTACATGGCAAACGGAAGGATACGCAAATAGCATAAAATGGAAAGAGAGCACACATAGAAAACCGCGCACAGAAACGGAAACACGTGGAAACGTATGCAAAACACACACGGTCTTAACCCCTTGTTCCCGCATGCATTTCCTATACTGATCACACTCTTGAATGTGTGTGTGTGTGTTCTGTGTGGCGACATGATTTTGATTTAGTAGCACTTTTAAGGCAAAGCACTCCACACACTCCACTTACACACTAGAAGCCGCCTGCCTATAAATTCAATTTGCGTATTTCTTGATGCAGAAATGCGTCAACGGCAGCAACAAGCAAACATAAAGAAGCGGGAAGAGCAGGAGAAGTACAACAAGACCGACGACGACTTAATGCACTACCAATTATAACTCAATTTTCATAAATAAGAGAGAGAGACCTAAGCAAAAAGCAAAAAGCCGGAGCCATTTATTTTTGATAAAATAAAAAAAGGAAACGCACAAAAAACACGCACGAGACTCTTGTAGGGGTGTCAACGAATTGGATCTGGCAGGGAATATAAAGGGGTTTCGGGTTCGCTACGCCCTGACAACTCTATGCTTTGATTTTGGCACACAAAAAAAAAAATCGAATCAAATAAAATGGAAGGAATTTATGAAATATGAAACAACCGCATGTGTGTGCAAACATTTTGGTTGGATGAGTGAAAGTAAATGTGAAAGGGCAGAGGCTTAGGCTAAGGCAGGCGCAACCTTGTGTTAAGCAGCCCCTGTTTGCTGGTGAGGTCGTTAAGTGAACCCTTTTTTTTGGTTTTGGTTTTGTTTTTGCTGCTAAAACATTGATTTTTATCACCAAAAATCAATTGCATTATTGTGTTTTGGGTGTTGTCTTTTTTGGACAGGCGTGGATAAATCAATTCTGGCAAGGCTAATAAATTACAAAACTATAAATAAATGAATAGGATAAAATATTGAGAGGGAATGGAGAATACATAATGGGCTATTTAGGTACAGTAAGTTTCTTTAATGTTTGTATCGAGTATAAAAACAAAGTTGTGGATATAAATATGGCACAAAAAACAAGCCACCGGAGCAGCATAGCAACTTCGAAGCACTTATTAATTATTTTTTCATCACTCAGTCTTGAATGAATTCTGCAACCTGAATTCATTATTTTTTTTTTGTAAAAATCTATTTTATACTAAATAAAGACAACTTAATTTTAATTTTATGCAAAAAAAAAGTATTATATATGTCCTTTTTATAGTCTTTTATATTAAACTTTCTTTACATCGAGTTGGAAAGCAAACCTCCATAACGTAGAAAGGTCGCCAACAGCTGGCAAAAAGATAATATTTAAACTGAATGCAAACACTTGAGTCATCGAAATAATACAAAATAACTATTAAAAGTTGTTTGGATTACTTTTTGATTATTTTTTTTAATTCTTATCATGATACAATTTGCATTATTTGTACTCGTAATCAATTAAAACTCAAATAATAATCGTAATGAATTGATTTTTTTGCCAAAAAAAAAAACCGAATAATCTTACAACTAATGTTTACGATAAAAAATCATTACTTAACAGCCTTGAAACAAACTAATGCATAATAATCCAAAAATTCTGTCAAGAGTTAAGTTAGCAAATATTTTAAAGCCATTGCAGAGTTCAATTTTGAGGTCTGATTAGTGCTCATTGCTGCCGGAACATTATCTCTCATTGGTAAAAAAAACTCAAGCTTTTGTTGATGTCATTGGTCTAAAATGCAACATAAATCATAAAACTAGTTGAAAATGGCGTGACAGGATAGTCCTGGCTGGATGCGCCTGGTGCTCACATGCTACTGCTGCTGCTGCTACTACACCCTGAGCCTCCCCCGCACAACCCCTTACCATTCCACCCCCTCCTACTCCTGCAACTCCACACATGAATCACTTTATGGCGCAGCGAGTGCAACAAACTGTGATTAATAGCAGCCGCATCCTCAGCCCTAGTCGTAGTCCCAAATCCGAAGCCAAATTCCGACCCTAGCGCAGCCCACACCAGGAGTCTAAAGCTTGCAAGCTGACAAATTTTCATGAATTTTTTATTAAACATTGAAATCAATTCAATTTGTTTTCTTTTTTCCTTGTGTACTTTGCAACCAACTCCTGTGGGTGGTTGTTGTTGTTCTTGAACTTATTGTTGCATGTGTGGTAAAAATTTTAAATTTTGAGTGAGCTTTTTTTGGCTTTGGCTTTTAGAGCTGCTGCACCACGTTTGACTTAACTTGTTGATTTATGGCTTTGCAGCTGTCAGCGAACGAAGCGAGTCAACTGCCGTGTGGCGCCCTTTTGGATCAGAGAGGACTCGAGGAGGATATGCCTTGTATCATTGTGTAAAACGCTTGTTAACATTACCCACCTAACATACACATTTGTTGTGGAAAACCATGTGACAGTGTTCAGCGTAAGCAAAGCGAACGAACGAATCTCCACGCTGTGATTTTCAAAGAGTGGAATTTAAATTAGTTGAATCGTTAAATGCGTAGCAGGAAATGCTTTTTGGCATAGTTTTCAACACAAAAACCATAAATCACTGCCTCACAAAAAGTGGATGATGAATAGAAGATGTCATTTGACTATAACGAAGCTTTTCTATACAAATCAGGTTTTCCCATGTTAAAATTATAGCTCATGCAAACAAGAAAGATTTTATACGAATACCTGTTATGTTTTGCTTGTAGTAAGCTCCTAAACAAAGGAACTTAAGGAAGTCTTTTTATAAAAGTAATATTTTTTAAAAATTTCTTTCCTAAATCTCATGTCATTCAGACTTTAATTTACTGAGATATTGAGATGTGCGCCGGTGAACTTACTGATTTTTGCTCTAAAAATATTCAAAGCATCGATCTCACTGATTTATTTAGTTATTGTTGTTTTTTTAATTTTATATCATTAAATGTAAAAGCAAGTAATAGGAATAATATATGTCTATTATAAGTACATTTTTAAAAAGTGATTTTTTCAATCCGTGAACCCTTGCCTCCCTTTAAGAGCGAATAAAGACAGTAAATCACAAACATCTAAGCGTTGAACTGCTTTTGAAATTTAATTGAATGTTTAACAAATCTAAAAATTTCACAACATTTCAGTTTTTGGGAAAACTTTAGTTGTTCTGCTTTTCATATCTTTCAGAAATTATTTCGTAATATTGTTAAGGTATATGCAAGTACATCAGCTGAGACCGTGAATTGGAATTTCCGTTTAAAAAAAAGGGTTAAATGCGCATTCACCCTTAACAAATTTTCAATATTTACAATTACTTAGCATTTTAAGTCGCCGCATCACATCAAAATGACAATTATTTGTCAAGTCATAATCAAATTGAGCCCAACAAAAATGTGCGATGAGCGTCACAGTTGTACCTAATCCTGTGGCTTTGCATGTGCGCAAAATGACAAAAAAATAAAAATCGAGGAAAGGATTGCACTCGTCAAAGTGACGAGAAAAGGCAAGTCCTAAGGGGGATGTCCTGCCGCTTGCAGGCGTGCGTCAACCATAAATGTTTATGATTATGGCCAGGCGGCGGAAGATTTACTTAACACATGTGCTGCATTTTTGCATATGGTACCCGTTAGAGATGGTAGAATGGATATCGTTATCAAAAAAGTTGCGATGTATCGAACTTTAAATGAAAGTCTTCAAAAAACAAACTTAAACTCAAAAATATTACATAAGTTATTGAATTAATTAAGACGAAGCTTAATGCTCTGGTTATACATTAGTTTTAGAATCAAGTTTCATTTAATACATAATTATTCTCATTGGCTAACAAATATTGTAATCATTGAAATTAACCCGGGAGTTTATTTTTACCGCGATATCAATGTGTGCTGACACGTTGTCATCTCTAGCAGCCCAACCCCCAAACTCCAAGCGCTTTTGGAACTGCCAAACGCATAAAAACTTATGTTTATTTGACTTGGCTTTTTCAGCCTCAGCCTGGGCGTTAATTGTAAATTTCGCAAGACCGCGAATTGCGACTCATATATGAGTACGAGCATACATATGTAGAGTATGTGGTGGACTCTACTCTTGCTGCAAAAGTGATTCGAGGAACATATTTGAAAATTTTGTACTTTATTTTAATCTTTTGTGCGCGTATATGATAAAATTTAACGATATTTGCGCTGCCACCAGGGTGGCTGTGCCATTCGAAATGCACGCATATGTCTTGCTTGAAATTATTTTTAATTGGCGCGCAAAGAGAGCTGGAGAGGGAATACGCCGCAAAGTACAGTTAGACAGAGAAATACCCAGTTTGCATTTTGTACTAAAATGCTTTCAAATCAAAACAATTTATGCTTTGATTTGTGCGAATTGCATTAAAAAGTCGCGGACAACCGTTAGAAAAAATAAAAACAGAGCTGGCTCAAATTTGGCGAATGAGATTTATGTAGTTGAAAGATTTATTCGCGAAAATTTATTGTGAGCCTTAGCTCTTGGGGTAAAACGGGAGAACGTTAAGGTCCCCAACTGACCTGTCTCCCAGCTTCATAGACTGGTCGGACGTTAAGTGCTTTAAAAGCGCATAAATCACGCGGTTTTCAATTCGCATCGCGACCGCCGTTGACAAGCTTGCCAAAAACACAGTCCGGACCTCGATTCGCCATTGGCCTCCACTTTTTTTCGGCACACGTAGCATGCTTTTAGGCGCACCAAATTACGCGTAAATGGCAGCTCCAACTGTGACTCGAACTTTGTGGGGATCAGGAATTGCCCAATCTCCAACATCACTCTCTCATCTGCATGTGAACATGTACTTGCCACGCCCGCGGCGTCACAGCTTTCACATGCGCGCAGCACGTTGATGGCATTTTAATTAGTTTTAGGAACTTGTAGCTGCCATTTGATTGAATTGTATTCGGATACTTTGTGGTCGGGGCAACAGACGGATTAGTGAGTGAGATTTTGTTGTCACTAGGCTTTAAGCAAAGTAACTGATTGGCATTTTATATATATATTTTTCAAGCCGCTTTTGTTATGTAATTTTCTTATAATAAAAAAAAACCAATAAATTTTGAAGTAAGCAAAACATGCTCAAAATTCGAAATAACTTCATTCTATAAAATTCTTTTTTGATTCGCATTCACTACATTTATTTTTTAATTATAGCTGACTTAGAAAGAAACGTTATTATTTCTTTTGGTATTACTTTCCAAATTCTTCATAAAATATTTAAACATTTCCCGTACCATAAAAAGCATTATTAATCTTTATTTTTTTTTCAGCGCTTTTCCGCCGCATAAGTCAGGCATCAGATTATGATTATTTTTTTTTTTTACAATTTTACGACATTTGTTTCAAATTAAGCAAACCCAAGACGTTTTTAACCCATACTTAATTCGTCTCCCACCACCCACTATCCCTCTCTTTGGTGCACATTGTTTTGTTCTTTGCATTTTGCAGGACTTTTGAATACTTGAATAGCCCTGTGGATGGCTCTCTAGTAATTATCTGCTCGAGCGGCGGCTTGGCGCAATTTCCAATTAAAATTAATGAAATATTTTATGGGAGTATTCGTGAGTTCGGTTGGGTCAGCAATAAAACCATTTGAAAATCTTGTCAACGCCGTCTCATAATCATAAACGTTGCCCGCTCTTTTGGGGGTGTAATTATTAGCACCGAAGCAAGTACAGCCGTCTAATTCCCAGGACAGCATCTTGTTGCCCATCTTGGCAGGCGTCGCGGAACGCACTTTGAAGTGTTGAGGTTTGATCCCAGGAGGTTATCCCGTTGTTTTCGTTTCGTTTTTTTGTAGCTTCAAATTGAAAATTGCGCACATCGAAAAACATTTGAAAACTTTGAGCACAGGTTTTAAACCACATTTCTACATTTTAATTTGTAGGTCTGTGCGTTGGCGTTGTAAATGACCAAAACACATACGGTAAAATTAATGACAATACCCGCGACTGTCACACAGTCTGTCAGCTAGTCTGATGGACACATGGACAAAGACAAAAAAAAAAAAAACGTGAAATGTTTGCAAAAAGCATTTTTGCTTAATGTTGATTAAAATGCCAGCGCTTTCATTTAGCGCTCTTGCCTTGGCCTTTGGCGTGAAAAAATGTTAGCCAACTTGCAGCCATTTGCTTCGTTTTTTGTTTGTTTTTTCACTTTGCCGCAGAACCCATACTGACATCCCAACTTGGCCAAAAACAGCAGGCAACTGCCAACAGGCAACAGGCAGCTGTCTGTTCAGGCGTCGAACAAAGCCAAGTTGTTGGATGGTTGAATAGAGAAACAATTCTTGGATGGATAGCAGTTGAAATGGTGTTTAGTTCTCGTTTTTTCAAATATTTTTTTCATTTTTTTTTTAGTTGCCATTGCGTAGACAAATGAATGAAAATGTCAAACCGAACTGCGGGCAGTTTGGTTTGTTGGAGTGGTTAACACTGCATACGCACAGTGGGCAAAAGACGCAATATTTTTGAATATATGTATTTGTAATTGAAGTGGTCATCTCCAAAACAATATGTTAATAGAACATTATAACAAAACAGTTCCTGATTTTATTATTGTAATTTTGTTCATAAATTTTAATGCAAATTAAAAAAAAAAAAGGCTTATTTATAAAAAAATATTACACATGTTAATAATAAATGTTTAAACATAAAATGGACAGGAACACAAAAAAAAATCGGATCAATGAGTTTAAAAGTTAATTACTAAAGTAAAACAAAATAAATTCATAATTATATGAAAAATTCAAATTAATTATAACTTGAATTTATAAAAACACAAGATACCGTTCCTCAATGATTTTACAATAATAAGGATTTTCCTTTCCATTTTTTATTTATTTGATTTAAGTAAATATAGTATATGCACATTCTGCATGTTGCAGTCAATTTACGTACATTAATTAAGTTATTTTAAATTTTCTAAAATAAGCACCTCCGAAAATCGGTGAAAAATTAAAATACATGCGTTTTGTCAAACAAAATGCACGATAAAGCTCTTAGCTTGGAAACAAAATCATTAAAAAAAAATGGTTGAGATGTAAGAAAGAGTGTAGATCTATTTTTAAGCGAATTGGTGGGTGCATCCACAAATCAATACATTCGGATTTATTTGAGTATATGCCTATCCGTTTTAATATTGTGAGACATCACACATTCACTCATAGTATTTTGTCATCGTACTCTATTCCATTCAATTCACTTTTCGCATTGTATATTCGAATATATTTTTTTGCCATTCATGGGATACATTCTTAAATTCTGGCAATCACATGCAGACGTATAAATATAAATAAGAATATATGCATTTTACAGACGAGTAGCAATAACTTCCAGCTATAATGACAAAGCAATTAAACATTTCAACAATCAGCGTGAGGGCATACAAATTCAAAGCCCCTGCCCCATACCACCTTAAAGCCAAGTATGTCTCAGGGTAGGTAGTTACCCAAAACAATCAAAAACGGTGTCGAGTCGCGTCGCATTCGTTGTCAATTTAGGGGTAGGGGTAATAGCTTTCAAACAATAAATGTCCGCAAAACCATTGACGTGGCCAGCTCACAAGTATGTGTATGTATGCAAAAGGCCAATTTTAAGGGGTTTGGTCAGCAGCCAATGGCCAAGTCATTACAAGACCGCTGCCAACAAACGTTTGGGGTAAGGAAGCTGGCAAAGTGCAAAGGCATGGGGCAGAGTGGCAGGAAGGCAAGGGGATTCGGACTGCCAAGCAATTCATCTAATTTGCATGAGCATTGGGCACACTCTCAGTGCTTGGGGTAGTCGCACAATAAATAAAATTAAAATGATGGCAAACAATGAATGGACTCGGCTACCATAGACGACTATTCTCGTAATGTGAGACAAACATACATACACACATGTAATCATCTCCACAGCGATGGAGAGAGAGGGAGACAGAGAAGAATAGAGAAAATACAAAAAAAAAAAGGAAAACCAACAACGTACCGAACAAAATTGAAAAGGAAATTGTTTGTAACTGCGAAACGAGTTTATTATTTTGGCACCCTTTCGACCCCAGCACCACCATTGTGAACATGAGTACAATGGTCAGCGCGTAAAGAAAGCGCGAAATTTTACATATGGCTTGTCCTTGCTAAAGGCTCCTGTGTGTAGTCATGGGTCCATAACCTTTTTTAATTAAAATGTTGACAGGCGCATGCAAAAATGTGTGCTAGTACACACGTTTGATGGAGCTTCGCGAAGCAGGAGTTGCAACACAGTTACAGGCCCATCGAGGAGTCAGCCATAGGGCTGAGCGTATGTGCTTCATCGGTCAGACGTAGATTGAGAAATCAGAATTTTGGTCGATTAAAATCGGAAACGTTCTCACTTATTTTGAATTGATAACTTAATAACTATCATCGGCTTACCGTTAAAATTTACATTCTTGATGTGCCTGGTTATTCCTAGGTGGTGTCAAAGGAAGATAACCAAGTTTTACAGCAAAGATATTTAATTGTTTTTGCAAGTAAAGTCAATGGATGGTGCTTAAGGGGTTTCGAAATATTTTATTCTAGAGTATTCCAAAGAAGATCGCTTAAGAATTAATTTTAAATGCCTCCAAATGCGGGCACAGATTTTTTGTTGTTGCATAATTTGGGTATAATATGTAAGGCAAACTTGCCTCGGGCAGATTCTCATCAACGTGAGTCGCGTGTGCCCTTCTGTACTGCACCCTCCTCAGGCGTTCTACAGTTTGAGGGTTGTACAAATTTTGAGCAAAAAATTTATAATATTATTTATGGCGGCGCTTCTGAATGACATTTAAGTGGTTTTTGCACTTTTTAAAACGCACGCGACAACAACGAAGAAAGTCGAAAATGTAAATTTCACACAGTTGTAGGCGTGGCACATGTGAATTTGTTTGCGAATACAAAATATGATTTATTATATTTTAATTGAATTTTAAAGTAGCTAACTTTTTGACCCAAAAATTGAGCTAAAAATTGTTAGGGGTTGGGAATTATCTCATATGCGGTAAAGTTATTCTTTAAAATGTACGCATATGTTGCTGGTTACAAGAAAAGATAATGCGTTGCTACTCCCAACTTCACTCAGCTTTTCGTATGCCTTCGAGGCGTATCAGTTTACAATTACAAATGTCAAATTTGACATGATAAATGGGCATATGTGAGCGCTTTTCATTTCGACTTGCAGCTTTCCACCTCCTTATGAATGTTTCTGGCATTTGCAGTCCCCGGGCTTTTAAAGGTTGAACAAAGATGGATATTCAGCAATTTTAAAATGAAAAGTAAGAACGTTTACGAAACACACTAGTGGATGAGATGGCATAGACTTCTAATGAAGAGCATTTGTAATCCATCAGCTACGTCTTGTACCTATAACTGTTCAATTTTTATAACTTCAATTAAGCTTGTTCCTGGTTATAAATTATTTCACCGCTTTAAACGGTACTAACATGAAATAAGAGACCAACGCTTATTAATTGCTTTTTAACAAAAATAAATAAATAAAATACATTCAAACACCACACATAATTGGGGTGTTTATATCAATATAATATGACGGTAATCAGAGAGCGGTGAAAATATTTATGCTAACCCAACACAAATCATTTGAAAGTTGACACTATTGAGCAATTGAATTGCATAAGGGTGATATTTTACAGAGCACACACCTCACACACTGTAAGTTATATAATACCTTAATGTGGGCACTGTACGGTATGTTTTGGTCTGGCCCGCCAAATGGGCAATTTTGTAAAAGATCATATGCAATTAGCATGGAAAGGTTGACAGCAACTTTTTTCAGTTGGGGTAACTTGAGAAAGTGTGACAGCTGGAAAGCAGCTCGGCTCGATACATCAACATAAGTACAGTGCAAATGGAGCAGCGAATCCAGTTATCTAGCATTTCTAATTGAAACTAACACTTTGAAATCTCAACACACTACCAACTGAACCTAACCAACACCCTTATGGCTGATTGCACTTGTCATCGTTTGTGAAACTGGTTGACAGTTAAATTGTCATTTAGGTCGTGTGGCAAGCATTGTCTTTAGCTGCGCCTCGACACATTTTCATGTTGACCATTTTAAGGTCACATATGTTCAACTTTTTGTGCATTTTGCTGTATGAATAAAGTTAAGTGCTTTAGTTTTGATTTTCAATTATGTCACATTAACATTGCCTGCCATTCCGCAACTGCCCCTGGCTGTTAACAAGCTTAGTCCCAGCATATGCGTTGAGCATTCGAAAAAAAAATGTCCTTCTCTGTAAATATTTAAGCATCATTACAACCCCCAAGTGAATAAAAAAAAAAAAAAAACAGTTAACTATTTGAGGCTGGCCGATTATGGAATCATACGAATGAAACTGCGCTCATGTGTTAAATTTGTTGTTCAACTTTATAAAAGCCTGCTGAAAATTGAATTTTTAAGCGGATTATGCATATAAATGAACATACTTTAAGCGGCAGCATTATATAAATTAGCTTAAAAATTGTAACAAGTGTTGAACAGAAATAAAAAATTATAAATATAAATGCACGTTTATTGACTTTTAGATTAAAAAATTTAATCTGTTTTAGTATGCGTTTTTATACAATAAAAGGCTTGAGTTTCGTTACAAAAAAATTTATAATCGCATACATACTATATTTTAATGCTCGTTTCCGATTGAATTAATAAAAAAATAAAATCAGCCTTATAAGGTCGGTCGACTAAAGTCGACAGTCGTAAAGCCAAAGAATACATATTAAAACTAATAAATATGGAATGCGACCCAGTAAGAGAACTCTAGGTAAGGCAAATTCGTTAGCTCTCCCAAAGGTGCATGTCCTTAAGGACAATAACATTTTGTGCAGCGATTAGTTTGGACG
Source organism: Scaptomyza graminum (assembly GCA_018901835.1). Lineage (NCBI taxonomy): Eukaryota > Metazoa > Arthropoda > Insecta > Diptera > Drosophilidae > Scaptomyza > Scaptomyza graminum. The sequence continues at coordinate 2,467,812 of JAEIFL010000314.1, forward strand.
TTTGTTGTGTGGCTTAAAAATTCATATGTCAGTTGGACAACATGCAATTTGTCTTAAATTATAGCAAATTGAATACAAATGCAACTGCAATGCAATTGTTTGCGTATGCTTGTAGCCGAATTGTTGGGCAAGCAATAACAAGAGCAACAATTTGCGCAAGGAACTGATTAGTGTGGATTACTTAGCGCTAATTGGAAACCGAGCGCAAGCTAATCCCGCAATTATGTCAAATTTTTGCAGGCCATCATAAGTCTATCGGTCTTGGGATAATTGAAGAAATGCCAGCGAGTCACGCAATTAGTTTAAATAATCTAATGACTACTACTTCTCAAACAATAAGAGAAAGAAAGAAGAGATAGTGGCGCTTTAACAGTACGATAAACAAGCGCAATTAATAAACTTGCCAGAATGGCGACTAGCTGCAACATATTTTGACCTTTTGACTGGCCACGGAAGTATCGCAACAGGAATGGTAACAGTGGTTAAGTAAGGATAAATTTACAACACGATGAAGCACACATGGCTACAACAGTATGAAGAAGTCGACATGCGCTTGAAAAATTGCAGCCAAAAGAGACGACGAGTCGCAACAATGGCCACGGACTAAATTTATGGCCAGCCATTTGGCCAAGGACTTAGCACACAACACATGACTAACGTACACTTATGAGATTAAGTTGCCGCGTTCTGTGGGCTCTGTTCTCTGCTGTGTTTGGTGGCATGGTGGGTTATCGGGTGGGTTACTCTAGTTACTCTAGATTCACCTCTAGTGAATCCACTAATAGGCGACATTTGTTAGTCAAGTCCGTTTGTTTCAATTTGCGTTTTTTTTCTGTCTGCGTCTTAAGAGCTATTTGCACAAAATCTCGGGCGATAGGCAAATTGCGAAAGCCGTCAAAATTACCACCCAGACGAACCGACGACGACAATGACGATGAAAGGTGGCGGCAACTCATTGAACCACAAAATAAAGCGTATCATAATAATAATATCGTAATATGCAGTCGCGCCACTAATGCGTATTACCTAAGCCCACCCACAGCATGTCTCAACGCCGATCCATCCTTCTCCTCGCAGACCAGCGCAGCGGGAGGTCCTTCGTCATTGTTGCCCCTGCATCGCGTCTTTTGCTTTGAAGCACTGCCGATCCCCGCGACGTCGGTCGTCTGGCCAGGCTTTGAATACTCTTTCCTTTAAGGATAATGCGAAAGCAGCCAAGCTTTTAGTCTTTTGCTTTATGGTATTTAATATTTAAATATATATAGCGTATAATAAAGTGTATACAAAAATCGTGCTTAATAAATATTTTCTTTTTTTCTATATAATAATGTCTGTTTGTCGCGCTCAAATCCGCCTAAGTATTTTTACAGCTGCCTTGGCAAATTTTGCCACAACGTGGAATTTCCGTTTGAGCTGAGCTAAGCACAAAAATGTTTCTACTTTACTTACGATGCGATTCTTTATTATTATTAAACACAAAAAATAAAGCATACAAAAAATTTCTGGTTTTTTTTTGCGGTATGTTTGTATGTATGTATTAGCTTTGATGTGCTGTTAGTAGTGGTAACAAAGGGCAAAACCAACGAGGCTTTAAGGAACTCGGAACTGAGAAAGATAACTGATCCCACCACTTGTGCCTAATGCCGCACGTAAGCCAATTTAATTCCCAGCCAGTGAGGCGCCAGGCGAAACAAAACATACAAATCGTAAATTAATGAAATCACACGACACCCAAAACTTAAATCCTTCTACACAAAATGCATTGCATACTTGGCGGCGCCCTGGCCGGCGCTTATAAATTCCCTTATCGCCATATCGTCCGCCCACTTTGTTGTTGTAGAAATATGGCCAGAATGCATGCGACGGACGAGAAAACAAGCAAAAGCCAAAACCTAAAAGCCAAACAGAAAACGACAAACAACCGAACTAACTAACTGCAAACGTTATACAATTTGTAATACGTAATTTGTCCTGCGTTCCTTTCTGCCTTCCGCCGCTTGCCGGTTTTTCCCCTTCGCCGCTCTACAAGCCATATGCAGTCCAATTTATGCACTTGGCTATTGTCTGCCACGGCGGGGTAATAAACTTTTGCCGCGACAAATTTAACAAATTATAGAAAAGATTACGTGTCCCGACTCGAATGTATCCTGAGCTGGCCATTATATCCTCAGCGGTTCAGTTCTACAACCGTTTTAAGCCAATTAAAGCCAATTAAAAATGCAAGAATATTTTTTAGAAATTCTTCGCAACCTGCTAAGTTTTGACTACACATTTTAATTGCTTTTAATGGCATTCGAATAAATAATTATTGCCTGTTTGGGGCTTGAGCTTTTATTGTACAATGGTAGCCTCTTGCAAGTAGATGCCAATTATGATTGGCATTATAATTGAAGAGTCGAGTCGGTTCATTACAAAATAAATCAAGGGTTTAATTAGTAGTTCGAATCTAGTACAATTCATTTAAGTACAGAAACGAACAGTACTATGGATAATGTCAAAAATCTGACAAACAATAATCTTGAATACTTTCTTCAAGTAACCATAAAGTATTTAAATTATTGTTGGTTTGGGAAAGACACAAAACGAAACAAGAATAACAAAACAAAAAGACACATGCCATGCACGAAAGCGCACATTAAATATTTACACTTCATTTTATAGCGCTAGAAAAAGAAATAATATAACAACAACTTTGGAACCGGGCTTCAACTGCCGCAGGAGCGCTGAATGAATGGATATACCTAGAGCGATTCGAGGCGAGTACAATCACTTCGGCGCATATAGCTTTAATGGCAATGACAACTGTTGGGGGTTTTTCCATGCTAAATGCAGGACACAAAGAAGGACAGAACTGCAAGTGAACCGCAGGATATGGCGCAGGTCAACGGAAGCCATAAAATTCTCGTTTGTCACGCGAATTTCGCTTCAGCAAAATGCCAACACATGCAAAAGACAAAGTTCTCTGCACACAAAAATAAAAATAAAAAATTTCGAAAGAAAAGAAAAACAAAAGAACAAAAAGCTAAAAAATAATATTAATGGCAAAAAAATGTTCAGCACACGCAGAAAGACACTGGGCAAAGCACAGCAAACGGAGTATGAGATGGAGCATCAAGTTTACTTTCCTTGCCAGCGCAGATGGAATTATTTACGTTTAGTTTTTATAGTTTTTTATGGCGGTGCTCGTATCAGTCTCTTAGGTCAGGGGGTCGGTTCGGGGTCGTCAGAGAGTGGGCGTCATAAAATATGGGCGCAGGTTTATTTATGCGCTGCTGCAGCGACATTTTCGCGATGTTTTTACGACTTGACGGATTGCACAAGGCGCACAGACTATAGGATACAACGAAGTAGAAGTAACCAACCAACTGGCATTAGTTCAAATACCCGCTAATGTCAATTAAATTTCAACAGACGACGAGAGCTAAATGAAATTTTAATTACCGCAAATGAGCTTAAACGATCCGATTCTACCATGATACTTATTTCCATTAAATGGAAACAGATATTGGACTCTTTAAAATTCAATGTATAAGCTACTTAGAACTTAAGAGGTGGAACAATTCTGATCTGATCTGATCTCTTTCTTAACGCAAAATAACATCATAACCGACTTTCTATGTCTTTTTCCGAATTCCAATTAAAACTTTAAGTGCTGATAGCTTTTGATCGACTTATTAAATTTGGATGATAAACAAACCAACATGTAGTTTCTCAAGGTTTATATTTTTCCCAATTGATATTGAGTTTGCCAAAACACAAGCTCACATTTTTCATGTAACTGTTTTTTATGAAATTTTTTGATGAACAATTCGGCACATGTGATTGCCACCACCCCGAAGTATTGATGGCGCTGCTAGGGGGAATTGAGAAGAGGCTGCCAAATGTTTACTCAACTGTGTTGAAAAACAATTTTGGCAAATGGCCGAGCGCCGTTGACATTACAACAAATGTCATGTGTCAGTGTCAAAAGAATTGAAAAACAGGCGCCCATGCTCTAAAGGAGGAAAGGAAATGTCAACACGAGTTCATCAGTCAAATGAGTTGTCTATGTCTGGGTGACAGAGAGTAGGGGTTATGGTATGAGGTTTGGATTTCGCTTCACCATGTGTTTACGCATTTTTCGCCACAGTTAAGTGAGACAAGAAACTTGGGTAATGCTTATCGCATGTCTTCTTAATGTTGACCCACATTTTTATGCACATGTCTCTAATGTTTATTAATGGGCCACCCCCAGAGAAACTGGCAACTGCTTATGTGTGTTGTTGGCAGCACTTGAAGGTGTCTAGAAAAAGCAGTAAGAGCTTTGTAAATTGAATCATTTAATTAGCTGGGGAATGAAAGGTTAAACAAACAATTGATAAGAACCATGAGTTAAAAGTTAAAGATTAACCTAAAATGTTTGCTCACAGCCTTAAAGTGCTTGCGTTATGTATTGAGCGATTAATATAACTTAGTATTCAATTTCATATCTCTATTCTTTTTCACCTATTTATTCTTTAACTTTCCACTCATTCCATTTGCACCTTGCACGCCTCAGTGGATCACTAACTTCGAAGGGGTTCAGTAACTTGTAATCGAAGCTGTGCAAATCTAAAAGAATTTCCATTTTGTTGCTCATTCAACTGACGGCTGGCTACGTTTTAATTATAAACCAAATTCGTTTTACAAAATGTGCAGCGAGACTGGCAAATGAGCAGCAAGCTACCAAGCACTTCAAGCTCTTCGCTTCACGAGAGTCCCATGAAGTTGCAAAATATTTGATCAAGTGTTTGGGTATTTTTTTTCTCTGCGCGCCCAGCGACTGCAAGTGAAAGCTGGCTAAACAGGGTTGGAGGATGGGGCCGACAAGTAACTTCTTTTACGCGAATTCATTCAGTCAGGCTTAATGAACAGTCGGCGGCCCCTGCCAGGGCAGAGAAAAGCCAGAAGCTGCGTCTTGACAGGACCAAAGCGCACTTGCTGTTGATACAACTCATTAGACGCAAGTGAATGCGTACACAAGTGGGTTGCCTGGTGGCTGGCTCATACCAGCCCCTGAAACACTTCTTTCAGCTAAGATGAAGCATTATTAGACATTTTTTGCTATTGAATTATTTTTTAAAGGCTACATTTACAGCATGACTTTTTAAGATCTAAGTCATTTCACGTTAACTATACATATACATACTAGATTTGATTAAAAGCGTTTCGTTTTAGTTGTGAAAAGCTTCATAAAATATTTATTAACAGGTCATCGTGTCATGCAATATTAAGCGCCAGCTCCAGGAACACTGTTAAAAATAAATGCTTAACCTTAATCACATGCTGTATCACCTGCTAAACGTGATATAGGGCAACACCAATACATTACTATCAATTAACAGAAAAAAAATCAACAAAGCAACATTTTTTGGCGGGAGTAGAGAGTAATCTTTTCAGTTGATACACACTACAAGGTTCACTAACTTGCAAGGTTTCGGTATCATCGCTAAACATAATGCTAAATTCTCAGAAAGGGCTTTGGGGATGTACTGAATCGTCCTTGAACATAGAAATTCAAATTCCCATAACGGCTGCTAAGACCTCACCTTCAACCTAAACGAAAAATAAGTGTTTGGATTAAGCGTTGATGACCTTCTACACAGTCAGTACAAACTCTTTTATCAATTTAAAAGACTGGTTCCAAGATAAGTCTGGGCTGAGAAAGCTTCGTGCATAGGTAAATTCCCTATAAGATTATTCAAGAACTGCGCTCAAAAACAAATTTGAGAGAAGGTATATTCGATTAAAGTTAAAATTGCGTGGTGATAAATCTGAGCAGAAATAAAAATATTACTAGAAGAGCAATTCGAAATGATAATCATGAAATTTCTTGTCCTTCAAGATTCAGGCAATACTTTTTAATATGCCCTACTTAAGTTCTACTTTATTAGGAGCGAGCAAAATATAGAATTATTTTTTTTTTAAATAATTGCGCTCTCTACGCTCAACCTAAGTAAACAGCTGCTCATCACACACCGCCCCAACTGGATAAAAGTACATTACTAATCCGCTAGTAAAGATAAACTCACAAATATTTAATCAAAACAAAAACAAAACATGCGCCTGTTCGGCAGCATAGCACAGCCGCGTTTATTTAAATGAAAGTAAACAAACGAACAAAAAAAATGACAGCAAAATTATTAAGCCAAAATTAAAGAGAACACAGGGAACAAAAAATGGCTAAAAACAACAAATGCGCGTCAAAGGATCAAAGGTAAAAACAGACAAAAACAAAAAAGAATTGCAGAAAAAAGGCAACCAAACAATTCCTTGGAGTGAAACCTAAACAAACATGAACAGAGCTGCGAACAGAAGAAGCTAAGATAACTTTTTAGCCAAAGTGCTAAAGGAAATTTAAGCGGAAAATTCTAATAAGCTTGTGACGGGTCGAGCGAAAGACTGCTGCATGGGTGTCTGAGTGTGTGGGTGGGTGGGTGTTGTTGTCCTCAAGGGTGGCTAGCCACAAAAATCAAACCAGAACCAGATGGAAATCAGGCATCAATGACTAGACCGACTGGCCGATGCCAAAGGGTTTCAACCCTTTTTTTTGGGCTGGGAAACCGCGAAAATTTAACTCACGTATAAAAAACATTTTTCAATCATTTTGATGAGCCACGAAATATTTCAGCATTTTAAGCGGCTTTCAGAGAGTTCGCGTAAAATTCTTAATTAATAATCTGTTGCGAAGCCGTCGTAGCCCATCACCCCCTCCCTACCCACTTCCATCGAAAATGTGTAGTCAATTGAAAATGTTGTTTGGCAATGAGCCGTTGAAATCGCTATTAAAGCCCTTGTAATTAAGCGTCTCACCATGGCCAAGAGCCTCAACTGCCACATTTGGGGACTTTATGACATGATTATGAATTGCCCAGCCGCACTTTGGTAGGGGGCAATGGTTATGGCAGGGGGTTAACAAAAGCCGCAGCAGTCATCGCCAGGCCGCAACAGCCGCCAGCCCGTCAAAAGTCAATAGTTGGCGGCATAATTCGTTGATAGGGGAAGTAAAAAGCAAAGAATGGGAAGCAACGCCACAGTTTGTGGCGCGAAATTAAATTTAGAAATGTTGCTTGAACTTAATTTTAATTAGTTGGCCATTTGTGTTGTGGGTTATGCAAATTTAATTCACCCTGCAGCCAACAATTTTATATTTATGAGCTGCGATTGGAAATACGAATCTTAAGTTAGTTGCTTTCTCTTTGTAGTCGACTTAAATCATATAGATGATTTACAGTCGAATTTGGTTATAACAACGAAATTTACATCTTAGCTGAGTATGCTAAAATCCTATAAGTGTAATGACCCGGCTGTAACATCAAATTTTACTTTAATATTTTTTTTATTTTGATTTAAGTGCCAGAATAGCATAGAAGGATAGAAGCACCCCTAACTATTGGAGTTACTCTTAAAATATATTCTGCACATCGGTAGACATATATTTTTCGTTTCATCTTCGATTTTAGCAATGGTAAACAATGTGACGAGAAAAAGCTGCTGACATTTAAATAAATTGTTGAGCATTAGCCTCAAAGCTAACAGATGAGGACGGCGCTACGGCGGGGGTATTGCAAGAAATCGGGGTGGCGGCACACATGGAAAATGGCAAAGAAATTGCCGCAAATCAAATTTGATTAACACAAAAAAGCGAGCTACGACAAAAAATAAGCAAACAAACACTGAGAAATGAGGGGAAAAGTTGACAGGAAAAAATGGCAAAGTGTGCCGGGAATGACAGACTGGGAAATAGTAGTGTGTGTTTTTGTGTGGAAAACTTATGGAAGGGCAGTCCGGAAAATGCTTTATTGCTGCCATAATTTTGAGTGATAAGTGACGAAAAACGGCCGCGTGGAAATCAATCGATGAGAGACAATTCTCAAAATTGTGCGTAAAGAGGGTAAATAACAAGCAATCCATTTGATTATTTATGCAAGGGCGATTATCGGTATCATTTTTTTGTGCACAAGTCCGTTAATAGATTCTGGCTATTGTAAATGTAACAAGTTAATGGGCTGTCTTTAATAAAGATTGATTTATCTGAACAAGCGGACATTTAACATACCAACTAATAAATTCTTCTCATCTTTTTTGATATAAAAAACTATTATCGTTGCTATTATAAATACGTATATTGAAATTAACAAAAGTAAACGGCGTTTATTTACCGTTGATGAATAACACCTTATTATCTTTAAAGGACTCGTAAAATGAACGTAGCTCAACTAACCATAGAAAATCTCAGTGCAGCTTCTATAACCACATCAAATCAATGAACAAACGTTTTTTGTGTGTCGTCTCGTCCCAAGGAAAAACCCAAATTGACTTTGTTGCAAATTTTATAGGCCCAGATTCGGAAACACAATGGGAACAATGAAAACTGTAGGCACATTGTCAAAATACGCAATACTCAAACAAAAGACGCAACAATCATTTGGGAAACGGAGGGTTGTGGAACCGCCTTGAGACTTCTCCTGAGTCTGCCTGATTAGTGTAAATAATTGTCAGTCTAAAGCACAATGAAAAAAAAAAACAGAAGAGTCAACATCAACATCATTCGGGGCTGCCTTTTGTTAAGCTAAACTGCCAATAAAAACTAAAACAAAATTATTTTAATAATGACAAAAAAGGAAGAGATATAAAAGACACAGTCACATACAAGCACACTCAAATTGTCACACAGCGCAGCAAATTATCAACAAAGTTGCTTTTGGATCTTTTTTGAGGCCTGATCGCAGGCGCAGGAACAGAAAACTGCGCAGCTGTCAAATGTGACATTAGCGCATGAAAAATGTAACAAGTTGTTGCCTTATTTTGGCAAACACACCCAACACACTCGCACAGCACAATGCAGGAACAAAAGCAACTGGGCTTTAGCAAGCTAATAAAGAGACGTCGCTTGGATATTTTCATTACCACAGCAAAAAGGGTAAGAGTTAAAAAAGGCAAAGGAGTTCGTCAAAGTCACTCTGGGCGCATAAATTAGGGTTAAAGGATACAGGCACCAAAACACGGCTGTTTCTTCGGCATGTGAAAAAGTTTTATTGATACGCTGTTGCGCTACAATTTTTTGTAGTTTTGTAACATTTTCAATAAGGGCGTCACACGTTTTTTTTAAATTTTAAAAATATTTTATATACATTTTTCTCTAAGGATTTGTGAAGTAGAAAATAATTCTTTAATTTTCAAATAAATGAAGAGAGTTTATATTTATACCATTTAATATTAATATTTATATTTTCCAATCAACAAAAAGCGGCCGCTTTCTACATGAAAGCCTCAAGATGAAATCACATTATATACATCATTGTATGATTGTAACTAAATGTAGTTGACTTTTAATTAAAAGAAAATGTTTAGCTTTGTTTTATGCCCGAAATAAGCAGGAAGCCTAAGCAAATAGTGTGCTTGGGCCCATTTATCACTCGTTCGTTGCTAATCCTTTGGCCAGTTTGGCTGTATTTCATGTTTTATGGCCAGCTAAGCAACTGCCACTAAGCTTTACATGCATTGCCTATGTAGGACTTTGTATTTACAATACAAAGCAAAGGGGAAGCTAAGACTCTCCTCAAAAGCAAATAACTCATCGATGGTCTGCGTGTTGGGCAACTGTTACGAGTATTTTACACTCGGCCCCAATTCTCTCAACCCTCGGTGCTAATGCACTGCCAACCAACATCGTTCCCATCCTCTGTTGGGTCGTCGACGTTATGTCTACAGACAAATTGCCATAACCATAATAGTTATGCCCCGATAGGACGTTGGTGTAAGAAGTAGCAAACGCTGTCGTGCCCCATAAAAAGATGATTTCATAGACATTTACGCACTGTGGAGTTGTTCGTCGTCGTTTCTAAGATGTATGAAAAAATAATAATACAACATAATAATAATAACAATAATTGTTATATTGATGGAAACGATGAAACGACTATAGAAGCTTCTGCCACTGTGTCTGGTTTATGTACATGTTAATGGGCGCAGATACTTTTGCCCGTAAACTTACCACATTCTGCAACTACATACATACATATATTTGACGTTCATTCTCATGTCGCAGTTTCTGCGCACTTTTTGATTTACAGTACAACAGCCTCAGGACTGCGATGAAGACTCGCTCACATGGTTTTCACATAAGAAAACAAACGTAATAATTATGTTAAAAATTATATGGCACTTCTCACCCCAGAAATGGAACTTAACGCCCCAGAGGCGAAAACGTTTCCTTTGTTTGTTTCGAGTCTCTCTGTCTCTGTCGTCTCCTTTAGTTCTGTGCTAATCTCCAGATTTATATGCAGAGAAGTTGTTCAATAAAATCATCTAAACCAGACCATAAACAAGGATATTTTATGCCCGCTCCCTGCCTATTTCTTGGCACATTTTATGCTGGCTAGGATTAGCGTTGCGTCGCGGCAAAAATGACGAACCATTCTTGACCATTGCAAAGTCAACAAACAATAAAATGTTTGCCTCAAATGAATGAGACACACACAACAAAACTTTGCACCTTAATCCTCTGCGCAATTGCGCGGAAAACAAACAGTTAATTTGCAAGAATGTATTAAGCATAACAGTAAGAAAATTAAATTTGGAGTTGAAAGAAGCTGCGAAATACAATATGTTTTACCGCGTGCCTGCGGTAAATCAATTATAGCCGACCTCTTGGTCAGCAAGCCGTTTATTACGCACTTAAAAACCAAAAACGCGTTCGTGTAGAAAAATTAAAAAAAAAATAATTAAAAAAAAAAAAAAAAAAAAAAAATTTAAAAAAAAAAAAAAAAAAAAAATGTTTGTAAAAAAAAAAAAAAAAAAAAAAAAAAAAAAAAAAAAAAAAAAAAAAAAAAAAAAAAAAAAAAAAGGAGGGGGGGGGTTTTTTTTTTTTTTTTTTAATAAAAAAAAAAAAAAAAAAAAAAAAAAAACAAAAAAAAAAAAAAAATAATATTATTAAAATAAAAAAAAAAATTTATTTTTTTTTTTTTTAAAATAAAAAAAAAAAATAAAAAAAAAAAAAAAAAAAAAAAAAAAAAAAAAAAAAAAAAAATTAAAAAAAAAAAAAAAAAAAAAAAAAAAAATTATAAAATTTTATTTTATTTTAAAAAAAAATAAAAAAAAAAAAAAAAAAAAAAAAAAAAAAAAAAAAAAAAAAAAAAAAAAAAAAAAAAAAAAAAAAAAAAAAAAAAAAAAAAAAAAAAAAAAAAAAAAAAAAAAAAAAAAAAAAAAAAAAAAAAAAAAAAAAAAAAAAAAATAAAAAAATTAAAAAAATAAAAAAAAAAAATAAATTCCATTTTGAAAACATCGATGAACATCGACATCGGTATTTTGACTCAAATTTACATCACTAATCACTTAGAAACTAACTTTCAATTTAATTTTCATATTCATTTCTAAGCTGCCTTTGTTCTTTCATTACAATTTACAGCTATTTCTCTCTCATTAAAACTTACACTTATTTCTCGCTCATTTCTTGGCTTCGGCCGTACTTCATTCTCTTGTTTCTTATTCTTCCTGTGTGACGTTGTGACGTCACACATATTCAGCTTTCTATTTGGCTGACAATACATAACTAATATACGCAAGCCTTTTACCATGCAGGGCTGCGTTGCAGATTTGCGCGGTAACAATATGTATGATAATTTTTAACAATTAAATTAAATTAGTTAGACAGTGATAATGTATGTACTTTAAAGTTCATTGAAGTTAAAAATTATTAAAATATAAAAATACAATGAGACAGAATGTTTTAGAATCTAAGACTTAGATAAAAATCATTCAATAAACATTAATTTTAAACATAACTCTGACTTACCATTTATTTCTGAATTAAAGATTGGGCATTCAAGGACTACTACTACTACTACTACTATATTAAACAATCATCAGTACACATTATTACATCACTTTCCCCAGCATAGCTCAATATCTTTTTGCTCACCATAAGCTTGTAAAGGCCATCTTATAAACATGTCAAAAAGGACACTTAACGCAAATGCGTTCAAATGATAATTACATACTGCGCATAGAACAACAAGAGGATAAACATAATGTGATGCACAAATCCAAGTACATCGAATGAAGTGCCAACAACTATTACAAAGCACTCGAAACCTCTTTTCTCTTATCGAGGACGCCGACGACGGCAACGAATCCTAGTTCGAGTTGAAGTAAAGTCTGCCTTGATGCTTCTCCACAGCAATAACACTAAAAAATTATGACCAACTAGGAGAACGAAAAGAAATTTGGCAAAACAAAAGCGAACAACTTGCCGGAATAAAGCCAACTGTAAGCATTCATGAGGATTTAAACGGTTATTTATAATACGAGTGGAAGGGGGTGGGGAGTTAAGGAAGAGGGTTGGCCTTTACTTTTGTCTTAGCTGCTCGTAACATCTTAAAGCTGAACGCTTCATTGAATCGAGTATGAATGAGATCCAGATGGAGAATGTTTCTGTTAAAATCAATAAGGCTGATAGCCAATGGTTGCAGAAAGTTACCTAAAGTCAAAGGAGGCACAACAGTCCAGACTCTTGACTAATAATACTTATTTATACAGTGTCTGTCTTGATTACACTAGCTCGTGGTTCTGTAATCGAGAGTACGAGAGTACACACAATATTTGTTTTTCTTTCATTGCTTCCTATTTGCTGGCGAGAGCAACTGGACCTAAAACCTAAACCTGAACATAAGTGAGCTTTTTCATTAGGCAAAAACTGATAACCGGCGGAAATGTAAGCCACCTCCCCGCTTCTCGAATTTAGCTCACTTTCCTTTCTTTTTTTTTGTGTCCTGCCGCTCAATTAACCCGAGGCCATTTATACTTAGCCAAACGAGTTGTGAGTTGCGAGCAAAGCTGTTGACTTGTTGTCTGACTTTTTGGGTGGAAAAATTGCAATTTCCTGTAACTTCTAGCAAACAAAGTAAACATTAATCCATTTACAACTCTCTTCAGTGCTTGCCATGGCTGCCACCCGGGCTGCCGTGGCAACCAAGGTTTGGGTTCGCATAAGTGACGTGGTTTTAAAATTTGTCAATTAAATTAAGTGCAACCGCAGGCGGCATACGAATGAGCGAATACTATCACTCTGCTCCCCGGCTCCAAATCATCATTTTGAACTATTCATAAACTGTGTTGATAGTTGGTTTAACTCCCTTTTCCCCAATTCACTACCCCAGCATGATTTGCTTGTCTATCTCTCGTCTGCTGTTTGTTGTTGGGACCTCGAAAAGCTGAAGCTGTAAAGTCGTGTCGTATGTGCCAGGGCAACTTATCTGCCGCTTAATTTAATTTGCTTTGGAATTCTATCTTTTGGAGACAAAACAACAACAACAACAACGACTACAACAAAAACTGCATATCTAAGGGACTCGAATACTTTGACTTAAACTCGTATCTCATCACAGCTTTCATTCTGAGTGATTTATCAAATGCTATGTAATTAACTATTTATGAGTGCCTGTTTGTGCAGAAAGAAATTGTTTGAATTGGGAAAAGCTTGCGGCGCAAAATTCAACTCATTGATGATAGGTGAGAAAGTGAGCCTTATACTAAAAATGTATTACTTAAAACGAAACAAGTATAAAGCTATTTTCGTGAATTTATTTAATTAATTGAACGATTTATTTATCTAACCTATCATTTAATTTTAGTTTTGATGATGGGCCAATAAAACTTTAAATCATGCTTTTTACATTATTCGAAAGTTTTTATCTATGTACATATATAAAAATTAATGTTTATCTATTGTGTTATAAAACCGTAAACTATGAATTTGATCATGTGATTAGCAAAGTTCTTGTGTATGAGCCCACTAAGCTTTCTGAGTTGGTGCAGTGTGAGATTCGGATTGCTGATCGACATCAGTGGGACGAGTGTACCATGTCTCACAAGAATGCATTGGAAGCGCTTGATCGTACACAGCTTTGAGAAGAAATACAAGGATCTTCGGTGGCGCACTCATTTTATTGACTGCTGATTTTGAAACCTGAAAACATGTTTGAAATCGTCAGTTTTGTGGCGTCATATACTGAAATTTACTTTGGAAACCGACTTGCGTGTACAACTACAACGGGATGCATTGGCTGAAAAGATGTGAAACATTAAGACATTAGTTCTTAAATTTTCTTTCTCAGTGTAGTTAACGTATAAAAAAAGGTTCTTAGTGTGATCAATCATGTTTATTGACTAAGCTGAAAATAAAACTTTAAGCAGTCAGGTCAGTATCATTAAGCACTTAACTTGGAAAACTACTCCGCACTTGTAATAATCCGCTTGGGTGATTTCAACTACATTTAAGATCACAACTTTTAACTGTGCACAAAAACATTTTCAAAGACTCGTAACAAGGGTTGTCAGGCATTGTTACTCCCCGACCTTATCATTATTATATTGTAGACATCCGGATTGTGATATGTTTGAAAATACACAATTTTTTCAATTGTTTGACCATTTGGCTGCTACATGCGCAACAACAACAGCAACACCTTGCCTGCCACTAAGCGCGAAAAACCAATAAAAAACCATAATTAAAACTCGAATATGTTGGATGATGTCCTGCTGTGACCAAACAGGCAAAGGGACTCACAGTAGACACCACCAACTGACAAAACAATTTCAATTTTGGTTTCAACAAAGTATTAAAAAAAAGACTCGTATTTTCCAATTTTTTTTTTTAACACAATTTGAAAAATGATACGAAACGTCATTATGTTATCGATGAGTAAAGAGAGGGGAGGGAAGGAGAAGGCGAGAGAAGAGATTGGGCATTGACATTTATTTACTGTGTTCAACAATTGTAGTCAGACATTCTTTTGTTGAGCAACAATTTGGTTGAAAGGATATGCCACGTTAATTGTGCCATTTTGTGGACAGTCGCAGCAGGACCGAGGCGCATTCAGCTTCTCCCACCTCTTTTTCATCCTAATACTGCCACAGTAGCCAGTCAGTCAGCCCATCGATCATATTTCATGTGGTTGTCCTGTATGACTTGCTTTGATTGCCAGCAGGGACCGTTTTCTCCTCTCCCATCCCATCCCGTTGTCTTTTCTTTTTTATTTTATCTATTTCTGCGTGGGCAACATTAAACTCCAAAAGGGGTAGTCTTTCACACACACATACATATGTGTATGAGGGTGTACGTATTATTATTATTATTTTTTTTATTTTTTTTTTTTTTGGACTCACCATTGCTGATTATGATGTATGACTATTGGACTGCCTTCGAACATTTTTAACATATCTGGTTTTCTGTTTAGTTGCGCTTCAATTTTAATACCCTTGAATGATATTTTTTACTATTCGCTGCGGCTCACCAATTTTTGCAAAAAAAAAATGCCTTGTATTTTTCACAATATTCATTCGAAATATCATCAATCAAATTATTCATTCGTTTTTGGCGATTTGACAACAAATCATCAATTTCTATTGTTGTTCAATAAGTTTATGAATATTCATAGTTTCTTTTTTGATGCATTCTGGTCCTCCCATTGTATTTGCTTATGCATGACATTTTATTTATGATTTTTTCTTATCGAGTTGTGTTTAGTGTTGAGTCATGTTTTTAGTGCAAAAACGAATTTTGACAATTGCGTTTGCAATTTTTGGGAGAGGGTTAAAAAAAGTAGTCAGCTGCCCTTAAATGCTTGGGTACAGTTGATTTTTTGATCAAAAAATAAGGTGAGGTGACAAGCCAGCTTGTGTATTGCAATTGCACTAAAACTGTGAATTAAGCTCATTAGGATAACTCTGCATGGTCAATGTTCCATTACTAATTGGGAACCTGACCAAATTGTTGATACAGTTCCGCTACAGAATGTACAGGGGGGCTTTTAACCTATTTTGAGCCGCTTGCAACGCTTCCCACCATAACTGTCAGACAGAATTGCCACAAAATATGAACTGCTGAAAGTGAAACAACTCAACGCATCATAAACTGCGACAATAACAACAAACAAGCAAACGAAACTGAACTGAATGGAACGGATCTCAACTAATCCTCCTAGCCGACTGCACTTTGCTAACAAAACATGAAAACAAAAACAGGGCACAGGACACACCCAAAATGCAACGAAAATATTTTGACAGTACAACACACAGTGTCAGATAAGTATACATACATATGCAACACCACGGTTGAAGGGTGGGCGACAGACCGAGTTATGAGCTGAGTCGGAAGACTTCGCGCCCCGCTTTTGATGTCCGGCATTAAGCCACATACACATACACGGAGCTGAAGTTTGAGCCAATTAGCAGCACGCCTTGAGAAACGCACAGGTGGTAATAGTAAGGAAAGCATTTGAAAACCAAATTATAAACAATTAAAGCCAGTTCTCGATTGTTGGAATACGATAAGGAAACCGTCGGGGCGTCGGAGCGTCTGATATGCGTGACAGTTGAAAATTATTTTGCATAATTTGAGCGTTCATCATTGGATTGTCCAGCGGCTGCAGGACATCAAAATGAAAAGCCACAAACAGTCTGGTCTACAGAAAAATGTACGTATGTATGTATGTAGGTATGTACATATATAAAAATAAAAATAGACCTGTGAACATATTTGAAAACATAAAAATTAATGCAAAAATGCTGTAGTACGAAAAGCGACCGACAATAAAAATACATAAATTCAATTAAATGTGACATACGAAAAAAAGGAAATTACGAGAAAAAATGACAAACAAAAAACACAAAAATAAAGCAAGCAACGAAAAACCGCTGAGCATTAAATTACTAAAAATGTAATAAAATGTTTGATGTAAATAATTAAGTAGAGTTGGTTCGAGTTTGATGAGGACAAACATTTCAGAAACGCCGACGACATTAACATCACACATCATTTATGGTTGCATAATTGTTGGAAATTTAATTTAAACCCTTAAAGTAAAATGTTAACAAGATCTGAGAATTATTCAGAACTTTCATACGAATATTTTTAGGGTTTAATATAGATTTAATAAATTTTAACAAAATTCTAAGCAAGTTTTCTATGCATACAAACAAATGAACATATGTTCGCTAGCTTTTTTTTTTATAAAAATCAATCAAATTTGCGAATCCGTCTTCTTGAAATATTCAAAATATATCAACCCTCGACTTTTTTTCACAGGATTTGTCTGGAGCCGCCTTCTTCCGCCCACCAAACAGATTTCTGGCTGTCACAGTGTAATAAAAAACAAAGTACATAGCTGTCTGACACTTCCGGCGAATCGGACAATATGTTTCAAACAAGACAGCCAGCACATGCATACATACATATATGTATGTGTGTTCATACGTACATGCCAAATTACGGTAATTTTCACTTTTGGCCAGCGGTTTGCAAATAACGCGCCGCATTCTGTTCCCAATGCGGTTGCAACCGGCACTTAAACTGTCACACGTGTGCGGCATTGCGGTAATTATAAAGTCATCTTGACATAATCAAAAGTGACAATTACAGCCATTGCACAGGAAGCCAAACCGATGCCGAACCAGAAAGACCCTTCTTTTGTATGTTCGGTGCTCTATGATTATTGTGACTGCGAAAAAGTCAATAGTATTATTGTATGTAGATATTGGTAATTTCTACTTGGCTTATAAAAGTCACGCGTCATTAGGTACTCGTCGTCGTCGTTGCCGTCATTGTTGTGAGCAGGAAACTCTAATTCACCCACAGGAACACAGGTGACAAATATATGTACAGGAGGCAGCCGTCTACTAATGATAGTGTAGCTCACACATAATAGTAATAATAACTGACTTTAGAACAGATCAGAAGTGTGAGAACAAGTCCTCAGAATATGAAGTTTCTGCTATTGCCAATCGATCTTGTAGGTTGTTCCCTCTAAACGTTAGATAAGCCCTGAGATGATGATGAATGAAGACAGGCAACAACTATTGTCAGTCTGCTGCCAAGTCATGACACTTATCCTGATCCAAGGTATAAACAGCGAAAGAGAATAGAACAAAATTGATATGCAAATTTATTTAAGCCTGAACTGAACTGAACGAGGGCCGAGCGAAGCGTTAATTTCAATAAGCTGCTAGGCAAACAGCTCCTATTTTTTGGGAGGTGGAGATACTTTCTACTATAATGTAATACCTCAATAATCTCACCGGCACACACCTCCCAGAAAACAGCCAGCTCGAAGGGAAACACAGCAGGCAGGCACAGCCTGACAGTTATAAATCTCATTAAAAGGTTATTGACTGCAGCCAAGCAGGCACAAGGATTAAACTAGGAGGGAAGGTAAAAATCGAGCTCACCTTGCACCCCGTCCAATTTTCTTTCTTTTTACGCTTCAATTAATACAAAAGTGTTTAATGGGAAAAAAAAAGAAGAAAGAGGCGCTCGAGATACGAGGGCGTGAGATAGGGAGTAGGAGTAGGCCTCTTCTTGGATAGCTTGACAACTGACAACTGGCAGGCATGACAATGACATGCGAGTTAAGCAAGTTAAGGAGTGGTTTTTAGCTAACCCTTAACTGCAGCAGCCGAGGTAAGTGGAAAATAAAAAAAATAAATCTGATTTGTCAATAGCAACGGCGAGCCTAGCTTGGAGTATTTATGCAAATTCAACGGCAAACCAAATTAATTTAGAAATGTGTCCACCCTCAAGTGTCAGGCATACATCAAAAGGAGCCTTGCACGTTTGTTAGGTTGTTGTTGTTGTTCTACTTGTTCTTGCCACCCAAAGGATAGCTTAAGAGCTGGGGTTTTTGAAAATGAAGTTAAGAATGCGTTTGTGGTAAATAAATGCTGATAGTATAAAGATAAAATTGTATAAAGTAAACAGTGCAATTAATTTTCATTGAGTTGCAAAGTTATGTGGCGGTGAAGGTTAATTTGAGTCTCAGTTTAGTGCAGCTGCAAGGGACTAACAAGGAATTAGATGTCAAGAAACGGTATATATAAGCTATATACATATGTAATTTATGGGAAATCATGAGTTGATTGTCAATAATCTTTCCAATACAAACACAACAAACTCTCCTTTTATTATTCGTATCATTATGTTTTTAAATTAAATTGTACAACACTTAAATACCAATTAATAATCAATACCAAAAAGTTTTAAAAAATTTGTTATTTTCAAGGACAAATTGCCGTGTGGAATGTTGCCAACTAAAAAGTTTATATGCCAAAACATGAAGTTGTTTTTAAATTGTTAAATTGCTATAATATCTATTAAAATTAGTATAAAATTGCATGCTTTTTTACAAATATACTTCTCTCGACCACATATTTGAAAGTCCTCAGTTCACCGCAATGTCGGAACAGCAAGAAGTTGTGCAAATTCAAAGGTACCTCTAATACAATATGCACTTTACCGATTAAAAACAAAGAAAGCAAAAAGGCTCGGTCTCTCGACCTGGCCTCGCCTCGCCTCACATAAAGTATAACTGGAACATCAAAAAGCCGAGCACGTGGGCGCATAACTGTTGCAGTGCAGCCAGCTTTGGCATGTTATGCAAATCAACTTTTACAAATGCAAATACAGCAAACAGCATCTGCAGAAAACAACAGCAAAGAAAATCAGAGTCCCATTTGACGAAGGGATCTGCGCATCACGCGCTCTACGCATATTTACGCAGTTTCCTTGCGCTGGGTTTTGGATTTGTTTTGTTTTTGCGTGTGTGTGTGTGTGGTTTTTTCTTCTCTCTTGACGATAAAAAGAAGGAACTGCACACACTGCGGCACATAATGCGGTCAATGAACCGAGAGGCCAAAGGATGCAACAAAGATGGAACTGAGCAGGCTGAGGAGGCATTTTTCTGCTGTTGTCAACTGCATAAGGACCTTGGCAGTTGTGGGACGGGACGGGAACGGGGTGCCATTTTTTTTGTATTTTTTTTTTGCAATTGCAAACCTCAACAGCTGCTGAAATGTGCGTAGCTTTTTTTCCATTTCCTTAAGCCGTCGACCTACCACCGTTCAACGCTGACAAAGTGTTAAAAACAATAGGAGTTGCCCTCCTGCCCCTAGCGCCCCCACAAGCAAAATTATCATGCTGTATTGCGTGCCATCTATTTTTGCATTTTTTCCGCATTTAAATTTGTGGCCTAGGCTAGTCGAAGGGTTTAAATACAACTATATGCATGTTGTAAATACATACTAGTAAATACATTCAGTGGGTAACATCTGCCGCTTCCATAATAAACATAAACGTGCGCCACACACACATATATATATATATATATATGTATGTATGTTTGGGTAATTGCAGCTTGAAGAGGCAAATTGTGCACGCAATGAGATTTTGACAGGCGGTTGGCGGGCCCTTAGGACAAAAGTGTGCTAAAATTGCGTAGTTTATGTATGCAACATTCTGTGGAAGGGGGGTATATATGCATGTATGTGTGTAGTGTAAGAGGGTATGGCGGAATTGGGGGAACGCCGCAATGTGGCAACATGTAGGTACTTATGCAAAACGCTTTTGTAACTATAACTTGTGTTTAATTAAAATGTTGCTAATATCAGTTAATTTCTTGGTATTCAATTGTGACACTATTCGCAAAGGGGCAACTAAGAGTGTGTGCGTATGAGTGTGTGTTTGCGTATGTGTGCGAGTGTAAGGAAAATCAACGAAAGGTTTATCGCTACTGGATCTTAATTATGTGGCGGATTGAACAAGAATTTGCAATAAAATAGCATTGTTTATTGATAAACATAAAATGTAATACTTATGTAAACGGAAGGTAAGGAAGCAACTTGATAGGAGAAAAATTGGCATGAATAGCGTATAAATAATGGCATGGAATTTGAACACACCTAAAAACAAAAATGCAATTTAGTTTTGCTTATGCTTTACTTATTTACTACTTAACCAGCATAAATATTATAAATAAGGCATTGGTCGAGAAGCTCGACTAAAAGATACCCAGAGACTTAGGCATTTCGCTAAAAGTCATTTTGTGTATTTATGTGTTTTTGTGTGTATTTAATACGTGACTCAACTTCAATCTTCGAGATCTGATGAGATGATCATAATTTCGTCTATGGTTTTGGATCAAGTTTCCGAGTTTCTATGTGAATATCCAAATCCTATCGTAAAGCATAATGCAAAACAATGCTGTACTTATTATGAGCTGTTAAGAGCATAAGCGATGTATGTTAAAGGTCGTACAAGAGAGAAGAAGTTTCGGGTCGTGTTTGAAATAAAGACCCATGTAAACTAATTTTTCCATCCTGTCAAAAATATGCTTTACACTTTATGGGGTCGGAAATTACTGTTTCTTACATTTGGACAAAACTATTATACCCCTTTTCCCATTTCAAGGGTTCAGGGTATTAAAATCTACACTGTTTAATTTTGTATGGAAATTTATTTTAATAAAAACTATAACAGTTTAATAAATGATCATTATTATTTAATTATCCTTAGTAGTTTTTTTTTTTAGTATTTTATGCTACAAAAATAACTTTTTAGTTTTCGTACTCCATCTGCCTCTCATTTCTTGATTTTTTTCACCATATTGCACTTACAATCAAATAATAATAAAAACTAAGTCACGGCCACCCAACCACCGACTGATATATCAAATTAACGCTAATTAACAAATATTGTCAGGACTGCTCATAATTTACTTCATTACGATTGCTAATGAAAACAATCAGCAGAAGTTTACCACTGCCAGAAAAATCTACATAGACCAATAAACTAATAATACAAAAAAAACACAGTAAAAAACTACCCAAAAACAATTGTGTAGCCGGGCAATTAAAGGCGACAACAAACAGCCCAGGGGCAAACAGGGGGTGGTGGCTAATGACAATGATGCAATGAATGGACGGCCAGAGGCCAGAAATCAAAAGCCAGTCCCGCTGGGCAAGCAAGTAGATACGAGTATATGTATAAACAAACATCCAAACGTTTGTACAGTTGCGTCCGTGAATTATGGTTATGGAGAATAGTACTTGAGGGGTGGTTTTCTTTTAATAGGGCACACCTGAATGCCATAACCTGTCTGTCCTGTGTGGACTGTACAGTGTACACGCATGTGGCTAACAAAAGATACATTATAATGGCCATATAGATATGCGGCTGAACAGTTATACATAACAATAATTTGGTAATTGCCAGACAATCGTAACATTTGTGCCCGGGTTCGGGTTCAAGCGACGATGCGTTCTTTGCGTGCTCTTTTCAATTTTCGGGCAAGAATGAAGTTTTGGTAATGCGGGCGTGGGTGAATTTGGGATTGAGTTTTGTCTGCTTTTGATACCGATATAAGTATAAAAGTATAGTATAACATAGATTCTTGACAAGTGTCCAACTGTTTCGTGTTTTATATCGCAATTATAGCAAATTTTTTTGTATTTGAGTAATGTTCCTAGGTTGAAACAATAACGTAGAAGGGAAGTGTTTATAGAGTCCAATACTATTAGCTGTATTGAATGCAACTAAATGTGAAATCTTTAAATACTTTAACTTTACTTTAAGCATGTTTATACTGTACCATTTGACATTTTCTACGCTGCTTGACCTTTCTGATTCACACTGACAAATGAAAGTTGCCTGTTTGATGTCATTCCCATGAACTCGAAATAAAATTTAGTACGCTCTATCGAATAGTTACCAGCCAAAATTCGCTAGTCGCGTTTCGCATTCACACAGAAATTAGCAGCGAGACAAGATTGCTCGCAAATGGAGTTTAACTTGCATTAGCGCTCATGTGACATTTCATCAAGATCGGGGGAGTGACAACGGCATCGACAACAACAGCAACAACATTATTAGAACCGTCCCTGGTTCGAGACGAGTTTGCATCGCACGCGCAATTAAACAGACGCCGCTACAGCCAGCCTCTTGCAGCACAGAAAAAAAGAGAGAAAGAGAGAGAGAGAGAGAGAGAGAGAGAGAGAGTGTGACAAATTTCCTGTGTCAAGGACCGTCGAATTGCACGAAAAATCATTGAAGCGGCAAAACATGAGAGCAATCACAGATCGAGATATAGATTCAGATACAAATACACACGGCTATAGATACAGATACAACTGGGCGTGAGAACGTCGAAAATGCGATTGAAGTGAGTAATTAACGCTACATGCGGCATTAGACGCAATCTACCGTTTAGGGTCCTTTTGGACATGGTGACGGTGACGGTGAAGAGGACGATGACGGTGACGGTGACATATGCGGGTCGTCTAGTGACTCAGAGAGGTAGACCAGGAACAGCTTTGGGCAAAAGGGTGCGGTGCGTCAATTTACATGGCAAAGCCCATCGCTAAATTTGGTTGCGCACTCAATTTTTTAATTGTTGCAACACGCACGCACAGACGAAGAAGAACAAAACTTATCCGCGTTTGTTTGTTGTTGTTTTGGTTTGCCTTTTTCGGTTTGGCGTGTGAATTCAAGAGGATGCGACTACGCACCCACCACCACTTCCAACACTAACAACACCAGAACTGGTGGTGCCACCACCACCACCCTTACCAAATTAACATCAAATGAACTTATCGCCGGCAACTATTTTACGCCACTTTCCCAAGTGGTTTCTCGTGTTGCGCTTATCGTGCCGTGCATTTCATTCCTTTGCTGCCGCCCAACACTCTCAAGTGCAACACGTGACGACTGTACCAAGTTTTGCTTTGCTGACTTAACTGACGACCCCTCACCCCTCGAACGAGGGCTGTTTGTTGTCAGTTGACATATTGTCAACCAGCGTTGACTATCAACAGTTACACGTGTCCTTTGCCATGTGACCGCAGTTGAAATTAAATTTGCATATTTTTCTAATTAATCGCATGAAATTTTTACAAAATTTATATCGTACATACTTTTTGGGACACGCTCTTTCTTCGTTATCACTGATAGCATTTTGTTGGCCATAATTAATAAATGTCGCGTGCTCACACCCTGTCCGAGCATGTAGTCACAATATGTGTGAAAATTGGGATCAAATCTCATTTAAATGTGAAAGATACAAATTTAATTATAAAGCATTTATATCATATATAGTATGTATCTTAAATGCGTTAGACTTCAATTTATATTATTATTATTATTATTTATATAATTATTATAATTACAACTATTATTTACCCGAAGTGTAAAAGGCCTAGAGAGGATGGGTTTTAGTGGGTGCAACATACCTCTCTGCAACTTCAGATTCAGAAATGCGTCAAGATAATTCCCATCATCAACCCAAAAAAATATAAATAAATTATATAAAAAATTATTACAATTATTGAATTACATATCATTATTTCTTTTAATATTTATATTATTATTATTATACATTTTACTATTTCTATTCAAGTGCTGCTTGGGTCTTCCTCAGACCAAAGATATCAGTCTTAAAATTTTCAATATGCATGATCCGGATTATCATTAGCTCGCCCTTAGGCCATTAATACGTCGCATTGCACTGTTTGACAATACGAAGCCAAAACTCTTTGTAATCGTTCAACAATAAGTGCATAAATATGTAAATAAAAGTTCTGGGTAGAGCGATCGATCCACCGATCGATCACAGGTTGTCTCTTCCCTGGCCCATTTCACACCTAACATGCGAGTACGAAAGCAAACAGGTGCCAGGTGTTGTAATGAGGTTAAGTCATCAATAAACTGTGCATCGTACAAATGAGTCACCAGCGATGTTGCGCAGTTTTGTTGTTGTTTTCTCACAGTACTTACTTATTCGGGGAGAC
This sequence comes from Scaptomyza graminum, assembly GCA_018901835.1. Classification (NCBI taxonomy): domain Eukaryota; kingdom Metazoa; phylum Arthropoda; class Insecta; order Diptera; family Drosophilidae; genus Scaptomyza; species Scaptomyza graminum. The sequence goes on from JAEIFL010000314.1 coordinate 2,492,445, forward strand.
TGCAAGTGATTGGACAAAGTTTACATAACCTCAAAATGTTAAATCGTTAGAAAGTTCCCACAGCGATATCAAAATAGGGTGCTGCTACCTATTTAAGTGAGTTGGGGGGGCAATACACAAATTCCTGAGCAGTTTTAATGTTTTACAATAACAAAGCCAGCGCCAAACAAAAGCCGAACCGATTTTGATGCATTTGCAGCAGGTGAGGGTAGCGATTTCAATTAAAAGTGACACAAAATGCGTTGACAAAGGCAACACCAGCAACATATTGGGACACAATTTCAAATTGCATGTGTGTCATGGGAAAAAAAGTGTGGCGAGGAGCGGAGGGTAATCGCTTCTTCAAAAACTGCGTCGCACTTCACAATTTTTATTAAACGCACTTGAGGAGCAACCGCCCTAAACTGTATGGGTCTGTAAAGTAAAGTAAAGCCCTCAAGTGATTTTCATTCAAAAGTTTGCAGGTGTGCCCTGTTCGATACATATTTTTTTTTTTGTTGCTTTATCCTTGAACCAAAACACGGGACTCTCCTTTTAGTTGTGGCTCTGGCTCTTGCTATGGAATGCCAATACACTTATTGTCGACAAGCGGGTCATGCAAATATGCTCAAGTGCGCTGTAGGGAGTTTAACACAATAAACAACTAAAGTGAGCGACCGGATTGGAGGGTTACCCAGTGCACAGTGGACACGTACATATGTAGAATATTATGTGAATATATGTATAATGCGTTGACAATTAGTTTAAGCGAATTTCATGCCTGAATAATTCGGATGGATAAAATAAGGAAAAACAATTCAGTTTTCTTATTATGTTACTTCAAATTTTTAAAAGAAAAAAAATATTTGTTCTCTTAAAATTGCTTTTGTTTGTTTTATTTATAATGTACAATAAATATTTTGTCAGACATAGCTAACTTCTTAACAAAGTCAAAGTCTCAAGTTTTACCACTGTGCAACAAGCTAAGAAGTTATGAGTCACGGCCAGGGCGAAGAACCACCAGCAGCAGGAGGAGCAGAGAAGCGCTTCGGGCTGAAAATCTTTGCTTATGCATTACACATTCATTATACATTAAGCGCTCACTTGATTTAAGGGTTGGGCGACGCGTCGCGTCGACTCGATCGGCACGTTGACGTGCTTGATGATGACTATTGAACTTTAAAGCATGATGAAGTGCTCGTTCTTCTCCTATTTCCAATTTCCAAGACGCTGATGTCGAGCGAACAAAGCGACTAGCCTGGTGGATTGGAAGCGTTCGCAGGACCAAACTCAACCAGGGCACCCTCGAACTAATCACAAAGTGCATTTTACGCTCGCGGCAGTTGGTAAACAGAAACAAAAGTCCAGCTGAAGTCCATGCATACAATTTGAGCATTAGACGTTGTCAGAATCGGAATCGGAGTCGGAGTAGGTTTCTTTTTCTCCTTCAGTCGTCAACCCTCCTCAGTTGCATTTTTATGCACTTTTCAGTTTTCTTTTCTTTTCAACTTGAAGCAGCAGCAGCGCAAATACTACAAATAATCATAATAATAAAATGCCAAGTTGTACATTTTACTCACCCCTTCTCATCTACATACAATCCCATCTCTCTCCCTCACTCTTTCGCATGCGTTTGATGAGTCATTTTGCTGCGCTGACGTCTGTTTTTGGTTTGGGTTTGGGTTTGCGTTTGTTGGCCGGGAGTGAAAAAGGGGTTAATGCATTGCCCTCTCACTGCCGGTACACAGGGTGCCCCACAAACACACAACTCCACCGCCAACGAGTTCCTGGCAATAAATATAAAAATCTTTTGCTGTTTATTGTCGTCTTTGTTGTTGCTGCTGTTTTGTTTGCTTTTGTTTAGCATGCAGTTTCCAAGTTGCATTTTTTAAACGAGTGGACTCAAGCCTTGACTGATTTAGAGCCGTAGCTGAATTCTCAAACTTTAATTCAGAACTTGAGCAAGTTACTGCGCAATAAGTTAAGGTAAAGTCTACTAGAATCTTTCAAAGCTATGGCGTTGAGTTAATATCAGGTGTGTGGCTAATTTTGTGTAGTTTTAACTAAATCACTTATTCTCTGATCATCGCTGCACAATTCGTTTTGCGATAGCCGGCGTCTTTTAGTAAACACTTGAAGAAGAACCAAAGCAGCTTGCAAGTACTACCGTTTAAATACAAATGCAGGCTTTTTGCGCCTGGCATGAAGCTCGGCCCAAACATTGAAAAAAAAAAGTTTACATGGAATCTTCTAAGAAAATTGTAGATTTGCTTCTAAGCGAATAAGTGCCTACACAAAATTGCAATCTTCATGCAATTATTTAGGCTCAGTTGAGTTCAGCCAACTTTATCAGCAATATAGTACTTCGTGCCTTTGTAGAAATAAAAAAAATCACGAAGATTTTACTTGTACCCCTAAAATTTTTAATATGGAAGATTTCATGTTTCGTCGGAACAATTCAAGTGCTTCACTTTGAAATTCTTCATTACTTAAGAGAATAATACGTAAAGAAACTTTTATGTGTTTCATGTTTTGCAACTTTTCTGTTAAGCTGTTCTGCTAAAGCGATTCGCACATGTTAACTTTAATGGGAATGCATAAAAGTGCTGCATAAGCCACCGACACAATTGGGAAGCAACAGACAGGATTCCCATTGAAAAGACAATTATTTTATATTTTGCATGTCCATACAAAGAAATTAAAATTTGCAACCCGCCAAACTGAAAATTAAACCTTTCAAGTTGCAACACTATCGGCTTCGCGGTTGTTTGTCATTCGGAATATATAAGATGATAAGGAATATTCCTTTGCCATTTAGGCAGCTTTAACTTGGAACTTTCACTCTATTTTACGGTAAAGATTTCAAGCGATCATTTGGCAACTCTTGACCCCCTCAAATCTTAACATACTAACATAGAAACGTTTTTAAAAAACAAATTTGCCCCGCTCACATAATCAACGCACACAGCAATAGCCTCTAATACGAGAAGTACCCACAATGGACCACTTAGCAAGTGTCCCCGTACCAAAAGGAACAATAGCCATAATAATAAGAGCACGCAGTTTTATGGCCTATGAAGGTGATGGGGAGTTAGTGTTATAGGGGGGAGCAAAGCAAATCATATCTGGCAGAGATTACAAACGATTTGAATAAATTTGCAATAAAAAATGGGAATTATATTTTTTTGTGTTGCAAATGTGGCGACAATAAAACAATTTTGTATGCCACAGCAACAAACGATGGCTATGAAGCGAGGCATTAGCTTGGGCCAATTGTCCAGCGTTGTTGTCGGTTTCAGTTTACAGCTGTAGTTTAAAGATTGCTTCCTGTGTGCAACATTGTGGCAGAATGTGTACGCCACAGCAGTATAGCAGCAGCAGCCATTACAAGTGTCAAAACAGCAATTTATTGTTTGTAATCATGTGTATCTATAATTGCACTCGATAGACTGAGTGTTTGTAAATGTATATGAGAGTTTGTGTGTCTGTGCGTGTGTGTGTGCGTGCGAAAAGCAGTTAATCAAATAAATATGGCGACGTTGGGCGCTTATTATTTTGGCTCAACGGCTGCTGCGATAACATGGCCCAACAACAGCAACTGGCAACTTGCGCCTTTGATTTACTATAGCTGTAAGCTTTGTCTTCACACTTTGCCAGCGCCACCCAGCTCCCGACTGCCTCTTATATCGACGTACATATACTTAACAAATGTATCTGAGTCTATATGTATATATCTGTTGTAGTCGCTTATGCCAACAACCAAAGCTAAAACCGCAAAGTCATAAAATTACTTTCGCGCATTATAAATTTATAGTTTGCTTTGGTTTTTGGCGCCGGGTTTCGGTTGGGATTTGGTTTTGCGTTTAGGTTTTGGGTGGCTTCCAGCTTACACTTTACACGCTCAAGCGTAAAAATTTATTATGCTTATGGATGAAATGTTTCCAAGCCAAGGGGTTGGGACAATTGTTGCAACAGCTGCTGTTGCTGCCCGTCGCGGACATAAGTCATTTATATTGTAACAAATTGTGCGCGATTGGCGTTTCTCAGGACTCCAAAGACATTGCCGTTGCCAGATGGATACTGAGTAAATGTTTTGTCTTGTCTTTGAACTTTGGATTTCGGGCTGGAGGTTAAATGCTGTCTTAAATATTGAAAAGACAACGACAACGAAGATGACAACGATGACAACTGACTTGCGGTCGCGCTTTAATGATATGGAAGAATTCTATGATTTAGGGTTAATTTCATAGCTAACTTAAGTCTAGAATTGTGCATGAAAACAGATTTCATAATTAATGACACAAGTTTCTGACAGTTTAACTGAATGCCATATAGATAAATCTTATATTTATTTCATTAAAATATACTTAAAGAAGTATCCAAACAAATTTTTTTTAAAGCTCTGAATAAGAATATTTCCAAAGTTAAAGTTAAATTGAAAATTATGTTTATTAAAATCCCCCAAGTGACACCAACACCCCTTTTGAGCTAGAGCCATAAAACTATGCGTCAATATAGGTGATGACGCCTTGCAAAATATGCATAATAAATTAGTACGCCACGCCCACCACAGTTTTTAGCTAAGTTAAGCGAAATTTGGTAGCATGTTAGCCGGCAATGTCCCCAAAAGATCTGCATCAAACTAGTTGTTAACGCCACGCCCACCCCTGTGCACTTACTCCACATTTACAAGCAGTCTCTTACCACCCGTCTTAATAGTGGTACAAAAGTATACCACAGTCGGTTTCGTCTGAAAAACCGCAAATATTGAATATTGAAGATAAGTCATCATTCAAAGCGCAACAAAGCACCGTACGCGTAAGCTCAAAGGAACAGGGTATCTCCCAGTCGAGCTTGGTCAACTATAGCCTTCTAATTTGTTAATATCAGGTGACAGTGCTATTATTGAATTACCTTTTAAAATCTTCTACTATTTGCTTCAGATTCTCAAATTTATTGCCACAAACAAACATCATTTCCAGTTTAACATTTAGCAGTCAGTCTGCTAATTAAATGTGCGCAAATCCAACAAGTAAATCAATATCCTGGACAGAACGCACACAAAGCAAGCAATGCGTTTGTTTGTCCTTGAAGTCCCAACACGCTCTGACATTTTGTGCGGGTTGTGTTTTCGCCTTGACTTTGACACCCCATGGTGGCATCTTCGCGCGTTATCCTGCATTGTCCTTGGCTCCACGCAATGGCCACGCCACCCGGCAAAATGCCAAGGACAGGATTACACGTCAATCGAGAAACCAAGGACAGCCAAAGTGGGTGTGTATGCTTACAATTTGTAACGCTTGGTGGTTGGGTGGTGGAGTTGCTTGCCGTTACTGATTCTTGCATTTTCTAGCCACTACTTAAAAATGTTTTTATGCAAATTTCGAGCGCAATTATTGCCGATGCTGACGGCAACTGTTTGCTGCATAATTGCAATCATAAATTCAACTTGAACTGGCTGCGGTCTTCGTCATTAGATCTGAAGCCACTGCCTATTTGAGATTTTCTTTTCACGATGCTCAACTCACATTCCTATTCCCAATCCCAATCCCAGCCCAATGTCCTAATGTTTTTAATTTTTCCGTATCATTGCATTTCTGTATTTTAGAGTCTGCCACCACGCACTTGACACGGCGAGAAGGTGCAGAGGAAAGGGGGATGGCGCTGTTCTGCCCCTTGGACCGCCCTTCAATTTCCATTACATTTGCAGCTGTATCGCTATCGATGTCCTTTTGTGTACTCTGTCATCTATTTGGGTTTCTTTCACTTCCTTTCAGTTTTTTTTTTTTTTTTTTTTTGTGTAAGATTTGAAATTTATGCAAAGTACTCGTTGTCGCAGCCGTCGACTCGACTCAGCCGCACTCAGCGCAAATAATGAGCAAGCCCGCATTTCCTGCCACGTTTACGCTTTTCTGTTCTGTTTGCCACTCTGAAAATGTATCTGTGTATCTGCAATTGTAAATGTGGCTGTGGCTCTAGATGCGTTTTGTATCTGGGAGTGAAGTGTCGCAGAGTGGGTCGCACTGAAGTATCGTCGACGACGACTTGATGTATCTTTTGCCATTGCTATTGCACTTTGCAAAATGGCAAAAGTTGCTGCTGATTTAAAAGGATCTTTGTTCGAGGGTTGTTGGGGGCAACCTTTCACTTAATGTGGGGATTCGTTGCATATTTATATTCTATATACTTACGTGAACGCTTTCTTTCAAACAGATGTATACAATTTTAGTAAATATTTCATGGTGGTTTTGAGGTATAAGAATGATATGCTAGCGTTTCTTGATTCATGTCACCAAGAAGATAATATTCAATGCTCTTATTTGCTTTTTTTAATGTTCTCTATTTACAATAAAACAATTATAACATAATCAAGTATCAATGTTAGCGGTCTTAGCATGCAGATCTATGGGGGATGTCACCAGTTATCTTTCCATAAAATTGGGTGACCCTAGCGTTTAAATATGTGTGTTTTATCAATTTGTTCGCTCAGGTGTATTAACTTGATATCAATTTTAAAGCCCCCAACTGAGCGGAGCGCCATTATATTGACAATTCGTCTGACGCAGCTATGAACCAAGATATTTGCAAACCTTTAAGTCTCTAGCTTTAAATGTGTTAGAAGTGTCGCTATCATAGAATAATCATTTTTTAGCTAAGATTAATTTTTTCAATATCTATATACATATGTCTAAGATAAAATTCATTGATCTTTTATCTTTTAAATAGCCTGCAAGAATAGCAAATAGTACTTATTGATTCTTAAAGTAATTGACAAAATATTTTTAATTAAATTTTTTTATAAAACTACATACAGTAGACGCTCACAAATTAGAACCATCAGAAGTTAGAATTGTCCACAAATTAGAATCAGTGTTTGCAATGCATTACACGCTCTAACATTAGAATTGAAAATCGAATTTCAGAGCGTACATTTTTTTTTTTTTTTTTTTTTTTGAGCACAGGAACTCTCTCATTTTGTTTTATTTTGTTTGAGAAAAATTAAACTAAGTACGGGAATCCCCATTTTATGTATGTTATTCGTTCTATGTTGTTGTTTCGTCTAAGGCTTATTTATGTATGAAATTTGATACGATTGACCGTATTTTCGCAGTGTTGGCTTGAAAGTGGACGAATGTATGTCCCGAAAAATGTTTAGTAAACGTCAAAAATACTTTATCGGTGGAAAGCAAAATTAAAATCTTGGAAAAGCTTGGCGAAGGCTAGCCCAAGATTTTAATGTGAATATTTAATTGAAAATTTAAACATTGTTTTAATTTTTTATTCTTGCAAAATATATTTATGGAATTGGACTGAATTTATATGTTTTGTTTTGTTACATCTATTTTTGATATAATAAATAAGTATGTACATATATTTTTTAATAAAAAAGAACTTTTAAAACTTTTGTTTTCTTGTTTTAATTAATAAAAAATGAGTTTTATCACAGCTTTTTACACTTAATGTACTCCAATTTTGTAAATTTTTGTACACAAAAAAAATCCAGAAATTAAAATAATTCAGAAATTAGAACCACCCCGGGAACCGTCAGGTTCTAATTTCCGAGCGTCTACTGTACTATAAATTGTTAATTACCTTGGAAATTCTTTTATGTCATTTGGGCTAAAACTTGTTGTAAGTAAGGGGGGAATCTAGAAAAACAAAAAAGGCTAAATATAAATAAGTGCAAACGCTGCAGTCGGACCTATTCGATACCTGTTTAAAATCGGGCAAAAAGAGGCCTGATTGCCTCGGGATACGGACAGACAACATAACGGACATTCCACAAAACCAAAACTCTTTACCTACGGTATTGAGTATAGAAATAAATAAATAAACAATGATAAAGGTTGGTAGCAGACTTAATAAATAACAGACACTAATAATACAAAGTAATTAAGTAAGGGGAGCAAACTAAACAGAGGTTAATAAGTAAAGTTTGTGTGAGACTCGATAAATAGTATAAAGTAGAATAAAGTTTTTTCTTAACACTTTTCGTGTCCACAATATTTTAACATTTAGAATGCATTTGTAGATGGGAATTGAAAACGATAAGAAAATACTAGCTGATTTGGCTTTGAACAGCAGCAGCAGCAGCTGCATTTGAGCAGATAGTTTATTATTTTAATTTGGTTGAGAAGTTTGTGCCAAAGACGCATCTTCGATACAATAGTACAAGCTCTTTGTTGAATGGTCTGCAGGCGGCGCTGGCAGCTTCTTAATTTTCTTGTGAGCTTGGCATTTATTTTGTTAGCATTTGAAAAGCATTTCCTTCCTGGGCGCAATAAAACTTTTCAAGCCAAAACTGCAATAAAAGAAAACTTATCTGTGTGTATTTTTGGTGTGCGGTTTTGTTGTTGTGGCTGCTGCTGCTGGTGTGGTTTTGGCTCAAAATGAAACTGCGAAAGTGCAGTACGGAATCGGAGTCGGACTCGGAAAAGAAAGAAAACTTTATGCCAGCTGATAAATTTGCAGCTCGGACTTGATAAAAAGGCAAAGGCGCGTTGAAGATACCCGGAACTTGGGTTAAGACATTCAATTCGAATAATTTCCACAAGTTGCTCAAACAGGCGACGCCATCGGACTCTCAATTTGTTTTTTGTGTGCGGTTGTGTGAGCTTTTGAGGATGTGGGTGATTGTGGGTGGTGTGGTGGTGTGGTTGTGACTACCGCATAAATTGCATATAATTGCTTTGGCTTGAATTCGTTGCTCTTCGTTTTCTTCGCTTGTGGCATCTTCCATCTAAAGATTTATGCGCACATGCTTGGTTTCTTTTTTGGTTTGGTTCTTGTTCTCGCTATTTATGCGCAATGATAAAATTTTTATTAAAACAAAAGCCGCATAAATTTTGCAAAAGCATTTACACAGCTGCCCCATCGCCCGCTGCGTGCACTTTTATATAGTTATTCTTCTTCTTCTTATGTATATGGCATAATTAGATTTGATGCCCCGCCGTGAACCCAAATGGTCAGCAGCAGTTTGCTCCTTGTGGTTCACACTTGGTAATCCGCTTTTCGCATTGCCCGTTTTTATGACTTAATACGTTTTATTTCATCGCATTCCTCGAACGAAACGAAGAAGCAAAGAGAAATAAATCTTTCGATGCGACCCAACGCATCATCACCAATTCAAATGTCCTGCTCCTTACGCTTGACCAGCTACGGATCTTTCGTGACATTTGTTGCTCCTTTGTCTTGTGCGGTGGACTTCGTGCCGTTCGGTTTATTATTGACCAGTTTGCTCGCATTATTATTATTCGCACACAATACTGACAGTTGGCCATTGATTTATTAGCCCGTCTCCCATTTCTGGTCCACGTTTGTGGTCGCTTGTCCCTTAGTTTGCCCTCCCCTGACCGCTGAAGATTAAGGCATGTCAAGAGTGTCAAGGGTGACTATTAAAGCGAGTAAGCTACAATTGTAGGTTCATTTCATTCAATACAAAACAAATATCAATAAATACTTTCACTAGATTTCTCTTTAATCAATTATCCAATAAATATACTTACTAATTAATTTTCATACTAAAGGTTATAAATTGATTATATACAAATAATCATGGATATGAAAGAACTTATGTATATCCTGAACCCATGTAATAGGAAAAAGGATACAATGTTTTTGTGCAAATGTCTGTATGAGCTCAGAGTCTGTAAAAGCGAGACTCAGTCGAGATTTGGGTCAAGTTTGTTTCAAATCTTCCATGGCTCTTCCGGTGTTCGATACGCACATGGAAACGATTTGAAACTCGGAACCTTGATTCAGAAACAGCTTACAAAATAATGATCATCTGTAAAGATTTCATCGAAATTTGTTAAGCATCACTAGATTTATTGAAAATTTTTATTTTTATTTATATTATTGCATGAATGCACTTATTGTATTGTACTTGCCCCTACGCTTAATGGCTTAGGCTCAGGTTATCTTTTAGTCGATAATAAGAAAGAAAAACAAAATATTTTAATTTCTTGTCCGTCTTCCATCACTTTGACTAGAGAGTCCTTTCAAAAAGAAAAGTTACCTCAACTAGTTTTGGGCAAAAACTTTCAATTGAAACCAAACAGAAATAACCAAAAGCAAACCATAGAAACGATGCCCAGATGGCAACTTACTTAAATAAACACAATAAATAACTTGGAAATTCAAATTAAAGATGTTCTCCTTAACGGAGGAATGAGGAGTAAGCAGCTCTTCATTCAGACTGATGCCGTGCTAAAGCGTTCGGCATTTTGGCAAATTGCAAAAGTTGCAACAGACGTTCACAGATGGCGCTGAAAGGATGAGAAACAGACGCCAGCGCAGTTAAAAGCAACAATAAAAACTGTTTGCAATGTTTGAGATAAAAATTAAAAGACGACGTCATTTAGCAACCGAAATGCTCTACCTACACCCCAGTGCTTCCCATTCCTGAGCTCCAAGATCCCAGTGGATCTGGCCGTCGCGTGTGTGTCGTCTGTAAATAGCGCACAAAATAGACATTAAACCTGCACACAAACCCTCATCCCTTGCCAGTGGTATTGTCCAGCAGCCGCACTAAGGACGCAAGCTGAGGTGTGCGTATGTGTGTGTGTGTGAGCGAGCTCAAACTTTGGCTAACCAACTGATTTCGTTTAATTTTATTTGCACGGCTTGCTGGCAAATGTAACTTTTATTGTTTTCGGTTTCGGTTTTGGACTTTGGTTTTATTTGGCTTTTGCCGGTTAAGTTCATTGCGCCAAATGCCTTGGAGGGTTTTTTCTGGGTCGTTGTCGTCATAAATTCGATTTGTGTACCATAATTTAAGGCGCTTTGGCATTGATGCCGTGCTGATTAGATTGAAGCACGGCAACTGAATTAACAAAAGAAGAGAGGCAGTAGCTGGCGTTTTAATTGTTGACTCAACATCAGCGTCACCTCATCAGCCGCATTTACACGTAATGGCCCCGTTAAAGTGACTTCTGGGCGCCCAAAGCGACGCGACGTTGCTGTGCAAATGGAATCCAAATGAATCCTCTACTGGACGCCATTAACTTGCGTTTAATTGTGCGCACTTTTATGACGAGTGCCTGCCAGAGTTGGCACAGCGCTGTTATCCGGCGCTCATGTGGCAATAACAGCACCTTATCTTATGGCTTTTAGTTGGCAACCTTTACGAGCTCAGTAACTGAGGCTGTTACAGAACACCTCAAATGAGACGCTTGATGATGTTGATTAAGATAAGAAACAATTGCCGAAGAGTTTAATATTTGCGATAAACGAAAAGGAATAGAGATGAGTTGGATTAGTCCAGTCTACTTGGACTTTGGTACTAAGATCTATTGAGAGGAAAGTAACCTTAGAAGGTGGGACAGATTATCTGGAGTAGTGAAGCCTACACAAATGCTTATAAGAAAAGTAAACAGCTTTATAACACATCGAAAGGAAACGCCAATAATGAAATCGGTTGATTAATCTTTTAAGTTGACCGAAAACTATTCAAGCCAAATTTATTAACTATACCAACTTTACATTCTTTAACAAGTATTAAATAAAACAGTGCTTGAAGATGGGCGATAATGGGTAAATTTTGTTTGATGTGGGCTATGAAGTTTTATTGTTATGAACAGGTATGGGTACTGTATGAATATGAGCTTAAAATAATACATTACAATACTATTGTGCAAGTAATAAATAAATATGGTAATACAATAAAAAATAAAATATTAATAAATAACTATATTTAATGTATAAACGTCTAAATATAATAAAATATTTAATAGCGACAGGTTTTTGTTAACATTTTATATAGAAATGAGCTCCACGCTATAAAATAATAATACAACTTCAGTTAAATAATAAGACTGCCACCTCCACCGCCTTAACCCAACTCAACGGAATCAAACTCAATGCTAAACTGGCTTCACTGTACAACAACGTGACTAGCAAAGCAATGCACAGATTTTGTATTTACATTCTGGGCAACAAAAGGAGCCGCGCACTTTTACGACGGCGACATGCAACAAAATTGAATTTTATGAATGCCTGGGTATTTATGAATTGTATTCTCCGTAAGTTATAGCAGCAAAAAAAGCTCTTAGGGTGCTGCCAGCAGCGCAAACAACAGATGACAAGTAAAATTCTACGAATGGAATTGAACATGACACAACTGTAATGAAACTTGTTTCGAAAGCTATGGGAAATATGACGGCGCACAGTGGACCCAAAACAATTAATTTGGGTATTTTATAAAGCTAAGAAACTCTTAATGTTTTAGTAAAGATATTCGATCGAGTATTTAAAAATAATAATTTTTCGTTATGTAAATATTGTATTGTTTTTGAGTATATCATAGCTTAAGTATTGTTACAGTACTACTTAGGGTATAATATTGATTGATGGATTTGTATTTTACTCTACAAATTTAGATTTGATAAACCTTTTCTTGCTTTTTTGACCACTGTTCGTAGTTATTTCAAAGCCATTGGAGACTATTAAAAACGTCAAACACGACGACATCTTTTCAATTCATTTGAAAAGCTCTACGTAATTTCAGGGATATAACTGCAAAGTAAACAATCGTAAGAAATGCTTTTAAATATCCAATGCATAGAATATAATCCATATAAAAAAAGTTTAAGACCTATTCGCCTAACGCTCGAAATTAATTTCGCTAACAATGGACTCGGTTCAGTTTGTGGAGGGCAGGCATTAAAATTAAAATGTTTGTGGGGGTAAAGCTGTCCCCAGACAGGCCGCACACGCACCACAACGCACCGCACTCCAAAGCTCAATGAAGCGCTTAACCATTAAAATCAATCAAAGCAAATTTATTAGGCAACATTGTAGATGACCAATTTTTATTGAAGTAGAGCAGTAGAGAAGTAGCTATAAAAAGGAGAAGTGAATGCGAAAGGCAATGAAAAAATCAAATCAGCCAAAAACGATCCAAAAATTATGACCGACTGTCAAAAGATAAACCCCTTGAACTTGTAGCCGAATAATACGAATAAAAAGCACCCTAACTCAACCATTTAGATTCAGTGGTCATTTAGTGTCGATGCGTTTTTATGAAGTTTCGTTTCGTGTTTTTTTTTTTTGGTTTTCGGGCATAATATTTTTTAATGCTGGTAATTAAAATTCATTTGTCATACTTTGTAGACGGGCAGACAATGCTTGTCTTTGAATGAGAATTAAAATCAATTTAGCATAAATTTTGTCAACATTTTTTATGATTATCAACAACAACATTGTTGCCAAGATTGTTCCCAACTCAATTCAAATTATGAACAGCAGCTAAGAGTTAGCTAAGAATACAAACTGTACAAATGAAGCGTATTCAGAGATCAGTTTAACCCCTTTCGGTGCCTTTTAAGATAGACGAGCTGCTGTCAATGAGCGAAAAGTACGGAAATGATTTTGTATATCATTGCCGGCAAACGAGTTGATAAATTTCATAGGACACGCCCCATTCTTTATATATCCTTTTTGTCACTCTTACAATCCTCCCCGGTGCGAGCATGATTTTAATAATTTTAATGGTTTTGGCAATTTACAATTTTTGATAAATTCATTTTTTTCGCAATAGCAGCAGCTTAAGCGTCCAAAGAGTTAATTTGATTGCAAAATGTTTTCAATTTTGCATAGCAACTGCGAGGTGCGTAACGATATACATAATGGGAAAGGGGCAGGAAGACAGAGAGACAGTCGACGCGACGGCTGCGTGTAATCAATCATTTTATCAATGCGCTTGTGAAAATAGCAACGATTTCCCCACTTCCCATTTTTTCCTCTTTTTGCCATCATCCTCGTAATCAGCAAATTGTTTGCCGAGATCGTGACTTTGCCAAAACAAATTTGCATATTTTTGTTATTTTTCTTTCAGTTGCGCGCAGTTGGCGCTAATGAATAGAATACGGGTACAAAATATTACTCGTAAGCAGTTGACAAACGGTTGTGAACATTTTGCAAACATTTGGCAGCTAAGCTAAGCAAAATATTTCTTGTTGCTAGTAAATGCATTTTGCTTTTTAAAAGGATTGGTTACTAAACGTTGCAAACATCATAAGGAATATTTAAGTTAATAAATTTTTAAACCATTTTACATTTTCATGCCCGTATTATTAATCCTACTACAACATACTTTCCACTAATATACATTTAGGTAATGTGAATGATTTCACAGAAAAATTTATAGCAGAAAACTAAAACTAACACACATTTTAAGAGTTGTCATTTAGATATCAGAAGGGTAAAGAATTATCAAAAAAAAAGAGCCTCCACCTTTTTTTTCTGAAGTCGGTTAAAATATGAAATTTTTCCAACTATCTTACTATTTCTTAAATCCCAAAAAAAAAGTATTTACTTATTTTAGCACACGATCAAAATGAGTTTACTATTTTTGAGGTAGTACACTTAGTAGATTGTAATTACTAGCGACCGTTTACCATTTACTCAACTATTGCTAGTTTCATTCACCTTTTAATTCCTATTCCTATTTATTTTGTTTTTCGCCAACAACGATGACTGCCTGGCATTAATGATGGCACACGCTAGAGCAGTTTGAAGTTGAAGTCTGACGTGCTGGCCAAAACGCAATGATTAATGAGTGAATTATGCGCGAATAAACAGGCAAACAAGTTCAGCAAAAGGCAACTGCCAAGCACCCACACTACACCACACCACACCCAAGACCCATCTCCAACTCCAATTCCAAGGTATTCAAAGTTCTCTTTGTCTGGGCACTCTCGTTCCGTAGTGTGTGTGTGTTTTGGTTGGTTGGTTGGTAACATGCCGGGAGCGTATTACCCGGCAACAGACGGCGGCGCGTACGTAGTTCAAATGATTATGCACGAGAAATGTGTACAATTTTTTATGCACTCTTTTGTATTTGAGTTGTAAAGTGAGAGAAAAAGAAGTTTGAACAAAACAAAAAATTGGTACGAGTTTTTGCTATGTGTAACTACGATAGCAACAACTCGTACCTTTTGACTTACAACACGCGGCGTATACGCAATGCGAGCCATAAATCTTGAATCCGTGAGGTTCGGTTCACAAAATGAGGGAAATAAAGAAAGAGGATATGCAAACAGCTGCTGTCATACGCTAAAGGCAAAGTTCTCATCTTTTATTTATTTTAGATTTTTAATAATCATTTCCTTTAGCATTGCTGTCTTTATCATTTTTTTTATTCTGCTGTTTTGCATTTTGTTTCATGTATTTGCAATATTTTTTTTGCAAGAGCATTTTTGTGACTGCTGCACCTTTTGCGCATTTTAATGAATTTGTTGTTAATATGTGTATTTGCAGGCTCCAATGGCCACATGGTGGCGGCACCTTTTTGACTCAAATTCTCCACGCTGCTCATCCATGGATAGCTCGCGACTCTTTTGTTGCTGACATTTGCCGTTGCTTTTTTGAAAATTTGCGCATCGCTGCTAATTAAAAACTGTGTCTATTTGCATATTTGTATCTCGAAACACCTCCCACCACGACCCTTGGCCAGGCAGTTGAGCGCCTGCATTTGAGTTCGGACACCGCCCGTTTGTTGGCTGTTGTCTGATGTCTGTTGCACGGTCCTTAAAAATGTTGCCCCAACCCTCCGACAGATCTCTTCAAATTTGCTGCGCTTGTCCTTTGCCTTTTCTGCTTGACGTCTAAGGGATATATATATACATATATATGAAGGGATTGTGCTCTAACTGTTTTTCAATGTTTCGAGCACAATATTTGATTGTTAACTCACACTCGATTCATTGCCCGCCCATTATTTAATTAGCCTTAACTTTAATGAGAGCATTGAAAAACGCAATAAAGGCCTAACAGCAACTACAAAATGTAACGTATGTCAAAAGGCAAATATTCGGTTTGAACCCAACACAACTCTGACTTGTTGTCTGGCATGTCTGGCTGGCTCACTGCTAATGACCTCTTTGATTAGACCCAAATGCCTCGCGAACTGGCTGCTGGCCCTGGAGACACTTGTGTAACATGATGTCAACGCCTCGCTTAATAGTCCCGTTAGTTGCGCCTGTCAATAATAATAATGAAAACAGCTGCCATGTCCTGCCCACCTGAGTACACTCACCCATTCCTATTCCCTTTTTTGATCAACTCCAGGCACCTGTGCGGCCAAACTTTTGGTTCCTGGCAACTGTCAGTTTGACAATTTACGTTTAATTTACAGCTGCGGTCAGTTTGCGTTTGCTTTGCTTTGCTCAAAGTCAAGTGGCTGGGGTCAGTTTTAGATTAGTTTTTCAATATAGAAAGTTGCAGTGTGTGTGTGTGTGTTTGTAATTAGCGTGTTTTATGACTGCGTTCAGTTTTCAACTCCTTGGGGTGCAATTAGCTGACAGTTGAAATGTTATTTCATTCAATTGCTTTCTGAGAGTTTGACTATTGTTAAACCATTAAATGAGCTTCAAAAACCTTTCTTAATTTCTAAACACAGTAAGAACTTATCTTATTTATTTTATTTAATAACCAGAGCTCTTCGTATGACGGACAGTACCCATAACAATAACAATTTTTAATCATTTCGCTGGTGAGTTAAATTATTACGCACCGTTAGTATTTATGTCAGCAGGGAGAAAACCCGCTAATCATTTTATTAACATGTGCAGCTAATCGGCTTAGGTACGAAACAGGAACACAAAATGATATATTCAAAATATAAACTGATGGCAGACATACTTATGTATAAAGGCACACAATGACGTAGCAATATTTAAACTCAAACATATTCAAATCCGAGTTTATGGGCAACGCAAATAAACCAAAATGCGCAGAGTCAAGTGGAGTCAGGAGCAGAACCAAACCATTGAGGACACCCGTTGCCCTGGGAGTCGTAATAATAATTAAGCCGATAACACTCGCAGATTTTGCACTTGCTGTCGCTTGTTGGATTGCGGGTACGGGTGCGGGTGCGGTGTTAATGATAGTGGGTACGGGGGGTGCTATATATATATACATAAAAAATGTCTGCAGTGGCAAATGTTTAATTGTTACACATATGCAAACAATAAGCCAACCCTCAGTTGGCCAAAAAACAAACATAATGCACAAGAAGAAAAACAAAACTTAATGCGCTTATTGCGGGCCAACGGCCAACAGGCAACAGCATGCAAAAATTGCACGTGCACGAACACCCAAAATAAAAAATACTCCTGACATGGCATTTTTAGTTAATTTTATCAAAATAGTAATAGTCAACTGTTGGATAGTCGAAAAAAGACCCCGAGTGCGGGGTGGTAGTTTCAGTCTTTAAAAACCTCCGACTACAACACAGCGTGTGTTTTCTATTTTTTATTTATGTGTTGGTTGATATCAACGCGTCTACACGAAAATTTCGTCACTTTGGGTGGGTAGTATTTTTTATGAATTGTCTGGCGTCGAGACACATTTAAGGCTAAGGTATAGTTAAATGTAACAGATGTTAACATGAGGGATGCTAATCATCAAGGGCGGCGATTTGTGCGTGCGAGTTAAAGTACAAAATAATGTTGTATCATGGCAATAAATAGTGTGATTATGTTTTTTTTTTTCAAGAAGATCAGCAAATTGAAGTAGGGTAAAATATACAGTTGATTATGTTCATAAGTCATTAATAATTATTATAATAGTAAGAAGATAAGCAACAATTTTTATATGCATATGCACCATCATAAGTTTTCGTGCGGCATTTCAAAAGACATTCGAAAAGAAATAAAAAAATTCAAAATTTTGTGTTTAATGTATTCAAAAAGGGAACTTAGGGAAGAAGTTTTAACATCAAAATGCAGATATTATGATGAACTGAAACATTTAAAGTGAGCAAGACATAAACAAAAGTATTTATGAATGTGGGATTTGGGATATTATTAGCAACAAATCCACTGCTTTTATTAATAGTTTTGTAAGAAATAGTTTATAGTTTGAAATTAAATGTTTAATCAATTATTCGTTTGATTCTTTGTTCGACATTTGTGCGAGCGTCGTTCCGCAACTTCGTTTCAGATTCTCAGCTAGCAGCCCTTCCACCGCGGACTCTCGATCAAAACTGTTGAACCTGGCCTCAATGCTCGATAGTTATTCCCACATGAAGCTAGGGACATTAGATTTAGAATTTCAGTTCGTGTATACCAAGCGCAAGACAAGTTTTTTTCAAATCTTGATCCAAAAACTATAGATAAAATATTGATGATCTTCTAGATATAACCTTTGAAAAACAAATGTATATGAACAAAACTTGCGCAGTTGTGCATTAGCCGCTCCAAAATCAAGCCCAAATCTTATCTGTTAGCGTCCGATCAAAATTAGGCGCCATTAACACATACGTTCAATCGCTCCGTATTGTCTACAAACTGGAGCTAACAATAGGCGCTAATGTTAGTCAATTAATAAACCAACAACCAACACCGCCTGCACTTTGCGCTAATATTTCCTGCCTTCCTGCCATAGCGATAGGGATCAGCAAAAAAGCAAGGATTGCTCATACACACACACAAAAAAACCCTAGGCAGAAAGAAAGAGAGAGAGAGAGCGGAAGCGCACATTAGTTTGGTATGTACAAATACATCATTGTGTCAGAAATGAATCCTTTTTTTGCCTGGTCTCACCAATATTTCACTGTGAACATTTACGCGTCGCTGCACCTGTCGGGGGACAACAGTTTTCCTGTGGTCGACGCCCACGCCAATTTGCTGGCGTTATCTGGCATTGTGTTTCTATTCTGTTTTCTGTTTTCTTTTTCGGTTTTCGGTTAAAAGTCGGCCCAAACAAACGCTGACATGACATTCCATTAGCACACAATTTATCAAAGAAAATAGCAGCAGCGGTCAAAAAAAAAGAGAATGAAGGGTTTCTTTCCTTCGAGCAGCACTTGTTACTTTAGCCTGAGCGATCTTATCGATCCGAGGGCGCTTCCTTAGGGGAAATGTCTGCTTTTCGGCCCTTAGCGACTTGTCTCGCATTGCATAATGCAGGCAATTAGTCAAACTTGCTGACATTTATGTGCGCACTTTTGTGCATTTTGTAGCTCAAAAACATACGAGAAAAAAAATTGTTCACACTGCTCACGTCACCCATTTTGCAGCTCAACGCCTTCTCGTAGGTAATTTTTATTTTCAGTTTTAAATTTATGCAACCGATCGCCGCAGGTTGATAAACTTTTATTTCCCATTTGCACCCTGCAAGTTTTTTTGTTGCCAGTTAGTATGCTAATTTCAACGCTTCAATATTTTGTTTTTTTTATTATTTTTATGGTCAGTCGAGCTGCCTTTCTGGCGTAATTAAGTGTTTAGGCTGCATCATTGCCGGAACTAGAAGTTGGGCGCTTAAATAGGCGTAAAGTTCCCGGTGGTAACAGCTCAATTTGCATATCATGTTGGATGTACATTTCAATTTCGTTTTGGAAACTACAACATTTTTTGTCAGTTGTAAAAATGTTTATAGACTTTTAATAGTTGGCGGCTTCTCGGTGCGAATTTTACGAGCTTTCCGAAAAATGTTGTAAAAATTTGTATTTGAGAGTACATTATTTGTAAATATACTTTTTATACAGGTGCAAGGCTGAGTTAATTAGTCAATTTATAAGCTACTGCTGCCGCCGAGAGTCATAAAATGACCTTTAGGTGTTTCAATTTATGACAAATTTTATATAATAATTGACGCATTAATAGTAAAAATAACTTTATCGAGCGGAAGCATTATGTAAATTGCAGCTATTTTATAACCAAAGCTGGCTCAACTCAGTGCTCATAAAAACATTAATGAACCATTTGAAATCCATAAGCTTTAGGCCAAGTGTTAAACATATGAACAATTTGTTTTTTCTTTTAATGTTTGTCATTAACAATGTTAAAAAATAGATACAAATTGCCGACGATATTTGCAATTATTTTAAAAAATAATAATATTATTCATTCAATTTTTTTTTTGAATTCTGAACACTTTTAGTTAGAATTATATATAATTTTGTGCGACCATTCAATTCTCAGTCCTTTGGCTCTTGCTGGCAGGACTTTAGTATATCAGAAAATCTGCGCCTTGACAATGACGACTACAAATCGGAAAACATGCCGTTCCGCGCCTGGACACGTGGCCGTACAACAACAACAACAGCAACAGCAACTGGAATTGTGAAAGAAATGAGAAAGAGAAATGTCACTTCCGGCGGCTTAACACATTTAAACATGGCCACTGTGGACCACTTTGGACCAGTGTCACCCCCTCTTGATCTGGAGATGGGCTACTTTCTAATTTATGTGCTGTCAATTCTTTTGTCATTTGGGAAGCGTGGGTGGTGGACATGGGCAGGGGCATGAGGCGGGTGTGTTCGAGAACGGCGCCTGCTTGGCAGCCGCACTTAATGAGTCCTAAGAAAAATTATTCGCAATTAATAATTATGTTCATATTGTTTGCGGCCTATCAGCAAAGCAACTGTTTGGTTTCGACTGTCTGTGTTGGGCAGGCGGGGTGTGGGGAGGGGTGGGTTGAACCAACTTGTTATTGCAGTTTATTTGATGTTTGTCATTTAATCATTTTGAAGTAGACTTATTTGTTGTCATTTGCCGAGTGCTAAGAATGGGCATTGATTGAGAAAATGAGTATTGATTCGTTTATGAGGTGAAAGAGGAAATGTGTTTTCAACCCAACTTTCAGTTGACTTAACGGACTAAGTGGAACTTACTATTCATGGATAATACCCTGTCTTGTATTGAATATGTTTTTGAATGCGCTTATAATTTTTAAAGGAAATTTACTAAAAGATATTTATATCATATATCGTTAATTAGGAAACTTCGTTTAACGAAAGTTCGTACACGAGAAGTTCGAATATACTTCGTAGATATTTGATTTCTTCTAATTATCAAACTTTATTTTCAACTACACAATTAAATCATTTTAATTGTTAGATAATTGAATCACATATTTCACGTGTGTATTTTGCTTTCCTATGTGTTAATTAAAAGCATTCTTTTGCCTGCACTTTAAAAGGATACCAAAGCAATCGGTTGCAACTCGAAACTCTGTTACAGGTTCCAGCTTCGTGATAATGTTAAATCAACATTATTTGGCCAACCATGCATGCGTAATGCGTCTCGAAATTGCTGGCCAAGTAGGCTGGCCGGGGAGGAATTGTAAGAGTGGGTGCCAAAGACAATTTGCGCCTCAGCCCCAAAGTTTGCATTTAAATTAAACGTTGCCGCGCTGACCGAAACAATAACAACAACAACGGTAATGGTGTTCGCCTTCGTTCGGTTTTGGTGTGATAAAAGTTTAGCACTAGCTAACATAAGCCGGTGCTTAATTCGGGACGGCAACAACATTGTCTAGTTTTATGCATTTTCCATAAGGCTACGACGGCAACAACAGCAACAATGCCTTGGTACTTGACTTGGGCTGTCATTCAAAGTGACAGTCCACCTCCCCCTCCCCCCTTGTCACCTTGTCACCTCTTCAACGCCACCTGACACCACACATAGGCAACAAAATGTGCAACGCTCAGGTCCTAAAGTTCAATAGATACTCGAGAGAGTCCATTTTCACAAAATTTCCATGTTTATTCAGCCACGCACGAAGACCCATGCACACAATAGATGTACGAGGATGTGTGTGTGTGTGTATGCATGTGTGCAAGCATGTATTTATGTACATAATTGTATATTGTATCTTGTAGTTTGCTTAGCGTCAAGTGCAAGGTAAATACAAGATATTTTACGCAAATTCACCAAGTGTTTGCCCAGGGGTGCGCATTTGAGCTTAGGGGCTGCTCTCAGCTCTCAAATGCAAATGAATGAATGAGGTTCAGCTCAGTTGAATACTTGGCTCACTGCAATGGCATTTGGTATTGTGTGTAATTCGCATTTTACGCTCAAATGCGTTTTTTGCGCATTTAATTTGAATTAATCATTGATATCTCATGTGCCGTGCAACCAAACCACGAAAACTAATTTGGAAAAATAAACCTCTTAAGTTTAATATAAATAATATATTTAAAAGAATTTTTTATTTCAGTCAATTAGTTCCATTGTACTTGACCTTAATAATAATTTTTTATTATTTCAATCATTTTTTTGTAATTAATAATTATTTACCTCTTATTTTACTATTCGGAATAGAAAAGAAAGCGAGTAAGGAGGCTCTTGTCGAGAAAGCTCGAGTAGATTACATCCGAAATGGGAAAAGTTACCGACAATTTGAAACAAACTCGATCTGCCATTCGTTTCGAATAGATTATATTCCGATATAATAATTTTTTGATTTGATGGTCCTTTAAGACTCGTTAGTTAAAATGGGTGGACATTTTCTGAAGTTTGGTTAAATATTCTTTATTTCCATTTGCTTAAATTTTATTAATGTTTTAGCCTTTCGTAATAGGTTGACGACAAAAAACGACATTTTATTTTTGGGATTTGAATATCTTTGTTGTTCTTATACTTTATATTGAGGCTAAAGAGTGTTTAGGTTTTGGGCAATGTCGCTCGGTATGTCTGTATTAAAGCAAGATTGGATTTCTATGCCTACTAGGAGGCTGGAAATCCGATCAAATCTAAAGTTCAAAACCGATAAATCCACATATTTTCCACATCCGTACAGCTAGAGTTAACAGATTTGGTAAGACAGCTACTGTCGCCTCCAAAATTCTGTATCAAATATTTAGAAGCCACTCACTCCTTCCGCCCTCGGCAGTTTCCTTGTTAAATTGGAATAGCCTGTATAATTGACAATTTTGAAGCTAGAGTCACCAAAATTTGGAAGCAGTGGATACCACGCCCACGCATACCTATTATTGAGGAAATTCCCATATCTCTTACAGTTTTGAAGCTAGAGCTATCAAAATTGGTATGCATCAAACCCCTGGGGCTACCCTTTTTTATACAGATATCAGAGTATACCGCAGTCGATCCGAACGATTGTGGTTGACCCTTCAACTATAATCTTTTCAGCAGGGTGGATTTTCTTTTCGTTTCTTTTCCAAATACTTGGTCACACTGTCACGTCTATGTACTAAATTCTTTAAATAATTGAGAATGCACGTAGCAAAATGAACTTATTTGGTTAGTTAGTTTGTTTTGCAAAATGTGTTTGTCATCAACGTGCAACGTGTGAGGAATGCCATTTATTGTTTACTTTACAAACAAACACACCACCACCCACCCAAATGTTAGGCTCCAAGGAGGGGTGAAGTGCATATACAAAGTAAAACTTAAAGCTGACTGGATAGGCTGTTAATTAAATTCATTGGGGGCTAGAGCTGGATTGGGTCTGCCTGCGACTGGCTTTGTCTCAATTTGCACGCAAATTGACCAAAGCATTTTTTAAAAATAAATTAATATACCAATATATGTATATACAAAGTGTATTGAGTGCAATTTCAATCAAATTGAACAGAGATTCCCCGCTGCGCGATGCCAGACGCAACAAACGGCTACAAATTGACATGTTTCGAGGCGCCATATCATGCATAAATATGTATGTATAGGTAGAGATTCTCCTACATACAAACATATGTACATACATATATCGAATGTAAAAAAGAAAATTCTCAAACGAAAATCAGTTAAAACGTGGACCGCATCGGCGGGGGTGTGGTGGGGTGGGGAGAAGAGTCTGCTGCCTTTTCAATGAACTCACGGCGCGTTGCGAGGAGTTGTTGTTGTTGCTGCTGCTGTTCTTGTTTTGGCTGTTGTTGCATGCAACAAATTGTTTCAATTAACTAAATTAAATTTACACTCCTGCAGCTTCACGCAGCCCAGTAACAAAAGCAACAACAACAACAGAAACATTAATGAAAATGGCAACAATATAATGCATTGGACATATTGAATGCATTTTGCTGAAACGTGACATGACACTGACAGATAGAAAACGAAAAGGGAAGAGGGAAGAGGGAAGAAGGAGCAGCAGCAACAGAAACCGAAACAGAAACAGAACAGGGCCAAAGTGTCCCCCCCTTCGACTGAACGAAAATGATATCCGAGATACTCTCGAGGCAAATGAAAATGGCAAACATGTTGCATGTGAAATATGCCACGTAGCCCCATACAGAAGCACACACATACACACAACCATGACATACATATTTATAAAAATTAACTGCTAAAGTAGGCTGAGCCGCGTTGTAGAGGGAGAGAGAGAGAGACAGAAAATGAGAGTAAGCAAATGCAATACACTGCAAAGAATTTCCGATTTCAAAGCATGCGAATCACATTAGTATAAGTATTGAGAAAAATTGGGTTAAGACGCAAAAGCAGTAGTTTTGAGTTTTTTAGTATGATTTTTCTCCTAATCAATAAAATAAATATATAAAAAATATTTTCAAAAAAAGTAAGTAAGAGTTAAGGATAAGAGTCTTATCATAAGACTATATGTATATTGGTAGTTTGTATGCACCGGATAAGCTTATCTTCTATACATAATTTGATGGTTTAACAAAAATTGATCTTTAAGTGTTCGTGGATCCTGACGTGCTAAATTCAGGGATCGCAAATAAGAGTTGAGATTGAAAAAAATCAAAGCGAAATATAGGGAATAAGGTTGATGCGAAAACGACCAAATACTATTTTTTAAAACTAGGAATCCAAAAATAAATAAACTTTTATATTTTGACCCATCTAAATAAATTATTATTTTATTATTAAATTTCATTTTTTTATTGAAAATTATGGTAACTCTTATTTTTCAATCAAATAAAAATTAAGAGATATTTTTCAATATTTATTTAAACAATCAAAATTAAGAGTTATTATTCAACTTTTGTTTGAAAGTTGAAAATAAAAATTGATTTTTAAAGATCTTCTGACATATATTTAAGATCTACACTCAAATACCTTTCCATTTATATATGTATCACATGTCCTTCAAATTAAATATTTAAACAATAATTTTTTTATTAAGGTCAAAAAATAAGAGTTATTGGTTGAGTAAAATAATAAAAAAAAATTGTTAAATAATTCTAATTTTCCTTTATATATAAATTTTCCAGGTTAAATTTTAAAAACGGTATCGTGTTTAGCGCACAAAAATACATCATGTTTTATAACCTGTATTATCGAAGAACATTGAATAATTTTAAGACTATTAATTTTTTATTATATTTTTAGTTTGTGCAAAATTAACTATGCTCTGTTGAGTATCCGTTGAATATTCAACCCCGATTTTATTTCTCGAAAATATAGGATTTTACACCACATACCTGTAAATCCTAAAAAAAAACTACAAAAACCGATTTCATGCAAATATATATATTCAATTTATATACAACAACTTATTAAGCTATCGTTGTTACTTTTTAATAAATTGTAACAAATAATAATATTATACTTATTATGAACAATATTTGGTGTTACAATTGTTGAATAGGAAGTAGGAAGAATTCTGTATAAAACTTCCTATTACAGCCTTGATTACAAAAAGGCTACACGTAACATATTCAGAGGGGTCTTTACGAAATGCATGTAGTAGACGGATCAGATATGGTGTTCGCCGCTGGGATGTTGATAGTGCGAAAAAGCACAATTACAGTTATAACTTATAAGAAAGAATGAGAAGTTACAAGAAGAGAAAGAATACGCAAGTTCATGATGCAATCAACCAGAAGAAGAACCACAAAGTTGATAGCTCGCTCAATTTGGTGCTGTCGAAATGAGCCCAAAAGCAGAAACGCAAAGCATAACTGTAGTTACTGTCTATCGCCTTCGCACTCATAAATTAAATGACAAGAGAGCAGAAGATTTCCATTCGCTGTCGCACTCATACGTTTACGATTAGTTGGTGAGCGAGCTTTTAAAGTTGAGTTCACCTTGTTAATTGCACTATGTTTGAGTTTATTTAACCTTCCCATGGAATAAATATTTTATAGCTCTTAAACTGAATTCGCTGGAAACATTGTAAGATACTATATATTAGGATCACGTTATCAAAGTACACAATAATTTAAATGGAATAAAATACAATGCTAAAAAGTTAAAAATAAAATCTTAACAAATATCTTTTAATATGTTACAGTGTACATGAACATTGTTTCGACAGGGCAACATTGTTCGTCAATATCAATTATGCGTTCAAATGAATATTGAAGTGTATCCGCATGCCAGCCCAACACCACAAAGCCACCGCTGCTAGCATCCAACCGAACAACCAACCAATCACCCACACACACACACACACCCACACACACACACATACAGGCAGAGTTGGAAACAGGACAGCTCATCAGATGCAGCAACGGCAACAGCAGCAGAATCGCTGGCGAAAAATTGGCAATTGTACAAAAGTGTTAACACGGCGCCGCATCCTGCAGGCTGACCACAGAACAGGCCCGACCCATCCGCCTTGGACACATCCATCAATGCCAACAGATTTAATCGCCATTTAAATTGTACGAACTGAACTGGAGAGTTGGAATTTTCGGGAGGTTGAATGTTGCATTTACTTAAGCGTGTTATCAGCGTAAAATAAATCTGTATAGAATGGTGGTACAACCAGCTGTCGGAGCGAGTGGCCGACCGACCGACTAGCCTATCTGTTTAGTGTTTTCCAATCAGAGCCGCGGGGCTGGAAGATTGGTCACGTGTCGCCTGCCTGCCTGCTGGTCAATACTCACTCGTGTTGTTGTTGTTGTTGTCCAGCAGTGGTCAGCAGTGAGTGAGAGTGTGACGTACGTTCCATAATTGCAATAAATTAGAAATTGTCAAAGCCTGCAACAATGTTTGACCTCCCTCCTCCAGTATTTGCTGCTGCGAGGGGTGAACAACGTTTTTGTGTTTTCTTTGAATTAACATTTGCGCTGGCGAAATTTGGTTACATTTACCTGGCAAACAATGTTTCAGAGCATATTGATGCAGGATTGTTGACGGCCAGAAATAAATGTAGCATGCCCCAAACGGAAGCGTACACAATTAAGACGCAGCCAAAAGAAAGACTCAATAGATAAATTAATATACAAAAGGACGTACTACAAGGAAGTTATAAAAATCAAATTTTACGATTTTCCTGCAAGTGCACGCGTCTGGAAATTATTCCCGTATTCGTATTCGCAAGACACTGGCGCAATGCTTTCGTCGGCTTAAGTTGTATTTGTTGTGCCACGCCTCTTCGCCCACAAAGTAAGTAACAAATGGGGCGCGGCAATAACAGTTAAATCCAATTGCCAATCATTAGTTTTTATAACACAAGACATTTTACGTTGACTTTCGTTTGATTTTATTTGATTTTTTTTGCGTTTCACATTCTTATAGAGAATATTTTGCTAAATTCATTTGCACTCGGCGCAGGGCAACATAAAAGCCAGAACAAGTCAATCACAGTTCAGAGCAAATTCGGTCAAAACGGAAATGTGTCGCAATCGCAACGGATTTGTGGGTGGACACACGGCACAAAATTACATGTTGCCCAAGGAAATGTTCAGAGAGGGTGCTTTAAATATTCATTTGTTGCGTCATTTATATTCAACCAGATTTAAGCTTTTATATACATTTTACTAAAACATTATCTGAAACATTTCGAATGAAATAATATTTAAGTTCAAATTCAAACTGTTTTAACCGCCAATTGAGCCAGGTGAGCATTTTACGATAAGTTTTTGATGCGATAGTATCGATGAGTTTTGACGCCTAATCTTGGAATTGAAAGCTTCAATTGACATGTGCGGTGCCTAGTGCTATCGAACAGTGTGCTTTCATTTCACATACAGATAAAAGTTTAACAAAATATGGAAATTTGCCGCGTTTGCATGAGCAGCTCAGTGACCTTGGTGGACATATTCTCCGATCGGCCACTTCCCGACTATGAGTTCAGCGTGGCCGAAATGTTAAACGAGCTGGTGGACTTTAAAGTGAATCGAAATGATAAGTTACCGCAGCAAATATGCGTAACTTGCGGGCTGAATGCGCAAATTGCGTTTAGGTTCCAGCGCAGATTCCAGCAGAGCCATCAGCTGCTCTGCATGAAGGCAATGGAAAATGAAAATAACTCCGTCTTTGTGCTGAGCGAAGATTCCAGCGACGAGTCGGTGCACGAAAGAGAGAGTGAGCGTCTTCTGTCTCCAATGATCAAAAAACTGAAAAGCTTGCCGGCTGTCACCCCAAATAGTAAAACGCATCGCAAAGCGAGTTCTAAGGTCAGGCATGTAAGCAGCAGCAGCAGCGCACCGAGTGAAAATGAAGATGACAATATCACAGAACTAACAGAAATAGATTCATATGTGAGGAACGAGATGTATCGAAATAAACGTTGTCGAAGAAATTCTACTCCTATATCGAAAAAAGGTGGAGAAAACTCTCAATCTCATGGATATAAGCTGCGCACATTGAGAATGAAAAGCTATTACCAGGAGCGTGTCTGCGCCCAGAAGCCAACCATTAATACACTCCAGAATATAAGGCTTACGCGCAGCGTTCTTCGTAACTTTAGGTGTGACCAGTGCAGATCAACATTCGCCACGCAAAAAAATCTCGACAAGCACAAGCTCAATCACGATTTCATAATCTACAACTGTTTTCAATGCAACGCGGCGTTTGGCAAAAAGTCGCAACTCGAGAACCATGCACGTACACATATTGACGAATGCCCGTATATTTGTTTGCATTGCTCGAAGAGCTTTAGAGGCAGTTCGGATCTTAATGCACATCTCTACAGCCACAGTGAGGTGCGTCCGTTTCAGTGTAATATTTGTCAATTGTCCTTTAGATCTCCCAAAACACTTCAAAAGCATTTTCTCCGACACACACAGATTCAGCCAGAGCACAAGTGTAATTTTTGTCAAAAGACATATGCCACCAAATGGAATTTAAAAAAACATGTGCGTTCTCATCAATTATAACTCAATCTTACTATTAATTACTATAACATTATTTTTTTTTTTTTTTTCCTAAAAAATTATTACTTCATATTAAGATTATACACTGTTTTGTTTGAATATTAATTCTATTATTTTCACATACAATATCATGAATTATTTTGCTTTAATTTTTTTATTTTGACAAAAATTTATTCAAATTAAGATTATACACTGTTATGTTTGAATATTTTTTTGTTATTGTTAATTGTTGAATATTTTTTTGTTAAGTTTATAAACGTAAAGTTGATTTATTTGAATTCCAATAAAATAATAATATAAATCAAATAAATCTTTTAAAAGTACGTTGCGTAGGCAGCGGTGTATGGATAGGCGGCAGGCACTGTATAAGCGGCAGCGACTGGGGCAGTATAAGAAACTGGGGCAACTGGAGCAACAATTGGAGCAGCAGCGATGCCGTTGAAATTTCGTGCAATATATTGGGAGCTGGTGGCAGTTACAACAGCCGCTGGAACAGCACCGATCAAGTTCACGATTCCAAATATTCACTGCCGATTTGTTAGACGCACCAGTTTGAACATGTTGATATGAGCTATGGAAGTAGACTATGCTTAAACGTTGGCCGACTTTGCATTTTTATAGCAAAATTTTTGATATTATAATTGATTGAAGCAAGGAGGAATGCGAAATTGTCCAACTGTTGTTGAAGTGGCCATGAAAAGCAGCTGGTACTGGAGCTAAGGTCTTTTTGTAGTACTCTTTTACTATGTCGAGCACGTAGCCCAAATGCGAGACAATAAAAATAAAACCGGTGCGATTTGAAGGTGGGAAAAAACCAAAAATTGAACAGCGGTTATTTCGCTAGTATTAGTAAAAATAAGTTTAAAGTCAAGAGATATGGTAGCACCACGCATTCAGAAAGAACATACGTTTTTCAGTTCTGGAGAGATAATGTTGGATTTCGCACCAAGTCCGTGAGGACATAAATTTATTTGATGTATAGTATAACAATATTATCCAAGTTTTACAGTTTACGCAATCATAAGCATATAACAGCTACGATCTGTAATTTTAAATGATTTTTCCAACATTTCATTATAAGGTAAAAAAAAAAACTAGCACAAAATAAATTATATTATTATTTTTCCACGCCCCATTTGAATTGAGATCACCTTTAGATGTTGTTTTTTAAGTCGGTTGAAAATCCGAATGATTTGATTTTATCCAAGCTGAAAAATAGTCGTCATCGTCGTCATGCCAAGTTGGCTGGCACCCTGTTTAAATCTGACAGAGAGCTGGGTGGTTGTCACATGTCAATTTGTGGAAAAGCGAACGTTTTGTGTATATAAAATGGAAGACAGCTTTCTTGAGAAGAGCAACAACGCCCAATGTGTTAAATCTATCCATTAATATTAATGGTCTTTTACCGATTCGGCGGTGCGTGTTGTACGTGACTTTTTTGTAACCCTTTCCCAAAACAGTGAACCCAAACATATCTTTGGCAAGCTTCTCAATGTTGGTAACCGTCTTATCGTTTGCGTTTGATTTGTAGACACTTTATTGCTTTATTAATGCGTTTTTATCATAAGCGCAGCATTTTGTGTGTTTGATAGATTGTTCAAACTCTTTGCCCAGCCCCTACCTGAAGGCATTACTCCTTCCCGGGGGGATATAGTAAGCAATTTTTATGCTGGTAGACCGCACGCAATTCGCTTTGGGAAAGTTTTCTTTTGTCAAAATTCTTATTTTGATTGGCACTTAGGAGGCAGGGTGAGAAAACAAAGCGAAGAGTTTTGTTATGGGAAAAAAAAATGGATCTTTGGGCTGCAGCTTAAACACGCAAAGGTCTTCAAATAATTGATGTTTAATTATGACTTTTAATATTCGAATTCTTGTAATATTTTTTGAAAATTTGCAATAAAATCAAAGTCTGTTCCGTGTACTTGGTACGAAAAACAAAAACTTTGAACAGCTGTTAAATTTTAGGTTGTTTTTGTTTTCAAATATCCAAGAACATTTCCAAATTAGGCATGGCCAGAAGAGTAAAGTCTGTAGAAATAAGCTCAAATAAGCTCAAGCCACTAATAAATTACTAATGCTCACCTCCTCAAAAACTTTGCGCAAAATATTAAATTTTACGAGCTTAATTTGTGTGCGTGCTTAGCTTTTAAGGGATGGGAGCTTTGAGAATTGGGAAAGGCATATTCCCAACCCTCAGCAAAAAAAAAAAAACGTTGCCCTGGACAACGACAAGAGCAACAGCAACAGAACGGCAAACAATGTCAATTACAGCGATTGAAAAGTGGCCGGAAAACTTGTATCATAGTAGAACATGCAGATCGCATAAACCAATTTTATTGGCGGACCCCAAAAAGCCGACGACGCCATCGAACTAATCTCCTTTAACAAGGCGAGTATTAGAGACATGGTCCTTGACTGCTGCTACTGCCGGGGTCTATTCATATTTCACAAGAGAACTTTGCGCGACTCGAAAATGGCGTCATTAAAGTTTACGATGCTTACGGTGCCCAAGCCGTAAAGCATGCAAAGCTATTTTGTAATAAAGGGTATTCCCGCCAACATTTCGACATGAATTTTGAAATGTTCGCCACTTGATGTTGCTGTTGTTGTGGCCATTGTTATTATTTTCGAGCTGCACAAGTGCAAAGACCTAGCTTGGGCATAGATCTTATGTATTTGTGTGTACTTGCATGCTGGGTGTAAAATCAACAAAAGTCATCAAAAGATACGCGCCTGCTCATGCCTAGTCCTAGTCATTCCTGGTTACAAAACTTTGCATATTAGATGTCATTTGGTAAAGTGGAATTAAGGAAGCTCAGGGCCAGGAAATGCTGTCTTAGCTTGGGACCTGTCACTGCAAATTATGCTGAAATGCGTCTGTCACAGGATGCGGATGCGGATGCGGATAATGGTGGGGGATGCGTGTAGGTTGCACATTTGCTCTGAACGTCTGATGGAAGCGAATTTTCTGCATTGAGCCATAAATGAAAACTAAACAAGATTTTGCGCAAAATACGAATAGCTTGCTGCAAATTTTATGAGCTAATTTTAATGAAGTTGTTGGCAGCAACCAAAAACTTGACGAATGTCGACACGAAACACAAAAGTTTATAAATTATGCCAAAGCAGTTAAGTTGGCATAGTCTCGACAAGCAGAGAGAAAGAGCATAATAAGTGTGCTTAGTAAATGAGATACATGTGATAAGGATTCATACAAGATATACAGTCAGCAAGTAATTTGATTATATGTAAAACCAAAATCTAAATATTGTCTAGGAATTAAAATAGTTACTTTTACCAGAATTTCCTGTGTGGTGTTTTTTTTTTTAAATATTCAAAAGAATCTTTTAAAAGTGAAGTATGTAGTCTAGTATGTGATCAGTGTTGTTGGTCTGGCTCGAGATCCAATGAAATAAAAATAAAGCTTGATGTTGTTATTTCCAATATACATATATTGACTCCTCATCCTCAAGGCAAACTACAACATTTTAAGACATAAAATAAACTTTAAACACAAACAAATTACATTAATGACACATATAAATTTTCGTACTATTTTACACGTCAGCTCTGTTTTACGTGAAGTAATTTATTAGTTTTTGTAGTTTAGTCGCTTATGGTTTGGCATGTTTTTATATGTAGCATCTCGAGTGTAAGGCATTTGCTATAATGTTGTTCTTGTGGTAGTATCGAAGTTTCTTTAAGTTTCATTAATATATAGCTTTTATTTTATATGAGTCATTTTGTATAAGTGTGACTGAATTTATAGGTAAATAGCTTTTTTTAGCTTTAGTTTTTGTATATCTAGCTTTTTTTTCCTCGAAAAATTATGGCAGCACTGGTTCTAGGTCTGGCAGATGGTGATCTAGCCAAGGTGTGAGTACATTCGGAGAACATAGAGGTACTCGATACATTAAACAAATTTCAGTTATGCACGATAGTTTCTGTTATCGGCAAAGTGACACCACTATTTAAATAAATTGTGTACGCGCTTAACTATTGGATTTCAAATGGAAAACATAAAGAACAAGATTTCAGATGGCACATCCGATCACCAACTTTCTTGGATTTGTCTCATGTTTGTGTTGAACAAATTGTGCATAATGAAACAACAAGTTATTATATATTTGTTATTTTTTTGTCCAACTATCTACGTATGCGACGAACGCATTCTTCACTACTCGTCTTACTTTTGCGAGTTTGTTAGTTAACCTGCATAGCGCCTCGGAAGTCGAACATATTAACCTTCACACTTGTTAGCTGAACATAGAATTTATAATTGTTTACAGTAAACAATATGGAAACGGTGATGTAGAGCTCTCCGTCTTGTTATCGATAATTGCTGTAAACGCTGATGTAAAGCATAACGAAAGACGGGATTTAAGAATTGTTAATGTTAACAAGCTGTAAACAAAACTGCGACCGATGGGCGGACACAAATAACCAGTAAAAAGTCGGTTCCCCTATAAGGTAACCTTATTATGTCTGATTTGTTTTGTGATATGCGTGCGTTTTTGCATTTTGTTGCAAAAAAGATTTCCAACGCCTTTGCATGTTATCTCAACAATAACGATTTGCTTGTCCATAGTTTAAATTATGAGTTTAGCTATTTTTTAAACATTTTTCTTATTTTATTGTGAAGTTTGTGGGAATTCTTTTACCGCTCTGTGAATTTGGAGCGTGTGTCATTGATCAGGGTCTTGGTCATATTTTGTAAGTAGTGGTTTTATCATTGCTGGAGGGAAGTCATTATTGTTGAGCTTGTTTGTTATTCCGAACTTAATCTCGGCGGGGTAATTGGGGTTAATTATATTATTGGGATGTCTTGAGTGCTAATTCAAGATGCGTTTAGATATTTTTGGTTTTTAATACTATTTGAACTTAAGTATGCTTCTCAGTTTTTTTTATTCTCGCGAATTTAATGTCTTAAATTTCTTGTATTTCATATATATTCATTATTGCGAACAAATCGTTAATGTATTTTCTGAGCATCCATAGTGTTTTTAGGTTTTTAAATTGTATTTTCCAAAATTTCCTCCATTACGATGTGTGCGATTAGCGGTGAGGCAGGGGATCCCATAATACAAAATACTTTACAATCATTTGAAAATCTCAAATTAATTCAAAATTCAATACAGATTTGAAGCTCAGCTTGAATCAAAGGGAGCACACTTTGATGTTAAATAGATCCCTAGGATCTTAAAGTGATAAATACGTATCCGAAATTGTAAAAATTTAACCTTTGTCACGGCAAATTAGCAAAACACCGACCACACACCAGACATACATACTCTATAATGCATAATGCAATTAGAGTCATCATTAGCATTCACTTTGGCATGCTGTGAAATTGTAGAGAAGAAACGTTTTAGAATCTCGATTTCATGCTCCATTAAAAAGATCATACAAGTACAATTTTTGATAGCATATAACAACAACAAAAAAAAGAGAGCAGAGCAGTTGGAATCTAATTAAATTAAAATCAAAAATCTACCCAAGTAGCGAGATGAGCTGCCTACGCAGCAACCGAAACTACATCATGGGGAGAGGAGCTCCCAGCATTCCAGTTTAGTGAAGTCAATGTTTGAATCGGAATCGGGGTCGGAATTGGAATCAGAATCGGCTTTTTAGAAGCGTGACGATTCCCATTTGATGTTGAGCCGTGGAGAGAGTGTCAAATCAACATCATTATTCATTATCAAATAAATTATTGGGTTTTTGGTATTTGTGGTTAGCACGATGCCTGATGCCCGATGCCCGATGCCGCCGACGAGTCACAGTTGAAACCATTTTTGGGATATTCATTTAATTGAAGTTATCATAAGTGGATGTTTTTCTTTGTGGCCCTGCGATTGAAGGGGGTTAATATGTTTTAACAAAGCAATCAATATTGTAAGGGATAATTAAATAAAACTAATGATATCACTGACAGCCTGCAAGAACCTAATGATGTTAATCACTTTGATAAGTAACTACCAAGGCAACACTATACATAGACTTAGACTTCGTGACTCTAAAACTGTAACTTAACGAAATTGCAAAAATTTACGCACACACACACACGCATACGCAAAGCACTTATTTGTTATGCGCTTTCCGCCTGTTTCCAACAGATTTTTATGTTGCGTAACTAAACGTTAATTTATGAGCAGACTCCCAAACTTTCTCTCTCATCTTAGGCCTGTTCTGAGTCGAGTCTGTCCATCGCAGGAATTAAAAACAAATTAACACGCTACCAAAATATTTTAAGTCTCTTTGTCAGAGCGTCCCGCCTTGCGTGTGTATGTGTGTGAGTGTTTGTGTGTAACCAAGTGAATTTTACAACGGCGGCAGTGAACCCACACCCTAGCATTTATCTAATTGAGTTTACTGCTTTTTCTACGGCATGGCTGGTTTGTCTTCATGTTAATGCGCTCGTAAAACATGCGCAAAAATTGAAAGCAATAAAACGTCAACGGGCATACATTGAAAATTAAAATAAAAACATTACTTGAGTCAAGTGTTGGCTGCCAAAATAACACCCACATGCAACATAAGATTACACCCTTTCCAGCACACAAACAGATATCGACACAATAAATCAAACGAAGCGTAAAGTAAAGCGCGTTCATAATTTATGCAGTTTATTACGTATGTTAATTAGACATTTTTATGAATTCTTGCGCCAAGAATATTATCGATACAGCTTGTAAATATCGATATGTCTAGGTGACTGGAAGTATCGCTAGATCGAAAAATGCGATGCTTCCAATAAGTACGTGTTGTTGGCGATATTAGGCAGTCACAACGAATCGTGAACAAGTGCAAATAAAGTTGCAATAAACAAATCTAAATGTGAAATAATAAGAGCTTAAGAATAGATAAATACGCAGTTTGTATGTGCATGCTTTGCATACTAACATTGAAAATTCACTTACCATACACTCAAATGCCACAAATGCCAGCATTAGGCAAACAAATAAAACTTCTCAAGCGTCATTCAAAAATATGTCATTACAATTATGGAATATCAACACAGTGAACAGAGAGAGGTAAGCGAGAGGGAGAAAACACTTAGCAATAAATGAAAAATTATATACATAAGTCTGTTGACAACAGGATTCGTCGGGCAGGAGCAGAAACAAATACACAATATGAGCAGGCCATAAATTAGCCCGCATGCAGGCATCAGGTGGGTACGCAATGATTGTTGGACAGCGCACAGATGTCCCCCCCCGTTCAAGTAGTTTCCATGGTAAAAAAAAATGCGTACAGCAGTTTCAGGAAACTAGCGTTCGTCCTGAAGCTGTAGTTGGAGTTGGAGTTTGCTGTCAAGTCATAAAACAAAGTGCTGTTGTGTCTACAAATGTTTTGGCTTATTCGTGCAGAACAAATCGTACGTCATTTGTTGTGCCACTAAAAAGTTAAAATGCTCCCCGCACCCGCTAGCCACCTATCCGTAAGTCGTCTGCCATGTATGTATAACTGTGAACAATTGCGCAATTAATGTTGCTGCACAGCGAGAGAATTATGTGCGTGACAGCCAAAGACAGACAAGAAAAGACAGACAAGTCGTCGCCAGTGTCACTGATAGAGCCATAAACGTTTCGCCTTCAATTTCCAATTCGCCGGCTTCCGTGCTATTTTACGGCTTTACACATGTGCCATACTGCTGCCTGCCCTCTGCCCCCCTGCAGCCTGCCCACTGAACATTTTATGGGGCTTACAGACAGCGCCTAAGTCATTGCTGTCGTCATAGTTCTATATCCCAACTCAGTCGGGAGTCGTCATCGCATCGCTTTGCCAAAATGAAATCATAAATTTATAATTAATTTGCATATATGCATTTTCGGTGGGCTTTTCACCATGTCAAATTGGCATCATGGCTCAATTTAATGGGCTTTTGTGGCATTTAGAAATTGAAATTAATTTACGAGCTCTTTCTTCATGTCATTAACATTTTTGAACAAATTCATCGCATTTTATAGTCATTTTAATTGAATACAAAAATAGTTTTCCAAATGGATTTAAACTTGTAAAATTATGATTGCATCAATTTCATTCAATTGAATTTACCAAAATGCTTACAAACATTATTCTATTCACAGGGCACACTGAGAGATACGTCCTCTTTGTCATAAACAAATGACAGTCCAAGAGTCAGCCACGTCAACAATAACATCGGCAGCTCGGAGCACTTTTATTGTTATTCATTAATTTTAATGTTTGCACAACCTGTACCAAAAAAGCGGTAGCCAGAATTAAATTGAATTTGAAGTGGCCAAAGCGAACGATGCAGCTAAACAGCTACTACTAAAATGTTACGTCTGGGCCGCACAATAAAGCCAACAGCAGCAGAAGCCAATGAAGCTAAGTGCGGTTATGAACCCTTTTCGCATTTGGCTGAAACTACAACAAAGGGCCCCCAACAACAAACAATGGATCCGCAATGGAATGGAATTGCACACAAGTAGATGGAAATGCAGATGGAGTCACACCGGGTGAGCTGCTAGCTTTAAGAATTGAAGCAGCAGCAGCAGTTCAATAAACCCGCAGGCCTAAGAACAGAGGAGTTCAGCAATTGTCCAATTGATGCCCGAACTCTACTGATCCACACAATGTGCGGTAATTAAAATGCGCATATTATTTTATTATTAGAACTAATGCCAAATAATGACAATTGTCGCAATCCAGCATCCCTCGTCCGCCGTTTTGATGCCCGCATGCCACATGTCACAAATTGAGGTCTAGGATACTGCCTCTCTGTACCTGTATCAATGTCGCCCTCAAACCGAAGCAGCCCAACCAATATGTAAGTGCTCAAGGAGCGGGGGCGTCTAAACTTATGTGTCCGTCTGTCCGTCCATCTGTCCTGAGCACAGCCATGTAATTTGTTATCCAACAATTTATAATTGCATCAAAATAAACACACGCACATGCCAAGTCTTGAGCCGACACGGGCTGAGTTGAGTTGCGTTGACTATTTTGAGAAATTATTATGAAAGCAAACAACATGCTTTTATATTTGTAATTCTATGGGTCTCGACTTGTGCCCTAGATGGGCAGCTTCATTTTTTTTTTTACCCCCCTTCCTGCAACTGTCCGATACAATTTAATGCTATGCTTAACATTTTGTACATTTTTCGGTTTCGGTCCATGTTGTGGTTGGTTTTGTTGTTGTTGCTGCTGCTGCTGCTACTGGTTCTAATTTAATTTTAGACTGACTTATTGGTTTGAGTTTTCCACTTTTAGTTGATTTATGAACTTTTAAATCAATTTGACAACAAGCAACAATAAGAAATAATAGTTGCATTTTCTTAAGGGGCGTATTAGAAGTAAACTTTTTTAATTTAAAGGCCAATTGCAGTTAGATAAGATTGAAGATTCGATAAATTGTATTATCAAAATTGTGTTGCTGCAACTGCAACTGTTGTTGTTTGTTATGCCTTTTGACAATGACACGTTTTGACAGGCATTCAAAATCAGCTCAAAATGCTACCCCAAACTATTGTTTTTTAGTCAAAAAACAATTCACTTAAATGCGTCACAGCGCCCGCAACTTAGGCGCTACTTAAAAATTTCAAATTGAAATGCGAGCATCAAATAATTTCAAGGCGTGACGAAACATTTTGAAATGTACAACTTGCAACACACCCGCAACACAACAATGATCTGATCGACAGCAACTTGTGCGGAAACCCGCGGCCGGGACGCGTGTCTCACCGTCTCTCTCACTCTCTGATTCTGTAACACGATTTTATTTTCGCTTTTTGACAACTCAACTGACGTATTACTCGCAATGGGAGTGGAGTGGGTGGGTGAGTGCGTCGCTCCTTTGGCTATGCCTGCCAGAACCCACTGGTCGCACGGCGATGTCATCAATCTAAAAAAAATTGTTGAAAAATCTCGGTGAATGAACATGCGTCTGCTTGACAGGCTGCAAACTTGCTAGTTGGTATTTTAAAATGCATGTTAAATTCGAAATTCGAATGCCTTTCGCTTTTCAACTAGACTTTGATGGAGCGACGAAGCATTTTATGGGAAAGTGTTATAATTGAAATGATATTTGATTGTAGATATGTAGCCTTTGGAGGCGGGTGGTTCTCTTAATCTTTCTTTCTTCTGCCAAGATAAATATTTGTGTATTTTATAGATTATGGATATTTTAATATTTTAAAACGACTTCGCTTATTTTTTACAGATTATCAATGAAAATCATGAATAACAATGCTTGGAAATTGGAACTTTCTCAGTGGCTTTGACTAACAAAACTAATTACAAAGCTGCACCACAACGAGCACAACGGGTCGGTTTCACCAAAATGATTTTGCCACAGAAACCAGCAATCAGCAGCCAGGAATATGCGCTGTTTTTGTCAAGCGTGCAAAAAAGGCAACTGGGCGACTGGGCGTCTGGGCAAACCAACAAAACCACTCGACATGTCAACTGAAATGGAAATACTAGTAGAAATGGAGAAGCACAGTTTCGTTGGTTGGCATTTGGTGCTGATGCTGCTGCTGGAGTGACATGAAAAGGACATGTCACACCGTATGCGCACATTAAGTGTAGCCACAATTTATCAAGCCGCATAAATCTAAATAGAGTCTGAGAGAGTTGGCAGACTTTGGCATTGGCCTTAGCTTTGTGCTTGTGACTGTGACTCTCACTTTGGCATGGGCGCATCAAAAAGTCAAAAAGCTAATTTGCATTTAAAAGGACGAAACGGACCAACAACAACAACAACAATGATGATGCTGACGTAGCCATGCATGCATGCAAAATATCTAAAGCAATATTTTCAATTTAATAAGCCAAGATAAATGAAGGGCGAACTGAGGTAGGTTGGGTATAAATATAAAGTATATTGTATATATATATTTCGCTATGTAGATTTAAGCAGTTTTGCACATTTGGGTACCCATGTGTCCATGTCCATGTGCTTATTTGCATAGTTCGGTAAGCTTGGCTATATCTGTCAATATGCCATGCACTTCATCAAATGACTTTAGTCTCTATTCTCTCCTTATGCTGTCCTGTGTTCCCTTGATAAGATGCCTTTTGTGCTGTTCGGCAAACTCTTTGGTGGCTTACAGCAAAAATGTATAAAGTTAAATAAACTTTTGCTTATTTAGCCATATTTCATGAGACATACTTCAAATTGAATTTGCTCAGATGCACAGATAAGCCAGACAAGAGAATATATGTATATAGCAACACTGTGCAACACAATTAAGTGCAAAAGTATAAAAATGTAAATTAACTTAATAATCGAATTTGTATTGATTGTATTCCTTGCCGACGCGTCGTTTAGTATGTTGTCCATTTCTAAAAACTTAAATCACAGTCGAATAGCTTTCGGCAGTGAAATAAGCCCCATAATCAAATAAGTTAACGAGCAGTTAACAACTGACAATCGATGCATATAATTGCACTTTGCCAGCTACAATTCAACAATTGGGCACAATTTTCAAATCTAATTACGTCACGAGACATGCGACGACAGTTTATTTGTTTGGCATATCCCAGAATCACAGAAGAGAGAAGACAGAGAATCGTCCTTCCTGTCCTGTCCAAGTTTGCGGTCGCCACTTGTATGCAATGGTGCGTGCCACAAATGACAGCCAATAGAGCAGAAAGCACAAACTCAAGTGGCCAACAGGACACAAGACACAAGGCCATAAGAAACTCATTGAGGCGTGTAGTAAATTCAGCAAGGCGTCGCCATAGAAAGACAGACCGACTGACATACGAACAGACAGAGCAGGCAATTTGATTTTTCAATCGTTGCTAATTAGCATTGAGCCGAGCCCAAGCACAACAACCATTGACAATTTGTCAACCATGGCCATAATAACTGTGATAATCACATTGATGACAACGATAATTTGCACTACAAATTGGTCAACAATTTACTCATGAATCACAATATGCCGCTGCCGCTTTAAGCTTTAAATTCAACCCTGTTTGGGGTCTTAAATTTTGATTCGGTCAAGTCGAAAGTCTTCTGAAAGCCTATTAACATCTTACTCGAATGTTTGCCACTGCACCTTTTTTTCTTTCTTTTTTTCATACTTTGCCGTCAGTCTGCTTTTAGCACTAGTGCCAATGACAGCTGTCAGTGGCATTTTACAATCAGATATTTGCCGAAGGAGTAACAGTTTCTGTCAAATTGCCAGCCTGTTGCTTGACTTTACTTTTGCCGGCGTCTGTTTTAAAGTCAAGCAATAATCTCGATTAAAACATAAGGGAAACGGAATTAAAGTTTTATTTGTCTCACATATGAAAATGCCTGCAATTGCTCTTTATTTGGCGCGTTGAAATGTTACATTTTTGTTCTTCCTATTTTCTTATTCATTGGCAAAATGCCATTTGGTTGCAGTTCTAGTTTCAGTGCAACATCCATGTGTTCGGAGGGGGAGAAACACACAATGCCAAGTGCGAATGTTACAAATGTCATTAAAAGTGACATAAAAAAAATATTTTATATTCGCTTCTAGCGCAAAACTAAGTTCATCTCATGTATATGCATTTTTTTTGTTATGCCCTGTAACTATAAAAATAATCAACATGAGGGTATATTAACGATGTTTTTTAATGAGTGGAACGCTCTTATTTAACTTAGGTTTAAAATTATTTTTATAATATTTTTATACTAACCTACGTTGAATTGATATAAAGTTCATATAGTCTAACATACCCGAGTTGTGTAATGTAGTTGGTTTCCTTGTGCTCATTTTTATGCGGCAGCTTCGCAAATAT
Organism: Scaptomyza graminum; assembly: GCA_018901835.1. Lineage (NCBI taxonomy): Eukaryota > Metazoa > Arthropoda > Insecta > Diptera > Drosophilidae > Scaptomyza > Scaptomyza graminum. Next base: position 2,533,915 of record JAEIFL010000314.1, read on the forward strand.
ACTATATATAAAATAAAAGCGCAAATAGCATTTCGCATGCGTTTTGAGTTTGAGGTTCTAAGCAGAGGTTGAATGACCTAGGACAATAGATTTATGCTTGGGGTAGTTGACGCTGCCCGCTGCGCTGATTAAGGGCGTTTGCTGATTTTTCTTAAAGGAGAAGAAGAAGGGTTATTACTACTACACAGCCCCTTTTGTAATACGCTTGGTAGCCCATTTCGATTGCCTTGGCATTATAAGTATTGTGCTTCATTAAAGACGACGACGCTGTTGTTGTTGGTGGAGAACTTAACTGTACCAATGCCAATGCCAATTTCCAAGCAATTTTCAAGCAATTTAGACGTGCCAAACTGGGCGCCCTAATGAGGCCAGGTATTACACCAAAGTCGTATCATAACGAAATTCCCATGTAACAATGCCCCAAAGTGAAATACCGACCGCACGTCGTTGCCAGCAAATGATTGGCTTGGCACAAGCTTGAGTCAAGACGATGACGATGACGCCTTCTCATTGCCAGACTCCTTCATATTAGCAAGCAGACAGCTCATCGTCTTCGTCTTCATCGTCTTTGGGTATTCCCAAAAGCAACAGCGGCACATTAAGTCGACTACTGGCAAACAGCTGCAATTTGACTTGGCTTCTTGTTGCAACTGCTTTTCTGCAGTTGGCTTTTCTGGCTGCATATTAAATATAACACAAAATGCATATTAAATGGCATAAGCCACAAGAACTGCCAATGCCAAAAGACCCAGCTCAGTTTTAGTCAGGTGCTTGCTTGCTGCAGGGCAAACTACTAGTAGATATCGCCAATCCCCAGCAGCTTAGCTGTAAAACCTTTAAGACTTGACGGAAACGCTTTCGTGTTGTAAAATTTTATAAGTTTACCATTTTGTGTTTTGGCTTTTATTTTGTGGCTGGGTTGGCTTGGTTTGTGCTTAAAGCTATGCATTTTAAGACATTAAAAAAGCATGTTTTATTTTTACTTTTTTTATTATTCGAAATTTAAACAATTTGGAATTTCAAAACTCATACTAATCATAAAAAATGTTAATGAAATTGAAATTTTATAAGTAATTTTCATTATCTTCAATCTACAATATACTCGACTGTTCGACTGTGCTCCTTGTTGGAGCTTAACAAATTTACCAACCAGCTCGACAATTAAACATAAACAACTCAGACACCTTCTCCACTCCACCTCTCAAGTCGCACCTTTATTTGGTGGCTCAAGTTCTTTTGAAATAAAATCCACATCGTCTAATTAAACAAACTCCAAAAGTCGACGTGTAACCACCATAAATGAACATTAACTTGAAAATCATAAAAAGAGTAAATGAAAAACTCTTCCCTTTCCCCTTACTCGCACTTCTGTCGCATCGTCGCTTTTATACATAAACAAAACTCAGACTCAAATTTCATAGCATAATAAATGGCGCGCGCACTAGCAATGCAAAAGTTAACCCCACATCCCCCACAAACCTTCTTACCCATTCACCATTCACGTCCTCCTTGTCCTGCAGAGTGATGAAGTAATGAAAGTGTGCGCGATGGCGAAAGAAAAATTACAATTCACGAGCGCAGCGTAGTTATGAACTTTTTGACGTGCTAAATAATGCACAGGAAAAGTGACTTCTGGCCAGGGGCCAGATGTGTGGGGGGGAGGTTAAGATTTCAAAATGAGATGGGGGCAACACTTCTTCATTAACTACAGCGGACGCCTCTGATGATGATGAATTTTATATAAAATGCTTAAATACCTGCAATTTAACTTTTGCCGGTACGCCTTGCCCCTCCGCCTACCCCACAGCTTTTGTCCAGCTACCAAACATTTCAATATGCAGCAGCGCGTATTCCTTTTAATTTAAATTGACTCCACTTGGAGAACTCCCAGCGGATTTAGAGCGCCCAAAACTAATCAAAAAGCCATAAAAAAGTTATTTTCCCGGTGTACTTAATTTAGTGGCTAAAACAGAACATAATTCTCCGGTGATATGGTTTGGATTTGTTGAGGAATAACACCTATGTATATTGTGTTTTTTGTTTTTTTGTCCTGAAGTAAGGGAGGAGGCACAGTCAACAATTTCATTGAAAATATCTATGAATTTCTTCAATAACCTAATTGATATTTTTCAAGGCTATTTTGCTTCTAAATAAATGGTATTTTGTGAAATATTTCAAAGCTCAATATATTTGATAGATATAATTAAATTGTGATTATTTTCGCTTAAAAAAATTAAAAACGTTTTATTGATACGGAATAAATCGATTGTCATCGGGTAATGCACTCAATTTCATAATGATTGTGGCAGTAAATATTTTTGTATGTAGTATGTGGCCAGACTGTCTCAAATCTCTCTCATTAACAATCTATCAATTGCCTTTTGTTAATTACTTTCGATGCATTAATTTCGCATATGTATGTGTGAGACAAACAAGCATCAATATATGTTTATGTATTTTGAAGCCAGAGTCCGTGGTTGGCCCTTCAGAGCAGAAGCTCACTGCACTTAGCCAGACTGTCATTCTGACTGCATACACATAATTAATTAACGGCTGACAGCGATGCCAACCGTATACCGTATCCATATCCATATACCCACTTCCCCCTCACGCTCTCTCTTGGTGTGCCTGTGTTGATTTGCTTGCTACTACTCGCCCTTTAACTAACAGAAATGTCAAAAATGCAAGTGACAAGTGTGAAAAAAGGACGAGCGCATGAAGAAAAGCGACACACACACACTTTCATACACACACACACACACTTTCATACACACACACAGATGGCCAGGCAAAAGAAAAACAAAAGGCACACATCCACATACACATACTGAACACATGAGACAGTTGCTGGTTTGTCCCAGGTTTGAGATTATTTGGGTTGCTGGGGTGTGTGTGTGCGTGTGTCTGTTCGTTGTCTGCTTAAAGACGTCGCGCATTCGTGCGCTACAAAATAAATTGATATTTTAAAATGTATGAAATTAATTTTTGGCGCGAGTTTGGAGCTGGTTGAACGCCTCCAACGCTGCCTCGTCATGCTGATGATATCACATGATTATTTATCTTTTACGCACACTTAGACAGCAGTCGACACATATGCAAAACGGCAACAAGGATGTGCGTGCGTTTCTTGTGCTGTTGCTTATAGTGCCTGTCCTGTCCTGGCCTGTCCTTCTTTCTGGGCCTGACACTTGCCAACACTTTGTCAAGTTTTTAGTATGTTGTCAGCTTTTTTGTCTTAGCTCCGACGCGTTTTGCCCTTTTAAGCCATTTGTCAAACACTTTAACATGACGTCATCTGCATGCGAAGGCTGCGACTGTTGCTAAGCATAATCCTTGCATGCAGATATCTGTATTTACTATGTTGAACGAGTCCACTTTCAATCTCTTAAGTACGAATATATACGGATAGCAGATTTGCTATCTTCGAGGAGATGAAAGCTTACTACCCTTAATAGACTACTTTTTTGTTAAACGGTTTTTACGTGCAGACTAATGAAGTGTTTCATTATCAAAAAAGGGTTTTTTAAAAAAAGAAAGTATTTATTCTATTAGTAACTATAACCAGCATAGTTCTGAAATCTATGGTGATATTTTGACATTTAATTATTTGACATAAAATCAAAAATTATTCAAATTTAAATAGTGTAATAACTTTCGACATTTAAAGTAAAATAAAAGGTTTGATAGAATTTTGAAAATAAATTTAAAGTTAAGGTATATAAATATATACAGATATTGTTTTGGATCCGTATATATACCAATTATTTAAAACGCAGGTTCTTATTCCTATAATAAATGTACGATAGATAAGCAAATCTGCAAGCTAAACACATTTTCTAGGGTATTTTAAAACGTTATTTTGACTGGTCTTTTGCTCTTGTTAGTTAACACTTGTTATCTGGCACCAAAGTATCTTGTCTGTTGTTGTGTGCAAAATTTACATATAGATTAGCAAAAGGATTGCGAGTAAGAGTAATCAGCCAGCCCATTCAAACCCATCTCACAATATTGTACAATGTGAGACAGTTGATGATGGTCTCGATGCACTTTGGCAAATGGCTAACCATCATCGAATATCATCAGAATAGGAGAAAGCGAAAAAGGGGAGCAGGAGCATGGGCCTCTTCTGTGCATGCTCATGATGTCTGCAATGCATAAGTGGAAATCATTAAGTGCCGAGCGCATCTTGTAAACTGATGCGTAATCCTCGGGCCCCCAACCCTTGGTCAATTGTTTTCCGTTTGGACAGGCCGGCCTGCGTATTGTTGCCATTTCCGTTGGTTCTGGGCCAGGACCTCGGACTCATTCTGGTCTTGATGCTGTTGCTGGCCTCTTCATTGTGAACGCGTAAATCCCCTGACAACACTTCTGCCTTCCACGTTATACAAAGAAAGATTTTTGCAAAAGCAGTCGAACAATGCATGAAATAATTGCACAGCACATTAAAACTGTGTATGTCTATGTGTTGTAGTATCTGTGAGAGCTGTGTTGGAAAGTTGTGGTCTTTATAGAGCTGCTGGGCACGGCACAATGGAGATGTTGGGTGCGAGCTGAACTGGTATTGGTTGATGGGCATTAAAACACGAATGATGAGGCTTAAGTAGTTACACAATTGGGATTCTTTGGGTCTTGAGCCGAAGGGCTTGAGTGTTGTGGTAGCATATGTGGAGAGTAAGGGAAATTTGCTGAAGAGTGGTTAGAGCTTGAAACTGAGTGAAATTTCTTGATATCTTAAATTATAATTCATGTGTTCATCCCAAAAGTGATAAGTGTGGTATTAACAAAAAAAAAAAAAAAAAACAATATATCGGAAACATCTGTCTCGATACGAATTCAAATCACTTGGCAACCAGAAATATAATATACTAAAGCTCTAGTCGACTGAAATTATTATACTTCCCGCCCTAACAAATATTTCCGTGAACCTTTATTTAACATTTTTAAAGTATTCTGTTAATGTAAAGAAACAAGAAGAATGTAGGAGATATGTGGATTTATCAAATTGATCGATTTCTCAGCCCCATAAAGATACATACATATATTGATTTTTTTTAATAAATTTTAAATATTGTGTATATGTTCTTCCCCAGAATATTGATCTAAGAAGTTTTATTTCGAATTTCTAATTAATCCAACCAAAATTGAGCAAATACCAGGGCAAAATGTTGTAAAAAAAAAATTAAAAAAAAAAATTTTATTTCTGATAACCGTAACAAATCAACAAACTTAGTAAAAGCGATTTGGGAGCCTTGCCATTAAGAGCAACAATTGCAATGTAAAACAGACAGAGCAATAATAAATGCAACACAACACAAGACGGTATCATTAACATAAAATTTTATGTTTATGGCAATGATGAAAAGTCTATAACAAATGCGGCAACGGCTGTTCAAAATAAATAATTACCATAAACAGTAGCCAGAAGGTGGCAAGTGGAGTCTCCCTCTAAAAAAACAGCCATGAAGTGGAGTGCATGTCAGCTGCCGCATCATTTTGTGTGAGTTTCGGGGCTCGCAGGCGCACAGGATTCAAAAGGATTGAGCGTTCGAGGCAGTTAATGCCAGTGGCATTTATCAAATGCCTGCACATCGAGTGGTTTTGGTAGTTCGGTGGTTATGTCTATAGCTGGTTTGGTTTGGTGGCTCAATGGATGTGAGAAGTGTGGGTGGCACGTGTTGTTTTAACATTGGCATTCTTGTAATTACGTTTAAACTCTCTCGCCCATACTCGACACTGTTAATTCAAATTTACGTTAATGGAAAATCATTACGCACAAATGTGTAAAGTGCACTTTTGCATTTCATTGCCGTGTGGCAGGTTTTCAGTTCAGTTTTTAATGCATTTTCCTGTCGCTTCGCAAATAACTGCCAACTTGGCTGCAATACATTTTTAATGAGCTTCAAGTGCAGATGGCAGCTGTGGCTGCTGCGACTACTGCTCATTGCTGATAAGCGCGTTGCAAGTTCCAAGCTGCTGCAAGTTACTGTGCACGGTTGTCGTAAAGATTAAACATGCCGTAGAGTCGGAGCTGTTCTGAACAGAATTGAAAACTGGGCATTTTAAGTTTCCAACTTGCTAAGTGCCATAATCAAATTTGCGTTTTTGACAAAAATTAAAATTTTTTAAAGCAGAAGTACAAATGGTAAATATACTCTCCAATTACCTACGGCATTAAAGAAGTTAAAGTTAAATTCTAAACATCCCTTTTATGTGCAATCATAACCTTTATGACTTCGCACCACACGAAAAAACTCTGCTAACATTTAATCAATACCCAAACGACCTTGGAAGCTTTGTATATACTCGTATAAAAAGCACGTGCCACCAACTGTGTCAAACTCAAATGTTTAGGGCCGCCCACGAACCACCCCTTTAGGGAGTGCTCCCTAAACGATTTCACTGTCAAGGCCACACGCACAAAAGCCCCAACAAAATGTATAAAAAAAGAGAGAAGGAAGATGAAAATAAAATGTTGCCAGTTGCCGGCCGGCATGGCCTTGAAACAAATTCAGCAAAGCTTTTGTAGGAGGCGAATTTGTTATGCGCCATTTACCACAGAAATGGCAGCCACTTGGCCTTGGCAATGGCATTGAAACGTGGGGTGCCCCTAGCAACATGCTGCCACAAGCGTCAAGATGTTTGTTTAGTAACTTTATATTATGCACTTACAAAGGTATTATAATTATATCACACAGTTTTTAATATATCTTTTTTTTTAAACATTTTTAGCATTACTAAGCAATCTATAAATTGGTTTTAAAAAAGGTAAAAGAATTAGTAAATAAACTGCTTATAAAATTACCAAAGGGTATTAAATATCAGCTATCGGAGTATGAATGTTTCTTATTCTTGCTTAAAATTGTTACAACTCGAAATGCCATTTGTCGCAGTGCTTGTGGGTGGACTGCTAACCAGCAGGAAGTGGTTTATCATAATGGATGGGCCAGCTATGTAATAAGAGGGGACCCCAAGGTTAGATTCAGCGTCAGTTGGAAATGTTTGTTGGAGCCGGAACTGTTTGTTTCAAGGTTAAAGTCGGATTCCCGTTGGCTTCGGTGGGTAGTGAACAAGGGCCAAGTTGAAGGTTTAGGATCACCAGCTAAATAGAAAAGTATAACGGATTGGAAAGAAAAAACAACAATTTATCTGGTTGCATCGAGAAAATAATAAGAAAAGCTTTTACTAGCATACATGCCATTGAAAAAAAAATTGAAAATTATCTTTCGATGAAAGAAATTTTTGGGTTGCAATTTCTGTTTTAAATATTAACTTGAATTTTTAAAAAAAGTTTCTAATATATATATCTCTTTTTTGCTCGTGAAATTAAGTGAAACAATCAAGTTAAGATTTTCCTATTCAATGCATCATGGGGAATTACAGGCAGCAGACAATTGTTGATTCTCAAACGATACAAATTCGAAATAAATTCGAACTCAAAATAAATGCCCCTTAATCTATTACGTTCCTTGCAAACGCACAAGTCACAAGAATAAATAAGTATTCCCCTCTTTCGAAATTCGTGCAACCACCCTCAGCTTACGTTACTACAACTGCTTACGTTACTTTACGTCTAACGTAATGCACTCAGCAACTCGCAGAGCTCTCTCACGAGAGCACCATTCTTCAAATTTACTCTCTCGCCAAAGGTAAAAAAGCCAAAGCCCAGCCGAGACTCTGACTTTTGGGGTGGCGATGAGAAAGCGCCTCCCGTCAACCTCAACATTGCCGTGCCACAGTGGTGTGAGTGGCTGTGGTTGGTGGTTCAATTGGTTGGTTGCTGGCATAAACAAGGAACACACACTCCATCCATCTATCTTGCCACCACCACAAATACTCTTACTTCGGGCGGGGGGTGACATTTGGCCGAGCGAGCGCCGTGCTGCTGCCAAGGAAGCACGAAGCGACGTCGTCACTGTCGTTGTTGTCGCTGGCAGCGCAGCTATTTTATAAAAGTGACTGCGCCAAGGATATTTACAGTCAGTCCACACAGAACCTTTGATAAGGCAACAACATACGCCAGATCAGCGTGCGTACAAGTATTTAGCGTATTTTTCTATTTAGCGTCAAAAGTGCAAAGTATTGGTTTTGGCGCCAAAGTCGGCAACATTTCACACAAGTGAAACAAAAAAAAACATCAACATTAAACATTGCGAACAGACAAACCAAGTGCAATAAGTGACAATTTTTCTAAAATTAAAACAATTATAGACACAAAGAAATGGCAATCGCATATTTCATACCCGATCAGGCGCAACTGTTGGCCAGAAGTAGGCAACAAAGTGCGCAACAATCAGCAGCAGCAGCAGCTACCGACGGCTCAACCAGCTCAACTAATCACAGACAAAATGAGACTCGGCAACAGCAACAACAACAACAGCGAAACAGCAATACACAATTTCGAGCCAACATTTCGGTGCCACTGGGAAGTGAACAGGGCGCGATGTCAATGTCAGAGTTTGGCTGCTGGGAGCTGCTGGCGCAAATCTTCTGCTACGCTTTGAGACTCTACAGCTACAATCCCGCACAGCGCAGACCGACAGTAATACAAATTTCATTCGAGATTAGCAGCGGCACAAGCGATGCAGATACTAATGAAGAAGGTGCCGAGGGAGGCGTAAATGGAGTTGGAGATGTGACTGATGCGAATGAGAAGAGAGATTAGATTTGGTTTGGAGACGCAAGACTACATAGAACTGACTATTATTGTACAGTTATTTTTTGGTGGCAGCTCAATCAAAGCGCATTGTGATTTTTGGAGGGGAGATGGAATTTGTAAAGTTGAAAGTGCTAACAACAGTGTATTTTATTTTTGTATTGTAACGATTTTTAAGAAAATTCGAAATTTTTCATGGATTTGCTAAAAGTGATATAATATTATTGGTACTTTTTGGTGTCAAATTTTTGTAGTTATTTTTAGCCGAGGTTATTGGTAAAAAAAAAGATGGGAGAGAAAGAAAAAAGAAAAGCATTTTGTGAGCCTAAGTTTCAACTATAAAAGGTTTCGGGTTGTACAAGTTGGTTCAAATAGGCGTAGCTGCACTAATTTTCAATTTGGTTGATCTTTAATTTTATTTTGAATATATAAACAAAACCTTAAAAAATATGTAAATCGATTTACTAATTAGAATCTGTGTCTACAACTAAACAGTCGAAGAGCAACACTAAACTCTATCATATACATAAATTCAAGTACATACATATGCAACATATTCATTAGTACGAGTATATACAACTTAATGTCAAATTTTTGCATTTCTACTAGCGTAAATATAATTGTACCCAAACACACTCTAAATAGTAAAACATAAATCTGATATTCTTACAGAACCAACAAATGTAACAAATGAAATACAACAAAGACAACAACTACATTGTACAAAATAGTTAGTAAGCAGACCATTTTTATATACACACAAGAAATTTAAAAAGGGTGTCAACAAACTAAAACGCATTATGAAAAAAAATAAAAATACCGCCGAACCGCAAAAAAACCAACAGTAAAACAATAAATTATCCTAAAATTCACAAACACAAAATACATACTACAAATTTCATAGTTTAAGCTATTTTGATACACTATCAAAAACAAAATCTGTATACATATTTTACGATTTTTATTGTCATTAGCAAAATTACTACAAGCGATATTATTTCTATTTATTTTTGCATTTGTGTGAGCAAAAAAATTATAACATGTAAATCTTACAACACAAATGTAAGTAATTTTAACCATTTTATAAGACACTTAAAATAAATACAATTTTATAAAAATACAGTCGAGAAAACCGAATTTTTATTATTATAAAACTTTGATGGAAAAACAAACGCAAATATTTTTCGACTCTTGCAAGACATTTAACTTTTTCTGTATGGAAGTTGTGGAACTTAAAATTTTATAGGTATGAAAAAATATTTTTAATTGCAATCAAGAAATTAAAAATGAGTTCAATCTAAACAATTTGATGGTTAAGGCAAATATTTAGAAAGCATGTAAAAAACTTGTTCCTAAAAATGTTGTAAGTGCGCGAAAAAACGTTTGTTTCAATTTTATCCGACGAGATTTAAATTAAATTTAAATAACTTATAATTAATTCAGCCCTACATACTTGTATAGTAGATCATTTTGAATGCACCAACACGTTGTTGAATACGGCTTAGGTATTATCAATCATGGGAATAAAATATGAAAAAAGAAAAGTACGATCCATATTTCATCCAAAATCACACAAAGATAAGAATCCAGTGTGCTATAAATAAAATAGTCTAATGAAGAAGGTAAGCGAGCTTAGATTGTTGTATACTGCTTTAATCAACTAGTTGTGATACTTGATTGGCATGTACATTTGTATATAGTCGTACTACAGTTATCCGACAAATCTTTTATATAAACATTTGTCGATTTTATAATTAAATTAGAAAATTTAACCTTAAGCAACGTTAAAAATTTTGGGGTTCTGAAAATGAATTCGTTGTAAGAATTTTGGAAAAGTCCGTCGGGAAATTTGCTAAGCACCGGAAAAAAATTTGTATAAAATTTAATTATGCTTTAGGCTAAACTTGTTTTCAATGATCTTATGATAGTTCATTTAAAATAAGCTTATAATTTTTAGCAATCTGGATCTCATAACATTTTAGTTTTAACGAACGTGAGAGGAAAAGATCAAATATTCCTGTACTATAATTGCAGTAAATGTTTTTTCTATGTCATAACTAAATTGTTTTGCCCTAACCTAAGCTTTAGTACTTTTGAAAATGAATCAAAAACGACAATACCATTTAATTCATTTCAAAATCAGGTTGCCTCTAATACTTTGCTGAAATGCAAATTTAAATTAAACTCAAAAAGAAAATAATTCTTTCTACATGGATTTTTTTTTTGAGATTTTTTTTACACTCATATTGAACATAAAAATTGAGCCCAATAGAATTCCACGGGCAGCAATTTTGTCATTGATATTGATAAAGAGACAAAAGTGCTGAGCAAGTAGCATGGAGAAGCCAATCGAATCATTCGTGGATCGTCACAACAACACGTATCATGATTTTTTTAAAAAGAGCTTAAGCAGAAGTATTTAAAAAAGATTAATTTTCAAAAGTTGTGCTTTTAAGATATGTAAGTATATAAAATAGCTACATAAGAATCTGTTCAATAACTGTTTTTTATAAGTTCTAGTTTACCAAAAGCAAATCTCATGTTTGTTTGATAACTGACAAAGTGTTAACCCTTTGTCACTCGGACAACCCTATCGCCCACATGCTGAAAGGGAAAGCATTTACCGATGCTTATCGTCAGAACCAATATGTCACCTTGAAGGGAAAACAATTTTTGGCACTGCATATTTTTGTGGTGTCATGCCACAAGTTGTGGCAAGGGTTAAATTAAAAGGCTACGCTGCTTAAAAACAACCGCAATACATACACCAAAAAGAAAAAACCAAGCAAAAACGTAGCTAACCGGCAAATGCTCAAGTCATCAGGGTCGCGCACCCTTTAGAGCACTGTGTGACCCAAAACGTAACATCTGTGAAAAACGATCGGGGTTTGCTGATAACTTGGACAGTCAAAAATGTATGTACAATAATTATGCAAACATTTCAGGCCGCTAATTTGCCGCATTATCTTAATTTAAATCGCGCAAAAGCGCACTGAAAATATTTAATTGTCGTGACATGACAACAAGCGACCTGGAAATTAGGGTCCTTAACTGACCCACGGCCATGTTAGGGTTAACTTACCTTTTGCTTTTCGCGTGTGGCTTGATTTTTGGCAGCGATAAGCAATTCATAAATTGTAGGGTATGCAAATGTTGTTATATGCTCGGCTTCAGTTTGTCGCGTGTCCTCTGTATGTGTGCAGGATTGAATTTTTGGCGCCGGCAATCATGTATGGAATGTGAGTTGATTGGGACAGTTTATGATAAAAGAAAATGAAGTTTCATTATGTTACTAACACATGTTTTAAGTTAATTTTAAACATTTTTAGCTGATAAGTGTAAATAGTTGTAATGTCAAATTATTAACTTTGTTATGAGTTTATTCAATGAAGGTTGGGGTGTTCATTGAAGTAACCCAAAACAATGGGTTTTCAAAATGGGTTTCCTGTCCAACCAAATGACTCAGAGCCACTTCTAACTACATGAATAAGTAAGCCACAGCGGAACTGTGCATGCACTTCAAGCCGAAAGCTAATTACGAGCTGGTCTATTGATTTTTTTATTCGTTGTCCGGAAAGTACAACAAACCCAGGCGGCAGGGCAGGCACATGTACGCCCCCGAGCAGGAAAGGCAAGAGCAGTGACCCAGTTTCTTGACTTGACTTTAGCAAACAACGCCCCCAACGCAAATTGACGCAAAAACTGAAAGTGGAGCAAAAGTGAAACGCAATATGACCACAAACGAAGTTCTTCCAGTTAAAGTGATACTTGCATTCAGATACCTAAGCAAGTCAGAAAAGGCAAATCAAATATCAAAGGCGGGAAACTGAACTAGCTAGATGGAGCTTCACGAGTTTTCTTGGTCTAGAGCTGGAGATGGGTTGTAAGTAGGTGGGACTGAGTTAATTGTTTGATGTGCATAAAGTCAAATGCTTCTTCAGATTGCTAGATTGACATTCAGTGCTCAGACCTTATCGTTTCATTAATCTTGTGATTCATTGCCCAGACTCAAACTACAAGTTTTTCCTTGGGCTTAAGCGTATGTCAACACCCACAAAACCGCAGGCGGTATATGTAGATAAAAAAAAACAAAGAATAAACTAATACAAATACAACAAAATGCATTCGTAAAGTCTCAAAGTGTTTGGCCAAAGTAAATTAATGATTTATTTACGTCTTGCACTGGGGGCAACACCTTAAATTAGTTGAAAATAACCTAGAGTACCTTAGGTTTCATCAAATGGTTTATGAGTGCCCATAAAAGAAGTCATTCAAGAGTCGGGAATATGATTAATTACCCCCAACCAAGTGTACGCATCTTGTTGCAGTTGCACTTTGTTTTTTGCTCCCCAAAAATTTGTTGCCACGTTCAACAATTGAGCTTCATTATCGGCGTTTGGCTAGTGCCCAACAGGCAACAGACAACAGACAACATGCAACAGAAAACAGGCAACAAAATCCAGCGACCATCAACGGCAGTCAATTACTGACCATTTGCCATAGATTGTTTGTGTTTTTCCCATTTTCCACAACTTTTCCACTCCGGTTCTCGGCTCGCTTCTCGGGTGTTGTTGTCAATGTCCTGCTGCGCTATTATTTGTCTTGTGTCAGTGAGCTGGGCTCAGCTCTTGGGCACGTTGTCTTCCTGCCCTGACCGTGAATAAATTGCTTTACGGCACTTTTGGGTCATTAACGAAATTGAAAATGCCTGACAACGAGTTAGGTTGAGTTGGGCTGAGCTAAGCTGAGTTCAGTTGAGTTGAGCTGAGCTGAGTTGAAGCCCAGTTTGTTTGCGACCATCCACTGGTGGCTCTGACATTATATCAATGCCACCTATTTTTGAAGTTGGTTAATCATTAGACACCAACGGTGTGCGCGCAGTATGTGATTGTAGCAACAAGGAGCTGATTACAAAAAAATCACTCATTAGCAAGTAGAATTTTGTTTTTGATCTAAATAAAATATTTGTTATAAATTTAATATAAGAAAATAATTTCTCTGTACAAATTGTTAATTGAGACAGAGTTTGGGAATGCGAAAATATGTTTTAACTTTCACGTGCCCCAGGCCTCCGTTCGTAAGTTTTTTATGATGCAATACATATCCGAAAAATAAAATGTATGCTTATCAACTTGATATATTTAAAGATTATGATGATTATTTTCACGAACTTGTACTTACATGTGCCATGAAAATTATGCTAAATCAGCTGGTAAGCTATTCAGTTCTGGCTCAATATCTCATTTCTTTTATGACAGCCATGCAAAATGGCATTTAGAGATTCTGGTATGCAGAAGGTTCCCAGGCTGCTCGACGTTGACATTGATTAAGTAGCACTCATTGACCTATGTCCAAGCACATTTATTGACAAGCTGACTTTTATTTGCATTTATTTGCCCTCCTTCCCCATCCCAACAACTCCTTTTGATCAGTAGCCGAGTGACGCGTGTCAGTAGCATGCAAATTGGCCACACCCTTCACATGTCGATGAGGCGTACCAATGGCAATGCATATTAATAGATACATCTACAAACAATGCAGAAATAGTAGATAACAGCAAATCGATTTGCACGGCCTAGACATAGGCAAACAAAAAAATTAATAAATTCTGCCCAAAGTGACATAATTAAATAGCTCATCCGAGCGGATGGAAAGCCAGATGACCAGCTGACCAGTTGACTAGTTGACCATTGTCCTCGGCATTCACTTCATCATTATTAGCATCAACATCATCGGCACAATAATGAAGTGTAAATACTCGAACATATAATCGGCTTTCAATACTTGTGCTCGGGCAAACAATGGTTCCTTCGGAGCCGACTGTTTCGAAATGAAAAAAAGTCACGTGCCTGCTAATCCGTGCAGTGAAAGTTGCCAGCCCCTGCCCCTGTCCCTCGCCCTGCCTGTCTGCCCGTTGAGTGTGCCCGCAATTTGTTACGCTTTGATTTCAATTCAGTTTTAGCCTCGAGTGAAAGGCGAACGCGTAAATCTCACACATGAATCGCCCGTCTGCCTGCTTGCCTTCTGTCTGCCCTTGTCCTCGTCCTCGTTCCTTTTCCCATCTTTTGCTCCCTTTCTTATTGTCATATCGTCGTGGACAGCATTACCTACTTGAAGTAGCGCTGATTAAATTATCTCTAGGGTTAAAAGTGAGCCACACTCGTGACGTAATTGTTAATATTGTCAGTAGCGAGTTGTGTGTGTGTGTTTCTTCCTACTCGCAGTGCTTAAGGAGCGTGTGTGCCTTGATTAAGTTGTTAAATGTTTATTCACAATCAAAAAAGGGTTATGCAATTATTAATGGGAAAAAAATAAAAAAGTTTGTGTGAAAACAATGTTATTGTTTCCTTTTTTGCTGATCGTATAGTTTAAGTAATATAATGAATTAATATGGGAACATATTGTAGAAACTAATTTGCTGTATGACACGGTGAAACATTCGTTTGTTGGCAAATGGTGTAGAGGGGTAAATGTTTCAGGCAAAGTTTCACGTTTAGTGAAACAGTGAAACATTTGCTCATTTTGCTTTGCCTTATTCCCATTGCATGTAAACACAGAGTTGCACAGTGTTTGATGTGAATCATAAAGTTATCGATACAAAATATCGCACAAGCACATATTAGCGCAAATAGTAAATACAATGTTGTGGCTTATAAATAATTAAATTAAATTAAATTATTTACTTGTTACTTCTATCAAATCAATTAGATTTTAACAAATAAAACAGTCGATGGCAAAGTTGCATTTACCAAAAAGTTTCAGTGAAATGTTTCATGAAACAATTTCACCGTGTAAATGCGACCAGATTTGCGAAGAAAATTTAAAACAAAATAAAAAATATGTTTCAGTGAAATGTTTCACCGTGTAAAAGGGGTCTTAGAACGTTATTATATAGCATACTTATGTCCAGATTTTATGTAAGGAGTAAAAAGGTATAATAGTTGATGTCGGAGATTATAAGAGTTAGAGACTTGAGATTTAGAATTTAAGTTTGTGTAAACAACGCGTAGTTCAAGCTTGGTTAAATTAAGTTAAGTTTGCTTATAAATATTTTCTATAAATCTATCGGGTTTCGACTTACACGTGGATAACAACAATATTTATTTTGAAACTTGATGCTACAGTCAAGAGCTTTAGACAAAATAATAACAATCGTTTAACACCGGATGATGTGAAGTCAAGCATTCCCTAGCGCAGTATTTGCATGCATTTTCTGTAAAAGTAATAAAACAATGTTTTGTTGATATCGATTTAATGTGTTAAAATGGGAAAGTCAATAGATTTTTCCAAAGTCTCTAGCTCCAATAATCTTCGAGATCGAGGTGTTCACACAAACCGATTGCATGTGTTCAGGGTATACAAATATCATACTAATCCCTTACAATAATTTTTCTCACACTACTTGACTGCCAATCCTTTTTACACACTTCCACTACATAAATTCCATTGGAACAACTCTTACATTACTCTTACATATATATAAAGCTATAAGTCGGGGCACTTTTAAATTGGCAACAACAGCTGTAGAGCGTTGCAAATAACATCAAATTACACACACCAACTGCTTGAAAGGGAGGCCGCAGCGAGTATTTACGGAAATTTGTAAACAATATTGATTTCAAAACGATCAAAATAAAAATTAATCAATGCACTTAAAAATGCTCGAGACATAAGTGCCAATTGTTACCTACAATGCGCAAGGCAACAATTTAAAGTGAAAAAAAAAAAAAAGAACCCAAGAAAATCAATGACGTGGAAATGTCATTGGCTGCAAGCAGGCAGAAGAGAGGGTTTTTCTTAACCCCTTACCCTGCCCCAACCTTTTTTTTCTGACTTTGAAGTACTTAAAAAGTCGACTAATTTATAACTTATGAGCGAGAGTTGGTGCGACGCGCATAAAAAACAATTTTCCATGCCACTACAAAGCGGAGCAAAAGCCAAAATTTGACATGAGTAGCGGCCGTTTAGCCATCACCCTCAAAGCCCTCAGCGCTTAACCCTTTCCCCGAACCCAGAACTCAAAACACAAATCCGTATCCGCACATGTGATTGTGTGCACTCTCCACATGTCAGCAAGCGAATTAATCGAAGAGAAATGATTTATTTAGCAGCTTGGGCGAGATGTTTCAGTGGCCAGTCGCGGTTCGCTTGAAAGGGTTACCCAACCCAACCCAACCCAACCCAACCCAACCTATCCCGACCCAACCCTCTCAATGCAGAAGCCTCAAAAAAATGAAAATAAATTTTTTGCACCCAAATCAAATTTAAACTGTTTTCAAAACTGCATTCAAAGAAGGATCGACGCTGCTCATTGATGGGCATTTATTGGCTTTACCCACTTTACCCAAGTTAAAACCAAATCAAACCAAACCCTTACCCAAAACAACCCCAACACCGTACGTATAAAAGTTATATCAATTGCATTTTTGGGCTGTTTTCACAAATTTTTATACTGTGTGAATTTTGGATTGCATTTCAACTCGACTCAATTTTTTTTTTATTGCTCCTATATTGTTTTTTTTGTGAATTTCACACTGCAATTTTATGGTTTCGCTTGTGTGTGTTGCGTCTTTCAAAATATTTATGACCACGCGTTTTTTATATGTTTTCTTATAGTTGCGATTTCGGTTTATTTTTATTGTTTTGATTTATTTTGGGATTTGTGTTTGACATGTGCATTTTGATTGATTTCAAAGAAGGGCCGCGTGAAATTTGCAGTAAATTTGCAGCAATTAATAAAGCACAATGACGTTAAAAAATATATATATTGCGTCTAAAAATTGTGAGAATATTTTCTTAGGCAGCTGCGCGTTGCAATTACTCAAAGGGAACTTTTAATCTCAGGAAACAAATACAAAAATTTGTTGTGGTCCTCATAACTTCTTCAGATTAAATACTTATCAAAAAAAGTAGCAAGCAAGTTACTCGATGCATGCAGTATGAATACGATAGATGTATGAATTACCAGGAACCAGATGCTAATGCGATGTTCGCTGTACCCATTATATCAAAAAAAATTAAATGATAGGTTTAAGGTTACTTTCAAATCTATTTATTTATCAACAATTTTAACAGCTAATGGTTTTAATATATCTTAAAACTATTTGGTATTTCATTATTCGATACAATTTTATTAAAGCTGAATATATATACTGTTACTGATTTATATCCAAAGCTCTAAGAATTGTGGCATTACCTGTTACAGAATCGAGATCACATTTTATAAATTGCAATTTATTACGCAGCGGTAATCCCTTAACAAAAAACTTGTATCAATACTTTTCGCAGCAACACGGAGCGAAACTAAAGAATAAAAGCGGCCACGACGCGCCGCAAACAGAGCCAAAAATGGAATTTTAAAGAATCAATTGAGCATCACTAATGGAATGCGAGTCGGGATCGCCCTTTATTGACTGCGTCGGCGGTCAAATCTCGATTTTGAAATATTTATTTAGGCGCTTGCTGCTTTACCGTAAAGTGACAAACTCTGACTCCTCGGCAACGGGGTGCAGCGAATTGCAGTTGGATTGTCGGTATGGCTGATAAACTGGCTGCAGGGCTGGGATTGTGTTGATTTCCGCTGTAATGGATTTTGTTTTTCATATAATTTGCCTGCGGCCAAAACTACTTTAAATAGGCCTAATGACATCCGTTCTACTTGGCGCAATGGCTTACGAGTGTCGCCTTTCAAATGTGGGTAGCCTTTTATTGTTTTTCACTTCGCAATCAGAGAAAGTCCATTGTACAGCACACAGGATGTGTGTGAGTGATTGCATGAGTGTGTGTGTGGTTAAGGGTTGTACAATACATAGCTACTGACCGGGGGCTCTCCACATGCTGTTTGATGTCCATTTTATCAGTTATTATTAAAGCGGCAGCGATCGAAATTTACGATAAATGCTTTAAATTTAATACACCTAAGCACAAAAAGTTTTACTTTTGTTTGTTAAGTGAGCATGGCCAACTTGATTTGTTAGAGATCATAAATTAACGTTTTGAAAATAGACTAGATGACATCTCATGTGTGTCATGTGGGAAGGAGTTGTTGTTGTGCTCTGTCCCCTGTTTGGGGGTGGCTTTCTCTTGCCCTGAGGGAAAATATGCACCTGCGTTGTGGGAGAGTTTCCATCCATCTTAATAAACACACTGAGACGAAATAATAAGTATAAGTTAATGAGCTAATGCTTTTTGATTCCGTTTAATAAAAAGCCACTTTTAAACTTGTAGCTATTTGTTGGCAATTATATGCGAATGGTTCACCAAAATAAAAACTTTTGTAAGACTAAGGCGACTCCAATTCAAAAACAATCATCAATCTCTGTCTTCAGCTGTAAAAGCGCATGCATTTAAATTAGACATTTAAGCCACCGACTGAAACGCAAATGGGAAGTTGCTCCCAAACCCCAAGCCAAGTGTCAAAAGCATGTGGATAGCTTAAACTCACACTCACTCTAACTCCATCCATTCCTATCCCTACCAAAAAAAAAACAACGCTCCTGGTGTGATTTCTATTCCACTGAAAGCAACAAGCAACAAAAAATGTCGATACCTTCAACAACAGACCAGACTCAACCAGTTCGCCCAGGAAACGCTTAATAGGATTTTCGACAATTTTTACTATTTTGCTGTGGCAGCTACTGGTTACTACTGGTTGCTACTCTGTCAAACGCTTTTTTGCATTTTCCCATTCATTTTTCCTTGTATTTTTTTTTAATTTTCCAAATATTTTGCCTTTACAAGGGTTAGAAAAATGCTAGCGCACCCTTTTCTTTTCTATTTTTTTTTGTTGAGTGTCGCATTGAAAATACGTATGCATTCTTTTTGCCTTTTTGTTTTCTACGGTTTTGTTTGCTACTCAGGATATGGTTATTCGTTTTTGGTCGTTTTGTTATTCCTGTTTGGTTTCATGCACCGCATAATATTAAAATTCAGATTTTGATTGATCATCCAGCAGCGGGAAATGTGTGAAACGGGGCAATCCCAATGATGAGATGATGAGAAGATGTTGTTAAGTTTGCTTAATGGTTGTTTTACAACATTGTAGTAAATTTACACTTTCGTTTATCTTGATGGATCGGATTAGCTAATAAATAACGAATTAACTAATACCCTAAGCTTCCTTCTTTTAGCTTAGGCAGCTGCGCGTCACGCTTGCTAAATATTCCCAGGAAAATCGAAGGCATTTAAAAAAAAAGAGTTGATAAAATTTGCATGCCCAACAGGGTGGCCACTAAAATATTCATGGATTTTTACGCCAGCCAAAAATTCGATTAACAACAATGCATATTGATGGAATAATTGAGCAGTTTTAATGAGCCACAACAGCAGTAACAAATTGCAGTTGCCTCCCCCTCCCCTTAGAGGAATAAAAATATTTTTGTGCGTCCAAAAAAACCGCAATATTTGCATTTGATTGACAACAAAGTTAATTGAGTGTGGAGCTGGGAGAGAAATACATATTTACATATACCCGAATGAAAAAAATCAAAAACTGAAAACACACATTTATTATATTTAATTTTGATCTTTCTTCTTGTCTACTAGGGTTAGACAGACACTACAGAGTTTGTGACTGATGGAGTTGGCATGAGATCCTTTGGGTCTAAATGTCATTTCAATGAATTTATAATTGGGAATGATGCGATTTTTCAAAACAGCTTTGGTTTAGAATTGAATTTACATATTTGTTTTGTATGCCTGCGAGATCCTGCAAGACTGTGTTTAATTAATGATTTTATGCAAAGTTTTTTCTTATTTTGCATACATGTGAAGGCATCTTTTAGAAATTTTTTTTGTTTTGTTCCATCATTAATCAGGCCGTTAAGTAGCTGCGTCGTTGCTGTTGCTGTTGTTGTTGTTGTTGTTGTTGCTGAACTCATTAACCCTTTTGTTCGCAAGTGACATTTGTAGAAAAAATAGCAACAAACGTTACTTATATAAATATTTGCATTGCTACCATTTTGACTTTTGTCTCATTGAACAAACTCATACACACATACATTCATTTACAAAAAAACAAAAACTCACGTGAGAACTTTTAAGACCGACGCAAAAGGAGCGTCACAAAAGCCTTATTAATGATCCTGCTGGCGTCACGTAAGCTTTGAGATTTTTAATTAGTTGGCATTTGACTCTGTGGCTCGGCTGCATAATCCAGCACTGATTGTTTTTGAACTGCTCTAGACCAACCCGCTGTGCACTTTCACTTCTATCGCTGATCTGAGCATTTTCTTTGGCTGTATATCAAGTAAATTCTTATTGCCTCTGCTATCTAGATGAACATTAAGTCAATAAGTGGGCAATAATACAAGTTACATGTTACATAGTTGTTGTAAAAAAACATCGCGACGGGGATGTCTGTGCCATAATAATGCCATATTTTGTAAATTGCTAAAAAGTTGCCAAAGTGCTGAGCAGCATAAGAACGCAAAAAAATTGCAACGATAAACAACAAAGTGAGGTACATTATGCCAGGCATAAGAGTTATGGCCGATTGGGCGCGATAAACCTTGACTTATGAGGGCAAAATCAGCGGGCATCAAAGAAACCAAATCCTGAGGGAAAAGGGAGGAGTTCTAAGAATAAACGCAATGAATCCCAACTTTAAGAAATATATTTCATACAAATATTTGTCACTTAAAAAAATGTTGTTAAATATTGTTTATTATCTTTAAACAGTAGCTTCTATTGGATTTTTTTTAAATTTATATTATTCGTTTGATATTTGTTGTTATTTACAAAAGTTTAAGAAGACATTTGACCCTTTTCAATGTTGTAACGAGATCTCAATTAGTTTCAGTTGCCATCTAAAACAAGTAAGGAAAAATAGCAACTCACCTTTAACAATAATAAGTCATAATTAAAAGAGGAAATTATAACAGTTAAAAAATAAAATGCTGCTCTTTTATGCGGGCTCAACAAAAATTTTGTGAAATTTGACTTAAGCTTAACCCCATCAGGCCACAAGTTGGCAGCGACAACCCCAGAGACCAAGAGTCACGCAAAAGTCGAAGCCAATAAGAAAATCATAATTAATTGTTTCGTAATTTGGTTGTATGTCTAAACATCATTAATAACCTTAAGATTTGACAATGTGTAAAGAACTCACCCCACCCCTGACTCAGGACCCGCATAATACCTCGAGGCATCAAAGGCAATTTCAATTAAAAGCGCGGATTAAAACGACCAATGTTGCAGGCAAGTTTCGCATTTTGTCTCCCAGACAAATTGGTTAATTTTTTTGGACCACTCTAACCCAAAAGAATTCTCATTATATGAATATGCAGCCAAAGTAAACAGGGGCATCATTTATAAAAATTAAAATAAAGGCGTGGCGAATTACATCACGTTCTTGTGATTAGCACAGATAGGATAGAAAGGATTGCTTCTGTGTATATGTATTTTTGTGGGATAGTTTGTTTATAATATATTACGATGGACTGACAGCGGTATGCGTCTTATGCTTGAGTGACTTCACTCTTAGAACAGAAATTTGGGAAGTGTGACAAATGTTATTAATTAGTGTTGTACCACACATTATTAATATTTGTCGAAATGAATTTGTCGTAAAAAGTTTTCAATTCTTTCGATTACATCAATAAACCCCGCTTACCATAAAAATATGCTTGCTTGACTAAACTTTTCACGTCGGCATCCCCAGTGTTACTTATGAATTCATGTTTCATAGTTTTTAAAGTTCAAAATTTCAAGATTTGATTACTATCAAAGCATGTGTGCATAGAAAAAGCGATGATTCATCGATAATTTGATAAAAAAAACTGAACAGTATA
The DNA here is from genome assembly GCA_018901835.1 of Scaptomyza graminum. Classification (NCBI taxonomy): domain Eukaryota; kingdom Metazoa; phylum Arthropoda; class Insecta; order Diptera; family Drosophilidae; genus Scaptomyza; species Scaptomyza graminum. The sequence continues at coordinate 2,556,358 of JAEIFL010000314.1, forward strand.
CGGATAAGGAGAGCATACATGTACTTCAAATACAAAGTTTTTTGCGTTTATAGTCTTCTAGATCGATGTGTTTATACATTCGGACAGACGGACATCGTTATACTTAGCCTAGTTATCCATTTCACGGGTTCAGGGTGTAACAAAAAGGTATTACAAAATTTAAATAACAAACGAGATCGACTTTCATACATTGAGAACATAAAACAAATTTAAATATAAGTGAACAGATGTATTGAAATAAATATAACTTTTTGGGTTCATTTTCATCAGTACACTTTTTGCGTTCTGTTTATTTCCAGCGCGACATTTTTCCAACTCATTAAGCCGATCTCCAAAATACACTCAAGAGCACTTCAATGTCGAAAATGAAACTTAATTAAGTCAAAACCGTCGAGCATAAGATTTTATTTAATGAACCAAAAATTACACAGAAAAACCGCAAAAATTTCAAAGGTAATAAATTTCCACGTAAGCGCCAACCCCAGTGACTTCACTAGCCTGCCAGTCAAATTCAAATAAATCCTAAGCAACTGCAAAGTAGTCGCGCAGACTGGAAAAAAAACAGCTCGGGAATTCTGATTATACATTAAATTAAATTGCTCAACAGTTTGTAATGCGGCACATTAGTGTCAAGCACTGACGAGATCGAGACGAGAGGACTTGAATGCCGAAAGGGTTAGACCGGGACGACATTAACACGTTGTTAGGACAAGCAGCTGACAATTGGGAGGGGGTAACTGGGAACTGAGCACTGGGACTCTGCACTCTGCATAGGCAGTGGTCGCTACTAGGTCGCAACTGCGGTGCTGCCGAAAATAATTTCAAATTTATTGACAGAACACACTGGTCCAGCAGAGGACGATAGTATGACGATGTTGGTCGCACCCCTCCGCGGAACTTGTAGAGAACAGGACAGTGGCTCTGTGAATGCGGAGATTTATGTCAACACTTCTGAATGAGCATAATTAGTGGCGAGTTTTGTCCGGGAAAAACAATTTTCATGCAATTTGTTGCGTTTAAATGCTTTTTATATGCAAATCGTGGTCAGCCGGCCAGGAAGTGGCAGCAGGATGCGCCCAAAAAGTATGCTACATCAAGAAAATTAATACCCAAATTCCTATTTATGAGCTTGTTTTTTTATGATTGATGCAACAAAGCTCCTTTTGGATGCTGCGCAACTGTGAGACCGAGAAATTTGAATATTTATGACCAACGGTCATATATGGTGCGGAAATTTTTATGTTCTTATTGTATAAAATTAAAAAAACCTTGTAGATTATAATGTTTCTCAGCTGGCGTTAAACCTGTTTCTTAAGGCGGAAAATGCTTTGAATAATGTTAATTCTTAAGAGACATAATTATGTGCTAGATTTCTTTTAAATTGAGTTGCTATGCAAATTTGCTTGGGAATTGCAAGGGCATCTATCGAACGGCAATTTCAAATAATAAAAAAAAACTTGATACTTATGATTCTTCATACATTTACATGCACTAGTTTGGCTACACTCAACACTTAACTCTCTGTATCGAAAGTTCAATAGACCTGGTCGCCTAATCGTTATTCCCTTGCTAGTGGCATTGGTTTCCCGCTGTCAATCAAGTTTATGAGCTCTAATGACAATTCACATTTTTGGTTTTTATCGCGCGTCTGTCATCAATAAATTAACTCGATACAATGGCTGCTGGCAAAATAAGCACGCGATTAAGCAGCAACAGCTCCCAACACAAATCAGAAAATGTTTAAACGAGCTGCGATTTTTTATAGCATTGCGCTCAACTGCCAATTGGCGTCATCGTCACCAACAAACACAAACACCAATGCTATTGGCTTCGACTTCGTCATCGTCATCGTTAATGCTATCGTCATTTCACCTTTGTGTTTTGGTTCTGGCAGAGACATCGAATGCCAATACACAAAGCACAAAATGCAGACAGACAAATGTCGCCGCACACGAAAAGTCAAAGTTAATTTCATTTTATTTATTTATTTAGCCATTGACTGTCAGAAGGCAGCCAGCAGCAAAGCGATTTCCCAAGCGGTTCAATGCTTCGCATTTAACAACATTATTTAATATTGGCTGATCGACTGGTCATATTCAAGTCAAAACAGTCAAAACTATCCAACTGCATCCGTTGTGTCAGTTGCCCGTCTCCGTGACTTTTATACGCAATTGCACGCTAATGGCCCTAACAGTTGACGTAGTTGCCTCCGTTAAACGTAACGTAATACACATTATCATCTCAACATCGCCGTTGCCGTCGCCATCATCATCTCCATCGTCATGCTAAGCGTCATCGTCATGTCAATGGGATGCCAGCAGGCAAGTTGCATTTTTCACTTCGCTGTCAACGGTAGCGCATAAAAGAGACTACAAACCAAAAGCGCAGCAAAAACCTATCGAGGGTTACACAAGAAGATCAAGTTTAAGGCTTTTCAAACTAACACACCTATGGGTAAATTATGGATACCAATTGGGCAATAACAGACGCTACAGCTCATTGCTGGATGTCAACTCGACAGCTTTGTGACGATAGTCAGTTTGGTAACATATTGATGAAAATAAGGTTTGAAATCCTAATATTATTATTGAGTTTGCATTTCCAATCCTTTTGTCTACGCCTCGCAATAGCCAATACCAAAAGCAATAAAGTCTTGTGACTGTTATTCATGTGACATCTTCATTCATCACTGAGTGGGTGGGTTGTGGTCAAATGGCTATTCGGCTACCTTTCTGCTGATTGAATGGCATTAGAGGGCGTGGCAATGAAATTTCTAAAGTTCGGCATACATATATGTATGTTATATATTTCTAGTAGTTTTTTTCAGCTTGCCAATCTTATAGTATACTGCAAGTGAACCCAACTGTATATTATTTTTACGAGCTACTTAAGCAAAGTCATACAATATTAATATATGAAATTAAGCCGTCGTAAATTTGCCATAATACTCTTTAATTTAATTGTCAGTAAGAAAACGCAAATGAAAATAAAACTGCTTTAAGTAGTTTGAGGGTTGAAGTAGGTTGAAGTGAGGTGTGGCAGTGCAGCAGGTGTCGCGGAGTATTCGAGACGTCGAAAAGTGTCGCAAGAAAAGCACTAAAAGAGCTGAAAACAGTTGGCTCCGGAGTGGCATGGGGATTGAAGTGCATTATCCTGTAGTCAGGTAGAAGTTGAATATTAAAATCCTTACACATAAATATATATGTATCACAGTTGCCATCCACAGCACGTGCATGTTTTGGAGGATGCCATTGTAGTAATTTCTAATTTGGTCGCATGAAAAATTGAATTTCTAATGTCGCCTCGGTCTTTCTAATTCTAATTAGAGCTGCACTCCAAACTTCATTAATAACCGAGTGCAAGTGGCATTAAATCAATTAATTTGAATAGTTGTGTCAACATTTCGAGCAATTTTTCAGTGACATGGCGCGCGTGTTTTGGGAACCCTTGAATGCATCTCTAGGCTCTGTCTCTTCAGGGGGCGGCTGAACATATTGTCAAGATTTATGGCTCTTTGTTGGGGCTGAATCAAGTAAGAGGAGTGGCACGCTTCACCGCTTGCATCCCATAATTAAGTGTCAGCTATGGGTTTTGACTTTACAAATTCCGATCAGAAACGACGCCTAACATTCCACTTGGAGATCCATGTCACACATGTACATACAATACATACGTTTTGCCAATCGCATGATTTATGATGACGAGTCACAAACTGTGGGCGGATAAACAAGAGTCAACAATAATAGAATGTGATATTTTAAGGGTGTTGTTAATATACATACTTTAAGATCCTGCTGTATCGGGACAGCTTAAGCTTAACCAAGTTGAGTTTTGAATTTATTTTACAGATAATTTCAATTAGTTTCTCACGTTCGGATCGCCTTCTAAGCATCGCAATGAATAAATTTTTAATTAATCATGTAAAAAACACGACTATGACTACAAACTTGACCGAGCAACTTTTGATGGTTTTCTTCAAAATTTTATATAAAATTTTCACAACGCATTTGCTTCGCTTTTACTACCATAACACACATGCGTGTCAGCTCGGAGATGGGAAAAACTAAACAGAATTCGGCAAGATTAATGAGCTTTTATAAATCAACAAATAGTAACAAAAGCATCACATCACCGACAACAAACGTCCAGCACATCAGTCGAGCGAGCAGTCAGTTCGTCAAAAAGTCGCCAGCATCCTCTGCAACTTTACCTGGTCATCTTTTATTTCTTGCACCAGCAACAACAATGGACAATGGGTGGCTGCAACATCAACTGCTGCGGCTGTTGCGGCAGCGTGGCTTTAATAATTCATGTTTCAATTAATTGCCATTTTGTTGTCATCGTGGTGCCTACCCTTTTTTCATTTTTTGGTTGTCTCTTTTTTGTTTAGCTTAAGATGCTCACTCAACACCTTGACCAGAGGCCAGGTAAAATGTTTTTTTTTTTGTCTGGAGGATCGTCTAAACCAGTGTTTGGTGTCTCTTACAAATGATTTGGACTTGAAGTGCCAGGACAAATTTCAAGTTTTTGTGTTATGCTCGTGCATAAACGCATTAGATGATTAATCCTTGCTGGCTGTCAGAACTTTTCTTGACTGGTTCAGAATTCCGGTGCCTTTTTCTGCGCAATTTGCTGTGATTAATTTTTGTGTGACTTCAATGTCTGCTTATTGTGTGCTGGCTATTCATAAGCTTTTCAAATCACTGCACTTTCATAAGGAATATGGCTTTAAAAAAATCTTAGGGTTAAGCGGAGCCCAATGTTCATGACGAATTTAAGGAATAGCTCTGATGAGATGTCATGTTTTAATTGTTATTACTTCTACTGAGCTAAAGCTTCTTAGCTTCAATTTGGAGACTAGTATGCGAGGGAAAATGAATTCAAATTTTGGTAGACCTTTGTCGAAAACTAAACTTCTTTTTAGAATTCTGGTACACTCTTTTTATACCCTGAACCCATAAAATGGGTAAAATGGATATAATGGTTTTGTGCAAAAGTATGTAACAGACAGAAGGAAGTTTAAAGTATATATATTCTTGATCAGCATCAACAGCCGAGTCTATCTAGCCATGTCCGTCTGTCCGTCTGTATGAACGCGTCGATCTCAGAGACTACAAGAGCTAAACACTGCAGATTTTCAATATAAGTTTTCCTATACCATGAGCAGAACAAGTTTGTTTCAAACTATCGATAACTATTCTGGTTTCCGATATACACATGGTATTGATTACAAAAAAGGATCGAATTTGGAAAATGTAAAAACGGGGTTTGAAATAATGGGTAACTATAGAACTTTAATAAAAATTCCGTCCAAATCGGTTAAAAAACACAGGAGACATCGAATTGAATCGATTAAAGTTAAGTCAGTTTTTTGTTTTGTTTACATTGATTATTATTTTTAATAGCTAAGCATACTTTTAGGGCTCAAGGAGATTTAATATATTTATTGCAACTGGGTTCAGGGTCATCTTCTAGTCGGGCTCTCCCGACTAGAACCTTCTTACTTGTTATAAATACATAGTGTCAATGTTTAATTCTTTCATACTCTTTTAGTATAGTGATGTAATTGATTCTGGGCTTTGTTTTAAAAACCAAATTCCTCATCATGATCCCTTCTACAACTAGTAAGAAAATAAAGATGCAAGAATGTGGTTGTGAATCATCCGTCATAATTTACTATAAGCATGAGTACACATGTATGTATGTATATTCAGTTTTTTATAAAAAAAATCTATTTTCTTACATTGTGTAGAGTTAATGCTGTCATCGCTTCTGTGCACTATTAGCTTTGGCATTGACATTCTGCCGGACTTAAGTTGTCCATAAAACAATCCCAAACCATTAATTGTTGGATCTATTGAAAACATAAAAAGGCTTAAAGTGCTACAAGCTGCAAAAGATGCTCGCATTTCATGAAGACATTTGACAAAGCCAATCACTGACACTAACGACGCACTTGAACTTGAGCTACCAGCGACGCCACATGGCTGGTCATGTCAGAGCAGAGATTGCTTGGCAAATCGTGCGTAGCTGCGTGAGCGTAGAAACAATCTGAATATTGACAGGCGGCTGTCAAAGCTTGTTGTGAGCAATTTTTTATTTCGCTTTGTCAAAAGCAGCCACAGGAATGCTTTGACGAAATGCAATTTGCGTACTGAAATCGACTTTGTGTATGGGGCAAGAGATGCTCAGCTGCTCCGATTGCATCTGTCAATTGTCAGCGTTAGCATATTTCTTATGTCGAATGTTCGTTCCCTCGTTTGTTCCGTAAGGTAATACCACACTCGACATTGTCGTCGCCTGTCGGCACCTGATTGTGTAATGTAATTTCTAGTCAGTCAAACAATATGCCAAAAACTCAGACAAATGCAGTTTAACACTTGCCGCCTTCCTTGTCGTCCAATTTTAGTCCCACCATCACCCCAATCCATTGTTGTCAATGTGGCGTGTAACTGAAACATGTAATCCAACGCATCGGAACGCAGCATAACCAGACATACAACTCTCACTGGCAACTTCGTCTTATCCACACACAAACTCAGAGCACATACATCAAAGTAAAAACATTTTCTATATAAAAACACGGCAGGGGGTCTTGAATCTGCCCTTATACTCTAGCTGATGGTTCTTCTATTTTTTGTACAGTGAAAGACGAGTCTAATCAGATTCCTATTCGGTTTTTAGTGGAATTATAACAGATCAGATTCATAATTAGTAGGTTATGATGATGTTGCTTAGGTGTAACTAAGTTACATTTTCTAAATTAACGGGTTATAAATAATAAAAAATTTATTTTTTTTCGATTAATATTTGTTCTGATATGTTTTTAAAAATTTGTTCATGTTAAATACTTGTCGAAATGTGTGAAATATAACAGAAACTTTGATCTGATTGCGATATATTGAAGGATTAATTTTAGATACCAATTTTACTACTTAGTTATGGTTATGGACTTAATTACTGAATTCTATAAATATTACAAAGCATTTCAATGTCCATAATTTGAAAGAGTATTTAATAGTGAATCAACACAAATTGTAGTTTATGCATAAGTGTGGCCCCTTCCTGTTTGCTGCTCATGTCAATTCGTGTGTCGCTTTCTTTCAATTGAATTTTCCGCTTCTGATCTCCCCACTTCGTACCAATGTACTATTGTGTTGTATAGTAGAATTTTCTTTAATGCTCTCCTCTGCTCCTATTTTGTGCCGCTTCAAACGCTTGCCGCCGTCTGCCTGCTGCTTAATTAGCAGCGCGATTTATTTATTTATTTGTTTTCAGCTATCTATTTTGTGTTGAACCCGGCTGAAAAGTGACGTACTCATCTAGCCGAATTTCTGGTCGGCCACTTTTGTATTGAATTACAAATCATTTTTGTAGGCATCAAAGAAAGGCAAGTTATGTCTTGGTTTTTCGGGTTTGTTTGTTCGTTAAACAAATTTTTAAAAGCAATTCAATGTCAGCGTCGGGAATACAATTCAATCAGACATAGCCTCAACTACAGATCAATTCCCATATTTTGGCATTGTTTGAAATCATAAATTAGTTTATGCTACAGGTCCTAAAACAAAGGGCGAAAGTTCCGGCACAATAAAACCCACAAGCAAACATCTCTCCCTCATACTCAGCAATTTGATTAAAATGTTGCCCGTTTCTGGGCAATAAATGTCCAATAAAAATATAATTATTACTCGCCTGGCTAACACACCTACGAGCCAGAGAGACGGGAGGTGGTTGGGTTTTACGAACACTTTATCTTTTTTATGTGCCTGTATCGGCGTGCCCTCGACTTATCTGTGGGTTCATGTGTGTGTTTGTGTGTGTCCTGAGCCACTCCTGCACATAAATTTTATTAAGTGGATTTTTGTGGCTGTCTCTACATTTTCTCACTGCCTTTATTGTTGCTCTTCCTGAGACTTCCTGGGTGCTTAGCGCTTACCCAAATTGTAATTTTATGTGAAAATTTGTTTATTAAGTAGCTTTGATAGTTTCGCTAGCTGCTCGGTATAGACTCATTTAATTTATTGTTTTAAGTGCATTTCAAGTGTTGTTTCGGTAATTAAATGGGTGTGGTTTCTAGCTCTAGCCCTGAGTTGGCATGCCCAATTTAATACAACTACGCATACATTAGTTAAGATTTGTTTTCACTTGTAAATTATCAAATATTCTCTCTCGACACTTTATTATAAGACATTTTGTTTTTCCGCTTCAACAAAATCTTTCCACATGCCCACAAAGACGTCAACAGCTAAGATCCAAAAACAAAAATTATGTGTAAATTTGTGAGCGTCATCAGCATAAAAATCACCCCAAGCAACACTCTTGAAAATAAAAAAACTAATTAATTATTAACATATTTCATTGTTTTTAAGCGCTTAACCAAAATCCAGATAGAAAGTCCAATAAGTCATTTGAAGACAGCACAAAATGCGAGAGTTTTTCATTCTCCTGCCTCGGGTATCCGCTGGGACAGATACTCGGGAACATAGTCGGCAACTTCGTTCTCCACAAGCAACTCAATTTATTTTAAATTTGTTAGCATTTTTTCTGTTTTGTGTTGTTTGGTGTGTTGTTCTCTTGCGTTTTGCAGCTAAAAATATCATGAAAATGTAGAAATAAAAGGCGTCACCTTCGCGAATGCTAAAAAGAGGGGCCGACATTTGTTTCTAGATGCTTTGCGTGTATGTTGAGCACACTTGAACAATTGATAAGGGGGGAACATTGAAAATAAGATGAGCATGAGGTGTTCTTAAATTCGATAGGCTAAAAACGGTCCCCAGCAGCGATTTAATTACCAAAGAAATGTGGGCGACAACTAGATAAATAATGTCCATATATCCCAATTAGCTGTTTTTTATTTTTAACATAAGTCAATAATATTATATGCATATTTTACATTTATTGGCTGCGAAGAAAAGCGAATGCGCACTGAGGGTCAAAAAGTGAAATAAATCCAACCTGCCCAACCACTTTGCAAATGCACAAAAAGGCAATCCCTATCCTGATCTGGTCAACCAAAAAGGGTTACGAACAGTCCAAGCTCATTCTCAAGTGTCAGTTTTGCGGTCGTATTTCATTTCTTTTGCCAACTCGTTTTGTGTGTTGTTTTGTTTTGTTATTTTTTTTGGTTTTGGATTTGTTTTTGTTGAAACTCGTCTTGAAGTTGCGTCCGATAGCATTTACATTTTTATTACAAACAAATTCGATGCGGTTACAAATGCGCCAATGAAAAAAAATAAAACATTTTTAAAAAACCCTTACCCCCAAAAAGCAAGAGAGAGCCTGACTGACCAGAGCTAAGTATACGAAAAGGGGTAGCTATACAATCTCCTCCATCCATATCCCTTTACCGTTGTTTCTGCCAATGTCAGTGTGTATATTTACAAATTACTTACGGTTAATAAATCATGCTGCATGTCAAAATAAATGCATAAATTTTCCAACTGTTTATCGAAATGGCATAAAAGTTTCGTTTTGTCAAGACTCTAAATTGAATTGGTAAGCAGGCCGGCAATTGGATTTGTAAAAGGCTTAAAAACTTGGTCAAAGGAAGTAGAGGAACATACAAGTTGTATGTTCGCTGGGCAATAAAGCTTGTAAGCAGAGCACTTCAACATATTGGCAGTAGAGTATCACAGATTCGGTGTGTGTTTAACCTTCTTTACTTACATTTTGAGGGTGGCTTAGTCGAGCTGGTCAGTGCTAAGCGTTTATAATTTTTCGATTTATAGTCACATTTATCTACCGATAACCAAATACTGGACAAAGCAGATTACAAAGAGGCTTGGGGAAAAGAAAATACATAAGTCAAGCAAATGATTGATTGCCCGGTTAAGAAGTGAAAGCATGTCACCCAAAGGAATAGATACCGACAACAGAGCCTGAGAAGCTGTAAAAGGATACAACTGCCAGTAAATTTGTAACAATAAAGCGTTAAGTCAAGCGCCTTTGGGAAATTCGCAATGCCCAGCTGAGAAAAGGCATGGAAACTAGTAGCTAAACGAGTAAGGTCTAATATACAAAAAGGGTTTGGCAAAGCTGAATGATTGATACACAGTAGTCAAAAATTACTCAATTAGTTGAGCATTAGCCAAGTCAAACCATTAGGAAGAGCCTGTCACTATTCTCCTGGACTTTCCTACCTATCAGAAAAGATTAGGCCCGGGCATAATTGCCTTATGTGGCAAAGCGTAAATCCAGTGGCCAGTTGCAACAATTAAGTAAACCCAATTGAGCGGAGTCGACCGCAGAACCTCATTATAAACAATTTTCTTTATCACCACAAAAGAAGCTGAAATGTATTAGGCTGTGGTGTGGTCTGTGCATTTACAGTCTAGTCCCCGACGACGACGCCTATGCTTTGGCTTTGACTGTGACTTTGGCCCCGGTCATAACATTAGAACCTCGCTAGACACTTTACCAAATTGCCGCAAATCACAAGACATGCAAGAACGACCTAAGATCTTCCCAGTAAAAAACGAAGCAAATCAACGTGAATTAGTCAAAAGAAAGAAGTTGAAGCCACAAATTGTGGAAAATTAAGTACCAGATGAAGGCAGAGAATCAAAGAGCGGGGGGCAAGAAGACTAGACGAGTACATAAGTGCCATTAACATAGAAAGAGGACGCTGCTTGAGCGACCGTAACGTGTATCGTGCAACGGCTATGCAACCAAGTGATCCCAGATGTTCTTGAAAGCTGAAGACTGGTGTCGCGACATGCGTCGGATTCGGCTCGACTTTAACAGTCTGCCCGGTTCGGTCTTTTCCAAAGCAATTAACTGGCGCTACTTTATGCACTGTCGTGTGTGTGTGTGTGTGGCAACAGTTGGAGGCAGGAAAAGAATTTAATGGTTATTTGGGACGCTTTGTAAAATACATTTGGAGCCAGCCACCAAATAATGCTAAGTGGTAGTAGGCTACGGTTTATTATATCACATTGTGTTTTTTACGACTTGTATATTCAATTTTCAACATGCACTGTTTTTTGTTAAAATTTTTTTTATTCAGTTGCATCTGTTCACACCTCTGTTTTGCATCATTTCAACACAGTTTGCACCCAATTATATTTAAATCCAACATCAATCAATGCCTCGTCGTTTAAATCTCATTATCTCTGCCTTTCACCTACTGACCAAACCCAAGCCCAAAACCGTTGCCAATCAGCACACAAAATCTCAAAACCCAAACCCAATTTCGGCCAACTGAAAATCCACAAAAATTACCATTTTGACCGCAGACAAATTAGTGTTATTAACACTTTTTTTGCCCCTCTTTTTTTATTTTGGTATTCTTTTTATTTATGGCATTTTGGCAATGTCTGTTGCATTTTTCACGCTTCAGCCACGCGTTGTTCACAGTCCGCAGTACACAATCCTCAGTCGTCATCGTCGTCAGCACCTGGTCCAGAGTCGCCTCCGAGTGCCTTTTTAATGGCTGCGTGTAAAAATCTGCAACTGCAACATGCCCTGACCGCAGGTTTTAATACAAAAAATACAAAAATAAAAATGTTGAGCTGCTCTCGCACCTTCCGTTGTTTGTTTGCCTGGTGTCAGGCCATTCTGTTAAAACAAACAACAATAATACCGCATAATGCCAGATTCCACCAAGCCGCCCCACCACAGTGCACCACCGCACACAAACTCTGAACTCATCGACAAAAAATCCATTAAAAATGCGATCCGTTCCTTTTATTTTTTGCAAGCGTTGCTCGGTTTGGTTTTGGCTTTTTGCCTTGTATTAAAGAGGGTCTCTCAATAATTTTGAGATATTCCGAAATAATTTATTTGACCTAAAAAAGTTAACAAAAGTTACTTACTAATATTTTGTTATTACTTATCTTCTTTGAAGTAGATTATTATTTAACAAAAAAACTATTGTTTAGTTATTTAAAAATATTTTTTTAGTTACTGCTTGGTTCAAAATCAATAACTTAACAATTGTTGTTTCATCGACTCTTATCATAAAGGGCCACTCGCCTTAAATATCTTCATTTAGTTCACCACTCAATAAAAAGTATTGCTATCAGTTTTTGAGGATTTACTATATTATTTAGTTTTCGGATCCTGAACTTTTTTTTTAAGTATTTAATAAGTGGCCCTCGCATTGAGCGTTTTGTGTCTTTTGCATAATGCGTTAACATTAACCGGTAGCTGCTGAAAATTTTGTGTAATTTTCATAATGATGCCAGAGGACGATGGACACGTTGAGCTGATGGCAATACGAACACGGACCCAAATCGCAGCTAATTAACTTAATTAGTTTATTTAAAAGCGCCAACCACACTTCCATATAAATCAGAAATGCCTCAATTGACAGCCCTGGACGCACCGATTTACGACCTACTTTGCTTGTGTGCCTTTTCTGAAGTAATATTGCTAGCCAATTTGGTGGCATTACCACCCCTCCAAACCTTGTGTTTACTCTGCTAATTGCAACTTTGTTGTCTGTTTTTAGTAGTCAACTATGTGCTACTGTCTCAAGTGTTTTTCAGTGTCAGCGCCAGTTTCTTGCCTCTGATTTTGCATACACTCAACAAACGCAAATTGAACAAATTGAACGAGCTGTCATTGACAAGAGACACAAAACAGAAGCAGAAGCGTTGCTAATTTGTAACCGAATTTGAATTCAACTGAATCTGGGCGTCTCGACACTTGAGCGACTTTTGCGTTTGACAACATCGCTAAAACGATAACAAAGGTCGTGTGGCATTGACAGTGGCAACATTTCAAGTGGTTCCATTGTTGTTTGTGTTGTTGTACTCATTTTCCACTAATTGCTTGGCGGCCCAGCAATTTTTTTGTTTTATTATTAAAATGTTTAATTTATGTGGATAAGTTGGACTTAACAAATGTTACTCACATGGATTCTAAAGAACTGCAAATGACTCACAGTCCTAAAGGTTTAGGCTCTAATAAATACGTACATATACAAAACGGTTCTTAAACAGAAGCAGTATTGACAAATTAACATTTTTGTTCCATAATTAAATATATAAAGATGGCCGCCAAGCTCCATACAAGACTTGGCTATATCCCCGTTCACTTTAACTTTTTTGAAGAGCATGTTTTGGATGAATTGAATTTAAATAGTGTTAAGCATTTAGAAAATTATAATTTCAATGCAAAACAAGAGGAAAACTTTATTAAGATCAATTAAACCTGATTGGAAATCATGTGTAGGTCAAGATCAAAGGATAGAGGGTGTCAAAGTTGTGAATATATTTATTTAATAGCAGCTTTGAAAAAATAATACACTAATAAAACAATATAGTATATATGTAGTAATGAAACGCAATCGGAAACTTCAAACTTTTTAAAACAGCGTGTAGACATCCTAACACTTTATCTGTCCCGGCCATAGAAAAAAGTTTGGTTAATTCAGACGGAAAGATGATCAAGCAGACTGACGTACAACTGGTGTACACGTATTAAAATCAGGGGTCAAAACTGTGTGCTTTGTTTTTTTTTTATTCATAGAGTAAACATCAAAAAGCACTACAGCAACCAGTGGTCGAGGTCCACTGGTTTGGTATGATAAATACATTTTTCTCTCTCATTTTAAATGTTGACAACATTGTAACGGAATAGAAAATTATTTATAGCAACGCATGCAAAAAAATAAAAAGCCGTTAAAATTAAAAATTTTATAGGGACAGTACATTACAATTCGTAGAAACGTAGCTGAGAATGTCATGGATAATTGCGTAAAAAGGTGACTAAGTGACGCCAGGTGGAAGCAATTCAAAGTTGAAGCCAAACGAACACAACCCAACATACAATTATACTAGAACTAACTTACTAACCAGCAAGCCATCCACTAAACTATTTGGCTTAATTTCCATTTCAAAGCGTGTTCATTAAGTCGAAATGTAAGAAAATTTCAATGCGGGTGACGCTTTTGTTCCTGTAGCAAGGAGTAACGTATAACGAATAACGGGTTACTTATGTTTAAAGTGGGTGCTTGGCAAACTGAATGGTTATTATCGTAGTTTACCACTCGAAGTTGAACCAATTTATTTAATTGGTTTTCAAAGTGACATTGGTAGCGTGTTAAATTGAGCATATATATTTTGCCACTCTTGTAAAACTGTTAGTATAAATTGCCAAAGCCAACGCTAACACAATGCAAAATGCGCTTAATTGGTCGGGTTGAATTTATGCAAAATTTAAAAGAAAAAGTGCAGTTCGTTATTAAATTATAATAGTAAATGTTAAAACTATGTACTCCTACAACAATGTTTTTGACATTATGTCGTTGTAATGGATAATATTATACCTGAACACCTTTAAATATCAATATCACAGGAAAATGAAAGACAAATTCTGTGTTAAATGAGAAAAATGTGAAATACTTAAATTGTGAATTCTGGTCTCAAAGCTTTTAAGCTGCCCATTCCAAAAGTTTGTCATTCAGTGTATGCACAATATGCAAAAGCCTCTGGTTTTCAAGTTTTCCGGTAACCCATCATCATCATCAACATCGACATCGACATCGTCATCGTCCATAAATGCGAATGCACTCAAGCATATAGCGCAATAAATACAGACCCAGTCGCAAGTGATGACCACACACCCGCCTATCCACGCAACCCACAACGTGTCCAGCTCGTAGCTAAAAAAAAAAATACTGAAAAAAGAAGAAGGAATGCTCCACGCACACTTCTTTGCTCAATCAAATGGAAATAATTGTGGTGGCATTGAACATTAAGCATGCGGGCGGGCAGCGTAGACTAAAGACGAAGTGCCTCATTGTGCTGTATGTTGCCCACACTTGAGGCACACAGTTCCAATGCTACCAATGCTGACCAGTCGCACTCATTGAAGTGTTGATGCATCCAGGCAAAACCTGGAGCGCATTGATGTGGTCGACTACGACTGCAATTCTCCTGCCGATGATTTCTTTATTAAGGCATTGTGCGGCAAATATAGTAGGCTGCTCAGCAGTCCCTTCAGACCTGTACCTGGACTTGGCCAATTAATTGACTGCCTTGTGAGTGAACTGCGCTCGATGATGTGAGTTTTATGTTGCGTGGTTGAACAAAAGCATTTTGTGGTTAGTTAGTGGACAAGCTAAGGTTGGATTAGACTGTAGCTTTGACCATACATAAGTACATATGTACACACATAGATTGAAGCCGTTTTTCAATAACAAATACGAAATGTCACAAATACACACAGCATCAGTATCTTCAACCCCTGTTTAGCTAGCATAATCTTAGCAGTGTTAAAGAAATATTTTCAAACAATTAAACTTAACAGTCAAACCTTACAAACAAAACCCCTTTGTCACACAGAAACCCTTCCAAAAAACATTCAACAGATTTTTATTTTCTAAAATGCCGACACACACTCAAAGCGTACACAGAGAGAAGGAATTTCTCGAGTGCGCTTACAAGTTATGCAAATTTTCGTGTCAGACGAAAAAATCTACAAAATTTTGTATTGCTACAGTACAACAACAAGTACTACACTTGCTCCTTCTCCTAGTACAGTTGTCACAGGGCTGGCTGGTCGATTTGAGTTTCCAGCAAATGGGAAAAAATGCGCTGAAAAATATGCCGTGCTTTTTATTAACCCTGACTCTTCGGCTCTCTGAGTTCTGCAGTTGTTACCCATGACAGATGGTCAGTTGGTAAGTCACATCAACCACCGAACGTGTTGGCAGTTCGTCAGTCAGTCAGTCATTCAGTCAGTCAAAGCAAATATGACAGTTCACTGTCGTCGTCGTCGTCGCTGTTGTCTTCGTCATCTCAAACTTTAACCCTCCATTCAAGAGCATTTGGGGGTTGATGGCAGGACCCCTGCCCAGAGTACGAGCAGTACTGGGTACAGTTTGTGCATTGATACTGTTGTGGTCGTTGGCCGTAGCCGCCACTTGGGTGATGCGAATGACAATAACAAAAACAACAACGACAACAACAAAAACAAGGGGCACAAGGTAGGTAGTGGGTAATATGTTGTAGTAGTAGTCATGTTCGCTAGATAACTTTATGTGTGGGTAACCAAGGCCTACCCCTGATGAGGGTTGTCGTGTTTTTGTCTTCGCCGTTGTGTATGTGCGGGATTTAAGCGTTAAGTGGTTATATTGAAAATATTGTATTTACATCAGTAGGTGATTAAATGTAAGTCTGTGTTGTTTGGTGTGGTCTGCTCTGGGTACACGACTCATCGCCATCATTCTCTCCATTTCCCTCCTCCCCCTCTCACAATGATGACTCACATGCGTATGTATAGGATATATTGATAATTTCATTAAACTATTGAGCCAGAGTGGTGTTTGTGTCTACACGTAATTGCTGCTGAAATATCGTATAAGTGAAAGGTGCACTAGAAAAGTAAATATGGTTAAGGGGCACATTGAAAAAGGGCAAGTGTATTACCAAAAAAATGGGGATGGTCGGTGTGGATTGATGTGTTTGCCTTATCAGTAAATTGGTAACTTTGATGGAGAGCAAAATAAAATATATATCTTTTGGTAAACTAATGACTTCTTGAAAAGTTGTTGTTAAGTAAAAAAAAATTTACATAAACATAAATTTCTAGTCTTTAAAACTGCCTGCTTACCTTTTGATTTTGCAAAACAACTGGAGAGGTTCATTAGTTGACCCCAAAGTTCGGGTAAACAATAGGCGAAATATTATGGAAAGCCTCATAAAAAGTCAATGCTTCAAATGCAACAACCACCAAAAAAAAAAAAAAATGACAAAAGGGCCTAGGGATTGACGAGGCCAAAGGATACTGATGATTTTTCGCTTGAATTGCAATTGCAATACAACAGCAACTGCAAATGCAACTGCAACACATGAAGGTTAACTACAAAAATAACAACAGTGGTTGCGACAGCAATGTAATAACAATAACAATATATCCACACACAAGCACTGCGGTCAAGCTGTCAATTTTTCAAAAAGTGAAATACATAAAAAAAAAATGCAAGTGAAGCCCTCGACCGTCCCGTGTTGTCCGTGCAGGGGGTCCCTGCTGGAACCCAGATGTTTGCTCATTCTCTATCCCAATCCCGATGGAACTTGCGTTGCCAACGCAATGACATGCACTTTTTTGCATATCACTGCACTTGGTGCGATGGTGTGAGGAGTTGAGGAAACCCTTGATGGTATTTGATGGTGGGCCTCTGCACTCGGTGGTCATCTCTGTACTTTTGCATCCCTCAATTTGTTGCATTGTTGTAATTTCATATAGTACATTTGCATTTGTTTGCCAAATGATTTGCAAAAAATAGAAGAACAAAATTTGTTTTTCGGATATACACATATCGTGTATATATTTTTTTTCTTTGTGGGGGCGCTACCCAAGTTTTTTACGTTGAAATTAATTGAGTTTTTTCTAGTTGACTGCGTTTTTAATGAAATCGTTAGTGTGTTGCATTTGTTGGATTGTCCATCACTTTTGTTGTTTTTTTATTTCTCTTTTTTTATGCATTGCCGTGGAGATAATACCACAGGGATTTAATGGGTGGGTATTTGTATACCCTGAACTCACGAATGGGAAAAGTGTTTAATGGTTTTTTTTTTTGGTCTTAAAAGTTTGATATTTGTAGTGATATTTGTACAGTTTGAATGCGGTTCTTCGATATAAATTTGAAAGCTTGTTTGGCTTTCAATGAGTTCTGCATATATCAATTAGCTTTGTATACAAATTTTTACAATTATTTAATGTCTGATTGTGAGTCAGAACATTTACTTGTCATTCTATAACTCTAATCTGAAAAACTGGGATCTGTCAATTTTAACAAAAGCTTCCATTACCATTTGCCTTTATTTACTGTGCACAGAAAGCATCAGAAGAATTCAAAGCCACAATTAAAATACATATCTGCTTAGCAATGACGTAAGAATGTTTTTATATCGATAAATAAGTGGAAATAAAATTTGTATGACACTCACATAATTAATGCATTAACGCAAGACGCTGAAAAAAAAACTCGATTTGGAACTACTTACATATAAGGTCTTTATGGAGCTGGCTGACCCATTTATAAGGAATTTCTTCAAACAATAGCAAGGCGGGCAATTATGTTGTTTTGAGCTGGGTGTTTCATATTTACTAGCAATAAACGAGATATAATTTTATTAAGATTGTTTTAATGATTTATCTTTTAGGTCGATCATTGTTGAAAATTAGTGCAACATAATGAAACTATTCCCAAAAAGCTTGGCGCATTCAATCAAAATGTGCGTTCCAATGCGTTCAGGATTTTATGTTGCCTTAAGAACTTATAATTAATGTGAATGGCGGGTTTTGGCCTTTTATCGCCTCAACTTGATCTACATTTTTCATTTGCCATGCTGGAGAAGTGTTTGATATATGGCTTGGGTTTTGTTTTGGTTTTATTATTTGGATTGCGGGGAAAAGATGCTATAAAACGGCATTGGTTAGCTTTAAAGACACCTTGCTGTCCATTTCGACATTTCGGATTTGGATACTGAGTAATTTATCAGCGTTTGACCATTTGACCAACTGAAATTGTGTACATAATCTTTCTCAGTTTACTGATCATTAAATCAAAAGTAGATCTGTGAGTGTTGGCATTTTTCAGTTAAAACCACATAATAGACTGTCATTCTAATGTGTGGAATAGTTAATTAAGGAATTTTGTAGAAAAAGTTTAAAATTGTTTATGGTTCAGAGAAAAGAATCCATTGTGAAAAGCATTTGCTTGTTAAATATACTTTATTATTCTTTTTTTCCTTCAGTAAAGTGGGTAAATTATGAACAAGTGCAGTTATTCTGCTGATTACATATCTTTAAGAAGTATTTTTTAAACTTACTCCTACGATTAAGCTATTGTTATGCACAGAACACAGTGGAAAGTCATAGTTAATATCTTGTTTGGCTTATAATGCTGCATCATCTGAAGGTAGATCCTACGCACATTGAAACCTACGTTGAATGCACCCAAGCACGTGGCTGTTGCAACCCAAGGGGCCTTCAGTTCAAAACATCTTCAGCACATGCCACACTTCATTTGACACGACAAAAAAATGAAAAGATATAGAGATCGCTTATCGCAACTGCTCGTCGGGGCCATTACAAAAAATGACCCACAAAATTTGTGTTTAAATCGCTTTTTGTTCTGTGTTTTTATTTTGTTTGTGTCTTATATGTTTTGTGGAAAGAGCGGAAAATGCGGTGAGTGCCACCCAGCTCCTGACTTTGCCACTAAAAACTCCAACTCGACGCGCAATTAAAACTTTTCATGCACATCAACTTTCACTCAAGCGCGCCGTTTGCCCCACGGCAGTCAGTAGTGACTGACTGACAGCGGCAGGCTGCCCTTTTGTGCAACAGCAGCACGCCCCAACTGCAACTACTCGTCTTTGCAATCAGCATGAAAATATACACATAAAACAAAACATAAAGAAAATAATATTTTTCTAACAACGACAGGCAATCAGCGACAGCGTCCCCACAAAATTTCTGAGGAAAATAGATCTTTAAAAAAGATCTTGATCTTGAGTTGAGTTAAGTTGAGTTGAGTTGGGGCAGCAAAACACCCAACAACAGCAACATTAACAGCAGCAGCTCCTATTGCGGCAGCCGCATGTCAATTCGACTCATGCCACAAGTCAGTGGCAAGTGTCAAGTGCTTGGGCTGTGTGTGTGCTATGTATGCTCTGTGTGTTTTCGGGTTTCATGCCACTTGCCACTTGGGCCCAAAATCGTTGTAATGCCCTCAGTTATTCATGTGTGTGACAACACTTGAGGCGCACTTGGGCCTGTCACACGCTCGCATATTAAATGTACCGCTCCTTAAGTGATGTAGGGATGCATAATTCCAATTCGAAATAGACAAGTTTTCACTCGTAGTGTTCTTTGTTGTATGAACGGCATGTTGCATGTGGCAAGGGTACCTATCAATTTAAGCCTTGAACAGCATACGATAAACAATTATGTATCTGAAGTATTGAATGCATATTTTTTCTTAACACTTGTGAATGTGTTACAAATTCAAGGATAAATACGCAATATTATATATTTGATTTATTACTCTTCGCCATCATTAACGGAGCTTATATATGTACATATATAACTATACAGTTTTCCAATATTTATTTTTGCAATTAATATTCTTAAAACATTCAAACTACCCAACTGGCCCCTAAACTATGTCTGTACATCTGGATTTCTGTGAGTTTTACTGAAACTGAACTGAAACAAAAAAATAGATTTTTTTTTATTAATTTTGATGTTATTTTTATATCTAATTTCTACAGATTGCAATTCTTGTCGCATTTTAATGTTTTTGATTGCAAATATCTGAAATTTAAAGGGCTTGTAAATTCATTTTAAAATAAGTCACAATTACAGTTCATTTTTATTTACTCAGCATTTTGCCTTAATACCTTAATCAGCATATTTCTTCTATTTGTTTGTAGGCATAATTGTCAGCTTTAAACTGCAGCTTATAAACTATGTTTACACAAATTTTATCTGCTTAAACTCTCAGTTAATAAACTATGCCATTACTTTTACCACAATATTTATCATACATATGCCTATTGATAGTATTCTTTGAGTAGTAGTATTCAATAGTCCCATTGTTGAATTTCAAATTTATACATCTACCTTTATCAAAACGATATATAAGTGTTGAGTCTACTGTATGCTATTTATGTTCCTTCATTGTTGCCACATGTATTCAAATTACTATCCCAGCCCCTTTGCTCACCACTGACTCGCAGCAAAGCTGCTTGCCACGACCCCATGCGGTCTATTAGCCTGCGCTTATGGTAACACTGCCAACACCATTTAGCCATAGACTGGGGCCTACATAATTTCTATGATTATTCCGAGTGCAAAGAGCAGACAAGACAGCAGCTAGTGCCAGTGCCAGTGCCAGTTCCCTGGTTTGGTCCGATCATCGCTTGTTTTGTCTGTTCTCGCCTAATACAACAGCGCCGCTAATGCTGATGACGATGAACACGTGCAACGTCAACAAACACAAACAGAGCAGCAACTACAACAATAAATGCAATAACAAGAAAAATAATAATATTGTGGACCTAAGATCGTTTCGCATAAAGTGCAACTTTGATGACTCTGAACGTTTTATGACAAGATCATTGTAAGTGCCACCATCGCACAGTGGCACCCAAACAACAAGTGAGGTGGCAGAAATTTCATGTGCACACTAAAAAATTTCAGTGTTCAAAAGAAAACTAAATTTTTTGGTAATTTGGTCCGATTTATTTATTTAGTAATTTGTTTATTTATTTGTTTATTGTTAACTAAGATCAGCTGACATAAAATTAAAATTAATTAAAGGTATTAAATCACGTAAACTGGGTAACAGATCGTCATTCTTTTTGTTTCTATTCATACATATATGTATTTATTGAAAAAAAAAAAAAAAAAACGGTTTGCTTTGTGTTTCTCCGGGTAAATGGATAATAATTGTATCCCGAAGCTGAAGAGTATATTGGCTATGGGCAATATTCGTCATGGTGTCTGTCCATAAAAACGCGCGATTTCTTAAAGCTATAGACTTGAATCTTTTAAATTATCTTGGTCCATGTCTGCGTCAGAAAAAGTGTCAAAACAGAAACGATACGTTCACTTGGCAGCATCATCCGATCCACTTATTTTGTCTATGTGGCACGTAAACTCATAAAAAAAGTTATAAAATAAATATAGTTTCAAAATGATTTGACTTTTAGATACATACCTTTAATTCCAGATGTGACAAATTAAAATTGAGGAAATGTAAGATTTTTCTCAAATCTTTTCTGTAACAATTTCAAAACATAAGAACCATAGAAAAGAAACAGAAAAAAATATCTAAAATTGTTAAAAATAATTATTTTTTCTTACCAAAATATGATTTGTCACAAATTTAAACTTTGCTTATTATTATGTAAGAATCTAAAAGGTGTAGAGCAATTATATATCATATGCCAATTATTCGATTATCTCCTTTAGTTCAATAGTAATGAATTTTAAAACGCACAAAACTCATATTGACCCACTGTGCGTCGCCTGCCCCGCTGTGTTATCTTGGCACGCGGGCCAGCTGGAGATTTAGATCGAAGGCAGCAAGCGGATCCATATAGTATGCTTCTAAGTTAAAGTTGACCGCTGCCTTTTGACATTTGGTGTTTGTGCTTGTGTAAAAGAATGGCGTGCGCTGCTCTCATAACCATTTCTTGAGCTAATAACAGCACCCAACAATCATAATAAACTTTTCATCTTTTTATGTTACATATACATACATATATATGATGAGGCCCCAAATCAACTTGTGCCGCACTAGCTGTGCCTCTGCTGCCACATCTGGAGACACTTTGTTAATGGCTGTTCTTTGGGTTGTTGCGCCCCATGTTTGTTGTTAATGCTACTAAAAACTGTTTTTAAATGCAAATTAATGTGGTCTTCTCTCATCCGCCTTTTTATTTGAAGTGTTGACTGACGGGCAACTGCAGGTTTTTCTTTCATGCCCAGATACAGTTGTACATAGATATTTACTACGTACAAATATGTTATTTCTTGTTCTTGTCGAGAGATAACAATCTCTATGAAATTTTCACTCGACTTAATTGCATGCATAGGTTTTAATGGCTCTTGAAATTGAATGCTACAATACTCTCACATATAGAATATGATTGTACATGAGTTCAGTTCAGCTGTGGGGATAATAAGATCCTAAAATAGCAAAAAAGAGATTTTGTATGCTTTTTAGTGCTTATAAAATGATCCCTTTTGGCAACAATTTGGCCCTGCTGCAATTGCCTATTCATTGCAGTGCCGTATCGTATATTTATGATAATCGCAACGCTCATGTAACCTTATAAAACCCATTTAACTCAAAGTCAAAATTATTAGCGGAAAACTCCTTTGCTACTACGTCTGCAAGTTATTGCACTTGAAATAAAATATCAAAATAAATTGGAAAACCAATTGCTAAATATTGAGAAAAGTAGACAAAAGCATGCGTAGGAAAACTTTAAGTTCTCAACAGTGAAGTTTAAATACTCTTAACTGTATGTAATTAAGTTTTCGATAGTACACTATTTCTACATCCATATTCAAAGAATGAAATTTTTTCCAGATATTATTGTGATAGAGTTATCTCTAGGGCATATAAAAATCATAATGGGCTATACTAAAAAAAATTTTATTTAAGTGAAAATTCGAGCCACTTTTTGCATCTGAACTTCAAGGTGTAGATATATATATATAGTATATAGATACTAGCTGACCCAGTGCGCGGTGCTGCAGCCAAAAACACACATGTATTTAGAGTTTTGAAATGGTTTTTTATTTCATCTTAATAGTAACGGGCTTATAATATTTTTGGTTTTTTTATAAGGGGTATAAATATATACATTTTTTGGTGTCCCAACTTGCGAACCCGTGAGAAAACAACAAATTTTCCAAATTGAGTTTAGTGATCCAACTTTCAATGTCAATAAGTGTGGTGGCATTCCTGCTGGATCCAATTAATTCAGAAATTTGATTGGATAATTGAGAGCCTAATCTTCGTTTATTACTGTCTCAAAGGTTGGCGTGACAATTTTTTTTTGCCTCTATCTCTCCCGTGTGAATGACAAAAACTCAACAAAATTTTATCAAAATCGGTTCAGCGGTTTCAGAGTCTGTAAGCAGCAACTCCACATATACTGCCTTTTATATATATATACATTAATTGATAGACAGATAGATAAACTAGTACAACTAGTACAAACTAGTTACAAGTACATAATATTATTTGGATGGATATATTTTTGATTGGCTTGTTACAAAGCCAACGTCAAAATGTAAATACCATTTATTGTATTAGACAGAACCTTTGCAAAGACATGCAAATAATTTCTTTTCACTTTTTCTTAGCAAAGCCCATTAAAATCATTCGAGCGGCGCAAGGATATAAAAAAAAAGTCAAAATTTACATTTGCCACCAAAGTACCAGAATCCTTGGTTTGTGCTTAAGCTTGTTAAAGGTGGTTTTAATATGTGTGTGTGTGTTCGTATTTGTGTATTGGATGTGTGTGATTAGCATACGATGTTTGGCACAACACCCTTTTGACAAGAAGGGGTTGCGTATTGGGCCGATCAAGTGATTTTTATTTGTTACACAAGTCAACTCGTTGTTATTGTTATCCCGCAACACGATAAGGGGTTATTTATCTGTGAATTTACTGGCTGTATCTTTAGCAATGTGTGTGAAACGGGTAAAAAACATTTAAAATTCTTGACATTAAGTCAGATAAGTGAAATTACATGTTTCTGCCTATTGGTATACAAGCGATTATTTTGTTTAAGGCCCTAGTTTGGGGATGCATTACTTTGTTATTAAATTTGTTTACAACTTCTTACTATGCGTTAAAAAAATTATAGTATATTGTTTAAAGTCCCTATCATTGTTGCAGCTAGAGGTCGAGCGAAGACTTTAAAATGATTTCATCACCGTGAACATCACGCATCCATTGCCCATCCACTGAATCCAACTCGTAAAATCTGGCAAATGCCATTTTTTAATTGAATTTTCATTACATTTCCGTTTCGACGGGTACAACATGCCACAAGCCAGCTACGGACTACGCGTCAACGTTGCGACGCCAACAGCCCCCGTCCACAAAAGCTACGGAAAACAATTTAATATAGAAATCTGCAAACAGCATCAGAATCAGAATCATAGCCAGAGTCGGTAAGTCTGTCCAAGATTTTTGTTGATTGTTTTGGAAAACCATTTAGCAAAATATATATTTTTGCATTTTATTTTTCTATTTTTTTTTTTTTTTGTTGTTTAATGCACCTTTGCTGATGTGAATGGCGACACGAAAAGCCGCTTACGTTGCAGACCTTAAACGGGTGAAGAGGGTTCCCAGATTTTATTTTTACGATGATTAAAAGTTATCTTAATGTGAGGCAATGTTTATGACAATGTTGTCCTGCTGTGCTTTTTTGGGTGCCAAAGTTTTCTATACCAGTAGTTAGGTAAAAACGGGTGCAACATTAACGTCGTTTTTTGGCTGGTAATGAAATGTTCATTTTGAATGGTTTTAATTGCGTCTAGCAATGGCATCTTTAATGTCTGATGACATACTAGCAGCATTTCATGATCCGACTGCCAAATTGTGAACTACAAGTTGGATCACACAGAGAAAAAACATTATAAATCGTAAATTATACAAGTAAATTCAAGAATGTTTGGCAATGGCTTTCGAATTTCAGTGTTTTTTTATTATTCAAGTAAATATGGAAATTTTAATTTTTAAAATTTTCGTCATTTTTTTTAAAGTGTCAATATTTTATATAAATTATTCATACTGAAGTTTTATATAAAAAAGTTTTTTTTGTTATGTCTTTATCAAATTTAAAAAATTTAATTTTATTTTGCATATTTTTTCTGTGTGATAAGTAGTGGGGTAACAAGAGAAATACTAACTTAATGGCAACTTGAGCCCTTGTCCTATCGCATTTAAAGCGAATTATAAGTGCTGTGGACTTTACACCTACTACAACGCTTGAATCGTCTGAATCGCCTGGAATTATATGCATTTACATAACTTTTGCAATTTCCGAACTTCTATTTGAAAATGCACTTAGATGCAGTCTCTTATTGCCCGTCTAATATGCACAATCATGTCCTGTGTAGTGCTCCCTTTCTTCTTCCTTACACTATGCAGCCGAGCATCCTGCTGTAATCTGTCATACGTGTTGCATTAGGTAAATGAGAAGGATAGAGAGCGAGACAGAAATGTTGTTGGTTGAGCTGGGTAAAATGCAATGCCAATGAACGATAAACTTAATTATCGTACCTAATTGTCGGGCATATGGGTATATACGATGTCAGCAAGGATGTTTGTGGGATGCAGCTTTATGGATAACCCTAATGCAGCATTATTAATTGCTTGCAAGTGTAAATTCAAAACCTGCAATGTAAATTACAAAATTACAAGTACAGCAACGAGCTTCTATCTGCCTCTCTCTCTCTCTCTCTCTCTCTCTTTCCGCACTCAGCACTTTCTATCTGCTCAACTGAAATGAATTGAGCTGAGGATTTTCCAATTAACTCAATTAGACATTGTCACTGTCAATGTAAAATTGTCGTGTATCATGCATTATTTAGAGAACAAATGTTCTCACAGTCGAATACAAGATACACAAAAGTATCATCTGTGTGTTGTATTGCAATTTACCTTTGAGATAATGCAAATCTGTCTGCTTGTTGTGTTTTCGAGTCTTTGTGTTTGGATGTTCTTTGCCTTTTCAAAATCAGCGAGTCGCATGAAAAGTGCACACGATAAAGACACAGCAGCAACCGCATTTCAATTTCATTTGTTTGCATAACAAATTTTCCGCACGGTAAATTTTTATTGACAATTAAATTTTTGCCAAAGCCAAAGATAAAAAATAAAATCAAAAAGAAGAAGCAGTTGATACCCAAACCATACACACATTCAGCTAGCAAATTGAAATGCAAATATGCAAATTTAACCAAAGCAGTAACAGTCGCCAAGCAAGGAAACAAACTCATATGTACATACATCTTTACTATATCCTTCATTGGTTTTTTCATCTTCTTTTCTATCAAAAACGAGCTGTTGACATATGCGTTGCGCATAAATTTGAGAAGCGGCGATGTCGCCTCGAAACATTTCCTGAAATCATATAATAAATGTTGGGAAAAACGTTCAAATTATGAAAAGTTCGCTGCGAAACGTAAGCCACATAACATTTGCTGACTTAAAATAATAAGTTTGCCGCAAGGCAGTCAAAACAAATCTAGATTTCAAACTCTTGCGGTCTACTAACCCCTATCCTTTGCTGCTGCTTATGCTGCTTTGGATTTTGCTATGGCTCAGTGGCTTCTTTCATGGCCCCGGGTTAAGTGTGACTGACATGTGTATGGATTTCGCATAGACTTGTCTGACCTCCGTTATTAACAATCTTTTGTGCAGACTTACTCAAACGTGCAATATTAAAAAAATAACTTGAGTTAGGGCCAAAAGAAACAAACTGATCTAGAAAAAAAGAACATGTAGTATTTAGTCAATAGCTTTGAGATCTTGTGCAGGCTTTGCTCTCTTTCTTACCTTTGAGCTGTAATTTCAATGGTTAAATCGTTTTAAGAAACTTAAAATAACAATTTAATCGGTTACCTTCTTTAGTTCCTGTATATTGCATTTAAAAAATACGTCCCACTTACATTTAGTATTTCTCACTCATCACATCATTTGAACTGGCTTTAAGTGCCTTTCCGCTACTCAAAGTCTTCACTCCGCACATTAGAGACAGTAAATTATATTAGATACAAAAACGTATTGATTGCCTGAAAGTGCAGTGGGTATTGGTATTGGTAAGCTGCAGTTGGTGCCCCGTTTGGAGGGTTGCTGTTGCCGTTGCAGTTGCGTCTATGACACCTTTGAAGTTCGACTGCAGGCGCTGCAAGTTGCACTACACTTTGAGTCTCAGTACTTATATCTATATCTGCATCGAAGCACAAAGCGCAGGCGGCACATAATATGAAATAAATTGGATTATCCTTTGATTCATTCACAGTTTGTCACCCAACCAACTCTGCACATAATTTATATGCTTTACATATTTCAAATGAGCCTTGCACCGGTTCAGCTATAGACTATTGCATTTACTACGTTTCGGGTTCCGTGTTCGAGTGGTTGGGTGGTCATTAATTTTCTTGGTGTTTCTCAAAGGAGGCGATAACAAGTTTTTGGCTGATTTGATTGCCACCGTCTATGAGCAATGAGCTTGTTAGCTCAGCATGTGTATGTGTGTGGGGGTGGGTGTGGGTGTGAGTGTTGAATCGTTGGACTTTGCATAAATTGCATTCGTTGAGATTTTCCGCTTTGATGAAGTGGTTCGTCTGACAGAATGGAGGTGTATGAAAGATGCAATATGTGTGTGTGGGGAATAACTTTATCTATTCATTTATTAAAGCTAGAATTGGTTTAAACAACTGGGTTAAAGAGTAAATCCTAATCCATTCATAGATATAATTTTGTTTTGTAAATTGCATATTCTTGCATGAAACTTGCCGCATTAGTATTAATAATAGAATGCATTTTTCATTTTATTTTTAAGTTTAAAGTTCATGTTGTTGTTATGCATTGAAGTATGTACATTTTGCGTATTTTGCATATTTTAACACGTTACTAAGGCATTCAATTACAGGCATACTTTAAAATTTGTTTTTGCATTTCTTTATCAACTTATATTGGCGCTTAATTGATTTTAGAATTTTGGCCACTTTAGGGTTATCAATTCACGTCAGCCTCGCATTTATTAACTTTCTTTTTTCATGTGTTAACCAAAAACCGTCTGTAAGTATTTGAGTTTAAAGCAGAATCACGTTTTTCAGATTTTAATAAAACTTCTGCTTAGCGCTTTAAACTAGCTTTAGCTTTAACAAAATGCTCAGCTTAACTTTTCATGCAAACACACACATACACAAATAAACATCAAAACACATGATCCCTTAGCTGCAAGGCAACAAGCCCGTTAATAGGGCTTAAAGCGCTTATCTCACTTTGGTTTTTTTCTGGTCAAAGCTGAATACATAGCGAATAAAGAAAGAAGCTTCTGATGCTTTTGGCTGTTGTACTTTTTATATTAAAATCTCTCCAGACTGGACGAGGGCTATTAAAAGCGTCGCTACTGAAGCTGCTGGCAGTGCAGACATGACACTGAAAAAAAGTACGAGTACCTTTTGCGTAAATCCCAGAAGGAAATTAAAAACCAAAATGAAGTCGGAATACAAAAAAAAGAGGAAAACTCGCAACAGTTTCCAGCGAAATTTATCGTCATATTTATAAAAGCGCAACGTAATGCAGTTGCCAACCAGATCCCAACCGACTCGACTCGTCGGTCGTCAAAAACACCTTATTACCAATACAAAAAAACAAAAAGAACAAAACGTAACAGAGCAAGGACAGACTCTATGAGGACTGGGAACTGTCTGAACTGAGTGACGCAGTCACTGGTGTCATGTCCTCTTCTCCTGTTTTTGTTTTGGCTCCTAGTGAGTGCTGTTCTTCCTGGGTGCCACATTGCACAGTAGAAAGCAGACAATTAAAACAGCTCTGCCAGCAAAAGCCGCGACATCGCGCAGGACAAATGCTACGAATGCCCTGTCGCCTGTCCTGGCTTTGTGTATTTGGATTACGATTAATGAGTCTTTAGCGTTTTTAGTCGCGTAGTTCAGAATTATGATGATTACTTTGACTGTTGCGACCACCGTTTCCATTGCCTTCTTTGTTTGCCTGATTTATGCCACCTGTCTGCATACGCTATATAATATATTTTTGTGACTGACAAAGTCTACGCAAATAACAAATAAATTGTGTTCACATTATTTCCACATGTCGCTACTTAGTTTTATCTACTGATGTCACAATAAGATCAACATGATTATTTCACATGTTTTGGAAATATTAATAAGCCAAAAAGTGTTTTATATCCATTAACTGTCTGTTCTGTTTTTATTCATTAAGCATCCTTTTAATATATGTTCTTTGTATATTGATTTAAATGTAGTTTTTGAAACTTATTGAGCTTAACTTGAGTACAGTGTAAAAATATAATATAAATTGTTTTATTTCAATGATAAACATTCATAAATCATTCACCAATGTATTTTTAAACGAATCAAGGTAAGAATATTTATGGCTAAGCTTAAAAAGTGAATGCTTGCATATTAGTAAGTACACATTTGAGTTCTTTTTCCTTTGGTCTCATAAATGTCACCCGAAAAAAAATTGCCGTACTAAGGCTGCTTATCATAAAAAATATTAAGCGCTGATTTTGACGCGACATTTTTAACGTTCGAGCGTGCTAATGAGTTTTTTTTTTTTTTTTTTTTTTTTATGTGCAAGTTTGTCTGGTTCTTTTGGTCTGGCTGGCACTGGATGATGGCTAGACCCATTGCAGAGTGTGGATTGTTAATTAGTTCTTCCGCTTAAAATGTATTTAATGCTTACGTGCTAATATTTTTGCGAGTGACCCGCCTCCCGTCTCTCACAAGGGGGTGTTTTGGTGGCACTTAAGTTGCCCGCCCCGCCCGTCGCTTGACATGCGATTAATAAATAAATTGGCGTAGTGCTTGCGTGTTCAGGTCAGATGCGGAAAGTCTGTTGTCCTTAAATGCCTTTCGTTTGCTAATTTGCTTATGGGTTCATTTCCCAGCGGTCAATTGCAGGGTCGTCTGTGATTTTTTCCCCTCCAACTCTTTGTCTTGTATGCACACATTTTTTTCCATACGACTTTTGTATGGCGATTCCTGTCGCGCCTTTTGTTGCAAATTTATGTATGTATGTGTATGTTTATGTAGAAAACTCCTTTTCAGCTAGCCAGCCGCACTTGAAATCCATTTCAGGCGTTAATTTTGGTTCGTATGGCTTGAACAAAAACGTTAACGCTTCACTCACTTGGCAAGTGACACTTGGCCAACAACACCTTTGGCAAAGGTTTACCTCTAGCAACTCATTGAATTTCCTATTTTAATTGAGCGCGCAGACGTGACACATTAAAAGAGAATCAAATAAAAATGAAAATGAAAAAAAGGTGTTGCTAGCTTAATAACCAAAATAAAAATACATATAATAATGTTAACTTCGAGTAAAGTGCTACAAATTGATTTCAAGCATAAAAACACAACAAACAATAGAAAAGAACTCAATCTGGATGTTTGTGTAGCTTTAGTTTCCACACCAGGAAATTAAGTTATAAAAGTGCGTAGATATAGAAATCGAATAGCTCGAGGCCACCAAGGTATATTCAATTAAAAGTTATATAGTTAACATAAAGATATGAACATTTCACAGCTCAATTAAGGCTGCAAGATATCTCAAATATACATACATTTCTGCGGTAACCGTTAACCAGATGAAGATCATGAAAAAATCACATGAATCTGAGTCAGCGAGGAATGCAAACAATACCAACAACAACAACAACAACAAAATACCACAGTGTGTGACCATCAAGTTTGAAATTGTAACATTGCTACGAAATTGATTAACAAAAATGACAAACCTATCTTTTATATGTATCTCTTTGTATCTTCTATCTTGTACCTTGTATCTGTATCATTTGACTGCATCTGCTGCACGTCTCATTGTCATTAGCTGCTGCATTCAGTGCCTTTCTCTTGCTCAAATATATATTGCGCCTGTGTCATCTAATTGACATCTGTTAATAGGTTTTCCCATTTTCAAAAATTCAAAATTTTGTACCAACTTGTTGTTCTTGTTATTGTTGGGGTCGTTAAAGGCGTTTGTTCATGAAATTGTTAGTAATTTTTTTTATTGCTGGCCGAGGCTTGTTGACTTATCATTTTCAGTTGATCGTTTTGTTATTTTTCTCCGTTCATTTGTATGCTTCTTGTTATGATTCTTATCTATAGATTGCCCAAAAAAATAAAATAAATCTAGAATCTGAGACGTCAACGATACGACGATCCATCAGTAGCAGGAAAACCAATAAAAAGCAAAGAAAAACGTCAAATAATTGCTTACAATTTTCGGATTTTAAATGCAAATGGCATAATTGACATGAAATGTTCTGCTGCCTCATGCGACATAACATCATTAATCAAACTGACGTTGGGCATTTGCATTAAATCTCAAATTGTCTTCTAATTGTGCCCGAAAACATTGCACAAAAAATCCAAAACGAAAAAAATTTAAGATACCTGCCGAACAGTAGCTGCAACTATTTTAAATTCATTTGATATAGATATATGGCTTAGATAACGTTTGTTTCATCAGGATATACATTTTTTGCTCTCATTTTAGTTGTATCTTTAATTAAACGTTAATACAGGCGTTCTGATGCTGCTTCCCAGTCCCACCCTCACGTGGCAATTAATCAAAAGGCGCTGCTCAAAAGGCATAAAATTAACAGAAAAGACGTCAAGCGGTAGACCAGAAATAAGTTGCATAATGCCAAACAGCCATATATAAATAAATAATTATAGAGCACAAAAGTCAAAAGTGTTAAAGCAAAATCCAACCATCCCATCCACATCACTTACTGGCACTTTCACCAGCTTCCAACTTGCTGTAATCCATCAAAAGCGGCGACAAACTTTACGCATTGTTAAGCAACCGAAAGGGTTAAAAAGTCGCCAGAGTTGCCAACCACTTAAACGGGCTTATAAATAAGTATACAAGTATATTTATAAGTACTACATATTCAAAATGCGTAGCTTGTGGGTGGGCCAGTTCAGGGAACAGGCACAGTTATTGACAATAGAAGAACCAATGCCAATGTACGAGAATACGAGTACACGAGTATACAAAGCACAAAACAGAGCCACTGCAACCAACAATCGAGTACAGACAAGAGTAATTTTTGCCATTTAGCTGGCCGGGCACGTTTTGCATTTAGCGCGTAAAATAAATTTGCACAATTTGTGACAAGTGTTCGGGCACCGCAAAAAAACTAATAAGAAAGTACAAGTTATTTTTGAGCTGTCGAATAATAAATGCTCTAACTTTTAAAGAAAAAGAAATCTTAGCTTACAATAGAGTTTTTGAAGGAAAATAATTTACAGTTAGTTAAGTTAACTTCAAGTTTGAAGCTGTGTATAACGTTAAAGGCATTAAAAAACTATTTCACTTTATACAAGGATATTTTAAAACTGCCACGAGTTTTAAAATAAATTGTAATGTCGAACAATAATAATAATCTTTTTATACATGTGTGAGAGATAAGAACTGAATATAAAGTGTTTGTTTTATACTATATTTATATTATTAAATTTACAACACAAGCAACATTTAGTTCATTTGATTGTTAAAGCCTGCGGAAAACTGAATGTGTCGACCGTGAATTCCTCGTAGATTAAAGCTACAAACTTCGTTATAACATTTAATAAACAATATGTACTACTCTGCGAAAGTGTAAAAAAAATAAAGCTTCCAAACAAGAAAAGTGCCATTCAGATACAACAAATTGACAACTTGTGGCCGACGCAGTCGAAGACGAAGTCAAAAGTTGAAGGCGGTGTTGGAGGCGAAGGCGAAGGCAAAGTTAGCCCTGACAGTCTCTGTCTCTTTGTTTGGAGGCGTCACTCTGGGCAGCCCGCCGGCTAATTGTCATGCCAGCCAGCAAACGCATTTGGACATATGCATGTGTATTGGTGTGTGCATGTCTGTTGCGTTTTTTTTGTTTTTGCTACTGATTTTTCTTATTTTCCTACTCTCTGTCCATCAATTGACTTTATCTATTTGAACTCACATGTTAAAAATATCAATTTGTTGTCGACTCTGCTTCGTGCTTTGTTGCCTTCTGACAGACACTTGGCACTGGCATTCCCTCTTTCATTTCTCCTCCACAAGCTCCTCAAGTTGTGTCTAGGTCTAGCTCCAAACACGCAGCTTGCAGCTCTTGGCTTTCGACTTGCAACGGAGCTGTGAGTGCAGCTGGCAGGTTTGCGGAGTCGGTTTTGCCTTTTGGTGTGATTTATGGCCACTTTATGGCATAAATGTAGGTGCGGCCGCACATAAATCATCGTTCCAGTTGCACCGCGTTGCAGAATTTGCGCCACAAAGCATTTGGCTGTAACTCGATACCTACTCGATATTTGTTAAAGGGGCAAAATGGCAATCGCTAATTTACTTGGCTCTGAATAACCAAAAATAATAAATTAAAATTGTCTTTTTTTTTGTTAGTTTTGAGAATAGTTCTTATACAGCATGGCTTATCCTAAGCTTTGACAGTGATTCATCATTTAAATCGGCTTTCCGCTTTCCGCTTCCTACTTACTATTCACTATTACAACTGACTGCCCGACACCTGTTATCCTTCCAGCCTTTTAGCAAGTCATCTAATAACAAGAGCACACCCCTTGAAATCACTTTATTCTGTAGATTTTGGTCATTATGTGACCCTGGCACGAATCCCTTCACTAGTCTCACTACTTAACCACTTGAGCCCAATTATGAATTGACCGTTCCGTTCCCGAGCCGAACCCAAGCCCAGCAGTAAGTGTGCTACTTCAGGATATAATAGCTCAGACAATTACTGAAAAAGTAAGTAAATTAAATGACCACCGAGCAGCCAGATGACTTCTCTATTCCCTAACAACTTTGGTTTTGCTTGAGTGCCACACCCACAATTACACCCACACTCACTCTACACATTAATGTACACATGAATAATTCATGCAGCAGGAGCTGTTACAAATCTGCTGTTGCATTAATGAGCTGCGCTTCTTATTTACCATGATACCGCAGAAAAGTAAAGAGGAGAAAAACAGACAGACCAAAGAAAGTGGAAAAATAGACGACAGAGCCAAGTTTAATTAAAAGCCAAGTCAAATTGTCTTATCATAATTTCCCAAACGATTTTCCCATTTTCTGATTTTTGCACAACGCACAGTGCTGCAAAATGGCAGAAATTGTTTAGTCATTCCGTTGGCTCACACATCAATCATAGAGCGTCGGACAGCTGAGTTAATGGTCAGGGATAATGTGTTGGGTGTTTGCGTGTCCTCTCGTTCATCTGAGTGTATGTGTGTGCAGAGGACTTTCAGTTAGACAAGTGCATGATTAATTATTTTATTATCTATTAATTGGTTTTTGTGAGACAACTGCAGATAGGCTCGCTTGCTCCTACAAAGCATTTACCCCAATTATATTTGTTAAAATTGCGTAGCATACTTTTAGGTGCACATAACATCTTAAAAGATTTTGGATCAGGTTGTCAGGACTCATCATTATTAAGCTCGATAGAATCAAAATCTGTTGCAGATATTTATACAAGTGGACCACAACCACGAGTTGCTGTTGTGCTTTTTGATGGTTACATAAAGTAAAATGTAAAATTTGATTTCGACAAAAGGTCTACTAGATTTATGTAATTTTCACCAATTTTCCGAAAGAATTTCCAAATAATTTTTTTTTAATATTTTTACCTTATTTATTATTAGTCAAGTCAGTCAAGCAGTTCTCTATTGCTGAATAACTTTAAATTTTTTCACAATTTTTATATAAATGGAACATTGGCTGCTTTAAAATTCGACTTAAAAACTAAAAAATTGTCTTTAAGAACTAACACAGTTTTCAATTGGACCCAAGTTTTCACGCAATCGCGTGAAACAGTCAATATTTAGGCCAACCATTTAAATGCTTTTGATACACTTGACAACTAGAAGCTCGTGAATTAATATCACCCCCGAAAGATGCTCACAATTTGAGATCGTTTATGTCCGTGATATGGCTTGTTTTTAATTTGAGGGCACATTTTAATTGCTTCGGGAGCACAGCTCGTATTAAACTTGCAAAGTTTTATGACGCTCTATGGCAATAAGAAAATGTGTTTTAAAATCAATGATGACATAGCTTTTGAAATATTGACGGATAATTGCAAATACATTGAGCTTCTTCAACTGCGTTGTTGGGTTTGGCTAAATTTTTTAATTTCCCTCCCATGTGGTGTTAAGGTATTTTTTATGCTTGTACAGGTTCTACACCAAAAAAAAAAAAATAATAATAAAAAAGATTTTTCAAAATCGTGGGAAACTTAAATGTTAAATAAAACCAATCGTGTAAATTTCTAATTAAAGTAACAGTTAAAATTTTTAAAATTATATTAAAAGTATAGGCAACTAAGATCAGCTCATTACCACCATGGGGAGTCGTTTCCCAAAACTGCAGCCTATCACGAAAGCCAATTAGAGCTGCATTGAGCTGGTTCAATTGAAAAATAAACAACTGTACTCTCCACACAACTTTAAGATGGTCCAATTAGCGGTTAGATCATAAAACAAACCCAACAACTAACTCAATCATTATGAAATTAGGCAAGAGCCCAAAGGCCAACAACTTGCAACACAACACAACACAACAGCAGAATGTATCCCAATTCCATAACCATAAGTATTTATTTTCTCTTGTACGCGTAGTTGGATAGATATGGGGGCACACATTAAATCACACGACCCATTAATAAAATTGTTAAAGTTCTACGCCGTCTCGACATTTTAATGGCCAAACAGAAGTTTCAAATATTTAATCATTGTCGCTTCGTATCATTCCCAGCCATAGATATGCCATAATTCTGTTGAAAACAATTTGTATGCTTTGATTTGATTTGTGGAAAGCAGCAGCAGCACCACCACCAATAACAACATCTCCTCTTGCCGAGATCTTGGGGCATGTCGACCGCTCGCTCGCAGCTGCAGCTGTGTTTATGACCCTGTTTGTAGGCCATTAAATGATTGTGTAAGTTCTTAAAAAAAAAAATCAAATTTGTACAATTTTGAAGAAGACATAAAAATTAAAGATGCACAGATGAGTGTTTAATATGTTTTTGCTAGCTGCCGAGGTCAAGTGAATCTGTTTACAAAATTGGTTTGATGCTCAACGAGTTAATTTCCGGGTACTGGTTTTTGACACCAATCGAGTCTTATTTATGCAAAATAGAAATTCAATTGATTTTAAATAAAAATATAACTACAAACCATTAAAAAAAATTGTCCTGATCCAATAAGTACTACTATAGCTTCTTACCATTTCTCAAAGTCTTGCAAAGCCTATTGCTTTTAAAAGTAAGCTCTTATCCCAGATCTTGCATTTGCATGGCTGCTCTATATTAATACGATGCATGGTAGAGCCACATTGAGGGTGTCCGTTAAAATATCTAAGAAGGTTTTTCTTAATCGAGCTCTATAAAGTACAGAATTTCATCTGTTTACAAAATCTTTCATTAAAAAGTTTTTATTTATCCAAATTGATTAATGTATGTATGTAAATAAAAATGTCCTACAGCACTTTTTGTTGCAACTGTACAAATTTAAAGCTGAAGTTGTCGGATCTCTGCCACAATGTTTTTGGATGACAATTGTGCAACAGAGTATCGCCAGATGAGAAGTGTATTTGTTTTTGCTAGGGGGCCTTAGTTGGCTTTGAGGCAGCAGGACTTATCAGCGCAAAGCATCATCTAATGTCATGCCTGACATCAACTGGCGTTGCATGTGAAGGCAAAAAAAGGCTGGGTCGTCCCCTAAACTGTCACTTGATGCTAGTCGGTTGCTGTAGCAGCATTTGACAGAGAACGGTTTTCCATATGTTATGAGTGGGGCGCACGCGCATCATTCTACCCCAGATGCAGCAAAGCCCCAAGTGCGATCCTAGGCAAAACATGTGTTGCATATTACTTGGAAAATGCCTGAAATAGTTGCGACCGCAGATGTTTGGCAGCGGGCGACCTGGACTCCATCTGCCTCCCCCTTCTAAACTAATGCCCAGCTAAGGTGACGTTTTAATTTTTCGGAAAATCCCCCAGTTGACTTGGTCGCTTTTGTCTCTGTTGCCGTCCTCTTTGTTGATCTATTTTTAGTGTGTGGCGGGCGCGTGTTGGTTGTTGGCGACCCCCGAAACCGATTCGAACCGAACCAAACTAAACATCTCCGATCTGTAACAGGGGACCGCCCTTGTTGTGTCGTGAATGAATTTATAAATAAAATCAGAGATCGCGGCCCGTCACTTCTGGGGAAATCCATCCGTGAAAATGTAAAATATCTCCTGCTGCGTTTTTTCTTGGCGCACTTTTCATTTAATTTCGTGACTCTCTACACTTTAAGGTTGTTTTTTTTATTGTTTGTTTATAATTTTTTAATAAATGCTTTCTTTATTCTCGCCCCAACTTGTTGGTTGTGTTTGTTGATTGTTGTTGCTTTATTATTGGAATGTTTTACTGTTGATAGCCTGCTGATTGCAGGCTTCTTCTAATGAATTGTGTCGGCTCCTGTGTAGCTGTCGTCAGTAGAAATTGATTTATTTTAGTTGTTTGTTTTAACACCAGCAAGTTATTTAGGATTAGATTAGGGATGATTTGTTCTAAGTATACTAAAACTGATCACTTTATCGCTTTCAAAGACCTTTATTGCTATTTATTAGTAAATTAAAGAAGATATTTAAAAATTTAACTTTGACGGTCCTCAATCTTGACAAGTACTATAAAACCGCCCACATTCTTGCCGCCGGTAAAGAATGTAATAATGGCCTTGACCATGCCTCGAGGAACCTGTTCGGGCCAATCTTGTGTGTTGAATATCACATTCTTGATATAGTACTCGCCTTGTGGAATGGGGCAGGTGTTCTCGTCCACAAGTGGAAAGTTTGTGGTTTCGCCATCGCTGACCGACGGCTGAACGAACTGTACGTAGAATTTTTTGAAGCACTCGCAAATGCTTGTCTGTGGCACATCGAAGACCATTCGCTTGAAATCACCATCGTTTTGGGGACTTGAGTAAAGCTCTACCGAAACTTTAAAGTCATCGTTGTCCATATCACCAGTAAACGAAAATGAACCGTTAATCGCACGCTCGCGTCCAATGGTCTGCAGTGTATCGAAGAACACAAGAGTTTCCGACTCGCCCTCAAAAGATTCCAGTTTCTCATTGCTAACAACATACGCTTGTTCGCCCTACAAAAAGTATTGAGTTTTGAGTTTTAGTCATTGCAATTCCTACTCGAACTTCTTTACCGCAATATTGTGCACCAGCTGGGCGATTAATATTAATATCACTTCCCACTTCATTTTGTCAACGTTG
The DNA here is from genome assembly GCA_018901835.1 of Scaptomyza graminum. NCBI lineage: Eukaryota > Metazoa > Arthropoda > Insecta > Diptera > Drosophilidae > Scaptomyza > Scaptomyza graminum. Next base: position 2,594,897 of record JAEIFL010000314.1, read on the forward strand.
GACCGTACAGTGGCTAATTGTGAAAATTGACTGACCTATTTATTAGATGCCTCGGGCCTATTTGCAGCACGCGATATTCATGTCTTAAATGAGTTTCATGTTCGTCGATCTTGTTATTGCTTGTTCGATTGCAACAGTGTAGTAGTTGATATGCGTTGACATTAACCTAACATGAATTTACCAGCATGTAGTTTGAATTTTTGCATAGCTCATCAATTCAAATCTATGAGCTATCATTGCGGTAACTTTTATTATTCAAGGGCAAATCGGTGTAATTGATAGGTATAAGTCGAAAAATATTTGTTGACCTCACAATGATTTTTATTTGTATATATTTATTTATTGTGTTTACTTTACTATTAAACTAACATTTTATTACATTTTCCTAGTAAATAACATTTCCTACTAGATAGTGACACAATTTGTGGAATGCGTTTCGCAATTTGTTATTTAATGTATGAAACGTTGCTCGTGTTCTAAATTGGGCTTAGCTTTTCCAAAGGGTTTTTTTTTTCAGCAGACCGAAAGTGTTACTGCTAGTTATTTTACATAAGTATTTGTTTTTTAACTTTAGACTCATTTTTGGTCTTATTGTTTATGTTCATCGTTTAATTTAATAAGTTTCGAGCAATTTCGAACATAAGACCACACTCTGCCTGATTATAATCAATCACTTCAAGTGAAATCAACCTACACATTTTCGTACATGTAAACTTAAAATTCTTTACAAAACTAAACCCCAATTAACGCCTTAGAACGTGCCAAATGTATTGCGAAAATTAAAGCTGGCAATTGATTTATGCAAAGTTATCAAAAGTAACGGCAAAACTGGTAGCCACAATGTCTAACCCGACCCAATAGGCCGATAGAGCAGCAAATTGAGTCTCACGTAGAGAACACCCACAAAGTTAGATTCACGCTAGCACAAGACCTCGAAAATCAATCAACCTCGATTTTATACTTGTATTTTTTATTGCGGTGGTCTTAACCAAGAAAAACAAAAAAACGAATCAGCCAACACAAAGTACAACAAAAAATCTTTATAATAAATTGCTGTGATTTAATCAATTGTAGCAGGTGTTTTACAACTGCACGCAGTGAAACTGCAACAAGAACAACCAAAACAATATTTAGAAAACAGGTTCCGCCAAGTCTTCAACTCCTTCTTGTGCTTCGCTGCTCTTGTGGGCTGTTTGATTTGCGCAAATTAGCGCGAGCAAAGCAGTACAAAAAAATAATAAGCAACCGAAACAAACCTGCTGCGCACAGTCTGTCGCACACACTTGCCAGATGCAACATGCTGCACCAATACAGAAACAAAAGCAAAATTTTATGCTCCACACGCAGCGCAATTGAATCGAAAATCCGAATCCAGCAGTAAAGCTCAAAATTAATGCACTAACCAACGACAATCTTTGATCTTTTTGACTCAAATGGGCTTTACATAAATTAGAACCCACACAATCGGCAAACCAGACAGGTATCTCAATAACGCAAGTTCTAGCAAGCTGACATAAATTTGTACTTCAAATAGATTTTTTATAGGATTTGTGTTAAGTTTTCAATTAAAATCTTTTACTTTTTGTTTCTCAATTGATCGATCGACGTTCTTTTAATTGAAGTAATTTGGATTCACTACTTCCATCTGTAATACAGTACGACCTCGCTCGTCGCAACCTTTTAAAAATGGGCCAGTTGCGAACAACTAGCAACTCATAATTTCATAATTTTCATTCTGATTTTCGTCCTTATACGAGATTTTAACTGAACTACGTTTCTAGGTTTCTAACTCATTTATTTATTTGTTTCCTCACAAAACTACCCTTTTTATTATTTAAATAATATTACACAAGGAAGCACGCAAAAAACGAAAATTTGACAATTTCTTCTGAAAGAAATAGCATTCGTTATGTTAAATTTGCTGAGTTTAAGAAATTTTATTGTTTTATTTTTATTATTATTTTATTTATAGTCTCAAAATCATCTTTTAGCAATAAGCTCAGTGCACAACTTTCAAAAGAAAATATATGAAAGTGTTTTGACTTTTATCATAACGCTGGCATTCAAATACATTTTTTGGTAAAATATACGAAATTTATACTTTCGGTAATAATTTTCGAATCTTAGCTCGATTCCACGACCCAAACACTGTTACTCTGTGTTATATATTGATTTTTAATATTTTACAAAGTTTACCAAAACATAACACAGTTTTCATGGCTCTTGATGACTTTTTGTCAGATTGTCGCATTGATTTTGTTATTGGTGTTGTTTTTAATATTTTATTTTGATTGATAGTTATGGCATGATCAATAGCCCCAGTGGTCCAGCCACAAAACCAATCGTGCAATCGAATGCCACATATCTCACGTATATCGCCTCAGCTTCACAGATGTACATATGTATATGTATGTAACTTTGGGGTTTATTCGAGTAAGTCGCAGGGTGAGACGTTAGCCCGAAACCACAGTGGGGCAACCAATTATGCCATTTGGCCCAAAAATAAAAATATATTTATATATATATATATATGCAAACAGCGGCTGTTGGTGGATCAGGTCGCCAGGTCCGTTGCGCATGCGCACCGCATGACGTCCAATAAAATTAAGCGCGTGTTGCATTTGTTGTTGTCGTGGTTGATGTTTTTGTTGCTGTTGTTGCCCACTTGACCAACAAACAAAACAACACGTACAATGTTTGACGCGTGACGTGCTTGCTTAGCTCATTAGTTACACTAAGCAGCAAAATACAATTATTAGGAACCAATTTAACGAACATATATTTTTCGAAAAATCTTTTGTGGGGTTCATGTTGCGGTATATTAAAAATAATTTTTAAGATGTTCCAAAAGATTTTTAATAAAATTTGTCTAGGTGCATTTTTTTGCGCATGGTTTTGTTGATGCACAATCAAAACCGCTGAAGCTTACGAAAATTTGTTTTTGTCGCAAAATACTTTTGAATAAAACTTGTTTGTTGTCTGGTCAGGCTCGAACTCATTTGAAATGAGAAAGCATTTTCTATTTGAGAGTGCATAAAAATCACACAATGGTCTTATGGACTACTATGTAACAAAAATATAAATAAATAATTAATATAATAATGTGAAACGGAATGAAAGCTTGCAAGTATTTAATTATAATTAGGAATTTTGTCCTTGTTTCGTCTTGATTTTTAAACTATTTTCTAGACTGTGACAAAAACAATAATTTTAAAATTAGTATAAAAACTTTAAATCTAGCATTTCTATTATACGCTTGAAATGTTGGCAACTTAATTATAAGAATACAATTCTGATCATTTATGACAGGAAAAATCTTTTGAGGTTAACTTCAACATTGTACGATTTTGTGTTGCTTATTTTGGTTTTCCAGTATAAAGTCACTTATTATTTTGGTTCAAATGCACCAAATAATATTAAAATACCCCTCTACTCTTCTGGTACACACTATAGAAATATTCACACATGTTTGCAACACCCTCTGAACTCCATTTCTGACTATGTATTTCTATAGTTGGAAAATAAAACTCTATGCTAATAAAACCAAAGCATTATTTTTTACCAAAAAACGAAAGCCATGTTTTCTACCCACTACAGACCTCGAACTCAACGGCATAAAAATTTCTTGGGGGGAAAATGTTAAATATTAAGGAAATATTTTAGACAAAAAACTGCTATTTAGTGGCCATATAAGTAATACTATAGACAAAGTTAATAACACTGTTCGTATACTATATCCATTTATAAATCGAAATTCTAAACTTTCAAACAAAAACAAGTTAACAATTAACAAATCTACAATCTTACCAATAATCATATACGGAGCTGAAATATGGAATACCGCAGCAAATACCCATTAAAAAAAAAATCCAAGTTGCTCAAAATAAAACTTTAAAAATGATTTTTAATTTACCAGGATACCACAGAACCATAACTCCTCTGCATGAAATAGCGATTAATGATTAATGACCTAATTTCTCGCTCAACCACTAAGTTCACAATCACAAAATCATATTTTGCTCAAGATATGGGCTGACAGGTACTTGTAATACTATTCTTTGTATAGTAATCCCTCGAGTGCCTGCTGTTATAGTATTAAATAAGCATTAAATCACATTGAAAGGTTTTTATCCATTTTACTTTGCCATACAAAATCAAACGATGTTCAAATAAATGTATAATACAATATAATATCTCAGCTGCAAAGACAAAAAAAAGTCTTAACTGTGTAATTTAAATAAGCTAGCTTTAGGCAAAATATAATTATATGGAAATAAAGCACAAATTGAAATTGAAAAAATAAATATTATAATACTTGCTATATGCGTAAGCTTGCGAGACTTTTTACCGATCTGGTTGCGTAGTGTCAGTTGCTACTGCCATTTGTGGCATGAACAGCACACCACGTACACGTACACACAAGGGCAACAACTTTCGTATTAGGCCAACAACAAAATGTTGCAAACTAACAGAGTCAGAGCCGAAGTTGGAGTTGCAACTAAATCTGAACCCGCGGAAGCCGCTCACGCCTGTGTAGGAAGCTTTGCAGAAATTCTTTTAGCATTTGTGCCACAAGGCACTCCGCTCTCCTCGGACACCTCATCCAACCTTCTACTCCACCCGAGTGCACTTTACTCATGTGTGCTTTATCGCAGCTAATTTTTGCAACGACGCAATAGAGTCGCTGCACACAGCTCCCACGCAGCTACGTCCGTAGCTGCAGCTGGCTTAACAACCTGCCAATGATGACGACGACAACAACGACGCTGCCGCCTTATCAACTGACTCTGCCAAAGCATCGTGGCCAGCTGTTTTAATACCCTTGCTGTGGTTACTCTCAATATGTAACTAAATCTATATATAAAAAAAAATTATAATAAGAATTCTACTGGATTGCTATAATTGGTTTTTATTATAAGAAAGAACTAAAAATAGAGTTTTATTTTAGCTTTATGAGGCTGGCGAAAATCCTCAACTGAACCCTCCACGAAGGTGCCGGCTGGGCAATAGGCATCGTACTGCCTCGAAGCAAACGAGGGGTACTCGGTGCTATTTTCTTTGCGGAGGAACAGGGCGGCGTCTGGCCAAAGTGTACCGCAAACCACTCAAAGGCTTCGGCGCTGCGAGGGCAAGGAGCTAACTGAAGCGGATTTCGTTCTGCCCCAAAGCAAACAAAGGTACTGCGGATCTTCTCGCATGAGGAGAGGTAGTACTATGTCTAGCTAAGGTGAGCTCTTCACCACTCAAAGGCTTCGGTGAGGGTGCAAAGCAAACCATGGTTCGAGGTCCTTGGTAGTAAGGATAAAATGCTATGGGTAGACTCCCCAGAAAAAAAAATCAAAATAGAGATGACGGACGGTCAAGCACGGGTTGGGATGTCAACCCAAACGTTGGTGGAAAAGGGTGCTACCACCGGCGGGCACGGCTGGAGAAATCCTCTCTGCGTGTCGCCAGCACCCCACCCTCCGTACTGGTTGGAGCAGACCAAGACGGTTGCAAAGCTACTGGCAATACAAAACCCACAATGTGGCGCAATACCGCAGTCCATGGAGACTCGGGTCGTGAATCACTTGGAGGGTCTCAAACGCCAGAGCCGAGGGATCTCTCATGTCCTCCAAACCAGCACCCCCAGTAGGGTTGGGCTCATAAGGTCAAAGGAGGGCATGAAAACCAAAGCCCAATACAAGGCCGCCCTAAAGATCCGTGCTCGGTTCGGTGACTGCAAGCGAGCACTCACATTTGATGAGATCCGCCAGCAGAAGTGGGCCGACGAAAGGATTCAAGAGGGTAGAGCTCACTTCGAGCTAAAGATAAAAGGATAAAAGGTGGCAGAGACGAGCCAATCTCTATGGCATCTTGCTACATGGCGCTAGACATCGACGCGCCACCTCAAGAGCTTACCCGACTGGTGAGAGAGGCTGAATCTAAGAAGCAGCCTCTAATCGGAGCAGACGCCAACGCGCATCACACAGTATGGGGAAACGGGGACATCAACGATAGAGGTGAGCCACCGCTTGATTTCTTACTTCAAACTAATCTTAAGATACCAAACGAGGGGGAAGAACCAACATATGCCCTACCTCGTCTAACGTCCTAGATATTACCCTCGCGTCGGTAACGAGTACCTTGGTTAAAGATTGGAGTGTCCTCAGCAGGCATTCCTTCTCTGACCACAGGAACATTCAATTCCGTGTTGCTTTTTTGCGTTGAACGAATATTTATTTATTTATTTATTTACTGACTGAGTGCCTCCACAGATTAATTAGAGAAGTCCCTGGAGACACTCAATAAAAATCTGCTGGCCGCCTATCACAAAACATGTAGACCGTCCCAAGAGAAGAAGAGACATAAGTCCTACAATAGACATAAGACTCAACAGTGATACTGCGGAAGTTCCGATCTCTCCACACTCCTACATGGAAACACAAGCACGGGACGCAACAGTACTAAGGTGAACAAACACTTCTGACTGAAAAATCTCTACGACGAAAAACTAACGAAATATATCCTAAAGCTACAAAGACATGACTGCCGAAGGCTGGTTGGTCTCCTGACAGGCTACTGCCTAGTCGCAGTACACGCAAAAAAGCTGGGCATAACAAACAACGACGAATGCAGGAAATGCAAGGATCCAGGTGTCAAGGAAACGCTAGAGCACCTCCTTTGCAGCTGCCCAGCACTGGCAGCACAAAGACTACGCTACCTCCAAGCTCCCTCTCTAGCTTCGCTCGAAGAAGCCACAAGCTGGAACCCAAAAAGTTTCTGGCATTTGCCATTAGCACACATACTCCGCAGGACCACACATCGAGATAGTCCATCGAGATAGTCCTAACCATCTCCAACCACCGGCCTCACTAAGGACCCTTTAGCGGTCTCCCTGGGAGTGTCAGTCGGACCAACCTAACCTAACCTTAGCTATATGAAGTAAAAAGTCCAGGAATAAGAATATTTCAGATATTAGAATTACCATACAAGCAAATGAATGGGTGAGCGTGGCTAAAAATATTGTCTATGCCGTTTTTTGGGGGACAGCTATAGCTATTTCCATACCAAATTTGATAACTTTGGCTGTACGGATGAGGGAAATATGTGTATTTATCGATTCGTTCATATAACAACTAGTATGAATAGCCGAGAAGATATACATATTTTCATAATCTATGGCTCTGTTCATTTGCTGCTGCAGGCAATACATATTTCAACTAACCATGCATTAAAGCTGTACAAATGAAAAATCAAGCTTGTATCAAATTTAAGTAATAAACTACACTTTGGTCTAAAGAGTAAAAAATCTTCGGTTTGCCTAAACTAGCTTATGGCACTGTTTTTTTTTAATAACATATTTATTTGATTTTGCGCAGCAGATTTTGGCGCGCAAAAGTTCAGGTTTTGCAACGCTTATCGGGTTTTTTTTTGGGCTGTGGCCAAGCTTGGGCCAGTTAGGTGCCCAACGCTACTCCAAGCGCACCCAATCAAATTGGTTTTAATTAATTGAAATACGTTACCCTAACAGCACAGTAATTAAAAGCTTGAGTTATTTTATCGAGCTTTATTTTTGCCGTCTATGCAATTCTCTGCAATAATGGTTGACCTGTTTTAAGACTAGACGCAGTCTTGGTTCTGCCAATGGGCCGATTATGCTAATGCCTGTCACTCGAGCTCGCCACATTTGCCTAGGGGTTATTAATATAACTTAATAGCATGCAAAACAGGTAGCTTTTAGTGTTTTATTAAGTTGATCATTTGCCCGTTTGTTTTAAACTGCATTAACTTTTATGCCTGTCAACGTTGTTAATGATTCATTGAACTGCTTGGTTTTCATGCCTAAGCGCGGGTTTTCATTCGCTTCTTAAAATATTTAGTAATTTACGCAATACGCAGTTGTAATATTTATTAAACTTAAAAGGTACTTAACGAAAGGGGCTATAAAAAGCCATTCTTGCGATATGAATTAATTCAGATTTTAAAAGGTTGTGGCATTTGGGAAGGGCGTGGCATACATCTTTTTGATGCTGAGCTTTTATCTACAACTTCTGCACCGAGATCCCAGAGCCCCATTGGGCATCGCACCCCGAGCTTGAAACTTTGACTGACGCACACCTGGATTAATTTTTTTTGCAAAGTTTCAAGCTTCGATAGCAGGGTATAATGATACAAATGTAAAAACATTGCTGTCGGTCGCAACCGACTGAGGTATATTCTGATACCAGTATAAAAAAAACGGGTGGCATGAGGCCTGCTCGCAAACATCGAGGTGTATCGATATGTTATGGATTTCCTTGCTGTCCAATGAGCATAGCGCCCCTATAGACACTTTGAATGACGAAAATATGCGCCAATATATTAGCAAAGTTTTAAGTCTCAAGGTGTCCAAAAAACCTATACGGACTTAGAGACGGACAGATAGCATGAAGATGGTTGCAACGAACCAATATACTCTTAGCCTTCGTTAGTATACAAATTTAAGAAATTTATAATTTCTTCCAAAAACAAATAATAATATATTTTTAATTTTGATTAACAAACCTTTTTACTTCAACTAAGGGGTTTGGGAATGCAAGCTTTTATTTTAAGAAAATTTGGAATTGTGACAGCTCAAAATTTGTTATGTGGCATGTAGGAGGCTTTTCCTTTCTTAATTTTGTGCCCCCGAAAGTATGCTTCTTAATTTAGCAATGTCAAAATCAATTTCAATAATTTTAACAATTTTGCTATTTATCTACGGATCTTTTTTTTTTTTTTAGACAGATGTCAATAAGTTGTTTTTGCAATGATTAAGGTGCTCCTCGGTTTATTTGAATCGACTTGTCTGATTGTCTTATGGATGGTCTTGTATCGTTCTTATGCATTTATTGCCTCCGTCTATATTTAGTTATCGCAATGGTTATAATAAAGATCAACTAATTGCCATGAGCACTTCATTTATCCTTGATCTTCAATAGTTCATTAACTCCAACTCCAACAAAGCAAACAAAGCGGTCAGCAAGCTAGCTAACCAGCTGGATCGACAGAGCAATAACAATGCTATGGAGCGGATTTAATACAATTAGCTCGGAACGTTTACAAGATTAACCTCGGCAAAAGAGTGGCGCAGACTCAGCCACCGACTCAGGCACAAGCCCATGCCCAGTGCAAAGAGCCCAGAGCTAGATTCAAGATCATGCTGAGCTTACGCGGCGCAGATTAACAATCAATTAAAATTGACAACTGCTCAGGGGAGAATCTCGCACAAACAAGTGCATTTTCAGCGTTCAGCAAAGGGAAGTTGAGTTAAAAATAAAGGAAACTAATTATAATGGCTGCATAAAGGCGCCATTTAGACCCCGAAGACACGCAATAATTACGCCCAATTAATGGCAATAACTTTGCAAATTAGATAATTTGGGTCCCCGACTGGGACTTGCAACTCAGCTCAGCGTCCCCAGCTGCATTAAATGAAATTCAATGTACTGCAGCATCTGCATCTGCAACTGTCTCAGAATCTACTTCGGCTTCTGCTTTTGCGCGTTGCACGCGAACCAAAAGCCAAATGTGTGTAATCAGACGGCGTTGCTGTTGTCGCTGTTCTGGACGTGAAGTGCTCTGGACAGAAGCTGGATTTATCAAACTCTTCTTCTAGACTCGATTGTACATAGGAAACAAGTTATTGTTATTGCCAGCAGAGCAGCTTTTTTTTATGAGGCGCAATCAATACAATTGCATACACTTATGCTAGACTACTGTCAATGTGTTCTTTACTGTCACTTTTGGATACTTTTCAATCTATAATTATGTGTTTATCACTCAATGTTACGGAACAGCGTTGTAATTTGATTGCGAGTTGAGAGTGAGCATTTTTTTTTTTTAATTATAATTCACAATATTTTTTATAACTAATCAAAAATATACCTTTAGCCCATTAGTAATATTATCAATAGGTACTACTCGTATAAAATATTTGACTTGTAACTTGTATAAATCTTTAAAGGTTTGAATATAACCTTTTGGCTTTGACATACATACATACAATGTTTTTTAATAATTTATTAGACAGATGGCACTCGTTCGATACTGTGAGTAGACCTCTCGTACTTAACCACTTGACAAACCATAACCCTTCCGGTTGCAAACTCCACTTCTGAACTTGAGCAATTTATCAAAAACATCACGCCATCCCAGCAACTGAGCATGAAGCTCCACGCAGGCAAGCAGCAAGCACAGAAAAAGATGCAGCAACAAAAACAAAACGCGTTGCAAGAAGCAAACAACAGAGAAACAGCGAAGAAAAACCGCCGGCAGCTGAGTGGAGTCTAGTATTACATAAGCAAAGTCAACATCGAGCGGCAGGCGAGCAGCAGTGGGCTTATCTATTGGCCCAACTGCAGAGATCAACTGCAACTGGCAAAATGGCACAAGATCAGAGCCAGCATTAGAGTTTGAGGCAAAACAAGACAAAAAGGGGATAGCAACAGCAACGACTAGGCAAAACAGCTGGCAAAAGGTGGCGGCACTGTACCAATATTTTAACTTCAACTCCAGCTGGTGACTGGTGGCTGGAGGCTGATGGCACGCGTCCATGCTGGCAGTCGGCGGCGTGTCTGGACAATTGAGTGAATGACCGACCGACCAGCTGGGGCTAGATCTGGCAAACAGTAGCTCATTGTGCACATTGTATTGTTTAAAGTATAGCGCTCCTGGTAGAATTTGAAATTGTTCTCGGAGCATTGCAATTGATTTGTTTGTGGCCTTTGGGCTTGTGACAGGCACAGGCTCATTGCAATCAGCGATTTCGACCAGCGCACGCCTCCAATTAGAGTCTAAACGACAATTGTACTTTTAACCCAATTTACTTACTCAGCGCGCTTTGCTTTGTTTTCATTGCTTTAACAATAAATCTAAATTGTGTAAAGTTTTGAGAGTCGCCTCTGCTTACTATGCCCATCTGCCTGGCTATCTGTTCGTCTTTTATTCTCTTTCTCCTTGCCTCAACTCCGCTCAACGCGAACCTCAAATCCGTATCCATTTCTAATTTCATTCTGCTTACTCATAATGTGTAATAATGTAACTAGAAAAAGTTTTAACTATTAAGAGTCTAAAAACGAAAACATATTAAAACTTTTATTAATACTATAAGAAGCTTTATTTTTAAAAGAACATTTAAAGATAAATTACGCATATTTAAAGAGCATTCAAAATTCGGCTCATACTCTCAATTTTTCGGTCTTGTTTATGTATTTGATTATTTGCTTAAATCTTTATCGCTGGCTGCCTGCATCGCCTCCCTCGTTCATATGCTGGCAACGTTCGTTGCCGTTGCCGTTGCCATCGCTTCGCGTCGCGTCGTTTGCATCTACATACGAGAGAGAGAGAGACTCGATTCGAGTTAAAGTCGCAACTCGGAGTCGGAGTTCGGAGCCAGTGGCGCGTTGTGTTCAGATCCATTAAGGCAATGACCTGTTTTCATATCAATTTTTTTTTATTTTTCTCATATGTTGTTGTTGTTTTGTCTCGTTCACTCTCGTTTGGCAACGTGTGGCGTAGGCGTGTGCAGGAGAGCGGCAGTGGAGACTATAAGGCACACGCAATCGGATCGGTCGGTCGGTCGGTCGTACGTCCATTCGTCCATCTGTCCGTCGGTCTGTCTGCCTGTCCTCATGTGTCCATGTTGCAAGTTGATAGTAAAAATTATGATGATTCTTGCCCCAACAACTGCCTTCGACTGGTCAAACGAGTTATATACATATATATATTTATTTTTTTTTTCTACTCTTTGGTCTGTGCATATTTATCTTGGCGTTGTCGTTGCCTTCACTTCATTAGGTCTTTAATTTTATATCGACTGGAAGCGCGTATCAAAACAGAGAAAAGGCTGTTTGCTCTCTTATTTTTTTCTTTTTCTATTTGTCTCTTTCTCGTTGTATTTTTTTAAAGGTTTTTTTCTGCAGTTGTACGAGAGTCAATCGTAGTTACATCGTGAAAAAAGACTTTGGCGCGTAAAATCTTTTGGGTTCATTAGAACGTTGAACGTTGTTGTCGTTGTTGTTGGCGTTGTCGTTGTCTTTGGCTATGGCTATGGATAAGCCGTGTTCTGGGCCCAAGCCGGGTCTCACTACGAGCAAGAGCCTGACCATGGGCTCATGGGCTCATGAGCAATCAAGTCGTTTCAGAGTCGCTGTCAGTTTGACAGAACATCTGCGGTTTAATCTGGTTTAGGATGCGCCAGCTGGATAGCTCCTCTATATTTTATAAGCAGTTCAGTTGGTACAGTTCGGACGTAGGTGACTGCGGCTAGACTAGTGCAAAGTTCCTTTTGCTTGAGTTTGTTTGCGTTGCTTTGTCAAGTTTTTTAGCGTGACAATTGTATCAAGCCAAGATGTGCCTTAAGCCATGATATGGTCATTGCCTGGTTGACTTGAAAGTATAATTATATATTTGGATCCAGTTTTTATACCTGAAGCCCATTGAAAACAAGATTAAAAGAGAATATAATAACTTCCGCCTAGAGCGTTGTGTAATTTCTTTTAAAGGATCTGCTGAGGATTATTTTATTGTTTTTACGCTAATTCTACAACACAATATTCTTCATAATGCTGCATCCGTCTTCATATGCTCCATCCATATGTATGGTTGACATCATGACGAGTGCGTCGAATTGGAATCAGGGTATAAGTAGAGTGGAATCACAGACTTTTTCACATTAAAGGGTATTTTTCGGTCAATCATACTCTATTTTAACCCAAGTGTCCACAATAATCATATTTGTATAGTGTGTTTTCGATAAGCACAGTGAGCATAAGAACAAGAGTTTATTTTTTGTATTTGCCGAGGTGTCCTCAATACACAAGACATACACATACACATGCATATATGTATGTTTGGACGTATGCATTTTCATTTATTTATTCACTTATCTAGCCATAATGTTTACCTTATACATTTCTTTGCATTAGCTGCTGTCGACGTTGTTGTCGTTTGTTTGGCTACTTAAATTTCCCAGAGTCAATATTGAACTGTTACTTAGCTGTGATCATATCGCTGTTGTGGTAGTATGCGCAACCTTGACCATATAATTGCCATGCTCAGGGTCACAGAAATCTAATTATTTAACAACAATCAAGCGACCTAACCAAGTGCAACTGCAACTGGTTGCATCGCGCTTGGCATCCTTGAGAAATCAAATTGAAATCTTTTATACAGAACTCGTGCATCGCTATTTTTGCAAGCGTACATAAACATACATACATATATAATGGGGCACACCCCCCAGAGCAATATTTCATCAATTGTCTTTGCAGTAAATGCAAGCCAAAGCTTAAACGTTGGCCAATGCAAATACTTACAATTGCTGATCATTTTAATCACTGTTCATTTTGCATAAATTGACCTGGCAATGATTATTGAGTTGAGTGGGTGCAACTTCAAACTGTGCATAATGTTTGGGGGCAAGGCATCTATCGATCTGTCTATCCATCCACTTTGTGGCCAGTGCCTTTTGGGCAGTCATATTTCCATAACCACCGTATAACTACCGCATCAAGCAATAAACATTAAATCTGTGGCAAAAAAAAAAAAAAAAAAAAAAACCAACCGAGCAACAAGAAACACACGTTGCATTCAGGTCCACTGTGGCACACAGCACGACAAATGAATCATGCGGCGATCGCGGGACAGCAGCAAGATCATCGGGAGCTGAAGCTGCAAGCTGCCAGCAACAACAGCGACATTGACAATGGGCCAAATACGATACTGCCATAAAGTGATTTTAAAAACGATTCCAAACCGATACAAACGGTAGCCAAACCAAACCAAGCCAAACCAAAGCAAAACAAAAGCAACATCAACAAAACACGAAACGTGCGCATTTGCCAGAGCTTTTGGCTTTGGTTTTATTGTTGTTGTTGTTGTTGTTTTTTTTTTTTGAGGCATGATCGGGCATGATCGTTTAGAGCATTGCACAGTAGCTGCTTGAGCGTCATAATAACAGCAACAACAAGCTGTTGTAGTAGGAATCCCTCCGTCTTCACTCTGCCCACCCCCCCTCCACCTAAGACCCTCCTTAAGTATAGTGTGCATGTGTTGCTGTTGCACAGCTGCAATGCTGCAGGGTGTACACAGAGTGAAGAGTATACGAGTTGAGTTGAGAGCAGCGGCAAGTCGCGTGCATGCGCAACAAATCAACACAAGCACAAGTCCAATCCCCATCTCTTTCCTCCCCCTCCCCCCAGAAAGACTCAAACGTTGGAGTCTTGTATCATAGGGAACTGACAAACCGGTTATAGTTGTTGTTGTTGTTGTTGTTGCTGTGGTTGTGGCTGAATACATACGAGAGCGACAACGATGCATAAAGCTTTTAAGAACCTTCTTTGTTGAAGCTTGGCATTTGCAGATACACAGAGCAAAATTTCCCAATTCATATGTTCACAAAGCCTTAAGACAGATATCAAAAGCTTTCTTTTATGATTTTGCTGATAATAAGACTGCTTGTGAAATTTTTATGTGCACTTTATTCAAGTTTTATATAAACAAAAAAAAAATAAAAATTTAAAAAAATTTAAAGTCTTAAATCCTTGAAGTCAAGATTTAATAAAGAGAATAAATGTGACGATTTAATTTATGGGTCTTCAGAAGTTAAAAAAATATATTTCTTTATTATGAGTTATTAAAAAAGCCATGTTAAAACAAGAAATGCTATGCAACGCAATAAATGTTATAAATAAAATATTAAATAATTGAAAAAAAAAAAACAAAACTTAACTTTGATTTGATATAATGTAACATACAATGGTTGATTAATTTTTTTCAAGAAATATGTTGTATTTTTTTAAAATCTATTTTGTTGGCCCGCACCATTTGCTTTATTAAATTTAAGGCATTTTCTTTGCTCCCCTTTCTTTGCTCCTATTTCTAATTCGCTTAACTTTATACCCTCCTACCCCCAAACATATGTACATACATGCACATATTCATACACACGATATACCAAATTATGGGCTAAACCTCGTGCCACCAATTTTGTTGCGTGTAATTGCCACTTCCAGCACAAAAGCTTTTATTTTATTATTTAGTTGTTGTTGTTTTTTTTTGTCTTTTTTTTGAGGCACTGTTGTTGCTTTTCGTTTTCCATGCGGTTCTTTCCTTCCTCTATGTTTAAAGCGACTGCGCTCCCGTCTTAGGCTGCATTTCAACTTTTTACTGCGTCTTAACTGAAATCGAGTTTTGTGTACTATGTAGTTTTGTATCTGTGCAACTCCGCCCGAAACATCAACGCCCAGCTCATGGGTCTCTCTCTCTTTTAATAGATACTTATATACACGCATATACGTATGTATGTATGTACACATGTATGTTCTAGGTATATTTGTAAGTGCCTCTTAGAATCTGCTGGTTGATGGTTACAACGTTGCCATCGTCATCATCATCATCATCATCATCATCATCATCATCATCATCATCATCATCATCATCATCGTCGTCGTCAACATCAACAATAACATCAACATCATTGGGCTGAAGTCGTCCAGTAGCTGCGCTTAATTGCATTTTGACTTACGGCGTGAAGTTGCTTTGTGTACAGTGTCCAACACTAGTGCCTCCACCCTGCTGCCTTGCACACTCCCCCGCCCCTCGCCGTTCCTAGTCATCTCTTGATCATTTTCATACCCGTATGTAGAACTTTCTTGGGTCGTCTTTGGTCTATTTGCTAAGCGCTACGAGGCGTCGCGTCGCCTCTTTTTGGCGTATGCCCAGTAGCTGCCTGAAAATTGCATTTTTTCTTCTCATTCGTTCTTTCAGTACTTTTTTGTTGTTTATTTTTTAATGTGTAGTGTATAGTATACGTATTTGTTTGTTGTAGTTTTTATGACTTGCAACTGTGCGCTGTTGTTTGTGCTATGTTGATTGAATGCGCTTTGTTGGTTAGTCAGTACATCAGTCCTAAGGTCGGCTGGATAGTTAGATGGCTTGTTACTACATAGTACATCGGTCGGTTGTCGGTAGATGGTTGGCTCCGTTTGGTTCTTTTGTTTGCTGTTTGAGCAGCCATAAATGTACATCGCCCATTGTTCGTTTAACGTGATTAGTTACAGTCGCGTTATTAATAATTTTACTGCACATTCAGCTATTGTTTAAAATTAGTTGATTACTCATTACACATATGTAGAAAAGTTTTATTATTTGCATTTCCAATACAATAAGCCAAATTCAATACTATTTTTTTTTTTATCTATAACAACAGTAATTGGGCATATGTTTGCGTTATTTTTTGGCAACTCGCCAAATTAGCTTTGTTGCAAATTAAAGTTGTAAATGAAAATTCAATTTGAAAATTTGATTTCTCCTTAAGTGAAGAGCGTTTATCGGGCTTAATACATTGGATTATTTTGTCAATTTGCACACATCTAACAGCTCTCAGCTTTTTACATTTATTAAAAAGTTTAACTATTTGTAGTTTCATTTAAAATAAATACTAACGCATTTCTTAGGGCAAAGCTTGAAACTATATTGATACATACAAATTTTATTTCAAATTCATTTTTATTGAAAGAGATGACAAGTCTAATTTTTCTAAATCAATCATAATCATTTTCTTATATGTATAAAGTCTATACTCAATTAATTTTACTGCTTAAAGTTAAGTATATCATCAAATTTTGAAGCTTGTGACTGTGCAGCTTAAATTTATATATTTTTTCGTTTACAAATCCAAATTAATACCAACTAAATATAATAATCGCATACTGTTGATTTTTATATAATTGTTTCTAGAGACTTCTCCTTGTGCTTTATTTTGTCAGGAAGAAAAATCTGTTAAGTAATTGTATACAGTATTTTTTATTTATTTTTTTTTTATTTTTTAATTTTTTCCTTTTTTTTGTATGATCGGAAAAGTGTCCGTTAGAGCTTCGTTCGCAGGAGCTAGAAATATTTCTAGCTGTGTCAAACTCCATATAAAAAAAACGCTAGAAATAATTTCTGGACATAATTTCTAGAGATATTTCTAAAGCTTCGTACTCAGGAGCTAAAAATATATCTATCTGTGTCAAATTCCATGTAAAAAAAATGCTAGAAATAATTTGTGGACATAAATTCTATATTAAGTGTTTTGTGGTTTGGCAGCTAGAAATGTTACTAAACTAAAGTTGGTTGCAACATTATCATTGATGTGGATCTGTGGATTGCATTGAACAACTGATTTTTCTGCTAGAAAAAATGAGCAGCGCATTATTTCTAGGCGTCAATTGTGAAATGGAGGGAATTTTGAGCGGCAAAAAGAATAAAAGTGGTGTAAAACAATTTTTGCATGACGACAAGAAAAAGTGTATTAACGCAGTGAGGGACAATAATTAAATTATAATAAATAATTAAATAATTAATTAAAAATAAGACCCAACACAGCCGCTTTCGCTTCTTTTTTTTGTTTTTTATAATAAAAAATGCAGCCACTGCCGCTAATAACACAATATCATCAGTAATTTTTATGTTTCACAATTCAATTTAAAATGTAGGCTCTAAACTTCAATTTATGGAGCCGATAAAGTGGCGGTTAATCAATTTCGTTTCATTATTCACACGATAAATTATTGCATCGATAAATGTTTAGTAGCAAAAACAGTAGAATTTATGTTTTTGTAGAACTGTTGAGTAGGTGTTGAGTTTGAGTTTTTAAAGAGTGACAAAATCTAATTGATTTATTTCATAGATAAAATTAGCTTTCTTGACGGTATCTATTATCTTAACAAATTTGCAATGAAAGTTTTAAGCTTTGTATTGTAATACATGTTTTCATGATGTGATAAAGGTTTCTTAAGTTTTTTTTTTTTTTTTTTTTTTTTGGGATGTAAATTTGTCTATACAGGCAAACCTGGATAGTGTGAACAAAAATAAAGTATGTTAGGAAACTAAAGAAACGTTTAACGCACTTTTGTGATTGTTTTTCACTTCAGAAAACGAAATCTTCAGGATGCTTTAAAGCAGGCACTTCCCGTTAGTGTGGGTCATGTTAAAAGAAAGGTAGAACTGTCGAGTCACTATCGATTAAATCGACAGATTCCCAGAAATTTTATCCACGAAATTTTAAATAGTAATAAAAATATCCCGTCTCTATCATAGTGCTTTTATTATACTCGATACCGAAGGTAAAGAGTATATTATTTTCTGCAATTTCCGTCATGGTGTCTGTCTACTGGGGGGCTGGGAATACGATAAAATCAATAACTGGTAATCAATACATCCACTTATTTCCCACATCCGTACAACTAGAGTTACCATATTTGGTAGGAAGATATCTATTCAGTTTTTAAGCTAGAGCCACTAAAATTGGTGCAAGATAGGTGTTGAAGTCCCCCAAAAAAGTGCATCAATACTTTGGATGCTAAATATACTTTATTAAAATTGTTGAAATAGGGAAAGAAATATTTGCTTGCTATTTCTTTGTCATATTAATTCCTGGATTTACATGTTTTATACTGATTTACTTTAATTGAAAAATAAGTAAATAAATAAAGTAACCTAAATAACTCTAAGTTGCTATTTTATTACGTGCTAGAAGTTTGCTCAGATATTTGTGTGTCTGTTAGTGATTTTTTGAGTTAATGCAATTATCTAGATGATTTTGATAGCCTAAGCCTTAACTGTGCTTAAATGGTCTCATAAATTTTAAGACATTATGGCACTAGCAATGATACAGCCCCCGCCTCTAGCCAGTTTATGGCTAAAAGAGATTTCATTATAAATAGGTTAAGTCGCTAAATTTACTAGGCATAAAAGACCGAGGAGCAGCAAGGCAGCAAGGCAGCTAGGCAGCATACACATAAACCTTTAAACCTAAACACGCACTTAAGTAATAAAAAAACAAAAACCCACAGCAACTAAGACGAAAAACATGACATTAAATTGCATGAGGCTAGGAAAAAATAATAATAATAATAGTAATATTGTCCATAGCCGCTGAGGGGAGCGCACAAGAGCACAGGTGTTCAGCTGCTGCAGCAGCCATACATAAAACAAAAAAAAAAAAAACAGCGACGAAAAACAACAACAACTTACAAAAACAACAGCAACAAACTTAAAATCAAGTTTTAAAGATCCAACAACAACGACTACGACGGCAGCGGCACTTAAACAGCTCCAGCAAAAGACAACATCAGAGGCAGACGAATAAGTAAAAGAAGGAGGAGGAGGAGGTGGAGGAGAGGGCGGAAAATACGTTGTCGAAGCTGGAGACCTTTAAATGCTCACGACGATGCGGGCCGAGAAGCAGCCAAGGCAGCAAAAGCAGCAGCATCCAAACGAGTCGCCTCAACACACACACTTTATGCAGCCCCCGAGCAAACCCAGCTGAGGGGCTTTGCTAAGCCAAGCCAAGCCCAAGCCCAAGACACGAGTCCCAACCAAAGCGACGACTCTCGACTTGACTCGTCTCGCACACGATCGTGCATGCAACAACTTGTCAATTTCGAGCTTTGCTTTCGCCCCCTCTGCACTCGGCCTGAAGAGCCTGCTTGGCTGGCTAGCTGGCCCCTTTCGTTTGATTATGATCAGAGCGAGCTATATGAGCTGTTGTTGTGGCTGTTGCTGCACTGCTGCTGCTGCTTCTGCTGCTGCTTCTGCTTCTGCTGGTTGCAAGTACTCGTATAATAAACATAATGATAATACCTGACGATGCTTGATTGTCCAAGTGGTTTTCGGCTCGCTCTCCCTACTATCTCCCTGCATCCGTCTTGTTGCTACTGTGTATGCAATTTTAATATTTTAAAATTTTATTTCTTAGGACCAACAGTGCGCCCTTGACATTTAAACCAACAAAATATGCATAATCGTTGAAGTGCATTTTAATTTTAATTGTACATAAATGTATTAATTTTGCTTAAGATGCTGACTAATTTAAACTAAACCCGTCTCATCTCCTGTTACTGCAAAGTAAATATGAACAAATATTGTAATACAATGGGGGTATTCACTTGTCCTCGTAAAATCGTAAGGCGACGTTTTTGATACCCCTGGGTATGTCTAAAAAAACTGTCGTAATATTGCAAAAAGTGTGTTGTTACAGTGCTGTAAAATTTTCCAAAGAATCGAGTAAAAATACTTGGTATCGAGCATATTTCGATATTTTTATCAAAAAAAATTTGGTCACATTGTTAAGTACAGCGTGCATCTGGATACTTAGGGTAACAAACATGTGATCTTATTTCTACTGCACTCTCAGTTGGTCTACCTATTTGACCCTAAATGCGCATATATTTCATGACTTAGTATTTTCAATTTCCCTAAGTGCGCATACGCCATCTTTATAACCTTATCTTATTCATACCTAACAAGTGGAAACGTTGCAGTCGGACGCAACCGACGGCGATATACTCGATACCAGTATTAAAACCGGTAAAAAGAGGCCTGATTGCAAAAGGGTATTGATGCGGCTCCCGACTAGATCCTCCTTACTTGTTATTTCTGAATATAGTATATGGATATAACTATAACCTTGGTACCCCTTGGCTACCAAAAAACTATACGAAACTATACACAACATAGACATGTTTATATGTACATAAATACGTTAGCAATGAGTCCAGCAAACAACAGCAGCAGCTGAGACCCCTCGGGCCGCAGTTAATCAACAAGTTTATGCAAAATTCAAAAACCAGAACAGGAAAATGAAAAGCGAGCAATAACCCAGGCAGTAGGCAGTTGTCAGTTTGCCAGTTGATAGTTGGCAGCAGGCAGTGAACAGAGAGAACCGTACACAAAACGCACACCTCAAACCAACTCAAAAGAAAAAACCAAAAAAACAAAAAACAAGTCAATATGATCGATCGTTTGGTTGATTAAACATAATTGAAAACGAAAATGCACAACTCACACACACACTCTCAAAAAAACGGCTTGCAGTAAACTCACCCGCTGTCATGATCACTTGTCCAAGCAGTTTTGCTCTCCTGTGCTTGGAGCTGTGTGTGTGTGTGCATGTGTGATTGCAGTCAGGTCCGGCAAGTAAGTAACGAAACGACGTTGAGACGACCAGCACAACGAGAGATCCGAGCTGCGTTCGGGGCTGGGGCTACTACGGCAACGACGAGAATGTTGAAATCAAAACAAAAACGTAAAAGATCAACGCACAAAGAGCCAAACAGACAGAGCGCGCGCCACTAAATTTTGGCGGGAGACTACTGTACCCTCATATCGAAGACGACGAACAAAACAAAACTACAACCGGAGCGAAGCGAAGTGGAGTGAGTGTGTGTATAGAAAATCGAGAAGAAAACAACAAAATCAAAACAATCTCTCAAACACGAATAGAGCCAAAGAGCTGCTGTAATCTTGAGAGCGACCATATTTATGTACTTAAGAGAGCTAGTGACCGCGGTGAGCTCTGAGACTGACGACAGAGCACAACAGTGAAAGATCAAAAGAGAGAAAGTGTGTGCAGTGTTGCCGTGCTGCAACTGAGCATAAATTTCGTTTAAGCATGAAATGCAATTGTTATTTGTTAAGTAGGATCTGTTTAACAATTATTTAAATTCATATTTATTTCCGAAAAAAGTACATAAAATACATCACTTCACCTTTAATTAAGCAACTAGATTAATTTCGCTTAGACTTCTTTAAAGTAAGTCAATATACCAAAAAAAAAAACTTTGTTTTTTAGCTGCTTTCATAGTCCTTGCTTATCACATTTGCGAGCGTAATAAAAGACAAGCCTGAAATCGCGCCAAGAGTGTAATAACCCCAAACACAGACCCACAGATGCGGTCACCCCAAACAGCCAACAAGAGCTAACCAACGAGGCAACCGCCAGAATACATTTTCAGCTGACCTGCGAGCCGGCCACAAACAGCAAAGAGGGATACACAAACGTTACTTGTGTCTTGAAGGGTCCACGATCGTACACATCGTATATACTACTCCTCGTACTTATATGTACGATCCCCACGACGTCAATTTGCAAGTTCTTCTTTGGCCATTGCAACCGACTGATCCACACTTAACGGGCAACGCGCATTTGCAGCCAGTTTTCTGCGTTCCAATGTATGTACATACGTATGTATGTATGTAATGCCTACGAACATACATACGTACTACATACATACATATATCCCTGTGTATTTTGATTTTAGTGCACAGATGTTTTATTTGCCACAGTACTCACACACACGCGATCTTATGTTTACCCTGCTCGCTCTCCTTTTGTGCGAGTGTGTGTGTGTGTGTGTTGTGGCTGTGCCTTCGTTTCATGTCTTTTAATACCCTTAATCCTAGCAAATAATACAAAGAGCAGCAGCCTGGCACAAGTGTATGAAGGAGAAAAGAAAAAAAGTAGCTGAGCGGTTTTCTCGAACTCGAACTCAATCTTGGGCTTGGATAATATGGTTTGGGCCCGTCTTGGTGTACTATAAAACAGAAAGTGTGCAACACACACGCTTTGAAGCCAACCAAAAGACAAACACCGAGATCCATGGTTGGTTGTTGTTGTTGTTGGTACGACTTCAACTGCAATGAACTTCTAGAATCTAGATGGAAGTCAATGAACCTATCCTGACTGCCATTGCCTCTGCCTTTGCCCCTGCTTCTGCCTCAGCCTGGTCTGCCTAACCAATCCCTGAGTGCGTTGTGGCTGTCCGATTGCTTGCCTGCCTGCTGTTGCCTGCCTCATGATATCAACGCAGAATGATCATCATCATGATCGTCGTCGTCGTCGTCGTCATCATCTTTGGGCACAGTGAACTAGCTTTGTACCACAGAAATTCGTTCCCTCTCTTTCTCTCTCTCTTTTTCGCTTTCGCTCAGTCGACGACTCCTCCTTGGACATAATGAACTGGGTTTTGGCGATACGTACGCAATTTTCAAATCGTGTTGCTTCATGATCGTGTACCGACTTCTCCCCTTTACACTGTTTACTACGCTCGCTTCAGTGATGTCAATTTTTATGTTTTTTGAGAATCAATAAAAGTTGGCTTGAGGTGGGAAATGTTATAAGGATTTTAAAAGATGGCGTGATCGTAGATAAAATGTACTCATTTACATTATACATGTTCATGTATTTTTAAAGGTGTTGAAACTGCTTCAAAAGGAAAGATTAATGATAAAGAGAGAGGCTAGTGTTTAATAGATGTGAAAAAGGGAATAATACAAAGAAACAAATATCTTATATGCATATTAATATTTTTTTAACAACCTCAAATGATATTTTAATCCTACTTCTAGCTAGATCAAAAAAAAAAAAATAAAGCTCAAAAGGCAACACTGTCTGTGTGTCTCTTATCCTCTCTTTATTTTCAGTTAGGCACTCAACAAAAAGCAACGTTTTTAAGAACTTGTATTTGATTTTGCCAACTTGCCTCATTGTTGTTGCTGTTCTCCATTGTGCTCGTAGTTACTGGTTGTACTCAGAGACGTTTTATGTATGATAATGATGTTGGTGATCGTGCCACTTTAGCAATGGTTGACTACGAAGAGCAGCCAGCCAGGCAGTCAGAATCGTAGTTGGAGTCAAGCAGACTTGGGTAAAAGTTTCAACTGGTTGGGTTGAAGAACCTTTTGATTGGTTAGCTATACACGACTCGCGAGTGTTGGGTGCTCCGTGGGCAATCCTGAAGTTGGTGGCGTCTGAGGTTGCATTAAATTGTGCCATGTTTACTGCGGTTGTCTGTCACCCTTTCGCCCCGCCTGCCATACAACTCTATATACTCCTCCTCCTGGTTGGTTGGCTTAGCATTTGCATGCATAATATTGCCAAGATTTATGCAAAAAATTGATGGCAATTAGTCGTCAACTCGTCGTCGACATCGTCGTTGATGTCGTCTTCTTAGTTTGGTTCTTTAGCTGCTGCTGCCGCTGTTGCAACTCTACTCAGTTGACTATGCATATATGTATTTACTATACATATCTTGTAGTTTGTTTGTGCATAATGATTTTCGGTATCAAATTACATTGGTTAGGGGTTTTTAGTATGTATTTTATTTGTGCTGTGCTGTGCTTTGGCTGTGGCTGTTGTCTCTTGTCGACGCTGCCTGTTGTCTTCTTCCTGCTTAATTTGATGCGCTCGTGCCGTTCTTCAGTCCGTCCAAAACAGTCCGCCCCGTCTTTGTTGCACTCAGCTACATCTTTAGCTTCTCCGACGACTCCCATCGTCTACGACTCTGGCTGCTCTCTGTCTTTGACTAATGTGATGCACATCTCGCATTTGGCAAAGCCTTTTTTTGCCTTTTCTTCTTTTGCTCTGATCTGCTTCGAATTTAATAGCTGCTGGACGAAACGAAATTATTTACTAGCCAAAATAAGATAATGAGCGATAATTTCAAGAGTTATATATTGCGCACTCAAGCAGAGCCACAGCACATTGCAAATTAGCAATTCCAAAGGAAAAAAGAAGTGGAAAATAACAAATGATTCGAGATGTTTGAGTTGCGCAGAGATTATCATTAGAATCATAGAAATTTAAAATTACTTCTTTGTTCTTATGTACAGGGAATTAGGACCTGCGTTAAGTAATGACATATAGAAAATTTCAATAAAAAACTTAAGCTAGCAATCCTTAAAAATATATATCATTATTATATACAAGAATCTTCTGTTCGTGTGTTGGTAAGTAAAGTCCTCCTATAAAGCTGGACCGATTTTATTTCGTGTGTGTTCAAGTGGGTTAGCGAATGGTTTTGAATCACAATTCGGTCAACTAGATAATGGTTTTTGATGACTTAGCAATTCATAATGCATCTATTAAAGACGTATAAACAGGACCACGTTTGTTGGATCCGCTTGTACGGTTTAGAGAGTTGAACCAAAGACCTTGTACAGGCAAATCTCGATAGTTCCAACACACAAAATATTTTGTTCACACTATCGAAGTTGAAAACAAGTGGAAACGTTGCAGTCGGACGCAACCGACTGCGATATACTCGATACCAGTATTAAAACCGGTAAAAAGAGGCCTGATTGCAAAGGGGTACGGATGCAGCCGGGGTGTACGCTGCATCAAAGATTGTCTGATACAGATGGGGATGCCACCAGCTATCTTCCTGCCAAATTTGGTGGCTCTAGCTCAAAGTTTGTTAAGTGAAGGGGAAGGGGGCTGGGGCGTTTTGGTGGGCGTGGCATCCAAAATTTTGATGCAGATCTTTGTGGAATGCCAATTGCAATCTTCCTACCAAATTTGGTGACTCTAGCTCAAAGTTTTTAAAAGTTGGGGAAGGGGGGCTTGGGGTAGGCGTGGCTCCAAGATATCTTTGGGGGTCACTACCAGTTATCTTCCTACCAAGTTTGGAGATTCTAGCTCAAACACCATGAAAGATACACTCATTCCCGCTTTTAACGAAAAGTTGGGGCGGCTGAGGTGGGCAAGGGCGGTATGGGTGGGTGCGGCATCCAAAATGTAGTATGCAGTTTTTTGAGGATCGTCATCACCTATCTTGGCGTAAAATTTAGTTGCTCTAGCTCAAAAACTGAAGTAGATATAGGCGTTTCTGATTTCAAACTGCGGGGAGGCTGGGGGCGGAATGGGTGGGCGTGGCCCCAAAATTTTTGATGCAATTTTTTCGGGGATGACAGTAGCTATCTTCCTACCAAATTTGGTAGCTCTAACTGTAAGGGTGTGCGGAAACGGTGGATTTATCGATTTTGAGTTATCGAATTTATCCATTTGCCAGCCTCCCAGTTATCGTATAACCCCAATCTTGACACTTTATCTGTCCCGGCCATAGATAAAGACATTTGCAAAGTTTCAAGTCTCTAGCTTGAAGCGTGTGGACGGACAGACACCATGACGGACATTGCACAAACCCAATATACTCTTTACCTTCGGTATCGAGTATAAAAAACCTCTTTAGTATGAACAAGTTTTTTTTTTTCATTCATTTTATTTGCATTTTAGTCGCTTTGACATTTGTAAGAACAGCTTTAACGGTTTCTTCGAATTTATATGCATTTTTTATTTTAAAATTTAAATTTTGATGGAACTGGACTTTATTTTTATGTTTTAAAAGTGAATTTTAATAAAAGTAACAAATTAAATGATTTATTTAACTATGTAGTACCCAGTACACGTATACAGGCAAACCCCAAAAGTGTGAACAAAACGAAAATCAAAATTTTGAAATTGAGGTTGTTCACACTATCGAGGTTTTTTATTTTGTTAATTGCACTAGGCGTTATTGCATGCACCCAGATCCAGCAGTTTGCTTCTATATAAGAAAAGTTTTTGGTACTAGTTTTTTTTACCAAGCTTAATCCAGAGCCCAGTAGTTTGCTTTAAGTACCCATTGGCTATTCAAGTAAACAATCGTTGCTGCCTCGCAGCTGGTCTTTTGATTGTGGGTACATCCGAGCTAGTTTTATTTAATGGTCGTAGCATTAATGTTCGTACAGGTGTTTAAAAAGAGCGTCAAACACACACACACATACACCAGCCACACGAAGAAAAGGTTTCGAGCCTGTATATTCAGTATACCAGCGTACAAACAAGCACCTATTCTCGGTGCTTGGTTCCCGGAGCCTGTAAAACGATAATACAAGAATCGACGTTGTTTTCGTCTAGTGTTAGCCTTTGTTTTTATTTATGAACTGTACCAAAGACATGGACATATCAGGACCGCAGCACTAGATAGAACGGTCTTTTTACTTATTCGTTTAAATACTGTATTAGCGGTCTAAACATCGGATAATTTAAGTTGTACTCGTTTAGGCAGCATATCCCTGTTGGAAAATGTGAGATTTCTATTAGTATTTTTTTAGTTTTGCGAGAATAATGCATTTGTTATTTACATACATAAACTAAGCATTGAATCCACTTTGATCTACCTTCATATCTTTTTCAATCAACCCCGCACAGTAAATCTTTGTCTTGTGCATATTTATTTACCCTTCCTCATAGCTTGCCTGATTTGCGCCCTCGTTTTCTTGATCTCATCCACCCTGCAAACAATCGGCGTACGTATGACCCGTGAGTGAACCGATTGCCGATATCAGCATGGTGCACAATACGCTCATCGTTCGTCCCTCAGCAGAAATATCCCCGTATCCCGATTGAAGAGTCACAAGCCAATGCGTCTTTCAGCGACCAGCTGTTGACGCGTCTCTTGGCTACATCTTAGACAACTTGGTCGTCTTCTCGATCTCTTACTCTGTCGGTCTGGTCTCTGCTTCTTCGTCGCGTGTATGACATGTGAGTTGCACGTTTTGTCCATTTTCAAATTGAGGAAACGGCTCCGCGCTCGACGTCGCGTCGTCTCGACTGACTCGTGCAATCAAACTGAGCAGTTTCAGCTGTGACCGAGCTCAAGATCTGTCCGTCCGCGGTCCTAAGACCTATGGGTACCTGTCAGTCAAAATGCGTTTTACAACCGTCTTTTTTCTTTATTTTCTTTTTTCGTTTCGCTGCCCATTTGGTATCGTTTGTTGTGTTGTTGTGTTGTGTCTGGCAGTGCAACACGATTTTTATTTTCGTGTTCAGTGTTTTCTCTCTTTCTTGAAATCTAAGAGCAATCTATCTTTTGAGTGCAAAAGCAACAACAACAACAGCAGCAAATAGACAATCAATTTCATTTTCTGTCCTCATCTTATGATTATTTTTGTTGTTGTATGGCTTTATTTTATTTTATTTATTTTTTTTGTGTGGTGGCTTCAGGAACGAAGATTCGACAGCTACTTCTCTATGTTAATCTATGACGGATACGTAAATCTTTATTGTGATCTATGGGTTTGTAGTGCGATTAATCGAAGTTCCTAAACGAATCGTAGAATTGAGCTTAAGAAATATTCAAAAATTATAAGTTTTAAAATAATAATTTGTGTCTCCAAATATTGTGGTCTGTTTTATCGTTGTCCTCAGGAAACGCATAAAGTAATTATTTACCCCCAACCAAATACGACACAACTCCACAATTGCGTTGCCACACAATAAAATGTCATAAATTTTACGCTTGGAGTAGAAACAAAATGCATACATACAACAAACTATCACAAAAAAAAGGAAATAAAAGCACAACGCATACATAACATAAAATACAATAATAAAGATCAAATACAACAAAACAGCAATGGGCAGACGACTTGATCATTAATTAATGAACATGATCAACAGAGGCAGCGAAGCTTCAGGCTATTAGAATACAACATATCGTCGTCTTCGATTGTGTAGAACACAGATATTGCAATGTACATATGTACATACATCCAAACATCCATACATATATCCTTTTTTTCTTTGTTTACAAAACAAAATGTAAACAAAACGGTTTTTCAGCCAAAGCGACCGAAAGCCTTTGCTATGTGGTGCACACAAGCTTCAAAATATAATATAAACAAAAAATAAAGGGCAGAGGCTGAGGCACAGAATCTGGGGCAGCCAAGCTGGGGGCATTTTTCACTGCTCACCAGCTTGCATAAGCAGGCCGAGGATAGAAATGGAGGCATCATCGGCAGGCGCGTTACGCACCGAATAGTCTTATAAAAAATAAATACATTGCGGGGGAAAACAAAAATAAAAACTTTTAAGTTTAAACTGATTAACTTAAAGTTACCCCTTTAGAGAAATTAATTTATTTTTCGCTTAGCTAAAGCTTAATGAATAAATACTACAACGAAATACATGTTTTCTTCCACAATAACAGTAGTATATATTTTTCCACATCATAAACAACATCTTTTTTTATCAAGCTTTATTTTTTATTATATATAAAGAAATATTTTAAAATTTCTAACATATTGCTTAAGATGCAATACTTGCTTAAAATTAGGCGATTAAAAATAAATAATCGTTTGCAGATTTTTGTTCTGTATTGAGCTTTTGTTTGACCCCATTAATTACAGGGTATACTTTTTGTGTGTGCATTACGCTCTTCCTTACGTATTCTCTTTGTTTTCTGGTAGCTGTTGCACTTTGATTGACAGCTGTTGCAGCTTGGGGAGTGCTTGGGCTCTTTGCTTTTTATATGTTTTTTTTTTATTTTATCTGCGACTGCTTCAACAAAGTTTTTCTAATGACATTCACATTATTTTGTTGTGGCTTTGGGCGCAATTTTCTAATTTTTTTTGGGTCAAATCATTATCGTCGTGTCAAGTTGGTGTGCACGCAGTTTGCACGTTCCCAGTGATATAGTTCTAAGCCCCTCAAGCAATGGATAGTCATGAGCCGCATCGGGATTTCACTTTCAATGCCTGGGTTGAAGGATTGGGGTTTTTGGGGCTGTGTGCTCTTATAAAAGGTACCATCTTAGGATACATATTAATTTCAATGCTGTCCACATACAGTGAAGGGTCAGCCAGTCTGATGCAGGCACACCTAGCGCATGTACATACATAAGACCCTATTAAATTACCATTCGAACATGCGCACTGTGTGTCCCATTATCAACTCAAACAAATGTTGTTCCTAAGCAAAACCTACAAAGCAATAGAAACGTCAACTCTGCAAGAGCAAACGCCTCGTTGCTACGTAGTCTGTATATCTATGTCAAGACAAGACTGGCATGATAGATCACCCCATAGACAAATACAGACAGGTGAAACTTGTCAGTGGAGCCTCAGAAAAAAAGGGTCGCTGCTCGTCCTACGCCAACAAACAAACAAATAGTAGAAAAAAACAAACTTTAAAACCCGAGATGCACAAAAAGGAAAACTGTCGAACTCTGTGCCTGGGCCCGGGCATGGGCCTGGGCACATTTATTTAGCAAAATGAGTTTCGAGCGACTGCTTATCGCACTGTTAAAACAAAAACGCTAAGAAGGGATCAGATCAGTCAACCTGAACCTCGACATGAAGCCACAGCCACAGAATTCGAACCTGAACTCGAACTCGAAGCTGAACCCCGACTACAAACCCCGAACCCCAGCAGTCTGTAGACACACTTGCAGAGTGTGCTATGCACAAGTGCGAAGAAGTGCTCTGGGCTCTGGTTTTCTGCCCTCGGCTTGCGGCAATTACATAGCCTTCGACGGATGTACATATATAAGGGTGTTGCTCCCTGGATGATCATCATGTCTCACAATTTAATGTTAATTTCTGCCTCCATTTATGCATTTATCACGCGGTCTTCAGGTTTTTACGACCGATGGTTCTACTGCTCTTTGTCTCGGTTCTTAATTGTCACCAAGTATGTATTTAGTTTTTGCAGCTTCGTTAACATACATTTATCTGGACTGGAAATGCGTTTTTGTCAACGACTGCGACTTTTTATGGATACGTTTTTTTAATATGTCTATAAATCCCTTGTGTAGATTTAACGAGCTGTTTCTGTCGCCCTCACAAACCAGACCCAATCTATACAATTTTCGGTTTCTCTTATGATTCTTCTATATAAAAGGAAACACCTGCAGACTATGGTCAAATGTATGTTTTATGGCAACTGTTGATGTCAAAATTTGACAAATTGAAAATGGCAACTCAAACGTAGTTGAGCGTTTAAGAATTGTCTTTGAACTCTTAAAGAATTTAACTTTGTTTCTAAACTTTTTAGGCCAGGAGTTTCTCTAACATAAAAGAGTTTTTAATGGAGGCTATGTCGATTTAAAATCGTTGATAACATGTAATAATAACTTGATTTAAATTTTATTATTATTTTTGAGGAGTTTTGACTGTAACGTTAATAAATATCAACAAGTCGACTAGGAGTATGGACAGCAAGAAGATACCTTAAGCTTCAGACAGTGACTGTCATTTGTATGTATGCTAATGTTGATTTTTAATTATAATTGTAATAATCACACTAACGAACTAAATTATTCCATGAATTTTCAAAATCATGAGTAAATTTTTGCCCCAATATGAATAAAATTCTGCTCGAAACGCACAATCCATAAAAAGGCTGCACAAATTACAATTAGCCTTATAAGGATCGAATCAACATTTATTCCTTGATAATGATGAGGCAGAAGCTGAATGGCTATTGGCAATCAAGAATAACACAGTTGCAATAAATGCTCGGCAGTTGATTTTATCGTTTGACTGCAAAATATTGCGCAGACATGTATTAAGAATTAAGTGTTCATTCTTCGTGTTCTCTATGAAGCTGTAAGCCATTAACAACGAGGTGTCAATTGCAGGGAACAACACAAAAGCAACGGCCGCAAGCTCACAAGCCGCTCAAAAGCAAAAGCAATTTGTTGACCAGATCCAAAACGATTGGCAGCCAACTTGTCACATTAACACAAAGCCAAATGTGGGCATCCGCATGTTGCGCATGGTGAGCGGGCTTAAAAGTAAAAGTGATGCTACCTACCACTCGCATATTTACATTTCAAGCCACTTGACTTACTAACTCAGTGATCGACTGGCCAACGACAACAAAAGCAAAAACAACAGCAACAAAAAACAATGCCAATGCATTTGTCTTGAAGATCTGATCAGTTATAATATGTAAGTAGCTTTAGCCATAGTTGCGTTGTTCAACAAGTTCCCTGCGACTGCTTCCAATTATGGTGAGGATCTGCTTGCAACATACTAACATACGCCACAAACTCCAACTTCTATTGGCCTACTACTACAACTCTGTGATCTTTAACTGCACTGCGGCTCTGCTTCAACTACAACTTCCACCTGCAACACAAAAATTGTCTAGTCATCTAAACGTCTAAGCCACACAATACCCACTACAGACTGGCATTTACAATATGAATATTAAAAAATATATTTATTTAAAAAAACCTAAATTCAAAATTTTAAATTTTAAAAATAACTTATAGCAATTGAAACATATTTATTTAAAAAATAGGAAAAACATTAATAATTATATCAAATAAAGACAATTACACTCTGAATATTGATTGGAATGATAAGAGATGCCATAGAAATGCACTGTAGAAACTAAATATTTTGTTTCTAAATAATTTTTATTTTGAGCTTTATTCGATTCACTTTTGTATATCATATAATATACAATATTTGTATACTCCATTTATTGTGTCTATCGACAAAGAGTATAACAATGCGTATCCGACTTAACCAACTAGTCAGTAATTTCAACACTCACCAAAATGCCCAGTTTAATCATGGCCTTTGCGTCGACGAGTGATATTTAACTAACTCATACATACACATGTTTGTTAATTATAGTTTATTTATTTAATAAGCCAACTTTCTGCCATATATGTATGTATGCCTGCTTTACTCTCCGCCCTCAGTGATTTTGGGTCTTTACTTTTCGCAGCTCCTTTTTGGCCCGGTCTTGAAAAAGTTGGCCAGTGGCCAATCTGGAGTTGTTTTTTGCTGTCGTTGTTGTTGTTTTTGTTGGCTTTGGCTCTTTTGATTTTGTTATTATTTTTTGTGCACTTTAATTAAATTGTTATGTAAATTCCACTTGTCGTTGTAATGGCAGCAGCCAATTGTTGTTGTTGATGTTGCTTGTGAATTGAGGCATATAATTTTAATCTTTATTAGAGCAGCAAGTGCTCTTTATTGGCTGTGTCTATGTTTTTTTTTGGGGTGGAGCCGTCGACTTGGCTCTGACTCTTGTTGCCATAATACAGGCTTAGCATATCTTGGATTTGCCTTAAGCCAAATTTACAGTTTCTGCTGTTTTCACAGCCGCAAAATACAATTGGCAGCATACTGTTGCAAGCAATAACGGCAAATGGGCATATTCCAAAAGTTAACACAATTATTTTAACAGTGACAATTTCTATACTGTTAATACATGAAACAAGTGAGACTCTTATCTGTGTACATTATAACAAGCTTAGTTCATATCATTTTGTTGGTCATATATTCGAGCTCCCGCATAATATACGCTGCTCTGGCTTAAGTAATTTGGATTTATTAAATTGGGGTCAAGCGTTATCTGTGTTTGGTTCTTCTGGTACGCCTCAATTATCTAATTTTCAAATTAACAGCTGCAACTGAGCTTGGGGCATGAAAAAAACAAACCTCTGCTACCCACTTGAGATACTTGAGATCAAACACTCACATGCAAGAAAACTCTTACACACACACAAACACACAGACACTTGTCGAATGTTATGGGCCACAGTCCAAATTGGAGGGATTCGAACTTTGGTCTTAGAACTTGCTGATAACATTTAATTGGATTTTGATTGTAATGCGAGGCGCAACTTACGAAGTGAAAGCCACACTTATCAACTCCATGAGTTCGTCTACTCAACATAATGATCATTAAGAAAATATCACACATAAATGTAAGTATCAAGTGTACAAATATGGCTCTAGCACGAAGTTTTAAAACAATTTACAAAAAAAAAAAGGAAAAAAAAAAACTTCATTTGGACAACAGCTGTTGATGGCAAATGTTTTTGCTACGTTACGCCCCAACTGAATTTTGCACCTCAAACTGTGTGAATCATGCAAATGAGAGGAAATACTGGTGTTGCCTGTCTACAGGCCTCAACAAGTGAGTTAGTCATCATTAGTGAAAAATTGCACTAGTGAAAATGACGAGAAGTTTTTGAAATTCCTAAAGCATAAGTGTACACCGTGCTGACAAGGTAGACAACAATAAAATAGGAGCTCAGAAAAAATAACTGATGTAAGCATTGTGATAGTTTTTCGACAATGGACTGCTCTGCAGATACAAAAGCATAAAGACATATGTAGGTACAATAAACGAACTATTGAGATCCATATATAAGCTGTGTTAGCTAGTTGTACTTAAATATAATACCTACAGTAAAGAATATTTAAAATTTTTCTTAAAAACGTGGATGTAGAATTTTCAAACTAATTTTATTTGCACTGAGTGTACTAAAATCTTTTTTAATGACAAATGTTATTTTATTATCTTTAATAATAATCTTAAATAGGTATTACTATTACGTATATATATTTATGTAATTCACACTTAACATAACTTTCCTAGTTTTTAGAATACAAGAAATCGACACTAACTTATTTTAACCATTTTTATAAATTCTTACAAATTGAACACAAATTTAACATAGAAATATACAAATTTTGTCACTTGCCTCCAAAATGGCACATTTATTTTAGGCTCCCAAAAAGAAAACGAAACGAAAGAAAACAAGTAAGAAGGTTCTCGTCGAAAAAGCTCGACTAGGAGATACCCTGAACCCTACAATAAAAAAATCTTTACTTTCTACCTTGAATTAACTTTTTTTGGTCTTGTTTCTTGTGTAACAACGAAAATTCTTGAATCAAGTACAAAACATTCTTAGCTTTTAAGATAGTGCTTTCTTAATTGTAGTACGTTTTGAGAATGAAAGGTATTTAGATTGTTTATTCTTGATTTAAGTATCGAAATTCTAAGATTTGGCGATCTGACAATCTGAGAATAAGATTTAATTCACTTAGTTTAAGAACTTACAAACAAAAACATTCATTATAAGACAAGTGATATGCCAATTCATAAATATATGATTCGAGATGCTTCGTTCTTTCTGTTACATATTTTTGCAAGACGCTATTATACCCGTTTCACCCATTTCATGGGATCAGGGTATAAAAAGATAGAATACTGCAGCAACAGCAGGAGCAGCATTCGCTTTGGGGCAGGAGGTAGTGACAGCCGCTGGCGTGGCATGCCTCAAATTGAAGTGCAACCGAATAGGAACGGCTGCGTTTGCGCAGCACACACACACACATACACGCACACGGCTGTAGGCAAAAACAAAAACATAAAACTCAAGGCGATGGCGATGGCGATGGCGATGGAGATGGCCAGGCCCCGGCTTATTTATGGCCTATGGTTTGGTTTGGTTTTGGCTTTGGGTTTAGTTCCAGAGGTTCATTGGCTCCTCAGGCTGCCTTTTGTTCAAAATGCATTTATGGTTATTTTTTTCCGTCTTTTTTGATGTAGATGTATGTGTTGTATATAAGTGTGTCTTTATTTATTTTCTTTATTATTGCGTACGAAAAAGAGGCAGGCCAACGCAGACGACGAGAAAATTTCACAAGCGTCGCCAGTTTGTCTGGCACGACTGTGGTCTGGGACTGGAGTTGGGATCGGGGACCAGATACAGTGACTGCGAGAGACTGACGAGGCCAGACTCAAACCCAGACCCAGGCCATTTATGCGCTGGTTATCTTTTGCCTTTCTTTTCGTTCTGCTTTAGCCCTGAGTCATGTAGTTGTTGCTGTTGTTGTTACACACAAATGCTCTGCATGTTGCTGATGCTCTTTGTTGCTGCTTTTTTGGGCTTACTTACCGTCATCATCATTATCATCATCATAATCGTCATCCATGTTCTGTGCGCTGATCTTTTGCCATTGTAGACAGTTAAATTTTTTTTTATTCTTTGTTAGGATCTTCTGAAATTAGAATTATTTTTTGTATATTGTTTTTTATACCCTGATACCGATTGTTAAGAGTATTTTGGTTAAGTGCAATGCCTGTATCTTACACAGTTTTTGAGCTAGAGGCAACTGATTTGGTAGGAAGATAGCTGGTAAAATCTTCCAAAGATATGCAAACAAAGTTTTAACCACCTGTTGTAATACTGATTTCAGAGTATTATGCAGTCGATTGCGCCCGACTGCGTACCTTTCAATTGTTTGTGTATTGGTTTTGTTTTTTTTTGCAATCTGCATTCTTAAACGCTTATCTTGATTTTAATGCACCTTTTTCTTTGCTTTGATTTGATAATTATTTTTGTATTTTTGGTGAAGCTTGTTCCTGGTCCCTTTTTATACTCGATACCAAAGGTAATGAGTATATTGGCTTTGTGAAATGTGCGTCATGATGTCTTTTTTCTTTTAATGTCTAAGCTACTACTCAAGACAATTTACCTATATCGGCTGCTGTTGATCGAATAGTTTGTTCAAAATTGCCGGAAGTTTACATATATCTGTACAAGAATTCTCATAAAACTTCCTCACCCCAACCATTCATCTAACCATTCGCTTGGTTATTTGTACAATTTGTTAAGCAATGTTTTTCTCACACCAACCCCAAAGACGTTACTCAACTTGCTGATTTTCCCGCATTTTCTTAAATAAACAAAGAAGTTCCCTTTGGGTGTGGCACAAGACAGTTACAACAACCCACGCTTCAATCTTTGATTGCTTCTTTACCAAACTCTCCCTAACCAGAACTAGAATCCAAAAGCATAACCCTAAGTGCGCAGAATGGCGTGAAAACGCTTGTATTTGGCCAAGAAAATTAACGTGTATGCATGTTGGTGCGTTTTCGGGCTCAAAAGAAACATCGTTTAACACAAGCGGGTGCGCATGCCCAAGATAGCAAGATCCCTCCCGATTCTTAGCACTCACTAACAAATTCATTTGCCCTTCGTTATGCTCGAGTGATTATTCATCAACTTGTTATATACTCGCAACCACAAAGTTTAGACTAACAAAATTATGAAATGTCTGCAAAACTAGTCTTATCGTGTGGATTGTGTTCAAGTTGTCAATTTCTCACGCAAGCCTCGTCGCTACTCGTTTCGGCCCATTGGCTTTTCGGTTGAGCTTGAGTGAATACGACAATATTTAATCATAAAATAAATGCTAAAAGTGGCGCATCAGACACAAGACTTGTCTGATTTACAATAAAGAAACTCTTTCAGTGCGCGTGGGAATTTCGCATAAGTTGTTATGATTTTTCGTATTAATTATAAAGTTCGATCAAGTGGAAATAATGGGCATTTAAGCATTTGTAAGTATATTCAAAAGCTTTAAGTTATCAGCAGAAAAATAAGCCATTTAAAGACCTTACAAAATACGTATATAGTATGTATGCATTTTATTTTCGATCAACTTTTGCTTTGTTGATCGCAGCGCCTGAATCATCATATCCAACCCCTACAGCATTCTTGACCCATTACCAACTGTCTCAACTGTGCGACTTTCCCTTTTTTTCGGGCATGTTTTTTTTTTTTTTGTTCAATCCAAAACCACAGAAAGAAAACTGTGTGTTGTGCATGTTTAAGAGATTAACACCATTCCTGAGTCTTACAGCTCTAACCCATTTCACAAGGGACTGCCAAATGATGTGGGCATCGGCTTAAATGCCAAATCACGCGAACTCCACACTCAAAAAAGAATTTACCAACCTTTGAGGGCATCCAAGGATCATTAAGCAATACATAATCCAATTAGCACTGCATCCTCCACCTGTTCGCCAGCGTAAAACAGATGTAAACAATACAACCAAAAAGGTTGAATGTTTTGTTAAGTAAACGAAGCAGAAATATTTAAACAACGACGACGACGAAGACGAGACTGCTAAGCACTTAAACAAACAAGTGATCACAGATCGCAGCTCCCTGCAAAAGGATCAACAGCAACAACAACAGCAAACCTCTCAGTTCAGGCAGTAAATTTTACTTTTACTCTCAGTTTTTGTTCATTGTTGCTGTTGTGCAGTGTTTGATTGATGTTAGACAGGAACCTTTGTGATATCTGATCTTCTTTCAATCGTTCAAACAAATAAAAGGAATGCCAATTTTACTGAAAAAAAAAGAAATAAAAATGACACGCAAATGGCAAAAGGAACCTTTTCAATTTGGATTTTTCTTTCGATCGTCTCGCCATTTCTTGCAATCCACTCTTCCCCTGCCTAGGGATTATCCCTTCCCATCTCGTTCATCAATATGTATACAATTAGGCTGAGCACGAATTCGTTATTAGGGGTCAGCAATTGATAGCACGGTGAACAGATAAATTGCGATGGCCACAAAACAACAAGGGATCAAGCAAGGGATCATTACAGCTTCGTCGTTGCCTGTTTTCGTAACCTATGCAGATTGTTTGCTAAAGACTTTTACTCCGCACCCCCGCATATTGAATGGATGGGCTCTGTTCAGAAGAAGAAGTTCCCTTTAGATTTTATTGTCGTGATTGCAGTAATCGAAAATGTAACGAAATATACCCTACATTTGTTTACCTAACTGCAGGTTACAAGTTTATTTGTTGTAAATCGTATCAAATCGAAATTACTCTTCATGTTGGAACTTCTGGCAGTGTATGCCACTTTTACATAGTCCCATGGCGCTCCTTGGCATAGATTACCTTAACTGAAAGGGTTTTAAATGTATTGAGGCACTGCAGGTATCAAGGGTGAGGTCTGGCCTGCCATTATCATTGTCACAGTTTCTGACAGAATGCATGTGCATAGTATGTAATTGGTAGAAGGCGCGAAACGCGAATATGCTACAACGCATGAAAAATGGAGGCGTGTGAAAATGATTCACGATGCTGAAAGCGAACTAATTTGATTTTAGCAACGTGAGAACGCAACTTTAACAATTACCGAAGAGGTGCGTAAGCGATACTTTGAATACTCTCGATTTAATTTGAGATAGGGGTGATCACTGCTGCGTAAAATTCGATTACAACTAGACTGACACCTAGTTGAATAGAGCTGTTAGATCACTGCAATGACATTGCACTGGATACCTTTTAGAGGCAATGACGATAAAAATCGGACTCAGTATCAAAAGTGAGCATTTTTTGGGGTAATATTGAGTTTCCGTTGAGTGTCCGCTAGAGTGGTCGGGCCACTGATTTGTCTTTCTCTTGTGTAGAGCAGAAAGAGTCGTTACTAATTTCCCCTGTTGGTCCTTTGGCAGACGATTATTATATTATCAAGAGCCTCATTTGGAGTTGTTCTGAGAGTTCCTGTTATCGCAAATCATGTGGCGCGCTGAGCTTTACCGAGCTTATAGACTGATGTTTTCTTAGAAAAAGTTAGCTACCATACTGACACTTTGTACAGCAAGATGGTACGAATGATATGGTGATGTGGGGTGGAATTCCCCTTCTCAGTCCAATAGACTTTCTGCTCGTGTATAAAGAAAGCAAGGCCTTCTTAACACGTTCTTCCGTGCTAAGATTCTTGTTTAGTTTGTTACATCCCGTTCCTAGTGAACAGGACTAGGTCCGCGGCCGTTTTATGCTGTTTAGATGGACAGGGAACGCCTTGCGTGCGATCGCACAGGGTTTGAGGGTATTTATGAAAGAAGGCAATAGCAAAGTCTGCATAAGCATCAACTCGGCAGGCACCTCCCTCCATGCAGCGTAACAGATTGTTTACTCCCACGTTCCATAGGAGGAGAGATAAAACGCCTCTTTGTGAAATGCTTCTGCTAACATACCGGGAGAGTCGAAAATCTGAGTGTGACCCTAACGATATAGCAGCTGGTTGTATTATTATTAGATCTTTTTTAGTTTTTATTTACGTGTCATAGTTTTCCAAAGTCAAAGACCACAATTTCATAAATGTGTTGGGAGCAAACTTAACATATCATATGTATCAAATTTTAATGAGTTTTTAACTGCAAACGCCAACAAAACAAAAAACAACAACAGCAAACACAACATGAACCTAATAAGGCGAGAAATTTTGAGGAACGCACGTGTTGCTCAAGTGTTTGGCTGGGTTTTAAAAAATAAATCACACAAGCCGGGTCCAAAAGACATCAACCAAGCTGAAACTAATTTTATGCATGACTTTTAACACATTCCTACAATATTTTCACTCACTGAAATGTATCCAAATGACAGCCACTTCAGTTTTGACTTGTTCTATACTGTTTCGTTTCTGTTTCTTTACTTTTGTTTGCTGTGTGTGCGCTGTTCTGGCATACTTGAACATTTTTATGGTCGCATAAAAATTCCTTATTTTGTTTTTAGCATTTTTATGCACAGTTAAGTTAATCTGCTCTAAGCGTACTTAACAGCTTTAGCCACGAGACGCCCGAACATGACTGCAACGTCGACTCCGATCTCCCGAAGTTGCAGGCATGTGTCATCCACTCGACAGAGCGTCGTCTTGCCTGTGGTATTTGACACGTGAGACGCTCCGCCCCGTCCCTAAAGGCAACGACAGCGATTTAGTCCGTGACACAGTTGAAGACTTTAACTGGACCCACTTTAGATCAACTAAAAAGAAAATGTTTTCCAGGCTAACAAACATATTTGGCACATGGTCTTTGTGTGAGTTATGTAATTACTACGCGTTGGTCCTCAGCACAGATCTGAAATGTTGATATGGATATAACGCATGTAAGCCTACCAGATTTAATTTTCACTGGCTTAATGACATTAAGTACCAAATTTCTTACAAAACCCATACTCATTTATAATACTCTAATACCAAAATTACAAAAGTATATTGATTTTGTGCAATATCTGTCATGAACTTGAAAATTTTAAATATTTTTGTCTACGGACGGGATGTCATGATTGGGTTGCTTCGCCCACTGGAAAGCTAAGAAAGTGATAAATCGATAACTGAATATCGATAAAAACCCTATATTTTCTACATCCAGCTTAAGCTACCAAATTTTGTGAGACGATATCAACTGGGAATTGGTGTCAGAGTATTTTGCAGTCGGTTACAGTTGTCAAACTGTTATGCGTGAAATGTTTTCTCTTATATATCTATTTTCGGCGACTTTGTTAGTAGGAACCATATTTTTAAATTGATTTTTTTTGCATTTTTGCATACTACAGTCGAACTTCCATATAACGATTACCAAGGGGACAAGCGTTAGGAATAATTATAGAGATATTGGTAAATGTAAAAGAATTTTGGACAAGTCAGGAATCGCTATATTTTATTAGAAATGATTGACCATCTTCTTAAACTATTTGGCTCAAAAAATTGTGCATTTGTGAGCTTTGACAACAATTGTATTAAATTAATGTAACAAAAAAATAATTTTCGAGCCCTTCGTTTCTCTATGCTCCTTTTTCAAAGACTAGCTGAATCATTCGCTAGGTATGCAATGCAATTTCCGTTTTGCTTTGAGCCCTGACTAATTGACACAGGACATAAAACATAATAAGCTCAAAGAAGAGTCATTGGCATGCCAAATAGTACATCAATAGAGCTGCAGCTCTAGCTAGGCAGTAATTCAGGGCTTAAAATCAAAAGTTAATAACAAAGCGACACGCTTAATCAGCACGAAAATTGCATGGCCCAAATTAACAGAAGCTGCTAGACAGTTAAAAACAGTTTCGCTGGGAACAATGAAGCAGTGCCTTAGGAGTTGTAGAAGCCGAGCCTAGGGCACAAATATTAATCATGTGAGCACTTAATTTGACACTTGGCAATAATAGAAAGAGCTGCAGCTACTGTCAGCCGGAGCGGCTATTGAGCATTGAGTACGGGAACGGCTTTAAAGTGGTTTGTCTGCGCGAGTCTCCTCTACATAGATATGTATGTATTGTACATACATAAGTAGGTGCTTTATTCTCTGTCAGTCACCTGCCTTACGCAATTAAGCGACTGACTGACCGGCGACAGTGCGACGGGCCGGACGGGAAACGCACGACAAAAGGTTCATTCCAAAAAGCTAACATAAAGCCCCCAGCTCCAGTTGAAGTCCCCGCTTGACTTTTAGCTCCAAACAGAGCTGTGTAATTACTCAACGCTCGAACTGGTTCTTGGGTTTTGCGTGTGTAAGTCAAGTAGCTGGCAGATAACAGAAAACATCAACATCGAAAACGAAAAGAAACAGAAACAAGAAAAACACCGATCGAAGCTTTGTGCAGGCATTAAACCCTTTTAGTTAAAATTTGTGGACGGGAAAAGGGAAGTTTGGGGTTGCCACAGATAAATATTTATGTGTCATTAGTCGGTGGCCTGGCAGTCTTCAAGTTGAGCGTTGAAATACCTTCGGTTCTATTTTGATTGAAGTGGGGTGGACGGTACAAGTATGATGATGCAAACAATTTATTATTGTGAAATAAAATGTATTAAGTTTTGTTTGTTGATTGCAAGATTCATGCAGTTTCTTTCTATAGATATATACAATAGAACTTCCGTATTTAAAATACCTAAGCTTAACACTTAAAATACACTACAATCTGGCTAATCCGACAGTTCTTTATCACAAACTTGTCGGATTGTCCAGTTTTCCGGACTAATGACCTCTACAGTCCGAAAATTAAAAAAAAAAAACAATTGTAATCCGTCAAAAATGAGAAGAAAATCAAACGTCAATACACAGACAGGAGCCGGATTAGCCAGATTGCAGTTGCACGCCCAACTTTTGGTTTTCTTTATTTTTTGTGTTAATTTTTATTTGATTTGTTAAATTTTTTTTTAGAAAATCATTGTATTTAAAACACTTCAGTTGGCTGTCAATGTATGGTGCATGTTCATTGTATATATTTCTGTTTTTTGCATTTAACTCGGTGTTTGAAAATTTATTCATTTGTGCAAACTTTAACCGCAAAATGCACTTTTGTCTCGGACGTGGACCCATTGTCGCCTTGGTCTGTTCGATTGTCACTCGCAGGGGCCGCCAAAATCAATTTAAAGTCGAATCGTGTTGCTCGAGTTGGGTTGAGCTCAAAACCAAGTGACCCAAGCGCTGTTCAATATGACTGACTGCACAATCGCCGCCGATCGCCATGTTGTGCAAATTAAGGATTTTGGCTTGCTTTTCTGTTGTATTCTTATACATTTTGACATTTTTATTGTATTGTTTTCTTGTCGGTTCTTTTTTGTCCTTTGTTATTTTGCCCAAGACAACTGTGTCAGCTGGTCAACATATTTTACGGGACTATCGACTTCTTTGGATTATTCAACTGATTTACGAGACTGGAGGAA
Organism: Scaptomyza graminum; assembly: GCA_018901835.1. Lineage (NCBI taxonomy): Eukaryota > Metazoa > Arthropoda > Insecta > Diptera > Drosophilidae > Scaptomyza > Scaptomyza graminum. The sequence continues at coordinate 2,637,333 of JAEIFL010000314.1, forward strand.
ATTGAAAGTGGAACCCCTTGATTTAATTTGTTTGAAGCACACTCTTCTCTGGAAGACTTTAGAATTCTTTTTGATGTTTTGCAATACTTTTCTACTCAAATTACTTTATTTTGTCGGTTAATCCCGGTTTAATTTGTTTATTTGCCTTATTTAAATTCGCAAAACTTTCGTTGTTGGAGCTCAGTTAATTAATGCGATAATTAATCTTTCTGTCTGCCTCTGCCTCTGACTCTGGCAGTTTTAATTTATTGGCCTTTATTGTTGTTTTTATGGCTTGGTTTCATGCAGCTGCTTTTAAAACCGCTAACTGACCTGTCAGAATTTTACAGTTAGTAACATTATTATTTTTAGAGCATCAGGATGTATCTGTGCAAAGTATTTTAAAACTGGGTCATTGGACAAAAAAAAAAGCGATATCACTTGTCCCAAAAGTACACGACATGATGTATGTGTAAGTGTATAATTTTGTTGTATTCTAAATTTAAATTGACTGTAGTCAACTCTATTGGAAGTGGCTCAATATTTTAAATTGAGAATAGTTATGAATATATTTGTTACCTGATCACCTGTGATGAAAGCGATACTTGATAATCTCAGTTCGATAATTGTCTCTATTGTAATAAGCAACTTCCTCTTTCTGTGCACGGAACGTGTGAATACAAATGAGGATCTGTCTACTATCAAACATAACTTCTGTTCTATTGTTTTCACACGGTGCAGTAACATTACACCAAATATGTTAAAAAGAACACATAACTTAAAATAAAAGATAAACTACACAGAGAAAAAAACTCAGTTCTCGCTAGTGCAAAATCAAGAATATCCGTTTGGGAATAGTCTGCCATACATCGATTTTCTTGATATGAGAACGATTCTGTTAAATTAAGAACAGATTTCTTAAGAACTAAATGGTCTTGAAATTGTTAATATTAAACCAAGACCGTCTGTTCATAATTTAAGGTCAAAAAATAAATTTAGAACATGTTTTAAAACCGCCGTTCGTTTTTTAATACCAATAAATCAAAAACGAAAAGTCCGAAAAATTAAGAACATTTGTTCTTGTTTCTCAGTGTATTCACTGTGGATCGTTGTGTGTTTCTGTTGTCAATTAGTAACTAAGAGAGTGATGTAGAAATGTAATGTTAAAGGAGATATACTAAGATTGGGGTCTGTCTGCCAACAAAATCTACCAAAGCTGCGTTGCAACATCAATTATGTAGCAGGCAAAAGCAAAGAAAACTCAGGCTTCTCTTCTCTAATATATGTGTATGTATAATGAAAACCTTTGGGTCTTTTGGTGGGCAAAACTGGTTTTTCGGGCAGACACTTTGAAACGTAAATTTACGACAAAATGCAGTCGCTGCTGCTGTTGTTGTTGCATGCTGCCTGAGACGAGAGCGTTGCGTTTTGTATCTGTATCTGTAAGATATCAAGATACACAGGCTTACAGAGCAGCTACTGCGACTTGATGCACACCTGCACGTTGGCGTCGCTGCTGCTGCTGTTTTTGTTTTTCTTTTATTATTGGTGTAAAAATTATGGGTTACGCTGCGGCTGTCGAGCCGAGCCGAGCCAAGCCAAGCCAAGGCGAAACAACGTTGACAAGAGTGCGACACAAAACGCAAAGCGGAGGGCAGCAACTGCAACAACTGCAACAACAGCAACCAGAGTGTAAGACAGTAGCACTTCCCTAGCTGTAACCAGTTCCTCTATCTTGCTTCTGCTTCTGCCGCTTGCGTGTGCAACATGCGTCGTCTGGCAGCGTCCCAATTCGAGTCCCGTGTGTCGAGCCCAGTCTCAGCTCTAGCCCCTGGCCGTGACTTGGCTTAGGCTTTCGTCGTGTCTTAAATCTGTTCTAAGGGCCATAAATTGTAATGCTGCCAGCCTGTTTGACTTTTGTTGTTGGTGCAAGAGTGCTAGTCAACCACGACAACAGAAACAGCCACAATGTGTTAACACTGGTAGTCAAAAATCTTGTTTAATATTTGGGCTTAGCAGCGCATGAAGTGTCCGAGTCTGTTCTTTTGTTGCTGAACTATTATAAACTGTTTAGATGGAGTAGTCGGTAGTAGTTGTTTAGGTACCCTACAAATCAGTTATTTAAAAATCTAATGAAGTTTAATTAGCTTATTGATAGAAAATCTCAAATTAATTTAAAACAAATAATATCTTGTTTGTACAACTTTGAAATTTGTTGTGTGTATTCAATTATCCTATACCATATCTTAAATTTAGTGAAATATTTATTTATCCATTTAAAACAGTCACATAATTTATGTTTATCGTTTAAGATTCTACTATAATTAATTATTTATTTATTCATTTCTATAATTCAATTTGTAACCTACTCTAAGTTTTAGTTAATTGCATTGAAAGTATACAATAAGCAAATAAGAAGATTAACGATTGTTGAAATATCATTGAATGTAAATGTTTATACAAAGTGCTACGATCATCTGACAGGGTATCTTTCAATCGTTCACATTCGCCTGCTCGTCAGCATCTATTTTTAAAGGTTGTAGTTTACTGCTTAGCATAAATAAGTAAATTTATGTAACGCTACTGGCATTTATGAAGATGATGTTTTGAGTTACACTACAATGATGTGATGGTACAACAGCAGTAAGGATTATGCGTGTGCTGGCTAATGTTCCGTAATCCGCTTAGCTAAATACCAACGAACCACAAGCTTTTAATACTTTATAATATAATTGCATACTCACCTGATCACCATATGCCTAGTAATACCAGCCCTTACCTAGAGATTCAGCTGGGGAACCTTTAAGTTCTTTCGGTCTATTACAATAAATTAGTCTCCCCAATCTTGTATCAGCCACAGCTAATGACCATACAATCTGGCTTTCTTTGCAGCCCAATCTAAGTCCATTACCAGCAGCTAGGCCTATTAGCCTCAGCTGTACAGCAACAGCTAAAGCAACGGCTACGATCGTTAATAGAGCCATGCCAAATTTGCCGCAAAGGTTTAACGTTTTGATTAGGGTACCAACTAGAGAGTCAATTGGATAACTTCAGCTTTAACTTACTTGTAGCTCATCGTCTCACTTCTGACAGCCCCCGAGCGGCATCGACCCTAAAGCAGGTGTTTCTTTCAGTCACTTGGAACTGGATCCATTTTAAATTTGTCACGCTTTTGGCATTTGCTGGCTGTACTCCTAGTATAATATAATAATGTACTTACATTTTTATTATTAACTGCAACAAAACAGAAGCTGAAGCAGAATTGCATTGCCGATTCTTGCCAGGCGTCATCAGCTATATCTCTCTAGTAGCTTTGTCATTCCAAGATTCTGGCTCTTGCCACAGAAAGCAACGTCGACGCCGACGCGATGCCGAGTATGCCTTATCGAGAAGCTCTTGCAGGCATCCGCATCTAGAGTTTGCTATTGCCATTTCACTGTACTTTCGTTGTGGCGCATGCGTGGCGGCAAATCTTCGGGCTAATGAGGCAAAATTGTTTGGTCTGTAAATTGTGCGGCTTTGTGCATAGCCTGCAACACTTGCAGAGAGGTATTATTAGTTCGTTACAAAATGTATAACTAAAGCTGCCAACGTTGCAACGTTTAGTCGATATAGCCATTTTGCTCTGCTGGTTTGTATGCAAACATGTTTTCAACCTTTTAATCGATTCTTAAGAAACTGATTACAAGTAACTAATGAAACCTGCATATTCAACAACAAAGTTTTAAAGTGGTTAAAATCATTCTAAGCAAGTGAAATCGTGGCAGTCAGACGCACCCGACTAAGGTATACTCAGATACAAGTATAAAAAACGGGTAAAAAGAGACCTGGTTGCAAAGAGATAGGGATGCAGCAGTGATTTATGCTGTGTTCAAATATAGATTGATGCGGATCTTTTTTGGATGCAGTTAGTGGCGTCAAATTTGGTAAATATAATTTGTGGAAGATAATGGGATAAGAGGTTTTAAGGGGCTGTCGGGAGGGGTGGGTGAAGCATCCAAAGTTATGATGCAGGCTTTGACCGTTTAGCTTCTGTGTCAAGTATAAAAATTACAAACTTTTTTTAGATATTTAATTTTTTTGTAAATTAATTAAGTGTTCAGTGTTTAGGAGGTTTTAATCATTGCTCGTTTTTAATTGCTGCTGAGTTAGCTTAAGAAATAATCACAGAATTTTAAGCTTGGACAGTTTTTCCCTGGAAAAAAACATCAAACCTTGACCTATTAGCCAAAGATCAACGAAACTCTTTGTGTGCACTATATCGAAACTTTGACAATGTCGTAAATTAATCAAGCCAATACCCAAATGGCGATTACAACAGCAACTGAAACAAAGTCATCAAACGTTGGCTACCTAATAACCTATCCCAAAAGCCGGAGCAATAGCCACAACACCAAACAGCTTCAAACACCTGAGCCACACTTTGCAGACAACAAACAAGTTGATTTACCAAGCACTACAGTCTATAGTAAAAAAAAAAACAAGCCATTGTACGTCATTTTTCAAGATCTGAAACCTGAAATGGAACTCAACTTGCTGCTGGAGCGTGGACCGCAAGCTGTTGCTGTTGTTGCTAGTGAACCTATGGCTGAAGCTGGAGCTCGGTTTTTACCCATTTAAGACGTGGCGGGCGGGTATCGGGGGCGGTTATACAAACTGGCTGCGCACGTGCCAAAGCAGCGCAGCTTTTTTTTACTCGCTTTTCAACAGTTGTTTTTGTTGTTGTTGTTGCTATAGCTGTAGTTGTCGCTGTACGCCCAGACAGCAGCAACCTTAAAAAAGGCAACCCAAAATGACTCTTGGCTTTTTGTTGCTAACTGTTGGTGTAAATACTCTTTTGCGTAATAGGTTACCTTAACTTTAACGTTCTGTTTGAAATTAAGCTACACAAGAGCAAAACAATTGTTTGATCATATTATTTTAAATCTATTTTTTGACTTCACAAATAGTAAAATGAACAAAAACACTATGCCATTATGGCAGGTAGCTTCAATAAACTTTTATAAATATATTATTATTTCAAATATTAATTATTTATTTTTAAATAAATAATAAGAAGCACATTTTTTTTAGAAGTAAATTTTTAAGTATCGCTTAACATAATATATATAATAATATATTTAAGGGTATCTAAGATCAGTTTTCTGGAAGGTTATTAACTAGCTGTAGGCGCAGACGCCCCATGAACCCAAACAAAAAACTTTTGCCATGACTGTAAAGTTGTGAGCCCTCTTCTCTTAATGCCTAAAATGCTTGAAAATTTAATTTGTTTTGTTTAGATTTGTTTTCTGATTTTTCAGACAGATGTTAACCTTTTTAATTAAAATAAGAAAGAACATAAAAAATAAAAAAACATCTTAGCTACTTTTTTTGTGTGTTAAGTTGCCTTAGGCTTATTGGTCCAGGCACTGCCTACTTTATAATTGTACTGTTGAGGTGACGAGGGCACCATGCTTCTCTGCATAGGTGCTTAAAGTGGGCGTTGTTGGTGCCTCGAAGTTTGTAATTGTTGTTGTTGCCGTTGGATGATGCAGCTGATTTGGCGTCGTTTACATGGATATTTATGGCTCGTGCCAACCGTCGACTCTTGGTACCTGCAAACACATAAATCGCTCTTACAATAACCGAATACAGAAAACAAAGAAAATATGTCTTTTATTTATCAAAGCATCTTGAACAACTCAGCTCAACACAAGTCATCTCACAGTCTAGACTTGAGGCGTTCCGCCTGCGCACTGCACAGTTAAATGAAAAACGCGTCAATTTACAAAACTTATACAAAATGATATCTTTTGAGTGCTTCTGGAAACTTGTTTGTTTGCACTTACACTGATTTCCAAGTTTCCTCAAACTTTAAATACAGCTGTTGCACAATTTCATTGTTAAGTATTTTCCTATTGGTTTTTCTTCAAATCGGTGACCAAAGCTGCAAGTCGAATCCGAACCCGTACCGTTGATATGGTTTGGTTAGTCGAACCAACTAAACGGCTCGCAAGATTTATCAAACCTTTAAGTTTGTTTTTCTGAAAAGTTTTATTACCCTTTTGAATAATGTTATTTTGCGATGCTTTACTGTTTATATTTGTTCAGTTGTGAAAAGCGCCTAAGATCATAGATCAAATAAATTGAGATTTTATTAATTGTCTATTCGTTTGATAAGTATTGAACATATATACTTCGATAAATGCCTTCATGTACATTGTTGTTCTTAACATTGAATGAACACAGGCTTGAACCAAGCATTCTCAAAACTTTCAGAGTTTTTCAGCCTTGTTGGTTTTCATTTTTGTTTAAGTTTTTTATGAATTATGTTATCCAGTCAATTATACAGTCACTTTGTGACTGGTTATGTATTATGTTTCGAATATCTCTGTTTCAAACTGTTATCAAAATATAATAATTTCAAAATATATAAATTTAATTAATTTATTTTAAGAATTTAATTTTTTTATTTACTTTAAAAAAAACTTTTACTCTACATAACATTGCAATGAATATTTACATTTCATTTATACAAAAAGTGTACCATTAACACTCAGATTCAATATGCGTAAGTTTATTTATGTATCTTAGAACTTAAGTTATTCATGCTCTTCTGCAAAACTTTTAACAATATTTACTTTTACATATGCACATAATTATAAAAATAATCCATGAAAGCATGCGCAGTAAGTTGTCAGCCTCCCCGAAAATCAACTGTGCTTTCTGACTAATTTTGTTTCTATGAATTTACCGATTGTTGAATTCGCCTTTGTTTGCTAGGTCAGCTCATTTGGCTGAGCACGCGCTCCACATTTGAAGTGCAGGTGTTATTCTAAAATAAAATTTTATTTTTGTAAGTCGTATGTCACAGCCACGTTCTGAAATTTTGCTGACAGCATTAGGATTGAGTGCGCCGGCGCCCACTCGAACAGCTTTTAATGTCTTTTGTCTGGCTAACTGTGTCAGCAATTAGTTGTGGTCTTTATTTATTGCTTCTATTGAATGTTTTTCTTAATCGGTGCATTTGATTCGGCTTAACAAGTAGTTTGCAGAGCATACCACCAGGTCCAAAGAGTTAAATCAAATATACATTTAAACAATTAAACCCACTCATAGGTTGGGCATTTTTTAAAAACAATTAAAAGTCTAAAGCTCTAAGTTACACTTGAAAAAGGTAAACAAATTCAAAAAAGTATCTAAAAAAAAATTCTCAGTTGGCTCAGGTGTCAATGACACCTCAACTAAACACACGTCAACACTTTAAAAGTGCTAATAACTAGCATTTTTCAACTCGTCACTTTACACACAATCACAACAGCAAACACCACTAACATCCACAACAACCACAAACACAACCACAATAGCAATGGCAATGGCTCATAACAAAGAGATCACATATTCATTACAAGCAAACACTAAACATTAGTCATCTCGTAGACTCGAGTCTCGACCCAAGCAATTGTCCGACCCCAAAGTTGACTACAATAAACTTATCGCGCCTATAAATTCAATCAATAATTTTTTTCTTGTTGTTGTGCTTTTGCTTTTTTTAATGAAGAAAAAAATATATATAATAATAGAGTGTTGCTCGAAAAGGAGTTAAGTTTCCGCACATATGGTCCATGGATCGAGTGACTCACTCAATCGATTTTGTTTTTGGGGCGGCAAGTGGTCAAAACCAAGAACGAACCAAACCCAACCGCAGACCCATAAATAAGCAAAAAATATTTATATATAAATACTTTTTGTTGTTGTTGTTATTGGTATTGCTGTTGCCGCGGCGTGTCGTGGCTTAGAGTTTGCCTTCCTGGCACAGAGCTTATTTGCCCATTTGCTGTTTATACAATAAATCTACCTGGGCGCGATATCAGCCAGAACTGGGCCCCAACTTCTAATAAAGAGAAGCCAAACAAAGATCTTCTGCCTTTTCTCTGCCTCCACCTCCAGCTCTCCAGTCTAGATCTCTAGCAAAAAAGAACTACCTGCAACTTGCATGAGTCATATTCACAAAAGCAAAGTCAACGGCAGCAATGATCTGACAATTCTGCGTTCCGATCTCTCTTTTAACTCGCCAGTTAAATGATCATCAATTTGAAGCTTGATATGATTAGCAAGTCGTTGGTTGCATTCTCCGACCAATAACCCAAACCGTGGGCCTCATTCATGTAGTTTGCAGTCAAAACAAAACTCAGACTAACCCTCAGACGCTGACCCTGAGCCCTTTTTTGTTTGGGATATTTTTTTTTAATTTTTTTTTTTTTTGCCAATATTTCTGACGGCATGCTTTATACGTTCATTCCATTTCACACATTTAAAACCATCGATCGTGCCCATCCGCTTGCCGCGGGTCTCTGCCACTGTCTTTTGGCCACCAGTCCGAGATCTACGAGGGCATGACTCATCCCATCCAGCGCGATGAGTTTGTCTTTAGACGTTCTCAGCATCGGGTTTCACAAAGCGACGGCAACCCAATTTTGCATTCTTTTTTGTGCTGTTTTTTTAACTTCTTCTGGTTATTTTTTTACTCTTAAGTCGTGTATTCAAATATTGTCGTCTATGCGTAAAGTTATAAAAAAAATTTATTAGTATTTAAGCCAATCCAAATAATACCACGTTATTTTTTGTAGAAATTATATAAGCCAGTAAGAGTCAGACAGAAAAAATATAAAAAATCAAGTTTTGCAACTGCATTTAATAGTTATAAAATTTAACAATTAAAATCTACATTAAAGCTCGAAAATTAATAAGACATATAAGAAATCAAAGCTGAAGAATATAAAAAATATGCACTCCCAAGGGCGACTTAAGACGTGTTTCTGTAAGTTAGGGCATGTAATCTTCTGCATGGGCAAGAAAATATTTGCTTCTTTCTGTTAATGCGACAATGTTTTCCTGTTGCACTCTTATATTTTATTTTATGGGATTGAATAGAACTGTTCAAAATATTTATTTACTGAGATATCGAAAAATTAATTGCTTTGTGGTTAGGGCTTTAATATAAAGTAAGCCATGAAGAGAGTATTTACTATCCATAAAACAAGAGTCATCAATGATTTCATAATAATTTCATTAGGAACTCCCAAATGACTTAGTTTTAAGCTTCTTGGAATCCAATAATAATGCAAGTTCAGTTAAACTTTTTTTGGCTTTGATTTTTTTTTAGTTTTTTCAACATAAGCACTTTAAGTTATATCAATTCAATGTTACGGTTGATTTTAAATGGATGCTTTTAAACGGCTCCAAAAATGATCCAAAATGAACACAAAGAGCTACAAAGTGAAAAATAAAACTAATCGAATAAATACAAGCTGGTGGCGCATTGAGAGGGGTTGTCAATTGGTCAACTCGTTTACACTCCGCCAAAAAAAAAATTGAAAAAATAAACAAATAAAAAAGCAATTGAAATATAGTTCCCCTGCGCACTACACCGCATCACACTGCATCGCTTTATGAGCTGTGTGGCTGTGGAGCTGTCCAATAAGTTGACATCCTTGGCACACGTATCGCTTACATCTGGTTCAGCTGGTCCCCACTCAGAGCAGCAGCAGCAAAATGTTGCACTGTCGAAAATTAAATATTGACAAATATTCCGCGACAGGCAGTCGATCAAGTAGTTCAATTTGTATTTCGAATGGTTTCCATAGTTCTTAAATATCGTTAATGAATTATGTATGATATTTAGAGACTGAAGGTTACATGCTTCATTGTAATAAGTCTTTTAAAAAGGGTGAGAATATAATTAACAATATTAATATGAATGAACTTTACAGTTTTTATAGAATCGCTTTTGGTTCATTTCTGAGCTTATAATTGCAGTCTTACCAATATGTTTACAATTTGTTGCTAAAAATTTAATCAAAAACAAAATGCGAAAACACAGCGTATAGTGGAAAACGCCCATGATCCAAAAGTGTTGGCAATATTTTTTAAATAGCCGGCTATAGTGCCGCCCAGTTTTCGCTTTGAACGTTAGCTTGTTTACTTATACATACTCTGCATCAAAGGAGTTGCGCCTAAAGGTTCAGCCGGAAAAAAGCACTGAATCTTTTATATAAGTTAGAAAAGTACTTTGGTTTCGCCACTTAAAGAATTATTAGTTTGGTTTTTTTTTTAATTAAATTAATTTATTGAATTTATTTTTATTTTTTAAATTAGCTATAATACGATGAATACTAAAGCTAAGTAAATTAAAGAGCGCTAGCGTCCTTCAGCTAAAAAATAAAATTTTTTAAGGGTATTTTGCTGTGAGGCTTTTCTGTTCTTAATTTTTTTATTTGCACTTCTCTGTTGCATCGGCGTCAGTTGTGCAAATATTTCACACCTCCCATTCATTGAAAAATATATTGCAAATATGTATGAGCATTCGTCTATGTATATTTTGGTCTGTGTGCATAAAATTCGCTGTTTCCAGCCTTTCGTTTGAGCAATATAAACGAACTGGAAAAATCTTTTAAAATATATTTGATTGAAAATAAAGCCAAAGCATGAGCGGCGCGTAAAAATATCTAATGCTCGAAATTTAATTTGGCAGACGGCGAAGTGCAGATATTGCAATTGCTCTATGAATCCATCAACATCTATGCAATACAATTCTATAAATAAAGAGTATGGAATATGTTAAGCTCCTAAAAATCTCTTTCTATTGCATTGAGAATATGGTACAATATTAATTTATCACATATAAAATAAATAAATTAAAAATATTTTCAAACAAAAGATTTAAAAGGGTTTAAACTAGAGAAATTACATTTTTGTAAAAAAAAAATTGGGCTTATTGCCAAATGGCCAATTCATTAATCGAGTATTTTTAGTAGCCGCTGGCACATTAAACGGCTATTTCATTCGTTAATCATTTGAATGGTCCTGGCCAAGAGGTAAAGTCGATTTAAATTAAAAGACGCTTATGAATAATTTATATTCCACACACACACTCTCTCTCTCTCTCTCTCTCTCTCTCTGTCTCTCTCTCTCTGGTGACACACAAATCGCGTTGAGAGATTCAACAAAATTTGACCCATATTCTTTTGGTTGAATGATGATCCGTTATGAATAACCAACTCTGTGGGGGTTGAACTCTGTTAATTGCTTAGTGGCTGCTCTTATGAAATAATGAAGTGGTTTTATCAGTTCCTGCCGTCGCAACGCTTACAAAATGTGCAATGCGTCCGTCCGTCTTTTTTGGGGAGTTCTTTGAATTTTGAAACATGCTTCCAAATGCGGCGCGTTGGCCTTGTCTCGTTAATCAGCCGCCAAGTAGCTGTTTGTTAGCAATTAAGCTCTGTGTATATACATATATTTATGTGTGGGCGTTGGAATCTTGCCTCCCAGGTCTGTGTCTCCAAGCGGAAGCGTTCACCCGTTTTGTGTCTTTTGTTTTCACTGACCCAGGCGTTGCGAGTGATGAATGTGACATTTGTGCCGCGTCTGCTGTCCTCTGTTCTTTCTCTGCCTTGCGATATCTCGCACAAGGGTTGACCACTTTGTTCAATATCTTACAGTGTGTCATCGAAAGTAGGCTTTTTGTTGTTGCTCGGCCAGCTGTTGATGCTCGCACTTTGTGTGCAGTGAAAGTGGGTCATTTCGCTTAGTCGTTTTAATAGCCTTGTTGGGGTAGGTGGCAGTAGAAGTTTCTGGGTACCATGAAAAATCATTGCACTTACAACAATAATATTATAAAGCGACTTATTGTGTAACTACAATACATCAAGTTTTCGTTATGTATATCTAACTGAAAGACACTTACATACAACTTTTGTACATAAATTCGAGTAACCTAAATACTTTAGCACTTTTTGTTCGTAAATTGTATGATACTTGCCTTATATACACTAAAACTCTACCAATATATAGTAAACATTGGTGCAAAAGTTCTGGTGAATGCACCCATTGATCCAACTTTTTATCTACCCTTAAAAGTGCTCAAAAGAATAGTGTTCATGTCTTAAATTGTTTTACAATATTACAGTATGTATTAAATTTAATCATTTATAAAAATAAGTCTTTTCTCTCTCTCTCTCTCTCTCTCTCTGGTTTTACCAAAATGCCCAATAATAAAATTATTTAATTTTTGCTTTATTGCTATGACAAATGCCTTATTTTAAATAATATGTAAGTAGTGGTTTTTTTTTCAATTAATTCAATTTACTTGGGATTCAATGAACCTTTTCACTCCGTTGTCCAGTTCAGACATCAGCGCACTCCACTCATCTGCTTAGTCTTTAAGCCCACTCATCAGCGCTTTGGAGCATTCTGACTTCCTCAAGCACCAATACGTTATCGCCCCTCAAGATCTTTCTTGTCTGTCTCTTCAGTCTGTGGAACGTCTCTGAGAAGCCGTCTATCAGCAGCGAACTCTGAGAGATCGAGACTTATTCACTGGACGTTCCCATTCTTTTACGCTTCGCAACTGTTCAAGTTGATTTTTTGTTTTATTTTTTTTTATACGTTGGCTGTCAATAATGTGTAAGGATAATTTAAATTTTAGTCATAAGGCGAGCTGCTGCTGCTGCAAACAACTTTTATCGCTGCAATCTGCGCGCCCGTCTTCGCTTTCATGCAAGGCAATTTATTAATTATGCATAAATGGCATAGCAGCGGGACAAGGAAAAAGGGGCTGTTGCGTCGATAAGTTCAAAAAACAATTTCAAGTGCCGACAGCCAACAGCTCTCAGTTCGCAGTTCTCAGTCTCGTTCTCGTTTGTTGAGTTTACAGTTATATACACACATAAACAGAACTCAAAGAGGAGGCGCTGAGTTGAGCGCCTTATAGCCACATTGCCTGATTTTGGTCAGTTAAGCTGACAAATACAATTTTGCTGCGTAAAATTGATTTACCTTATAAGGAGGTTGAGTCTTTTGTCATTTCATTTTGGGATACCTTAACTAATTTTTATGTGATATTTATTTGCTGCCTGCATATTCTGCAGAAACAATTTTTGGCTGAGAGGATTTTAATTTGCACGCCCCATTCACGTCAGCATTCTTTTTTGACTTTATGCTAGATGCTGCCCCATAAATTATATCAAAAATGTCTAGTCCACATCCTTTGTCTGCAAAAGCCGCACACAAATACTGCCAAAATGAAAAGGAATGGTTAGAGCAACGTCGAAAAATATTAAAAACAAAACTAATTCCAAGTCTCATTCCCTATTTTCCTATGTCTGGAGACAGAGTCAGAGCTACCCGGTACCTGCTACCTGCTACTGCTGGCTGTCTTCGTTTATCTAAACTGCCCAAACGATCCTCAAGAAGTGCCATGTGTTCGTTTCTTAAGTGGCTCCGGCTCGGCGTCTACACCCTAACACCATTTATCGTTTTTGGTAAAGTTTTAAATTTCTTGGAAATTAAAGCCTGGCCATTAGTTTTTCGTCCTTTCTTGTTCTATTAACGCTCTACGCTTGGTTGCCTGTTTTTTCTTAATTCTTTAGATACAGCAAAGGCATAATTTTTGCAGCTACACATGTATGTATAGAGTACCTAAAGAGCAGCACAGAAAATACATATAAGACGCGTTACGAATGAATCTGTTTTTGATATATTCTTCATATGAGTGTGTGTGTACAGTTTTGGCTATTCACTTTGCTGTTCATAGTAGGTGCAGATCTTTTGAAGCTGATAATGATGTAGTTAAAAAGTGCGTTTCAAAAAGAACTACTTTTAAAAAATATACATATATACGTATACATATATGTATATGTAGACCAAATTGCTAATGTTGCTTTGTTCTTTGATGAGAGCATCTATTCTTCGACTTGAGAATTGAGTTCTTTCCGTTGGTTATCGCTCTCGCTTAGCCCCACGTATCCGTCGACACACCGTTTTCGCGTCCGTCTCGCCGTCCAACTGTCGGTTTTTGGGCTTCACTTGTCCCTCATACGCCTCGTTGTATTTGTTGCTATTGCTGTGATACGAAACCGTGCAGGTGTCCAATATTTTCTTTTACACCGCGTCATTGGCTGCACTGAAATACGTACATACTACATTCAAACATAGATACACAGATGTACGTATGTATTTTAAAAAAATATATAAAAAACAAAACTAGTTCTAGATTTACAACCGTCGTCGTCGTCGTTGCAGTTGCCTCCTCCTCTCCTCTAACCACTGACACCAACCGACTGAGCGTACGATCGACCGACTGAGCGTCGCTTTATTTCGCCCATGTGTATTTTTAATTCGATTGCTTATAACAAGTTTAGCTGCTTCCCTTCCCCTATCCACAATGCCCTCCTCCTCGCTATACCGATGCCTCTCGAACCGTGGTTCTTTGCTTTGCATCCATGCAACGTTTGCTGTGTCTGTTTGTCGATCTGTCCGTTGCCCCCCTCCCACCACCTGATCTGACACACCTTCCACCTAATGCTTTTTCATTTGTTGTTGTTGTTGTTGGGTTTTTAAGTTTTTGTTTTGATTCTTCGTTTTTGTGCTTGTTCTTTGGTAGTTTTGATTAATATTCTATACATGTGGCGGCTGGTCCCTCTGGTCCCATGCGGTGAGGTGCCGTTGCTCTTGTCCGTCCCTATGTCCGGCCCTCTGTCCGGCCCTATGTTTGTCTCTCTGTCCTATGTAATTACCCAAATTTGGAGTCACTTGCCGTTAAAGGTTCTGGGCTTATAAAAGAAAATAGACAAAATAGACTGCAACGGTATAGTGGACTTAAATTTTGTACTAAAAAGGCATAAACCTTATGTACGTAAAATGGGTTGAGGAGCTTAAACAGCTTGTTTCAATTAGGGAATTTTCTTTTCAATTATAATCAAAAGTTCTTAAACAAAAGACAGAAAATAATTCAATAACAAATGCTTTTCAAAAGATCCCAAAGATAGAAATTTTTAATTTTTATGTCATAAAAAAATCGTTAAATACACAATTATCATGAAATATGGATGCTTCTTATACATAAGATTGTAACTAACCTAAACTAATTTGCCATTTTCGTGTTTTATTTTGACTGTTCGCCAAAATGTGTTCGCACCCGAGAGCTCATCCTGCCCAACAAACCTCTCGAAGGGATAGCCCAATGGTAACTCATCCCAACGGCTGACACCGTTACTAAAGTCGCAGTAAAGCTCATTTTCCTGTCTTGCCTTGTAGTTGTAGGGCGTGGCAATAGTCAACAGACGCATTGACAATGGCTTTGAAGTACCTCCTCTAGGCAAGATGAGGCGCCTTGGAAAAGCGCAGCTTGGTGTTGTTATGTTCAAGGGAAAGTCAAACTGTTCCTCTTCCGCCAAACTGACATAGTGATAAAGTTCCGTTAAGCTTATGTGATCACCGATCGTTGATGAAAAGTCAGTTGATTCTCTCGTTATCGTATTGTTCCCCATATAAAGTATAGTTAAAAATGCATCTAATTGATAGAAGGGCTCCTCAGTTATACATCCACTGGCTGTGGTAAGATATGTTCTCAAAATAACTGACTGTGTCTTATTGCTGGCTAACTGAAAACTTATCGTAAAAGGTCGCTGCTGCAATCGATGTTTGCGCACCTGAAGACTATGAGGCCACATTAAATGTATATCAAAGTAAAAGTTACGCGAATGCATAATATTACTAACATCAATATCAACTGGTTCATCATAGGTGATCAGTGGACTAACCTCAACACTCTCAATCTCCATATCAGTCGGTCTAACTGGCTGATGATAAGACGACTGAAACTCACTGCGATATGTACGATAAGCAAGCAATAAACGATCTGCATACGAGTAAAACATCGGATGACGCAACATTGTGTGTAGTTCGAGAATCAGCTGAGGCCTATCAGCATTTGATATTTGTAGTTGACTCAAATCGTATGGAAAGAGTGCGGCTAATCCAAACTGCCAGTTTTCAGACTTGCGAAGATCAACTAAAGTTCCATTTGAGAGATAATAGCTTTGAGTGGATACAGCCTGGGCTACATTAAACTCCAATTTGTTAAGAAGATTTGTGACAAACTCCGTTGTGGCTAGTGTCTCCGGTTGGTAGCGTTGACCTTGCCAGTTCAACAGATAGTTATAGTTTTGTGTTGGTGTTCTGAACAATCGTTTGTATTCTTTTTGCTGTCCATAGCGTTCCAGCTTGTATCGTGCTAAGAGTTGACTCAGCTGCCAGTAAAACCAATCTCTGAGTTGCTCTCTTTCGGCATTGTTCTGCTCCTCCTGAAAAGCTATGCCCATATTAATATAGTACCAGTACGCTAGCCAGCCAATATCCTCAGTTAGATAGTTGATTCCTTTAGTTTTCTTACTTTCCCTTAAGCTAAGTATCTGCACCTCAGACATGGCCTCCGACCACTTGTCCGTATTGCGCATATCGCCGGCTATGTTCGTGGGTAACAATTTCTTCGGTATTACAAACTGAACTGACAGACTCCCATTTTCGGATCCTAGCTCTTGTCGTATCCAATTGATATAATTGAAATTATTTGCTTCCCTCACAACAGTTTCACTGTGATAAGGTGCAGGCAACAGTTCATAAATTTTGGGAACTATCAATGCTCGATAGTCGTCTCGTTTCATCAGAGTTTGTAAAAGCGCATTCAAAAATAATGCCGGATTCACATGCAACCGAGCCCAGCATATATTCTGCCTTAGAGTACTCCACTCGCGTGTGTTGTAAAAGAAGTGATAGAGACCCTGGGTCTCCAGATAGTGCTCCGGCTGTTGTGGATTGTAATAGACATTTCTAGGTAAAAGACGTCCTGTACTGAAGTACTCGTAGAACTGATGCATATGCTCGTTATAATGCTATATATTTTTGAAACATTTTATTAATTCGATTAAATTGAATCATTTTTGTAATTACTTACGACGTATTCCGCCTTATCGCTGACAATTTGCTGACCCAATGCAATCCATTGTTTGTGGAGCAAAGGTTCATGCAAATGATGCAAGATCTCCAATAGGAATCGCTGCTTGTTCAGATAATATTGATTTGCTGCAAATTATTTAAACATACTTAATAAAATGTTCCGAATCTTCAACGTTCAATGAGGTACCTATGTTGCCTGGAAAAATAGCCACATTATGACTAAGCTGCAGCAAAAAATTTATAAGTGATAGTAGGAAGCCAAATCTCATGGCTCTTGCTTGCGATTGTCGTTCCAAAAATACACTGAGCTTAGAATTTTGTTGACAAACAACTGGCAAGCGAGACTGGTGAGCAAAACTGCAAAATGCTAATCTAAATGAACCGTTGACCTCTATTTCCTTGACTGAATCTCTTTAAGAGTCATTTAAAAGTTCCCACGTGAATTCAAATTAGTTTTTGAAAGAGAATTACTCCTTTATTTAAAAAAAATTTGCAAACGATTTTAAATTTTAAAAATAATCTGAAATTTCGAAGCTTAAAATAAATATAATCTAATTTAAAAACATTATTTACAAATATTTTAGATTTGCAAGGCAATAAACTATTTTACGTGCATACATAAAATATACTGTCAAGAGGTGTTGACAATACATACTGTCATTTAATTGGAAATAACATGGGATCTATTTGATGCCACTAGGCAAGATCATTGCTCCGTTGCCTTGCCATTAATTTTTAATTTTTTTGTTTTTTTTTCAAACGTGTGTTTTAATTGTTTCAAATGTGTGTTCAATTGATTGGTTATTCTTCAACAATTGGAAATGTTCACTTGCAGTAGAGCTTGATTCCAAAATAAACTTTCATCTTTGTATGTGAGGTCAAGCGACTCCTCAACGATCCCTTGATAACGAATTTCTTATGTTATTAAGCAATTTCTTCGCTGAAATCCCGATCCCCGGTTACCTTCATATTCCAGAAGGCTTTTTCTTCTTAATTTTCCGCCACTGACTTAACGTAAAAGTCTTCTTAGTATTGCCTTTCTACATAAAAGACGGATGTTCTAATGATGAACGGATGAATGAAAAAAACCTAATTAATCTTTACAAATCCACATTCCTTTAATGGTTTTATAAAAAAGCCTTGGTGAGTATACTACCCCGGCAAAGGGTACCTAACCAGTCATACACTAAATCCTTTTTTGAGTGGTTACTGCTTAGCAATATTATTTTGAATGCGATCACTTAACATTAACATCAACATCGTTTGAAGCCACGGTTTTGTTTCTTAGCAGCATGATTGTTAATTGCACCTGATTTTATATAAAAACGTTTTCGCTATGATTTTCATTTTACTATTTGCTGCTGTTGTTAACTGCCACATCTCCACATCTGCCTTCACCTCATCCCGCACTCCTACTACGCTCTTGTTATTCATGTTGCTGCCCCACAATTGAGCGCACTTTAAAAACCAACTCAGTTTGGCTGAGTTGACAAACTTATTTTGGAAGCGAACAGCAAAACAAAGACAGGCAAATTATAATGCGAAAAATGTTAATTACAGTCACTTGACGGTCGGTCGACCAGCCCGATATAGGCATTGTATCTCTGGGCTTTTTGTAACGAACAATTGGCGTATTAATGTAAAACGGCGGCCAGGCGTAACGGATTATAGGAACAGACCGATGCGTTGAGCAAATTAACGGTCACTTACGAATCATTTACGTAATGCTCTTGTATGCCGGCTCTTTGTTTACGTTGCCTTCTTTAGCTTTGATAGGTAGCAGAGTATGACAAGCGCTTTGCCAGGAAAAACTTAATGACATGGGACGGAGCAAGTAGCAAGTATGCAATGGAAAAACTCTTTAGTTAAAAAATAATTTACGCTTTGACTCATTGTTGACTCATTGTATGACAAATAGTCTTGTAAGCGCGTTAACTCAAAAGACCGTGCTGACTCCTCAACTCCTCAAATCAACAGCAGCCTCATGAAAACTGATTACAAACTAGACTCTAGCTCTTCTTCGTGACAAAATTCATGGCAAATGTTGTCTTATCATCGAACCCCTCTCCTAGCTGCAGCAAACTTCAATCTGCGCAACATGAATATTAAGTAGGTAAGGCTGGATGACAAGAGAGACAAACGTTCTCTGTTCAGCCCATAAATGATCGCCTAATGGTTGCAAATGCAGCAACAGTAACAGCAACAATAACAAAGAACGAGCATTTAACGAGCGCCGCACGTGCATAGGGCCAGGCAAATGATTTTGCATTTTCCGAGATCTTTTTTTTTTTTATAAGGATCTGTTGTCTTCGATCACAAGTACTTTACATAGCATTAAAAGCAACGACAATCTTATCACATAATTTCCATAGTTTTGCAATCATCAAAAACCCATAAATCGTTGTGTCTCAAACCCCTTTGGGCGTGCCGCTGACTTGGGGTCCTGTAATGCACTTTCCTTAGCGCACTCTTTCATCCATCCAAAGCAGCTTATAAAATGCAAATTACTTTTCAATAGGCCCTTTTTTGCCGTGTGTAGAGAACTTGGTTTGTGCCCTTTTACACCGGATGATCGGCGACTTTTTCTCACCTTGTCGGATTTATCTTTGCCAGTCAGCGTTTGATTGCCCCCCCTTTTTATCACATTTGATGTGTATTTAAAAAGTCATTATCAGTCCTTGGCGAGTGTGTATTACATTAATCATTGCGCGCCTTTGTCAACTTTTTGTGCTGTTATTAATACAAAAACATTGAACAGAATATTTAAATTGCCTTTATTCACTGTTTTAATATTTTAGGTAACATAAATAAAAATATCTTAATGTCAGATTTTAGATAGTATTATAAAGATTTTTTAAAAAATGCGGAGCTCATCTATTTGTGCTTCTAAAAATCGATTTACAACCTAAAAAGTGCTTGTTGTTTATATATGTAGATGCTGTAGGCCTCAATCGGCTATTTGCTTGGGCACCAAGGGTCAGGATCATTGAAATTTGAATTTAACTTATAACCTTCCTAGTGACTTCTCTGAATGTTCATCAATTGCTGAACCAAATCACTTACATGTCATTGGTTTTCAGGGAATGTGGTTGAACAAGCCACAGTGTGTTTTTGGAATGGCAATTGTCTGACGCATAGGCCCAACGAACAGTAAGTTGCACACTTTCGCATACCTCAAAACGAGCAGTCAATGCATTGCTAACAGACAGCCAGTGGCGAAATGTAACCAAATGAATCATCGATGCGATCGCGTGTTACTTTTTGTTTTTGTTTTTGGCTTTTTTAGAAGCCACATTCGCCACCCAGGCCGTTGAAACGGCTCTTGTCTGTCCGTTGCACGCGTTTAATAAGCCATGCGACACACAGAAATTGGGTCAAGTGAGATAAATGCATAAGCACCGAATAAATATTGTTTGTATGAAACAGAAGTAAAAGAAAAGAAATGAAAAAGCACAGCGACCAACAAAGAAAGAAAATTTGTACCTCGAAACTTAATACTGACAGTTGCTCAAATGGCAGCGAACTGAAGAACAATGGATGGGCTTTCATGCGAACTGTCAACTTGTCACGACAATTAAGCAACCCGATGACTATCTGGCTATCTATCGTTAATGTCATTTTGCCCTACCTCCGCCACCGCCACTGCCCCTAGCCCCAATCCAAAATCTTTGACGCCCACGCGCTTGCATTAATCAAATTAAAGTTGAGAATTATTGAAATATGATACGACAAGGAGGAACACAGAGAACAGAGACATACACAAAATACTACTTGTTGAGGACCCAATTCGCGTTGCACTTGCATGTCAGTTGGTTAAACAATGTTAAACACTATGGGTATAGTGACTTTCGCCCATTGCCCTCCTTCTCCCCACTTAATTGACAGCCATGTCATCTTACAAAAAAAAAGAGTCACAAAGCCAAAGCACTTTTTTTATTTCCCCCCAAATAGCGTTATTTTTACCATTATTTGTTTACCATTTAGTTTATTATGCTGCGTACGCCACGGCTCTGTTTTGTTTGATTGCCCTTATTGGGCCTTGTGTCTTGGGCTTTGAGTCTTGGGTTTCGACAAGTACTACATAATTTCCAATTCAAGTTATGATTATTATACTTATGTTGGGAAAGTCAAATAACGGTCGCTAAGGTGTACTGCAAATGCATTGCATATACACAAAACGTCGTGCATAATTTTCATTTGATGAGTTTTAAATCGGTTTGTATGGCCAGTGCGATGGGTTTATTGATCTTTTCTATGTACTACATAGGTGCTGTGAAAATTTATACTACTCCAAGTGCTTAACGAATATATTCTACATAAATATCTTTCTCAACGCTTGTGGGAACAAATCTCAAGTTCTGTAAATATCAATAAATCGATTATAGCTTAAACGATTCTACATAATAATGCGGCTTATTAGATTTGAGGTGTTTAAACTAAGAAATTCATGGGAGAATGAAATGGTATATAGGGTAAATAGGTCTGTCAAATATTGGTAATTGTTTTCTTAATTAGAATACCAATTAAAGGATCTAATGTCAAATCAACTTTACCACGAATACAACTTCTTAATTTATCACTAAATTCATACATTTTTGAGTTCCTAGGTTAGAAACAGTATACTTGTATATCTCAACTAGTTTTTCAATCAGCCAGCTTTTTTTCTGCATCGATTCCGTTATGATAAGCAGGCATTATCATTTGGTGGCATCGATCTACCTACCGTTTTGGTACCATACTCATTCTGGCTGTCTGCCGAACCGAGTTATATAAATTGAACGTTGAAAGCGTCAAATCATCGTCAAGATTAAGCGCCTTCGATCTACCCCAAGTCCGAGCTCCAATTCCAATCGCAGTTTGTCTCTCTCCTCTTTTGGCAGCCTACATTGTCAACGCTGGAAATTTCTCAGCGAACTAAAAAGCATTTCACAAAGGAATTTGTGTTGTGTCATTTTTAAGGTAGCTGTTTGACAAATTTTGTTGCATCTTTTTTATTATCAATATGCAAAAGTGCTGCGTCATGACAATCAGGCAGTGATAAATGAACACAAGCGGATGGAAAGAAGAAGAAGAAGAAGAATTTGTTGTTGGTCTGTAGCGTTCATTAGGCCGTTTCTATGCATTAGGGCCTAACCTGATGTTTGTTTCTAAGCTGAGCTGCATAAGGAAAACGCAATCAATGCAATTGTCAACCAACTTCGAGCTGTAAGTTGCGCGTGCCACAGCGGATGCGCAACACCCGTCCCCCCTGCCCCTCTGTAAAGTTAGCTAGGGGGCCAAGCAATTCATAGTCAAGCCATTATTGCAAGCAAAAAGGGCAGGCAAAAATAAAAAAGAGAACCGTGTTAATGGCTGCATTTTAATGAAAGACAGTGCAGGTGCGGCGCTTGGGCGGTCGTCCCCTCCAAATGCGTTAGACATTCCGTTAGCTGCCTGGCCTGATGTCAGCAGCTAAGAATAAACAAGCTGAAAGGCAGGCTGGCAGCCGAAGGCAAAGCCAAAGTCTCCCTGCTGTCTGCCAACGCAGATGGGCCAAAAATAAAAATGCCAATTTCCAGTTACAAAAAAAAATAGAATAAATTGAGTGAGTGCTTCCAGAGTGCAAAATAGAGAATCCCCCTGTTCGCCAATTGTGCAAAAACAAAATACATTCCATTGCGCACCCATTCAGTATATAAATAAAACTGCCGCTTTACTGTCAAAGTTGACAATTTATTTTTAATCAACAATGTGGCAGCAGCAACAGCAGCAACGTGTGGCGCGTTCCGCTCGCACGGTCGCCTTATCGCGCAAATGTATCTAACAGATATAAACTAGCATCTGACTAGCACAATGCAATAGCCGATTATTAAACAAAACAAAATGCATGTCGCGTACTCTCTCTCAACTGACTAATACTATAGATACAACTCAAACTATATGCGCGTTAGATTGTTCAATTGATTGCCAATCTATTGACCCATGCGTTTTAAAACCGTGTAACACACAGTTTCTGATTGAGTTTTTTTTTGCTATATTTTGTGTTTTTGTTAAGTATTGTGGCAAAAGTTGGTATTAATTTCTAAACGCACAACTTTGGTACCCTGTATATTGTTGAAAAACGTACAACACAAAATTTCCAAAGTATGAGAAATCTGCTTAAACTTTTATGGAGCTTGACGACCCTCTTTGTTCATTACTAAGCAAATAGTACATAAAATCCAATATTCGTATATTACTAAAATTGTAGACAACTTTTTCTATTACTAAACCTATTTGAGTTTGATCGATATTTAAACTCGATCACTTTTTTTTTGTCTAGTCTACATAGAGAACATTTTGTAAACTATATTGAAACTCGAATACCCCGACAATGCATTGCTGTGGTGCTCTATGAATAAAGAACTTATAATAAAATGTTAATTATTAATCGGCAAAGTGTCTGCTGGACGCACACTTTGTCTTAATTGTCATTATTACCTCATTAATATTTAAACAGTAAGTAAAGCTATTTTCTTAAAGAGTTTTAAAAATTGAGAGTATCAGCGAGAGTATCATGTGTTATACATTCATAGAGTAGACGTCAAAAAGCACCACAGCAACGTGTGGTCGGGGTCCACTAGTAAGAAATAAAACCCGGAAAAACAATTTTAAAACACTAATTATAGGGGTTGTTCTAGCATCAGATTACTGAATGCAGATACACATACAGATACATAGTAGATACATACACCACGGCCAGAGTACTGCTGCAACTGCATTTATCACTCAGTCGAAAATGAAACAAATGAGCAAAAAATAAAATAGTAAGAGTAAGTTTTTAGTTGTGGCTGCTGCTGTGATAATCGAAATATATCTGCGTCAAGCTTCCTCTTTACTGGCCAGATACAGATACACAAAAAGAGCGCCTGCAGTTATTAGAATTGTATGGTTAAAGTTGTATATGAATGTAGATAGTTGCAGGCCTGCTGCAGCATCCGTTGCTGTGGCAGTTACTTGTATTTCTGTTGCGCTTTGTGCTGCTGTTGCTGTTGCAACTCTCGTTGATTTCCCCCCGAGGGCAATTACCAGCCATGTTCCAGGCTTCTGCAGCTTCAGCTCCTCCAACTGGAGTCCTCACTCACTCTTTGCAATTTATAATTGTAGCCCCGAATCTCAAGTTGATGGCAGCCTACACCCAACCTGCTACTGCTACTGGTTGCCTTAGGGGAAGCAGGGCAGCAGTTGTTTAGATTTATCATTTCAGCTGGCAAAGCATCTAGATATAATAATTTTGCGTGTTCTGCCGTGTCAGAAGCATGTTGTTGTTCTTGTTGTTGTTGCTCCTCTCGCATCTCACACAAATTCTTTTTTTTACGCTTTCATGCTAATTTGTATGTGTGTGTGTGTGTGTAAAATTGTGTAGGTAGAGAAAGATACAAAGCACAACAGGCAAAGCCTCATTGAGGTGGAGATTTGTGGCATGCAACACGCGCCACAAATTAGAAAATATAAGTGCTTGCCAAGCGGGCCTCTACCAAGGGGGCAGAAACAGTCGACAACTGCTGCGTATTAATTGGAATTACTGTAATTGCTGACAAACTGGCCGAGGTGTGAGTTTGGTCCACATGCAACTGCTGCCGTTTCTGTTGCTCTTGCTGCTGGAAAAGGCGGCATTTGCAACTGGAGTATATCTTATCAGTGCGCTCTTCAACTCTTGATTGCCTCTCTTTTAAGTTTCTAGCAAAGTTTAGCCAACGAAAGCGAAACTTGATGCCGCACCACGATGAGCAGCTACATGCTACATGCTCTAATAAACGTTGACCTCAAACCCTGACTGGACTGGGTTTCTTGGCAGCGTTGCGGGATCAAGGCATAGTCAGCCGCTCTAAAAAAAGATGTGCAGGCTGACTCTGGAGCAAATGTTGCGCTTGGCTAACTCTCTCTTTCTGTATCTCTGGGTCAAAACATCAAACTGGTCAAAGGGATTAGCAACAGCTATGCACTTATATTTTAGTAAAGCGCTGTTTGTTAAATTTAAATCTTGCATAATAATTTATATAATATTTGAAAAGATTATTTTTAGTATAAATATATACACTTTGATTCTTACGGATTGCACAAGCGCTAAGATAAGCCAGGTATTAACTTCAGCTTACATCGAAAACTAAAAAAGAAGATCGCATAACTAAAAAAAGATTGACAATGGGCTAAGATCGGTCGAACTCAATTAATGTTCTTTATCATGTTTTAAATTCATATTCTGTTATTCTGGGAAGGGACAATTTACGAATGGCAAATTTCATATAAATACAACTTTTAGCTGTTCTTGAGCTATAAATGGTATAGTTTATATATCTTTGCTTTGTCTTTTAGTCCCTAAAAATGTAAGAAAATGTATTACAATGCATTGAATGAAATTTTTAGCACTGCAATGCGTTGAACAGGAGCGACAGAAATTTTATACAACTCGGAATTCGAACTCACGACCTTCGGCCTGTGAAGCGGCAGTCTTCCCTCCATGCCACCAGAGCTTGTCAAATTTTCCAGTTATATTAAGTTAAGCAAAAGGGAAAACAGTTTTTCGTGGTTTTTACAAGATATTACATATTTTATCGTGCCAAAAACTTTAGAAACGTGTATTGTCATCTGAAACACATCTTTGGTGAAAATTTCACAGCTTAAGCTAGTCGGGAACTTGTCGAAAATTTGATTACAAGATTACAAGTTAATAAAAGCATGTAAAAACGAAATGTTATCATAAGTTCTCGCCGAATGGGTAACACCTGCAAGTACTATATGGCTAAAACAATTTAATGTTTTATACACTTTTTATTCTCTTTCTTGGGTCATTGGAATTTAGCGAACCAACACGTCAATACAACTTATACTTGGCCCAAATCGATCAAAACACTTAAATTATGGTTTTGCTGTTGCAATACTCTGCACCCCTCATCCAGTTTCCCCCTTTTGTAGGCTCAGGCATATAATTTGGTTGACGCGCTGAATAAATGATAAACGCAATCAGTATAAAAGCACAGCAACAACAATTCAAGTTAAACCAAAAAAAAAAAAACCACGAAAAAAGACTAAAAAGTGAGTAGAAAAACCTAAAACGTGGCGAACACGAACGCATGATTAAAACTTTTCGAGGCCCGTAGTTTGAGGCGTTGATGCAGCAGTCAAGATCGAGAACTAGCTTGCACCCCAGGTCCCTGCTCCCTGCTCCCTGATTCCTGTTCCCTGATTTCTGCTCCCTGTGCCCTATTCCATGCGTGTGCCCAAGTCTCGCCTCGCCACGCCCCACGGCCAGTCCGGTCAGTCCGAAAGCGATCGTGAGACGCAGCAGTCCTCGCTAGCTGGGGCCTGGGCAACTCTTTGGCTCTTGGGCCTAAACACAAATGGTTTATGGCCGTCCAGGCATAATTTGTTGCCAGCCTGACCAGATTTAGGGAACGGACGGACTTATGTACGCCTGTATGTGTATCTGTATCTAGAACTGTAGGATGTGCTCGCCTGTCCGCCTTCTCTCAATGTAGCTTTCGGTTTTTTTCCGCTTTTTTTTTTTTTCTTTTTGGCTGCTGCACAGAAGCTGCTCGCTGGCTTCGATTGCGTATAGTTTCTGCAGTTGTTTGGTTGTGTTTGCTGGTTGGCGGTTGGCTGGTTTGCTTGCTTGGTGTTGTATTTTTCATGCCATCATTTGCCTGCGGGGCATAATTTTTGATGAGCTTTTGTCTGCTTCTCTGGAACAAAAGATACTGTTGCCGTCTGCGCTACCCAAAAAACAAAGAGGTCGCTAGATTTAAGTAGAGTTAGTAGCCAGATTTTAATTTTTGAATGATTCTTTTAAGGATCGCATGTAATGTCTAAAAATGTTGTTAAAAAAATAAAAGCACCTCTTCTGTAAAGTTTTGATGGTCAAAAGCTTTCCTGTTTGCTATAGTTTTTTTTTTCTGAACTCCATGTTAACTTGAATTTCTACTGATTGCAGAGCATTCGTTAAACTGTCAAACCGATCTGCACCGCTCCCATTCTTGCCTGAGTATCATCAAAATAAATGCAACACATTTTCACTTTATGAAGTTCTCCTCGCTGATTGTACTACCAAGCCCGTTCAATCCTCACCCTGAAACCCTGCGCACACACACACACACACAAACACGCACACAAAACACACATCTGAGACACATCAGCAGCGATTGCCGTAGGTCTCAAGCCGAGCTCAGCATGCATATTTTATTGGCGAAAGGCTCGAGGGCAGGCCGGACTATTCAAGTGGCACTGGATATGGGACTGAGACGGGAACTGTAACCGGGACCGAGCTCGGAACTGGGATTCGAACGGGTCTGTGCTCATATGTGGGCAGTCTGTCAAGCAGTCAGCAGGGTCGCTGCTGATGAACGCCAGCCGACGACGAATTTCGTGTCTGGCATCTTAAGATACTTTTTTTCTTTAAAGTTTTTTTTTGTATTTTAGTTTTGACTCTTTTTCGCTACACGCGGTTCGACGTTTGCTGCGCTGTATTTTATGCTCATTTAATCTCGCTGCGCGTTTTTTTAACACATTTACAGCAGAAGAATGAAAAGAGAAGAAGGCAAGGGAAGCTGAAAGTACTACATACTACTACAACCACATCATCGATTATGTTGATCTTTTTTTTTTGTCTGTGGGTTTTTTTCTGGCGACCGATTTTTTAACTGCGCACTTTTCAGTGCCAGGCTGCTCAGCTCCGAACTGAGGTTTGTGGACAGTTGAGGCAGCAGCACCAGCAGCAGAGGCAGAGGCAGATGCAGACAACGGCTGAGTCGAGCGGCGACTCGCTACCTGTCTTACACAAAATAAACGCACGTCTCTTACCCCGAACGTCGCCCCGTCCACATCCAGTTTCTTTAGTTGTCAGTTTTGTTGTTTTTTCCATTTTAATGTTTTCTTTTCTCTGTCTTTGTAGTATAGTTCTTTTTTTGAATTCTCCCTCTCTTTCTCTCTCTCTCTGTCTCTCTCCTTCTCTCTCTCTCCCTCTCTCTCTCTCTCTCTACCTCTCTCTTTCTCTCTCTTTCAATCCATCTGTTGATTCTGTTTTTGTTTGTGTTTGTATTTGTGTGCGTTGCGTGTAGTTTGCGCAACGATGGAAGGGGAGTCCAGTTTGAAACCCTTTAGGCGCTCATTGTCAGCTCAGGTTTTGTGTTTGTATCTTTTTTTTAACTAGATAAAAAAAAAAAAGCAAAAAACCAACTCTGAGGAAATATATGATTTCTTATTGTAAATCATGACATTTTGTTACTTTTGAATTGTCTGCTTGTCCGGCTACTGTTTCAATGTATCGTTTGATTTGCTACACATCAAACTCTTGGTTGGAGGAGGCGACGGACAGACAGAAGGTGCCTAGGAGCTCATGTGGATTTATATTTCTCTAAAGAGATTATGTTTAAGAAGAGTCATTGATTTTTAAATTCAGTAAATCGAGTACTATTAAAAGAAATAACTACTTTTTGTTTCTTAAATTTTTATTTTATAACCGTCCTATTAATTTTTTATTTAATTTAAAACACACTTCAAACTAGCATTATAATACAGGTGTGGCGGCTATTGAGGAGTTGCGTGTAACGAGTGTTGCGATGAGCGAGGTCGTACTGTATTTGGTATGCATTGTTTAGTCAATTTAGTGATCCTTGTAAGATGATCCTTATGTAAATACTGTAAGACCTCACTGAACGCAACCCTCGTCGAACGCAAATAAATATAAATTGGGTTTTTTTACTTTTCGCCCAAGATTCCTGCTGCTTGCACCTTAAATACTCATTATACGGGTAACTTCTCTTTTCTTTTGTAGTTATCCCCCATTGCGGCACTTTATCAAAGTAGCTGCAAAAAGCTCAATGTACAAAACGCCAACTAAATCCTTACATTCTTACAAACACTTCAAAAAGTTGTTGCAAAGTCAGTGAAAATAAAGAATTACCCCAATTCAGGGGCCTACTTTTTTTTATGTATACATACACACATACAAATATGACCTGACCCTATCGCATTGGACAACCTGCAAAAGTCAAAAGGCGCTGTTCACAATGTAAATAAAATTGCCACATTTATTCTTAAAAGACACACACATATATGCATGTATATACATTTATACACCCACATTCTCACACACATAAACACATTTAAATTTGGCTCGTTCGCATTCGCGCACTCTTTGACACCTAAAGTGTGCGCCCATACGCCTCCACGCATGCATCCTTTCCATCCTCCTCCTTGCGAGCGCTATGGTGTGCTTGGCAACACTTTTCACTATACTATAACTCTTGGTAAGCACCAGCATTGTGCCGCCCACCCTCCCTACCAACTACTCCGACCCCTTTCTCGTTTATTTTAATTTTTTGTTCGCCTGTGCTTTCGTTTTTATGTTTTACGAGAGGAGATTTCTTGTTTTGTTCTTTTTCCCTCCAATTTTATGTTTTCTCCGAGTTTTTTTGTGGCGCCCCTTGTTGCCCCTTGGCAACATTTGCTGCCACATTTTCTGGCCGGACGGGCGGGCAACCCTCTCTCGCCAGAGCTCACTGCTCGCTGCTCTCTGCTCTCTCCCATTTACTCCCTGGTAGCATCGCGTGCTGCTCAATAGGTCTTGCACTTGATAGGTCAGTGACCCAGTTGGATGTGAACGTGAATGTGGATGCGGATTCTGTGTCGTGATGTGTTCAGTTCTGTTTGGTTTGGTTTGGCTTTCTGCTGCTGTTGTTGTTGTTGTTGCGGCAGGGCAGTACCAACAGGCGAGGGCTGACACAAGTTTTTGTCGCTGATTGAATATACAAATGTTTATGGCAAATTCAAAGTCAAAGGTGTGGCAAAACAGCTAAATATAGCTAGCTATTCAGTATGTATTAGCGATTGTCAACGGTTCAATAAACAGCTGTATGCAGCCTGCGGTTGCATCATCCCCTCTTCCTCTTCCTCTTCATCACTTTGTCAGCCGTTAGGCCCGTCTGAAAGTGTACAAAGCATCAAGTTGCATAAACACCCAAGTCGCCTACTCTCCATTCCATCTTATTTTATCATCATTATCTTATGTATTTTCTCTTTCGTTAATGTTGTTCTTATAGCGTTGAAAGGGTTAATGCACAAGTGCATTTGAAGAAATATTTTCGATAAGCGATCACAACCATGATCAATGACCGAGTCGATATTACTGTCAAAAAGGAAAGTCTTACAAAAAATATATAATCAATAAAATTCCTTTTGCAAACGCTATATATATTTATATTTGTATAATGGTGTCTGGCCTTTAAGGGTATGTAATCGTCGGCATTTAAAAAGCAGCCTGAAATGTTTTTTTTTTATTTCTAACTTGACTTTCCACAAAGTCAATGTTCTTGGCATATTCGCAGCTGCTTTGCTATTGCCAGAGTTCTGGTTGCGGGAGCAGCATAAAGAGAAAGAGACCAGCACTTGGGGCTATGGTGCACAAAGATTGCGGCACATGTGACGCTGTGGTCGCGTGCTGCCTTTCCAGCCTGGTTGCCTCTTGGCCCTTAGCTCTTGGCCCCTTGGCCCCTTGCCCTAGGCAAACCGAGCAACGAGCGAGTTCGACTGCATCTAACTTTTGCCGTTTGCTTCATTTGAGTTTTGTTGCTGTTGCTGTTGCAATTGAGATGAGGGTGAGGGCAGCTGTTCTTATCAAGAGCAGGTCATCAAAATTGTGTTGGTATCTTGGGGGGGTGGGGTAGGTGTAGGGTGCTTGTTGAGAGGCCGTAGAAAGTGTAACTTTTCTGACATAACAATAATCCTATTTTTTTTTTTTTTTTTTTTGTCGAAAGCCTTATGCCTTTAAGTAAATTATATAAATTATATATAGGTCCATAAACTTGTATTTATTGGGCAAGCGAATCTTTAACTGTTCTTAGTGCTTATTTTTTCATCCAAAATTTGGGGGTCGTTACCAGTTATCTTCCTACCAAATTTGGTGACTCTTGCTTACAAACTTACAAATTCGGTGGCTATAAAGTCGAAAAAAGTTGCTTATATACGCACGGACAGACACCATGACGGACATTGCACAAACCAAATATACTCTTTACCTTCGGAATCGAGTATAAAAAATATTATAAATTGAATTATCTGTTAATTGTGATTTTTTTAATTAAAATTTTAATATGAATTTTATTTAAAGTGTCAGAACATTAATATGCAAACATATACATACATATGCAGAAAATATTTGATGCAAATATAAATCATAAGTACTGAATTTCAATACGAAAATTTTCTTCTAACATCCTAAAACCCATGTAAAAACATTCTTGAAATACAAATTTATTTTTAATTCACTGGCATGCGTCTACTTCTAATGTTAGAAGTTTGGAAATTATTCCCGCTTTTTTTAAAATGAGGAGTGTAAGAACAGAGTATGGTTGTATTTAATCGAAAATTAAATGCAAAGGACATCGATTCAAAAATGAATTAGATATAAATTAATATTTAACAATCTAAAATAAAAATCTGAATTTTCAATTTACAATTTATTTTTAATTCGTTCGAAGTAAAAGAACAATACAATTTATAAAAGTAAATTCTTGAATTATAATACGATTCGAACTGATTTCTAGAACAAAAAATTCTAGAAGTATGAACGATCGTATTAAACTTTAATTTAATGTGTATTTTTTCATTAAAGGTTTGAGCTTGAATCGTTTTTAATTCGATAATTTAACACAATTTATTCTTCAATGAAAAATTTTCGAAATTGGTTTGAAAACGAAAATCTAAAACTTTTTTCCATCTAAACATTCACCTTTTGATAGGGACAAAGGCTTCTAGTAATAAATATTAGAACTGGTATCCACAGTCTTTTTACCCACACCTCACAAACACTGGCGTACAAAAACAACAGACAGCATCACTGACACCCCCTTGCACGTCTAGCCCCACCCTCACTTTGGCTGGTTAAATTACCAACGGCGAGCACTTAATTTAACGGTAATTTGTGTCGAACAGGCTCAGTCAAGCTCGCATCTTCGTCAAATGTCACCCCCCCTGATTCTGCACTCTTTTTAGCGCTTGCTCTTCGTTCTCCGATTGCATTGCGGCTGCGCGCAGACAATTTACAGTTGCTTAGCCACTGTAGCGGCAACGCCTAATTGGTTGTTGTTGTTGCTGCTGCTGCTGCTGCTACTACTTACAGCAGTAAATATAAATTATTATTTATTTTTATTGAAGCGGGCGTGCGGCGTTTTCGTCACATTTTGCGTGGCTGCCGTCAAATGCAAAAATTTATTTGTTTTCATTGTTGTTGCTGTTGCTGGCAGCCACTGCCACTGTTGCAATATTGTGTAATAAATAATTTACGCTCGCTTTTGCAGCGTGCCACATAATCATATTCAATAACAAGCCAGAGTGAATCTACTCAAGAGTGACCGAAATGAGGATATCCTTCATTTGAGCCTTTGTACTATGTCAAATAATATTTAGGTTTGGAATTATCAAAGATAAAAATTCATTCAATTTAAGGATATAATTTAATAAACGTATTTCTCTTTGACTTTTTAACAGAGGTTCTTCCACTACAGCTTTCACATAAAGTTTCAAAACATTAGTTGGTAGCATAAGTTAAGAAACATTTATTTTTAATACTCCGCTTTCCCCTATAATGGTCACTTAGTACATTTGAGTTGCACAAATTTGCACAGACCAACGATACCCTATAGCTTTGCCACTTCAAATGAGTAAAGGGTATGCAAGCAACAACAACAAGAGAAACTTCCATAAACATGGGTTGGGCATTGGATAGTAGTCCCATTGCCCCCCTTGCAATGCCTACCCGTTACTACTGTTTACTGCAGCTGCCTCGTTTAGCTCTTTGGGTCACTGACCCAGAAATGTCAACGGAAAAGTCTTTTAATTTGTATACATCGTGAACATTCGTATTATTACATATGTATTTGCTTTAATTTGTTCATGCAAACTTTTTAAGTGATTTCAATTTGTTTTTCACATTTATTTTGGGCTTTTTTTTGCATAGTTTATTCCCCTTGTTGATCTTGTCTAATTAAAAAGAGGCGCATGAAGACAAGTCAAAAAATCATAATATAACTCTTTTCAACTAAAACAAATTCTATTCCACTTTAGTTTGTGGTTGTATTAACGTAAGATACATACGTACATACATACATACACTTGCCAGAAAAAGTATGCGTACAGGCTCAATGCAAGACTTTGACTGTGTAAAAACATGACTTGCAATTATGAAATTGCCAAAATGATATTTTTTTACTGAAAACCACATTAATTACCAACAAAACGTGGTATTTTTGGTACTTTTTCTGGCAAGTGTATATGTAAATACAAATGTATGTATGTACACATATGTAAGTCTTCGAAGGCAACTTTGCAAAAGCTCGACATTGCTCTCAAATTACGCTTAATCAGTTTCATATAAAAATGAACAAGAGAAATCAACAGGCAGCTGGGATTAAAGACGAGCCCATACTAACATACACACTTACATACACATGTACATATGTATGTATGTATGTGTTTTAACAGAGTATCGTAGTCAAGTAATTGGAATCCCTAATGAGAAAGCTTTGTTTAAAAGCTTGCAAAAATTGACAAGCAACAAAAAAAGAAACGGAAAAAATCGAAATCAAGCTAAAAAAAAAAAGAGGCAGCTTATAAATCATAAAAATCGAGCCCCTTTTTCAGTGCTGCTCTCTTTCTCTATCTCCTCTTCATGTCCTCTTTGAACCTCTTCGCATGCTGCATGCGCATTCATGTTCATGTTTATATGAATTTCATCATCATGGGCAATCCTTGCATCATGCCATGGCCATGTGTGTTTGTGTGTTTGTGGCTCGGCCCTTATCTGTATCGGTTGTTATAGCTTTATCAGCGTTTTCTTTGACGACCCTCTTCCTCAACTTGCTGAACACAAAAACTTGAGAAAACTTTCAAGGTACATAGTATTATTTTCGCTTAATTTAAGATTGAATAATCGGAAGAAAACGAAACATTAAAATCAAAGAGCGTGATTTTTAGGACAAGTGTTAATAATACTTTGAAAACTATAAACGGTATTTTATACTACAAATGTATATATATAGATTTTAATCAAGTGGTGGAGGAACAGATCTCATGAGGATTTTTATCTTTAATAATAATAGTAATAATAGCTATAGTGATATTCTATAAAAAGTTAGGGCATGCTAGAACTTTAAATACAAATTATTATCAAATTCAACACGTATTTTTTTCTGATTTATTTATCTAGTTGGTAGTTTTTCGCGCGCAAAATAATTGTGGAGCGTTAAGAGAGTATGATGTAGCTAAATTTTGAGAGCCTGGTTTTGTGTTCATTGCAAACAGGTTTACATGCAACATGCAACAAGCAACATAAGGATATGGCGAAATTGGTCTGTTTGTGACAATAATGACTGGTAATGGTACTAAAGAACCTATCAAATGAATATCGCATTGCTAAGGATTGGTGATAACTTTAATGAAAATTTAATTTATTATATCAGTTTACAAATTTATTTGATCTTAATTAAAAGTCTTAGGGCTTATGCAGAATTATTCACGTTATTGGCAGTACACAATCAAATGAGATTAAAAAGTTAATAATTACAATTATGTACACATACTTTTAATAACAGAGGTGTTGCAACTACCAACTTACAGTTTTTACTACCTTTTTTTAATTTCTACTACTATTTTTCCATCCAAACTGAGACACTGAGTCTGATACATACATATTTTGGCGCGCAAACCCAGCTCCTATGTCTGCCTCTAACCTAACTTTCTCTACCCTGTACTTGCAAGAGTATTTTCTATACTACATAATAAATCAAACTAAATCAAAATCGTCAGAAGAATAAAATTAATGTAACTTGATAACTTGAAAATGTTGTGGTACAAAATCTTAAGTTTTCCTCCAAAAATCTATAATAGGGTATTCCACTGTCGAGCCACTTTGCACTCTTTTGTGTCTAAGAGAGTTTCCAGCTTATAAGCGCTCTTTGCTTTTTTCTTTTCTGCTGCTCCATGACAAAACGCCAGCTACGCCACAGACTTTGTGCCTGCAATCGCTCGTTTTGTTTTGCTTTGACGTTCGCTGCTCTGCCCCGACGCTGTTTTGTTGTTGCTGAGTTACCTGCTCAACAAGATCTTTGCGCTGCCTCGCACTCACGCATACACACACACACACACCCACATGCACATGAGCACAGTCAGATACATATATGTATGTATAAACAGAAACACCGCCTACTCACTCACTCACTCGCTCTCATGCTAAAGAGCGCAACGCTTACGCTGATTTGTATTTGTTTTCTTCTCGTTTTTTACTTGTTCGCTCTTTGCATTGTATAGCTGCAGCGTTGGCGTTGGCGTTGCTGTTGACGTCGACGTTGACGCTAGGTGCCCCGCTGCGTCCCCAGTACTACCTGCGACAACATGCATGTGCATAAGCATAAGCCTAGGCAGTCAGTCGGACTGCACTCGAACGACGCTGGCTCTCCCTCTCTTAGATTGAGCCGTTTTTTTGTTCTGCTTTTTTCAGTTTTTAAACGCGTATCTTGCAGATACTCTGGCTCGCATTGCGCCGCACAGCGCAGTCAGTTTAGTTCAGTTCAGCCGCGAAGCGAGTAAGACGTGTTTTCTCCTCAATCCAAAAGCAAGTTTAAAAATAAATATCAAATCGCTGTTTGAGTTTGCGACACGTTTTAAGTTCTTCGTGTGTTCTTGCTACACGACTGCAATCGTAGTTAGTTTCAGAATTGTTTGTGTTTTTAAATAAGTTGCGCGAGCTTTATGAGAAATGCGAAAGAAAAATCGAATAAACTAATGAACTGAATGATCAGAACTATTAAAATTTACAAAGTGTGCAACAAAAAATAAAAACTAAATATAAAACGAATGAATTAACAAAAACATTTAAAACGAAAAATTAAAAAAAAATATTTCAATATTTTAAGTGTTTGTGCGTCTTACATGATATATTGTATATACTCTCAACTTAAATATTAACATCTTAAAATGCTGCAATTTTTAATGTTCAAAATATTGCACAAGAAATACAAAATAAATTGAGTGCACGCCCTGAAAAGTGTCACTACTCGAAAGACAATACAAAAAGCCTCTGAGCTGAGCAGGACAGAAAATTGTCACAACAAACCACAAAACACCGCCAAACACACACAGCATCCAACAAAATAAACTTTCGAGCTAACACACACACACACACACAGACACATAGAATGGCTGTGCCCTTTTATCTACCCGAGGGCGGCACCGATGACATAGCCGCAAGCTCATCATCGGGTAACTCGGGCGCCTCCTCTCCCTCATCAGCATCATCGTCGGCCGCATCGTCGTCATCGGGCGGTTCGTCCTCATCGGGCGCATCGAACGCATCGGGCGCCAGCAGTGTCGCCTCCCAGTCACCAAACACAACAACAACCTCGGCCACGCAGACGCCAATGCAATCGCCTTCGCCCTTGCAAACCGACCAGGTCCTAATCGCCTTTTGCGAATGGTATCAATATCAGCATCATCAGCGTAATACACCGGGTAAGTTATACTACATTTCCTTAGTTTATTCCTCTCTACCCTCTAAATGGGTCAGTTTATATGCTACAGCGCTAATTAGCCAGGTTGTAGTCGTTTGTTGCCCACTTGACTGCATTTCCCTTTTGTTTTTTAATTTTTTTTTTTTTTGTAGGTTTCACTTTTCAAGGTTGTTGACTCATGCCACGGTTATTGTTGTTTTGCGATTGCTTTTGGTCAGCAAATTAAGGCCTGCCTGCCTGCCTGCTTATCATCATCAGAAAGGCAACCAGAAACAAGCAAGCCAGCAACAACAAAAACTAAAACCAGGCATCGAATTACTTCAAGTTTGAGAATCGAGAGCATAAAATATAACCAAACAAGTTGAAAGTGCTACTATAGATAAATTTTGTTTTGTATCGAATTCTTAGCTAAGAGATATTAAGCTTAAGATATTATCAAAAATGCATTCAAAGAAATTGCTAGGGTATTTAAAATATTTGACGCGCCAAAGTCTTTTGTATTACCAATTTAACGAAATTTGAACTAGCCAAGTTGGTTTTCAATTTATGCCGAATGGCTCTGTCATGATATATATATACATATCTATGTGTATATTTTACACAAGCAAACCGAAAACAAATGGCCAAAAAGGTGGGCGTGTTTAGCGCTGTTCAAAAGCAATAAGGCTTTATATACTACATATATAAATGAGCTTGGAACGTTTAATTGGCACGCGCCAAAAAACCACTCTGAAAAAACCCGTCGATTGCAGTTGCGAATGTCTTATTTGAATTGTGTATCTATTAGATATGTATCTCTATAAACAGCAGCAACAGCGGCAGCATTGTGTTGCACGTTTTTTACAAGCGAGCCAGTAACCCAAATTATTAAACGATATTTGACCTTAGGCTTCACGTCTGTCCAGAAGCGAGAGTGTGCGGAGGGGGGTTGGCTAGATTTTGGCTATTCACAAAGTGTTTGACTTAACGGTTGTTTAAGTAGCCTTTGACTGCGGTCAGTATTGTTTTTTTTTTTTTGTGGTTTTTACTTTTTGCGGTCTCGCGACTTTTGCGTAATAATAAACCCAACCCAACTGTCGTACTGAATTTTTTATATTATTTTTTTCTGTGACGTATGAACGTTCTCCATTCTCGCTTTAGTATTATTTATGACTGACCTAAGAGCACCCTAAACAAGCTTTCGTCGTATGAGTCATATTTAGTAGCAACAACAATATATGTATGTATAAATATTGTATATATTTATATTTTTGAATAGATTTGCAATCGAAACTTGTTGGCATGTCTTAAACGCGTTGGCAGTCGCCACCCGTTTGCCTAATTGACCAGGTTGGGGGTCCGTAAGGAGGCCCGTTTCATTGGTTTATGCCAGTCTGCCTGATTGCCAGTCTGCTTGTCTGTTAGTGTGTTGCAATCTAACTTGGCTTACTAGTTTTGATCGAGCTGTGCCTGGACACTTGCATTTTTTTTTCTTTTTCTTTTAAACTGCAACTACACTTGGTTCACACAAAAATAGTTGAAGTGCAATGACGCAACTCTTCAACTTGTCAATATGATTGCATTCTCGCGTAATCTCTTAAGCTGATATTCCGAAATGGGGTATCAAGTGGGTTCTCCATTTAATAAACTTTAAACACAGAAAATAATTCAGTTTTAATTTTGAAAACTTATTTCTACAATTATCCTGATTCGTACTTAAAATAAGAAGTCGAGCAATAATTCTAAAACGATAAGTGATAAGTGCTTTAATATACAATCTCTAAAGAAATTTCGTTATTTCAGTCTAGAATGTTCTTATTACCTCAGACTGGCATTCTTAGTACGAAATACTTGAAATTTAATCGAGTATAACTTTAGAAAAACGGCTGAAATGTTTTTGAATCTAGCTCAACAGCTAGACTTCCGCCGCATTAACAAGAGATCTAAGTAAGCTTAGAAAGGAAAATTCATAATTTTTTTTTTTCTAAAGTCTTACATTTCTTTCTGAAGAATGATAATGATTGGCAGCTTTTAAAATTCAAATATATAATATTAGAATTTTTGGGAACTCAAAAACCTAGTATTTTCATTTTTGGATTAAGTACACAAATTCCGTCTCACTACCGATTCAAGCTTAAAGACGACTGAAATGACGAATTCTAGGATGGATAAAAAGTAACTTGAATAGAGTATTTCGTACTTAATTTCAGATATGTACTTCAACCTTACGCATACTCTGACAACGTTCTATACTTAAGGCGAAGAAATTTCGTTGTTAGACGAGAAATGGCACCGAAAATTTTTGATTTAAGGTTTAAGTTCTTCATTTTCTTTTCAGTGCATGTATCAGAAGCTCTTGCTGCGGCATAGATGACACTCAAGTGCATAATTTATCTAATAGTAACACATCTGAACTAGTCACTTGACAATATTAAGCTAAAAACACGACTAGGCCTAACCTTAAACCGTTATACGGTAAACTGTATGACAAACCTTTTTTTGCCACACATCATATTCAATGGCAGTATAACTTGCTTTTTTTTTTGCCGCAGCATCTTGACAACAACCGCCACGCTTAGTCATCAACGCAAACTACCAACCCTAAATAAAGCCTACACATACATACATAGAGAAAAACATCCGACACACTCCTCTAAAAGCGTCAAGTTCGTCATCAGGCAACGTTTGGGTGCCTTTTGTTGT
The DNA here is from genome assembly GCA_018901835.1 of Scaptomyza graminum. Lineage (NCBI taxonomy): Eukaryota > Metazoa > Arthropoda > Insecta > Diptera > Drosophilidae > Scaptomyza > Scaptomyza graminum. The sequence goes on from JAEIFL010000314.1 coordinate 2,676,287, forward strand.
TTTTGTTGTTGTTGGGCGGCTGTGCGCCTAAGTTGCTTAAGCGGCTCCAAAAAACCCACCCTTAAACCTAAGCCCAAGGCCCTAAACAAAAGGTGCAATGACAGGCCCACAAACCACCGACTCCAACTCCAGCCCCAATCCCCGCCCCCCACCCATCTACCTAACACGCAATCTGGCTAAAAGCGACGCCGTTTTGGCTGCTCTCTTTTGGCTCGGCCATTCGCATCATTTTGTATTGACTGTTGCCAACAGCTGTTTTGCTGCTAGGCGTTGTTTTTTTTTTTTTTGTCTCTGTCTCAGCCTCTGTTGCAGCTGGCGTCGCTGTCGCTCTTGACATTTTACACCATTTTGTTTTGCTCAGCAACTTCGCTGTTTGTTAGCGGAAATCAGCACCAAAGCGCCGTTTTGCACATCAGCACATACAAAAAAATGGCGGCAAACATGGCGACCCTTTAGGCGTTCCTTTTATTTTTCCTGTTCCTGCTGTTGCTGACCTGGCAACAGCTGACTTTAACGTTGGATTGTGCGCAGAGAGAGAGAGAGAAAGAGAGAGAGAGAGAGAAAGGGAAAGAGAGGATGCTTTATATCTCATCGCGTTCGCTCATCATTTTGTACAGCCTACACAACTTCATTACCAACATCTTCATCACCATCATCATTTGCCTTCCACTTTGCGGCTGAACAAATGCAAATTTACTTTGGGGCCTGTTGCCAGGCCAGTCACTCATCCATATATATATATTTATATATATATATAGATATATATTTTTGTGGAGTTGCATCTCTATCTGTGTGTGTTTGTGTTTGCATTTAAGCCATGACTTTGACGATGTTGCGGCTGCCAATGTTCAGCTAAGCTCTATGCATTGTATGTTTCTTGCTGTTGCCGTTGCTCTTGTTGTTATTGTTATTTCTGTTGCTGTTCGTGATTCGGTTTTACATTGACCGTGAATTTATTTGCCGCTTGTTTTATGCAAATCTAAAATGTTTTTTCTCTCTCTCGATTTTGTCGCTACGGCAGTTGCTTCATTAATTGCTTCATTCAATTGCGAGGATTGCATTTCCACAGGCGGATGTGGATGTGGCCTGTGGTGTCCATATTTTGTCTGTGATGTTGCTGCTGCACTCCTCTCTTTCCTCTCTTGGAGCAGTAATGCAGCTTGTTTGCTATAAACATTTGATGACCGAAATATCTATCATACGCAGCTGGTGAAGAACAAACTTCATCCAGAAGCTGATATCTCACATACGAAAATATTATTATTTCGTCTTTTAAATTTTCCAAGATGGTGTTTTATGGCACATTTGTTTGTTATGGCTGCACAGCTGCGTTGCCCATTTGATATAAAATTGTTTGCGACTGGCATATTCCTTGTACCCTTTTAAAGGATATATGTATGTAGTTTGATAGAATGCAAACAGATATCATCTTTTTTTCTTTCTTTTTATTATTTATTAAATCTAACAGCTCTCCGAATTGGAGACATTGTTCTGCTACTTTGCGAGTAGCTTATGATGTAGTGAGATATTAAACGTATAATAAGTTTAAGTTTCTGGCTAGTAATAGATACAGCTGGTAGAAGAAAGTATCGATCTATATTTAGATATCAAACATAAACTGCAACTTTAAGCTTTGGTTTTGTTCATTAGTCAAACCATTCAGCGCAATGAACTTTTCACATTTCAAGTTTAAATGCCCGCCAGACACTTTACTTAATAAGTAAAGAAGCAAAATAAAAAGAATGAAGAAAAAACATCATGAATTTCTTTTAGCTAGGTGCATAAACTTGACACTTGGAATGAGCTATACCTATAGGCTCGTAACACTAAGTAGTTGCATGCAACCAAGTGCCTGACAGTCTGGTCTCAGTCTTTGATTCACTGCTTATACATAGAGATATGCATAAATATGTGTGACTAGTTGGCTTTTGATTAAGTCTCACACGTCTGAGGCCGTGCTAAATTGTTTGCATTGAAGCATTGCACTGAACTGAACTGAACTAAAGAGAACAGAACAGACTTTGTCAACTTGGTGTGGGCTAAAATTCTCGACTTGACTATATCATGTTCATATATGTATGTATATAAATATAAAAACGTGCTCAAGTTTTTGTTATGAAATTGAGCCTAGACAGAGCCGGCGCTCGAGCGCTTGAGCTTCAGACAAAAGAAAATGCGCTCGGGATTTGCGTGCGCTTAAGGCCAAAGTGGAAAAGGATATGCATCAAAAGGAAGAAAACTAAGAACAGGATACGCAGCAGCAGCAGCAGTAGACTACAGCTACTTGTTATAATTGCCAACAAGGCGACGAAGGCGTCTACACTGACACTAACTCTGACAGATAAACAGAGTCAGAAAAAAAGGGTAGGAATAGAGGAATAACTTTAATCACACAACTTACCAGTATGAAGCATTTCCGTCCTGCGAATAATCTGAAATTGTCTTTTAGCTCAGCTCTAACAGTTTGTCTTATCAGCTTAATAACAATTAATATTACGTATACGCAATATCACTTATACAAAATGTTGTTGTCTCTGTTTTGTGCTCTTCCCTTCCGCTGTCAACACATGCACTGCAATTAACAACGCAAATGCAAATGTTTTACAATTAAACAATAGTAATATGTATGAGTTAACCAGCAAAAAGCGTTGGGCAGCATTCAATCAGATGAAACGCAATTAAAATAGTTGGGGAAAAAAAAATAAAAACTGAAGCCGCAAAAAGACAATATGCACGTTTTATATGCCACAATCAACAACAATTAACAAAAAAAAAAAAACAATATTAATAAATGAAACGAAATTGAAGAGCAACAACAAACAGCAACAATCACCAGCAAAAGTTGTCGGCACTGCCAGACTTTCAGTCTTCGCTGCGTCATCCGCCAGCTAGACCGCTATAGACGCCATAGACTGAGATTGCGGCTCTGTCGAACACTCAGCGGTGGCGTGTCCAAGGGTTGCCTATTAAACTCTCTCCCCCCTCCACACATGTGCGCCACCGTTAATTGTTAGCATTTTGTTTGCACATTTACTAATCGCATTTGATTGTTTATTGAAGAAGTTGATAGCTGATTGTATTTCACTTAAGCCAACAACTTGTGCAACTGCGTGTCGTTTCTCATATTACGTATTTTTGCGCACGAGCAATGAATCAGTGCTAATATGGACAGCGATCAAAATTAAAAATTAAAACATTTTTTTTACTTCAATAATTTAAAATATGTACTTTTAAATTCGTCTATTTTTTGGACAATCTTCAACCATCGTTAGCAAGTTGATGTCTTGTGCTAAAACACATGCTCAATATATTTTATATCGGTTCATTGAAGCTGCCATCCGGGCACAGCTTTTTAGCAAATAACAATGCAAAAATGTTTTTATCTTGCTTTTTTGTTTAGTGCTTCACAACAGCAGTTTTCTGCGTCAGCTTTTCAGGAAAATCAATGGCTTTTTGGCCATCCTCCTCGTCTCAGACATGCCAGTAGTATTTTATAGCCCTCTGAGCGAGCAGTCAAGTCGTTGGCTTTGTGTCGGGATATTGAAAAATTGCATTCGTCTGTCGTTTATAAAATATTGAGCATGCATTTTGCAGTTTGTGCTTGGTTTTGTTGTGCATGGCAACGAGCCACATTAGCTGGGTATATTAAATGTGTTTAGATTCCTGAAAATATATACAGGGTAGATCACAGTCACTATTTGACTTGCTTTGTCTGTGTGATGTGATAAGCGTTTTAACAATTTTCAGACATTTGTTTGATATGTCAAGCAATTGCAATTTCCCATCGAAGAAGCGCGTGTTTGCTTGGAATTTACTAGCTTTGCTTCTGGTTGTCCCTCAGTTGAAACTACCTCATTCCATTGGCAAGCATTCCATAGGCAGAAAATATTAAATCAAATAAGTTTTGCATTCATTAAGCAAAATCGCCGTTTTATTAATACTCTCTGTGGTGGTTGCAATTAAATCAAACAAAACGATTGCGTGCTACGTGTGGTCCACAAAAGTGAGCTTAAATTGAATACCCGACTCTTTGGGGCACGCGTTTCAAGGCACGCACACTTGCTGCCACATAGTGTGACTAACCTTGCAAATAAACATGGAAAAAAAAAATAATAATTCAAACAATTGCTGTTCGCACGCTGATGCTGGGGCAGCTGAGCTTGAAGTTAAGTGGTAGCTAAAGATGCCGCATCAGCCTCATTAATGAAACTGAAACTGAAATTGAAACTGACCTCGATCATCGCCAAGCGTTCTTAATTCATTAAATATATAATTAGTCAGTTATTCTTGAAGAGTTATAAGAAAAACAAATTAAAGCTCTTGAATCAGTTGAATCTCATGACTTCAAAAGATCTTTATACTATATATGTTTATTGAATATCTTCACAGTTTTGCTTCTATTGTTTAAAGGAACTTTCTCCTTCATGACTCAGAGCATTATAATAAGCAATTTTGTATATTAATATCCGCATTTTTATCCAGTTGCCTTTTCAGATCAGCTTCCAAATTCAGAAACGAAAACACAGAAACACAAAATAAATGTATTGACGTATCATAACGGTAAAGCACATTACACAAATGGCTAATTAAGGCTACCAAAATTGGTAATTAACAGTAGGATATGGCAATCAAAGCAAATCGATCGATCGAGCGACACCTGTTGATTGACATTCAACTTTGAATTGTTTGTTGTCTCGTCTCGTCTTGTTTCATGGCAAAATAAATATATTTAACTGGCATATATGTGCATTTATATAATACCAAAATAGTCTTAACTCTAGAGCATTTGTCATATATAGACAAGAATCTTGTTGACAAAGTGACTTAAAAATTTGTCGACTGCGATTTTGTTTTTGAGTTCATAATTATATCACAATCGAAAAGGAGAACATGACTTCCTGAATGTAAGAAGCAATTAGTCACTTGACCTCACATTGGGAAACTCCAATTTGGGTTGAGGCATTACAAACTATACCGTTAACACTTTGGCCATGAAAAAAAAGAAAGAAAGAAAACAACTCGCCTAATTAATGCGAAACTCTCTGATGATGAGCCACCACATATGTACATATGTATGTATATGTTTATCGTGACAGTCATGACAATTTCCAGGCTTGTCGATTTCAATTAAGTCGTGTGTCTTGCGTGTGGGCGTCAACTGTGACACTACCAATCGAGATGAGGCAACGGATTTACATATTGTAATGCCAATTTTTGGCATTCCTGTTTATTTATTTTTTGTTTTGTTTGATGTCTTTTTGGAAATTAAATAACGCAACAGGCAGTCCCTTTTTGCTGTCAAATTTGAAGTTGTAATTGTGCTTGAAGTCTCTCTCTCTCTCTCTTCCTACCTCCCACTCTATCTTTCTTGAAATCATCAATTAATATCAGTGGCCAAGTTGACAGTTGAACATAAGTTTTTTTTTCATGAACAGAACAGTTTCAAAGTTATAGCTTCGTATTTACTTTACGATCAGATTGAGCAGAGATCTGTGATCTGGGATGCAAGTCCCAGTGACCAACTTAGATGCGATGCCAGCTATGCCGGCGATGCCAGATCCATCGAAACTCGTTTTAATTTCGATTTCAGCGCTACGACGCAGTTTTCTGCCTGATATTCATACTACTTGCATTTAGTAGTTGTTAATATTCTTGTTGTGGTTGTTGTTGGTATTTTTTAAAGCACTTCAAGGCCATCATGAGCAGCAACAACAGCAGCAACAGCATATGCTGCGGGTCTTGACGGTCTCGACTCTGGGCTGACATGTAATCAACTGCAAAACTGCAACTAACAAGAACGAACAGTTAAAATCGATGCATTGACGTTAAAATACCCTTTAAAAAAATATTTTGCAAATTTATCTAAATATGTTAGAGTACACTTTTGAAATTTTATTTGAATTTCTTGAAATCAAAAGATTATTCTTGTTCAAAACATTATTAATTATGTGTTATTAATATTTTTTCTTAATGCGCTTACCAGTTTCATACAAAATGAATCAACTTTGTTAGGGTATAGGGTAGACAAAATGTATTTTAATGTGTTGGAACGTTTTGTTCTTTTGTGGCAACAAACAAAGCGTAACAAACACACAGCTCATAGCTGAGCATTTTTCACGTTTTTCCGCCAGGCAGGCAGGCAGCCCCGGTTTTTCCTCAGGCCGCGTGTAAATTGCTCTTGAGCTTCTAACGTTCTGCTTAGTTTAACTTACAGTTTGACTTGGCTTTTGTTGTAGCTCGCCTGATTGATGTTTGTCAGCTGCTGCCGTTATTGTGGCAGAGACTGCGGCTGCTGCTCTTGTCAGCCGAGCGGCCTTAAAATTGTTGCAACATTGCAACAGTCAACAGCAAAAAACGGCGAGCATGAAAACACAAAATTAAAGTAAATTACACACGCACATAATTGTTGTTGAGGCTGTAAGGCGGTCCACAGATACTTCGCACATACCCGCAAAAATCCGTAGAAAACAAATATCGCAAATTCAATTAAACATTTGCCATTATTGTCGGGCCATAAAAATACTTGTACTTGTACAATACGTTTGCACATATAAACAAATGAAGAGAAAATCATTTCAAACAATTGGTCACGTTTCGTCACCAGTCAACCACCAGCAGCACCACCAACAACGACAACAACAATAAGAGCTTATGGCAACTCAAACAACAAATGCCCGCACCGAGATGTGATCATAAAAATGTTAAAGGTGCCATAAACGTCCTAAACGTTAGCGGTGAGAAAGACAAAGCAAACCACAAAAAATGATTTTCTAACAGTTTACCCGAGGCGTGATTGTACAACTTTTTTTAACACTACAAAATAATCAATTTTAATACGTGTGGTATACTGCCTATAAAACCGATAAAGAGCGATACTATTTAAAATGTCGATCAATATTTATTAAATTTCAGTGTGTTGTTTTATTGTTACGAGTTGATTATGATGTGTTCTGTATTTTTAGTGTCTTAGACGAATTTTCTAAGAAAGACGTTAAATAAATAGGAAATGATAGAATTTTGTTAATATTTTATTTAAAACAATTTGAAGATAAGTCTTGTTCCCATATATACATATTTATTACAAAGTTATAATTGAATAAGTTGCAAAAAATCACAGGTTTCAGTTAAGTGATATTGCAGTCGATGCACCACATCTAATCGCGCACACACACTTACACACATGGAACACACATTTGTGCCCACATACTTTTATGCAAATGCAATTTTAACACTTGGCAAAAAATTTTCCACACAATTTGCAATTAGTAGTAACATTTTCAATGCGCCTCATCATAAAGGCACCAGCATGGGCCATATTTATATATATATATCTATATGTGAAGTATGTATGTAGTTAAGGCTAGTTATATCATATATATTTTTATATATAAGCTGGCCAGTAAGCAACACACTTAAAGACACAAACTACAAGATACAAGTACGACTCTCGTAATGATGCCTGACGTGGACTGGCTTCGAACAGCCAGAGTTGGACTGGCGGATTATTCAAGGTTAAATGCGACGTCGAAGTGCGCGCATTGAGCGCACGTGAGCATTACAGTGAAGCTTCAGGCAGCTGGCCGAAAGCCTGACTGTCTGACTATCTCACTGCTTGCCAGCCAGCTATAACTCAAACTAGTTTCAAATGGCATTAAGTATGTATCTGGTAGATAGAAATGTGCGCATGAGCACAAGGAGTGGCGCTGTTTGCCAGCAATTAAACGCAGATTTGCTTGTTGCAAGCTGCAAGCTGTGCAACAGCTGTGTACCACTCGATTCGCTTCATTTATGTAGTATATGTATGCAGTATACGGCTACTCGAGTTCAAGGCTATTGGGTCAGTTGCAAATTAGTCGCCTGCAGGTTGACGTTGAATGACATTATTTGAGCTAGCCGCTGGCCGTATCAATATGTTATGAAAATCTATCTAAAGCACTTTTTAACTGTGCCGGACTGGCATGCAAAAACCTGCCAGTTGCAAAAATCTGACCATACTAGTGTGGCACTCGTAAATAAGTTAGCCCTAGGGCTAACTGCAATTAGCTGCTTGAGACATTATCGTTTCGGTCAGTTGGCTGCTGCTGCTTTTGCTGCTGTCAAGAGATTTGTTTAAATTTAGCATTACAATCAATCATCTGTCGCTGTTAAATTGCATTTTAAGTAAATAAACATTAAGAAATCATATGAAAATGTTCTTCCAGCTGACAAACTACCAACAACAAAAACTATTACAACAATCAATTTATGCGCATATCAAGTGATCAACTAGCAATAGTTAAGAAGCTTGCAAGCTTGGAAGCTATCAACACTTTTCTATTCTTAATTTGCATGAAATGGCAAAAAGAGACAAAACATAAAAACTTAAATGGCATTGTACGTCAAACACTAATACAATACAAACACATATCATATGTCGATGCTTTTGTCCTTGCCCTTCAAAGATTTTGAATTAATTTATTTGCAGACATACATACTCAATTTGAATTCTAAAAATGTTAAATACAAAGCAAGTGAAAACGTTGCAGTCGAACGCGTGTCTGCTTCCAAATTGGAAGTACAGCAGGGGTGGGCGTCGCTGATCTTAAGAAATGTTACCAGCTACAAAATTTGGTTACTCGGATATGATTTTACACGGAGAATGTTATCAACTATCTTGACACCAAGTTGGTTAACAATACGAATCAATTTACAATTAAAACGAAAACATCTTATTTACAACGCAACATTGACTTTTATATAGTTTATAAATATAGTATTATTTTAAGAAACAACAGACGCCGCGTCACCATTATTCTACCTGACAACTTTATGCACAGTTTAACGATTTAAATATTGAAGAGGACATGGGGTAATTAAAATCGCTTTATGATCAGTCAGCTCTAAGTGCTCTGTTGCAGTTCGGAGCCACTAAAACGCTGCATAACACAATGAATATTGGCGACCTTAGACACTTCCTTGCATTGTTGCAAGGGTCAATGACGCCAAGCGACGACACATTTGTTTACATAATAACTTTATTTATACGCAAATTATTATTGTTGTTAATTGTTTACTTATTATTTTCGTTCTCTCTTCATTCTCTCTGTTCATTTGCAGCCCCGCAAATCTTTCAGTACCCGCCACCGCCCAGTCCCTCATGCTCGATTGCCCAATCGCCCAGCTACACGGGCGGTGATATGTTTTTCGCTCCCTGTACCCACTTACCCTTGGCCCGCACGCCACGCACAAGCGTCAGTTTTGCCTCGGGGGAGGAGCTCAATTTCTACCGGCAGCCGTATCCGGCGCCGTCAACGCCACAACCAATGCCACAACAAGGGCCGCATGGCCCGCAATCGGCGCCACCGTTGCACTACAGCCATAGTTATCCACAGGCGTCGCAGTTACTGCAGCACCATCCGGCCTCCTATGGACATGGACACCAGCTGTCGGGTTGCCCTTTCTATGCTACCTATACGCCGCCACCCACGCCGAACACTGCGAATGCCTCCACATCCACATCGGCTGCGTCGTCCGCATCGTTTAGCCGACACAATTATGGCCTGGCCATGGCATCGACACCGTTGGCGCCAACTGGTCCCAAGATGCGTCTCCAGCGCAGCCAATCGGATGCGGCCAGACGGTAAGCACTTTGACCTAACTAACTAACAATGGCATAACCAATTTTTCATTCAAATTTCGCGGAGCTTTTTCTCTAATTCTCTTTGATAAGAAATTGTTTTTAGTTGCCATTAATAAGTGCATTGAGGATGAGATTATTTTAAAAGCTTATTAAACTACTAATTAATAATGCTTATACGAAAATTGCAAACCGACTGATTAGCACTCTGCTTTAAATAAATTTGAATCCATTTTAATGTTTGATTTCTAATCTCTATCTAAAAAAAAATAGCAAACGTTTGACCTCGACGGGCGAGGATGAGCGAGAATATCAGAGTGACCATGAGACCAGCTGGGATGAGTTTGATGATCGCTATGACAATTTTACGGCTGGACGCGAACGCCTCCAGGAGTTTAGTGGACGCATACCACCGCGAAAGAAGAAGACAAGTAGCACTACGGTCAACACGCACAATTCATCAACTCAGTGCACTAGCAACAACACCAACGAAAGCAGACAGAGTCAACAGCAGCGTGCGCATTCGGAGAAGGGGAAGGTAAGCCAAATGATTTCAATTCTGATACACACTCATATTAGATAGAATACTGGGTGTACGGGTTCATTAACTCGAAGCATCTGTTGTCACTAACCCTTCCATCCATGGACACGTGCTAGCATTTTTCAAAGCCCAACTAGCAACAAAAAAAAGGCATTCACCTAAAAATAGTTTGAGGCAATGACAAATTGCCACAAAAAGAGGCGGTGTTTTGGAGTTGCAGTCACAAGACTCGTGCATATTTCAAATGTTGTTGTTGGTTTTTTTTCTGTTTTTATTTTTTTATTTTGCAAGGAAAACTTTGCACATGCTAAAAGTGTGATAAAAATTAATTGCGCAGCGCTGCTGTTGCTTCTGCTTCTGCCTGTGTTTTACACATTATGTGGCTTCGGCATCGGTTGCTTTATGTTAATCGAGGCAAGTGTCGTTCCCGTTCCCATTCCCCCTCCTGGAGCTTCCAACTACTACTAGTTTAGTCAGTCAAAGAGTCAGTCTTTGTCAGCTGTCATACAGGCTGCATACTTGTGTACATGCATATAAATAGTTTATACATATTTAGTATTTGCATATATACTTTAGCTTGCATTGTGACAAAACTTGGCGCACTTTTTTATTACTATTTACTTTATTTTCTTTTTTCCTGCGCAATTAAAAGAAATGTAACCTTCAAGATATTCAATCGCATGACACACACACTTCAGAGCCGCACTCACTCATAGCTCCCACTTGATACCATTTGTATTTTATTTTTAAACTTATAATTCTCTTTCTGTTATTTGCTGTTTTTTTTTTGTTTTTTTGTTTTTGCGCGTAATTTGTATTGCATTGCTCGCAAATTGCCTTATCTCGTCTCACTTTGGAGGCCCGCACTCAGCTCACTCTTGGGAAGCTGCGATTTGCCTTATCGGAAGTACACTTAATGAGATCGTGAGAAATTGTGTAATCTAGAGAGCTTTAAACTAGTTACCATAAGCAAAGTAGCAGGGCACGCATATACTATTTAAAAAGAATATACAGTGAAACTTCGATAACTCGTATTTGAAGGGACCACAATAAAAATACGAGCTATCGAGTTTTTCATGTTATCAAGGTATACTTATACCTTTCAAGGGACCGAAGAAATACTATGATTTATCAAGGTTTTTCGCTTATCGCTTTCAATAGATTACACAAATGCTAAAATCATATTTTAATATGCCCCAAAAATATTTATACAATAATAATTTGCATAATTGATGTGCTCTGCTTGGTGGTGGGTTGAGTATCAAGTATCAAGTGGATGCACATCAGTTACACGTGCAACAAACACAAAAAAAAAAAATGAATCATTCAAGCGTAAATGTTCTACAAATAAATGATATTAATTATTATTGTCACTTGAATGCGATAAACAAAATTGTGAAACGATAGTCTGGACAGCTATGCATGTTACATAATTACGCTATTGACCATCTATTTGGGTCACTGACATGAGTTCCAGTCCATGGGTTCGCTTGATTTACGAATGTGTAAGGTGGGATAAGGGGGTTGTCCCTGCGGTTAAAATAGTATTAAAGGGCACGTGACTCTTTTAATGGTTAACCATATTTATACGACCCTAGAGAATGTATTGTATCAACGTTAGCTACTATTTACTTATTGTTTATTATTTATTTGAATGGATTATTTAAAATTTTGTTTAACATTTTTTGTGCGTTCTTCTTTTTGCAGAAACAGCGGAGCTTTACTTGGCCAACTGTTGTCACAGTTTTTGTGCTTGCCATGGGCTGTGGCTTTTTTGCAGCGCGATGATTGCCCAACGACAACAAGAACAATCAATAATAATCATATACTTAATCAATGATCCATAGTGAAATCAGTTAACGTGTAGTAATCCCATTTACTATATACACACATAAATGTGTTGATTTGTAAGTGCAAACTGTGACGTTGTACAGTAATCGAATCAAATAGGACGAGCACAGAACTTACTGATCTGCATTAAAAAAACAAACATTAGTTGCATTTTGTATAAAGTTAAGAAGGTTACGGGACACAGGAACAATATAAACGTATATGTACTTGTATTTGTATACGTATTCATATTTCTCTCAAATAAGAACACAAAACATGCAACAACTCAAACTGCTCAATTGCAAACTCTAGACTGGCTAAATACTAAAAATAAACGATAAATGACAAATGGAGAATCAAAACAAATATTTTTGATAACATAACTACTTACTATATGAGTAAAATCATTTAGCACATATTTTTGGTAATGCTTTTTCGACAAAAATAAATAAAAATAATAAAAAATCATATTTTTGTAAACTTTATAGAACCCAATGTATATGAAACTAAAATTATAAGTAAAATTGATGTTAAACAGAAAAATTTAATTTTTGAAATACTTTGTAGGCCGGTCTGCCAACAATTAAATGTTTGAGTTTTGCAATTTCTTACTATTTTGCATTTAGCTTTGCATTTCTTTATACTTATTACAAAAAAACATATCTTAATCATGCATTTGATAATGTAAAGACAAAAACAAAAAATTCTTGCTTCCATTAAATTTTCAATGCATTTATTGTATGTATTTTAATTGATTGTCAAACAACAAATTTTCAATGTCTTCGTTTTGCAATTACAATTACAAGAAAATATATCTTAAACATTTCTACCAATTACGCAACTTAATTGAATTTTGCTTTAAAGTAGTAAAAATTTAAAACATAAGAAAATTAAAAAAACAATATTTAGCTTTAATTGTTATAAATGAAAATCAGAAAAAATATCCCACATAAGAGAATCAAAAATAATGTTATTATATATAGTTTATATGCCATTTTTGTGATGATTTTGTCTATGGTTTATTAGAATTGTGCACACATGTTTTTAGTTAAATTTAATAGTCATTAAGCAGCGTATTCATGAGAATAATTTTGTTCATTCTTCAAATTGGTCTCACAATTTAGTCTTAAGCACAATGCTCAAGAAATTTGAGCAAATGTCCATTGAAATTTTCCAATGCTCCGACACGTTTACAAGTTTACCTTTGGTTAACTCTCAAAGCCAACGTTGAATGATCTCTGAACTGGAAATTTTTAGAACAGCACGGGCGCCACTCAATTGATCTCCACAGCTAGCCAAAGTCAAAAGTCAACACAAAGCAACAGCAGCAAATCGATTTGTTAATCTGTTTTGGTAAAATTTCAAGAACACTTTGCCGAATTTCTTGAGGTTTCAATGCTAATCGAACCGTAACAAAAAAATAGTAAGAAATTTAAAAATAAACAACAACAAGAAAACAAAAGTAAAAGAATATATAAAAAAAAAACAATTCCCAAAAATCGCATTGATCTCATGGATTTTTTTATCGTTTACATCGACAGTTTTTTTACTTGCATTACACGCGATGAGTAACATTTAAATTAGGCATAAAAATGTAAAAGTTTAGGGTTAGGATCGCCAAGCGTTTTAGTTTACATATTTATAGCCTTAAGTTTTTGTTTACCTTTTTCTGTTTGTCACTTGACAAACACTTTTCGAATCTAAGTTAACGTATGTACATTATATTTACTAAATTAAATGCCTGTAAGTAGCGCAATATTTTTTTGTAGCTTAATAGGTTTCCATTTCACAACAGACAGGGAGAAAAGGTAGAGAAAGAAAAAATGCCCACAAACACTAGTTAATTTTAAAGCAGAAAGCAGCAAAAGTGGAAATAATTTGTTGTTAATCATTTTTTTCTTACGTATTTCTTATACATACATATCCCATTATTTGTACACAACTATTCCACACACACACAAAAAACCCAATTGAAATTTTTGTAAATTTTTCTAAAATGAACTTGACGCAAATTTGACATTTTCCAACGAAACTTATTTTGCTGGTCATGATTAAACAAAGCGCTAGTTCATTCTAATTAGTTTTCACAATGATCTCGGTAAAGTTTTGTGGCCGCGCGCCCAGAAATCGACAAGATTTTTGGTTGCCATAAACTGAAACAAGGCAGAAAAGCAAGAAACAAAAATCAAATGAATCACACAGTTAAAATTTGTTTATTTTTTACCCATGCGACTTCCGTTAAAATTAAGTAATTCGTTATTTGTAAATAGCGCAAAAATCAAATGCCATTTTGTAAAGATTGTTGGTGCCAAAACAGTGAAAATGTGTGTTAAATTTGCGCTGCCAACTTTTGAAATTGAATGCTGCGATGATCACATATTCGAACTAACATTACTTCAATTAGGATTAGAGTTAAGAGTCCCATTACTTTCAAAATATGTATTCACTACCTTGCATATTGCAATATGCGTTTTTCTTCGTGAACAGCTTAAGCGAACATGACATATAACTTGTACATTTTATGTTATGCTGTTGTATTTAAATCGATGTATATATAAACAACATGTATGTATGCAAATATACACATATATTGTATCACTATGATCTCATGAATATGTTCATAAGACAAAAGTATATATGTAAAGTAAATAAATACGCATAAATATATGTAAGAATTATTATGAAAAACGAATGCACAAAAAATTATACGAAAAACAAATAAAAATTTTTTAACCGTACAACTATAACATCTATTATTTAGAACTTTGATTGGAAAATACAAATCTTAGTTAGCCATGAGCTTTAATTCACAAAAAAATTGGAAACAAGCTTTTGTATATGTTGTTTGTATTATTCGAAGCGAAACAATACTACCAAGCCAATCCAAAATATATTTAAAATTTGTTAAAACTGAAAAATCTATTTTCAAAACATGGATAATTGTGAAACTTGTGCAGTGCCTAAAATATACAACCACAATGTTTTGAAAGCGATTTTCTGTCTCCAGAAAGGAAAATCCATTCCAATTCCAGTAAATAATATAATACAGCAGGTTATTGCTCAGATGCGCCGCAAAAGGATGTTGGAGACTGTCATAAGCAATACCCTGAAGTCGTTGAATAGTTTGACTCAACTTGGCATCTTAGTTCGCAGTGCCACCTGTAAGTACGGATTTCATAAGTCTACCGATACAAGTAAAATAACGGTATGTAAACATTTGAATTATTGAATTATTTTATACTTGATGCCTTTATCATAAAGAAACGTAAGTCTGCTATTGCTCGTCGCATTGCCACTACAAAGAAGAACCGTATACCGGCAAAACCTAAACAACGCAAAGCATCGAAAATGTCGCTACTATCGACTTCAGATAGTGAATATAGTAATGAAGCAGTTTCTGGCACGTCTGGTTCATTTGACCTTGTGGAAATCATCGACGCTGAGGCACTTGGAGAAACTGTGGTACATAACATGGACATGAAACTTCAGAATGAAGGAAATCTTATAAGGGAAATGGACCTACCGAATGATCTTATTTTAAATGAATTGGGCGCTGAACCGACTGCTGAAGAAGACATCGCTTTAATAGACGCGGAGCTTGAAGATTTATTCGCTGAGCCGACATATCAGCCAGTACGTTTTGGAAATGGCGAAAATTGTTAAAAATCTGTCAATGTTTTTTAAATTATTTATCAGTTAATAAAGTTAGTTATGGAGTGAAATAAGTGTCGCCATCTATCTGTCGGATTTCAAACTTCAATTTTAGCTGCATACTTTTAGGGCTTAACAAAAATTGCACTAAAATATAAAAGCCGTCCATCTTGTCCAAGCTGCGCTTATCATTTATAATTTTATTGTATTTAATACTGAATGGGCAATAATAGGAACTAGATATAAATTTCTGATCGTAAGCAATATTAATGCAATGATTGTTTTTGAGAATTTCTATTGCCCATTTGCAACCCTTGCGTTTCTGATTTGGGTGGTGGTGGCCACTTAACCATCTAAACAAATTTGTAGTTTTTTGTGGTCGCGGATTAAATGCTCATAATGCTCATAATTACTTCACTGCAGCACGCGACTCGGTAACAAGATACGTAGCACGGATACGGGGCAGCATGCCACAAATGATATGTTATTAACGGCTTAAGCAGGCGACGGGACGCCTGTGCAGGCTTGTTTTGCCAGCCATAACTATGTATAACGGCAACCTGTGACACATCCGTTTCCGCCTGCAATCACACCATACAGCATGCGGCTGTCAATCAAAGCAAGCCTAAATTGCTGGCATATTTAATTTGAATTCCGTTTTCAAAATCTGAGCGTATGTCTCCACGGCTGAGTGGTTATCGCTTACCCATTGCAGAGACTTATTTGACATTTGAGCGTTAGCGCGTGTCGCTTTTGCAGCTCATTGTCCAATTATTCAACGGGTCCTGCGAACTGTGCGTCAAATGAATGCTTACAAGTTTTTAATAAACTTTATGTTAAACTAATCAATACTAAGCCCCTCCTTCCGTGTGCGCCTTGTATATGATAATTACTTTTTGGTTCAACACCTGCCAGCAGCACCTAGACGTGAAAGGGGCATCGATTGGATCTGCCATTGTCATACATTCACAATTTTATTATTTACCCATACACAACGATTTGCCAGCTTCACCACAATCCACAATCACAACAAAAACAGCAACAACAATAATAATAACGACAATGACATAAGCAACCCTTCTGCCAGCCAATTCTAATTATTTACATTATAGAAGCTGGCAACATTTGCGCCCGGCAATTTTACGTGAATTAAAGTTAATTGGCAGCCTGCGATTTTAAGTAGCCAAAAAGTGGAATTAATGTAAATAAATATAGCTTTAAATATTGCTTTTGCAAAATATCCGAAAAAAATATATACATAAAAGGAAATGATAATAGGCCAAATTAATTTAGACCTTTTGTTATAGTTAGAACATATTTGTATTCCATGGCTTCTTAATAGCAACTCGTATTTTCAACATCCAACACATTGATATAGCAAAGTTAACTAAAAATTAATACGCAATATAAAATTATTTTATTTTTTCGATTTTTCGCTTTCCCTTGCATAGAAAAATAATAAATTATTAGAATAATGTTTCAATTAAAAGATGCTTTGCGGAAACTTAAGAGCCACTTAAAAGCAATTCAATTATAACTTAAACAGAATCATGGTCGCATGTGTTTGGGGTATAATAGTATATGTAATGCCAGCTAATTGGCTTTCAACATAAAGTAGCAAAAAATTAATTTTGTTACACGCTGGATAAAACCCACAAGCGCCCTTCAAGTAGAGATATTCTTGGGATATGTTGCAAAATGCACTGGCAGCAAAAATGCATTAAAAATTCATTACTAAGTGCACACAAAGGGCAAAGACTTCCCCTGCCCAGCCTCGCTGTAAGTAAATGAAAATGTAAGAAACTTGTCTTAAATCGACGCATCCTTTTCCACTAAGCTATGAGGTATGCAACACTTTTTGCCACAAGTATTTTGGGTACCTTGAAAGCAGAACTTTTCAAAGTTGCAAAAATGTTAAGTAATTCAGTATTTAATATTAACTTGGCTTAAAGTAAAGAGTCTGTGCATCTACTCAGTGATTACAAATACGATAGCAAAGAGGATAAAGCATATTCATATATCTGCTGAAGCCTAAAAGGGTCTCAGGCTGCAGGTCATAAGCAAAACTCATAAGGCAAGGGCAATAGCGATCATAATCAACGTCTTTTGGCACATTATTGACAAACTAATAAAACGAGCGTTAAGGAGGCAAAGCAGGAGGCAGCAATGAGTAAAGAGCATGGGAGCAAAAACTTGGACAAAACGATTTATTAAAATCCCTGTGTATGGCATACATATAAAAAGAAGCGCAACTGACCGTTGATGTGATGAGTAATTTGCTTTTGGCTTTTAATGCGCCAGACGATGACGACGACAGTGATGACGATGATGATGATAATGATGTTTATGAGCAGGAGGACAACGATGTCGGAATAGTTGCAGGACACGGAAATTAGTGCGGAAACGGTTACTACGCTTAGCAATCTGTCAAAAAGCCAAAATGTAATAAATGGAACAGAGACACCCCCCACACATGTGTATGTACATACTGCCAGTATCCTGTTTCATCATCCATCGGGCTGGCCATCAACATAATTCATATAACATGCCAGAGCACTACAAAAGCCTTCCAACTGGACAAAGGGCGCCAACAACAAGTACTACTGCGACTGATGCCAAAAAGGATGCCTCGCCTACATACTACACATAGATGCTGAACACATGTGCCATATTTCATTACACGTTGATAAGTGGTCATTTGTCCACCCGGTTGGGATAGGACATGCCAGAAGACGTAAATATGGTTGGCTCCTTGCATGCCAACAGGCATTTCATAATAATTTTAACGACCTTTTTTACGCAAACATGAAGCGGACTCCAGACCGAACCTGATATTAATATTAAATGCGCCAGTTGGACACTGCATTAACTGGTTTATACTTATTGCTCGTATTCATAGTCGTATTTGTATTCAAATGAAATATTCAAACTAACAGAAAATTGTCAAAGTTGAGTTTTTAGCAATTGGAAAATGAATATTTTTTTATTTATTATTTAAATTGTGGGTCGACAGAGTAAATGCTTACTTTGCTACAAATTAATGACTTTAGGACTTTTGCTGAAAGATATAAATTAGAAACTGCGAAATATTGTGAATGAAGCGGTTTAATTAAGATCATCATCATCATCATCATCGTATTCGACAAACGCAAGATTCCTTTGCTTTGAAAATACAATACGAGTAGTTGTTCCTTCTGGTTGTTGAGTTTTTGCGGGCGATGTGTGCTCCAATCGTACAAGGTTATCATTTGGCAATTCAATTAACTGAGGTTCCCTTATCCTGGGCGAGTGGTTGAGTCGCAAGCATTTCAGATACTCCGGTACTGGTGGTGCATTGCCGCTAGCGTGGAAGGCCACAATTCCACTAATATGCTTCGGTTGGAGCAGGCTGCAAAGCTGTTTAAGATTAATGCGATCTGGAACCGGTGACCACTGAAGATCCTCTAGTGCATATACATTTTCA
The DNA here is from genome assembly GCA_018901835.1 of Scaptomyza graminum. Taxonomy (NCBI): domain Eukaryota; kingdom Metazoa; phylum Arthropoda; class Insecta; order Diptera; family Drosophilidae; genus Scaptomyza; species Scaptomyza graminum. The sequence goes on from JAEIFL010000314.1 coordinate 2,695,388, forward strand.
GATGAAGCACAAGAGTTAGTTGTTACTTTAACAGTCACCTTGTAGCCGGGTTGCTCAAAGCTGTTAAGATCTGGGCTAAGACTGCGATAACCCTTAAGATATTTGCTTTTCAGCTTCACATGACCATAGAGTCTAGAAGTTTTTGAGAGTCGTCTGATGAGATACTCATAGCCAAGGGGTACTTTGATCACAGTTAATCCCCCCTTGCCATGTTCGGTGATTTTCTGAGCCAAATCATCGAAGTCAATATGCTTAAATGGCTTATCGGCATGCTGTAAATTTAAGAAGAGAACGTCTGTGCCATGGGATATCCACTCCTTGTAGGTTGAATTGGCCATCAGCCTACACAAATCATCCTGCCGCACAGCTGAATAGTAGAAAAGCAATTTACCTCCGATCAATTTGCGGATAAGCAGCATCAAACTGTTTTCAAGTTCGTTGCCAGCACAGAGCATTAGCTCCAAACGCTTGCCATCGCTAAGACGAAGTGTAAATGGTTGCTCCTTGTTGACTATATGGAAATCCTGCTCCGAAATGCTAGCCGAACGTGTACCCAGATAGTGTAACAGCTGATTGGCAATTGGTTGGATCGTATACATCTTGCAGAACTTTTTTGGCAGCCGATCAACTTTCTTCTCAATGCCATAAAGATGTGTTATAAAAACCTTAAAATGTTTTTCATACAACTTTGGTACCTCATCCAAAATGATTTCGGGATAGTCCTTGAGTCGCATGTTGCTGACTTACACTAAAAAGAGAGATAACAAACAATAAAGTTCAATATATTTGCTCATCCTTATGATTCGCATGTTTGCAACAGTTTTATGTAAATTAAAACAAAGTAAAAATAGTAAGCCGCACCCAATCCATGACCTTTAACAAAGGCATAGTTCATCCACTTAAAAGCGGATACAAAATTTTCTGACCATAATTGATAAATATGATCCGAAAAATATGTCTTTACTTTGCGAAACTTCCCCAAAACGAAACAAAGCAAGACACAACAAACTCATGAATAGTATGTAAACAAACTTTGTGATACCTAAGATGGCAGCAAAAACCCAAAATCGTAGAACTATTTTTAGCACGACGAAGAAAACATACTCTAACTGAACAAAAAAAGCTAAAACTCGATTTTTTTCAACCAATACCGCATGTTTTGGTGCCTTAGCAATCTCACAATTCATGCGTTTCAACTGTTGAATACTGTTGGCCTACGTTACAAGATTATCTTCACCCAAAAAAAAAAAAACAACACGAAAATCAATTACTATCTACTATTTTACTATGGCCGTTGTACCTATGAAACGTAGTTTATTCAATTATAAATCATTTTGATTGATTGAAAATTAAACATGAAAAATGTTGTCTCAAGTTAAGCATATTCACATTTGGCTAAATCATACAAGAAAATAGTTAAACTAATTATGAATATGCTTTTTTGTACTACGTTCTTCTATAAATATTGGTATAACGACTCTAATTGATGTGTTATTCATTTCATAACAAAATTATAGTACCCTTCGCAAGGGTATACAAAATATTTCACAGCCTCTAGTTGAATGACAGGCATTGGCATAGTTTTAAAATTGGCAACAAGACACAAACGGTTAACTGATGAAACACAACATATTACTGGCTCAACCCACAATCGCGAGATTTTTCGGTATCGCTTTCAATATGACCGCCAAAACAAGTCAAGAGCCAGCTGCTGGTTGGTTGGTTACCTCACCCAACTTCAAAGTCAATAAGAGAAAAAACGTGTAAATTATTATTACGTTGCTCTCAGAGCATGCTGGAAAAGAAAGCAAAGTGGGGGACGGATGATCTGAGGTCTCGGGGCTCTGGCTCTGACTAGACGAAAAAATTACTCAATGCCGCTTAACTTGGCTGCTACTAGTAAATGCCATCGTCTTGTTGTCTTCTTGTATCAGCGTAGTCATTTAGTTGGTTCACTGCTCATTCAGTTTCAACTCGGTTTCAACTTTCACTCTCCTAACGATGATTTGCTTTAGTGACTAATTTGCTTAGTGCTGTTCGCTTGTTGCTTGCTGCTGGCTGTTGGCTGTTGTCCGCCTGCCGCTCATTATAATTAAGCCATTTGGCTGGCTAACTGACTCGGTGGCACCCAGATTTGCTATGACTATTGTACAATGATAATTCGCCTGGCTATTTAATGAAGTTTATGACAAAAGTGTAACAAATGGTTGAACAACATGTAATGCAATTGTGTGGTTTTAATTAAAACTTAACATATGAAGTTTGGTTGAATGACCTACGTCCAAGTTTAGATAAAAACTAGCAGAAAAAACTATTTTTTTTTGCTTTTCAATTTATTTACTTGGAGATTTTGTCAGGTTTGATTTGTTATTATTATTATTATTACTTTTCTTTTACACATTATTATTGATGTTGGGGAACAAAATTTTTTTAATAAGAAATTAACTTTATTTTGAAAGCAAACTAACTTACTATTTATCACATCAGACTACAATTTTAATAAAAAATATTCTTCCAAGTGGGCATGGCTAGGAAACATACCACCGTTTTTTTCTAAACGTCATATTTTTGACTTACTTGATAGCAGGGCACAAACAAACAATTCAATTGCTTATAACAAAATATTTGACAAAAATCGGTTTAAAACTGCGCTAAAATAAATTCGGAGAATATGTAAATTTGATGAGGATATTATAATCGTGTTAAGCTAACATTATTTTAAGTTGACTTATACTACTTTGCTTTTGAATTATGAACTAAGTCACCATTAATGTAAAGTAAGAATTGTAATTCAATTGGAGCCCTGAGCAAAATTCATCATACTTATCTTTTCTACTCTGTTTACACTTACTCAAACACTCTCTGAATTTGCTCTGCTCTCGCACTCAGTTTCTTTCTCAATATTTCTCTCTTTGTTTGTTTCGTGTCTTTCTGCAAACTCTATAAGTTACAGCTGCTTAAACTTTATTGTTTCGGTACCAAGTGGATTTCACTTTCCGATTGACCCTCTCTTCTTACCATTCTCCACCTTGTTAAGTGAGTTGCCAAAGAGCTTAAGGCCTCGACTTGAGTCGGTTCAAGACTCGATCGACTTATACTTGTTGCTCGCTCGGCGCCGGCGTCGCGTGTCAAACGAACGCCACACTCAAAGCCGGAAAGACGTCGTTTGCGCATGCGTCGTCAAAAAAATTTATATTTAAAATCGTACCAATAGTGTTGGAAGCAGTTTCTTTTTGTTTTTGTTGTAACTACAAGAAACGCGAACAACAAAATACGAAGAAGTGCAGTCAGTAGTAAGTGGAATGAAATGCCGAAAGTGTGCAAAATCAAATCAAAGCCTATGGCTAAACAATTTGGGTGTGTTTGTGAGTTAAACAAAGCGTGGAACTTGGAACAAGAGATGCGATACGTCTATTTTTAAGTTCAGCCAGCCAAAAAATGAAAAGAAAGTTAGCGTGCGTCTTTCTGAGTGTCTGGTTGTCTGGATCGTTGAGTTGTGCAAGTAAACAAAACACATTAAAAATTGCGTAAAAATTATGTGGAAACAAAAACCAAAGAAATCAAACAAACAAGTGACTCATTCTACAGTGGAGAAGCCCTCAAATTGAACCTCAGCACGCGTCATACATAAAAAACAACGGTAGTCCATTGAGTGTGGAATACTTAGATGTACTAGTAAATTAAGCAGCACCACCATCAAGGCCAGGTGGCAGCTACCAGCTGCTTTTGGAGACAGCAGCACTAAAGAATGCAAAACACGTACGCTGCTTTTGGGTTTCCGTGTTTGTCTTTAGCCTAAAATTGGAGCTCATCTCAAGCGTAAAGTGTTGTTTCGTGTAGTTGCCGCTTTAGAGTAGAGGGAGCATGTGGCAACCCGAGACCAATTTGGCTCACGTTGTACCATGGTTGTTTGGAACACAAGCGGAACGTTGTCCTCGAAGCATTTTGTGATCCAAGCACCTGCTACTTGTGCAACAGGAGGTGGCATCGCTTTATATGAAATTAGCTGTCGGTTTCTTGTTGTAAACTCTATTGCACTTTTCTGTGTCGATGCACGATGCAGTCTTTCGTTTTTAGTGCAGCGTCCTTTGTCGCCTGCCGTTGGGGCTACAAATGCAATTTTCTAGTACTTGCTCGTTGCGGCGTCTCCGCTGTTGCTTGGACCATAAAATTTAGGGGCAATTACAGTTACATCTGCTGTATCACGTCTGTCGCCAGTCAGTCAGTCAGTCAGTAATTTGCTGCATGTAATTTCGATGAATTTAAATTTTATATCAAAGCACAATAGCCGAAAACACTTTTAAGCTTGTACGAAAATTTCCAAACATTTTGTGCGTCATTTCTCAGAGAAGATGAGTTTTGAATTTAGCGTAAAGCAATATAACAGCCTTGACTTCATTTAAATGCAAATCAAACAACGATAAATGAGACTCAAATCAAAACAAAACAAACATCAACGCATTATACTATGGTTAAATTTATGAAACACAAACTGACCAGAGCACAAGAAATTTTGCAAGATTATTTTATGAAACGCAATGAAAATAATGAAATTTACGATTATTCTAAATAGATCGGTTTATTTGCAGGTATAAGAAGCTCGATTTTAATCTGTCAGTAAATTTGCTAAGGATAATAGTTTAGAACGTTGCAGTCGGACGCAGCCGACTGCGGTTAACTCGATGTTTGTATACAAATACGCTCAGGGACATGGATCAAGATTTCTGCAATGTGTTAAGTTTCTAGCCTTAAGGGTGTCAAAAAAAAAGGCAGCCCCAATACACTTTTTACCATTTTTTTATCGAGTATAAAAACTAAATAAATGCAGATCTGTTTTTTGTATCTTACTCTCACCATTTCACCATTGGTTTCTTATGGGCTGTTCTATAGGAATTCGAAAATACATATTTTAAAATAAGTTTAAACCTGATCCAGTGAGTAAACAAAAAAGTTTCTTACAATTTTTTTTCGCGAACCGACAACATTTCCAAACTAAAATTTTAAGAGGCGCGTGGTCGATTCGACGAACGATGATTTTTACTTCATAAAATAACGATGACCTTGCAGGGTTTAGATTCATAAAATGGTTTCTTTCTCTTTTGGTCGTCTCTAGGTCAATTGTTTTTACAAAGCAGATCGATTATACTTTTGAAAATCACTAGAAATATTTTATTATTCTTGAATGCATTAAATATTATTTTTTCTTTGTTTCCATTTGGACAATTTTTGAAAAATCAAATTTTTTTATACTTTATCGTTTAAATTTCATGGGTTCCGGCTATAATTGGCAAAGTCACAATAACTAATAACTGTTTCAAGAAAGTTCAAATTCAATAAAAAAAAATAACTCCAAAATTTGTCAAACCATATTAGGCGAATAAGATATATATGTGTCTCATAAAATCAAATAATTTCTTACTATATTATATTTTCATTTTAGATAGAACCATCCTTTCTTAGTTTTACCACGACTGTTCTTTATTAATATAAATTAAATTATGAATCAAAATATTCTCGAAGCGTTTTGAAAAAAATATTCTACATGCGACTAGTCTAGCCCATCAGGGATGTGTATCATTATACAGAAAAGAGTATTAAAGTCTAAGATACTATTTTACACAACAACTGCAGTTGAGCAAATAAACTGAAATGTGTATTCTACTTTTAAGGCCCGCCAACGCTCAGTGGCAACAAATGGTGACAAATAAAACGGCACAATAATATGAATTATTTAGCACAGGGCCCAAGGCACACCAGACAGAAGAAGCACCCAAAAGAGCTAAAGATTATGGATAAGACTTTACGGCGCAGTCATCGTCGAAATAAAGCTGATGATTATGGAGTCGAGACGCGGCGTGCGGCTGCATAAACACGGCGCAATCATAAAAAATAGAATTAAACAAATGTCAAGTTGTCATCGTCGTCGTCGTCGTCGCCGTTGTAGTCAAGATCTCAACGAGCACGTGAGAATTGCATTAATATGAATGCAAATGCGCTGCATTCCATGAATTCTTTGTTTTCTCCGCTGGTGGGGGGTAAATCTATAAATTTATGTGCAAATGTAGCGAGAAATTTGCAGCAAGGACTCTAGAGGAGTTCGCAATCTTTTCCAGTTTGTAGTTGAGAGCTGACAGCAAGTTTTTATATCGTTATTATTGCAGGCGACGTGCGAAAAGTGGCTAACACTTATGAATTGCTTGAAGTGAGCTGGGGATTCAATCCAATTGCGTGAGAGACAGACACACCCCTACACACCCAAACCCAGTAAGAAGAATGCATTTTCCACAACAGCCGCAAAGTATGCTATGCAAAATTGCATTTCTAATTATCGCATTAGTCGGCAACGTGTCGTGCATTCGAAATGAAATGTACGGAAATGACGAGTGAGTACACTTCTACCATAATTTATGCAAATTTGATACCACATTCCACATTGCAACTATACCCAAACTAAATCAACTTTACGCCCACTTTCTTTATGATAGGCACAAACACATTTACACAAAGCTGAAAGACTTTTTCCCTTCTGAGCCGCTGGTTGAAGTGACCCCAAATCTAAGGCAGACACCGCAACCACAACCGCAGATATCCGCCCGGGTGACCAATGGCGCATTTCGACCCTCACAGATGTTGGAATTTACGCCTTCGGATGTGATGCACGGCGGTACACAGCGCTATCCACCCAGCTATCTGGAGCCCAACTATAAACACCAATTGCCTAGCACCTTGTCTAACCTCAACGCACAACAGTTAGCTTCGGACAAGCAGTTCTCTTTTCCAGACGAAGGGCCGCAGTCGCAGCAGCATTATCAGCAAAACAACTACTATACACAAATACCCACAACACCCGTGGTCAGCTATCTAGATCCATTTACGCAGCAAAACTATCAATATACGCCCACACCTACCACGCCCACCTACATTCAGTATCAGCGCGAACAGCCTAAGGAACAAGACGATCAGGCATATACGGTACAATCATCGCTGCTCGTAGGCAGTCACTCGCCACAGCGACCCGCCCAGGATGAAGTGTATTTAAAGCGACCTGGCTATGTCTTCGATGAGAGTCCCTCCACGCTGTACCGTCGGCCTGCAGCAACAACACCAACACCATCACTCACATCGAAGAAAATTTCATATGATTCGCATGATTATCCACCGCCCAGCTATGCCGCACAACAGACATCCAATTTCAAGCCTCAGCCGGTGCAGCAAAGCCCACAGCGACCGCTTTACAACCGCCAAGACATCAATGTGAATAGACCTGGCTCATCAATACAGCAGCGACCAACACCACCACTACCACCACCAGCACAGCCACAGCCCCAACCACATTACTCCGCATCGTCTAATTATGCAAACAACTTTGGTAATTATTTGCAGCGACCACCCAAGTATCCCAGTCACTCCAACTCCCCATCCGAGCCCACGCACTTTCAGTATGAGTCGCTGGTAAGGCCAACGTCTCTGTCTCAGCAGCATCAACAACGACCGGGACACAATTACTACGAGTATCAAATTGGCGAAATACCACCCCAACAACAACAACAGTTCAACTATCGACCAGCTTCGGCACCCGCCGACCGACCACCTTACCATCAGCAGCAGCATCAACAACAACAGCCGCAACAACAGCAACAACAGTTTGGAGCTGGCGGTTTGGCCACTTTGGCATCTCTATATGCGCCACAATTTACGAATCTATTTCTGGGCGGGGGTGGTAGTCCATCCACCGCCAGCAGCCCATTAGGCAGCCTATTGGGCGCATTTACAAGCGCACAACAGAGCACGGGGCAGCATCACGCAACGACCCGGCCACCCAACACACAGCTCATTAGAGCACTCGAAAACATAGCACGCAACGACGATTTGCAGTGTGTGCCCAAGGTGCTCTGCCAGATGATTGCCGGTCAAACGTTACGTGGCCAACTGCCAAGCTTCGTTACATCGCCGGCCATAACCAAGTAAGTACTACACTGAGCAAAAACTACAAATAAGTGCACTTCTTTTCATACTTTGTTGTCTATGTCCTTATGTTCTGATGTGCATCAACATCATATTCACAAGAGTTTATTTATGTCCGCATGTCCGTCCGTCATCTTGCTTATGTAAGTATAAACTTTAAGAGTGACACATTTGAAATGTGCCATTTAAGTTTTCCCATACGCAGAAAAGGTTATTATTCTAACACCTGAAGTATTCTGTAAAGTTTTAAATATTATTGTTATTTTCTGAGCTATTGAGCTTTTTAACTAGAGTTACGCAATTTTGTGGGCTGATAGCTAGTGAAGTCCCCCAAAAATTTAAATCAAACACACCTTCGATCACACTTTCCGCCCCTCTCGGGAAATAATCTATTTTCCACTCGTTTTAATACTGGAACTAAAGTATTTCTTAGTCGGAAAAAAGTAAATTTAGTCGCTATTTTGCCTACAAATTCGTTTCTAAAACAAAACTAAATTTACTAGACTCTTGTCAAAAGTTTTTCTGAGTGCATCAGAGTATGCCAGAGCTGCAACATTTACCATTTGAAATAATGTGGCAAGGGCTTTACTTGTAAGTAAATATTATTAAATTTACATACCCATCCAGGGCATACACAACCAGACCAGTTTAATTTCAAGCAAGCGTTAACTAGGATTAGACTTCATTATGCAAGTCGATCTGCCCCTGACCATATTGATTGTTCTTTGAAATGAGGCATGCTTTCATTCAGTTGTTTAGCATCAAAAAGGAAGGGTGTGTGTGTCTACAGCAGTTTGTCTGTAAATTGATATTGTTTGGCTTTTTGCTGTAAATTGGCATTTACTCAATTAAGTTTTATAAGCCGCCTAAAAGGCAGCTGGTCAAAAATGGTTGGATAGGGAAATACAATTCCTTGAATTTAAGATGGAAAGCAGCACGGCAGATGTACAAAATTCTTATATGTTTCAAATATAGTAAGCTCGTTTTCAAAATATTTTCACAAAATAAGATGTGGGAAAATGTACTTTTAAGTAAGTTTTTTTTAATAAAATCAACGTCGTATAGTAAATATTTGTACTATATTTTGTAAAACAAAAATGAATATATGATTTCGGTTTTCGCTTTCATAGCAAAGAAATAAAAAATACTTATATCTTCTTGTTGCTGAGTTAAACACAAATTATTTAAAATTTGAACATTTGCCTAATTTTCTCATAACAGTTTTCTCGCTGGATTTCCAGTCGCATCGCCTGCTCTTATTTATGGACGAGCGGCACTGCTTGGAATAAGTGGCGGCGAACGGAGCTGCTTTCAGACTTACGAAAAATGTCCAAAGAATGAGGTGGGTAAGCTGTTGCATTTTTGCTGTCTGACTTTTGGCATACCAATCATTATTAACTACTTAAAACTGTCTGCCCTTGAATAGATGGAAATCATTCACTATCTGAACAATCATCGCGGTGGCTTTTTTAAGTTCTTCAGCGAACCGGAAGAGCAACCAGCTTTGGCTGAACAAAGCGAATTGGGCGGCGGCTCATTCTTCAGCATACTCTCAGCGCTGACAGGTGGTGGTGGCCAAGGACAGGGACAGGGACATGTGACGCGCACAACACCCCGACCAGTATCACGACCCACGCAAAGACCCAGCACGGACATTGCCGATGGCATCGGAAGCTTCTTTACTCGAGTGCTGTCCGAGTATTTGAACGGAGTAGAGTATCAAAGGCGTCGTCGGAGAAGAAGTCTGTTGCCAACGGAAATTAAACGCAACATTCAGACGGATAATGGCCGCTTGATGCCGCTTGATTTTCACGATGAAGAAGATGACTTGGATACTCAGACGCCAGTCAAGTTTCAAAACGACGAAGAGGCGGAGGCAGCCAAAGCACACACCGAGCTGATAGGTGTCTTGCAATTTCCCGAAGATGGTGACGGTGAGGGTCGTATACTTCACTTCAAGAACATAGAAAGCTACGAACAAAACGACAACAACGGAGCTGTGCGATTTCCGGATGCAAGTCCGGAAGTTCAGCGCGACAGTAAAAGCAATGTTATCTATGAATTCAATCGTAATGCAGCTCAACGTAAATTAAGATTTCCCCAGGAGCAGAACGAAGATGAGCGTCAGGCCAAGAAACTGCTTCTTATGGAGTCTTGGGCACCTGTTCTACCGAACGGATTAGGCGTCGATGAGTATGGGGTGGAAAAAAGACGCGGCAAGCGTATTGTGTTTAAAGACACCAATGAGCAGCTCGAGGAGTTTGGTGAACGTTTTAGAGAAAGCCAAGTGAATGAAGGAGCGGATCGGCTTAGAGAAGAACATTTAAGGGAAGCGCCATTTAGAGAGGCAGAATACAGAGAAGAGCAACTAAGAGAACATCATGCAACACCAAATGCTGTCTATGAGGAGGCAGCACCACCTCAACGCGGTGCTCGAGTCATTTTTCCCGATCACTACGAACGTCACATACGCAAAGGAAAAATCCTCAACCGACCTACCTACGCACCCACCTATGACTACAATAATAGAGCGGAAGAGAAGGAGCAACCTTTTGTGGTTAGTGATGAGCACAGGCCAAGTTCCTACTATCGATTAGAGACAACAGCAACAGACTATCAGACGAGTGCTCAGTCGAGTCAGCAACACAGTTTTATGAACTATGGCGAATATATGCCAACACCAGGAAATACTGTGCGATTCTCCGATTCGAATGATACACCCAACTATAACGCAGAATACAACTATCCCAATGCGAACTACATCAGCGATAATCGATATAGCAGTGCTTATCAGACTATGTCGACGAGGCGACCCAAGCACGAGGATGATAAAAATATTTATATAAATAATTCACAGGGTGTAACTGAATATTACATTAGACCCGATGGACGCAAAGTGTATTTGGGCAGTGCATAAGTTTCTAGCATTAATGTTTGTATACGACACGTTTTATACTAACAATCGCAAGGCAGTTCTCGTTAGTCTTAGTCCTGTAAATAATTGTTATCGCTTAAATGCCTTAAAATATTTATTAAATTCTTTTTAAATCAAATAAATACAAGTGGAAACGTTGCAGTCGGACGCAACCGACTGCGATATACTCGATACCAGTATTCAAATCGGTAAAAAAAAAGCCTGACTGCAAAGGGGAATGGATGCGGCAGGGGTGTACGCCGCCTTAAAAATTTTCTGGTACAGGTGGGGATGCCACCAGCTATCTTCCTTCCTTCCTTTGGGCACACTAGCTCAAAGTTTGCAAAAGGTTGGGGGAGGGGGGTGTGGGGCATTATTGGTGGGCGTGACAAATTTTTGATGCAATTTTTTTGGGGATGCCAGTAGCTGTTTTCCTACCAAATTTGGTAACTCTAACTGTAAGGGTGTGTGGATTAGGTGGATTTATCGATTTTAAGTTATCGAACTTATCGATTTGCCAGCCTCCCAGTTATCGTATAACCCCAATCTTAGAACTTGATCTGTCTATGCCATAGATTAAGGCATTTGCAAAGTTTCAAGTCTCTAGCTTGAAGGGTGTGGAAAAAAGTTGCGAACATACGGACAGACGGACAGACACCATGACGGACATTGCACAAACCCAATACATATACTCTTTACCTTCGGTATCGAGTATAAAAACAAAGCGTATTTAATCTGCTAAAATTGTATGCTCAGCGACAAGCAACAAATCAACAAACATTGCCATCAAATGAAATATGCAAAAGAAAAACACATAAATCTAGAGACAATCGGCATCATCGCGAGAAATACGTTTGAAAAATTAAATGTGATAAAACGCGGAACACCATAGAGACCAAATACAAACAAAGTAAAAAAACTAGCGAACAATTTAAGTTTCATTTTTTCTTTTCCCCCAAATGGCACGAACGTTTTGCCAGACGCACAATCTTCACAGAGCCAAATCACACAAAAAAGCAAAGTGCAAAAAAGTGCAGCATATTTTTGTGCGGCAACACACATCCACAACAGGGCTGTCAACGTCACCAAAGCTCAAAGCAGCGCTTGTTGTTGCCCTTGTCTACATTGCGACGTTGTCGTGTCACTTTATTTACAGCACTCCCGCTCACGCTGTGGCGCTCAGCAGTGCCTCCAAACATATGCAACGAGTTAATAAATAGCAAAGCGGTGCTGGGTGGAACGAACGTCTACCACCAACGGACTAGAGTAAGAGCTGTGTATATTACCAAAAGCCGTAGTTGCAGTGCTACAAATACGAAATAAACGAGCTCCAAAAATAAAACAACAAGTGGAGATTGCACACAACACAGCAATAGGCTAACAGCATAATACCATGTATTCAGATTATATAGTTAAAATAAGCTAAGTAAGTTTTTTCAATAATAATAATAATAATAATAAAATAATAATTCCATAGCAGCTTTATTTTTATTTAAATGTATATAATTTTAAATTTTAAAATCAGTTATTTGAATACATTTTTCAGGCCATCATACCACTTATGCCGGATAATAGGGTATGCTCAAAAGTATGAAGCCTTATGCCTTGCGTCAACAATTTGTGTGCGCCGCAGGAGAGTATGCAGCCGTTTTTTGTTGCACGCTTTTTGGCGTATCAATTTTTGCCTGCAACCAGAAAAATGGTTATCAAGTGAAGTGGGCGGCGAAGTGGATGGGGAAAATGCATTGTCCGAGTATCAACTGAAAGCAGCATAAATGAAACTTCGAACTGGACGCTGGTAGAGGTAGAGGTAGGGTGAGGAAGGTACTCTTAAAAGCGCAGGCATGACGAAGCATATGCACACATAGAATTTTCTGTTGATTTTTTGTTGATTTATTTGCTTATTCTTCATATATGTAAGTCTAAGCCTATGCTGTATGTCGTTTAAATTATAACCCTTAAAAACAACTAACAGTACGAATTTATGAAGAGTGATGAGAAAACGGAGTCGTTGTTGGAGTTGGAAAGTATGTTACAAAGATGTCCATACAAGTGACTGACTACACGATGCTGCAACAATGCAGAGACCCCGGAACTGCGTTATCTACAAATATAAATAAAAAAGAAAGCCCGCCCATATTTGGAGTGCCGCCTCGTACTTAGCGGGGCTGCGGAAGCGGCAATGGTCCTGCGCCTGGACACGGCATCCTTTTGGCCAGGTGCTTGCATAGTGGCACATCCCTCACAGCGTCGCCGACGAAGAGTGAGAGCAGATACCATTGTTTCATGCCGCCGGTTGATTGCACTTTGTAGTTCCTGAGTGGGTAAATGAGTGGCGGTGTTTCCAATGAGTAGATGTTGTTCAGTCAGTCATCATCGTCATCATCATCATCGGGCACAATAGTCGGCAACGAAAGCGGATTACAAAAATAATTACTTATAAGTAGCAAGTAAAATACACAAGGCAGCCAGCCTCTTCCACTTCTCTGCAAAACGAACAACCAACACCAAAAAAAAAACTCAATGCGTATTTTCAAGCAGGACCATATTGAAAACAAGAGTCATTTGCACTCTTGTAGTGCAGCAAGTACAGCACACAGAATTAGAAGAACAGTCGAACTTCCATATAATGAACTTCCGTGCAACGAGTTTTTCTTAATAACGAATTAGTTTCCAGATCACTGCAATTTGTATAAATTTTTAGTGTGTTTTGCTCTGCCTGTAACTTAATTCTCTATAGAGAAATTTGGTTTAGTACGATTTTTTTACTCCCCTTGCTCAAATGCTCATGCGTTTTTGATCCCCTTACAACGAATTTGTTTCTATTTTTCTTTCTTACAATTCACAAAAGCATTCAAAACAGATAACAAGACAATAACACAACTTTTGCATATACGGATTAATTTTTTTGTTTTCTGCTTATTATCAAATCTTTGCTGGACAATTTGTTAGTTGGTTTGTATTTAAGTCAGCACATGAAGAAGAACCAATGCGACTTTAAGCACAACCGTTTTGTTCGTTGACTTTTCTATGCGTTTTATGCGTTTTGTAGTCAGCTAGACGCACAAGCAGATTATTGCAAAACAAAATACAGGCTGCCTACGCCCATGCATAAAGTTCGAGGCTCGGCCACGAGATCATAAGAACACAATCTTTCAAACAATTCTCTATAACGAAGTTGTTGTTCGTTCCCTTGAGATTCGTTATATGAAGTTCTTTTCTATTAAGCTTGCCTTAAAATTAATGACATTTTTCTAACTTGTGATGAATTTTAAAGATGTATTTGTGTAAAGGCAATTTAAAGCAAATACCAATTAATTTAAAATATGTATGATATGTGTACAGTATTTGAAACACACTTGCTCTGCTTAAAAACCTAATCAAATAAAGTGCTCTTGATAATTTGATTGTTATCTGTGTATATACATTGTATACCTGCATATTACTGTGGAAGATGGATTTTAATATGGTGATGTTGTATAGAACAAAGTCAATTTTACAGAGGTTTTTAATATGGTATACCACTTTGGAACATTTAAGATATTGAAGGATAACTTATGTGACTAAATTTAGCGAAATTGTCACCACTGTTCTCAAAGTTTTACTGATTTTAATTGAAATAAAATCGAATTATTTGTTTGAAAGTCGATTGTTTTCAGCTGACATTTGATTAATCTGCTTTTAAGCTGAAAACATCTTTCGGCTGTGAATTTGTTTGATGCTTACTTTGTGGTACGCTCCTGCTGTCATCAAACACCTTTGGTCAACGCAGACACACAAACATTCGTACATGCTTCAAATTTCACACGTCTGCAAAAGGATAATTTAATCAACTAGTAACAAACACATCTGCAGTGCCCTCAGACACAACTCAGAGTGCTCGGAGTGCCAAGCAAAAAAAGGTGCAACAGCATCAAAAATATAACTGACCAATGCAGAAAACTGAACTGAACAGAAAGCGTTCCCCGCTGTGTGCTTGCATAAATTTAATCAAAAACTTTAATCATATTTTATTATTACAAAACACGTCGTGGGCAAACGTACAAAACTTCTAATGCCAATTACATTTGCAGCGCAACGAAAACTAAACAAACAAAACACACACAAACAACAAGAGGTGAAGGAGAGAGAGAGACGGCTGCGACCGACCGAACTTACCGACCAACGACAGACGATGAGCACATTTCAAAAATAATTTTGAATATTTGCTCTTGACACGTTGGGGCCCAGCACTTGGGTATTGCTAGGATGGCTGCCTGGGGTCTGGGTCTGGTCAGAGACCAGGGGGCAAAGAAACTTTGAGTGTTGAAAATTTTGCATGTTAAGTGTGAAAATGTCAGATGCATGTGCAACATTTGGGCTGAGGCGAGTGCGATATGACACAATATTAAATGAAATTTACAACAATGGCCAAATCTATGAATGCCAAATGTTGCGCATACGACACGTTTTCCACTGATTTCAATGCAAAAGCTTTTGTTTCATAGTATTATATATAAGTCTTCGTTTCGGCTTTAAAACATCTTTTGTCTTCCAAAAAATAAACAAGCTGTAGATATCAGGAAATATTTAGCATCACTACACAGACAGGTCGAAAACATTTACTTAAGGAATTGTAATAAAAGCAAAACAGAATGAATTAATTATGAATCACAGCATCCCGACGACAAGTGTTTAAAGCACAAAGAATGAAAGAAAAGAAAAATAAATGACTGCCAGTGCGGAAAAGAATTATTTTACCAACTTGCATTACCATGACAATAGCGAAATGCAAGGGCAACTAACTCATCAGGAACTTACAAATTTATGTAAACTTACAAATTGAAATCCAAAGCCAATGCCAATTCAATGACATGCACATTTAAACTTTTGCAAGTAATAAGAACGTGAATCTAACAGCAGTCTGAGAGGAGAAAACATTAAATTATGCGCAGATGAGTTAGCATTGCCAATGACAATGAGCTGAACACTGTGCTCAGCGCACTGTGGAGATGCAGAAATACATACAACAATAAAAATTGATTGGAAAACATTTTCCACATTTTCAGCTAAAAACAAGTCATTCATTTGCCAAATGACAACAACAGCAGCGCCAAATTGCAACGTAGCAATAACGAATGCAATCTGAGATGCAAAAAATGGAAAGGGAGAGCGTGAACGACGCGACGCCGGGAATGCCCAATGAGAAGTAGCAGCAAAAGCAGAAAAGAACAAGAAAAGTTCAAGTTGTTACTGTCTGTCAGTTGCCAGTTGGAAAGCCATAAAGTCAACGTTCCACTACAACAAGAAACAACTGAGAAAACAATGATTAAGTTTAGGGATCACCGCGACTAAGATGCTCTATGTTTTTATAATTATATACTAACTGACTAACAACATATGTTGTACCGATGCCGAGTGGGTTAAAATAATCTTCCAAATTTACAATGAAATGAATTATTTTCAGTGACTTTTAGGCTATATGAATTGAAATTCACATACTTATATCAAAACAACAATTAAATAATTTAAAATGCAAATCCATCATTAAAGTACTTTTAGCATACCCTTATACTTGCTTGTTTTGAAACAAGACTTTGACCTACCTCAAAACCTCTGACCAGGGCGCATGTGGCGTAGCTTTGCCGTCGTTGCCCAAACGGTGTTGAGTGCCGGAACGTGAGGCGTGCACGCGACAAGGTTCCTCGAGGATGCAAGCCTGTGGCCCGAACTCGCGGCGTATCTGCTTCAGAGCCAACTCCGCGTCAAGGGCCAGTGGATGTGCGGCGTCTCGTCTGCTCCGTGAACGGTATGTATCTGCAAAGGAAAAATGTTATATTTAGCAGTTAGCTGTTGTCGTCCCTCTGTTTATAGAACGTGAAATTAGTCAAATCGGCAGCAGATGAGAATGCCAATTTTAACCAGCGTACGTTGTGGCTGATTGCACAAGTTTTCCACACTGAAAAAGCAGCTTATTAATAGTATTTTCCCACTCATCGCTGCATGTCATCAGCGACTTGTTAATGGTTTTGCCCAAAATAATAATAATAAAACATTGGCAACAATTCAACTAACAACAATTCAACTTCAGTTGCCGCACTAAAAGCCTTGACCCCATTTTTGCTTGTGGTTAAGTGGACGTGCACGAAACTCTGCCAGCCAACCAGCCAGGTGTTTGTGCCTCTAGCCTACCTTTTTTGTCACACATTTGGGTCTGGTTTCGAGCGATGCCGCGCAATGCGTGCAACTGCTTACCATGTTGAGACACACAAAGGAGAGTACCTTGACTTTTGTCAACAAAGATTTTAAGACGCTCATTTTTGTATTTTGTACATTGTTATTTAAGTGTTTCGGTGTTATATGTGTTTAGCTACAGATTCGCCAACATTAGGCAGATACATCTACATACGTCCAAACAAATTTCGTACATTACTTAAATGCTGTAATTGAGTCTTATCTCAATTAAACTAATTGAAGCCCAGAACAAGAATGATATGTATCTTATTCTTCCAATATGTCGCTCCATTGAAATGCATTTTTTGGTATGCACAATATTTCCTTTCACAGATTTAATACAATTACTAAATATTTATTTTAAAATAATTTTATTAGTTCATTCTTTCTTAGAGTTTTTCGATATTATTGTTGCTTTGGACCTTAAGTTTTCTATAAAGTTTCAAGACACACACACAAACTGATTATAACAATGACAAATTATTAATTTATGCACTTTCACTTAATGAAAAAGAAATTAAAATTTCCAACAACTGAATCATGCCACCATTTGACATGTTGCACTTTCACAAGCAAGATAGAAGGGCTCGCCAACTTACTTGGATTCAGGGAGTATGCCAACTTTTTGGCAAACTGCGACAGACGCACCGAAAGGACAATCACTGGAAAACCGACCAGCTGCACGGGCAGCTCGAACAACGGATCCGGATTCTGGGCGAGACTCTTCTCCGCATATTCCAGCAGCAGCACCAGCAGCACGTAAACTGTGGGCAGCAGTGACAGCGTGCAAATGTAACGCAGATTCATGACGTGTACATACACAATCGCGGAGCCGTTAAGCCAACAAGGTGCAACTTGGTGCGCTTAAAGTCTTTGAGTGACTGAGACGGCTTGGAACCGCTTTGTGCCGCCAAGGCGCAGAAAACACAAAAAATATTAAACTAAACCAAACAGAGAGAGGATGACAAAGTTTCAGTTTGTAACACTACAATAAAAACCAAAACAAAAAATGCTCTCTGCTGCGAGCTTTGTATGCTTGGCGGCCAAGTTTGCTTTGCATTTTGACCAAGTTTCGTGCGGAAGCAAAAGAAGGCAAGTGAAAGTGAGGCAATGTGGTCAAGTGGAGGGCGCAGGCCGAGCTTACTTACTTATGCATATGTAATACATATAGTTAATGTATGTATGTATGTAAGTGTAAAAGCGGACAAACAAGCCGCTGCTCGGTCTCTCTTTTTTACGCCCCTCTCTTTCTCGCTTTTTGCCTATTTCGTCTGTTTGTCTTTCTGCAATTATGAAAAGTTATGAAATTTTCCATGTTTGTGGCCGATACTTTTGCACTTGCGATTTCTTTTTGCTTAAGTCTTTTGGCGTGTCTGCTGCTCATAGTCTACCATCTGGTATGCGATACAGTTGGCTTTGCATATCAATTACTTAATCTTGCATTTGTTATAGACATAAACTGCCAGACCGCTAGTTTCCGTTTACTGTTTAAATTATCTAATAAAATGTGCGAGTCTCAATTTTTGAGAAAGGCGCAACCCGAAGCCAACTATTTAGCACCTAAATAAGTACAACAAACTACATTCGAACTTCGAAGCAACTAAATATTTTCTTACCAATTAAATATGCGGCTTGGATTATACTGTATACATAATTTTATTATTTATCATTTTATGTACATACATATGTATTCGAATATGATTTAAATTTACAATATTAACTTTTATTTATTTGTAGGTGATACAAAAGTGCACAAAACGAAGGCGATCTGTCCCGAAAAACTTTTGAATGAAATTTTTTGTGTATCATCTTAAATCTAAATGTAATCAAATATACTATATCAAAAAAAGTACAATGACGGTCAAATAAAAAGGTCTCAAGTGAAACTCTAAATCATCACGTAATCTATAATCTGAAATCCACATTATTCGCACAAATCGTGTCATCATCTAATGCAGTAATACGAACACAGGCCAAGTCGTATTACAGCATTATTATTATATTGGGGGTGGAAAAACTGCGACCAAATAGATTTATTGTGCCCCCTCCTTGGCCCATAGCTCTTCCATCAGGCCCAGGTCTTGCATGAAGGCTAGTATTTTTGTTGGGTCGATGGTTTCTAAATCACTAAGCTGCACAATTTGTTTTCCTAGAAAACTACTTCTTTTCCTTATTAAGGCTACACATTCTGCTATAATGTGCAAGGAGGATTCTCCTTCCATTCCGCAAAATCTGCAAATCTCGCTGCTGGCTATACCTAGCTTCGATAGGTGACCTCTTAGTCTACAATGTATTGTCAGGAGACTGGTGAGTATCCTAAGTCTATTTTTACCCATTGTTATTACTTGCCTAAACCGTTTGAGGTTATAGCTCTCCAAGAGAAGCTTTGCTTGTCTGAGTCCTGGTGTCCTTGCTCAGCTCGTTCTTTGCAGAAGTCTTTCTTCGTTCCTAAGCTCCTCCCGTATTGTGCTTCTTCCTACACCACAGTACGGTTCGGGTCCTATGAGGGGTGTCGCTGCCTCAAGTCTTGCTTGCTTATCTGCCTCTTCGTTCCCGCTGTGTTGACATGTCAAGTGTCATTATTGCTGCTTGGCTATCGAATAAGATTTTTACATCTCTATTCCGATAATTACGCTCTAAATTAAAGTCCACCTCTCTATTGCACATACCTCAGCTTGGAATATGCTTGTGTGCTTACCTAGGGGCTCGTGGTAAGTTAGCCGAAGACCTACCACACCAAGACTGGAGCCTTGTTGCGTTAGGGATCCATCGGTGTACCATTTTATGGTGTGTGGCTTCATGTTGTGGACCTTTTCTAGAGATGTCCCCTCCTTTTTGTTACAAAGGTGAACTTGAAGCTTGGCTTTATTGAAGAAGTGACGGATGGTGAGCCGCAGTCTCTCAACACTGTCATTCCACCATGTGGCATCTTTTTCTTTACGCGTTTTCCCTAATGGACAGCTTTCTTCATATGCATTTGTAATGCTACTATTCAGATTTCTAACAACTCTTTCTAGCTCAGCCGTGTATCTGGGTATTCCAGATTTTTCAGAGGCTAGGTTAAGTTCTAGGGAAGACTTAAATTTTTCACAGTTTGTTTTTCTGGGGTTACGAGTTGGTACACTACTATCCGTATTAACCTGAAGTTTAAATAGGATGATCTTGTGACCGGACATGGCTTCTTCTAAAGAGTCATGCCATTCTCTGAAATGTGGCGTAAGGGACCGACTAATCAGAGTAACGTCTAATACCTCTTCCCTAACTCTAGTTACAAATGTCGGTGACGATCCGACATTACCAATTTCTAAATTGTGTTTGAATATAAAGTTGGTAAGGCACTCACCCCTTGTGTTGATGTCAGTGCTACCCCATATGGTATGGTGTGCATTGGCATCGCAGCCGAGTATCACTGGCAGCTTCTCTCTCCTGCAGTGGTCCATCAGCTTTTCTATTTCCGGTGGCAGGCAGTCCACCTCACCGGCAAAATAGGCAGATACTATCACCATAGGGGGGGCGTTCCCTCTTGCCCTTACGGCAATCGGTACACAGTCCCTAGTGAGGAATTCTGAAAGAATAGTAAAATTAATACATTTTCTTACCATTATGCATGCTCTAGGTATAGGATCTCTTTGATCCCAGATTACATTTGAGTCAGCGGTGTACAGACCTTTTATGCCATTGCTGACCCATGGCTCCTGTACCAGGGCCAGCACAAAATGTTGGGTGATAAACATCTTGGCCAAAACAGCAGAGGATGCCTTAGCGCGATGGAGGCATTATATCTATAAACAGTGACGTTGACGTTTGGCGTCACTATCACTCATCCGACACTCCAGCTCCTGGTGATGCAGGTTGGGAGATAATCACATCACCACTGCCCATCATGATGACGTCAGCTTCTTCGCTCTCTGCCATTTGCAGAGTTACACCGATTTTGTAGTCATAGGCAGGGGTCTAGCAAAAAGTGTAAACTGTATTCAGTACAAATTGTTCTTGGGACTGTTTACACTTTTGCACTTTTACACTTATACAACACAAAGTGAACAGCCTATATATAATATTTTGCTATTGACTCTGTCAAGAAACTGTTTACACATTTTCTTTTCAGTTCTCTGTTGCTCACATATCTAGAAATAACGGTGCTTTACCGTTATCACAGCAGTCGAGACTGCGACTTGCAGAAATCGAACAGTTGCTGCTGCTTCCACTTGCGTTGCTGATCGAAACAGCAGCAAAGCAAAGGGCGACTGCTTCTGCTGATTTGCTTTTCGTCGGCGATCGCTTTCTGCTATTGCTTTCGTTTTTTCCAGACGCATAAGCAGAAGCAGCAGCAACATAAATGAAACTTTTTGCAGATTTATTTGAAAAAAAAAAAGTAACAACGGTCACACATAATAAGAAAATTCTCATAATGGTTTTTGTTCTCTTTAAAATTTGCACTGCTAAATAATAACCGATTTTGTTTGTTTTCTAAACACTATGTGAAATTAATTTCCAAAGTGTTGCTAGTGTAGCGCAAAATTCAACACTTTAAATAAATCTTTTTGAAAGTTTTGTTTACTTAGCCATTTAACAAATAATTCTAATAACACAACTTAAGCCATTGTTTACCCAACAATTTTTCAAGTGCAGATCTTTTGAGCACGTGCCATTGTAAACCTTTTTTTTTTTGTTTAAACAAACAGCAAGATCGAGGAAAACAAGTTACTGATTATGGCAACCCAGTTTTTAGTCTTCAAGAAAATAACCAGCAATCAGTCCAGTCGGTTAGTCAACTAGCAGTGCTTACAGTTAGCAAGACAATCGAGATAATTAACAAAGAACAGACAAATTGCCGATTCAATCATTTATTAGATCAATCGGTCGATTAGGTGAATAAGCACTGACTTGACCGACAAGTCAGCGAGTCAATCAATCAGTCGGTTGCCTGGTTACGCAAGACGGCACCTCTTAACACTATCTGCGCTAAAGCTACAATTACAGCTCCCACTCTGGGAATAGCTTACATTTTTTGCAGAGCACAGCCGTTGCATTGCACGTACTACAGTAAATCATTGAGGCGCGCAGTAGCGGCAATTGCATACTCTTCCTCATTAAGGAAAACTATTTAAATTGACAATTCATTACAAACTATTTTCACAGTTTTAAAGTTTTCTAAATTAAACACTTGAGTCTTGGTTAAAAATCGTATTGAATTTTCAGTGAGTTTGGTACGCAATTCACTTATACACGTTGAAAATGATTTTTAAAGTTTCATACATAAGTTTTCCCTTTTATTACACTTTGCAAGATGCTCATTCTTCCAGTTCTTTTTATGGGACGAAGGCCTGTAGAGTAAAGCAATAAGATAAAGCTTCTCTTGGGGTGTTAAAAATAAAACTTTTCGAAATCTTTGGTAACGTTTACATTGGCGATATCTACCGTTTCAGGTGGAACGGTCTGTAGGGCGACGTTGACGTAGTCTGTCGATTGAACGCCCAGAGACTGCAATCACAAAAATTTACAGACAGCTATTTAAAATTTCCACAGCCCGTAGATTTTTTTATTTTGCGAAAAATCAACAAATTATACTGGTCAAATGTCTTATGTTTAACTTTTCGATTTGTTCATCTTACAACTGATCTTAATTGTTTACCATTCAAATTCCAACTAAGCACCCTGTGCGGTCTATGTATGATCCTCTTTGGGAGGGTCAGCATGTTTTACCTTAACCATGCCAATTTTTATATGGGCAAATTTATTTGAAAAATTACAATCATTTGTTGAATTTGGTTTATGTTTTTCTTTATTAATTTTTTTGCTAGTGTATTTAATCTTCGACTCTGTCGCTGTTTTGATGCTTTCATATTTCTCTTTTGACGAGCCGCGCGTAATTTTCTTGTTTTTCCAGTTGCCTGGCGCTTTTGCCGTTTCGCTTGCTCGCTCTCAAGCATGGATTAACGGGGGAACTGGGCTGTTTGGTCAGAGAGCGTTTGCGTTTCCTTCGTGTCTTTCTTTTTTTTTTGGCAATTGCAATGCGGAAATATTAGACAACCTAACAAATTGATAGAAGTTTGAGTGGCGGCAACTGCTACTGCTGCTGATGAAAGTCAGTCATGTTACGAGTACGCTTTGCCCATAAGCTGCACTTGTCTGCACTCGTAGCACATTCGCTGCCATTGCACAACAAAACACCGAACAACTACAAAAAACAAACAACTTGTCAAACGTCAAACCAAAAAAAAAAGTGCTGGTATATCCCAAACCGGGGCGCCGCGTACGAGCAATGAAAGTGCACCGGGTCCACTATTGGCACGCAACGAGCGTAACAACTGGTTAACTGACCTAATTTCATTGATATTACAAATTGTTTACTTTTATTGTTTTTATTAAGCCATCCAATGATGTCAAAAACGTGATTTCACGATTGCTTTTGTTTTTGTTTTTTTGTCCTCATTTAATTTAGTCTTTTCCAATTATTATTTAAACTATTTATTTAATTATCGATAAAAATGAGTTTGTACTGATTGACTGACTGATTAAACGATGATTATTACTGAAACTTAATATCACAATCTCAAGAAACTGGTAAAATCTGTTAAACAAACCATGTGTAAAAATTCTCTACGTTTGCAACGCATGTATGTATTTGGGTTAAAAGTTACAATTAGACATGTATGTATATAGATCAAATCGCATTAGAAAGTTTGTGATCGCATTTGAAAATAACTAGCAAACAAAAAAAAAAAAACGAACGTACTATGTCGCGGAAAAGCTTATGACATGGGCAGAGAAATTATTCCTCTAATTAAGATGTTTACTTTCTAGCTTTTTGCTTATTGCTTTACATTAAAAAATCAATAATATATGTTTGTCATAAGCTCGCAATTTCGAGCGCATTCTTCTGTTATTGGTGTCTGGCTATATTTACGCCTTTCGCATGTCCAATGAAGCAGTCGGCGTCAGCAAATATTGAATTTATTTCTTAGTACCTATTCGTTGGAGGTGTGCAATGACATCGAGCGTTCCAGCAAATTGATAGAATGTTATGTAATATAGCTTTTTGTAGGTCGTATTTTTGGCAAAGCACCCAAAAGTATGCAATCGATATACATATGAATATAAAATCTAAACTTGAGATTCCCAAGATTCATTGGAACTCGCTATGACATCGCAAGTTAAAAGATAATGAAACTAATAACTAACTTTTTAAAAATATCTTTAAAAAAAAGAGAACGATATAGATTATATGTATAACTTAGGTACTTTTATTACATATGCATTTATCTCCTCATTTAGAGGAGATTTACTAGCGTACAACACCAAAAAAATAATAATATAGATTCTGTGGGCAAGAGTAATGAAATAAATAATTCGTTAATACTAATTGCTAGTTTTTACTCTTTTTTTTACGAATAATTATTTTTTTAACTGTCAATTATGACGTTAGTTGGCAAGCCCGATAATTTCAGTACAAAATAGTGATCTTTTGTATTAAAAATATTACTTAATTTTTTACAGAAACATTGATTTTTCAATAAAAAATGTTTACCACGAACATGGTTGATAAAAGTTAAATAAATGGTTAAGTTATTAAGCATTTAGAATTGCATTTTGAGATATATTCAAACCGATTCAAAATAAATAATTATAGCGCAATTCATTTTCTCTTTGATAAAAGGATTATCAAAAACGCGCATTTGAAAAAAAATATAGGTTGAAATTTTTAAAGTATTCAACAGCACCTAATTAAAACTGTAAAAAAAAATAAAAGCTTTTGATTTGAATTATAGGTAAGTTATTACAACAAAATGTAATAATATTTAAGACGAACTTTGTATTAAATACTGTTATTAAAAGAAGAATATATAAAACAACTCAATACTGCGATTTTCATCATTCAAATCAATGGAAAATGTTTTCTCATTGTTTGGATATTGTGTTTGAGATTTGGTAACATTTCAAAACTTGGTTTTGATTAAAAATACGACCGATAGTATTACAATATTTATTATATACGACATTTCTTCGCACTTAAAAGGCACAGAACAAAACAATTTCCCAGGAATTTGCTTTTGATGCCCAAGAATGACGCTGCATATTTCTTATAATGTCGAAAAATAGTGGCCCAACAGAAACGATAAGTGAGAGACAAAAATAGAATACATGCTTAAAATAACGATATGCATTTATTTAAAATTACATGCGAGTCAAACTAACATTAGGCATAATGCTAAACTAACAAATAATTGAGATAGACTAGCCACTAAATGACTACTTAGGACTTACAGCTAATAGATATAAATTGCAAATTGTCACATCAGTCATGCCGCACATTCCATAATGGAAAAACTGAAGGCCATTTGAGGTTGCGCTTAGAGCGAAAACATATAGTACAATAGTTGAGTCTGTTTAGCTTAGGGCCCAAAGTTAGCAGATGATAGATAGTATGTTTGTGTACATTTGTTATATATAATATTAAACTTAATAGATGTATGATCACATTTGATGGCGTCTAAACGCGCACCTTGTAGCTGAGTTTCATTAGCTTTTTAGAGCTAATGGGACAGTTTGGCCAAAGATTGGCACAACCCATGGGTCCACTCAGATTATCGCCTGTGTGTCGCATGAGCTCACCCATATGAGCCGCAAAATACCATTTACTGGGCGGCATATTCATCATCCAGGGCATCGTGGGCGATCTGCAAGAACACAAAAAAACAACAAATACCCGGAAGTTAGCAAAACAATGAACAAAACTTTTCGGTTCAACAAACAGCTTTTTTGTTTGTTTGTTAAATATGAAGACAACATAGCACAATATAGCTACATACTGCAACGATTCTGTGTCTAGTCGGACTTAGAAGTTTTATATATCGCTGCGCTCACCTTCGACTCAAGTGCGAGGTTACAAAACGATTGAGTTTGAGGTAGGTTACGGCTATTGTAAATAAGCGAGCGCTCAATGAATTGTATTTCACTAGAGGCTGATTTTAAATAGCGACAAGACTCGCTTAGCTCGACTTGATGCTGGCATTGTCTTTGATTTTGTTTGAACATGTCTGGTCTTTAATTTTTTTTAAGCTTTCTTTTATTAAATGTCTTAACAGTCGCATCTTCACAAGTTCAATGAACGTCCAATAAAGCCAGAGATCAGCAAAGAGAGGGAAAGTGAATGTCAAGATAAAGCTGATAAAGGCGGAAGATGTTTTTTTTTTTTTTTTTGCTAGCTGATGTTACCAGTATTAGGGGTCTGGTGCCAGCTTTCAAGCTAAAAGTTAAGTTTCGCTTCGACTCAGATCCTTAAATAATCGGTTGCAGGGCGGAGATGGAGGAAGGAATTATTTAAAAAAATGCACGACTTGAACTTACCTTATTAATCTTAGCAGCTCCCTCTCCTTTTCACTGAGTTGATACTCGGGCTTGGCAGCCAGTTCGCATAGCATTTTTGGCAGGCACGATTCCTTAATGGTATGCGAAAGTTGTGACTTTGTTTTCAAGTTCGCTCCAGTCACAACTCCATTGGGCACTGGCTTTAGAGCAGCTGCTGCCGAGAACTCATCAAAGTCGTGTTCTGAAATTTTGTGAACAAATAAGTTATTGTTTAAATCAATAATTTCGACTCGCTTTTTTTTGCATTTCATTTTATTTGGGCTGTGACGTTAACTGCTTTTTAATTTAGCTCAGCAATAAACTAAAGACTACAAAACCTAAATCTATCAATGCTGAGCATAAAACGGGAGTGTTCAGGAAAATATTTATCTACCTTTTCTATCAAAATCAGCAATAAATAATCCTATTATTTATTATTATGACATCACAATAGCAGTCTAGAATATTCAAACTATAATATGTTTTGATAAATAATAATTGTAATCATAATCCGTACGTACGACATCACAATACATGTGACGAATTCCATGATTTAAAAAATAAAACACAAATGCTAAATATATTTTAAGCGCAGAGTATACTGTCGTTTTGTATGAATATTTTAAGTTAAGTATTTTTATTGTTTGTTATTTGACTTTGCAAATATTTGGATGGAGTTTCGTTGGATCAGATGTAGCGAATGGTGTGCATATTACTCGCCCCCAGCAAGGCCAAAAACGTGCGATGAACTTAGCTTTTTTTTTTTCTTAATAAAAATATTAGCAAATATTTGCTTAGTCATTTGGTAGATGTTTTGTTTAATCAATTATGGCGCTGAATTAATATAATATTAAAGTCAAAATCAGATAGTTGTTATTGGCAATTAACAGCATGTCATTTAACTCATTTGACGTAGAGTATTTAACACCGGAGCCTTGCATGCGGAGAAGAACCAAAAATATCCAAATCCCTAATACAAACAAAAGTCAAACCTGTAAAAAACCAGACATAAAGCTAGAGAAATGTTTTGTTTTCGATTTTTAATATGAGTTAACTTATAAGCAAAGCATGACTGAGCGCTATTTATGACTATTAATTAAGCAAGTTTAGCTTTCAATGCGATTTAATTTAATAATTATAAATTAAATACAAAGTTAAAATTTTGTTGTTGCTGTATTTATCAAACTGCAAGTAGGCATACTGTGAAACACTTTATGTTAACATGCACGTACTGTCAATGTGTTGATTAACCCTCAAAATCAAATCAAATGCATGCCGTGCATGTTAATCACTCACTGCACTTATCAGCTAAAATCGTGAAGTAAATGCCAAAAACCGTAAATTGGCGGTAAGCAAATCTGCTTAAAAGTTGTCAGCTTTAAAGTGCACATTTTTTATTATTAAAGGCTGTAAAACAAATGACTAACTACTTTCAAGGCATTTATTATAGCTATGAATAGCTTATAATTATTTTAAAGCACTCTCGATTGGCGTAGAACTTATTTGAAAAAAAAATTATTTATAAGCCACCGCTTACAGTGATTGCGTTCTGGAACTTGTTTAAGCTGGCATCTACAACAGCAAATATAAAAAAAATCGGTTCAATGAATTAATTACTTTAAACTTATCGGTGTATTCTTATAGCTGATGCCTATTCTAGCCATTTTTGTCAGTTTCGTACAGACCACCATTGAATTGAAAATTTAACTCAAGAAAATTAAGACCTACCGAAAAGTTGCAAAATACTCTTGATGCAACCTGTTGGGAAAGTTGAACCACAGTTTTCCTACATGCATAGGCAAGAAAAAAACTTGTCGCTGTCGATGTATTTATTACGTATGTATGTTTGTTTGCCATTTTTCTACTTTCACCTCAGCAAACAAAGATAGAAACTTAACACTAATGGCAAAATCAAGCGAAACCAGACATATAAGATTATGTTAATGACCTGGGTTTAGTTCCAGTTGGCCTTTGTGTTCCGATGTTACATTTGTTGCCAAGTTAACAAACACTCTTCAATGATTTTACACAAAACTGATTGGGAGCATCGAATTGTTCTTGAAGACGTCAGTGTTGCCTAAACTTGCGTGTGCGTGCAGTTATGAAAAGCTCTAGATTATAATTTAAGGCGGAACGTATAAATGCAAAGTGTTTTTTGTACGTGCGAAAGCTCGAGAGCAAAGCAAAAGCTTGCATAATGTATTTTTGGCTTGATCCGCGCTGCGTTGAAGAGCAACTACTTCGGGTTAACGGGTCTATATGCATATCAAGTATTTTTTTACCCTAGCAGTAAAATTGTTACAAAGAACATATAATTATCGCTCATCTACTGGAAAACTGTCAAATGTAAACAAAACTATTTTGGCTGAAAGCGTGTTTAAAGTTTTAAATTTAATTCCAGATAGCAGCAAAAATTAAAATTAATGTGCTTTCAGCAAGAGAGTAAATTAGGTACATATTAATAAAATATGTTTACACAATATAAAGCATGACTTAAAATCACTATTTTTGACTTATGACACTCTTCCAGTTAATGAGCCATTTGTTCCTGAATAGTCCCATTTTATTAGACCTGTTATATAAGTTGCGCAAGTCTTAAACTCTTTTAATTTATATTACAAAATAATTTACATACAAGCTTTGTCGTTTTGCTTTAAAACTACATCGAACTGCACTTTGACTTTCCTCTGATTTAATTAACTTTTTATTGGCATTGAAATTGCCTTTTATTTCTGTTGACTTGCCCAA
Organism: Scaptomyza graminum; assembly: GCA_018901835.1. Classification (NCBI taxonomy): domain Eukaryota; kingdom Metazoa; phylum Arthropoda; class Insecta; order Diptera; family Drosophilidae; genus Scaptomyza; species Scaptomyza graminum. The sequence goes on from JAEIFL010000314.1 coordinate 2,724,579, forward strand.
GTCGTGGTATTTGTTGCATAATCACACAAGCACACATGAATCGAACACAAAATGAAAACAAAAACACGAAATACAAACATTTAAGGCTCTTATGTCACATTCATATCTTCGAGATTATTAAAAATGCAAATCATTACGCATTGGAAAGTGTTTTCAACTCTGTTCAGTTGTTGGTTATACGAAAGCTTCAAACATTTGTTGAATACAGTTTTATTATGTTCGTCGGCGTGTTTTTTTATACTTTTAGAGTGACCTCGAAAATGCAAACAGTTAAGGTAATACACAAAATTTTCAAAATAAATGTTGTGAATTATAAGAACGGGTCTTGACTATGATATCATACAATTTCAGACGTACGAATAGTAATAAAAATAAAAAAAAACAAACAACAACAATACTAATTAATGTTTTTAGCTGGAATGGCAAGTTTTGACTAAATTCGAGCAAATTTTTTGGCTAGCATTAACTTGACAGAGAAATGTCAAAAATTTAACAAAAATAGGCACAACTGAAAACAGTGAAAGCAATTAAGAACTAGCTGACTTGAATTGAAAAAAACCTCTTAGAATGCAAATAAGATACATTAATGGAATTGTACAACTCAATTCCGGGTAGCTGGTAATGCTTTTTATTAATTGTTCGCTTACACGTGCTGTCAGCATTTTCAAAAAACATTCGACTAAAAAATAAAAGCACGAAATCACCATTTATAAATCGAAATTGACCTTGATACGGCCAAACAAAGCGCGGCTTACAAAAGCTCAAGCAACAACAGAGCTGAATTTATGAAGCAAACCATAAAAAAAACACAGCCAGCTACAGCTATTTGGCAATGCGAAGCGTCGAGTGTGTAAAAATTAGCGATGATAGCAAAAACAATGGATAAACCAAGTGTTTAAATTTGTGTTCAAAAAAAAAAGAAAAAAACAGCCCGTTCACAAAATTGAAATGCAATGCAAATTGGAATAATTGGAAATGTCACTCACCTTCGCTTATGTCGATTTCGGCATTTTTCTGCTGAAACTTGCCAGCAGCAGCAGTAGCGGGTCCAGTCGGAGCAACACCACCCCGCACTCCCACCTCATCTGGATGATCCGATTTGACGCCGCGCACACTGTAACCGCCAAAGCCAAAGAGATCGCCCACCAGCAGCAAAGAAAACAAACCGAAGATCATGAGGCGACAACGCCAGGCAGTATCCATGAGCGCCATTTATGTTTTATTTATATTTGTAAATTGTCACGTTTAGAGGTTTTTTTGGGGTCTTGTAATATTTTCAATATTGATTGTATGTTGTAATCGTCAATCTTAGCACTTTTTTTACAACACTGAAGGCTGACACATTTTTCAATGATTACAAGCACATGTAAAAATGAAAGTTTGAAAAACGAAAGTCACGATTGGCGTTTCTAAAAACGTTTTCAAATTAAACGCTTGTTGTTTTTGTTGCCGTTAACTCTAATGCTGGTTGCCTGCTAGTATTTCTGTTTTTGTTTTGTTGTTTACCATGGAACAGTGGCAATTAAATTTGGCATTCAAGCGCACACAGCACGTTAGTAAAAATGTAACTGTAAATTCGCAGCACACACACACACGACGACTGTATCGTCAAAAAGAACCCACGACCGAACGACCGACGCGTCCAACTTGGAAGCGGCTTTTAACTGAACTGAGACAGCAAGCACTTCGCCATGCTCAACTCGGCTCATACATGCGCCCAAACAGCTGACAGCTAGCAGAGGTAGCGAGAGAAGGTGGCTAAGATTATGCGATCGCGCGCGAGAGAGAGAGAGAGCGACAGAGAGAGAGTGAGAGAGTATGATCAGCGGATTACCTGTTGCTTACCTGCTGTATAATTTTAGCTCTCAGTGTTGTGTTAATTAGATGCGACCCGTCGTCGCACCAGCTGTTCGTCAATACAAACAAAAATTCCATAGCATTACATTTAAAAAATGTACCAAAATTGTGTGTATGTAGTTAAAAGTTATCGTATGTATATATGCTAATATGTTCATGGGACGTCAAAAAAAATTTGTTATTTCGGGTTCGATTACCTGTCCAGGCGAATGGCCTCTGCTGTGATTGGCAAAGTGCAGCATGAACCACAGTCAAAGTGCACATTGGTACAATATTAACGATCATTAGTTGATAAACATTTATTTTGTTGTTTGAGAATTTATTGAAGGTAGAAACAATTGCAGAAATCAACAATAAAAACTTTAAAAATTAGTTCAGTAAATCTTGATAAAAAATTTGTTTAATATAAATAATTTAATTTATATGTTAAGTAAAACCGGCTGACATTCCCAAGGAATGTTACTCTTTACAAATTTACAAAAATTAAAAAGATATGTTAGTTATTACTAACTCTAATCTCTATGGTCTTACAAAATCTTTTATTGGAACTTATTGAATTTTTCTGAACTTTTGAATTTGGGATCAGGCCAGTTCCGGCGAAGCTATTTGATTAATTTTCTCCAAAAGGAAACTAGCTCAGACTCAAAAGACATATCAAAATGGATTTAAAGCTCCGTACAAATTTTTGACCTAATGCGAAATATTTATGTCAACTAGGAAGTTTTTTAAAAAAAAATCAACTATCACGTTAAAGATAACACTTGTATTTCGTCACGTAGGCTCAGGCATTATAAATACTTCTTGAAACATACTACAATTGTTTTCGGCAGCTGCAATTTAAGCGCCTGACAAAATGTAAAAGGTAACTGAGCGGTAACTTTCCTCTGAAAGATTTATGATAGCACACATCCATTACCTGTGCAGTCCTCTCTATTCATATAGCTATTTGAAAAAAAAAAAATAAAACCACCAGTCCGACCCTGCCAGACAGACCTGTTGAGTGACTGTCAAACGTTGAGTGTTGCAATTACCAAACGTGTGGAGAACAAGAATCTTGGTCAAACAACCGTTGTTGGTAAGGTGCAACCGAACGTGACTTGTCCCTCTCTCTCTCTCGCTGTCTGTCTCTTTTTGCGCAGCCGTGGCCAACAATCACCGAAAAAGGTAAATTAAAGGTAATAACAAGTACAGCGACAACGTACACAAATTGCAGTCAAGTGAAGAAAATGAAACTGCAATTGCAAATGGCAAACCGCCGCTCAGAATTGAATCAGCTTGCATGTTAAGCGCAAAACATTAATTGCGTTAAACAAGCGTGCGGATAACTAACGGTAGTTAACTGGGCAGTTACATAAACGCAAACTGGAAACGAAACGCAGAAACGCAGCTTGACTCGCCTTCGCCGAATTGACAATGCCGCCGACGTCCTTCAATTACGAACTTCTACCCTCATAGTTCAGCTAGTACATAGCCCTGATCAAAACGTTAACACAACATAACTTAGCTGAAAAACACCTTTAAACAACAAAAATTACATACAAAACAATTTTCGCGTCGAAGGTTATCGGCGAATTCGACTCAAAAATGAAGTAAGATACAAAAGCAAAAAAAAATCAAAAGCACTTCATTTCTGTCTGTGCAGCGAAGCATGAGTCTAAAACGTACCATTTAAAAATATTATTTTTACTATATAATGCATCAACGTCCGGTGTAGATAAGGCGGTTGAAATACAGTGGTATGTCGTGTGGTAGCTTTTGCTATTTTTGGCTACAGGGTGTTATTGTCACATAGTTTTAATATGACTAAATGCAAAAATCATAAGCCAAAATCAACAGCATTAAATACTGATAAGCACATAAAAAAAATATGTTTTTTTTTGTCTCATTTATTATGTTATCTCTTTTACATATATACAGTACAACCTTGCTCACCGCAATTCTCGATACATGCAACTGCTCGATTATTGCAACAACCCAATTCGAGATCTTCGCGAAACAGCTGTTCAGTACAGAATAAATTGTAACAAAGTGCAGATCACAATTTCTCAGTTTTAAAAAAAAAAATAGGTTAAATAATACGAAATCCTTGCTTTGAACACAGATTTATTCGATTTCATTTAATTTTTAAGGTCAGCGGTCAGCAAAGCCATTGGAAATATGTCTTGTGGACAACAGAAAATCTTAGGTCGGCTTTTGCAACCACCCCAGTTTTCGCAACTGGCCAAATTCTAATAGGTTGCGTTGAGCGAGGTCGTACTGTATTTCTTAATTTAAATCTTATTATTCTTGTTTAATATTTTATTAGTCTTCTATATACACAAATATATCATTTGTTATTTTTAGTTCAAAAATTATTGAGAATCATTTTTTGTAATTCAGTTTTATAGCCGCCTTTTCAGCTTGTTTGATTCTGTTAAATTAAAAACCCATATAAATAAATACTGTAAAACGTCATTATATAATTTATTTAAATTCTTCACATAAAGAAATAATTAAAATAAAGTTTAAAATTAGAAACAGTTTATAGGCAATCTAATTTTAACGGAAATAATTATATCAGAAAAATAAATAGCAAATGATTATGGTTAGGTGTTAATGTTTTCATAAAATCATATTATTATTATACTTCTGACCTTTCACAATGTAGCTTATTTCAATTTCTAGGCAGTTTACTTTTGTTAAAAAATTATGTATGTAAAAACACGACAAACATACATGTTCTGTAACTGTTCCAAATGTTTTCTTTTTATGCGTCTAATACAGCTGCTTTTGTTACAGCTAACAGCTGATTTTTAGATATAGTGTTTAATGCCTTAAAGCTGTTTGTTTGGCTAATTTAATAAAATTAAACAACAAATTACAGGCATTTAATTCCTTAAGCTTAAATGCCTTGTGTAATGACGTCAATTAAATTACATTCTGCAATAAATATACAAATGGAAAAGTGTAACCCACACTTTCATAGGCATAGAAAGCAGGAAACGGATGTGCTGCCTGCCGGCTTATTTGGTGCCACAACACAACATCTAATAACACCTAGCACTAAAACCAACAAACCAAGCGTTAGCCCCAAACCCTTTAGTTACTGAACACCCTGCAGCGCCTACTTACATTCCGTTAATTTATGCAAAGTGCATCGCGTCTTTGCATTTAATTGCGAAATTAAATTTGATGCGATTAATGTTGACACAAGACGCGATTAGATGCCAGTATTGTGGTCGTCTTTCTTGGAGTTATAATTGCTCAGTTTAAGTTCTGGTTAAGTTTTAAAGTAAAAGCATGATATTTTGTACAATTTAATCAATAGTAAATAATTGTTTAAATTTTTTTTTAGTCTTTTAAGTCATTTAAGCTCACATATTTACACAGTTTTTGGCTAAAATAATGCCTTTATCGATATTTTTAATCAAACCTATTATCTCTCACTATTTAATACAATTTTTTGACGAATTATCGCTGTGTACATAAGTATAACTTCCAAGCACAGCTCAGAACTCTTGCATAAACAATAATTTAATGTAGCCAAATTTAATTTTACGCATATAGGCAAAACTTAAAGTGACAGCTGGGCGGGGTCCGAATAAACATATAGAAATGTATGCATAATTATGCGGTGACTGTGTGCCTGTGTAAGTGGTTGTTATTCACATTTCTATGAGTGCGTTTGTGTGTGTTTTGTCCTTCTGATAATGTGCAGTTTAATTACGAAGGCATACATGCTCACAGACTACAATAATAACAAGAAAGCAAAGCCCACTGATAAACACCGGTAGAAAACTACCTTATTTCAATACAAATAAATGCAATGCATTATCAAAATTCACCGCAGTTGCAATAAAGTTAAGCGTTTTTTAAGTTGACTTACCTACTATTGTATAGAACCTTTGAGACGAAGGCCCTAGCAACAATTGCTCGTTGATTTCATTAGTTTAGTAATTAGAAAAATAAATAAAATTCATGTTAATATCAAGCAAACATGTGATGTGATAAAGACTTAAGAGAAATTATCAAGAATCTAATTTTGAGTAACTGTTCTTACTTTCAACATATGTCTTTACCCTGCAAGTCAAATTAGCTAGCTGAAATGCTCAAGGACATGCACACTCATGTGTATTTTAGGTATTGTGATGGGCAGGTCGACAACTTTGCATAAATTCAAATTAGTTTGCACCGGTTCTCTTCCACTTCCTCGTTTCTCTCTCTCTCTCTCTCTCTCTCTCTCGTACTGTCATTCTCGCATCACTTTTAATTTCCAATGTGACACAATGTTCCTTGGTCCTGTCATGGGCATATCTGTATCTGTATCTGATTGTGTGTGATTATTTGTGTACGCTGTTTATTGGCATCTATTAGATAATGGAATTTATGTCCAACATTTGTTGGAACAATTGTCGCTGACGCAAGGCATTTTACGATTAGTCAGTTTGAGTTTAATGTTTTGAATTTATTAAGTTAATGCTTAAACAGAGCTAACATTTGATATTTAATGTATTCAAGTCTGTTACTGTCATTCGCTTCAAGCTTCATAACCCTGATGTTAATTTACATTTTGACCAACTGTCATTCAATTCATTTAGACTTTTCAACATTTGCATATCAATAGAGTCACAATAAGAGCTGTGAAAAAAATTGGCAGGCAGAACTATGTATTTACACTAATTAACACAAAAGTTACAGAGCACAAATAAACATGAATAATTGTAATTAATGCGCTTGTGTGAATAATATGATATCATATCATTTATTATAGTAGCTGTGTATGTATAGTATGAATGCATATTCATAAATTTGAATGCTGAATACATTATTTGCCGGTCATTAATACTACATATATTTTCTCTCAGTCAACTTTCGACATCCACTTGTTTCAATTCAATAAAATAAAATGCTGCCTGTCTGCTCTTTTCCCCATTGTAATTGAAGAGCGTTGCAATATATTTTTTTTAATTTTTTTTTTATTTTAATAAAAAGTGCAAATAAATGGCATTAAACTATATGAGTTTAATTAAAATTATTATTGACAAAATAATATGTTCTCTATTTTTAATAAATTTAAAATCTGGCATACCAAAAAAAAACTCAATGATTTTAGTAAAATTTTTAGTCATAATGATTAATAGGCAAGCTCCGGACTACAACAAGGATAATAACAATTAAACCAACCTGCTGAAGGTTGTGCCTACTCACATTGAACATATGTATTTATATAAAAAAAAATATTATTACGTCATGGTATAGTTATTTTAAGTTTATTTATTTATTTTAGTTTATTTTTATCTTCACAGTTGTGTCCTTATACTCTGAGTCCGAAGGTAAAAAGTATATTTGTTTTGTGAAATGTGGTGTCTGTCCGTCCGTCCGACTATATGAAAATCGATAAAAAATCACACCCACAACTTTCACCCCTATCTTTGGGGAAAAATAGCTAGTGACTCCATCCATTTCAAGTCGTCCCTACTTGATTTGTGTACATTCGAGCTTAATTTTCAAAAGGCTTGATTTCAAATAAACATAATCGACTTACATATATCACCTTGTTATGTTTTTGATTTTGTGAATAGTGTTCGAATGCGGTTTTGGGTGAAGCTTGTAAATTATAATCATTGTTGTTACAGTTGTGTAAACAATATGAGTAAGCCAGGAAAATAATAAGAATGTGAGCTGTTAGAGATCTTTGTTTAACACTCAAGCCATTTTTAAAGTACATTTAACCTTGAATTTTTTAATAATTTAAAAACGGAAATTCCAGATTTTGCCAAAGACTTGTTTCAGATGCTTCTGCCAACGATTTCCTTATATGTATGAACCGGTGTCAAACTTTATTATTATTAAATTTAAAAATATAATAATTTTGTAATAAACATTTATCGACTAAGAGACACCCACACCGTACCAATCTCTTCTAAATGGCAATGTGTTTACCGTTGAAAATTATAAAAAAAAAATAGTATAATTAAATATTATTCAGGGTATTGGTTACTTCGTATATATTATTTCCGTTAACATCAGAGTTATCGCCGTTGCCAAAAATAACACCACATATATTATTTTATAAAACAGGGTATAAAATCAAAAACGGACATATTTGTACATTTACAAAATTTATCATTAATTTGTCAACATTTAATTGACAGCAACTATATTATTGCTATGCAAACAAACAAAAATCCTATCACATCAAACACTTAATTCACGTTCGCCGAAAATTATATCTAAATAAAGGTTTTCTGAATTATTGGCAAACTTGTTTTACTCGATCGATTGAAGCTCAGAGAAGCTTCATCTACTAATTATCTACCGACTTTTTCTCGGCTAGTGGGTGGTTCCAAACGCAGTGTGTGTTTGCAAAGCATTTGTCAATATCACTCAATCCGAGTAAATTTGTATGCAATGGTCGCGACAACTCATCAAATATATAATTTCGCAATAACAATATTTAACTTTTTGTTTGAATAATTTTATTTATTCGTTGTGTGAAACTCGTTCTAAGTACTTTATTGTTTAAACGCCAGCTAATTTATGATCATATACATTCACTTTCAATACGGATGGTAGTACGGATGTGTTAGTTATAGTTCAAGCTGTGATATCTTAACATAATTCGAGTAATATAAATAAGTGCGTTTTTAGAGAAATTTAAGATTGTAAAAATTTATTTGTGCTTATTAATTAGCTTGTAGAGTATCCCAGATGCGACCTAACATATTAGAAACCATTCTTGATACGCTTATAGTACTTGTTTACATTTGATCATTTTGCTTTCGTAGACCCAAAACAAAAGATCGTCAAGCTATCCAGATGAGGTACTTAAGCAATAGCTGGCGAGCAAAAAGAGTCACTTCTGTTTCGCATCAAGACGTTGGCTAATCGATCAATTTGAATACGTGGTGCTGTAAAAATTTACACAATATTTAAAGACATCTATAACAGCAATAGACTTTTTGGTCATCTTTTGGCAATAAATCAAAAAGTTTTTTATTGTGAATTGTGATTTGTCAGATATGCACTTACATTTACATATTACTCGTCCGATTCGGCCAGTTGAATGTTAGAATTCAAAGCGTTATGTTGGAGTCCCTATGGATTTGGTTTCTCTTGAGTGCATTGTGCACCTTTCTAGTGTATGTGTACCAGTATCAGGCGCGAATAAATCGGCTAACCAGTAAATGGCCGGGGCCACCTTTTCTACCGATAATTGGCCATTTGCACATATTAGCAAAGATCTTGGGTCCTAGACCGTTTAAGCGTGCTTCTGATCTGATCAACTGTCATCTGACGGATCATCGAGGCAAGCTTTGGCTGGGCACAAAACTCTACATACTTGACTGCAATCCCAAGGATATTCAAGCACTCTGTAGCGCACAACAGCTGCTGCAAAAGACCTCGGACTATCACATCTTTGAGAACTGGCTGTGCGAGGGTCTCTTTACAAGCAGTGTAGAGAAATGGACGCACCGCAGGAAGATGATCAATCCAGCCTTTAACTACAGCATGATCAAGCAGTATGTGGTGGTATATGAGCGACAGGCGCGCATCTTGGTTTCAAGACTATCGAAATTGGCATGCACTAATCAGCCCGTGGACTTTTTCCAATACATCAGCTGCTATACGCTGGATACAATTTGTGAGACGGCTTTGGGGGCACATGTGAATGCACAGTCGGGTCAAAAGTCGGAATACTTTGATGCAGTCAGAAAGTGAGTTTACACAGAAAAAAATAAGAAAAAACCGTAACGATATCAGAATATCTAAAAAAAAAAAAAATCTCCTTCAACAATACTTTTTTTCATCTCTCTGTTACAGCATTATTCACATATTTGATTGCCGTGTAAAAAATTTGCTGTACCGCAATCCACTCATTTACCGTTTTACCCCGTTGGCGGCACGCGAAAAGAAACTTCTCAAGATACTTCACGGTTTTACGGAGGGAATTATTGCTCGCCGTTTGGATGAACTCAACACCGATTTAGCCAACCGCAACTTTCCAACAACTGATAATGCGGAGGTGGGCAAACTGAAAACGCTTAGTTTTCTAGACACCCTGCTGCTAGCAAAATCGCCGGACGGTGAGCCGCTGAAGGTGAAAGACATACGCGAGGAAGTGGATACAATTATATTTGGGGGATTCGATTTAACAGCGGCCACGCTCAAGTTTTTTATGTACAACATGACATTAAATATGGAGTATCAACAACTGTGCCGCGAAGAGATCTGGAGAGTTTGTGGAAGGGATTTAGCCACAACCATAACTATGGAGCAATTGCGCGAGCTGGAATACCTGGAAATGTGCATCAAAGAGTCTATGCGCATGTATCCTTCTGCTCCCCTAGTAGCAAGACGTGCTACGGCCAATTGTACGATCAGTAAGTAAATTACTTACTGCTTGATTAGTCACTAAGATAATAGTTGTGCTCTTTCAGATGACTTCTTTATACCCATGGGCTGCGATGTGGTCATCTCGCCTATGTATATTGGCCGTTGCAAGGAATTTTTTCCTGAGCCGCTCAGCTTTCAACCGCAGCGCTGGGCTCGCAATGCTGAGCCAAAGATAGAAGCCTCTACTTTCATACCCTTTATGACGGGAGCACGCAGCTGCTTGGGACAGCGTTATGCCATGGTCATGATGAAACTGGTGTTGGCCCACTTGCTGAGAAGCTTTTTCTTTGAGCCCATCGGCGAACGGCAGGAGAAGGCACACCTCATTTATGTTATGACCTTACATACCAAAAATCCGTACTACTGCAAAATTCGAGCTATCGACTAAGAAAGTAATTGGGAAACAAAAAAAAACCGAATGTTTTAAGTTATAGTCATGCTCAAACCAGTTCATACAGATTGAAGGATACATCTCCGTTAGTCGTTCGACCTTTTGTTAAGCCCTTATCAATTCGCTTCGCTTGGCTCCATTCAAATTTTTTTGTATTGCATACTCCGTGGCACACAAATTACGCATTACATTTCCGTTTTTAATGACGGCTGCGTTGGGGTCGTACATTAAAAAAAAAACATGAACATTTCGAAGTTTTAATACTCTGGCAGGCATATGTTGTAATCACATTATAAGCGCAAGCAAAATAAGATGATTATCATTAATTTTTATTCTTTTAATAAAATTTATAAGCAGTGAAGGCTCAATCACTGAAAAATGTTGTTTTTAAACTATACTTAACAATTATAATTTTCTATCTATAGCCGGTATATCGGAGTACTTAATAATCACTGCAGACAACAGGTAAAATCTTGTAGGAAATCGTAAGGGAATACAAGAGTTTTTATGTTAACTAAGTTAAAGAAAGTAATCCTCTATCATAAACACAAGTTGACAAAAAAAAAAAGGGAACAAATTTGTTTAACACTTTTTTTATCACAGCAAAATGTTTCTTTTTTATTTTTGATAAGTCTTTGCGTTACACATTTCGTGACGCAACGTCAAGACCCCTTGCAAGGGTACATAAAAAAAAAACTTTCAGTACAATTGGAAATTTCTCTTGAATTTTATTCGTGGAACGCGCGTTCATCTAGAAAATAATTTGCTTTTTTTTGCCCCGATTTTTATTGTGCGCGCGCTGCGGAAAATCAACAAACATATCCTGGCAATGCCTTGTGTAATAAATAAAAATACATAAAGCAGCCAGCCGAGCCATCCGTCCGTCTGTCCGCCTGTCGCCCAGTCATCGCCACATATCCTCCCGTCATATTCCGGTGCAAATTATGGCCGTTGCCTGCTTATTATTACGAAACGATGCTAACGACAACGTCTACGCCAACGTCGCTGTCGCCGTCGACGGCAACGAATAATATATCCTAGCTGAGCACATAAAATGCAATTTATTTAAATAAAAATCAAGTTTAATTTGCAGTGTCGTAAATTTGTGTTCGTCCGCATTGAATTTCACGCTTTTGTTAACAAGCGCATAAAAGTTTTCGCTTCTGCCAACTGATAGCTCGAAAAGCAAAGGGGGAAAGAGGTAAGTCCTGTAGAGGGGGTTAACCAAGGGCACTGAACTCACTTTTTTTCTATGCGAGTGTGACAATTGGGATGAAAAAAAGTGCATTTATCTAAACATAACAACAATTCATATTTGTTTCGAATAAGATGTTTTTCTCTTATTAATTTTTTCATTTTTAATTATCTTTACTTATTACTTCACTATCTTTACTACTTACTTCGCCGGTGGTTAAAATTTAGCTAAAACCTATGAAACTGCATTGTAGTGGCCCCGCAGCAGTTGAGCGATGAGCGAAAATCGTGAGCGATGTCGCTTATCGCAAGAATCGGTTTTAATTTTAATTTCTGCGGGGGAAGTGTCATTTCGTATGTTTTATTGATGATATTATCAGTTCAGCTCTCAATTTCACTCAATGGCAAATCGAAAGATTATAGTATTTTGTCATGCGCATATATTGCAAATATCGATTCGTGTTATTTCGCAGATAACAATGTGCAACGTAATTTTGGTCTCCGAATTTTCAGTCAACCTTCTTTACAGATTTTGGACTCCCGACCTGACTCCTGAAATGTTGTATGCATTGTTTATATAAGAACCAATGTTGTCATGTTAGGAACAACTTTAGGACCATTTTGTTCATAAAACAAGATCGGCGGACTTTAAAAATCCGGTTATAAATTAAGAAAATCTTACTTAAATGTTCGTAGTTTTGCAATGGAGATAGCAGATTATTTTCTGAGTGTACTTTTGAGAATAAAGCACCTTTTCGACACAAAACAGTATGAAACTTTTCAAGTGATTATTCTTTATAAAATTTTAATAATTCTTAGAGTTTCCCCTAACCGTCAAGTAAAAGTTTCCTTGAAAATTAAAAAAACAAAATTTTACCTTTGTGTCTTAGGAATAGTAATGATGTTGATAATATTAAATCTGTCTAAAATATTAGATTTTTCTTGCATACTTTATGCAGATGCTAACAAGTTTTGTTTTGTTTTGCCGGTTATAACACTTTTTATATGTTTTCAATCTGTCGCGACGGCCTCGATGTTGTTACTCAATGCCAATCGCTCAAGGAAATCGTAACACGTGATTCAATTTCATTCATCAATTTTAATTGATTGCATCAATTGGTTTTGCCGTTCCCCAAAAACCGAACGTCAAGTTTACTTTTATGATGCCTTTTCTCCTTTTTTGTTTTCATGGCCACTTTATTTGCCGCTTGTTGTTGATGTTCGTATTTGGCAATTCAATTCCAATTTTTATGCGTTTTTAATGTGCGAGTGAAGCTACTCCTTTTTTATTTTGCCGCTCGTTTATCTATGTGCTATATCCTTAGCCAACCCTTATGACATACACAATACACACAAGTGCGGGTATTTGTAATTCGACTCCTAAATGTATGCTATGATTTTTATGTGTTTTTACAGCTAGTTTATGGTCGTTTGTTTTTTTGACTGTGTTGTTAAGAAAAGGCGGCACTGATTCTCGTTAGCTGTTTGCCAAAGTTTCCCATATGTATTTTGTTATGCTGAGCATTTTAAGTTCCAGTCTTGGTTATTAAATTTGTAAGTCTTTAAAGTGCGCGGAGTGGAATAAGTTTTAAGCAGGGGACACTAATTAGCACATGAGCTGGTGCTATCGGACGGAGGCAGCGGCCGCAACTTACACAAATCCTTATCACAAACACTCACAAACCGACACCGCCCATTAGCCATTAGGCATGGCACAATATTGACATAATCGACTTTCAGCTGACGCACAGCACACAATTTGACCACAAATGAGGCTTAGCCTTAAGGCAACAGCGTCACTGGCGATTACTTCAAAGCATCGACTCAGCCATGATAACCCACCTGCCTAAAATGCAACCGCAGTTGCAGCAATTTGGGGAGCGCGTTCCCTTACCCTTCTATTTAAACACAATGACAAATATTCACTGACCATGAAGAGGACCTCTGCAACCGCAAAGGCAAAACGCGTGTTGCGAGTAGAAAGGGTATTTGGTTAGTGGCGTCTTATTTAAATGATGCAAGTTTATATAAATTGTGTCGAGCAGCACATTCAAAGTTTTAAGCATAATTTTTGTGTGGCCCTTGGGCTTATAAAATTAACGGGACAAGCCCCATGAAGAATGCAAACAATAAAGTTATGATACTGTACAGCTGCTGGACATTAAATTTTCGAAATGGAAACACCAGCATGAGCAATAAAACATTTGCCCGTATCGTTGAGCCAAAGCAATTCGATGGCACTTTAATGAGCAAACCCGTGAAGATCTGCTAACTTAGATAAATAAAAATATGACAGCTGTAACAGTGTGGAACAAGAAAGCCCACCAAGTACTCATCATAATTAAAGAACGGCCTGCTTCCTGGTTCGGGTCGGTCGCAATTAAACTGAAGGATTCATATGGATAATTAAGTTATGGCGGGTGCCAAAAACGCCTTAAAGGGTTGAGGATTGACGATTTGGGGGTTGAGTGACGTCTATAAAAGGTCCAAAGATCGTAAAAAGTGAAACATGCTTTTAGCTTGAGCGTTTTAATTCAAAGCCTTGAGACAGCTTCTCTTTTTTTTTTTTTGGGCTGAGCTATAAAAATGCATCTGGACCATAAAAGTTTATGCATATTTTGTATATAAACATTTTTTTAACCGAAATAATTTCATAATTTTTTTTGGATTTTGTAATTTTCAAGTTAAGTTTTTAAAATAAATTTTATAGAAATAAGTCAAGAAAGTATTTCGAAATTTGTTTTTATTGTTTGATGTTTTATTGTCTTAGTTAAAGTTAAAAACTATAAGAGTATGTACTTACCTTTAAGGTTATTTGTGTTGATTTTGATTCTCTTTTATACTGGCAACAATCTAAATGCAATGCGGCAGCTTTTGCTAATGCAATTAAGCAGTCTGCAAGTAAAATGGTAGTGTAAGGAAAAAATTAGCAAATATCTAAAAGGGTTACACTAAAAGCAACGACCAAATTACAAACTGTTGCTAAAAATGTCAACTTAAACTTTTTATGCACAGCAATTTTGGCCAACAGACAAACAGCAGCTGTCTTGTCTTCAGTCTCTGGCATTGGCATTAGCACAGGGGTGGCTAATTACAGAGCACAGCAAACAACAAAATGGGCAAAGAAAAATACTTAATATAAACAAATGCAACGGTGCAAAAAAAGAAAAAGAATCTGGAGACGCCCCAGAGACCAATGCGGACATGCCCAGTTAAGACGTTAAACAGACGTCGCGGCGTCACACACAAATGCCGAGCACGTTCTCATCAAAAACACAAAATACAAGGCAAAAAAATAAAAGAAAAGGAAGTAAAACAAAATTAATTAAAAACAAAAATTGCTCTGGGAAATTGTATTTTATCTATGTATATTATTATGGCAGCAACTTTGCTCAGTGGATCTGGCGATCGAAGATGTCAGCAGCACATGTAACCAACTCTGCTACTCATTGCTACAAATGCAAAGTAGCCACAACCACAAACAATAACAGAACACATCACAACTGAGAAACAGAAACAACAACTAAAAACTCTAAACTGCAAACTGCATCTGCAACAGTTTCCACAAAATTTTTGGTGCTTTTGCATAAAGTTTTGTTTGTTAACATTTCACATGCCAGCCAGTGTTACCGCCACTTGAATGAAACAAGCAAAAGTTAAGTCCAAAAGTTTTGCCTACTGTTCACACACCGTTTGGCAGCCAGCAACAATGTAGCCTGTAGCCGGGCCATATCTGGCCGCAAAAGCAACAAGCAGTACACGTATGAGCCAAAAACCATATGAAAACCTTACCACACTTGCTACAATGTTGCCAACTAGAATGCAAGGGCAGAAATCGAATGACCAAAAGAGTTCAAAAGTTGGGGCTGAAGCTAAAATGTAGTTTGGGATCGTAAATGGATTGAGGGAACGTTTTGCGATGTTCCATGCGAGACCTATCTCTTTGAGTTGTATCCAATCGACTCATTAAACAGAATTTAAGGGCTGCCATCAGTCTGTCAATAAAAATTAAAAGTTTGAAACTTTTTAAGCATCGCTAAGAAAAATGATTTAACTGAGTGAGCAAATTGCATTTAATAACCATAAATTGGATCAGTGTAGGCAAATTATGGGTTAAAAGACAGCTTAGAGACTAAAATGCTACACTTTTGCCAGTATTGTATCTGCTTCAGCAATCAAAGTACATAAAGGGGTATCTTTACGTTATTGCTAAGTGTTTCGGTTTTTAAGCCTATTAAGCTACCGCGGCCTTACTTTGGACAAATTTCAAAATAAGATGACTGACAAACCAAAAATTAAGTTAAATGAGCTCTTTGTTGACACAGCGAAGATTATATACCCAACACTTGGATTTATTTATTAATAGCTAGATTTAAAATATAAACTGAACTTTATTCAATGATTAAGGGTTTGAATGACTTGATTTGGTATGATTGTGAAAAATTTATAATAAATTTTCGTGAATATAACCATTTTTTTTAATAATACTTCACATACATACCTATTAAAGAAGAATTTGGAGCGTATGTAAGTTGGGAAAGAGCCAAAAAACAATAATATAAAGACATTTTTCATTTGTTGTTTTAATATTGATTAAAAGCCGATCAATCACATGATTTTGAAAACACATTTCTCCTGAAATACGATGCACATTTTACGATCGAATTATAGTACCCTCTGTGAGGGCATAAAAGTTGCAGTTTTAATTACTAACAAGCGACTCGAAGCTATTGGATACAAAATCCATTAAAAATTTAAAAAGCCAAGCGGCTATGTTGAGGCTGTGGGGAGGAAATGCCAAGTACCTTAAGTCACAAAAACAAAAACAAAAACTCAAGTGGTAAGCTTTTAGGGGGCAAAACAATGCGACGACATTGGGGAGCATAAATAAAGATACAAATACAAATACACACACAAAGTGATAGCTCGTCTGTTCGCCAGTCAGTCAGTTTTGAGGCGCAACTAATGAGTGACCGAGCAGAGAAGAAAATATAAGAGGAAGAAGGAAAACTTAAGTCCATTGGCACGGCCTGGCACCTTGCTGAGTGGAATGAATGTCTCAAGTCAACCGGGTCCAGGACCAACACTTATTTTAATGAGAAATTCTAATTTTACCAATAATACAAAAGACCCTAACAGCCACAGCGAGGAAAATGCGCAAAAAATGTGGCAGATATTTGTATATAACTGTGTGTGTGTGTTGTGCGAGATTGGGGAGCTTCAACTGCTCTGTGATTGCTTTTTGCCACTCGTCCGTGACGAAAACAAAAGGCCAAGTTCTTAAATGCACCCGCACACTCACCCCAAATAGAAATACCAACAGCAAACAAACAAAACGTACAAAAAATTGCCTGCCTGAGAAATTCTTGAGTAGTATTTGCCAGCCTGCAATTAAATAAGCGACTGGCTTGTAATCAAAAGGAATGAGATTGAGATTTGAGCTTGGTAATAAGAGTAACAGAACTAAAAATCTGATTCCTTACAATCACAGCCAAAATTATTCAGGTACATTTTTTCATGGCTTTGAATTTTGATAATTTGCAAATTTGTACAAAATTCAAACAAAATTACAGGAAATTAATATGCAAACGTCATGTGTGTGCAGTCATAAATTGCTCGTATTTGCCATGTTCACTAGTTTAATTAAACCCAATACCTTGGAGCAAAGACAAGACATCAATGCTGCTGCCACACGAGAAAACATATTCATGACATTCTGTCAATGCAACTGGATAACAACAGGACACTCTTGCACATACAACTTGTGAAAAACCTTAAGAAAACCAACTTGGCGACAGAAAACATAAAACATAAAATAAATAAATGAATGCAAATACAAGCAAGATTTCAAAAACACATAAAATTACTTAAATTGTAAAGGTTTGATTTGGTGTTTTCTTACAATTGGCTGTCAAAAATCAAAGACATCGCACGCAAGACCAAAAACGCCTTACGTACGATGAAGTTGCTTGCAAGAACTCCAGACGAATCTTTCCCTTTTTCTGATAATGTTGTCATGTGAATTTTATTTGGTTCTGTTCGAATCGGCCTCATCACACACACACAACGTTATTGTTACACATGGCCAGACAATGCTTGGAATTTCTTGTATTAAAATCGAAATTGCTTGAACCACCCTCATACATGCATTGCAATGTTTGCTTCTAGGCAAAGATAGGGCCCATTGTTGTTGGATGTGGTCGGTCTACTTGGATATGCTGCCCTTACAGCTGTCAACATGTTTAATTGAAACTGACACTCAGTGTCATTTTATGGACATTGCCATGCGTTACCGTTACCTTAACTGTAACTGTTATTCGACTTAGCCCCGACTCCGGCTTGATTACTGCGGCACATTCCCATCAACTTAGTGGGTGACTGGGCGCCATCTGAGTCAGTTGTATATTAGTAAAATTTATGGTTGACAATTTCGCCTTTGGCATTCTATATTATTTTTATTTTTTTTATAAGATACTCGATAAAAGAACGGCATTCTTGCTTTTAGAGCCTTTAGAAGACATAAATGGGACAGTGGGTGCATTCAAATTGTGATAATATATGTAAAAATAAGGCGTGCCCGAAAATAATAGCATCTTAATATGAAACGTAGTATTTTATTAGACAGTAGACTTTATATCCATCTTCTATTCAAACTATTTATTTAATTAATTATTATTTTATAGATGAAAATGGTGAGTATTTATTTTTAATTATAAGCAGAATAAGTTTTCAACATTCGCGTGTTCGCTAAGAATGAAATGGTCTTGAAATTATTTTTAAGATGATAGCATTTTAATCTTAATTAATAAATCACTACAATTACACAAATAAAAATAATTAATAAACAATTTGTGCTTAAATCTGGACCATATTTTGTTGTTTAAAAAAAAAAAAAAATAATTTTGATTAAGAGCCTCTAGTCATTGCATAACATTGGTTTAATAAATTGGATAAATTAATTAAGTTTATGGTGGGGGACAGCTGCGAAGCGGAACAGCGCTGCATATAATGTTGCAAAACATTTTCATGCTGCTTGAAATATTAGAAATATAATTTAAATTTATTTGTTTCAGGTCCTACCGAATATAAAAAACCATTGCTTTTGCCTGGCAATCCTGAGACCTCAACTAATGAGTCAATTAAGTCTAATGTTAATCAATCAAACTTCGGGTCAGCATCGGGTGATAAAGTCAGTCATATTTTATGAACATGGTTCTTAGTTTGCTAAATTAGAACCAATTTAATTTTATTTATTCCAAATTAAGGAACAAAGTTTTTATTGTTGACCAATATGAACAAATAATTGTTAAATCAAGATCGTCTGCTTATATTTAAAGAACTAAAATGAAACGTGCGTTTTGTTAACACCAAACAATTAGAAACCAAAATCAAGAAAAACTAAGAGCATTTGCACTCCAGCATTGTACAACTGATTAATAGCACAAATTTAGCACTTTACGAAATAAAGAGAAGTACAAGCATTTTTTTCACTCTTATGTACTCAATCCTTCGTCATTGACAATTTCACATCTTTATTGTATTTGATTTTTGGGGTGGTTGTTTAACCACTTGATGTCATTTTAACGCCACTGATTTGAATTATTTGCTCAAAGTATCAACGTAATTCCTTTGACAAATCAATTGGCAAATGACACTTCATAGAGCCACAGAAGGCTAAGGGCCTTAAGTGACCCATTGAAGTTGACACCTCGCCAAAATTTTTGTTTCGTTGAGACCCAATAGGTTCTGTAGAAGTGTTGAGCTTGACACTTGTTGGCGCAACAGATCAAAAGGGAAGACGCTGTGAACGGTATGCATAAATTTTAAGGTTAAATTATTCACTAACATACATATATATTACGTATTTTAGAGGTAGAATCAATCAACAATATTATGCAAAATAGACACAAATTTTAACCACTGGGGACTTCAAACATGGAACCCTTCCTACTCCAACAGAATTGATGCAGGCATCGAAAACTGAATTTATTTTTATAAATATATCATTGTTTACAATAGCAAATAATATTGGAAGCCTGGCAGCTGACTCCACTTGGCAACACATGCGACACATAACGCGATTTTATGATATGCGGGAAAACCCATTTACCGTGATTCACCTTGCTCATTTTCATATTTAATTTCTAAGCAAAAGCCCTTTTAGAGAAATATATGGTGATTTAAAGAACACGAAGAATAAACAATACCTCATTTTTGTATTGAACAAAACAAAATAAGAATTATTATTTATTAGTTTAACTAAAAATTTTAACTCATTTAAATACTTTCTATTGGTACAACTCCGGCAGAAAATGTTGAATGCAGATTACTATTATTAAATATTATTTATAATCTAGTACCTCACTTATCTTCAAATTTCAATTCTTTATCCTTTAACCAACTTGTTTGGATAAGATATTGAATCCTTCTAAGAAATAATAGAGAAATTCTGTCGAGTTAA
This sequence comes from Scaptomyza graminum, assembly GCA_018901835.1. Taxonomy (NCBI): domain Eukaryota; kingdom Metazoa; phylum Arthropoda; class Insecta; order Diptera; family Drosophilidae; genus Scaptomyza; species Scaptomyza graminum. The sequence continues at coordinate 2,744,858 of JAEIFL010000314.1, forward strand.
ATTAAATTGATTTGACTGTTACTTTATCAACATATCATTTTCTACAAATAACTTGTAAAAAAAAAGTAGAAATCAAAGTTGGCATCTCTCATTGTATATGAAAATATAGTATTATTTGCTTTCTGCACATAACTAAATATTGAGCGTAACAAACATTCATTTCCAAAATGAATACTAACAATCTCATCGAGGCATCTAATTCATTGAAAATGTGGAAGGAGCTAGTACTGTGGCGCAACTGGCGCAAGACAGCATTAATCTTTGGCATCACATTGACGCTCCTTCTGGACTTTGCAAGCAATCCGATAATCAGCGTGATAAGCGTAGCTGGTGCCATAATGCTCGGCATTTGCATTTGCTATTGCTGCTATGTGTGGGGCATGCGAAAGTTGCATAGAAGCAATGTTGTCAAGCATCCCTGTCAACGCTATTTGGACATGAATGTGACCATTTCGAAAGAGACTGCTGAGCAACTGGCTCATTTAATTATAATCAAAGTAAACCCAATATTGCTACGTTTACGCTCGCTGTTTCTCGTCGAAGATCTGCTAGATTCTTTGAAGCTGCTGGTACTATTTTGTTTCCTAAACTTTGTGGGAGACTACATAAATGGAATGACTTTGCTCATACTTGGTAAGTGAAGAGGAGTCTTGAAAAAAAGGCAACCTATCAACAGTACTTCAAACTATTGCAGGTCTCGTGCTTCTCTTTACTGTGCCAAAAGTGTACATGTGGAAGAAGGCAGCAATCAATATGCAACTGCAACAGTTCCAACAATTCAAGTCTCAGCTGCTGTCCTCAAAAAAAAAACCAATTCCAACAGTGTCTGTCGATCCGGAATTTGTGTCTGTTAACTCCAGCCACGGCTCCACTGACTCTGATAATGACATCGATGATAATGTTGTACAGTATGTTTCTTATGAGCAGGACAATGGTCAGGACTTTACCACTAATTACAACTGGCAGGAACAGAACATTTCTGATGTGGATTTTGAAAACACGAAGCTGATATAATCTAAGTAATTTCATAACCAATAAAAATTCTGAGTCAAAGCACAAAAAACTAACTTTTCTAAATTTCAAAAGGGAGGAAATGAAAAAAAAATATATTTTTATGTTATTTAGCGCTATATAATGTTGATTACCGAAACCAAATAAAATATCATATACATAAACACAAATCCAAGACTTTCAATTTTCATCTGTTTGTATATAAAAGTCCCATTATATTATTGTGATTCAAGAGATAGAAAATTCTAGAATGATATAAAAAAAACATTTAAGAGGAAATTTGAACAAAAGTGTTAAGCTCTTAGCCCAGGAATAAGTTATTTGCAAATGAGCTCGAATCACGGATAGACAATTTATTGAAAAAAAAAAATATATATATAATACGATATTACGCTGAAGTCTCTTTTATAATTTATGCAATTGGTAGAATCAGCCATAATAAAATCAGTCATAAAGAGTGCAGTGCCGCCCACAAATGTCTAAGACCTTTTCACACATTTTAAATTATCACCCAAAACACAATCTCAGTGCAAAAACTAAGAGGGTAGCAGTTTAGATAGCACTATGAATAACATTTATATTTGTTATACATTGCCGAAAAACTTCAAGACACATTTACGACGGCGACGATGCGTTTTTATGCGCCAAATTTGCCGGCTGGTCTGTCCCCGAAATGTCGTAAATGCCGTAAAAAGGGTCGCCGTTTTATCGATGCAGTGCAGCCAGCAAAGCAGAACGTAGCGTCAAATTTAAATCGTATGCAAAATGCCATTAAAAATATCTACGTACTTATGTGTGTATTCATGTAAGTATGTATGTGTGTGTATGTATGTACGTGCACATGCAATTCGCAAGTGCCAAAACCGCATCGTTGTAGTCTTGTCTATAAAGCGGATGCCGTAAAACGCTGGCGAGTCCAGGAGAGATAATTAGTTTTTGGCCCATGTCTGTGGGCCACATAAAAGCTGTTGTCCCCATCCGGTCCTTTCTTCTTACCAGTTCCCGCTCACTGCTCCCGTTACAGTCTCATGTCCATGTAACAACTCAACAGTCTCAATCTAATCTAACAAGCAGCTATTCATCAATCAGCTCCAACTTCAACATGGTTGTCTGACGCTCTGGCGCCATAAGCATTTGGATAAAATGTGGGGATTTGTTTAGTTTTTATTGCCACGCTTGCGTAAATGTCATAAAAATTTCTGTAAAATGCACCCAGCGCATTTAAGGCCGTTTATATGGAATATGGTTCTATGGCTGGCGCTTTTAAGGTAATTGCACAAGATTATATTAACGGAGCACATTTAGAAAGGAAGATGCATGAATATTCTAAAATATCAGCTACGTGCCTAAAAGAATTATTTATCACAGTGAATACTTACAGTCGGTAACGCAGATGGGCCGATAGTTGAAGTCGAGTTTAGTTCCCATAAATGTACATTGAAGTTTGTTCATATCCTCTCCGATTTTTTCGTATGTACAGTGGCTCACAGTTAATTTTTACAAGCATCATACAATAATTTGGAGTATCTATAAAATCTGAAATTAAATATGATTTGATTTATTTTTTTCAAATTTGTTTCAACATTGTATTAATTCTATAATTAGAGTAAAAGGTTAAGAATTTATTTATTAACCTGGCTTTTAATAGAAACAAAAACTCAACCAAAAATAATGCCGCAACTGTGAGAACGTGTTCTCAGCCAATCATACCCTTTTTACCTCATATCTCGTATCCTTACTTAAAGAAACATCATTAACATTCCTGGAAACGAAAAGAAAGTTTCTGCTCATTATTCGGTTGTTTCTTTTCGAATATCCCAAACTGAACTTGAATGACTTTGCATTAGCAAGCGTTCATGTGTAAAATTACATATGCAAATCCCGCATAATTATTAGCAAAGTTCTTATAATACATACACTTGGATCTAGCTGCCTGCCAAGCTTAAAAGCAAACAAGAAAATTGCGATAATTTTTCATTCAGCAGATATGCAAGAAGTGCTTGCCAAGCAGATGGAATCGTTGCGGTGGGTGTCGTCAGTAGCTCATTTATCAGTCAGTTTCGTATTGTAGAATTTAAATATTTTGTATATGATGACAATAGCTCTTTTCCACACACATCGTGTTTCATTTTAAGTAATTATGCACACATGCACAAGCTAAAAAGTCATGCTATGTTTTGGGGGGCTGTTTTAAAGTGCAAGAAACGTAGCTTAAATTAAAAAACATTAACACTTGCTTACAAATCATCTAAGATAAATTGTTGCATCATTAGTCATTAGCAGTGTGAAAGGGCTAGTCGAAATACCATCCCCATCCCCATCCCACTCTAGAGTTTCAAATGGTAATCATGTGTGCTTGCTGTTTGCTATGGCTTCCCAATTTTTCACAGCCAATTGGCTAAGGGTTGGGAAAATGAACGACATGTTTTATCCGTAAGATACCTAGCTTTTCTATTCAAATTCTGTTGACTTCATTGTTCAACTTGAATTGACAAACAACCAAGTGCGTCACATCATTGTATGGCTGAAAATTATTTATTTCAAGGCATTAGCTTTCGTTGAGCTAGGAAACGTACAGCCCTCGTTAATAAATATTTAATCTTGTAACTCAGACGGCAAACCTCAGTTAAAAATTGCACAAATATTTTTTGAATTCGAAAACACGTTCAAGATTGTACATATAGCTTTTAAGTTTATTTTTAATTTTGATTAAATAATTACAAAGTTTTGATTTAGTTTTCGAATGCTTCCCACATTGTACAGGTAACACTTAATTATCAAAATGTTAAATGCGCATATCATATTTTGAATTACAATAGTTTATCCCAAATTTTCGGAACTCAATAAAAAGAAAAGAATCCTTTAATATGCCTAATTGAAACTGCCAGTCATTAAACAAATACTCACACTTATTAGAACGGCTAAACAAACCGATCCAAGGGCCTTATAGGATTTGCCAAACGGAAGATTTATGGTGTGACAAAATACATTTCTGCTTAGATTGTATATGTATTTTAGTTTTATTTGAATTCCAGACAGACCGGAGAGGATATGTGACGCTTGTGGGATGTGCCAAAAGTTCATTAATTATGATTGGAGACAGTTGTACAATTAATAAACGAAGCGAACCCGAACCAAGTTGGCATTGCTTTAGCTTTTTGTGGTCACTAAGGTTCTTTGATTGGGGGTTGTCTAACATATACTACAAATACATATAGATACAGCACCGGAAGCACAGTTTTCGCTGGCACTTTTTCCTTATTTATTTGTTTTGTTTTGTTTAGCGCTTTGCGATTATGATCAGACTTTGATTTATGGTATTATGTGCAAATTTATTGCCTTTAATTGTGTGCCCTTCCATGAATGCTGCTTATGTCCCAGTCTCTTTTGCAATTGGTGTTTGCTAATTGAAAAGGTTGCTAAGTTTGTCTGAGATAAGACAAATTAATAAATAAAAAACAAACAAAAAGAAAGCAAAATCCTCCAATAAAAAACAAAAAAAAACAGATTGAATCCTTTTTTATGTCAATTTTATTTTACAAAAATTTCCAAAATCATTGAGATATTTTTTTGTTGCTTCATTTCTCGGCCGTCATGAGCTTTCCAACGAACAGCGCTCGGCCCGCAGACAACAAACAGAGCTCGACCAGCAGGCACAAAGCTGAACCAAAACAATTAAAAATTATTTTTTTACGATATTGATATGATTGATGATATTGTTACCAAATCGTGCATTCATATAGTTTTATGATTTTCAGTTAAGAGCGAATTGTCACGTCTATAGTCAAATTTATAGTCTTTGGTTGGGTGGTTCCCACATATGTAATTCATTTTGGTTCTTGTACTTTGCGATTTTAATAATCAGACCCATTAAAATCGAGCAACCAGTTTTTAAGTGATTATGTAATACGTTCGTATTAAACGTTCGTTCAGTTCATTTAAAGTTGATTACACGTAAGACAAGCCCCTTAGGCCAATTTACTTAATCGCAAGCCTTAATTAACTTTGAAAACAAACAAATGCGTGAGCCGCTTAGGACAGCACCCCATTTACAATTCAACTGCCTCAAAATGCAAGACGAAAGAAAACCATAAATCTATTTTGAAATGAATTTGACAAGACATAGGTGAAGGTCTGGGCTAACTGTCCGTTACTGTTTACATTGGAAGAATGAAATGCCCAGAAGCAAAGTGCATGTTAATGCCAAAAGAAGAGGAGGCAGAGGTTGGAGCAAAGGTGCATCAACTGAGGCGCAGACAACACACACAGGTCAACTTTCTGCTGGCCCAAAAGCAACTGCCAAAACAAATCTAGTAGCTGTCAAAGTTGCACCTATGCAAAAACCAAAACCACCAAAATGCCAACTCCAAAGTCGACATCCACCTTCCAATTAATGCATAATTCTCGAATGTCATGGCTGGGAAGTTGCTTTGTTGTTGCTTTCATCTCCCATTTCATTTAGGAGTAGCTGCTCCTGAGTCTGGGGTTGATTTTACTTAACGCCTCGCCTCAGCACTTAACTTCCGTTTCCTGTTACTTTGCCGTCGGCTACGAAGTCGACTCAGAGTTGCAGTTCGAGTTGAAGTTGGAGGTAAAGTCGGAGTTAGAGTCAACGTCGGAGGCATTTGCAACTAATTGAAAGTGCAATGTGATGCTGCAGAATGCAATTAATGCCTTGCAGCAGCAGCAACGGAGACGAGTCTGAGGCAACGCAGAGCTTCGTGTCTTTGATTTGTATTGCATTTTCCACTTCGAGTGCAATGCGAGATGCAGTAGCCCAAACAAAAAATTGTGGCAAGACAAACTTGGTGCATTTGGGTGCTTGGGTGCTTGGTTTCCGTTGCAGTTCAAAGCTTAAGAGACAAGTCAGCTTATTGGCTAAAAGGAACAGGAGTGAGTAGACATGTTGACTCGCATAAATGGACTTAGAATTTGGTTTGAAAAACAGAAATAAATCTATACAAATCACATAATAATAGTACAATATTTAAATTTCATTTGAATTACTAAAGCGCAGCGAAATGCATAAGTGTTTCGGATTCGAAACAATAAATTGCTTTTTAAACACTTACAACTTACAAGTTGCAGGGTGTCAAGTGCATTTGGTCTGCTTGCCACGGCGTTGCACGCTTGGCTTAGCTTCACTTGGAAACTGACAACTTTCTAAGAATAACTGCAAAGCGATTTGCATATTTTGCACCTCTCTCAAGAGCAGGGTGCAGGGGTGGGGGGACAGCGATGCTAACTTTATCTCACTTTCTGCAGCCAAACAAGGCACATGCATTACACAAACACACACACATTCGCATTCAATTGCCGACTCGTACTCGTAAATCTTGGCCAGAAACTTTGGCAGACATGAAATTTATTTATAAGCGCAAGAAACAACACACTTTAGTAATGCTAGTTGTGTAGCTGTCATAGCAGTATCAACTTCTGATATACATAAACAAAAGGTACCCCACCACACCCACACTTCCCTTTTCTATGTATTTAAGCAGCACATGTCATTCCCTCTTAGGCAACATTAAATAAAACTCAAATAATACCATCCCAAAGAAGTTGATTATGCTACAGCTCACAAGCAAGGAATGAAGCTTATTGAAGAGTTTATGTATTGATTGATAAGTATAAGGCGATGTCCGCTGCGTTAACGCAGCCCAAAGCACGTTAGGTTAACGCAATGCCATGCATAGAGTGACGTTTGCGACGCTCGTTCGACTTAATGACATGCATGGAGCGTCACTACGCATCACCGTATACAAAACAACGCTAGGTTGACGTAAATACAATCACTGCGCCGTACTAGAGGGTATCTACGTACTACTTGTTTGATGAATTAGACACTCTCACTCAAAAATAGCATACAAATTAGCCCTTATGAAAATAAGCACTTTATAACTCTTGATTTATACTAATCTATTCAAGAATAAAGTCAGATACTGGGGTATTACATAAATAAATAAAAAAAATAGAAATATATAGATTTCAATCTGTAAAGTAAACGAATTAACAAATATTAAGTCACATTTAAAACACAATCTGTAAATAATTTCCCTATGACTCAACATGTGTTATAACCATGATTGAAAACTTTCTGGGTTGTATTGGCATAAAGTGAAAAAGCATTTTTTGTTGTTGTATATAAAATTTTATCAAAGCGTATTTAATATGCCTTTTTGCTCAAAATGACCTAAGGTGGCTTGCAAGGTCTGAATAACTCGTTTGTTTGCAAAGAGCTGCTGACGTTTCGCGCGTATCGCCTCGGAGTCTGTGAAAGTGTGAACAGTGAAATCTTCGGATACCTTTTGGGAGGCGCAACAAATGGGCAGCTCACAGACGACAGCATAGTATGCATAAAACAGGCAACGTTGCATTTCATCGGTCAGTTGGTCATAGCTTGGCATGGATGCGGGATATTTGCAAGCTGTAAGAGTCTGGCAAAGGCTTTGGTAATAATGCTGCAATAGCTGCTCTTTTTGATGTAGCAGCACATCCAACTGAAGGCTTGTATAGAAAAAGTATTGTAAATCAATTGCTGGGCTGCCAACAAAACAGTTTTGGAAATCCACCTTAAACGGAAGATCATGAAGATTTTAAAGCATTCATAAACATTATCAAATACTCACAATAACAGATTTATTCTTTTCTAAATTGATCATCATATTGTTTAGCCACAGATCACCATGAACAATGACCGAAAAGGCACTGTTTTTGGCATCGACAACAGATCGAATACGTTTTGAATATTCATCGGGCAATTGACTTTTCATTTTTGCAGCTATTGTGCCCATGTCAGGAATGTTGGCCAAAACATCCGCTGCATATGCCGTGCCATCTAAAACTATGACTGTAGCAATTGGATCAGTCACACCATCCGCATAATGTGAGGGAGCTAGTAGCGCCACAAGCTGCGGCTGTTCATGCATTAGCATCATAGAGGCGCCATGAAACTGACCCAATTTTTGAATGCATAGCAGGGCGTTTCCTAGGCACATGCCTTTTTGACGATTGCATGACACATAGCCCAATGCACCAAGATCCTCCAGCAAATAGGTTTCCTTGGCTGCCGCACGCTCAGCAAACAGGCACCTTAGAATATTATACATAATTATTCAGGCGTAAAGTAAAAAGTTAAATTTACTTAGCGCTCAATTTGCGCTCGTCCAGCAGCAATGTTGCCTTTTCCAAAATATTTGCCATTGCGGGCAATATTTGTTCAAACATCAGCTTTTCATTGGAACCCACTTCGGCCACAATGGGCAACAAATCCTTCAGTATCAAATTTGCATGCTCTATTGGGGCATTTTCGCACTTACGATATGCCACTTTAAGCCGGTAGATGACGCTACAAAAGTTTTCGCCACGCTGACTAACTGTCTCACAGTGGAAACTTTCTATGCGCAAGCTTTTACATTTGTAGGTGACCGCCAAAGCTTTTTCAATGCAGTCGGAATTGCAGCTTTTAAGGGTTGCTTCCACTATCGTAGCTTTTTCCAGATTCTCAGCGCTTTGATCCATGCTTTTTCTAGCGATCTTGTAGCGTACGTCCGGCAACGTCAAGTTATTCCAAAATACTAAACACTTGACGGTATCATGAAATTGTTGCTAAATTGAGCAGACGATTTGCGAATAAGCTTGTTGCTTCTGAGAAAAGTTTTTGTAATTCACGTAGAGCACATACATATATAATTCACTGATTATTGGTGTTGCTATCTTTACATATAATAATAACGCTCTGAGCGGAGACAGTGAGAAAAAAATGTGTGTTTCATCCGTAGAATGACAGAATGTGCAACAGACTCATTAACCTAACAAAATGAATTTGTTTACGATTTTATAACTGTGGTATTTTACCGTAATACAAAATCACAGACTTTAAGCAACTGTTGCGCATATTTAATACCAAAATATACCTTCGTTATGTAGTCAACAAATGAACTCACCCTTATTGTAAACACAGCTGAGGCCAGACACGAACCTGCTGGGGAATTTTTAAATTGGGAAATTTTAAACACGAGAATGCATAACATAAGTCCATTCATAATCAAATCACAACAATAAACACAACACATTCATTTGCATCAAATGTTATAATGGAAAGTAAAATTCAAAAGGTAGAATTGACGATTTTTTGCAAACTACGCGCAGATGCGAAACCATTCATATCGAAAAGCATATATCGACACACGCACAAGGTAAGAAACAGCTGATCAAAGTCTCAACAATCAGACGAATTGCATGAGTTTATTAAACATTAATTTGTGCACACACCACTATACTTTCATGAAATAACACAGCCGGTAACGTAAATAATCGGTGAAAGCAGTAATTTACATGCTGTGCTGTGCTACTTAATTATATTAAATCACAAATACACAATTGCCGCGCCGCTTGTAAAAACACCGACGAAAACTATGCATCAAAGATACGATAATATATCGGTATTCATCGATCATAACTCTGCATGTGTGTGTAGCGCCTTTTGCAACACTCTAATAAATAACCTCAAATCAGCGAGCACCTTAGTTCCTCAGCAATGCTTATAAACAAAACTATCGTTGTTGACTGCAAAGGCCGCACATGGCCAGCGACAGTGCCAACCGGCAGTCAAAGATGCCAGCCAAAAAAATGACAACGGCAAGAGCCCTACCTGTCGCCGCAGCCAGCGGCAACAACAGCAATGCTACGGCGCCAACTGCCGTTGCTCCTTTCACAAGTGTGGCCAATGGTATGAGCCGACTGACGCCAGCGAGAGACTTGACGCTGGGCGGACGAGGAGCCAGTACGGGCGCTAAGAAGGTCTTTGCGCCCAATTTGAATGCAGTGCGCAACAAGAATACGTAAGTATTTGGTATTTAAACAATTGCAAGTTGCAACAATTAAAATAATGTTTTCACAGAGACGTGAAGACATCAAAGGATTTCACGCAAGCACGCGGTGGCCGTCGTGGTGCACGTGGTGCTGCAGGAGGAGCAACACGTGTACGTGGTGCTGGCAATGGCAATTCCTCACTCATACAAACAACCGGCGTCTTCTCCGAGGGCGCTGGTGCCGTCCACATTCGCAAATCCACAAGCGGTGGTTCCGCCTATGCGCGGGCTAGTGATGAAGTGGCTGTTTCGCGGAAACGCACTGAGGCCAAAGATGAAAAATCACAGGATCAGCGAGTACGAGAACTCATTGGCAGCGATGCTAGCGATGACGATGAATCCACCAGCGACACTGAAGCTGAACCTGATAAGACTGAATTAGCCTTAAAGCCCGTGATGCTTAAAGAAGGGCTCTGGCACACTGAGAAGCCCATTAAGCCGGACGAAGCAAATACCACAAATTTAATGTCGCACAAAGCAGGCAATTCCCAGTCTGCAGAATCGTTGGATGTGACTCAGCAGCTGGACAGTCTTCAAGTGGGTACCCAGGCTGGCCTGGAGGAACCACCCGCACAATTCGGACGCTATCCTCGCAGCATTGGCCACTTTCTAGACGCTTCACAATCCCAGCTATTTGTCATGCAGCTGCCCAACGTTCTGCCTTGTGTGGTCGACGAAGTGGAAGATGTGCCGCCAGGTGCCGCAGATCAGCCGAAGGGCAGTGGCTCTGTGACGGATCAGGCTGCCAGTCCAATGTCCACTTCAGCTGGGAACAGTGCTCCAAAGCTCAGCCTATTGACGCAGCTGGAGGAGGGTCAAATTGGCAAAATATTGCGCTATCGTTCGGGACGCGTTAAATTGCTCTTGGGCGAAACACATTTCGATTTGGATATGGGCCTTGATCCGGGCTTTTTACAGGCAAGTCAACATTTTATTTAATCGTTTCATCATAGATTAAATATTCCATCTGTTTGTTACAGGAACTCATGTCTATCAGCACAAATCGCGAGCAGCGAAGCGGCAACATGATCAATCTGGGTCCCATTCAAGCCAAGTTAAAGGCATCTCCCGACTGGGTGCATTTGTTCGAACAGCAGGAGGCAGCCTCAAGGCGACCAACGAACCCAACTAAAAACGTAGCCAATGCAGCCACTGGGGCCGCCGCCACGTAGCATTCACTAGAATATGTCATAGTCCTAACTAATATTTTGTTTAGCTTAAAAGATTGTAATCTTAATGTAAATAAGCCGCCCTAGGCTAAATAATTTAATTGCATTGATAATGAGTGAACTCCTTTTTTTTAATAGAACAACAAATATGTACCTAGCTTTGGTTCTGTTGATCAGTAAGCGGTTGCGTGCTTCGACCCATATACACGGTGCCAGCCATGTCGATTGCAAAGTTGTGATCCACGGGATTGGCGAGTGCCGTTTCAATAGCCACGTCCAGAGACTCGCGTGTGATGAATGTCTTTGACTGTTCGATTTCATGGCGAATGCGTTCGCTGGCTTGTTCACGACGTTCCTCGGCTCGCAGATTGCCTGCCTCCAGACGCTCCTGAACGTAGGCAACCTTCGCGTCGCGCTCGGCGGCCAGACGCACATCACGCTCGCTGGCAATTTATGCATTCCATGCAGCATTCTCGTCGATGCAGCGCTGATACTCAGCCTCCTCCTGTTCCGCCGTGAGAACTATGTGGTCTGCAGTCGATGTTTCTTTATGTCGCACAACTTCCTCTCGCAGAAATTGGCGAACAGAACGCAACTGAGTTCTGGAATAAACAAATAGAATGTGTTTACTTTTAGTTAAGGTTGTTTTTGAATTTTTTATGTTTACTTGTAGTGATTGTGCAGTCGCATCAACTCCGTGCGCTCTTCCTCCGTCTGTTTCTTGCGCTCAGGCACGCGAAACATTTTGCTTTTGGCCACCGGCAACCAACGCGGTTTACGTCGCCACCGCACAAATTCCAGGGCAAAGTTATTGATGCCTGTTTTGACAGCCGTCACAATTGACTGACCTAGTAATTGGCAGCCTGCTCGCAACATATTCGACCAGGTTTATTATCTTCTTTTATGAAAATGTAAGTTTTTAATAAACTTGTGTCGCTACGGCATCAGTCAGCACACGTTCGATAAATACAGATATCGATAATTTTTGCACATTAGTCGGTCAGCTTCAAACATGAAAAAGTGATGCAATTTTGTGATAAATACAGTTTGTGAGTATACATTCATGACCTTAATCAATAATATTAAAACTATTGAAAGGTTGAACAAATTCAACTATCGATTGTGCCAAGTGTGTGTCCTAGAGATGGGTAAACACTGCTCTTTTTGAGAAAAAGTTTCCTTTTTTTTTTTTAAAAAAAATTTTTTTAAAAAAATTTTTTTTAAAAAAAAAAAATTTACAGAACGACATACCAAAGAAACGACAGAAAATTATCGACATATTAATCGACTTTTTACAAAAGGAATGCCAAAGCATAAACACAAAACAAAAATACAATACTACAATACAATACGTGTTTATAAATATGTGAGCGCGATGGAGAGATATACGTGAAAATATAGCACAAAGCATAAACACAAAACACAAATACAATAGAGCGCGATAGCACGATATATGTGAAAATATTTTATATTGCTAATTCCTTTTTCTATAGAAACGGTACTGCCATATATAACACCATATTAAAACTACATACTAATACCATAATAAAAAGTTATTTGAATACGAATTATTTAAATATTTTCTTAATTCTTTTCTTATTTTTAATTATGATTTTTATTTATTTTCAAATTTAGAAAAAACGAAAAACTAAATTGATTATGATCGTCTTTCAACATAAATAAAAAGTTGAGCATGGCAACGTCGTTTGTGTGTAAATGAATGCATTTATCGATAGATCGATATACGTGAAAATATAGCACAAAGCATAAACACAAAACACAAATACAATAGAGCGCGATAGCACGATACGCGTGCTTAAGTCTATAAGTTTTATAAAATTGTGGTAGTGTGAACTGTGCTAGTTATTAATGGATCCAAATGCAAATGCTGTTAAACAAACCCAGCAACAACAAAATCAACAACAACAACAACAAGTAGAAACAACATGCATAGATAATATTAATATTAATATTGCCCAAAATGATAGTTTGCCCACAATTCGGCTTTCACAACAGCCTTCAACATCTAATGCAGGTATGTCATAATGGCAAAATATTTCGAAATAAAATTTCAAAATATTTGAAAAATATTTAAATAAATAATTTAATGTGCCTTTTTCAGGGTCAATGCTTCATAATGGAAACGCTGACAGATGTCGCAGGTATCGAAACACGAAGAAATTACAACAACAAGTAGAAACAACATGCATAGATAATATTAATATTGTGCAAAATGATAGTTTGCCCACAATTCGGCTTTCACAACAGCCTTCAATATCTAATGCAGACAGTTGTCGCAGGTATCGAAACAAGAAGAAATTACAACAACAAAATCAACAACAACAACAAGTAGAAACAACATGCATAGATAATATTAATATTGTGCAAAATGATAGTTTGCCCACAATTCGGCTTTCACAACAGCCTTCAACATCTAATGCAGGTATGTCATAATGGCAAAATATTTCGAAATAAAATTTCAAAATATTTGAAAAATATTTAAATAAATAATTTAATGTGCCTTTTTCAGGGTCAATGCTTCATAATGGAAACGCTGACAGATGTCGCAGGTATCGAAACACGAAGAAATTACAACAACAAGTAGAAACAACATGCATAGATAATATTAATATTGTGCAAAATGATAGTTTGCCCACAATTCGGCTTTCACAACAGCCTTCAATATCTAATGCAGACAGTTGTCGCAGGTATCGAAACAAGAAGAAATTACAACAACAAAATCAACAACAACAACAAGTAGAAACAACATGCATAGATAATATTAATATTGTGCAAAATGATAGTTTGCCCACAATTCGGCTTTCACAACAGCCTTCAACATCTAATGCAGGTATGTCATAATGGCAAAATATTTCGAAATAAAATTTCAAAATATTTGAAAAATATGTAAATAAATAATTTAATGTGCCTTTTTCAGGGTCAATGCTTCATAATGGAAACGCTGACAGATGTCGCAGGTATCGAAAAAATAAGAAATTACAACAACAAAATCAACAACAACAACAAGTAGAAACAACATGCGTAGATAATATTAATATTGTCCAAAAAGATAGTTTGCCCACAATTCGGCTTTCACAACAGCCTTCAACGTCCAATGCAGGAAAAAGGAAAAAATCATCTACGAACATTGAAAATCTTGAACAAAGCAAGAGGATTAGAACAACAAGCTTGCAAAATAATGGAATCGGAACAGAGACGCTTCCACAGGAATCATTAACATCAGATGATGTTCTTCAAGTGTTACATTCCGCAGCTTTTAAGTATTTTAACAAAATTTTTACTGATAATGTTTATGGATTGGTATGTTACATTTGTGATCGTTTGTGGTTCAAAAATGATTTGAGAGCTCCTAGTATTTCTTATCGCCCATTAATACTTCAAGATTTCCCAAATGCATCATTTAATGATATGTTGGTGTGCAATACTTGCCATAATTCTTTAATGAAAAACACTGTTCCCTCGTTATCTAAGTCAAATGGCTTTACTTTTCCTCCAATTCCGATTCATTTGCCTAAATTAGATTTACTGACAGAACGATTGGTTTCCCCGCGCTTGCCATTTATGCAAATTCGTCGTCTCAGGCATGGCCATGGACAGTATGGTATTATTGGTCAAGTAATAAACGTACCGGTATCTGTCAATAACATGGTAACTAGCTTACCGAGAAATATAGATGACGACTATTGCATCAATGTGCATATCAAGCGACGATCTATACATAAAACCAGCTACATATGTGGACTCGTTCAGAAACGAAATTTAAAAAGTTGGCTGCAGTTTTTGTTACCTACGCCTTTATATAAGCATTATAATATAACAATAAATCAATCTTTTTTAAATTCTTATAATGATAATGCAGTCCCATGTTCATCGAATAATAATAATAATGTTGAAAATGTCAGTCTAGATGATTTCAGTGAAATAATTTCAATGGAAGAAAGCCTAGTAGCGCAACAACAAACAATGCTTTGGTCAGAGGAGATGTATCTTCCTCTTGCTCCAGGTGAACGAAATAATCCAATAAGTTTATTATTCGATGAACATGCCGAGGAATTATCATTTCCAAGCATATATGCCGGACAGTTTCGCATTTTCAAAGAGGGCTTAAACGTCACCCCTTTCATGATGGCAACAAGTGAGCTAAGACGTGCAGACAGGCGTGCAGCGACGCCACAACATATTTTATTTATGGCCATGAAAATAATGCGTTTGAAAACTCGCGATTCGTTAACAGTTGCGTTCAAAAACATTGGGCGTGATACAAACATTACACGTGCACAAATAGAATCTCCCGAATATATAAATAATTGTATCGATAAAAATCTTGCATTTTTGCGGTCCATTCCCAATTCTTCATATTACTGGCAAAAAAGGAAACGAGATCTTTTTGCAATGATGCGTCAATTTGGCAAGCCTGATATGTTTCTAACCATGAGCGCAAATGAGATAGGTTGGGACTCTTTGTTGCAAACTTTGTATTCTTTTCACAACGGTGATCATATATCAAAAGAAGAAGCAGCTAATTTAAATTATATGATAAAATCAGCACTAGTGAATGAAGACCCTACGAGTTGTGCTTTATATTTCAATAAGCTTATTGACACAATACTAACAATTTTGCAATCGAAAAAATTCAGTCCTTTTGGAAAGTATTATGTTGTTCATTATTTCAAACGTATTGAATTTCAGCATCGTGGTAGTCCCCACGCTCACATTTTACTTTGGCTTAACAGTTCACCTAAAGATCCTCTAGGGACAAACAAAGAGGAGGCAATTTCCATGATAGATACCCTTATTTCTGTTTCCAATTCTGATGCATCAGGACATATAAAGTTACAAACACATAAACACACATTTACTTGTTACAAGCGAATAGCATCAACCCGAAAACAGGAATGCCGTTTCGAAGCTCCATTTATGCCTTGTCGATCGACAATTATTCTGACGCCAATGTCGACAGACGATGCTAGATTTAAAAATTATAAAAAACATTATACACAGATTCGGCTGAATTTGGAAAATAATGATTATCCAGATTTAAATGCTTTTTTCAAATTCAATAACATTTCGTCATATGACCATTATATAGATATTTTATCAGCTGGAATTAATAGACCAAAAGTATTTTTGAAGCGAAGACTTTCTGAAAAATGGACAAACCCCTACAATCCATTCATATTCAATGTTTTGAAATAAAATATGGATTTACAGTTCATTACTGAGGAATACTCATGTGCCACATATGTAGTGGAATATGTAAATAAAACAAATCGAGGTATTAGTGACTTGCAAAGAAGAATTATTGAGGTTATGAACGAATTTCCAGATTTCGATGTAGTTCAAATAACAAGAAAATTAAGCATTGACATGCTGAATTCTGTTGAAATATCAAGTCAGGAAGCAGCGTATTATTTATTGCGTTTACCAATGTCAAAAAGCTCTGAGCTTATAACATTTATTCCAACTATGTGGCCCATTGAACGGGATCGATTAAAAAAACTGCTAAACAAATTGAAGATCTAGACGAGGACTCGACAGACATATGGAAACATAATTATTTTGACAAGTATGAAAGGCGACCTTCTGAATTCGATAACCTATCGTTAGCACAATTTGTAGCATTATATAACTTTTGTGAAAAAACCAAAAAAATTACGAAAAGAAGATGTCCACGAGTAATCAGGTATCGCAACTATGATCCTGCTCAAGATATTAACGAGTACAAGCGCGAAATGGTAACTCTATACATACCATTTCGCAATGAGGAACAAGATATTTTATCTGATTTGAAATTCGTTAACATATATGATGAAAACGAAAATGTTATTATGGAACGCCGTTGAGAATTTGAATATGACTTAGATATAGCTAAAATTATTGAAATTTGCAAGAAA
This sequence comes from Scaptomyza graminum, assembly GCA_018901835.1. Taxonomy (NCBI): domain Eukaryota; kingdom Metazoa; phylum Arthropoda; class Insecta; order Diptera; family Drosophilidae; genus Scaptomyza; species Scaptomyza graminum. Next base: position 2,761,826 of record JAEIFL010000314.1, read on the forward strand.
CTTTGCCAAAATAATTCAGATTCAGTTGAAAATGAGCCCAATACCACAACGGCACCTGCAGACGAAGATCCTTATAGAGAATTATATAATAACAATGGCCCAATTAATGATGATATTACATTTGCAATACTAGATAAACTTGGCCCCATTGCAAAAAGACGCGAGAATATAATGCCTAATGAAGAATTTTACAACTTAATGAGTCAGGCCAACCACAAGCAATTATCTTTGCTCACACATGTCATTAATCATTTAACAACTAATACTAGTGAACCGTTCCAAATATTCCTAACAGGCCCTGCAGGTTGTGGGAAAACATTTGTGATTCGTTTACTTATGGAAATCTATAACAGGTTTACAAATTCTGACAACTTTTGCAATGCGTTTATAACATGTGCATCCACAGGAAAAGCCGCAGTTGCTATTAACGGTTGTACAATACACACGGCTTTGAGAATATCGATAACGACAAAATTGCCATTGTCATCCGAAATCGTACAATTATATAGAACATTATTTAAGTTTGTGAAGGTCATTATTATTGACGAAGTGAGCATGGTCAGCGCAGAATTACTGCATCAAATCGACGCACGTCTCAAGCAGATTACTGGTCATTTTGATTTAAATTTTGGGGGTTTGGATATAATTTTGATCGGCGACTTACGACAATTACCGCCAGTTCGTGCAACACCCATATTTAAGCAAATTAAACAAAAAATGATTGGGACTACTTTGTGGCGTAACCTTCGGTTCCATGAGTTGACTCAAGTAATGCGACAATCCAATGTTATATTTTCAAACATATTGACAAAAATAGGTAGTGGTGAAAGTTTGACGAACGAGGAACAAGATTTAATAAGATCTAGAATGTTTAGAAAAGAAATGGCTAAAGAATTATGTCCAAATGGAGTTCGATTATTTTTACAAAACAATTCAGTTTCCGAATATAATTCCATGGTACTTAATGAGGCAGAAAATAAAATTAATTCTATTGCCAAGGATATAATTACAGGCTGCACAAATGCCCAGCAGGAAGCCGGCTTTCGTCAAAAACTTCATAAAAAATCGGTAATAGACACAGGCGGCTTACCATATGAACTTCCACTAGTGATTGGAAAACCATACTTGATTACAACTAATATAGATGTTTCGGATGGGCTTTCAAATGGGGCACTTGGTAGGCTCACTGTTATAGAGTTCGATGATGATGGAGGTGTTAAAAGACTTTGGCTTCAATTTGCAGAATATCCAAATATTGGCCTCAAAATTCGCAAAAAAGTTGCATCTTATATTCAAGCACAAAACATTCACAGCTCAGCTGTTCCCTTGGCAAGAAAAAATTCCTCTATCCCTTTAAATTTGAATAAAACAATTGTTTGCAAACGAAATCATTTTCCATTGATACCAGCTTGTGCAATGACTATTCACAAGTCTCAAGGTGGTACATTTGAGGAAGTTGTTTATGATTATGAACGAAGTCATATTCGATCATTGCTTTATGTCGCTTTATCAAGAGTGACATCTATTGATGGTTTATATATTACAACCGCTACAAATGACAATAAATTTTATCATGGTACAGTGACATCTACAACAACAACAACAACAGAATTAAAAAACGAGTTTTCTAGATTAGCTTTGAATACTTTAGAAACTTTACAAACAAAATTAATTCATTTTATAAATGAAAACAAAGAGTTTTCTGTATTCTCTTTTAATTGCCAAAGCTTAAGAGCTCACTGTCAACACTTGAGTGATTCAGTGGTCAACGGATGCACTTTTTTGTTGCTTTCTGAAACTTGGCTTCATTTTGATGAACACATAAATATTCCTCATTTCGATTGCATTATTAAGTATAAAAGAGAAAATATTCGTTCTGGAGGAGTTGCTATTTATAGACACTCATCCAATAGTCCCCAAGTGACAATAAACATATCTACAAATCAAAACAGCAGCGTTACTGTGAACTCAAGTTCAATAGGAGATATATGCTCAGCACAATGCCAACTTCGTAATGGACAAGAAATTCTTCTGTCAGTAATCTATATTTCACCCAATCATACTGCGCAAGAAATAATAGATTTCATCCACTTTATGTTACTTCCATATTCAATTGCTGGTTCAGATTTGCTGAACAAACAGTATAAAAATATGCCGATGATTTTATGTGGGGATTTCAATATAAATTTTAGTTCTGAAGCAGCAACCCCTTTGATAGAATTTTTAAGGGATAAGTTTTCATTAAAATTAAATTCTGATGTATCATTGGCCACCACAAGATCAGGAACAACTATTGATGCTGTCTTCCAAAGATATTTGGATTGCTTACAATCACAAATGTATACATCATATTTCAGTTATCACAAACCAATAATAACGTGTAAACCAATAAGTTGAATCAAATTTATTTTATATTACTTTTCATTATTCATTACATTATTCATTAAATTACTTTTTCTAACATTCCAACTTGTAACAGATTATTTACAGAAAAAATACAATGGGAAAAAATAAATAAATAAATAAAATAATATACAAAATAAAATTACAGTTTTCATTAATTATTTTTTCCCTTTTCTTCATAAGAAGTATAACTTCAGTCGTGCGTGAAACACACACACACTTTTTTTTTATATTACTTTTCATTATTCATTACATTATTCATTAAATTACTTTTTCTAACATTCCAACTTGTAACAGATTATTTACAGAAAAAATACAATGGGAAAAAATAAATAAATAAATAAAATAATATACAAAATAAAATTACAGTTTTCATTAATTATTTTTTCCCTTTTCTTCATAAGAAGTATAACTTCAGTCGTGCGTGAAACACACACACACTTTTTTTTTTAAACGAAGTATTCTATATATTTTTCTATATTAAAATTTTTTTCAAAATTACTTTATGTGTGTTTGTAAGGCGTTTTTAAAATTCTTTGCTCTAAAAATAATTCGTCTACTTCTTCTTCTGCCAACATACTCATTTCTAGAATTTTCTGAACAACAATTTTTTTCCTATTTTTGTAAGGGCATTTAAATTTCGTTGCTCTACAAATAGTTTTTCTAATTCTTCTTCTTCCAACAAACTCATTTCTAGAATTTTCCCAATACATTTTTTTTTTTCGTTAGGGCATTCAAACTTCGTTGCTCTACAAATAATTCTTCTACTTCTGTCTTCTTTCAACTTTAATATGCAGAAAATGTTGTTTTTGTTGTTGTTGTTTTTTTACAGTAATTGTGCTAGAAGAATTTGCGCTTTAATTTGGCTTGCAAATGATTCAAAAGCTCAAAGCGATAAGTGAAACTCCATTGGAACAATGACGTTTGCGATCTCTGCTTGGTGGGTGGGGTGAGGGGGTCTAATTGGTTGCGGTCTCTGACTTGAGGCCTTGGCCCTGAACTTGCTTATCAAGGCGGCATATTTGCTCGATGTTGTTGTTGTTTACATAATTACTGTAAAAATTACAGTTGTAAAAGTATTTTAATTGTTTTGTAATCGCAAATGCGGTTTGAACAAATGCAAACTGACAGTCGCAAAAGCAATTAAATCCGCTTATCAGTTTTAAGTCGTAGCTCGAATTAGCACACTCCCCTCCCCACGCCCCGCACCCAAAAGCTCACCAAATTATACCACACCTACATAGGCCAGCGTCCTCGGCAATATTGTCGATGACGATGAATTTTAGGTTCAGGTATTATTGTTAAACAGTTTTACAAGCCGCTAACGTTCCGAAAATTGTTGCTGATTAGCTGAACAGCGCACGCCGGCGCATCAGACCTTAAAAGCGCCCCCAAAACAAAGCAAGAGGCCGTGGCCGAAGGCGAGGTGCGAAAGTAGTGGCAGAGGAGGGGTTTGGGTCTAATAAAATGCTCCATACACATCGTCATGTTTGTTGTTTGTGTGTCATGCCAGACAGAAATATTTAAATGCGTTTCTAATATACATATCTTGGAAAGCAAACTACCCGTAGTACATTCCTTACTGGAAGCAAAGAGAGCGAAAATGTAATACAATAACTGTAAATCGTTTTTGGTGCGAAATTGACACAGGCAGAGCAAAAACAAAAAAGCTTGCCTATTTAGTTTTTGCTGCTGCTGAAACAATTACATGCAAATGTATTAAAAGACAAAAAAAATGAGAGAATGCAATGTCAAAAAGAGCGCAACGGTTGATTTACGTATTTGTTGTTGTTGAGCAAAATTTGCTGCGACATTTTTCAAGTAAAGATAAGCAGCGAAATCAAGAAGGAAACGATTCCTGTGCTGCTGTTGTTGAAACGCAATTATTATCAGACGGATCAATAGATCAATGTTAATATACCAATTTTAAAGTGAGCATAAAAGTGTATTTATTTACGCCAAAGCAGAAAACAAAATAATAAAAAAAACTTAAAAAAGTAAAAAACTCACAAATTTAATAACAATTGAATTTTATGCTGAGGAACCTTAACTGATTTTATTATTATTTTAGCATTGTAAATTGACTGATAGACTGACTGATGGACGTCAATTGACCTTCCCGTCCGCACTTTCCAGCACACCTACAGCCGAACAGAAAGTTCTAAGAGAAAGAAGCAGCAGCAGCAGCAGTCGAAGCTTTATCTCGTTGGAAAACGATTCCGTTATACACATCCAATTGCTCTTCTCCTCTTTTATGTTAACTTCTAGCATTCCCACTACTTTTTAAAGTTCAGGCTTCAGTCCGTTCTTCCTCTCGAACTGTCAAAGTTGTAATTATACAGTGGCTCGCACCTTATTTCGTGCAGTTGAAAAATAAATGTAAATTGTTTTCACTTCAGTTGTGAGCCGCCAACCATTTTATTTCCCTTACTAATTTTGATTTTTAATATCTTTTCAAAAATATTATATTTTCAGGCTTTATCGCTTAAATAGAAAAACGAACTATTCGGCTAAGTTGAAAGCCATGTTGCCCGCTCAAGCCAAACGTATGGCCGAACGGCGTGCCAAACGAAACAGGCAACGCCTTTCGCACTTGCTTGGACGCTGCGGACGGACACCAAGCCGAAGTCCGAGTCGAAGTCTTACGCAGAGCGGCAGTGGCACCGAATCGGAGGTGGTTTGTCTGGATGACACCGAATCGGAGGTGATTTGTCTGGATGACACCGAATCGGAGGTGATTTGTCTGGATGACACCGAATCGGAGGTGATTTGTCTGGATGACACCGAATCGGAGGTGATTTGTCTGGATAACACCGAATCGGAGGTGATTTGTCTGGATGACACCGAATCGGAGGTGTTAGGATCAATTAAATTTGGGCGGAACCCAATATAATGTAAAGTATTAATTGAATAATTGGCAATGAAAAACAATGCTGGGCCAAAGCCAACAGCTTTGCACCACCGGCAGATAATCGCGTAAAACTGAGAGCCGTGCCAACAAGTCATTAAAATGACGCCACCCGAAACCCACACAATATTCAAGAGCTTCCTTAAGTAACGTCTAAGAAAAAAAAACCACATCAGTGTGTGATATTCAAATTGCCGAGAAAAATATAATTTTCTATTAACATAACATTAACATAACAGCGCCCGTTAAACTCAAAAGCCGCAACTAACTTTCCGCTTTAATAAAAATGTATGCACCGCTGACGTTGAAGTTGAACTTAAAGACGATGAAGTATAAATTGTATGGAGCCGTTGGACCAGACGTTTAATGCAATTTAAGCAGCTTCAGGAAGATGATGTGCACCAAGGAGTTCATATGTTTGCTTATAGGTGAGTTTGTGAGACGAGTGAAAAGTGATTTCAAGGATTAATGTGGATAGTTCAATAGCATTGCATTGTGTTCAGATCTTGGGCCGGCTGCATAAGCGCAATGGTTACTATTACAGGCAGGTAGTGCCCTCAACATGGTGGATACTTTGAGCCTGCGTTGCCAACAGGACATGAGGATCAGGAGGATATTCAGGATCATTTACATCAGCTGCAACAGCAGCAGCAGGAGCATCATCATCCGCAGCAGCATCATCCGCAGCAGCACTACCCAAGTAGCAGCTCTAAGAACCTCCATCCAAGTAGCTCGGATCATGGAAGCAAGTCTGGCTATAGCATTGGCAGTGGTCTACGCTCCATAGCTCAAGGCTCGGCGGATCAGGCCCAAACCGCGGTATCCAATCAACACGCAGCTGCCAAACAAGCTGCATTTATAGCCAAAAATACTCTGGCACAGGCGGCATCGCAGGCGGCAGCAACGGCGCAAGCAGCACTGGCGGGCAAACAGGTCATACTCCAGGAGCTGAAGCAGCAGGCAGCAGAGGCACAGCATGCCTTGTCTCGAGAGCTGGAACAGCTCAAGGCAGCCAAAGTGTCCTCCAAGCTGGCACAACAAACCGCCCAGTCGGCGCACAATCACATCTCTGTGCTAACTGCTGCTGTTAATAATGCCAAATCTGTGGCGGAGCGGCGGAACAAACGGCCAACGAGGTAGCCAATCAGCTGGGATCGCGGGCAACTATGGTGGGTCAGGCGAAGACGCGATTGGAACAAGTGGATGATCAGCTGCATCAGGCACGCGTCGACTTTGCTGCTACCAAAGAACCAGCGCTCAAAGCAGCCAACTCAGCAGCAGCGGCACAGGTCAACGCATCCAAGGCGGGAGCACATGCCACCATCGGATTGCACGAAAATGCCAATCAGCAGGAGCACGAGGATGAACAGGAGGAGTCTTACGATGAGCATATAGAGACAACTGCTGTTGGCCACTCGGCTAGCGAAACAATCGAAGGCCATCAACGCAATGGCTAGTCGAAACTATCAATATCTGATCGCCAAAGGTTTCCTTTATCATAGCTAACATGTTAAATATGTAATATATCTCTATATATAAAAGAATTTTATTTTGGACAACTCCTTCGGAGTAACCTCCCATACATTTTGGAGCACTTTTACCCACTCCAAAAACAAAACAAATTACCCATTCCACTACTGCCGCCTGTTTGTCCGCAACTTTTGGACTCCCCAAACTCCCAACTGTTTGTGGTTTGTCGCGAGCGAGAATACAAAAACAAAACAAATGCGCAGTGACGCCTTCGCGTCGCACAAGCAAAGTCATAAAAAAAAGGTTCATATACTCGCAAAAAGAAACGGATTTCCGCTTCTTAATGAATAAGTGCATTCACATATAAGTGAACAATGCGCTTGAAAATAATTTTCAATATTTTATGTACATGAATCTTTTCGCACAGTGCACATTGTTTTTTTTTTTTCAAATTTGTGTGCCTTTGACAATTGATTTACGACCCAAGTAGCGTTTTTTGTTGTTGTATTTTTAGTGTTGTTGTTGGGCCGGCCTCTGCTACTTTTGTTGGTGTCATTGATTTAAAAAACAACAACAACAACAAAACATAAACTTGGTCCGTGTAGAAAAATTTTGCACACCAAAATACATATGTATGTTGTGGGGGTGGATTTGCCTACTTGCTGCTAATATAACTTAGACTAAACGTAACACACTTAATTAATAATATACAATTTCGAACAAGTAAAATAGGTTCGTACACTTGCAAAAAGAAACGGATTTCCGCTTCTTAATGAATAAGTGCATTCACATATAAGTGAACAATGCGCTTGAAAATAATTTTCAATATTTTATGTACATTAATTTTTTTTATCTTTTCGCACAATGCACATTGTTTTTTTTTAATTTTTGGGGAACCTATTAAAATTATGAAACGAGAGGAGGAGAGAATAGCACCCGCCCAGGCGGGGGCGGGAATTGGAACAGTCCCAGCGTCCAGCATGTGTGTGAATAAGAAATTTGCAAACTCGATAAAACATCGTGCAAATTGTTCAGTAAGCCAAAAAATCCCAGAAAAAAAAAAACCAAAAGCCAAAAAAAAAAAAAGCCAGAAAAAGCCAAAAAAATAAGAAAAACCAAAAATAGAAAAAAAAGCCACAAAATAAAAAATAAGACAAAAAAAATAAAAAAAAAGCCAAAAAATAAAAAAAGCCAATAAATAAAAAAAAAGCCAAAAAATAAAAAAAAAGCCAAAAAATCCCAAAAAAAAAAAAAAAAAAACCAAAAAAATCCCAGAAAATAAAAAAGAAGCATATGCAGTATCTGCAGTATTCCTTATTGGTGTCCGCTTCATCGCGGCTTATCCAAACTTTAAAATCTGGCTGCTGTAGCCAGCAATCACGAAATTTTTGTTTGTACGAATCTTTCGGCATTATTTAAGTTTATTTTTCACTTTTGTTGTACATTAGATTACAAATGATATCGAAAATACATACAAAGTATGTAAAAAGATCGCTATTTTTAATAGATTGGATGCCACAATGTTTTTATAGAAAACTTTGAAAAAAATATTGAAATAAATGAATCAAATAAAATCTGAAAAAAGGCCAGATTTCCGGATAGGGGATGTTTGATATTTTTTCCGGACAAGGGACTTAAAAACATGTCAGATCTGTCCGGAAAAAGGCCAAATCGGCATCACTGTTGTTTGTGTCATTGAATTAAAAAAACAACAACTAAGCAAAACTTGGTGCGTCCAGAAAAATTTGGCACACCAGAAAATAATGTGGGGGTGGATTTGCATACTTGCTGCTAATATAACTTAGACTAAACGTAACACACTTACATTAATAATATACAATTTCAAACAAGTAAAATTGGTTCGTACACTTGCAAAAAACGGATTTCCGCTTCTTAATGAATAAGTGCATTCACATGTAAGTGAACAATGCGCTTGAAAATAATTTTCAATATTTTATGTAAATGAATCTTTTCGCACAGTGCACATTGTTTTTTTTTTCAAATTTGTGTGCCTTTGACAATTCATTTACGACCCAAGTAGCGTTTGTTGTTGTTGTTAGTGTTGTTCTTGGGCCCGCACTGCTACTTTTTGTTGGTGTCGTTGATTAAAAAAAAAAAACAACAACAACAAAACATAACTTGGTGCGTGTAGAAAAATTTTGCACACCAAAATACATATGTTGTGGGGGGTGGATTTGCCTACTTGCTGCTAATATAACTTAGACAAAACGTATAACTTACATTAATAATATACAATTTCGAACAAGCAAAGGCCGTTCACATTAGTTTTTACACAAATCTATGTACGTTGTTCGTCCCAAACTCAAAGAGCCGCTTAAAATTTAACAGAGTGCGCGCGTTGCTCTTATGATAATTAGATAATTTCAAATCTCGCTCCGATCATGCTCCTCTGTTGTTGCTCATTTACGTTCACTCTATATTTTATGTGCGCGCTTTGCATGTCAATCATAAAGTTCAATAACCCTACTTCCTCCGCACACACTAAGTCAAAGCTAAAGGCTAAAGTACGTGTGAGTTTAGGCTATGCAATTCACTTAACTGCAGCCTCTTAGATATGTTTTTATTTGATTCAGTGCGTGCGAAGAAGGCAGCGATACTACGCTCTTTTTTTGACTTGCAGAGCGCGCGTATACATAAGAGAGTGATCCGAAACCATGATACAAAATACCGATAACGCATTGCGCATAAATAGCTGTTTTGCGTGACGTCACATGTGACAGGTTGGGTATGATTTTCATATTGCATATGGCTGTTGATGCTGATCAAGAATATATCTACCTTTTATGGGGTCGGAGATGCTTCTTTTTGCCTGTTACATACTTATGCACAAAACAATTATACTCTTTTTTACCCATTTCAGGGTATAAATATAACTGTGAATGCAAAAGATTTGTTGTTGCTGTTTTTGTCGATCGCTTCAGGCTTATTATAAGCCGTTGTATGCATACACGAATTTGAAACAACAAAGGAGGACTAAGAGGAATGCGATTGGCTTAAGAGCATGAAAATGTGATATTGTTCTGTAGATGAGATCAATTCACATAAATAACAGTAACTCTTTCACTCTAAGGGAATTTTACAATTTTTACTTTAGTGTGCCATTTGCGCATTGCTTCATTTTATTTCTAAACGGCGCGTCTCAGTCAGGTGTGCGAATTCCGGTTGCGCTGCCGGCGATGGCAGCGACTCGGCGACGCCGCGGGCCGCGACAGAGATGGTTTCTTCAACATTCAACATACAATTGTTCATCATTCTGCAAAGCAATAGAAGGTCGCGAATCATCAAATTTTTTGCATCGTTTGAAGTGAAAGTCCCGTTAGTACACCAAGCCCTACATGCATACATATGTACATATGAACGATTACATATATACACACACATACCGCAGAAAATTTGTTAACTGTAAAGCGGCGCGCTCGCAACGCGCTCTACTCGCCAATTGTTATTGTTCCGCACTGTCCATTTATGAATTCGGCTGGCATTTGTTGTTTTCTGCACATGTTTAACTATATTTTTATTTAGATGTCCATTGCAATTTGTATGTTTTCAGACTGTTTCGGTTGTTGACTACTAAAATACACACGAAAATGCATTCAGTCGGCCACACTGAGCCTCAAAATCTTGTTTAGTATGGCCGTATATCAATAGCAAGAGAATACCAATAATTGTGCATTCTTCTCAACTTACAACAGTGCTGAAAAACGCAAAAACTGAATAGCGTATATACAGATTCTTAAATGCGGTAAGGCGCGCGTTTAAAATGTCGTTACTATGATTAGATGCAATTAATTTGAGATGTTTTTACTTCATCCTAGTCGACGGTGTGAGCGAGTTGACTCACTTAAAAAAAAAGAACAAGTGAACATGTTCTTCAAAAAGAGCAGTGTTTACCCAACTCTAGCTGGTTATCAGAAGTTATCGAAGTCGATAACTTAAGTATCTGATTATTGTGTTATCGACGCCTTGTAACTAAAATGGCGCTGAGTCGAAGCCTGCGTAAGATTTGGATAAAAAATTAAATAAATTAAAAAATAAATATAAAATTATTGTTTTATAGCGGTAGATCGCATAATCCAGTTAGAAGATCGCTCCAGCCCCATCTATGTGCATTACCAAAATGCAAAAAGGTATTATAGATGCACAAAATATCAGGGCAGCCTGGGCTTGAATTGGGTCGAAATCTGGGTACACCACGAGGGTGTTCTGAACTTTGCCGCAAATCCACAGCAAGTTCTTATAAATGCAGTCTTCGCTGCCGTCGACGGTGAACAGTTTCTGCCCGTCAACTATGAGGTGGGTTTTATGTTAAATTTTGTTTTTTGTTTTTGCTTTAACCAAAAATTTGCTGACCTTGCAGTCTGGAAGTCATATGGATTGCTTTCTGGTGCGCGCCTGCACGCCGGCACTGGATAATCTGTTTAAGCGTGGCTTGTGCATTCAGGTATCAACCGGCGCTCAACTCTACCTAACAGTTTGGCTAAACGTCGCTGAATACCAACGGGATCATATTCTGCCTGTGGTTATAATTTCGCAGGTAGGCTAAAGAACAAACAGATTTGTCTTGAAGTAGGCGTCAACTAAGGATATGTTCCTTTTCACAGGTAATCGACCGCCTAATGGACCGTTTAGAAACCTTTGAGGGCGTGCAGCGGGTGCTTAATCTGAGCAATTTTAGCGCCAATCCGAGTTTCAAGCACATTGTGGTCAGGCTGTCGAATCTGGCCACTTTTCAACTTATATGCACAACGATCTTCAACAACGATGATCGACGCATAGCGCTAAAAGGCTTCAGTTTGGCCAACAATCAAATCAGCGACTTGGGCCCGCTGAAACTCTTCGGGGACGTCGACTACGAGCTGCTCGATTTGTCCGGCAATTTGGTAAGAACTTTTCGGAAACTTTCTTATATCCAAACTAATCCTTCAACCAACAGTTGAGCTCCGCCAAGCGTTTGTGCACCAACCTGGAACGTTTTCGCGCCAAGCAACTAAATCTGGCCAACAATCCGATTGTCAAACAAGCCAAATACCCGGACTGCCTCAAGCCGTTGATTAAGAACTTTCAAATTGTGGATGGCGTTCCATTTGACAAGCTCTACAAGATGTATACGCCGCTCAACTATGAGATTGACGTGGAGTGCGATGGAACGCCCATCGACAGGAGCAACAAGCAGGAGTTGGAACTGTTCCGGCAGAGTCCGAATTGGCATGCCTTTTTGGTAGGCAAAACCGAACCTCACCGATTGATAACTGACTAACTCTATAACATTTCAGATACCCGATGCGAACCAAGAGTTCTCCAAGGAAGCTCTCTTTGATATGTTCTTTATTATGGTGTCGCCGGAACTGAGCGAGTTTTATCCCTGCTACTATAAGGTTAGATTCATATCTGTTGAAAACAAAGATTCTAAGAATTTCTCTCTCATCACAGTTCGATGGCGGCGAGCATCGATTTCTGGCTCGCAGCTGTTTCGATCAGATCGCCCATCTCGTGCATCATTGCAATCTCGAAATGAAAATACCAATGCTGGAGGCAGAGGGGGGCGGCGGCTGATCGTGCCATTCCCCTACCAACTGCGCATGAACGTGAGCAGCTTCAAGTCCGGCCACGTCGATCCAAAGAAGTGTATCGAGTTGGCACTTTCAAAGCGCTTCAATGCCATGAATCGTGTCCTGAATCTGGAACAGTTTCATTCAGCCGACGGCCTGGAGAATGTCATTGTTTGTATGAGTTCCCCGAAGATCCTCAATGCTGTACTGAGGTTGGCCTCGCGCAAGTTTCTGGGCAACTGCGTTGATCTGCTTTTGGGCAAAAATAAGATTTCGGGCCTGAAAAATCTGCGCACCTTGTCGCTGCTCTCGAGTCTCCAGGCACTTGATCTGGGCTACAATTGGATCTTCGAACTGTCCTCCATAACAGCCTTGAGTGAGGTGCCACTGAAATCGCTGCGCCTGCACGGCAATCCCATGTGCCGCAAGTACGGTCTCCCCAGCGAGTATATCAAGGCGGTGAAGGAGATATGTCCGGGTCTGCTCACCCTCGACGATGTGGATCTGAGCACCAAGCCAGGTCAGGCAGCCCAAAAGAATTACATCTGCGATCCGGCTGCCTATGAGCTGATGGAACTCTTCTTGTATCCCTTTCTGCGCGAATTCGAGCAGCTGGATCAACGCATCAATATGACAAGATTCTATTCGGAGAAATCTCTCTTCTCCCTGCAATGCAGCTACGACATCAACAGCTGCCATGGCACCTCCAACGAGCTGTTCAAGCGCATCAGCAAATACAACTATTTCAGCCGGAATCTCTTGAAGTATTCACTGGACACGTGCCGCATTCACGTCGGCTCCCAGGACATTATGGAGGTGCTGATGCAGCTGCCGGCAGTCAGCCACGATTACGTTTCGCTGCAGACAAATGTCTTGCACTACGACGCTAACTCGGCGGTGATCTATGTCACCGGGATAATGCGCGATGAGCCGGACTTGTTGCTGGCCTTCAGCAGGCAGTTTGTTCTCAAAGTCGATGCCGAAGGATTGGTAATTTATTTCATCTCCAAAAGGAAACATTAAGCTTATAAACTATTCAATTTCAGGGCATTGGCAAGTGCGCCCGTCGCATGAAGATTGTCAATGAGATGTTCAGCATTATGAATCCCGCCAAGAAGCAGCTGCGGGATGCCTTCAAGTTCCTCGCAGAGGAGCCAACAGTGATGCAAGAGAAGGATGAATCTGTTGATAGTCTCGAGCACAAACTGTGCATATTCCAGGAGATAACAGGCCTGCGTCCGCGCTGGTGCACACGGATCCTCCAGGAGGAGGCCAACTGGGATTTCGAGCGGGCGCTCGAACAGTTCCTAACTATGGAGGCTTCGAATCAATTGCCAGACGGAGCTTTTGCCTAAACCAAAGACTCAGAGTGCCTTATCAACTCGAAAACTAAAAGTAAGAAAAGAAATAAGTTATGTACTAAGTCTTAAGTAGAAGTAGTTCGCATAGGATCAAAAATTTTGAGCATATTCCCGCTGTCAACCGTTATACCTGCGAGCGGGCAGAGAGAGAGCGTGAGAGCAGGCACTCGCTGTCGCCGCCGCTGCGTTCGCTATAAGCCGTCGCGCGTTGCGGTTCGTCGTTTCAGTTTCGTTTTAGACGCGTTCGCGTGCGGTTTGTTGTAAAATTGTGATTCGCCGCCGCCGCCGATTTTGTTGATGCGAAACGGTTAAGAAAACCATTTTGAATCAAACGTAACGTTTCTTGCTTTTTCTCGACTGCATTTTTAAAGAATCAAATAGGTCTGTGTGTGTCGCATTTAAATAAAATATATCAATTAAACCAAATATTTGGCAACAATTCATAAATTGTGTCGTAAGACTTAAGATCTTAATTAAAATTCCATGCAGCAAACCCAGAAATTTCTTTATATCAATAGTTAATGTATAAGCAAATAAATGTTCTTTAATTGTAATTGTAAGCAAAGACAAAATCAATTTGTTTATTTTTTTAAATGAAAAAAAAAATTGTTTGTGAGAATAACCTGTTTACGACGTTTGCCATAAAAAATCGTCTAATACATTTTGGTTATATAATTAACATGATACGCCTTAGAATCGTATTGACACGACATTTGAAGCTCGAAACAACAACAGCAACAACAACTTTTAATTTATTTTTTTGATGAGCTCAACCAAAAAACGCTCAAACATTCAAGTTCCCGGCTAATTTTCTGCGCCACCTTTTTTGCATATGAATGAAAAACTTTGAAACTCGAAACTAACATTAATCAGTTGGCGGAATATTATGTTGTTACTCTCCTCTTCCTCACTTTTTGTTTCTTGAGCCACGCAGCGTGCGACTTTTAAGTTTTTGTACTACACACTTTGGAAAGTTTTTGGGTTTGGGCTTATGAGGTTTGGTTCAGTGATCGGCAAATATGTTGACGTAACGTTGTTAAACAATTGACAGATGTTTTCGAGCATCGCCTTACCCCACCCCACCAGGCTGGTGGCACCAGCAGCTACCTGTCTCGGCTAACTGATAAGCAAACATGCAAATAGTAACGAGCGCGCGTTTTGCACGCGTTTTAAACCGCGCACGAATTTAATTAACAAAGTTACAAAGGCAACAAAGCAAAACAAGTTAAAGCACATGTGCATGATATAATTCCCGGCAATTAAAAGCGTTTTGTTAGCTTGGCCCAGTCAGATAAGTTAGTAGGAAAAAGCGTTTTGGCCACGGTTAAAATGACGCCCAAAACTTGAGGTGGCTGCAAAGAGATTTATGACTTTTAGAATCGCACGCGACTGCCAACACAAAGATTTAGATAGAGGATATTGCTTAACTAATTAAACACGCTCAGTTCTTGGCTTAGTAGATATAGCCGCTTGGCGGAGGTTAAAAGTACAAGCAAGTGTTCTTTAGTTGAGAGAGTTTGACCAATGGCGATACCCTGTAATCATAAAAGTCGAAATGTTTATTCGAAACCTTCATAAACCTCAAGACTAAGCTACCAAAAAAGTCGACTCTTCATCTGTAAAATACTTTTTTTGACGCATTTTTAACCGCCAGCTGTAAATTACTTTTTTTGGTGCGTTTTTAATCGCCCTTTTTTTTGTAGTTTTTTCGAGGGTATAAAAAACAAACCGCTTCAAGAATGTGACACAATGTTTGGCTTGTTTGTTGTTAACGCTTTGCATTGCAGCTACCTGATCGCGACCCGCTTTTGGGCTAACAACAAAAACTTCAGCCATGAAAATTGGTTGCGTAGGCGCTGGGAAAACCGGTTTGGAAAACCGCCCCCCTCGTCGCGTGAACAGTTTCCATAGTTTTTTGTCGCTTTTTACGTTTTACATATAAAAAAATATTGAATTTTTATACTAAATGCCGTAACGCAGGCGTTTCGAATAAATTTTGAAAAACTTTTCGCCGTGACTTTTGGTGACTTTCGAATATGCTTCCTCTTCGCATTCTTGGCGGCGCTGCCAAAAACGATTTTGGCAATAGGATAGCTAGTGGCAGTACTTAACCTTAACCAAATACGAAATATCCCCCCCACCCTCTTTCTTTATTCTGAATAGTTTTTCGAATACTGACAAAAGTCGCGTTTGATGTCGAATATTTTTCGCCAGTCCTTTTGCTTTTATTACCAACAAAAAATAAACACAAGAAGCATATTGAGCATATTTAGTTTTAGCCAGACGTTTTTTTAGCCCACTCCAAACAATTTTCCAATTTTAGGCTTTTCACTTACCGCTTGCCAAAATCGCATTTCAAGTTTTAGTCAAATTCCGTTGTGTCTGGAACGAGAACTCTTACAGAATTCCAAAGCGCCACTCAAAAAAATAATGTGTGAGGAAATGTGTTTCCCTCCCCCCCTGGCGTTACCCAGTTTAAGGTCAACGCAATTCACATAAATTAAAAATAAGAGAAAGAGAGAAGGTTGTAGTTTCATCTTGCTCCTCGTTATGGGGGCTGCTTCTAAAAGTGATAAATTAAGTGTGTAATGCCGCCGCGCCGTAAACCCAAAGATCAAACCGATCATTTGGGCAAATGTCTGAGCTGTCTAATTTAAAATGCCAAAGAGACGAAACGAGTTGATTACAAATTGTTCCCCAAAGGGTTTTGACGACTTTTAAGCTAATGTTTGAATGTGTCTTGCATACGATATCAACTACAAAGTCTAGACATCGTTTATAATAATATTTTTTGGGGCTGCACCGAAGAACCATCAAAGTTAAAGAGTTCCGGCGGAGCTTGAGATGAATGCTAAAGCAGTGTAAGATTGGGACACAAAAGGCACACTTAAGAAAACATCTCCAACAATCAAGAATGATCTTAAATCCAACGACATCTAGTTTCTCTTAGTGTACAAGTTTGTACATTCACGCGATTAAATCGCGAGCAGTTTTGTATGCTAATTGAGGCTCTCAGAAAAAAAACAGATTTTCCACCTTCCCAACCATTTGCATATTTCCGCTAATTAATATGCATTGCGCTCAGCTGTGTAGTTATAGTTTTGCCATAGCTTTTGTTGACGATTTTTGACAAGCAGCCGCGAAATTGAACAGCGATCATGTGCATTGTTTCATCATGGCCACACTGAGCCTCAAAATCTTGTTTAGTATGGCCGCATATGAATATAGCAAGAGAATACCAATAATTGTGCATTCTTCTCAACTTACAACAGTGCTGAAAAACGCAAAAACTGAATAGCGTATGTACAGATTCTTAAATGCGGTAAGGCGCGCGTTTAAAATGTCGTTACTATGATTAGATGCAATTAATTTGAGATGTTTTTACTTCATCCTAGTCGACGGTAAACATAAAAGATAAGTGGACCAAAAAGTCTTTTAGAGCCTAAAGCTGTTATTTTTGAATAAAACAATAAATTTTCGTTTTGTTTTTAATGTTGTTGCCAACTTTATTTGTTAAGTCCTTAATCAGTTCTTTCTCAATGCATCTAGAAATTCCAAATAGAAAACTTAGAAGATTACATATTAAAAATTTATCGATTTGAATTTTAACTTTTACCTCACTTCAATAAAACTGAATTCTAAGCTAGGCATATTACAACACTAAAACGCGGCCAAGGGGCGCTGCCAAATGCTCCGCGTTTCCATGGGAAATTGCATGGAATCTTCGTTGCAAGCAAATTGCAACAAAGTTATGTAATTTATTATTTAAGCAAGCATGTTGGAAGTTGAGCCACGGCCAGGACTGGGAAACAATGATAAAAACTCATTGGAATTGGATCCACGACCGAAGACAAGAATAAACTACAGAATGTACGTTGCCATTTGTTGTTGTTGCTGTATGTGTGTGTGTTTAAGTGTGTTTTTGTTGTTGTTTGTTGGATTTTTGTTGCTGTTGTGTGTATGGTGTTGTTAGATTACAACTCGTCCTTTTTGTTTCATCATGATTTGTTCTATTTGCTGAGCTGTTCATGTAGTTCATTTAGCTCATTTTTCCACAGAGGTTCTTTTTCACCGTTCATATGAAGATTTTAGTTCCGGCTGTTATTATTAGCGCCAAAAACAAATTACATATTTGAAGCAAAATTAATAAATAAAATAAATGTCTCTTATACGCAAACATAGTGACAAATGGATTCATTTTAATGATTTGGGCAACGCGCAAGCAAAATACAAGTACTGCAAATCAACTCTAAGCTATAGGTCGCAAAGCAACTTGTCTTTATAATTGTTATAGTAATGTGGTTTTGATTAAGTGATAAATTAATTTAAAATGCAAAAGAACAACGGCCGGTTTAATGCAAATGAACAACAGAAAGAGCAAATAGACTGAACAAGGAGCAACTGAGCAAGTTGAGTGAACAAAAGAGCAATGTGAGCCAGTTGAGTGAACAAAAGAGCAATGTGAGCCAGTTGAGTGAACAAAAGAGCAATGTGAACCAGTTTAGTGAACAAAAAGCAATGTGAGCGAGTTGACTCACTTAAAAAAAAAGAACAAGTGAACATGTTCTTCAAAAAGAGCAGTGTTTACCCAACTCTAGCTGGTTATCAGAAGTTATCGAAGTCGATAACTTAAGTATCTGATTATTGTGTTATCGACGCCTTGTAACTAAAATGGCGCTGAGTCGAAGCCTGCGTAAGATTTGGATAAAAAATTAAATAAATTAAAAAATAAATATAAAATTATTGTTTTATAGCGGTAGATCGCATAATCCAGTTAGAAGATCGCTCCAGCCCCATCTATGTGCATTACCAAAATGCAAAAAGGTATTATAGATGCACAAAATATCAGGGCAGCCTGGGCTTGAATTGGGTCGAAATCTGGGTACACCACGAGGGTGTTCTTAACTTTGCCGCAAATCCACAGCAAGTGCTTATAAATGCAGTCTTCGCTGCCGTCGACGGTGAACAGTTTCTGCCCGTCAACTATGAGGTGGGTTTTATGTTAAATTTTGTTTTTTGTTTTTGCTTTAACCAAAAATTTGCTGACCTTGCAGTCTGGAAGTCATATGGATTGCTTTCTGGTGCGCGCCTGCACGCCGGCACTGGATAATCTGTTTAAGCGTGGCTTGTGCATTCAGGTATCAACCGGCGCTCAACTCTACCTAACAGTTTGGCTAAACGTCGCTGAATACCAACGGGATCATATTCTGCCTGTGGTTATAATTTCGCAGGTAGGCTAAAGAACAAACAGATTTGTCTTGAAGTAGGCGTCAACTAAGGATATGTTCCTTTTCACAGGTAATCGACCGCCTAATGGACCGTTTAGAAACCTTTGAGGGCGTGCAGCGGGTGCTTAATCTGAGCAATTTTAGCGCCAATCCGAGTTTCAAGCACATTGTGGTCAGGCTGTCGAATCTGGCCACTTTTCAACTTATATGCACAACGATCTTCAACAACGATGATCGACGCATAGCGCTAAAAGGCTTCAGTTTGGCCAACAATCAAATCAGCGACTTGGGCCCGCTGAAACTCTTCGGGGACGTCGACTACGAGCTGCTCGATTTGTCCGGCAATTTGGTAAGAACTTTTCGGAAACTTTCTTATATCCAAACTAATCCTTCAACCAACAGTTGAGCTCCGCCAAGCGTTTGTGCACCAACCTGGAACGTTTTCGCGCCAAGCAACTAAATCTGGCCAACAATCCGATTGTCAAACAAGCCAAATACCCGGACTGCCTCAAGCCGTTGATTAAGAACTTTCAAATTGTGGATGGCGTTCCATTTGACAAGCTCTACAAGATGTATACGCCGCTCAACTATGAGATTGACGTGGAGTGCGATGGAACGCCCATCGACAGGAGCAACAAGCAGGAGTTGGAACTGTTCCGGCAGAGTCCGAATTGGCATGCCTTTTTGGTAGGCAAAACCGAACCTCACCGATTGATAACTGACTAACTCTATAACATTTCAGATACCCGATGCGAACCAAGAGTTCTCCAAGGAAGCTCTCTTTGATATGTTCTTTATTATGGTGTCGCCGGAACTGAGCGAGTTTTATCCCTGCTACTATAAGGTTAGATTCATATCTGTTGAAAACAAAGATTCTAAGAATTTCTCTCTCATCACAGTTCGATGGCGGCGAGCATCGATTTCTGGCTCGCAGCTGTTTCGATCAGATCGCCCATCTCGTGCATCATTGCAATCTCGAAATGAAAATACCAATGCTGGAGGCAGAGGGGGCGGCGGCTGATCGTGCCATTCCCTACCAACTGCGCATGAACGTGAGCAGCTTCAAGTCCGGCCACGTCGATCCAAAGAAGTGTATCGAGTTGGCACTTTCAAAGCGCTTCAATGCCATGAATCGTGTCCTGAATCTGGAACAGTTTCATTCAGCCGACGGCCTGGAGAATGTCATTGTTTGTATGAGTTCCCCGAAGATCCTCAATGCTGTACTGAGGTTGGCCTCGCGCAAGTTTCTGGGCAACTGCGTTGATCTGCTTTTGGGCAAAAATAAGATTTCGGGCCTGAAAAATCTGCGCACCTTGTCGCTGCTCTCGAGTCTCCAGGCACTTGATCTGGGCTACAATTGGATCTTCGAACTGTCCTCCATAACAGCCTTGAGTGAGGTGCCACTGAAATCGCTGCGCCTGCACGGCAATCCCTTGTGCCGCAAGTACGGTCTCCCCAGCGAGTATATCAAGGCGGTGAAGGAGATATGTCCGGGTCTGCTCACCCTCGACGATGTGGATCTGAGCACCAAGCCAGGTCAGGCAGCCCAAAAGAATTACATCTGCGATCCGGCTGCCTATGAGCTGATGGAACTCTTCTTGTATCCCTTTCTGCGCGAATTCGAGCAGCTGGATCAACGCATCAATATGACAAGATTCTATTCGGAGAAATCTCTCTTCTCCCTGCAATGCAGCTACGACATCAACAGCTGCCATGGCACCTCCAACGAGCTGTTCAAGCGCATCAGCAAATACAACTATTTCAGCCGGAATCTCTTGAAGTATTCACTGGACACGTGCCGCATTCACGTCGGCTCCCAGGACATTATGGAGGTGCTGATGCAGCTGCCGGCAGTCAGCCACGATTACGTTTCGCTGCAGACAAATGTCTTGCACTACGACGCTAACTCGGCGGTGATCTATGTCACCGGGATAATGCGCGATGAGCCGGACTTGTTGCTGGCCTTCAGCAGGCAGTTTGTTCTCAAAGTCGATGCCGAAGGATTGGTAATTTATTTCATCTCCAAAAGGAAACATTAAGCTTATAAACTATTCAATTTCAGGGCATTGGCAAGTGCGCCCGTCGCATGAAGATTGTCAATGAGATGTTCAGCATTATGAATCCCGCCAAGAAGCAGCTGCGGGATGCCTTCAAGTTCCTCGCGGAGGAGCCAACAGTGATGCAAGAGAAGGATGAATCTGTTGATAGTCTCGAGCACAAACTGTGCATATTCCAGGAGATAACAGGCCTGCGTCCGCGCTGGTGCACACGGATCCTCCAGGAGGAGGCCAACTGGGATTTCGAGCGGGCGCTCGAACAGTTCCTAACTATGGAGGCTTCGAATCAATTGCCAGACGGAGCTTTTGCCTAAACCAAAGACTCAGAGTGCCTTATCAACTCGAAAACTAAAAGTAAGAAAAGAAATAAGTTATGTACTAAGTCTTAAGTAGAAGTAGTTCGCATAGGATCAAAAATTTTGAGCATATTCCCGCTGTCAACCGTTATACCTGCGAGCGGGCAGAGAGAGAGCGTGAGAGCAGGCACTCGCTGTCGCCGCCGCTGCGTTCGCTATAAGCCGTCGCGCGTTGCGGTTCGTCGTTTCAGTTTCGTTTTAGACGCGTTCGCGTGCGGTTTGTTGTAAAATTGTGATTCGCCGCCGCCGCCGATTTTGTTGATGCGAAACGGTTAAGAAAACCATTTTGAATCAAACGTAACGTTTCTTGCTTTTTCTCGACTGCATTTTTAAAGAATCAAATAGGTCTGTGTGTGTCGCATTTAAATAAAATATATCAATTAAACCAAATATTTGGCAACAATTCATAAATTGTGTCGTAAGACTTAAGATCTTAATTAAAATTCCATGCAGCAAACCCAGAAATTTCTTTATATCAATAGTTAATGTATAAGCAAATAAATGTTCTTTAATTGTAATTGTAAGCAAAGACAAAATCAATTTGTTTATTTTTTTAAATGAAAAAAAAATTGTTTGTGAGAATAACCTGTTTACGACGTTTGCCATAAAAAATCGTCTAATACATTTTGGTTATATAATTAACATGATACGCCTTAGAATCGTATTGACACGACATTTGAAGCTCGAAACAACAACAGCAACAACAACTTTTAATTTATTTTTTTGATGAGCTCAACCAAAAAACGCTCAAACATTCAAGTTCCCGGCTAATTTTCTGCGCCACCTTTTTTGCATATGAATGAAAAACTTTGAAACTCGAAACTAACATTAATCAGTTGGCGGAATATTATGTTGTTACTCTCCTCTTCCTCACTTTTTGTTTCTTGAGCCACGCAGCGTGCGACTTTTAAGTTTTTGTACTACACACTTTGGAAAGTTTTTTGGGTTTGGGCTTATGAGGTTTGGTTCAGTGATCGGCAAATATGTTGACGTAACGTTGTTAAACAATTGACAGATGTTTTCGAGCATCGCCTTACCCCACCCCACCAGGCTGGTGGCACCAGCAGCTACCTGTCTCGGCTAACTGATAAGCAAACATGCAAATAGTAACGAGCGCGCGTTTTGCACGCGTTTTAAACCGCGCACGAATTTAATTAACAAAGTTACAAAGGCAACAAAGCAAAACAAGTTAAAGCACATGTGCATGATATAATTCCCGGCAATTAAAAGCGTTTTGTTAGCTTGGCCCAGTCAGATAAGTTAGTAGGAAAAAGCGTTTTGGCCACGGTTAAAATGACGCCCAAAACTTGAGGTGGCTGCAAAGAGATTTATGACTTTTAGAATCGCACGCGACTGCCAACACAAAGATTTAGATAGAGGATATTGCTTAACTAATTAAACACGCTCAGTTCTTGGCTTAGTAGATATAGATATATAGAGAGAGTTTGACCAATGGCGACGCATTTTTAACGCCAGCTGTAAATTAAAATTTTTGGTGCGTTTTTAATCGCCCTTTTTTGTAGTTTTTCGAGGTATAAAAACAAAACCGCTAAAGTCAGCATTTTTGTAATGTTTGGCTTGTTTGTTGTTAACGCTTTGCATTGCAGCTACCTGGATCGCAGACTTCCGCTTTTGGGCTAACAACAAAAAGCTGCAAGCCATGCAAAGTGGTTGCGTAGGCGCTGGGAAAACGTTTTGGAAAACAAACCCCCTCGTCGCGTGAACAGTTTCCATAGTTTTTGTCACTTTACGGTTTTTACATATAAAAATATTGGATTTTTATACTAAATGCTGTAACGCAGGCGTTTCGAATATCCACATTTTGAAAAACTTTTCCATGTGACTTTGGTGACTTTCGAATATGCTTCCTCTTCAACATTCTTGGCAGCCCGCCAAAGCGATTTTGGCAATACAGGATAGCGTAGTGGCAGTATAACCGCCAACCAAATACGAAATATCCCCCCACCCTCTTCTTTATTCTGAATAGTTTTCGAATACTGATAAAAGTCGCGTTTGATGTCGAGTCCTTTTCGCCAGTCCTTTTGCTTTATGCAATACCAACAAAAAATAAACACAAAGTATTTAGCATATTTAGTTTAGCCAGACGTTTTAACCCCCTCCAAACAATTTTTCCAATTTAGGCTTTTCACTTACCGCTTGCCAAAATCTGCATTTCAAGTTTTAGTCAAATTCGTTGTCTGGAACGAGAACTCTTACAAATTCCAAAGCGCCACTCAAAAAAATAATGATAATAGGAAATGTGTTTCCCTCCACACCTGGCGTTACCCGGTAAGGTCAACGCAATTCACATGAAATTAAAATAAGAAGAAGGTTGTGGTTTGCATCTTTTATCGCCTCATTGTGGGGGCTGCTTCTAAAAGTGATAAATTAATTGTGCGTAACCGCCGCGCCAATAAGCCAAAGATCGGAAAACCGATCATTTGGGCAAATGTCCTGAGCTATTGTCTAATTTAAAATGCCAAAGAGATGGCTGAGTTGATTACAAATTGTTCCCAGGGTTTGAGGCAGCTTTTAGTGTTTGAATGTGTCTTTGCATACGATATCAACTACAAAGTCTAGACATCGTTTATAATAATATTTTTGGGGCTGCACCAGAAGAACCTCAAAGATTAAGAGTTCCGGCGGAGCTTGAGATGAAGTAACTAAAAGCAGTGTAAAATTGGGACACAAAGGCACACTTGAAAATGCCAGCAATCAAGAGTGATCTTAAATCCAACATGACATCTGATTTCTCTTAGTGTACAAAGATTTGTACGCGATTCACGCGAATTAAATCATGACAGTTTTATATGCTGGTAGGGGCTCTCAGAAAAAAGCTTTGGATTTTTCCACCTTCCCAACCATTTGCATATTTCCATAATTAATATGCATTGCGCTTTCAACTATGTCAGGAATTTATAGTTTTGCCGCGTATAGCTTTTGTTGACGATTGCGACAACATACGGGAATTGAAGACAACGATCATGTGCATTGTTTCATCATCCCTCGCCATCTGCAATTGGCCATCCGCAACGATGAAGAGTTGAACAAACTGCTTTCGGGCGTTACCATTGCACAGGGAGGAGTTTTACCCAACATCCAGGCAGTTCTCTTGCCCAAGAAGACTGAAAAGAAGGCTTAATTCACCAGCCGACTCAGAAATATCGTGTATATATGTAAAAAAAAATTAAAACCAAACGTCCTTTTCAGGACGACCAAAAATATTTAAAAAGAAGATTAAGGTTTTCATAAATAGGCAAAGTTATTAAACATATGTAGGGGAAAGTACAGTCGCCGATAAAACAACCAACCCGGAGTGCCAGGTAGCGATTGTAAAATTAATTTATTGTTGGGTTCGAAATTTTGTGATTTTTTTATTCAAAAGCGAATTTAGCCGAGGGAATTTGCTCAAATGAAATGCGATGTAAATAAGTAATTTATTTCATTTTGTTGAAGGGAACAAGCAATAAGCTGTTTTCAGTAAAACGATGGATGAAATTGAATAGTTCGCATCTCTTTTAAGAAATATTTGGTGGTCCTGAAAAGGACCGATTGGTATGACTGTACTTTTAATTTTATATATTTTTTAGCCGCCGAAACCGTACAGAGTACGGCCTTGTCTCTTCAGAGCATAAACAACATCCATGGCAGTGACTGTCTTCCTCTTGGCATGCTCAGTGTATGTAACCGCATCACGGATAACATTTTCCAAGAACACCTTCAGGACACCACGAGTTTCTTCATAAATTAGTCCAGATATACGTTTCACTCCACCACGACGAGCTAAACGACGGATAGCTGGCTTTGTGATGCCCTGGATGTTATCACGCAACACTTTGCGGTGACGTTTAGCGCCGCCTTTGCCCAAGCCTTTTCCACCTTTACCGCGACCAGTCATTTTTCACTTTTTTTATTTATTTTTACTTCACACTGCACGAATGTCAGAAAGAAACTGATGCTTGATCAGTCGCAAGCGCTTCTATTTATACAAAAACGTATGAAATAAAGAGCGGCTACACAGATATTTCTATCCCGCTCACACACTACCCTCGCAACACGAGCAGCCACCACCAATTTTTCTATATAAACGAGTCACAAAACGAGCTCTCGATTATTGTGTTTTCAACAGTGACGGTGTGAAGTAAGAATTGTGAAAGAAAAAAATGGCTCGTACCAAGCAGACTGCACGTAAATCGACGGGAGGCAAGGCTCCTCGCAAACAGTTGGCAACTAAGGCGGCACGTAAGAGTGCTCCAGCAACCGGTGGTGTGAAAAAACCTCATCGCTATCGTCCCGGTACTGTTGCACTGCGTGAAATTCGTCGCTACCAGAAGAGCACAGAGTTGCTTATTCGCAAGCTGCCGTTCCAGCGTTTGGTCCGTGAAATCGCTCAGGACTTCAAGACCGATTTACGTTTCCAGAGCTCGGCTGTGATGGCTTTGCAGGAAGCTAGCGAAGCCTACCTGGTTGGCCTATTTGAAGACACAAACTTGTGCGCTATCCATGCTAAGCGTGTCACCATCATGCCCAAGGACATTCAACTGGCCAGACGTATTCGTGGCGAGCGTGCTTAAATTGTACAGGCATAAATTAAAAACAAATCGGTCCTTTTCAGGACCACAAAACATTTTTATCAAAGAGATTTTGGGTTTTCATAAATATAATAATCAAAAGTTAGATCTTTTGCAAATGCCAATAACCAAATTATTAAAAGCTATAAAATGATAAAATCAATTCTAAAAAATTTGTTATATATAAGTATATAAATTTATATATTTAAGCTGCACGCCTGTGTTGGCTTTCGTATTGTTTTACCATAAAAATGTACTTTATTCATATTGCTTGAAGCATTAATTTCATCTAACATTTCATTCAGTAAATGTGGTCTGGACATTAATGAAACAATGTTCAGTTAAAAATATAAATAGATTGTTTATTTTTCAGGAAAAAACCTACAAGATAATATATTAAAATATTAATAATACTGTACTATTGTACTTTTATATGTTGCTCGCTTGCTGCGAATCTTATGGATATCCGAAAGTTGCATTTAAATTTTGTACAAAAGGCACAATTAAACTGTTATAATTTAATGTTATGGTGTACATTTTATATTAAACAGTTCTTGATTATTTTATTGTATTATTTTATATTCAAAATATATATTTATTATTTAATACCAATGTTTATATCTCCGAGACTTTTTTCTCTTGTTGCTTGCACTCATGCCCGACTAGTTTGTCTTCACCAGCTAATGGTCAAACAAAAGTCATAATTAAAAATCGAATTTATCACTTATATCCTTCTTAATTGATGTGTTTCATTAAAGTACTGTTCAAATATTATAAATATAATTTAAATTTTTTAATGTTGCTTATATTAATATTAAAAAACTATGTTTTTTACAAACAATTGCTACCTGATGGTACAAAGTTAAACTTTAGGCGACTGGCAAGCCTCTGACACTTACCAAAACAAAACCAAACCAATTATAACTGAATAATCATATATCTAACAAAATATATTTAGACACAGTTTTATTAATTTGTAAAAATAAACAATTGGAAACAATAAATTAAAAACAAGATGAAGGCAAACTTTCGCATAACAATCGTTCAATGGCGCAAACATTCTCGTTCGGCTCTCCTCCTCGATTCTCACTTAATCGAGTGACCAAATTGCGTTGTGAATTCGAGTAAATTTTGATTTTAAAAGTGCCAATCGTTGTGAAAGTGAAGTGAAAAATGTCTGATTCAGCAGTTGCAACATCCGCGTCTCCCTGTAGCTGCCGCACCAGCCGCAGCCGCAGCCGAGAAGAAGGTGGCCACCAAAAAGGCAGTATCAGTTTCAGCATCGAAGGCAAAGAAGATATCTGCTCCACCATCACACCCGCCAACTCAACAAATGGTAGATGCATCGATTAAAAACTTGAAGGAGCGCGGTGGCTCATCACTTTTGGCTATCAAGAAATATATCACTGCCACATACAAGTGTGATGCCCAGAAACTTGCCCCGTTTATTAAGAAGTACTTAAAAACTGCAGTTGCAAGTGGAAAACTGGTCCAAACAAAGGGTAAGGGTGCATCAGGTTCGTTTAAACTGTCTGCATCTGCCAAGAAAGAGCCAAAGCCAAAGGCTACCCCCTTGGAGAAGCCATCCAAGAAGGTAGTTGCATCGGCAGCGGCAGCAGCAGCAGCTAAAAAGAAGAAAGCTGCATCTATCACCACAAAGAAATCGGCTGCTGCAGCTGATAAGAAGCCATCCAAGGCGGTAGCATCCAAAAAGAGCACCGAGAAGAAGAAGGCAGATAAGGCAAAGGCAAAGGATGCCAAGAAAATTGGAACCGTTAAGGCTAAGCCAACCACAGCCAAGGCCAAGCCAAGCGCACCAAAGGCAAAAGCACCAAAGCCTAAGACGACGACAATAAGTGCCAAACCAAAAAAGGCAGCGTCTGCAGCGACACCAAAGAAAGCTAAAGCTGCTGCCAAGAAGCCAAAGGCAAAGACTGCATCTGCGAGCAAGAAGTAAATTAACAAACATACTCATCATTGGAAGAGTATATGCGGATTTCATAATTTTGAAACTCGTTTTTTACCAAAGCCCTTTTCAGGGCTACAATTGAATGTATTTTCAAAGAGACCAAACTATTTTAAACGTTTTTATCATCTGTAATTGACAGTAAGATATAGAAGTTTTAATAAAAGATAATAGTAGATTTTGTCTCTGTTTACCGAGAGAAGCACAATTTATTGTGTATATGAATTAAGTGCATTTTACTTTTGTATTTTGCTTCAACTTACTTTGTTAGTTGTTGCTAAACAGTTAAGTGCATTTACTTTTGGCCTTTGGAATGGAGTTCTTGAGTTTCATTAAATGCTTTTAAATATTCTCAATAGATTAAAGAAACGCAGTTTGTCCCCATAATACTATTTTTATTTTAAGATTCATTTCTAAATATTTTAAATTCTTTGAAGAAATTGATTTGTGGCCCTGAAAAGGGCCTTTTCGTAGGTACAGCAAGCTGAAATTTACTTGGAGCTTGTGTACTTGGTGACTGCTTTAGTTCCCTCACTGACAGCGTGCTTAGCCAATTCTCCGGGCAACAATAGACGCACAGCGGTTTGGATTTCCCGACTGGTGATGGTAGAGCGTTTGTTGTAGTGGGCCAAACGAGATGCCTCGGCAGCAATACGCTCAAAAATGTCGTTCACAAAACTGTTCATGATGCTCATCGCCTTCGAAGAAATTCCGGTGTCAGGATGGACCTGCTTCAACACTTTGTAAATGTAGATGGCATAGCTTTCCTTCCTCTTCTTCTTCTTTTTCTTATCAGTCTTGGTGATATTCTTCTGAGCCTTGCCAGCCTTCTTGGCTGCCTTTCCACTAGTTTTTGGAGGCATTATTATTATTTATCACTCACTTCAATACACTTCACAGATGTTTGCTTGCCGAACACTATGTGCTTGGTATATATACTTTTATTCGAACGACGCTTTCATGTTAAAATTATGCAGCCGTTCATCCCTAAGCTGAAAAGGTAGGTAGCTGAAAAAGTATAAATACAATGACCGTTTGCTCGATAGTCACAAACATTTGATAGTTGTGCGTTAGCAGTGTAACAGTGAAATAAATAAATATGTCTGGTCGTGGTAAAGGTGGAAAAGTGAAGGGAAAGGCAAAGTCGCGTTCCAACCGCGCTGGTCTCCAGTTTCCTGTTGGTCGAATTCACCGTCTTCTCCGCAAAGGCAACTACGCTGAGCGTGTTGGTGCCGGTGCTCCTGTGTACTTGGCTGCCGTTATGGAATACTTGGCCGCCGAAGTCTTGGAGTTGGCTGGCAATGCTGCTCGCGATAACAAGAAAACTAGGATCATCCCTCGCCATCTGCAATTGGCCATCCGCAACGATGAAGAGTTGAACAAACTGCTTTCGGGCGTTACCATTGCACAGGGAGGAGTTTTACCCAACATCCAGGCAGTTCTCTTGCCCAAGAAGACTGAAAAGAAGGCTTAATTCACCAGCCGACTCAGAAATATCGTGTATATATGTAAAAAAAAAATTAAAACCAAACGTCCTTTTCAGGACGACCAAAAATATTTAAAAAGAAGATTAAGGTTTTCATAAATAGGCAAAGTTATTAAACATATGTAGGGAAAGTACAGTCGCCGATAAAACAACCAACCCGGAGTGCCAGGTAGCGATTGTAAAATTAATTTATTGTTGGGTTCGAAATTTTGTGATTTTTTTTTATTCAAAAGCGAATTTAGCCGAGGGAATTTGCTCAAATGAAATGCGATGTAAATAAGTAATTTATTTCATTTTGTTGAAGGGAACAAGCAATAAGCTGTTTTCAGTAAAACGATGGATGAAATTGAATAGTTCGCATCTCTTTTAAGAAATATTTGGTGGTCCTGAAAAGGACCGATTGGTATGACTGTACTTTTAATTTTATATATTTTTTAGCCGCCGAAACCGTACAGAGTACGGCCTTGTCTCTTCAGAGCATAAACAACATCCATGGCAGTGACTGTCTTCCTCTTGGCATGCTCGGTGTATGTAACCGCATCACGGATAACATTTTCCAAGAACACCTTCAGGACACCACGAGTTTCTTCATAAATTAGTCCAGATATACGTTTCACTCCACCACGACGAGCTAAACGACGGATAGCTGGCTTTGTGATGCCCTGGATGTTATCACGCAACACTTTTCGGTGACGTTTAGCGCCGCCTTTGCCCAAGCCTTTTCCACCTTTACCGCGGCCAGTCATTTTTCACTTTTTTTATTTATTTTTACTTCACACTGCACGAATGTCAGAAAGAAACTGATGCTTGTTCAGTCGCAAGCGCTTCTATTTATACAAAAACGTATGAAATAAAGAGCGGCTACACAGATATTTTTATCCCGCTCACACACTACCCTCGCAACACGAGCAGCCACCACCAATTTTTCTATATAAACGAGTCACAAAACGAGCGCTCGATTATTGTGTTTTCAACAGTGACGGTGTGAAGTAAGAATTGTGAAAGAAAAAAATGGCTCGTACCAAGCAGACTGCACGTAAATCGACGGGAGGCAAGGCTCCTCGCAAACAGTTGGCAACTAAGGCGGCACGTAAGAGTGCTCCAGCAACCGGTGGTGTGAAAAAACCTCATCGCTATCGTCCCGGTACTGTTGCACTGCGTGAAATTCGTCGCTACCAGAAGAGCACAGAGTTGCTTATTCGCAAGCTGCCGTTCCAGCGTTTGGTCCGTGAAATCGCTCAGGACTTCAAGACCGATTTACGTTTCCAGAGCTCGGCTGTGATGGCTTTGCAGGAAGCTAGCGAAGCCTACCTGGTTGGCCTATTTGAAGACACAAACTTGTGCGCTATCCATGCTAAGCGTGTCACCATCATGCCCAAGGACATTCAACTGGCCAGACGTATTCGTGGCGAGCGTGCTTAAATTGTACAGGCATAAATTAAAAACAAATCGGTCCTTTTCAGGACCACAAAACATTTTTATCAAAGAGATTTTGGGTTTTCATAAATATAATAATCAAAAGTTAGATCTTTTGCAAATGCCAATAACCAAATTATTAAAAGCTATAAAATGATAAAATCAATTCTAAAAAATTTGTTATATATAAGTATATAAATTTATATATTTAAGCTGCACGCCTGTGTTGGCTTTCGTATTGTTTTACCATAAAAATGTACTTTATTCATATTGCTTGAAGCATTAATTTCATCTAACATTTCATTCAGTAAATGTGGTCTGGACATTAATGAAACAATGTTCAGTTAAAAATATAAATAGATTGTTTATTTTTCAGGAAAAAACCTACAAGATAATATATTAAAATATTAATAATACTGTACTATTGTACTTTTATATGTTGCTCGCTTGCTGCGAATCTTATGGATATCCGAAAGTTGCATTTAAATTTTGTACAAAAGGCACAATTAAACTGTTATAATTTAATGTTATGGTGTACATTTTATATTAAACAGTTCTTGATTATTTTATTGTATTATTTTATATTCAAAATATATATTTATTATTTAATACCAATGTTTATATCTCCGAGACTTTTTTCTCTTGTTGCTTGCACTCATGCCCGACTAGTTTGTCTTCACCAGCTAATGGTCAAACAAAAGTCATAATTAAAAATCGAATTTATCACTTATATCCTTCTTAATTGATGTGTTTCATTAAAGTACTGTTCAAATATTATAAATATAATTTAAATTTTTTAATGTTGCTTATATTAATATTAAAAAACTATGTTTTTTACAAACAATTGCTACCTGATGGTACAAAGTTAAACTTTAGGCGACTGGCAAGCCTCTGACACTTACCAAAACAAAACCAAACCAATTATAACTGAATAATCATATATCTAACAAAATATATTTAGACACAGTTTTATTAATTTGTAAAAATAAACAATTGGAAACAATAAATTAAAAACAAGATGAAGGCAAACTTTCGCATAACAATCGTTCAATGGCGCAAACATTCTCGTTCGGCTCTCCTCCTCGATTCTCACTTAATCGAGTGACCAAATTGCGTTGTGAATTCGAGTAAATTTTGATTTTAAAAGTGCCAATCGTTGTGAAAGTGAAGTGAAAAATGTCTGATTCAGCAGTTGCAACATCCGCGTCTCCTGTAGCTGCCGCACCAGCCGCAGCCGCAGCCGAGAAGAAGGTGGCCACCAAAAAGGCAGTATCAGTTTCAGCATCGAAGGCAAAGAAGATATCTGCTCCACCATCACACCCGCCAACTCAACAAATGGTAGATGCATCGATTAAAAACTTGAAGGAGCGCGGTGGCTCATCACTTTTGGCTATCAAGAAATATATCACTGCCACATACAAGTGTGATGCCCAGAAACTTGCCCCGTTTATTAAGAAGTACTTAAAAACTGCAGTTGCAAGTGGAAAACTGGTCCAAACAAAGGGTAAGGGTGCATCAGGTTCGTTTAAACTGTCTGCATCTGCCAAGAAAGAGCCAAAGCCAAAGGCTACCCCCTTGGAGAAGCCATCCAAGAAGGTAGTTGCATCGGCAGCGGCAGCAGCAGCAGCTAAAAAGAAGAAAGCTGCATCTATCACCACAAAGAAATCGGCTGCTGCAGCTGATAAGAAGCCATCCAAGGCGGTAGCATCCAAAAAGAGCACCGAGAAGAAGAAGGCAGATAAGGCAAAGGCAAAGGATGCCAAGAAAATTGGAACCGTTAAGGCTAAGCCAACCACAGCCAAGGCCAAGCCAAGCGCACCAAAGGCAAAAGCACCAAAGCCTAAGACGACGACAATAAGTGCCAAACCAAAAAAGGCAGCGTCTGCAGCGACACCAAAGAAAGCTAAAGCTGCTGCCAAGAAGCCAAAGGCAAAGACTGCATCTGCGAGCAAGAAGTAAATTAACAAACATACTCATCATTGGAAGAGTATATGCGGATTTCATAATTTTGAAACTCGTTTTTTACCAAAGCCCTTTTCAGGGCTACAATTGAATGTATTTTCAAAGAGACCAAACTATTTTAAACGTTTTTATCATCTGTTATTGACAGTAAGATATAGAAGTTTTAATAAAAGATAAAAGTAGATTTTGTCTCTGTTTACCGAGAGAAGCACAATTTATTGTGTATATGAATTAAGTGCATTTTACTTTTGTATTTTGCTTCAACTTACTTTGTTAGCAACAGTGAATTAAGTGCATTTTACTTTTGTTTTCGCCTTTGGAATGGAGTTCTTGAGTTTCATTAAATGCTTTTATTATTAATATTCTCAATAGATTAAAGAAACGCAGTTTGTCCCCATAATACTATTTTTATTTTAAGATTCATTTCTAAATATTTTAAATTCTTTGAAGAAATTGATTTGTGGCCCTGAAAAGGGCCTTTTGACGTAGGTACAGCAAGCTGAAATTTACTTGGAGCTTGTGTACTTGGTGACTGCTTTAGTTCCCTCACTGACAGCGTGCTTAGCCAATTCTCCGGGCAACAATAGACGCACAGCGGTTTGGATTTCCCGACTGGTGATGGTAGAGCGTTTGTTGTAGTGGGCCAAACGAGATGCCTCGGCAGCAATACGCTCAAAAATGTCGTTCACAAAACTGTTCATGATGCTCATCGCCTTCGAAGAAATTCCGGTGTCAGGATGGACCTGCTTCAACACTTTGTAAATGTAGATGGCATAGCTTTCCTTCCTCTTCTTCTTCTTTTTCTTATCAGTCTTGGTGATATTCTTCTGAGCCTTGCCAGCCTTCTTGGCTGCCTTTCCACTAGTTTTTGGAGGCATTATTATTATTTATCACTCACTTCAATACACTTCACAGATGTTTGCTTGCCGAACACTATGTGCTTGGTATATATACTTTTATTCGAACGACGCTTTCATGTTAAAATTATGCAGCCGTTCATCCCTAAGCTGAAAAGGTAGGTAGCTGAAAAAGTATAAATACAATGACCGTTTGCTCGATAGTCACAAACATTTGATAGTTGTGCGTTAGCAGTGTAACAGTGAAATAAATAAATATGTCTGGTCGTGGTAAAGGTGGAAAAGTGAAGGGAAAGGCAAAGTCGCGTTCCAACCGCGCTGGTCTCCAGTTTCCTGTTGGTCGAATTCACCGTCTTCTCCGCAAAGGCAACTACGCTGAGCGTGTTGGTGCCGGTGCTCCTGTGTACTTGGCTGCCGTTATGGAATACTTGGCCGCCGAAGTCTTGGAGTTGGCTGGCAATGCTGCTCGCGATAACAAGAAAACTAGGATCATCCCTCGCCATCTGCAATTGGCCATCCGCAACGATGAAGAGTTGAACAAACTGCTTTCGGGCGTTACCATTGCACAGGGAGGAGTTTTACCCAACATCCAGGCAGTTCTCTTGCCCAAGAAGACTGAAAAGAAGGCTTAATTCACCAGCCGACTCAGAAATATCGTGTATATATGTAAAAAAAAATTAAAACCAAACGTCCTTTTCAGGACGACCAAAAATATTTAAAAAGAAGATTAAGGTTTTCATAAATAGGCAAAGTTATTAAACATATGTAGGGAAAGTACAGTCGCCGATAAAACAACCAACCCGGAGTGCCAGGTAGCGATTGTAAAATTAATTTATTGTTGGGTTCGAAATTTTGTGATTTTTTTTATTCAAAAGCGAATTTAGCCGAGGGAATTTGCTCAAATGAAATGCGATGTAAATAAGTAATTTATTTCATTTTGTTGAAGGGAACAAGCAATAAGCTGTTTTCAGTAAAACGATGGATGAAATTGAATAGTTCGCATCTCTTTTAAGAAATATTTGGTGGTCCTGAAAAGGACCGATTGGTATGACTGTACTTTTAATTTTATATATTTTTTAGCCGCCGAAACCGTACAGAGTACGGCCTTGTCTCTTCAGAGCATAAACAACATCCATGGCAGTGACTGTCTTCCTCTTGGCATGCTCAGTGTATGTAACCGCATCACGGATAACATTTTCCAAGAACACCTTCAGGACACCACGAGTTTCTTCATAAATTAGTCCAGATATACGTTTCACTCCACCACGACGAGCTAAACGACGGATAGCTGGCTTTGTGATGCCCTGGATGTTATCACGCAACACTTTGCGGTGACGTTTAGCGCCGCCTTTGCCCAAGCCTTTTCCACCTTTACCGCGACCAGTCATTTTTCACTTTTTTTATTTATTTTTACTTCACACTGCACGAATGTCAGAAAGAAACTGATGCTTGATCAGTCGCAAGCGCTTCTATTTATACAAAAACGTATGAAATAAAGAGCGGCTACACAGATATTTCTATCCCGCTCACACACTACCCTCGCAACACGAGCAGCCACCACCAATTTTTCTATATAAACGAGTCACAAAACGAGCTCTCGATTATTGTGTTTTCAACAGTGACGGTGTGAAGTAAGAATTGTGAAAGAAAAAAATGGCTCGTACCAAGCAGACTGCACGTAAATCGACGGGAGGCAAGGCTCCTCGCAAACAGTTGGCAACTAAGGCGGCACGTAAGAGTGCTCCAGCAACCGGTGGTGTGAAAAAACCTCATCGCTATCGTCCCGGTACTGTTGCACTGCGTGAAATTCGTCGCTACCAGAAGAGCACAGAGTTGCTTATTCGCAAGCTGCCGTTCCAGCGTTTGGTCCGTGAAATCGCTCAGGACTTCAAGACCGATTTACGTTTCCAGAGCTCGGCTGTGATGGCTTTGCAGGAAGCTAGCGAAGCCTACCTGGTTGGCCTATTTGAAGACACAAACTTGTGCGCTATCCATGCTAAGCGTGTCACCATCATGCCCAAGGACATTCAACTGGCCAGACGTATTCGTGGCGAGCGTGCTTAAATTGTACAGGCATAAATTAAAAACAAATCGGTCCTTTTCAGGACCACAAAACATTTTTATCAAAGAGATTTTGGGTTTTCATAAATATAATAATCAAAAGTTAGATCTTTTGCAAATGCCAATAACCAAATTATTAAAAGCTATAAAATGATAAAATCAATTCTAAAAAATTTGTTATATATAAGTATATAAATTTATATATTTAAGCTGCACGCCTGTGTTGGCTTTCGTATTGTTTTACCATAAAAATGTACTTTATTCATATTGCTTGAAGCATTAATTTCATCTAACATTTCATTCAGTAAATGTGGTCTGGACATTAATGAAACAATGTTCAGTTAAAAATATAAATAGATTGTTTATTTTTCAGGAAAAAACCTACAAGATAATATATTAAAATATTAATAATACTGTACTATTGTACTTGCAACATATAGCTCGCTTGCTGCGAATCTTATGGATATCCGAAAGCTGCATTTAAATTTTGTACAAAAGGCACAATTAAACTGTTATAATTTAATGTTATGGTGTACATTTTATATTAAACAGTTCTTGATTATTTTATTGTATTATTTTATATTCAAAATATATATTTATTATTTAATACCAATGTTTATATCTCCGAGACTTTTTTCTCTTGTTGCTTGCACTCATGCCCGACTAGTTTGTCTTCACCAGCTAATGGTCAAACAAAAGTCATAATTAAAAATCGAATTTATCACTTATATCCTTCTTAATTGATGTGTTTCATTAAAGTACTGTTCAAATATTATAAATATAATTTAAATTTTTTAATGTTGCTTATATTAATATTAAAAAACTATGTTTTTTACAAACAATTGCTACCTGATGGTACAAAGTTAAACTTTAGGCGACTGGCAAGCCTCTGACACTTACCAAAACAAAACCAAACCAATTATAACTGAATAATCATATATCTAACAAAATATATTTAGACACAGTTTTATTAATTTGTAAAAATAAACAATTGGAAACAATAAATTAAAAACAAGATGAAGGCAAACTTTCGCATAACAATCGTTCAATGGCGCAAACATTCTCGTTCGGCTCTCCTCCTCGATTCTCACTTAATCGAGTGACCAAATTGCGTTGTGAATTCGAGTAAATTTTGATTTTAAAAGTGCCAATCGTTGTGAAAGTGAAGTGAAAAATGTCTGATTCAGCAGTTGCAACATCCGCGTCTCCTGTAGCTGCCGCACCAGCCGCAGCCGCAGCCGAGAAGAAGGTGGCCACCAAAAAGGCAGTATCAGTTTCAGCATCGAAGGCAAAGAAGATATCTGCTCCACCATCACACCCGCCAACTCAACAAATGGTAGATGCATCGATTAAAAACTTGAAGGAGCGCGGTGGCTCATCACTTTTGGCTATCAAGAAATATATCACTGCCACATACAAGTGTGATGCCCAGAAACTTGCCCCGTTTATTAAGAAGTACTTAAAAACTGCAGTTGCAAGTGGAAAACTGGTCCAAACAAAGGGTAAGGGTGCATCAGGTTCGTTTAAACTGTCTGCATCTGCCAAGAAAGAGCCAAAGCCAAAGGCTACCCCCTTGGAGAAGCCATCCAAGAAGGTAGTTGCATCGGCAGCGGCAGCAGCAGCAGCTAAAAAGAAGAAAGCTGCATCTATCACCACAAAGAAATCGGCTGCTGCAGCTGATAAGAAGCCATCCAAGGCGGTAGCATCCAAAAAGAGCACCGAGAAGAAGAAGGCAGATAAGGCAAAGGCAAAGGATGCCAAGAAAATTGGAACCGTTAAGGCTAAGCCAACCACAGCCAAGGCCAAGCCAAGCGCACCAAAGGCAAAAGCACCAAAGCCTAAGACGACGACAATAAGTGCCAAACCAAAAAAGGCAGCGTCTGCAGCGACACCAAAGAAAGCTAAAGCTGCTGCCAAGAAGCCAAAGGCAAAGACTGCATCTGCGAGCAAGAAGTAAATTAACAAACATACTCATCATTGGAAGAGTATATGCGGATTTCATAATTTTGAAACTCGTTTTTTACCAAAGCCCTTTTCAGGGCTACAATTGAATGTATTTTCAAAGAGACCAAACTATTTTAAACGTTTTTATCATCTGTAATTGACAGTAAGATATAGAAGTTTTAATAAAAGATAAAAGTAGATTTTGTCTCTGTTTACCGAGAGAAGCACAATTTATTGTGTATATGAATTAAGTGCATTTTACTTTTGTATTTTGCTTCAACTTACTTTGTTAGCAACAGTGCATTTTACTTTTGGTATTTCTGCCTTTGGAATGGAGTTCTTGAGTTTCATTAAACGCTTATTAATTAATTAATATTCTCAATAGATTAAAGAAAAGCAGTTTGTCCCCATAATACTATTTTTATTTTAAGATTCATTTCTAAATATTTTAAATTCTTTGAAGAAATTGATTTGTGGCCCTGAAAAGGGCCTTTTGACGTAGGTACAGCAAGCTGAAATTTACTTGGAGCTTGTGTACTTGGTGACTGCTTTAGTTCCCTCACTGACAGCGTGCTTAGCCAATTCTCCGGGCAACAATAGACGCACAGCGGTTTGGATTTCCCGACTGGTGATGGTAGAGCGTTTGTTGTAGTGGGCCAAACGAGATGCCTCGGCAGCAATACGCTCAAAAATGTCGTTCACAAAACTGTTCATGATGCTCATCGCCTTCGAAGAAATTCCGGTGTCAGGATGGACCTGCTTCAACACTTTGTAAATGTAGATGGCATAGCTTTCCTTCCTCTTCTTCTTCTTTTTCTTATCAGTCTTGGTGATATTCTTCTGAGCCTTGCCAGCCTTCTTGGCTGCCTTTCCACTAGTTTTTGGAGGCATTATTATTATTTATCACTCACTTCAATACACTTCACAGATGTTTGCTTGCCGAACACTATGTGCTTGGTATATATACTTTTATTCGAACGACGCTTTCATGTTAAAATTATGCAGCCGTTCATCCCTAAGCTGAAAAGGTAGGTAGCTGAAAAAGTATAAATACAATGACCGTTTGCTCGATAGTCACAAACATTTGATAGTTGTGCGTTAGCAGTGTAACAGTGAAATAAATAAATATGTCTGGTCGTGGTAAAGGTGGAAAAGTGAAGGGAAAGGCAAAGTCGCGTTCCAACCGCGCTGGTCTCCAGTTTCCTGTTGGTCGAATTCACCGTCTTCTCCGCAAAGGCAACTACGCTGAGCGTGTTGGTGCCGGTGCTCCTGTGTACTTGGCTGCCGTTATGGAATACTTGGCCGCCGAAGTCTTGGAGTTGGCTGGCAATGCTGCTCGCGATAACAAGAAAACTAGGATCATCCCTCGCCATCTGCAATTGGCCATCCGCAACGATGAAGAGTTGAACAAACTGCTTTCGGGCGTTACCATTGCACAGGGAGGAGTTTTACCCAACATCCAGGCAGTTCTCTTGCCCAAGAAGACTGAAAAGAAGGCTTAATTCACCAGCCGACTCAGAAATATCGTGTATATATGTAAAAAAAAATTAAAACCAAACGTCCTTTTCAGGACGACCAAAAATATTTAAAAAGAAGATTAAGGTTTTCATAAATAGGCAAAGTTATTAAACATATGTAGGGAAAGTACAGTCGCCGATAAAACAACCAACCCGGAGTGCCAGGTAGCGATTGTAAAATTAATTTATTGTTGGGTTCGAAATTTTGTGATTTTTTTTATTCAAAAGCGAATTTAGCCGAGGGAATTTGCTCAAATGAAATGCGATGTAAATAAGTAATTTATTTCATTTTGTTGAAGGGAACAAGCAATAAGCTGTTTTGTTTTCAGTAAAACGATGGATGAAATTGAATAGTTCGCATCTCTTTTAAGAAATATTTGGTGGTCCTGAAAAGGACCGATTGGTATGACTGTACTTTTAATTTTATATATTTTTTAGCCGCCGAAACCGTACAGAGTACGGCCTTGTCTCTTCAGAGCATAAACAACATCCATGGCAGTGACTGTCTTCCTCTTGGCATGCTCAGTGTATGTAACCGCATCACGGATAACATTTTCCAAGAACACCTTCAGGACACCACGAGTTTCTTCATAAATTAGTCCAGATATACGTTTCACTCCACCACGACGAGCTAAACGACGGATAGCTGGCTTTGTGATGCCCTGGATGTTATCACGCAACACTTTGCGGTGACGTTTAGCGCCGCCTTTGCCCAAGCCTTTTCCACCTTTACCGCGACCAGTCATTTTTCACTTTTTTTATTTATTTTTACTTCACACTGCACGAATGTCAGAAAGAAACTGATGCTTGATCAGTCGCAAGCGCTTCTATTTATACAAAAACGTATGAAATAAAGAGCGGCTACACAGATATTTCTATCCCGCTCACACACTACCCTCGCAACACGAGCAGCCACCACCAATTTTTCTATATAAACGAGTCACAAAACGAGCTCTCGATTATTGTGTTTTCAACAGTGACGGTGTGAAGTAAGAATTGTGAAAGAAAAAAATGGCTCGTACCAAGCAGACTGCACGTAAATCGACGGGAGGCAAGGCTCCTCGCAAACAGTTGGCAACTAAGGCGGCACGTAAGAGTGCTCCAGCAACCGGTGGTGTGAAAAAACCTCATCGCTATCGTCCCGGTACTGTTGCACTGCGTGAAATTCGTCGCTACCAGAAGAGCACAGAGTTGCTTATTCGCAAGCTGCCGTTCCAGCGTTTGGTCCGTGAAATCGCTCAGGACTTCAAGACCGATTTACGTTTCCAGAGCTCGGCTGTGATGGCTTTGCAGGAAGCTAGCGAAGCCTACCTGGTTGGCCTATTTGAAGACACAAACTTGTGCGCTATCCATGCTAAGCGTGTCACCATCATGCCCAAGGACATTCAACTGGCCAGACGTATTCGTGGCGAGCGTGCTTAAATTGTACAGGCATAAATTAAAAACAAATCGGTCCTTTTCAGGACCACAAAACATTTTTATCAAAGAGATTTTGGGTTTTCATAAATATAATAATCAAAAGTTAGATCTTTTGCAAATGCCAATAACCAAATTATTAAAAGCTATAAAATGATAAAATCAATTCTAAAAAATTTGTTATATATAAGTATATAAATTTATATATTTAAGCTGCACGCCTGTGTTGGCTTTCGTATTGTTTTACCACAAAAATGTACTTTATTCATATTGCTTGAAGCATTAATTTCATCTTACATTTCATTCAGTAAATGTGGTCTGGACATTAATGAAACAATGTTCAGTTAAAAATATAAATAGATTGTTTATTTTTCAGGAAAAACCTACAAGATAATATATTAAAATATTAATAATACTGTACTATTGTACTTTTATATGTTGCTCGCTTGCTGCGAATCTTATGGATATCCGAAAGTTGCATTTAAATTTTGTACAAAAGGCACAATTAAACTGTTATAATTTAATGTTATGGTGTACATTTTATATTAAACAGTTCTTGATTATTTTATTGTATTATTTTATATTCAAAATATATATTTATTATTTAATACCAATGTTTATATCTCCGAGACTTTTTTCTCTTGTTGCTTGCACTCATGCCCGACTAGTTTGTCTTCACCAGCTAATGGTCAAACAAAAGTCATAATTAAAAATCGAATTTATCACTTATATCCTTCTTAATTGATGTGTTTCATTAAAGTACTGTTCAAATATTATAAATATAATTTAAATTTTTTAATGTTGCTTATATTAATATTAAAAAACTATGTTTTTTACAAACAATTGCTACCTGATGGTACAAAGTTAAACTTTAGGCGACTGGCAAGCCTCTGACACTTACCAAAACAAAACCAAACCAATTATAACTGAATAATCATATATCTAACAAAATATATTTAGACACAGTTTTATTAATTTGTAAAAATAAACAATTGGAAACAATAAATTAAAAACAAGATGAAGGCAAACTTTCGCATAACAATCGTTCAATGGCGCAAACATTCTCGTTCGGCTCTCCTCCTCGATTCTCACTTAATCGAGTGACCAAATTGCGTTGTGAATTCGAGTAAATTTTGATTTTAAAAGTGCCAATCGTTGTGAAAGTGAAGTGAAAAATGTCTGATTCAGCAGTTGCAACATCCGCGTCTCCTGTAGCTGCCGCACCAGCCGCAGCCGCAGCCGAGAAGAAGGTGGCCACCAAAAAGGCAGTATCAGTTTCAGCATCGAAGGCAAAGAAGATATCTGCTCCACCATCACACCCGCCAACTCAACAAATGGTAGATGCATCGATTAAAAACTTGAAGGAGCGCGGTGGCTCATCACTTTTGGCTATCAAGAAATATATCACTGCCACATACAAGTGTGATGCCCAGAAACTTGCCCCGTTTATTAAGAAGTACTTAAAAACTGCAGTTGCAAGTGGAAAACTGGTCCAAACAAAGGGTAAGGGTGCATCAGGTTCGTTTAAACTGTCTGCATCTGCCAAGAAAGAGCCAAAGCCAAAGGCTACCCCCTTGGAGAAGCCATCCAAGAAGGTAGTTGCATCGGCAGCGGCAGCAGCAGCAGCTAAAAAGAAGAAAGCTGCATCTATCACCACAAAGAAATCGGCTGCTGCAGCTGATAAGAAGCCATCCAAGGCGGTAGCATCCAAAAAGAGCACCGAGAAGAAGAAGGCAGATAAGGCAAAGGCAAAGGATGCCAAGAAAATTGGAACCGTTAAGGCTAAGCCAACCACAGCCAAGGCCAAGCCAAGCGCACCAAAGGCAAAAGCACCAAAGCCTAAGACGACGACAATAAGTGCCAAACCAAAAAAGGCAGCGTCTGCAGCGACACCAAAGAAAGCTAAAGCTGCTGCCAAGAAGCCAAAGGCAAAGACTGCATCTGCGAGCAAGAAGTAAATTAACAAACATACTCATCATTGGAAGAGTATATGCGGATTTCATAATTTTGAAACTCGTTTTTTACCAAAGCCCTTTTCAGGGCTACAATTGAATGTATTTTCAAAGAGACCAAACTATTTTAAACGTTTTTATCATCTGTAATTGACAGTAAGATATAGAAGTTTTAATAAAAGATAATAGTTAGATTTTGTCTCTGTTTATATAAGATTTTGTTTTTTTTATTATACCGAGAGAAGCTTACAATTTATTGTGTATATGAATTAAGTGCATTTTATAGTGCATTTTACTTTTGTATTTTGCTTCAACTTACTTTGTTAGCAACAGTGAATTAAGTGCATTTTACTTTTGGCCTTTGGAATGGAGTTCTTGAGTTTCATTAAATGCTTATTTATTAA
This sequence comes from Scaptomyza graminum, assembly GCA_018901835.1. Taxonomy (NCBI): domain Eukaryota; kingdom Metazoa; phylum Arthropoda; class Insecta; order Diptera; family Drosophilidae; genus Scaptomyza; species Scaptomyza graminum. The sequence goes on from JAEIFL010000314.1 coordinate 2,804,731, forward strand.
TATTCTCAATAGATTAAAGAAACGCAGTTTGTCCCCATAATACTATTTTTATTTTAAGATTCATTTCTAAATATTTTAAATTCTTTGAAGAAATTGATTTGTGGCCCTGAAAAGGGCCTTTTGACGTAGGTACAGCAAGCTGAAATTTACTTGGAGCTTGTGTACTTGGTGACTGCTTTAGTTCCCTCACTGACAGCGTGCTTAGCCAATTCTCCGGGCAACAATAGACGCACAGCGGTTTGGATTTCCCGACTGGTGATGGTAGAGCGTTTGTTGTAGTGGGCCAAACGAGATGCCTCGGCAGCAATACGCTCAAAAATGTCGTTCACAAAACTGTTCATGATGCTCATCGCCTTCGAAGAAATTCCGGTGTCAGGATGGACCTGCTTCAACACTTTGTAAATGTAGATGGCATAGCTTTCCTTCCTCTTCTTCTTCTTTTTCTTATCAGTCTTGGTGATATTCTTCTGAGCCTTGCCAGCCTTCTTGGCTGCCTTTCCACTAGTTTTTGGAGGCATTATTATTATTTATCACTCACTTCAATACACTTCACAGATGTTTGCTTGCCGAACACTATGTGCTTGGTATATATACTTTTATTCGAACGACGCTTTCATGTTAAAATTATGCAGCCGTTCATCCCTAAGCTGAAAAGGTAGGTAGCTGAAAAAGTATAAATACAATGACCGTTTGCTCGATAGTCACAAACATTTGATAGTTGTGCGTTAGCAGTGTAACAGTGAAATAAATAAATATGTCTGGTCGTGGTAAAGGTGGAAAAGTGAAGGGAAAGGCAAAGTCGCGTTCCAACCGCGCTGGTCTCCAGTTTCCTGTTGGTCGAATTCACCGTCTTCTCCGCAAAGGCAACTACGCTGAGCGTGTTGGTGCCGGTGCTCCTGTGTACTTGGCTGCCGTTATGGAATACTTGGCCGCCGAAGTCTTGGAGTTGGCTGGCAATGCTGCTCGCGATAACAAGAAAACTAGGATCATCCCTCGCCATCTGCAATTGGCCATCCGCAACGATGAAGAGTTGAACAAACTGCTTTCGGGCGTTACCATTGCACAGGGAGGAGTTTTACCCAACATCCAGGCAGTTCTCTTGCCCAAGAAGACTGAAAAGAAGGCTTAATTCACCAGCCGACTCAGAAATATCGTGTATATATGTAAAAAAAAATTAAAACCAAACGTCCTTTTCAGGACGACCAAAAATATTTAAAAAGAAGATTAAGGTTTTCATAAATAGGCAAAGTTATTAAACATATGTAGGGAAAGTACAGTCGCCGATAAAACAACCAACCCGGAGTGCCAGGTAGCGATTGTAAAATTAATTTATTGTTGGGTTCGAAATTTTGTGATTTTTTTATTCAAAAGCGAATTTAGTTACGAGGGAATTTGCTCAAATGAAATGCGATGTAAATAAGTAATTTATTTCATTTTGTTGAAGGGAACAAGCAATAAGCTGTTTTCAGTAAAACGATGGATGAAATTGAATAGTTCGCATCTCTTTTAAGAAATATTTGGTGGTCCTGAAAAGGACCGATTGGTATGACTGTACTTTTAATTTTATATATTTTTTAGCCGCCGAAACCGTACAGAGTACGGCCTTGTCTCTTCAGAGCATAAACAACATCCATGGCAGTGACTGTCTTCCTCTTGGCATGCTCAGTGTATGTAACCGCATCACGGATAACATTTTCCAAGAACACCTTCAGGACACCACGAGTTTCTTCATAAATTAGTCCAGATATACGTTTCACTCCACCACGACGAGCTAAACGACGGATAGCTGGCTTTGTGATGCCCTGGATGTTATCACGCAACACTTTGCGGTGACGTTTAGCGCCGCCTTTGCCCAAGCCTTTTCCACCTTTACCGCGACCAGTCATTTTTCACTTTTTTTATTTATTTTTACTTCACACTGCACGAATGTCAGAAAGAAACTGATGCTTGATCAGTCGCAAGCGCTTCTATTTATACAAAAACGTATGAAATAAAGAGCGGCTACACAGATATTTCTATCCCGCTCACACACTACCCTCGCAACACGAGCAGCCACCACCAATTTTTCTATATAAACGAGTCACAAAACGAGCTCTCGATTATTGTGTTTTCAACAGTGACGGTGTGAAGTAAGAATTGTGAAAGAAAAAAAATGGCTCGTACCAAGCAGACTGCACGTAAATCGACGGGAGGCAAGGCTCCTCGCAAACAGTTGGCAACTAAGGCGGCACGTAAGAGTGCTCCAGCAACCGGTGGTGTGAAAAAACCTCATCGCTATCGTCCCGGTACTGTTGCACTGCGTGAAATTCGTCGCTACCAGAAGAGCACAGAGTTGCTTATTCGCAAGCTGCCGTTCCAGCGTTTGGTCCGTGAAATCGCTCAGGACTTCAAGACCGATTTACGTTTCCAGAGCTCGGCTGTGATGGCTTTGCAGGAAGCTAGCGAAGCCTACCTGGTTGGCCTATTTGAAGACACAAACTTGTGCGCTATCCATGCTAAGCGTGTCACCATCATGCCCAAGGACATTCAACTGGCCAGACGTATTCGTGGCGAGCGTGCTTAAATTGTACAGGCATAAATTAAAAACAAATCGGTCCTTTTCAGGACCACAAAACATTTTTATCAAAGAGATTTTGGGTTTTCATAAATATAATAATCAAAAGTTAGATCTTTTGCAAATGCCAATAACCAAATTATTAGAAGCTATAAAATGATAAAATCAATTCTAAAAAATTTATTATATATAAGTATATAAATTTATATATTTAAGCTGCACGCCTGTGTTGGCTTTCGTATTGTTTTACCACAAAAATGTACTTTATTCATATTGCTTGAAGCATTAATTTCATCTTACATTTCATTCAGTAAATGTGGTCTGGACATTAATGAAACAATGTTCAGTTAAAAATATAAATAGATTGTTTATTTTTCAGGAAAAACCTACAAGATAATATATTAAAATATTAATAATACTGTACTATTGTACTTTTATATGTTGCTCGCTTGCTGCGAATCTTATGGATATCCGAAAGTTGCATTTAAATTTTGTACAAAAGGCACAATTAAACTGTTATAATTTAATGTTATGGTGTACATTTTATATTAAACAGTTCTTGATTATTTTATTGTATTATTTTATATTCAAAATATATATTTATTATTTAATACCAATGTTTATATCTCCGAGACTTTTTTCTCTTGTTGCTTGCACTCATGCCCGACTAGTTTGTCTTCACCAGCTAATGGTCAAACAAAAGTCATAATTAAAAATCGAATTTATCACTTATATCCTTCTTAATTGATTTGTTTCATTAAAGTACTGTTCAAATATTATAAATATAATTTAAATTTTTTAATGTTGCTTATATTAATATTAAAAAACTATGTTTTTTACAAACAATTGCTACCTGATGGTACAAAGTTAAACTTTAGGCGACTGGCAAGCCTCTGACACTTACCAAAACAAAACCAAACCAATTATAACTGAATAATCATATATCTAACAAAATATATTTAGACACAGTTTTATTAATTTGTAAAAATAAACAATTGGAAACAATAAATTAAAAACAAGATGAAGGCAAACTTTCGCATAACAATCGTTCAATGGCGCAAACATTCTCGTTCGGCTCTCCTCCTCGATTCTCACTTAATCGAGTGACCAAATTGCGTTGTGAATTCGAGTAAATTTTGATTTTAAAAGTGCCAATCGTTGTGAAAGTGAAGTGAAAAATGTCTGATTCAGCAGTTGCAACATCCGCGTCTCCTGTAGCTGCCGCACCAGCCGCAGCCGCAGCCGAGAAGAAGGTGGCCACCAAAAAGGCAGTATCAGTTTCAGCATCGAAGGCAAAGAAGATATCTGCTCCACCATCACACCCGCCAACTCAACAAATGGTAGATGCATCGATTAAAAACTTGAAGGAGCGCGGTGGCTCATCACTTTTGGCTATCAAGAAATATATCACTGCCACATACAAGTGTGATGCCCAGAAACTTGCCCCGTTTATTAAGAAGTACTTAAAAACTGCAGTTGCAAGTGGAAAACTGGTCCAAACAAAGGGTAAGGGTGCATCAGGTTCGTTTAAACTGTCTGCATCTGCCAAGAAAGAGCCAAAGCCAAAGGCTACCCCCTTGGAGAAGCCATCCAAGAAGGTAGTTGCATCGGCAGCGGCAGCAGCAGCAGCTAAAAAGAAGAAAGCTGCATCTATCACCACAAAGAAATCGGCTGCTGCAGCTGATAAGAAGCCATCCAAGGCGGTAGCATCCAAAAAGAGCACCGAGAAGAAGAAGGCAGATAAGGCAAAGGCAAAGGATGCCAAGAAAATTGGAACCGTTAAGGCTAAGCCAACCACAGCCAAGGCCAAGCCAAGCGCACCAAAGGCAAAAGCACCAAAGCCTAAGACGACGACAATAAGTGCCAAACCAAAAAAGGCAGCGTCTGCAGCGACACCAAAGAAAGCTAAAGCTGCTGCCAAGAAGCCAAAGGCAAAGACTGCATCTGCGAGCAAGAAGTAAATTAACAAACATACTCATCATTGGAAGAGTATATGCGGATTTCATAATTTTGAAACTCGTTTTTTACCAAAGCCCTTTTCAGGGCTACAATTGAATGTATTTTCAAAGAGACCAAACTATTTTAAACGTTTTTATCATCTGTAATTGACAGTAAGATATAGAAGTTTTAATAAAAGATAATAGTAGATTTTGTCTTTTTTCTTTATTATTATTATTATTATTATACCGAGCTATTATAATTAAAATTATTTGCTTTTTTTAGCACAATTTATTTGTGTATATGAATTATTATGTCATATTTACATTGCATTTTTTTTATTTTTGTTAGTTTTTTTTTTTTGTCTTCAGGTATTTTTAACTTTTTGGTGTGGGTTTGGTTTTAGCAACAGTGAATTAAGTGCATTTTACTTTTGTATTTTGCTTAACTTACTTTGTAAGAATGAATTAAGTGCATTTACTTTTGGCCTTTGGAATGGAGTTCTTGAGTTTCATTAAATGCTTTTAAATATTCTCAATAGATTAAAGAAACGCAGTTTGTCCCCATAATACTATTTTTATTTTAAGATTCATTTCTAAATATTTTAAATTCTTTGAAGAAATTGATTTGTGGCCCTGAAAAGGGCCTTTTGACGTAGGTACAGCAAGCTGAAATTTACTTGGAGCTTGTGTACTTGGTGACTGCTTTAGTTCCCTCACTGACAGCGTGCTTAGCCAATTCTCCGGGCAACAATAGACGCACAGCGGTTTGGATTTCCCGACTGGTGATGGTAGAGCGTTTGTTGTAGTGGGCCAAACGAGATGCCTCGGCAGCAATACGCTCAAAAATGTCGTTCACAAAACTGTTCATGATGCTCATCGCCTTCGAAGAAATTCCGGTGTCAGGATGGACCTGCTTCAACACTTTGTAAATGTAGATGGCATAGCTTTCCTTCCTCTTCTTCTTCTTTTTCTTATCAGTCTTGGTGATATTCTTCTGAGCCTTGCCAGCCTTCTTGGCTGCCTTTCCACTAGTTTTTGGAGGCATTATTATTATTTATCACTCACTTCAATACACTTCACAGATGTTTGCTTGCCGAACACTATGTGCTTGGTATATATACTTTTATTCGAACGACGCTTTCATGTTAAAATTATGCAGCCGTTCATCCCTAAGCTGAAAAGGTAGGTAGCTGAAAAAGTATAAATACAATGACCGTTTGCTCGATAGTCACAAACATTTGATAGTTGTGCGTTAGCAGTGTAACAGTGAAATAAATAAATATGTCTGGTCGTGGTAAAGGTGGAAAAGTGAAGGGAAAGGCAAAGTCGCGTTCCAACCGCGCTGGTCTCCAGTTTCCTGTTGGTCGAATTCACCGTCTTCTCCGCAAAGGCAACTACGCTGAGCGTGTTGGTGCCGGTGCTCCTGTGTACTTGGCTGCCGTTATGGAATACTTGGCCGCCGAAGTCTTGGAGTTGGCTGGCAATGCTGCTCGCGATAACAAGAAAACTAGGATCATCCCTCGCCATCTGCAATTGGCCATCCGCAACGATGAAGAGTTGAACAAACTGCTTTCGGGCGTTACCATTGCACAGGGAGGAGTTTTACCCAACATCCAGGCAGTTCTCTTGCCCAAGAAGACTGAAAAGAAGGCTTAATTCACCAGCCGACTCAGAAATATCGTGTATATATGTAAAAAAAAAATTAAAACCAAACGTCCTTTTCAGGACGACCAAAAATATTTAAAAAGAAGATTAAGGTTTTCATAAATAGGCAAAGTTATTAAACATATGTAGGGAAAGTACAGTCGCCGATAAAACAACCAACCCGGAGTGCCAGGTAGCGATTGTAAAATTAATTTATTGTTGGGTTCGAAATTTTGTGATTTTTTTTATTCAAAAGCGAATTTAGCCGAGGGAATTTGCTCAAATGAAATGCGATGTAAATAAGTAATTTATTTCATTTTGTTGAAGGGAACAAGCAATAAGCTGTTTTCAGTAAAACGATGGATGAAATTGAATAGTTCGCATCTCTTTTAAGAAATATTTGGTGGTCCTGAAAAGGACCGATTGGTATGACTGTACTTTTAATTTTATATATTTTTTAGCCGCCGAAACCGTACAGAGTACGGCCTTGTCTCTTCAGAGCATAAACAACATCCATGGCAGTGACTGTCTTCCTCTTGGCATGCTCAGTGTATGTAACCGCATCACGGATAACATTTTCCAAGAACACCTTCAGGACACCACGAGTTTCTTCATAAATTAGTCCAGATATACGTTTCACTCCACCACGACGAGCTAAACGACGGATAGCTGGCTTTGTGATGCCCTGGATGTTATCACGCAACACTTTGCGGTGACGTTTAGCGCCGCCTTTGCCCAAGCCTTTTCCACCTTTACCGCGACCAGTCATTTTTCACTTTTTTTATTTATTTTTACTTCACACTGCACGAATGTCAGAAAGAAACTGATGCTTGATCAGTCGCAAGCGCTTCTATTTATACAAAAACGTATGAAATAAAGAGCGGCTACACAGATATTTCTATCCCGCTCACACACTACCCTCGCAACACGAGCAGCCACCACCAATTTTTCTATATAAACGAGTCACAAAACGAGCTCTCGATTATTGTGTTTTCAACAGTGACGGTGTGAAGTAAGAATTGTGAAAGAAAAAAATGGCTCGTACCAAGCAGACTGCACGTAAATCGACGGGAGGCAAGGCTCCTCGCAAACAGTTGGCAACTAAGGCGGCACGTAAGAGTGCTCCAGCAACCGGTGGTGTGAAAAAACCTCATCGCTATCGTCCCGGTACTGTTGCACTGCGTGAAATTCGTCGCTACCAGAAGAGCACAGAGTTGCTTATTCGCAAGCTGCCGTTCCAGCGTTTGGTCCGTGAAATCGCTCAGGACTTCAAGACCGATTTACGTTTCCAGAGCTCGGCTGTGATGGCTTTGCAGGAAGCTAGCGAAGCCTACCTGGTTGGCCTATTTGAAGACACAAACTTGTGCGCTATCCATGCTAAGCGTGTCACCATCATGCCCAAGGACATTCAACTGGCCAGACGTATTCGTGGCGAGCGTGCTTAAATTGTACAGGCATAAATTAAAAACAAATCGGTCCTTTTCAGGACCACAAAACATTTTTATCAAAGAGATTTTGGGTTTTCATAAATATAATAATCAAAAGTTAGATCTTTTGCAAATGCCAATAACCAAATTATTAAAAGCTATAAAATGATAAAATCAATTCTAAAAAATTTGTTATATATAAGTATATAAATTTATATATTTAAGCTGCACGCCTGTGTTGGCTTTCGTATTGTTTTACCATAAAAATGTACTTTATTCATATTGCTTGAAGCATTAATTTCATCTAACATTTCATTCAGTAAATGTGGTCTGGACATTAATGAAACAATGTTCAGTTAAAAATATAAATAGATTGTTTATTTTTCAGGAAAAAACCTACAAGATAATATATTAAAATATTAATAATACTGTACTATTGTACTTTTATATGTTGCTCGCTTGCTGCGAATCTTATGGATATCCGAAAGTTGCATTTAAATTTTGTACAAAAGGCACAATTAAACTGTTATAATTTAATGTTATGGTGTACATTTTATATTAAACAGTTCTTGATTATTTTATTGTATTATTTTATATTCAAAATATATATTTATTATTTAATACCAATGTTTATATCTCCGAGACTTTTTTCTCTTGTTGCTTGCACTCATGCCCGACTAGTTTGTCTTCACCAGCTAATGGTCAAACAAAAGTCATAATTAAAAATCGAATTTATCACTTATATCCTTCTTAATTGATGTGTTTCATTAAAGTACTGTTCAAATATTATAAATATAATTTAAATTTTTTAATGTTGCTTATATTAATATTAAAAAACTATGTTTTTTACAAACAATTGCTACCTGATGGTACAAAGTTAAACTTTAGGCGACTGGCAAGCCTCTGACACTTACCAAAACAAAACCAAACCAATTATAACTGAATAATCATATATCTAACAAAATATATTTAGACACAGTTTTATTAATTTGTAAAAATAAACAATTGGAAACAATAAATTAAAAACAAGATGAAGGCAAACTTTCGCATAACAATCGTTCAATGGCGCAAACATTCTCGTTCGGCTCTCCTCCTCGATTCTCACTTAATCGAGTGACCAAATTGCGTTGTGAATTCGAGTAAATTTTGATTTTAAAAGTGCCAATCGTTGTGAAAGTGAAGTGAAAAATGTCTGATTCAGCAGTTGCAACATCCGCGTCTCCTGTAGCTGCCGCACCAGCCGCAGCCGCAGCCGAGAAGAAGGTGGCCACCAAAAAGGCAGTATCAGTTTCAGCATCGAAGGCAAAGAAGATATCTGCTCCACCATCACACCCGCCAACTCAACAAATGGTAGATGCATCGATTAAAAACTTGAAGGAGCGCGGTGGCTCATCACTTTTGGCTATCAAGAAATATATCACTGCCACATACAAGTGTGATGCCCAGAAACTTGCCCCGTTTATTAAGAAGTACTTGAAGACTGCAGTTGCAAGTGGAAAACTGGTCCAAACAAAGGGTAAGGGTGCATCAGGTTCGTTTAAACTGTCTGCATCAGCCAAGAAAGAGCCAAAGCCAAAGGCTTCCCCCTTGGAGAAGCCATCCAAGAAGGTAGTTGCATCGGCAGCGGCAGCAGCAGCAGCTAAAAAGAAGAAAGCTGCATCTATCACCACAAAGAAATCGGCTGCTGCAGCTGATAAGAAGCCATCCAAGGCGGTAGCATCCAAAAAGAGCACCGAGAAGAAGAAGGCAGATAAGGCAAAGGCAAAGGATGCCAAGAAAATTGGAACCGTTAAGGCTAAGCCAACCACAGCCAAGGCCAAGCCAAGCGCACCAAAGGCAAAAGCACCAAAGCCTAAGACGACGACAATAAGTGCCAAACCAAAAAAGGCAGCGTCTGCAGCGACACCAAAGAAAGCTAAAGCTGCTGCCAAGAAGCCAAAGGCAAAGACTGCATCTGCGAGCAAGAAGTAAATTAACAAACATGCTCATCATTGGAAGAGTATATGCGGATTTCATAATTTTGAAACTCGTTTTTTACCAAAGCCCTTTTCAGGGCTACAATTGAATGTATTTTCAAAGAGACCAAACTATTTTAAACGTTTTTATCATCTGTTATTGACAGTAAGACATAAAAGTTTTAATAAAAGATTTTGTCTCTTTTTATATACCGAGAGAAGCACAATTTATTGTGTATATGAATTAAGTGCATTTTACTTTTGTATTTTGCTTCAACTTACTTGTTAGCAACATTTTCAGTGCATTTTACTTTTGGCCTTTGGAATGGAGTTCTTGAGTTTCATTAAATGCTTATTCTCAATAGATTAAAGAAACTTTATTTGTTGTTGCATATACATTTAAGATTCATTTCTAAATATTTTAAATTCTTTGAAGAAATTGATTTGTGGCCCTGAAAAGGGCCTTTTGACGTAGGTACAGCAAGCTGAAATTTACTTGGAGCTTGTGTACTTGGTGACTGCTTTAGTTCCCTCACTGACAGCGTGCTTAGCCAATTCTCCGGGCAACAATAGACGCACAGCGGTTTGGATTTCCCGACTGGTGATGGTAGAGCGTTTGTTGTAGTGGGCCAAACGAGATGCCTCGGCAGCAATACGCTCAAAAATGTCGTTCACAAAACTGTTCATGATGCTCATCGCCTTCGAAGAAATTCCGGTGTCAGGATGGACCTGCTTCAACACTTTGTAAATGTAGATGGCATAGCTTTCCTTCCTCTTCTTCTTCTTTTTTCTTATCAGTCTTGGTGATATTCTTCTGAGCCTTGCCAGCCTTCTTGGCTGCCTTTCCACTAGTTTTTGGAGGCATTATTATTATTTATCACTCACTTCAATACACTTCACAGATGTTTGCTTGCCGAACACTATGTGCTTGGTATATATACTTTTATTCGAACGACGCTTTCATGTTAAAATTATGCAGCCGTTCATCCCTAAGCTGAAAAGGTAGGTAGCTGAAAAAGTATAAATACAATGACCGTTTGCTCGATAGTCACAAACATTTGATAGTTGTGCGTTAGCAGTGTAACAGTGAAATAAATAAATATGTCTGGTCGTGGTAAAGGTGGAAAAGTGAAGGGAAAGGCAAAGTCGCGTTCCAACCGCGCTGGTCTCCAGTTTCCTGTTGGTCGAATTCACCGTCTTCTCCGCAAAGGCAACTACGCTGAGCGTGTTGGTGCCGGTGCTCCTGTGTACTTGGCTGCCGTTATGGAATACTTGGCCGCCGAAGTCTTGGAGTTGGCTGGCAATGCTGCTCGCGATAACAAGAAAACTAGGATCATCCCTCGCCATCTGCAATTGGCCATCCGCAACGATGAAGAGTTGAACAAA